>JAZKJV010004753.1:0-1341171 GCA_037367405.1 Ottelia alismoides
TCATGATCTCAATATCTTGATCTTAACAAAATACCTGAGTAAAATCCCAAATAAATGTATATAAAATAAATAAATTAACAAAATGACTCCCTCAGAATGTATATAAAATCCCACATATGCTTGATCAAATCAAGACCGTAGACCCAATCTTCTCATTGCATCTGAATCTCATTCAGATCAATGTCCAGTATATGGACTAAGATTAGGCTACTTCTCTAAAGAGAGGAATCACTAAAATCCAAACCTATTTCATCACTCCCTTAGAATGGAAGCGTCATGGTTATACAATCGTTTATGATCACATCACCCTCAGGTATTCTCAATACCTATACATCCTGCATACTGGAAGACCTATGATCATTCTGAAGATAAAGATCACTTTTATATTGTCATCTTCAGGGTTTGATCATTAAGTTTCTCAATCGTGGTCACTGGGAATTTGTATAGATCATATGCTTTCCCAAAGCATATATCTTACCTTCAAATTCATGTCATGCTTCCAAAGCATGACGACCATGCATGGAATTTGATCAGTCTCAATACCTCATGAGTGAGCTCATGTCTCCTGGTTCATAAGAGAACTTGTATGATCCCTTCGAGAGATCGTGTTACACATATGTCTTTACATGCACACCAGCTCACCGGTGTATAGACCTTGGTTAGGTCATCAACCTATTGGTCTGCCAAATGTACATACTCAGACATATAGCAATACATCTATCTTCGGTCAGAGGATGCATGCCTATGCAGTGACAGCATTCGACATAGGTCTTTGGTTATCTCGATCTCGTTAAGTCAACCCATTGACTCAACTAATCTGACACCTTCGACTCACTATTCCTATGCTGAGGACCTGCATCAAGAGGTCAGTCAGATATCAACCATTTGAGAAAGGATTGCCATCTCCTACTCAGACTGGAGATCATCACTTAACAATCATTTGACGATGCTTAATGAGTCCTCGATCTAACTCTTTAGATATTCATTCAAGCATCAGCCTCTATGATTCATTCAATGAATCAACAGCTGTATGATCATCAAGTTGGCCATGGTACATAACCCTTATTGTATAGAGGGGCGTTATAGTGCATTCATTCATTTAATCTCAGAAAAGGAGTGAAAAATAATCAATAACTTTCATTGATAATTTATTTATGACAACAACATTTATTGTAGGAATGGTTCGCTTGGGTCTCACATTGCTAACAATCTCCCACTAGCCCTCAGAACCATTCAGGTACAATCCTTAAACCCATACTCATTACATGCTGGTCAAAAACCTTCTATGTTAGAGGTTTGGTAAGAGGATCAGCAACGTTGTCGGCAGATGCCACCTTGATGATGATGATGTCACCACGCTTTCGTATCTCCCGAATGATGTGGTATTTCCTTTCCATGTGCTTTCTCTTCTGATGCCATCTGGGTTCCTTTGCCTGGGAAATGGCTCCCATGTTATCGCAGAGAAACGGGATGGGAGTAACAGAGGAAACTATGCCAAGCTCCAGGATGAACTTATGCAACCACACCGCCTCCTTTGCAGCATCCGATGCGGCAATGTACTCGGCTTCTGTTCTTGAATCTACAGTAGTTTCCTACTTCTTGCTTCTCCAGCATACATCACCACGATTCAACAGGAACACTTACCTTGATGTCGACTTTCGATCATCAACATCCGATTGGAAGTCAGAATTTGTATATCCCAAGACTTGAAGATCACCATGTCCATAGACCAAGATGTAATCTTGCGCCCGTCTTAGATATTTGAATATGTTCTTTACTGCATTCTAGTGTTGTTCTCCACAACAGGATTGGTAACGACTTACCGATCCCACTTCATGGCAGATATCTGGCCTAGTACACATCATGGCATACATTAAGCTTCCTATAGTTGATGCATAAGGACATCTAGCCATGGCTTTCTTTTCCTCAACAGTTTGAGGAGCCATTCCTTTAGACTGGTGGATACCTTGTCTTAAGCGTAGGAATCCTTTCTTGGAACCATCCATACAGAATCGTTCAAGAATCTTCTTAATGTATCCATGTTGTGACAATCCCAAAATCCTTCTTTCTCAGTTTCTGAACAACTTCAGGTATAAGATGTAAGAGGCTTCTCCAAGATCTTTCATCTCCAAGGTATGGGACAACCAAATCTTCACACTAGTCATCATCCCTGTATCATTCCCGATGATAAGGATGTCATCTACGTAAAGCACGATGAACACAATGGTGCTCCTACTAGTCTTCTTGTATACACAAGGTTCACCAGGATTCTGCACAAAATCATAACACTTTATGGTTTCATCAAATCTGATGTTCCAGCTACGAGAAGCTTGTTTGAGCCCATAGATGGATTTCTTCAGCTTTCATACTTTACCATCCTCAGTTATGAAGCCCTGGGGCTGCTCCATGTAGATATCCTCTTCGAGGTATCCATTGAGGAAAGCCGTCTTGATATCTATCTGCCAGATGTCGTAGTCAAGATATGCAGCTATAGCAAGCAGTATCTTGATGGATTTAAGCTCAGAAACATGAGAGAATGTCTCATCGTAGTCGATGCCTTCTCTCTGTGTGTAGCCCTTGGCTACGAGCCGTGCCTTGAAAGTCTCTACTTTCCCATCAGGTCCCCTCTTTCTCTTGAAGATCCATTTACACCCAATGAGTTTTACCCCTTTAGGTGGATCCTCTAGGGTCCATACACCATTCTCATGCATGGAGTCAATTTCCAACTTCATTGCTAGCATCCATCTATCCATGTCTTGATCCGTGAGTGCTTCATCAAATGAAGTAGGATCAATGTCAGTTTCACTTGACACATGGAATCCATACATTTCAGGTGCTGTAACCACCCTCGAACTCCTTCGAAGAGGTATGTGTCTTTCATCTTTATTCATCTCTTCAGTTCCTGGTCTAGGAAGCTCAGAATCCTATGGGAATTCAATGAGTTCCTTTACTTCATTTTTATCTTGACCTTTAAGGAAATCTGTAACGACCTGTCCTCCCGAGGACCTTAGGTTACCCGTCAAACACGTCATTTGCACACTTAACAAGCTTAAGTTAATCTCATGCTTATGAAAACCTGGGGAAATTTTTTTTACATGACATTCACAAGATTTAAATTTGGCTAAGCAAGCAACCACGAGCAAACTAAAAGCGGAAGTAAGTAGTACCCCAGAACTGAACAACAATGATATCCATTCATATTCATTTCATTCATATATATGCTGAAGTTTCATAACATTCAACATACATGTATGTATCCAAAAATAACACTACAGAGGATAACACACCCAACAACTATCTAATGATCTCCAAAAGATTACCTGCTCTGTAAGTGACAGCACCAAAAGAACAACAGCAACTCCAAGTACGGCAGCTACTCGATCGCAGGCCCTTTTCCTGCCATAGTAGAAAAAGGACAAGCAAGTATTTGTCACAAAGTTGTAGAGTACAAATTCTACACAGTTCTACTAAGGAAAGTAGTAAGCAAAGACTAGTACAGCTAGAAAAACAGTAAGGTAAATGTAGTGGACAAAAGAAGCTAGCAAGTAAAAGTAGGTTAATTGATTCTTTTAAATTATTTACTTGCTTTCAGAAGTCTAACAGAACACACTCACTCACTATCACACTGTGTCTCCCTCGATCAATGGAACTAACCAACAACAACTCAAGCCTAGAAGTAAGTCTGTGGTCTTGATCCGGTTAGGACCTCGATATCCGGGTAGGACTTCAAAGTCCAGGTTGAACCTCACACTATGACTCTGAGGTATGGTGTACGCCTCAGGGTTGGGGTGCCTCCGTAGGCATGCGATGGTATCTTGCATCCTAACTAAGTTCCCAACACTCCTTCTAGCTTGTTCTCTCAACTCACATTGATCCTCGGTCGACACATGTGATAGCTCGCTCCCGAAGGTGTACGTGTACTAACAACTCTCTCTCAACATTCGCTCCTCATTAGTCTCGACTAACGGTACTATCGTCATTAGTCTCATAGTGGAAAAGTCTAAAGATCACATATCTCTTACCCTATCACGGGTTCATAAACCTGACAGAAAGGTATTGATGAAGTTTTTAGTGTTTGTTACCCACTACCCCATCACCAGTGCACGACATGGTGGAAAGGTAATAATGAAGTCATCAGTGTCTGCTAACCACTACCCCATCACCAGTGCACGACATAGCGGAAAGGTACAAATGGTGACATTGATGTCTACTGACCACTACCCCGTCACCAGTGCACGACATAGTGGAAAGGTATTTATGGGACATCAATGTCTACTGATGAAACTTCATCTTAACAGGGCAATTGGTGAAATGTCACAAGTCTGTTAATCACAATCCCCTCACCAGAGCACAACCTGGTGGAAGAGTAATAATTATAGCAGTGAGGAAACCCCCGAAGGGATTCGTCTGCTCTCGCCAATCCCAGTGGAAGTGTGGTCCAAGGGAAAGGCAGTGGTAGTACGACTACTACGCCATTGGAGGCAGGAAAGAGAAGAGGTAAGCCTGCCGGACCCGACTTCCTCTCTCGCTGCTCAACTCCCAAAGGAGAAAAGCTAAGTAAAAACCAGACGAGCTCGTAACTAACTGTAGAGAACCCCCAACCTAGGCTCTCAAAGAAAAACCAACGGGTCAGCGGAATGGTCGAGACAACTCGTGGATCCCAACGAAGCGTAAAAACCGAGCCGGCTCGAAGAAAACACGTAAAAAGACTGGGATCCTAGACCCATGCTCTCAATATCCGCTACCCAAGCCTGAGGGACCTCATCTCCTGCTCAGGTGAGGGTCACCGCGCCCTCGCACAGTCGGAGCACCATTCTCCATGACTGATCATATGTGACATCACCATTTCTTTTTCATGTTACTCCCTAAGCGTCTATGGTTTCTTTGATTTGTTTCACATCTACAAGTTATCGGTCCTAGACCCGAACTTGTTCTATAAGAACCTCTATTGATCCAAGGTCGACGATATAGACCTGATACGATAGTCTCTCTCTAATTTCCTACTCAAGAACATCAATCTTATGATCTTGGCTATCTTATCGGAAACATCTTTCTTTCCTACGCCCCAAAAGATTCGGAAAAACCTACAAGGATCGGGCTACTCCTTAGAGGAAGTCTTGCTTCATGGCAAGTTCATATAGTCTTATTTTCCTGTATAGTAACTACATATATATATGTATCCTTAAGATCGTCCCCAAATTTCTAAGTATCATAATAGGTGTTTCAAGCCCACCTTTATAAGTAGCAATTATCCTAGGCATGCTCTAAAATGATTACAAATAGAGATTTACCCTATTCACTTTTTGATCACCCCAAAACATTGTCATTGTGTGTGTATACTTCATAATAATCCAAGGCATCTAGTCCTTTTAAGTTCACACCCAACCTCATGACTTTAAAGATGCTATTTAGGTGTTTAGTTTACTTTAAGGTCTAACATTTAAATGGTTATGTTAGAGAGTATAACATGCTCCAAACATGTATCTATTCCACTCCTAGACCTATGTGTATAATAAGCATATGGTTGCAAACATAAGGAAAATTATCCTATCCTAATCCCTCTCCTAACTGGGATTAAATCACTAATTGATTTCCCATTTCAATATAGGGAAACAAGGGGACTTGGTGTTTTTAAAACTTATTAAAGGATGCCTAAAAGTTTGATTAAACATGCACTCTACAATGGAATTTGGTCGCAGTTTTGTTCATGGACAGCAACCAAATTAGTCTCAAAATCTTCATCAAAACCAATCCAAATACATGGGTTTCATGTGTATTACATTCCCTAAATATCTATAGTCAAATCCACCAAAGGATGTCTAAGGATATCGTCAAAATCATGTATGTTCTTAGTCCTAAGGCAACCATCTCCAATCTGAACATTCAGTGGAGATATCATATAGGTAGTCAATAACTCCTCAAAAACTCTTCATTTTTCTAAAACAAACCCATGGATTAATGGTTGATATGAAAGAGTATATATTAACCAGTAATTGCACTCAAGTAAACATGAAGAAACTCCCCAAATACATCCTAAAACTCTAATTTAAATTGCATGGACAGATCTGGGCATTCAATGTCATGTAGGATATAGGTAGTCAACAACTCTTCAAAACTCCTTATTTTTCTAAAACAACTCCATGGACTAAAGGTTAATATGAAAGAGTATATACCAACAAGTAATTGCACTCAAGGAAACATGGAGAAACTCCTCAAATGTGTCTTAAAACACTAACTTAAAGTTCATGGACAGATCTGGACACATTCAGTTAAATGCATAGGTCAACATCCAAAACATTTCTAATCACCTAAATTTTCAAATTTAAAACCAAGAATTATAAGCCAATTTATTGGGGTCATAATCAGTAAGTAAATCTACTCAAGGGAATTTAAAGAAGACTCCCAATTCATGCAAGTTATTGGCCAACATTTACAACAACAAATCTGAAAATTTCAGTGGACAGTCCATGTATAGCCTCTTTAAGATGTTAAAATCACATGCAATTTCGTATTTAACCCCATGGATTTCAGTCTACCTTAATGGGGTATTAATCAACATATGATTCTACCCAAGAGAACCCAAGAAAGATCCCAAAATACATGTCTAACTTGGATTAAAAGGAAGACACACAGATTCTGGCCACAATAAAAACCGTGCACATAAGTCTATTTTTCTCAATTTTTCAACCAAAAACCCCAAAACTAAGGCTTGATTTTAGATCTGGGATATAAGTGGTAAAAACTCTACATATGGCATCAAGAGAAGGGCTAAATTTGTACCTCAAATCAAGCTTTCAAAAGCTTGAAGAAGAACTCTCCAAGAAAATGTTGGGCTGTCCACACCTTGAGCTTCAAGCTTGGATTCCTCCTCTTCTTTGGCCCTTGATCTTACATGCAATGTAAGATCCAAGAACCCCTCCTTCCCAGCTTTGATTTGAGCTATTGAAACTCAAATTTGGGTGAGAAATGGGGAGTGGATCAAAGAGAGAAGGTGGAGGACATGAGGTGGTTGGCCATGGCTAAGGGAGGTGGAGAAGATGAAGAAGATGAAGTGGGAGGGAGGGGGTGACGCCTATGGGGTTTATAACCTTGGGAATTTTGCATCATAAACCCCACCAACTCCTCCTAATTGCAACTAAGGCCCACCCATGAATAGTAATCACATTACTAATCATACTTAGCCACTTAATCACCTCTAGCTA
Source organism: Ottelia alismoides (assembly GCA_037367405.1). Taxonomy (NCBI): domain Eukaryota; kingdom Viridiplantae; phylum Streptophyta; class Magnoliopsida; order Alismatales; family Hydrocharitaceae; genus Ottelia; species Ottelia alismoides. The sequence goes on from JAZKJV010004753.1 coordinate 7,203, forward strand.
CAATTATCACAATTAGCCACTAATGGCATCTCTAATTTCCATCAAGCTCACTAATGATTCACCATCTTGGCTTAATTAGTCATTAGTATTCAAGGATTTTACAAAATCATTCTCCAAAAATTTCACATCTCTAGAAACAAAAACCTTTTGGGTCTCAGGGTCATAGAGTTGATATCCAATACTGTCTCTAACATACCTATTGAAGTAACACTCACAAGTGTGAGATTCTAGCTTACTTGCATCCATGTTCTTTACATGGACCAAGAAACCCCAAACCCTCAAGTGATTAACACTAGGTTTGGTTCCATACCATAGCTCATGAGGAGTCTTAGGCACGGATTTGTTAGGAATCTTATTCAGGATATATATTGCAGTCTCTACTGCGTATCCCCAGAAACTAAGAGGTAAATGTGCTTTGCTCATCATTGAACGGACCATATCCATGATGATCCTGTTGCGTCTTTCAGCAACACCATTAAGTTGGGGGAGTTCCAGGAGTAGTGAGATTGGAGACAATTCCATTCTCCTTAAGATATTCCTTGAATTCATCTGAGAGGTACTCGTCGCCTCGATCAGATCAGATCCGTTTAATCTTCCTATCAGTTTGGTTCTCAACCAAAGCCTTGAATTCTTTGAACTTTTCAAAGGTTTCAGATTTATGACGTAATTGGAAGGCAAGCCCGGATCACGAATGGTCATCAATAAACGCCAAATAATACCGATATCCATTTCGAGTCGTGGTACTGAAGGGACCACAAACATCGGTATGTATTAGGTCAATAATGCCTTCGCATCTTGTAACCTTGTTACGGAAAGGCATCCTAGTCATTTTATCTCGAATACAATGTTCACAAGTAGGCAAAGATTGAACCTGTAGAAAATCTAGAGGTCCATCCTTTATCAATCTATTAATCCTATCAACAGATAAATGACCAAGCCTTTGATGCCAAATCTCATTCGAAAGATTTTCCATGGATCTTTTAGGGTTTTAGTAGTGGTTGTAACATTTATGACATGCTCATGAATGCACAATTCATAGAGTCCACCAGAAGTTAAAATGCCCTCTGTAATATATTTATCATAATGATTTATGAAGGAATGAATATCCATTTCTAACTAGCTTAGATACATATATTAAATTTCTTCTAACTTTAGGTACATAAAGACATTCTTTAAGTACTAGGACTCTACCACTAGATAATGATAGTCGACAAGTTCCGACGGGGACTGCTGCAACACTTGCATTAGAACCCGTCTGGATGATTATCTCCCCTTCCTCGAGACTTCTAGTTTCCTGAAACAAATGCAACAAATTGCATACAAGAATAGAAGCACCAGAATCTACAACCCAACTTCCTTCTCGTCCGACGAGAAAGCTAGTTTCAATGACGAAAGTAGATTTCATACTTGCTGGGGCTTTATCTTCTTCTGATGACTTCAGGTATTCCGGGCAATTACGCCTCCAGTGCCCCGGCTTTTTGCAGTGGTGACAGACGTCGGATTTCTTCGACGCTATCAATGTGGATGCATTAGAAGATGAGCCAATGCCTTGACTCTTCTTCTTTCTCTTCTGGACCGGGCCCTTCCGAGAACCTTGCTTCCGATCGTGCTTCCCTCTGACATGTGCAACCATTGCACTGCCAGCGGGACCATCTTTCTTTATTACATCTTCTGAAGACTTTAATGCAGAAGAAGACCAGCATTCGACAAGTCCAACTTGTTCATGTGGAATGAAACCACAAAATTATTGAAAGACTTGGGCAAGGATAGCAGAATGAAGTCAGCTTACATGTCTGCATCCATGTTGCCCCCAAGAGTCTCCAGTTCAGACAAGTACCCAAACATTTTGAGTACAAGCTCTCGAACCGAAGTTCCTTCCTGCAACTTGCAGCGAACGAGCTCTTTCATAATATTGTAACATTGGGTGCGGCTAATGTCACCAAACATATCTTTTAGATTCTGCATTATCTCCTGGCATGTACTCATCTCCACATGTTGCTTTTGGAGAACATTGGAGAGAGAAACCAGTATATAACATTTAGCCAAGACATGATCTTCATCATACATGTCATTGTATGCTTTTTCTTCCTTGGATTTAGGGCTTTCATGCTTGTCCTCGGAGAGCACAAAACTTATGCGCTCAGCAGAGAGAACAAGTTCCAAATTATGGATCCAATCCGAGTAATTTGGATCGGTCAACTGATTGACCTCATGAAGCCTGCTTAGTGGGTTTAAGGACTTCATTTTCTGAAATTAAGAATGCACTATATTAGAACACATAATCATATATTCATTTATGATATTTGATTAAGGCATTTTAAATTAAAATGTTCTTGCTTTGTCAACCTTGAAAGTTTATTCCCTTAATCACTTTCAAAGTAAGAGATATACTTACCAGCATATCTCAAGCAAGAACTGGGATCTTCTCCTTATCATTATCATATCGAAATAATATGAGAATCTATGACTCCAATAAAGAGAAGCGAGAACACATTCTGCCTTGCAAGTCCAACTTGCATTTTCCAACTTGGTCTTTAATACCCGGGCCCACCACCCCTAAGATGATGTTGACCCATCATTAATTGAACCAACTGTCAACAGGAATACAATTCGCTATGCGCAATTCAATATTGCCCCAATAATATGAGGATCCGATATTGGGGTCACTACGCATACGTCCTTACTCTTTCGAGAAACGACGAGCCCGATCCAGATGCGCTTGCATACAGGAGCTGTCACTTTGGACAGGCATCTCCCACATGCAATCCCTGGCGACGGAACCCTTCACCTTGACGGGAGACAATGGATGTCACTTATGTCATCCTCCATCTCATATTCAAATTTTAATTAACTATCATGAATCACATTCATATAATTAATTCTTTCAAGGGAAATAACAACTCTATTCATAATAGAGTGTCTCAATTGGACATAATCAATTTAATCATATTAAATTAATTATCAATCCAATTCAATCAACAAACTTGATTATTTTTGCTTGAATATATATATGGTAATATCTCAAACTACGTATTAATTTGAATTTTAATAATTAGAAAATACAGCTTGATTTTCCCTGGTATTATCGAGTCCCTACCCGTTGTCATGGCCAGTACCGACGAGAGTGGGACGGACAACATACGTTGCAACCCGCAACCCTAATGCTCTCCGACTAGACACCATATCCACCTCAGGAAAGGATAATTCCAAATATATCAATTTGTACTTGAGATGATCATCAGTTCTTCAACCAAAATTATACCATATAGTATAATTCCCAATCCTATTCAAGCATCAAGTTCGATGATTGTGTTTCCAATTATGATCTAGATCAAATCTAATAAATTAATTGGTTGAGGCCAAGTCAATTAAGGAAATAATCATCTTCTAATATTTTACAAATATTTTTCATAATTATTTCATCAAATTAATAATTAATTTCACTAATTGACAATCACATGGTTCTTGATTATGACTGTAATTGCAGCAGTGACCCCTACTCACTAAAATTAACATATCTCAATCAAGTTAAATACAAATTCGACAAACTCATTTTTTCATAGATTGCTAACTTGATTTAGGACAGAACCCAAGTGATGTTTCATGCATTTCGAGGTCGATCAAAACAGTAATTAACGCTTTAATCATGTTAAGATTCACAGTTCCCGCAACAGTGCATACATGTTCATTAAAACAACCACATCTCGAGCAAACGGAATCCGAATTACGCAAACTCAGATCCTATGGTTTCCTTGTTTAATGGGGAGCAAAATAAAATGACTAATTCGTGTTTAAACAATTTAACGTGGCCGAATTTATTCACTAAACAGATCTGCGAAAAACAAATGCGACAAAAACATTCGTGACCTTAACGAACCATAGTCGTCCTAGGTTTGCTAATCATATTCGAAACCCTCGACCTAAGGCTCTGATACCACTTGAAGGATATGGTATTATCCTCAAGCGCATCACGGAAGCGTGATCTTCGTATCGGATACGACGCAGAACGACTAGTCATACTAGTTGTTCTGTGCAACGGAATTTAAAAATTTTTCATGCGATGAAACCACATGATCCAAGAACGATTCTCAGATCGTTTCATCTATAACAAGTATAAATGAATACCTCTTAGAGCGTGGTTGATTTAGTCTCTAAGAAAAAGAGACCTCCTGTCTCAAGTCCGATCGTCGGAGAGGTCGCTTACGAGCGCGGGGATGAACCGCGTAATCCTCACATTCCAACAAGTTGATCCAAGCACGGTTGGCTCCTGATCTCGTCGTACATGATCGAAACGTCTTCTTCGTGAACTACGAACTCCAAGAAGATGGAGAACCAAAGAAGGCGATGATAAGTCTCTCCTCTTAGGGTTAGGTGGACGGCCACCAAGAAGAGGGAGAGAGGGTTGGCATGTGATAAGAATGAGAGAGAGAGAGAGAGTTTGCTTCAATATTGCTTTGCCCTAGAGAGCATGGTATGCTTCTCTATTTGAAGGATTTTGGGATCCATGGATCTCAATCCATGGGACATATAAAATCAATGGATGAGAATGATTTATGTCCAATCCAATGGTCAAGATTGTTGTTGGTAAAAGCCAACAAATTATGATTTAATTTATATCAAATATATTTGACAAAATCAAATATACATCAATCCTAAATTACATCATCCAAATAAGGAGTGAATATACATGGAGATTACATCTCCATGTACATTAAAGGTGGACGACCACCCATTCCAATTAGGAATTGGGTGCCACCCACTCCATTCCATATGGAGGCAATCTCATGAGATTTCATGAGATTGCATATCTCCTTAGAAATATCTCATTATTTATTTCCAACAATTTTGTTGTGATATATTCTTCAAAAATAATTCACAAATAATTTGAGAATATTGCAATCTTGTCATTAAAAAATTGTGAATCATATTCACAATCCAAAACAACATATAATTTACATTATCAATTAATTACATAATGTGTATCCAATACACATAATAATTAATCAACAAATATAAATTATAATTAGCTCTCTCTCTAATACATTATAAATCACATTTATAATATATTATGAATAATTGGATATCTCTATCCACATTATTATTATCCACAATAATTAAATCACATTTCATTATATTGGATAATTTCTACACACATCAAGATGATTAAATCACATTTAGTCATTATTTCTTCATTGCTTAGATCTTATGGAATTATTCTTGAACCTTTCAAGAATAATGCGATTTCTTTACAGATACTTGGAGATAAAGATAGGACGATTGTATTGTTCCACGTATAGTGACTTGGATGTTGAGATCATATCTCAAATCCAGATCTCATGGACCTCCCACATATGCTTGATCAAATCAAGACTGTAGACCTAATCTTCTCATTGCATCTGAATCTCATTCAGATCAATGTCCAGTACATGGACTAAGATTAGGTTACTTCTCTAATGAGAGGAGTCACTAAAATCAAAACCTATTTTATAACTCCCTCGGAATGGAAGTGTCATGGTTATACAATCGTTTATGATCACATCACCCTCAGGTATTCCCAATACTTGTACATCCTGCATACTGGAAGACCTATGATCATTCTGAAGATAAAGATCACTTTTATACTGTCATCTTCAGGGTTTGATCATTAAGTTTCCCAATCTTGGTCACTAGGAATTTGTATAGATCATATGCTATCCCAAAGCATATATCTTACGTTCAAATTCATGTCATGCTTCCAAAGCATGACGACCATGCATGGAATTTTATCAATCCCAATACCTCATGAGTGAGCTCATGTCTCGCGGTTCATAAGTGAACTTGTATGATTCCTTTGAGAGATCGTATTACTCATATGTCTTTACATGCACACCAACTCGTCGGTGTATAGACCTTGGTTAGGTCATCAACCTATTGGTCTGTCAAATGTACATACTCAGACATATAGCAATACATCTGTCTCCGGTCAGAGGATGCATGCCTATGCTGTAACAGCATTCAACATAGGTCTTTGGTTATCTCGATGTCGTTAAGTCAACCCATTGACTCAACTAATCTGACACCTTCGAATCACTATTCCTATGCAGAGAACCTGCATCAAGAGGTCAGTCAGATATCATCCATTTGAGAAAGGATTTCCATCTCCTACTCAGACTGGAGATCGTCACTTAACAATCATTTGGCAATGCTTGATGAGTCCTCTATCTTACTCTTTAGATATTCATTTAAGCATCAGACTCTATGATTCATTCAATGGACAATTGTATGATCATCAAGTTGGTCATGGTACATAACCCTTATTGTATAGAGGGACCTTATAGTGCATTCATTCATTTAATCTCAGAAAGGGAGTGAAAAATAATCAATAACTTTCATTGATAATTTATTTATTACAATAACATTTATTGTAGGAATGGTTCGCCCGGGGCTCACATTGCTAACAAGATTGTACAAAATAAATTATCAATAAAATGCCGCAAAATTAAAGGAGTTTTTCACCTGTAAATAGCCCAAAAATTCATGTATTTTTAATAATTTAATTTCAACTCCTTTTTAGCTAATTCTTTTTTAACTTGTTCATAAATATGTATATAAAAATACAAAAATACAAAACAAATTTAACCTCAAATAAATGCTCCTAGATTCCAAAGTGAAAAGGTCGTAAAGTCAACTCTAAATTCACCAAAGTCACTTTTAAAGTTTGAGTTAGAAAATTATCTATCCAATGGAATTAGTTTCATTAAAATCGGAGATCATTTGCAAAAGTTGGGTTTTGGGACCTAGATGTACATTGTACTTATGTATATATTCATTCTTTCTTCATTTTTATTTTATCTTTCTTAATTACTAAAAATACAAAAAAGTCATTGTTGTGTTGTATTTTGATCGTAATATTTTATTGTATTTTCTTGTTGTAAATATCTCTTATTAAAAATACAAAAAATATATATATTAGAAAAGCAAACAAAAATGTACATGTTGTATGTATTCCTTTGTAAATTCTCCGCCATTTTTCCTTCTTTATATTTTTTTGTTGTATTTTAGTAGCCTACTTTATCTTATTGTTTATTTTATTATTTAATTCCCTTTCTCTACAATAACCACCATTCAACTCCATCATTCCACCATTTTTTTTCTAACTTCTAATTTAACTCCACCATCTTAATAACCTCCATTCTACTCCACCTCCATTCTAACCTTCTTTTTCTCTCTCATTCTATACATCACATCCTTCTCATTTTGCACTTGATCCATCATTATGTGAGAAGAGCCTAGTTCTTAGAGTTGAATCAGTGACAGCGATGCGACCGCGGTCGAGCGACGACAGCCCTCTCTCCGGTGAGATCCGTTGGTTTTTTTGGACAACATCGCAGCCACATCCATGCGCTGCTCGAGCTCATCGCTTCTTGGCAATTCGAGCGAAGACCGTGCTCTCATGAGTACATCATAGGCGACCGTCTCCATCGTAGGTAATTTTATTTCCATCTTGTCATCGTTTTTATCTTTGCATTTTTTATCACATCATATCACCACCCATACTCCTCCATTTGTTCTATTTCATCATTTACCACCATCATACTTTTCTTTTTATTATTTGCATTCCATATTTTTAAAAAAAAGATTTTTTTTAAAAAACAACAACATCAGTAAAATAAAAAATTAAAAAAACTATGGGAAGAGCAGCAACGGCTGCTCCGGCCCCCCTTCTTCTTCCATGGCCAAGCCACCGCTGGCCACCGCCACCCCTCCAGCATGCTCGCATGCTGCCCCCTCCCCCATCTGCGCGTCCTCACCACACCTGCAGCCTCCTCTACCATGCCTGCATCCTCCTCTGCGGGAGCCCACCGTCAACCCCACAGTTCACCTGCGCATTCCCGATGGCGCACGCCTCCTCCGCCCGCAAGTAGCGTCGTCCACAGTCGCACCGCCGCTATCCCTTTTTGGGTTCCTCCCCCATCTTGCACCCTGAAGAAGAAGGTCTATTTCATTTTTTATAGTAAAAATTGCATATCTTATCTGCATAGTTTTTGTAATTACTGTTTAGTTCCTGTGCATAAGTTTGTATTGCCTTTTTAATTTCTATTTTGCACTAACAACCATGTGTATATGCGTTGATTTGGACATTATTTTTGCATCATTTTATTCAATGAAAAATGTCTTGATGTTGAACAACTAGTTCTCTACCACGTGGATATTTATTTATATTTTTATATTCTTTGGGTAATTAATTAAAAATGTTTAACTGAAATAATGTATATTTTACCCAATTTGTGCTCTTAAAATCATATCTCACTCACAGTTTCTCCAAAAATTCCAAAAAAATTCAGAAATGATGTCTTAAATTGTATTTACATTGCTTTCGAAATTTCATCCAAAATAGAGTTGTCATGTTCCTGAAATAAATTGTAGAGTGATTTCGTATTTGATTTTTCATTAAATCCACATACATCCTTTTCATATAATTTCAAATCGCCTGGATTTCATATGAAAAAAGCTATATGAGATAATTCGCTCTTTGTCTAATTTGATAACATGGATTTATTAGTAATTAATTACTTGCAGTCACTCTGTTTTCACTAAAAAAAATCATATTTTGTCGAAAAATTCCAACAATGTCAATGTACCTTCCTTGCATCATGTTTATGTTCCACTAATTTTTTCATAATTTTTGCATTCTGTTTGTGTGAGAAATTGCGAAAAAACCCATAAGAAGTGTATATTTTTCATTGTTGCATTTTATCCCCTAAAATCTAAAAAATATGTTTTGCATGCATCACTGGATTAAGATCTTAGGAAAAAAATATAATTTCGCTGAATTGAGCAGATTTGACATTAATATTAATTTGGCCTTGTTGTGTGTTTTCTTATTGTCTTGATTTATCCACTTTTGCATTTGTTTATATTTTTGCATAAAAAAATTTAAAAAAACATCGCGTGGAAACCTAGTAATCTTGGAGATATTTTATTGTCATAAACTTGATATTGAATCTTTCAATAAGAAATAAGAAATCCTTTGTTACCTCTTTCATGATACTTAGGAATTATTAATCTGGATCCTTAGAAAAATAAGAATGAATGGGAAAATATGGGATAGAAAAAATTGACTCCTTATTATTCTAGATGATATTCCATAACGGGATCAGAGAGAAAATTGGTTATATCATACTCATGGAGCGACGAATTATTGGGCCGAGCTGGATTTGAACCAGCGTAGACATATCGCCAACGAATAAATAGCTATTCCTGGTATTACTCATCCTCCGGGGGAGTTTATAAACAAATAAATATCCCTAGTATCATCCTATATACTAAAATATACCATAAGACCAACAAGTTGATTCGAGATCTTGATATCAACCTCTTGTCCTAAGAAAATCAATCTTTCTCGATAAAGTCGCTTGATTAGGACAAAATTGCATCCTTTAGGAATCGTACATACGCCTTTGGGTGCGTACGGTTCAAAAAAATTGCGAAAAAAATAATCAATGTGTCGATTTCAGCCCTATTTCTTTTCCTGTAACGGTTTTTTAGTTTTAATAGAGGGGCTTGTTCTTCCATTTTTCAAGAAAGATAGGTTTTGTTATCATTCCTCGAAAAGAATTCACTGAAGTTGCTGAATAAACCTTTCATTGATGTATTATTTCATCGAGATTCCAATTCTGATGTTATTTTCTTGTTCCTAAATGGGCCTTGAAAATCTTTTAGGTTCATGTTCTACACTGGGTAATGATTCGCCCGAATTCTATTTGCGCATATAGGGCAAATGATATCAGTACCACTCACTTCTTTTTTTGTTAAGACTTCATTTTTGTGAACTCACTTCTTCTTATCTTCCGCCAAATTATTGCCACCATCGTTGTGCCCCCGATCGACCGATCTCGCTCCTGCCAATGTGCAGCCCACGACTGCCACCGCCCTTCACCTCCGCAGCTGCGCCATGCCGTCGTGCGACCGTACGCACCTCCACCGTGTGGTGTGGCAGTATTCGCCGCGAACCCCCTCCCGCATGCACCCACGCAGTCACCACCGCAACCTTCAACCCCGTCGTCCACTACGCGTTCCAGTGCCTCGCCGGACTTCTGCCTCACTGCACGCCTCTGCACGACCGCGTCGACACCTCTTGCGCCCAATATCGCTTGATTAGCGGCAACAACCCCTCCACAACCACATCCCTCTCCGTGAAACACTTGCGGTGACCTTCAAATGATCTCCTCCTTTTTATGATTGAAAAGGAACCAGAAAAAGCCCTATCTTTTAAAATAAAATATTTGTTAAATTGCATGAACACCACTTGAATTTCAAAAATTTGCGACGTAGTCCCTATGCTCCAGAAGGTCACATGCAAGGCACACCCTCATTTGGGTAAATTTCACATTTCATCCTGCAACTTATTTATTATTATATTTTGGTGCAAGAACTTTTAATATTTACGTATAGATCCAAGTATTGCAGAACTTGAACTTGCTTTATCTTTTCGTCAAAATAAATGTTTTCATTGCTCTAACAATTTAAAAAAATGTGTATGTTCATATTGTTTCTTATAAATTATACAAAACTTTCGTAGCATTTTGTTGACATTTGATATATTTAAAAAATAAAAAACAGTGACTTCTTACCTGTCTGAAATGAGGAAATTCAAAAAAATTCGAAAATTAACCTAAAACTCCAAAAAAATAGGGTATCTATGTTTTATTGTCTTTTAATTTCTATACAATTTTGATGCATATATAATTTATAAAAATCGAAGAAATTACGAAAAGTGAAAATTTGAAAAAATGTAGAAAATTCTAGAAAAATCCAAAAAAAATTGATTTTAGTCTCTGTTTGTAGACATTTAATTATAATTTTAGCTTAAAAATAATTTCTAGGAGTATAGGTAATTAAAGTAATTTTAAATTGCAAAATAATCTTAAATGTACATTGTTTCCCTTATTTTCCATTGTTTGATTTTTAATAAAATCACAAAAGCATCAAAAAAGGTATGAAAAATTATCAAAATATTTTAAAACCTATAAAACACAAAAACATGTTCTGCATAATTTTCTGAGCATTTTTTATTATTCTCAAAAATACAAAAGACTGTGTGTACATTTTTATTCCTTTGTGCTTATTTTGAAACTAAAAAAATAAATTAAAAATTTAAAAACCACTAAAATTTATTTTGGAAATTTGACTACTTAGTTTTCAATCATGCTCCTTGTGTTCGGCCATGGTCGCTATACCAGGTAAATAAAATAGCGAAACCTCTTACATTTACACTTTTCATTGTCTGGTTTATCTTTCATTAAGTGGTTAAATACAAATTTTTCTCATTGATTAAGCTTGGTGATTCGAGTCACAACGACCGTTGTTTTTTACATACTTAACCCGAGTGGCCATGCATGTCATCAGAATGGCGTCGTTGTCAGGGAGCACGGCTTTGTAGTCATTTTTCAGTTTTGTTCTAGTTGTCTCTCTATATTACAATTATTTTTTGACTGTCTCTTGTTCGCTTTTTGTGCGAGTAATTGCTTGGAGGACGACTTGGAGTTTCTCTTGGGAGGACCCGCATAGGAGGAAGAGAAGGGACAAGAAGAAGACTTTTATTTTATATGAGAGAACAATATTGTTGTAATAATTTAGAACTATGACTTTGGACATTTTTCTTCGAGGTCTATTTCTCCAAGTGCCAATGCACTACGGGACCTCACCGTTGTTTCCGTGTTTTTTGATTTCATTACTATAACTCTCTATTTGATTCTCACAGTTTTGGCCACCGGACATAGGATTTTTTTATTATGACGTGAATAGTTAAGGCCCAACACCTAATAGATTATCTATTCCTATAGAACGTAATTGGACCTTGCTAAAAAAATATTAATTGAAAAAGTTAGTTTAGTTGAATCTGAGATCACACGCCATGAGGAGTCACATACATCACTGGAAGGAACCATTGTAGCGAGTACCGAGTGACTCCTAAGATCAGACTCCGGACTCCATTAGATTAGCTAACTATTGTTCTTCACGATCAATAGAAGCTACTCGTCTAAGGCCAGTTTCCTCGTGCATCATATAGATCGTTTATTTTATGTATTTAAATTTATGCACTGATCATATTGCATGTAGAGTGCTGGAGCAAGGTAAGCATTTCTATCCTGCATGCATCATTGTATTTGGTTGTGCATCAGGCTTTTTTTGACTTTCTCCCCCTGTTTTTGACTCAAATGAATCAAAGAGGAAATCAGAAAATTCGTTATGTGTTGTTTTTTTGAAAAAAATTAAAAAAAGTGATAGCAATAAAATCTAGAACCTCTAAAAGAAACTTGACCCTAAAACCCACCTCATGTAAAAATATTTGTTTTAGGGAGAGTCACCCCCTCATTATTTGGTTTGCTTGAGCGAGAGAGTGACCCGCACACTAGGATAGAGCCACACCTGAACTTCCGTTAGACTACTGATCTTAGGGTTAGTCGTTTCTCTAGTGAGGATCTCTCTGGTAACCAGTAAAGCAGTCCGCGACGTCCTTAACAGAGCGAGTTGACTGGGTAGCCGGTAAACGGTCTGCAACTTGTATAAGCTGGGAAAGATCTAGCTTTGGGATTAGGTTGGTCTCCTGAGAGCATCGAGTTCCTAACAGCTCTCTTAATCCCTCTACAAGATTGATTTATCACCTAACTAAAATTGACAAGATAAACGACCGATCCTTTACGGTAATCAGCTCGTGTTGAGTAGGTGAATTAGGGTTTGACTTCTCATCTTGTTTACTTACCATATCTCATCCACACTCATCCCCACATCATGATGATGGGCCAGAGGTCGCTTAGACTTGCCTTCGGTAGTACCTCTCTCTAGCACTTCGACTCATTCATCTAGGGAGATTTCAGGGAGCCCAGACCCACTCTCCAAACCTGAGTTCGATCCCACCCTATTCTCCCTTGACCACCCTTCTTTTAGTCCTGAGGTGCCTAAGTAGAGACCTGCATAGCTATTCGTCATTTGATGACACCTGAATTGGTGTCTTTTGCCTTTGCAGAGACTAGAGAGATGGCCAACAGTGACAGATGAATCGATGGTCAGCCTCAGACTTCTTCGTATGTCATAGATAAAGGAGCCATCAACAACACCTTGCTAGCCTCCCTAAAGACGATGCAACAACAGATTTAGGACCAGGGAGCATTCATGGTAGAGGTTCGTTAAGAGTTAGCACAGATGCGAGCCGATAAAGGAGAGCCTCAGCCCAGAGAAGCCGGTGGAGAGATACCTGGTGCTGAAGGAGGAGCAGTAGGACATCCAGAAGACCTGCAGGATCTACCTAGACCAGGCAGGCCGATGAGGGAGTTACACAACCCTAGTGCAACCCTCACACACCGTTGGATCCAGCTTCCAACTATTATGGGCGACTTCAAGCTTCCGCCCTAGACATTCAACTTTTGCCCAACTTCCATGGGGCTAGTCATCGAGGAGCCTCATCTTCACCTGCAAGAGTTTGAGATGATCTGCAATACTATCCACAACCGATTTATGGATGAAGAAACCATCATGATGATGGAATTTCCTTTTTCCCTGGTCGATAGAACAACATATTGGCTGAAACATTTAGGGAGATACGTTACTTCATGGGAGTAGCTATAGACTGAGTACTTGAACAAGTACTATCCACTCAGCTGGACGAATGCAGTAAGAGCTTTGATCAACAACTTATCCATGTTCCTAATGAGCAGTTCCATGAGGTGTAGGATTGATTTCTTGAGCTCATTGATTAGTGTCTATATCATGATATATCGAAGCCCAATCTTGTCCAGAGCTTCTTTTGTGGGCTGGCACCGAAGTTGTAGGGGCTAGTCAACGCTTCTTGTGAGGGTTCATATTTCACCAAAGATGAAGACCATGTATGGGCTATCTACAAAGAGTTGCGTTGAAAACTATATAGTGATGTCCCAGAAGGCTACGCGCAGGGGAAGCCCTAACCCTATGTTGTGTCCTATCATAGGATAGCATGAGTTGATGCGGGTCCACCCATTTCTTCATCAGCACCAGTAGCATAGGCAGAATATTCAGCCGCTAACTTGGGTATTATTAGTGAGAAGTTGGACCGCATAGAGATTATAGAGAAGAAGCAGTATCAGGACATGACTCAGATAGATCAATTGGCAAAAACTCTTAATGACCTAAAGACCCACATCTTGTGTCTTCAGGAGGCACAGGTGGCTTCTCAGCCTCGTCCCAGGTCACGTATTTATCCTGGCAGCAACAACTCTTCCTATATTTCTACCCAGTATTGCCAGATTCACCACATTACGGCAGAGCCAGTTCAACAATTGCAGCAGCACTACTCTTAACCACCACCATCTCAGGAAACTTAGATGGTGGTGTATCAGTCGGATCAACTACTGGTAGTTCTTCCCCCGCCCCCTTACGAGTAGGAGCCATTGATGTAAGTCAAAGAGATTTGGTACATAACCGACAGCATCTCGGGATACGCTGAGACCATCCTGGATCCAGGTGGTCTACCGGAGGCACCTCAGAGGCAGTAGCAACCTCAACAGTATTCTCAGCCTCCCCCTCATCAGCACCAGCAGTGCCAGCCTCATTTCCAGTGAGGCAACCCATCCGGTTCTCATGTACAAGCCTACGAGAACACGTCCCTTGATGACTTAGCCCATCTACTCTCAGACCAGTAGGCATCCTTCATGTGGGAGATGGACGAGTTTAGGCAAGAGATGAGGGAAATAATCAAAGGCAAAGTCGCCATTCCCACTCAGATTGAACAAAACCCGAACAATCTGAAGTGGAAGTCTGAACAGGTACAGTTTATAGAGACTACCCTCCTAGTGATTCATTGGATGATATTTCTTCCAACATATTTGATGTTGATTTTGTGACATTTAGGAGCGGTAGAATGCTAGTCGGTGACCCCTTATCTGAGAGACAGACCTATGATGATTCAAGAGTGTCAAACGAGGAGGATAGTGGTGTTGATGACGGTGGTGCTGATGCCACCAAGGATGATGATCCAGTCGACGGTACTGAGGTTGTCGTTTCTCCATATACAGTTGGCAGTACTGATACCACCATTCAATGTGATGTTGAGCCAGAGCGTGATGATGATGCTGCAAAGACAGATACTGTGGGTGGTGCTGATGCCACCATTCTAGGCCAATTATGCTTCCTCCTATCTATGTATCTCAGGACATTATCAAAAATAACAAAAAATGAATAAAGGAAAGGTTTCTTCATCTACTCCGAGTCCATGTGTGTTGCATGATGATCTTACTATGGGCTCCATTCCTTCACAACATCAAGAACCTCTTCCTGACCCTCTATATGAGGAGGGTTAATCTATCCCCTTCCCTCAAGCACTCCGCTTGGGGCAGGGGAAGAAAACCAAAAATCCAAAAAAATCACATCAGTTAGAGTTCAGCCAACAAATGATCGACAGATTCCATATCCAGCTGACTCTACAAGAGGTACTAGACCACATCCCTCTATTCCAGAAGCACTTGAGGAGAAGACCACTGTACAAAGTAAGAAGAGGAATCGTACTGCAGAGATCCATGTGCTGACAAGAGCCACTTGTTTAACTAATCAGAATCAATTACCAGCCAAGAGACCTGATGGAGGAGCTCCATATGTCAGATGCCACACTCATGAGTAGTAGTTAGATCATACCCTATTAGATAGCGGTTCTTCGATTAACCTTCTTCCGGCAACCTTACTTGATCGATTCGAGTTTGGCCCTCTTAGACAGAGCAGGACAATCCTTCAGTTTGCTGATAAATCTGTTAAGAGGCCAAAGGGGTTACTTAATAATATTGTCATCATAATTCAGGGCTCTAATTTCCTCGTGGACTTTGTTGTATTCGACATGGAGGTCCCTTAATCCATGATAGATACCCCCATCATATTAGGATGACCATTCTTGGCCACAGCCAAGGCGGTGTCCGACCATGATAGTGGGAAGGTATACTTTCGCATCGAGGGTGAAAGTGTACAAATAGATATGATAGAGGAGACCAGAGCCACAGATTCAGAGTGCTCAGATCAGATGACCAATTCAGAGCAGATGAGAGATGCAGAGCTAGACATCCCTAGGAGTGTGACTTTATGATTACAGATGATGAAGTAGTTTGGGCAGATCTCGCATCACGAGCTCTTGCCACATCTTCAAACAGTATGGATTCACAGATCATGGCTGATGAGAGTTCGGAGAGCACACTCATGGCACAAGATACAGTAGAGGTTGTTTATCATGGTCAGGATAGAGAAATCAATTTTGTATCATGCACAACAGACTCAGATCCCTCAGACACAGACACCAATTTTGACTAGAAAGACTTCGATGAATTTACCATTTCTGGTGCCTGCAGAGCTGACAGCTAGGACGGAGAACGAGCTAGGTCATTTAGCAAATACGCCAGTAGGGCCATCTTTATCTGATTTACCATTGCAGTGAGAGTTCTTAGACATAGATCTGGTAGCATTCACTCAGACATTCCACAATCCAGATTTACCAGCTCCCACTTGTCCAGAGATGAAGATCGTACTGCAGAGCATGAAGTATAGATTCCTTATGGGTGAGCCAGATTTGTTACCATTCATTATCTCAACAGATTTGACTGAAGACCAAGAAGCTCGTTTGATGGAGGTTCTTGAAATAAACCGATAGGCTATAGGATGGAGTGTAGCTAATCTCTGGGGAATAATTCCGGCCCTTTGCTCCCACCACATTTATCTTGAAGAAGATGCCAAGCACTCGCGTGAGTTCCAGCGACGGTTGAACCCAAATCATCGAGAAGTGGTCATGAAGGAAATATCTAAGTGGTGGAGCATCGATTTTATCTACCCCATCTCTGACTCCAAGTGGGTTAGTCCATTGCATGTGGTACCCAACAAGACGGGTATCACTACTGTTGTAAACGAGTATGGAGAGGAGATAGCTACCCGAGTACCCACTTCATGGAGGGTCTGTGTGGACTACAGACGATTGAATCAGGCCACCAATAAGGACCACTTCTCGTTATCATTCATATATCAAATTATTGAGAGATTAACTGGGAAGAGTTATTACTTCTTTCTGGATAGGTATTCGGGATACAACCAGGTGGCCATAGTGCTCGAAGACCAAGAGAAAACAACTTTCACCTATCTGTTTGGTATGTATACTTTTAGATTGATGCCCTTTGGATTATGTAATACCCCGACTACATTCCAAAGGTGCATGCTCTCTATTTTCTAAGACATGGTAGGCGAATTTTTAGAGGTCTTCATGGATGACTTCTCGATCTACGGTGACAGTTTTGATGCATGTCTTGATTACCTTGACCGAGTACTTCAGCACTACATCGAGGTCAACTTAGTCTTATCTTGGCAGGAGAGTCATTTCATGGTGACTCAGGGGACATTCCTTGGCCAAATCATCTCCAATAGAGGCATGGAAGTTGGCCCAGCTAAGGTGGATATCATCAAGAAACTCAATCCACCGTCCAATTTACGACAATTGCGGTCCTTTCTGGGGCATGTCAGTTTCTACCGAAGGATTATACAAGACCAACAGGATTGCTCGAATGCTTACTGATTTATTAACAAAAGACACTGAGTTCCTTGTCGATGATACGTCTTGCATCATTTGAGACTCTCAAGAATCTAGTTGTTGAGGCTCTTGTTCTTCAGCCACCTTATTGGTCCCTCCCATTCAAAATCATGATGGATGCCTCCAATTGCCAAAGGGATCGTGCTAGGATGGAGGGGGGATGGGTTACCATATATCATTCACTATGCTAGCCAAACAATGGATGTTGCTCAGCGGAATTACACTGTCACATAAACGAAGATGCTTGCTATAGTTTTTGACTTGGACAAGTTTTGATCTTACATTCTTGGATCTAAAGTGACTATCTATATTAATCACACTGCCATCCGATACTTAATGGCAAAGAAGGATGCCACATCCAGATTAACCAGATGGATCCTTCTACTCTAGGAGTTTGATACAGAGATTAAGGATAAACATGGAGTCAAAAATGTGGTGGCGGATCACATCTCCCATCTAGAGAACCTTGAGGATATGGATTAGATCACACCTCTTACAGAGAGATTTCCAGATGAGGCGATCCTTATAATCACCTCACTTCCATGGTATGTCGATATTGTGAACTATCTTGTCACGAAGAAAGTTTCAACGGATTGGCCCAGACAGCGATTTGAGACCTTTCTTGCAAAGGCCAAGTCATACCATTGGGAGAATTCCACTCTTTATCATGAAGGAGGGGATAGCATCTGGAGATGGTGTATTCCTCATGAAGAGCAGCATAGCATCCTCACTAATTACCACAAGCTCGAGGCAGGAGGACATCATTCTAGGAGACGGACTACACAAAAGGCGCTTCAATCCTTCCTTTTGTGGCCTACCCTCTTTAAGGATTCAGACGAATACGTGAAGAGATGTACTGACTATCAGAAAATGGGCAATTGTGGATAGAGAGATATGATGCTGATGTAGACCATTCACTTTTGTGAGGTCTTTGACACATGGGGCATCGATTTCATGGGCCCATTTCCTAAGAGTTAGGGATTTGAGTATATCTTGTTTTTTGTAGACTATGTGAGTCATTGGGTTGAGGTCATCCCTGCCCGAACCGCAGATGCTAATACTATTTGCAAATTATTGAGGAAAAATATCATTTAGCGGTTCGGAGTACCTAAAGTTTTGATATCTGACGGGCAGACTCATTTTATCAAAGATAAGGTAAGGGCCCTCGTAACGAGTTCAGCATAGATCATAGAGTTGCCACTCATTATCATTCACAGACGAATGGTCTTGCTGGGGTTTCTAACAGGGAGATTAAGACTATATTGCAGAAGGTAGTCCTCCCATATCGAAAGGATTGGTCACAACTTTTGTACTCATCCTTGTGGGCATATCGGACATCCTTCAAACTCAATTAGGTATATCTCCATTCCGACTCGTTTATGGCAAGCCCAGCCACTTACCAGTTGAGCTAAAGCACAAGCCACTATGGGTTTTTACTGAGATATTTTTAGATCGAGAGAGTATAGGAGATTAGAGAAAGGAAGAATTGGTAGCCCTGGAGGAACTTAGAGATACATCCTTTTCGAGTAGCCTATAGTATAAGGAATGAGTGATGATACGACATGATTCTTACATCAGCCATAAGCAGTTTGAGCCAAACCAGAAAGTATGGTTATTCGATGCTGGGATAAAACTATTTCCAGGGAAGTTGAACAAGCAAGTGGAAGGTACCATACTTGGTCCCGAAGGTGCATGACAATGGTAGCATTGATATATCAGAGATGTCATTTGAATCCACCTTTTGAGTTAACAGTGAGAGCCTGAAGCCATATCTAGATCATGATTCGTTGATCGTCGATGTTGCCCCTATTCATTTTGCATGAGTTGTGTTTTTTGACTCACATCATTTGCATCTCATGCATGATTATCACTTCCTCCCGCAGCTGTATAGATCCATATGTCTATATCGCACATTCTTTTGTCTAACACTCCATCTTCATCTCATGATTATGCTATACTTAGGGTGTACTTTACCCTAAGTATAGGGGGGTGTCAGACTTGTGATTATTTTTTTAATTATTGTTACCTCTGTTTTACTGTCTATACTTAGGGATATGTTACCCTAAGTATAGGTGAGGTAAACTCCGCATATTCTAACCCTTGGTTTTCCCCTTGTGTACACTCTTCTATACTTAGGATTACTTGATCCTAAGTATAGGGGGATCATCTACTTCTATTAATTGTCTTATTTCATTCGTTGTTGTAGTATAGTATTCTTTTCATTTTTCTATACTTAGCACAAGTTATGTCTTCCTTTGCAGCTCTTTGATCACTATGAGGACATAGTTCGAGCTATGTATAGGGGGGTGTCATATATATTGTATATATACTTTAGCCACAACTCGTACTTTTGTATTTTTTAAATATTGTATAAATATTTGTAAAAAAACTATCTAATAAGAAGATGCAGAAATTTCCTCAAAAATTTTTTCTTGTACATACTGACTATTAAGTCAGGTTAAAATATTTTGAAAATTATTTTGAAAGTAATTTAAAAATCTATTTGAAAAATCTTTTGAAAACTATTTGAAAAATGTATGAAAATTTTTTCAACCTTTATAAAAATTTTGTGGCTTGTAAAAATTTTTCTCTTTATGTGAAATAAAATGATTTTGTAAAACTATTTACAAATGTTTTGAAAAATGGTTGAAAAATTCTTGTAAGAATCTATATATAGTTTTTGAAAAATGTTTGCAAAATTGGTTTCAAATGAATATAAATGATTGTAAATTGTTTGAAAAAATGTTTTGGACTATAGTTTTCAAAATTATTTGTTAAATTATTTTCAATAAATTAGAGGAATATATGCATCACAAAAATTTTACAAAAATAAAAAATAATAACAATAAAAAATTCCAACTGTAGGTATATATACATGTATGAATTACTCAATTGATTCACTGTTGTGTAAACGTGTGTTTTCATCCCTAACTCTTATTTTAACAATGTGTATATACTTGTATATATTACTAACTATTTGCAAAAAAACTTTGCATGTGAATCATTTTTCAAAAATTTCCATAAAAATTTCAAAATTTGAAAATTATTTCACAAAAAGATTTTGCTCTCTTTTCTTTGTATTGTACATATTTTCTTGCATTGGCATGTGCATTTTTAAGGATAGTTTTAACATTTAAACTAAGTCTAGAATAAATTTGAAGAATGGATCTTAGTTGGACCTTAATCCACTTAGTTTCAGAGTAACCTTATAAGAACTGGAGATAATACTTTCCATGTCCTAATGACTTAATTCATTGAGTCCATAAGACTATGTTCATATGTCATCTTGATAAGTCTAAGTAAAACATTTCACAACACACGCATGATTCTTTCAGACCGTGGCTTACCTTGGACAAGCACTCTACACGTATCTCTTCATGGAGGAGGTAGTGAGGGGGCAGTATCTTTTGGCTTGGGGTAGCATACGAGGGTATTACATCTAGGCGGAACCTCTCGTCCTCCTCTAGGGTGGGAAATGAGTCTCAACCTGGTTTGGTGATGCTGAGGTCTAAAGATAGGATGCTATGGGGTTGCAATAATGCTTCAAAAGAGGCATAGTCTACTGGCTCAAGAGGAAAAACTCCTTATGTACATGTTGCACCTTGTATATATTTTCAAAAAAAAATTGAAAAAATGCAGAATCTCCAAAAGTGGACATGCATGATTGAAATGTAAAATGCTTGTCGGAGTGTATATACAAGTGAGAAAAAAAGAAGAATAAGTGCTTTAAAGTCAATGTGAGCTTGCAGCGGGTGACATGGCTACATTGGTCATGCATCCAAGGATAGGTAACTACACTAGTTATCGTCCATTCTCTTCTCCGTCCCCTCTTCTTGAGCTTGTTGTACTTGAACTTAGAAGGGAATATCCCCACTCATCAAGGAAAGAGTTGCTAGATCGGGGGATTAGAGTTTCCTTGTTGAGAGAGGTTTTTTCTTTGCTACTTCTGAGATGAGAAGCTATATTTCACTTACACCATACAAGTAAGAATTCATAGTCATAAGAATTTGTGTAGGTAGACTTGTTCTGATCTAGCAATTGAGGAGACCTTAATAGGAGTCTTGTGGAACTTAGTGGCTGTTAGGTTTTAAATCCATTTCCATTAAGGTTTCGATACACTAATAATGCAAAAAGTCCGACAGAGCTTCATACTACATTTTTATGAAGATAAGGGTAAAAGTCAACATTGTTCTAACTTCTTTCCTTTTTCTTTTCTTTATTTTTGTTTTCACTCATTTTCCAAATAAGTGTTTGCTAAGGGACTAGCATAGGTAAAGTATAGGGGAATAATGAATCCACGATTCACCGCCTTTATTTTATTATTTTAGCTTCATTTCTGTAGTCAAACACTCATAAATACCCACTAATTCCATAAAATTACCATTCTGCATGCATTTGTCAAATATGCATTTTAACACTTTTTGTACTTAAATAAAAGAATAAAGAAGAAAAGAAAAAGGAAAGAAAAACAAAGGATGTGCTTATGAAGTAAATACATACTGACCCGAACCCTGAGAGAAGATCAAAACTTGATCTGATCGACCAGGAATAAAGCATCGGGAGATAGGGTTTTTCATTCAAAAATCCAAAAAAATATTTTGTAAATACTTTTCCCTGTATATTTGTATAAAACTTGTAGTATTCTATTTTTACATAAATTCGCCTCAAATAAAGTATTTTTGTAAACAAAAGTTGTAAAAAAATATGTTGTAAATAATAAAAATAATTGCAAAATAAAATAATTACAAATTACAAATAATCACACTTAGAAAAAGTTGAAAAACAATAATTGAAATACCAATTCTGGCTCCATACGAACTCAAATTTAACCAAACTCACTTCTACTATACTGTAAATTAAATTATCTTTCAAATGGCCATAATTTCATAACTTCTAGAGTTACAATTAAAAAGTCAGTTTTCTGGGGTGTTTTGTGAAGTTTCACCGTTGTTTATTGTACATATTTATTCATATTTATTTTTATATATAATGTACATAATTGTAAATATTATGTTCCTTAAAAATAAAAAAATAAAAAATAAAAAAAAAGATATAAAATTATTTCCTTATTTGTACATGTGTATATTGTATTATATGTACATAATATTTGTATACACTTAATTTTCTTATACAAAAATTACCAAAAATTTAATATATAACATTAATTAATTGATTTAATTTCATTATGAAACTTGTATTTAGATTAAATTATTTAATTCATTCTTTTCTTTAATAACCTACCTTGTATACAATATATTGTTCCATACCTTTAATAGCTACCATTAAGGTGGTCAATTATTTTTTGTAATTTATTTAATTCATTTAATTTCGAATTTCATAATTAATTAGTTAATTAATTAATTATTTATTTTATTAGTTAACCAATAAACACCTTCTTATATTGGTCATCCCTTCCTTTTGTAATTTCATTCTCTTTTTAATAGGCTCCTCCTCCTTCATTCATTCCTGGATCAATCTTTACTGGAGAGGAGCCCGATCTCCGAGAGCTATCTTGTTTAACAAGGGTGCCAAGTCTCCAAACCGTATGGAATCTCCGAGACTATTTTGTTCAAGAAGGGTGCCCAGTCTCCAAGCCGTACGGTGATAGCGCGTCGGCCCTCGTTGAGGTCATCACAGCGTATCCGATCCCGAGGTGAGATCATTTTATTTCCTGTCACTTTTCTTAGATAAGTCATAGATTAAATTTTTGTCTCGTGATTAATCTTTAATTGAAAATCCCAAAATTTGTCACCACACACTTTCTCATCCGAACAGATTTTTTTCATCTCTCATCTTGATCCTCACATTTCACAGTCTATCTCGCACGACCTATCACCTCCAACCAGCATGATGGCCGGAGAAATGTATCTCTCTTCCATAATCGCAAGATCCAAAACATTCACAACTCTGATTTTATTTATAAGTAAATAAAAAAATGCATGGTTGTTTTTATTTCTAACATTTGTTTTGCAAAAAAATTGTAATAATAAAAACTAATTAAAATATAAAAAAATCTTGGGTTTACATTTTCCATTTCGAAAAAAAAGATTAAAAAAAATTCTTTTCAGTTCTGCTTATAGTACATATAAAAAAAGAAAAAATTAAAAAAAATAATAGCAAGTCTTTCCCCCGTGCAGATGCTCAGGCCGTGCGACTGCGCCACCACCGCTCGTGCCCCCGATTAGCCGACCTCACCCCTGCCAGTGTGGCGGCCCGCGACCACCATCGCCCTTCACCTCTGAGGCTATGTCCGACCGTCGCGCGACCGCGTGCACCTCCAACATGCGTTGCTGCCGTCTCCGCCGCGAACCCTCTCCCGCACGGTGCCCACGAAGTCACCGCCGCAACCTTCAGTCTCGTCATCCACTGCATGTTCCAGCGCCTCGTCGGACTTCCGCCTCACCGCGCGCCTCCGCAGGACCGAGTCGATGCATCCTGCGCCCGATCTTCCATTATCGGCGGCGGTGGCCCCTCCACGACCTCATCCCTCCGCGTATAACACGTGCTATGGCCCCCAACGGTTGGCTCCCTTTTTGGTGAAGGAACCACAAGAAGCCCTAGTTTTTTAAAAAATATTGGTTAATATGCATGAATGCCCTTTGAATTTTTGAAATTTACAATGAAGTCCCTGTGCTCCAGGTCACATGCAATTCACACCCTCACTTGGGTAAATTTCACGTTTCATCCTACAACTTATTTATTGTTATATTTTGGTGCACGAACTTTTAATATTTGCATATAGGTCCCTATATTGCAGAACTTGAACTTGCTCGATCTTTTCATCAAAATAAATGTTTTCAATGCTCTAAAAATTTTCAAAAAATTTGTCAATGTTCCTCTTGTGTTATTATATATTGCATAAAATTTTCATAGCATTTTTTTGACATTTGATATATTTAAAAAAAAAAATAGTGACTTTTTTCCTGCTTAAAATAAGGAAATTCATAAAAATTCGAAAATTAGCCTAAAAATTCCAAAAAATAGTGTAGGTATGTTTTATTGTATTTTAATCTCTGCCCAATTTTCATGCATAGATCATTTATAAACACCAAAAAATGCAAAAAACAACAAATCTTGAAAAATGTAGAAAATATAAGAAAAAACAAAAAATTCTGATTTCAGTCTCTGGTTGTAGACATCTAATTTTAGTTTGGGCAATTCAAGGAATTTTAAGTTGAAAAATACTCTTGGTTCTGCACTATTTCCCTTATTTTCCACTATTTGATTTTTATAAAATCACAAAAACATCATAAAAGTTTGAAAAAATACAAAGAATATTTTAAAACTAGTAAAACACAAAAACATTTTTCATAATTTTCTGAGCATTTTTTATTATTCTGAAAAATACAAAAAGAGTGAGTGTGTGTGTGCATTTTTATTCCTTTGTGGTTGTTTTGAAAATAAATAAAATAAAAATTCAAAAACCACTAAAAAATTATTTTCGAAATCTGACTACTTAGTTTTTCAATCGTGCTCCTTGTATTTGACTGTGGTCGCTATATCAGGTAAATAGAATAGCGAAACCGCATACATTTAAATTTTTTATCATCTGATTTATCTTTCATTAAGTGGTTAAATACATTTTTTCTCGTAGATTACACTTGGTGATTCGGGTCACAACAATCCTTGTTTATTTACATACTTAACCCGAGTGGCCAGGCGTGTCATCACCTATTGCCTGCTGCAAATATTTTTTATTTTTTTATTTTTCTTTTATAAACAAGAAAAAGATTTTTTTTTAAAAATAAAACAGCAGAATACTTAATTTTTTATTTTTTACTTTTTCGTATTTTCCTGCAAAGCAAATGTTAGAAATAAAAACAACTATGTATTTTTTTATTTTTTGATTATTTTATAAACAAATGAGGGTACGAGCATGACGACTCAGTACCGATTATTTGAAATGCAAAAGAAATCAAATACAAATGTGAGTGGATGTAGATCCAACGAAATGAGAGATGGATCTGGGTCTATGACCACCATATGCGGCTGGAGTTGGAAGATTGCATGAGGTAGAAAAGAAAATGTAGGGATCAGACAATGAGAGATGGAAAATCGGGTTCAGAGGCAGATTAAATCAAGATGGAGAATTATCTACGATTAAAAATTTAACAACTAAAATATTGTAATTTAAAATCTAAAATTACTTCAGAATAATGTTGAAAAATAAAGTTGGATCTCACCTTAGGATTGGACATGTCGTGATGGCCATGACTAGGACCAAATCGGTGTCATCGACCGGATCGTAAGTTGGGCTCCCTTCTACAACGAGAAACTCTCGAAGATTGAGCTCCTCTCCACCAAAATCAAGAACAAATGAGGGACGAGGAGCCCATTAAAAAGACAAGAAAAATCAAAAAGGAAAGAATGCACAAATAAGGAATGTGTTTAGTGGTTAATTAAATAAATAAATTTAATTATTTAATTATGAAATTGGGAATTAAATAAAACAAATAAAATAATTAATTTACAAAAATTAATTAGCCACCTTAATGGTGGTTACTTAAGGTGTAGATTCATATCTTTATATACAAGGTACATTTTCAAAACAAATGAATGAATAAATTAAATAATTAAGTAATTAAATCAAAATTTCGTACTTAAATTAATTTTATTATTTAACGTTATATATTTAATTTTTTGTTGATTTTTATGTTAGGAAATTAGTTTTATACAAGTATTATATTTATATAGTACAATATACACATGTGCAAATAAGGAAATTATAATAATGTTTTTAAAATTTTATTAATTTTATTATTTTCTAATTTCTAATAATGAAGATAATTTATATAATTATCTACATTATGTATAAAAAATAAATATGAATAAATATATACAATAAGTAAGTGGTAAATTGCACAAACCACCCCAGAAATCCAACTTTTAAACTGTAACTCCAAAAATTATGAAACCACGGACATTTGAAAGATAATTCAATTTAGAATATAATGGAATTTTGGTTCAATTTGAGTTTGTATGGAAACGCAATTGGTATTTCAATTATCATTTTACGGGTTTTTCTGAGTTTGATTATTTGTAATCTTTACATTATTTTGGTTTATAATTATTTTTATTATTTACAAAACATTTTTATTTACAACTTTTATTGAGAAAAATATTTAATTTGAGGTAAATCTATATAAAAATAATAGAGTATAAGTTTGGTACAAATATATAGGGAACAATTTACAATTTTTTTTTGGATTTTTGAATTAAAAACCCTATCTCCCCCCTACTTTATTCCAGGTTGATCAGGTCTAGTCTTGACGTTCTCTCCGGTTCGGGCCAGCATGCATTTATTTAATAAATACATCCTTTATTTTTCTTTCCTTTTTCTTTTCTTCTCTATTCTTTTATTTTGAATATAAAAAGTGTTAAAAATGTATATTTAATAAATGCATGTAAAATGGTGATTTCATGAAATTAGTAGGTATTTACAGGTATTTGATTAAGGAAATGAAACTAAAATAAAAGAATAAAGATGATGAATATGGATTCCTCAGCCCCATAATACTTAGAGTTTGGCATAAGTAGAGGAATAATAAGCACAAGGGGACCGATGAGGTCGAAAGGGATGGTTGTCGATGAGTTTTCGGTAGATTTTTTGTGAGCATATGACGGGATGTAATAATGATTGAAAGAAGATGAAGTAGATGAGTTCCGGCTATCATCGGTGTTATCTTCAGAAGAATGATGCTAGAGAGTGTATTGATGGGAATAAGATGAAGCATATGAATTAGATGATTCCCAACAGTCATCGAAGTTATCCTCAGAAGAATAATAATTGAAGGTAGAGGTAATTCAAATATTCTTATTTTTAGGCTACTTTATCAAGATGTGCTTAGTCATGTGGTCAATGACCTCATCCTCGGATGATGAATATTCTGGAGCACCAGTCTCAGTATGGTCATAATAGATTATTCTGGTATATTAAATGAGACCAGGAGAGTCGGCTCTTGAGGAATAATACATGAAGGTAGAGATAATTCAAATATTCTTATTTAGGTTGCTTTATCAAGATATACTTAGTCATGTGGGCATTGACCTCGTCCTCGGATGATATATATTCTGAAGCACCTTTCTCAGCATGGTATTAATAGATTATTCTGGTATATTTAATGAGACTACGAGAGTCAGCTCTCAAGGAATAGTAGTGATGGTAAAAGTCATCCAATGGGAGTCGATATTCAACTGCTTCCTTAGATAGGGCATCATTGTCGAACTGAGCTTACTCATAAAGGTTACCTTTTCCGAACATGATGAGGAATTATCAGAAGATTACTCTTATGATGTGTTGAAGGCAACTTTTTTAGTCGGTTTACCAAAGAGACGACTAAATGAAGGAGTAGCTAGAATGTGTACTTTGATCTACATTGTCTTTGAAGATGTAGGTCTTATATTAGGTGTTCTTCCATGGGATTTGTTTTGATAGTGGTTGAGGTGCAAGCAGTGAGAATGAGAGGATGGGATGAGTCTCTAAATCAATGGTCTACTCAATATTTGTTATCTCAGTTGCAGAAGCATGGTAGGGATCTTCTACCGCTTGATGGTCACGGCTATTGACGGATTTGTGGGTTGCCTTGTAATATCATGTGTCCTAAAACATTAGATGAGATCGAAGTGCTCCCGATGCTGTAAAATTGATTTCCTGAGTATAGCACTCTTTAGCTTCTTTAGCTAAGGCTAAAAATGGCTTTCTGAGAACGATTGGAGACAAGGTGAATTCTTCTTAATGCTCAATATCAATTATCGTGAAGTCCACTTTGAGCAGAGCACCTTTGAAAATAATGATGAGTGAAATTGTTCCTCTCGATCATTTTATAGATAGATCATCCAGTTGAATAATCTCTCTTGATTTCCAAATTGGTCGGAGTTTGATCTTGTCAAACATGGAGGTCGGGAGGATGTTGAATGGTTCATCATCATCGATTCGAGCATGGATGAATGTTGTTTCTTTTATTTAACAATCAAATCGAGGTAACTATTTTACTTTGCGGCTCTTCGTCTATCTTCTAATCATCAAAGATGTGGCCATTGACAATACATGTCTTTCATCTTTGTTCTCTTAATGACCGACTTTTTCGTCATTAATTTACTTTTCACAGATCTTTCAAGGTTGGTGAAGTTTTGTGGAACACGTTTTTCTCGAGGACGGAAATTGATGATAAGTTGATCGTTGCTATCCCCAAAAAACCCGTGACAAAAAAATTATTATTTTTGCTACTTATTAACCTGTATAGCGGACATGGTCGAACTCAGGGAGGCTACAATTCCCTAGGGTTATTCAATTAATCAGAAATTAATTAAGAGAAAACAAGAATCTCAAAGGACAACTATCCTTCGTTTTCGTGATTTTTTAATTTTTTTCATTCTTTTACTTCTATTTTTTATTTTCTAGTTTTTAAATTTCTAGTGATTTTGATTTTAGATTTTTTTCCAAAAAATAACACGAAGCAATTTTCACAGGATCAAAAATACGCACACCAACTCTTTTTTAAAAAAGATTTTTCAATATGTAAGAAATGCTCAGAAAAATTCAGAGGAAATATTTATGGGTTTTAAAAGTTTTGAAATGATTTTGAGAATTTTTTGTGGAATTTTCAGATGTTTTTGCATTTTCTCTAAAAATCAAGCAGTTAGAAAATGTGAAAATGTGCACAGCGTAGAGTAATTTGCAACTTAAAAATATTTTAAGCCCAAAACTCCTGACAAATATTTTTATGACAAGCTACATACAAATATCTATAGTTAAGAACTGAAATCACTATTTTGTATTTTTGTATAATTTTCTGTGATTTTTATAAGATTTTTTTAATTTTTAATTTTTTAGGTTTTATAAAGAGATGCGTGAAAATTGGTCAGAAATTAAAAGACAATGAAATAAAACTACCCTTATGTTTTTGGAATTTTTGGAACACTCTTTAAATTTTTATGAATTTTTGAATTTCAGGAAGACAAAATGACACTGTTTTTGATTTTTTTGAAAATAATAAATGACGATAAAAAACAATGAAAAATTTATACTAAAAAGATTCATACATCAAGATCACATCATAATTTTCTCAGAATTATTGAGCAATAAAAACTATTTATTCCAACGAAAATATCATGCAAATTTAAAGTATGGAATTGAGGGATCAAAGTGTCAATATTTGTTGTTTTTGCATGAAATAAATAAGAAAAATAAAACACAAGAGAGAATACGCAATTTTACCACTATATCATGTGTGTGACATGTGCTTGAGGCTGGCAGGGGCTATTTGGAAAATTTGAAAAACTTTGGAGGCGCTTATTGCAAATTTTCCAAATATTTTTTTAACTTAAACCCTAGCAAGGGTTCCGTTCTCTCATTCCTATAATCACAAGGGGGTCGTCGCCCTTCTTCTTCGGCGGGTAAGGGCGGACGCGCGGGTGGATGAACGGAGGGGTGGCCGAGGGGCGCGGACGTGCCGCCGCTGATGGTGGAGCTCAGGGCGGCTGCGTCGCAGCCTTGAGGTCGCCCTGCGCGGGTGGAGTCGGGGTACGCAGCCAGGCAGTCGATGGGAGGGCGACCTCGATGGAGCGCCACGCGTGGGGTGAAAGCGCAGAGGGGGCGATCGAAGGGTGCGGACGAGGCGGGGATGGAGGTCGGGCCCAATGTTGAGGGCGCCACGTACGACGGAGATGGCGGTCGGTAGAAGATGGGGAGGGGACACATGCCCCTGCTAGCCTTGCATGGTCGGCGGAGAAGGAGCTCCCCGCGGTGGAGGGTTTCTTGGTGATCGACGGAAGCGCCGCAACCACCAGGCGCGTTGGCATGTGCGGGCGGTTCTTGACTGATAGGGGAGGCCGGCTGGAGGTCGCTGATGGCCCCAAGGGCCAACGGTGGTTGCAGGGGGTGGCGCCCCTGCTGCCGTCTTCTTTTTTTATTATTATTTTACTTATTTTTTTGTAATTTCGATTTATTTCGTAAATTGTGAATGAAACAACATGAGAACTTTTTTTTACTCTAAAATATTAAAAAAATAGAAAATGAGGAATGTTTTTTTTCTCTTTTTTGTTGTTTCTTTTTAATGGTCCTGCAAAATAAACGTCGGAGATCAAGGAAATAAATGGTTTTTTTATTTTATTTATATACAACTCGGAAAAATCAATGAGGATCTGGTGGAAATGAGAGATTCGAATCCAATCTATGGCCACATACGCGGCCGGAGTTGAGAGATCGTGGACAATAGAAATAGAACATGGAGAGATCGAGAGAATGAGGTGAAAACTCGAGATCGATGTCGAATCAAAAACATGATGGATTTTAAGATCTAGATAAAAAAATGAGAATGAGATAAAAGTGCGAGAAACAGAACTACGATTAACCTAGATAAAAATAAAAAAATGTGGATCTCACCTTTTGAGAGAAAATAGACTGTGATCGCCTCGACGAGGCTGACAGCGCCCGGACGGCTCGGAGGCTAGCCAACTTTCTCGACGAAATTTTCTCTCGGAGATCGGGCTCCTCTCTCTAAAGATTGATCAAGTTGAAATGAGGAAGAAGGAGCAACGTAAATAGAAAATATGGAATGAAATTTTATTTTTTGATTTTTTTGGATGAAGTAATAAGAGATGAAAATTGAAATGAATTTTTGAATTTTTTTGGTGGAAGAGATAAGAGAGATGAAATGAGATAAAGTAAAAGAGATAAAACTATTTACAAAATTATCTAAATTTTTTGAATTTTCTTAACTTTATTTTTTGAATTAAAAAATGATTTTTTTTATTTTTTATGGTGGTTAATTAAAAATAGCAACTATATACATATACTATATACATATATGATTTTATATACATGGGTAAATGAGGAAATTAGCTCTCTTTTTTGTTTTAAAAATTTATTTATTTTTATTTTTATTTTAAAGAATTAGTAAGAATAATTTACAAATATATAAAAATATAATATTTACAAAATATATGAGAAAATTGCATAAACCACCTCAGAAAAGCAACTTTTTACTCGTAACTACAAAAATTATGAAATCACAGTCATTTTAAAGATAATTTAATTTAGAATCCAATGGAAGTGAGATTGGTTCAATTTGAGTTCATATGGAGCTGGAATTGATTTTCCAATTAGTTCTTAGTGGCTTTTTCCAAGTGTGGTTACTTTTATTCTGTACAAAATTTAATTGTGCAATTATTTTATTAATTAGGACACAGTTTTATTTACAACTTTGGTTTTGAAAGTTATTTCATTTGAGGTCAATTAAGGCACAAATAAATTAGTGTCAATTTTATACAGATATACAGAGAATACGTGAGAAGTATTTGCAGCAACATACAAACAATTTTTTTTGGATTTTCTGCTTAAGGACCCTATCTCCCCCTACTTTATTCCTGGTCGACCAGGTCAACTCTTGACCTTCTCTTGGGGTTCAGGTCAGCATGTATACAATCTTACCTTTTTATTTATTTTTCCTTTATTTATTTATTTATTTATTTATTTTAGGTTAAAATTGGTACAAAGTGTACAATATTTACACATAGATGCAAGCTTGTAAGAACATGGAGTTAGTGTTATATACATGTGTTTTATAAGAGATTTTAATCTAAAATAAATGAATAAAGATGACGAATCACAGATTTATCATCCCCCTATGCTTTACCTTTGCTAGTCCCTTAGCAAACACTTATTTGAAAGAATAAGTGAAGAAAAAGGAAAAGAAAGGGAAAATAAAGAAAGTAGGACAATATTGATTATTAAACTTATCTTCATAAAATTGCAGTTTGGAGCTCTGTTGGACCTCTGGATTATTACTGTGTCGGAACTTCTGTGAGACTTAGAATTTTAAAATTGACAGCCTTCAAGTTTTACACATCATTGCCACAGTTTCGGCTCAGAAGTCATCTTAGATCAATCCTCTTCCCAAAGTATACCCTATGAACATTGAACAATCAACTCATGTATGTGAAGGGTTTTAGCTCTTCCCATCCAGAATGTCGGACTACCATGCAAATCTCCTCTCTGGTAACTCGTCCTCGGGGAGTCAGGTATTTCTTTCTACGGTCTGTCGCGCTGTGTTCACAATCGAATTGGGGGAGAAGTTAGAAGAAGGAGAAAAGAACTGGAGGGTGGCCAGTGTAGTCACCTCTCCTTGTGAAGCTGGCCAATGTAGCCGAGTCTCCACCAAGATCTATAGGTTTTCTTGAAGCTTGGATCATTTTGGTCAAATATTTATTTGGTAGTGGCTTCTTTGTATTTGGATTTTTGGTGGTTCTGCTTGTATCTTGTTGTGCCCCTATGGATATAGAATCTTTTTGTTTACGTACATGCTTTGGGGTCTTAGAAAAAATTGTGCCTAGTCGTCCTTCCCTTTTCCGAAGCTCTATTTCAACCTGTACTCCGGTCTTTAAATTTCCACACTACCAGAAAAGAAACTCACACAATCTTCCAACATCATGTCTAAGTTGAGCTAAGTGCATAGTGAGAGAGTACAAATTAATTCCATATTCCAGAGTTGTATCCAGAAATTAAGAGACCGAGTTAGACACTAAGAGTCAAACGCTGCTTATTATCATGTGGAACTCAAAGAATTATGTCAAAGTCCTGAAGCTTCTAAAATCCTCTTTCTCGGTGAAGTTCCTCTAAGAAATAGGAGGATTAAGGTCCAACTAAGCTCCATTCTTCAATTTTGTTCCAGACATAGTTTAAATATCGGTACTATCCTGAAAAATGCACATGCAAATGCAAGACAATATGCACAATGCAAAGAGATTTTTTTAATTATGCAAGTTTTTATAGATTTTTGGTTTTGTAGTTTTTTTTCAAAAAGGGGAAAGGGTTAGTAAGATTTTTTTGGTTTCGTTGTTTTTTTGTTTTTTTTTGTTTTTGTTTGTTTGTTTGTTTGTTTTTTTGTTTTTGTTGGTGTGTTTTTTTGTAGATTTTTCTTAACACACGTGGATTTTACAAAATTATATACATATCCCCCAAAATAAACATATTTAAAAATACGAGTTATGTCTAAAGTATATATACAATATATACGACACCCCCTATAGTTAGCTCGAACTATGTCCTCATAGTGATCATAGAGCGACAAAGGAAGACATAACTCGTGCTAAGTATAGAAAGGTGAAAAGACTCCTATGCTACAATTATTCAAAGAAAAGATAAAAAGAAGAGAAGTTAGTGATCCCCTGCTAACACAGGTTCGGCAAGGGTCAAAATACGTCCCACACAAGGCGGAGACGAAGTCGCTGAGGCGACCGCTCACTAAACCCCTATTATGCAGCAATCAACCCACGATAAAGAATAAATCAATTGAGTCCCAAAAATGTGAATTAAAATTATTAACTCTACCATAATGATGCATAATGCGTAAATATGTAGAGGTCGAACCACAAAGAGCAAAAACTGGTAGCATACACTTATTTGTATACAAGCTAGTCATGTATGCACACAAGTCTTTTCGTGGGTTTTGATTTTATATTTTTATTACTTGATTTTTGATTTTATAGCTTTTATTTGTTTTTCAATTTTCAATTTTTTTGTTTTATATTTTATGTTTTTATATTTTCTTTTTGAAATGAGATAAAGCCATATAGAATATATAATAAAAGAGAGATAAGAGAGAGATGAAAATAGGGAAAAATACTCAAAAAACAATAAATAAGATATTTTTTGTGATTTTTATATTTTGCCAATGTTTTTGTGATTTTTTTAGTTTTTCCTAAATTTGTTTGGTATTTTTCAAGTCAAAAATACGAGTAAACAATGAAACATATTGCTAACCGGAATTAAAATGAGGATGGAAAATATCAAATAGTGTCAAAAATTTCTCAAATTAATTTAGAAAAAATATAATAAAATACAACAACCTCAGAAATAGAGATTGCATTCTTATGATTTTTCTGGGATTTTTAATATTTTTATCAAGGTTTTTTGGGGTCTTCTAATTTTTAGGAGTTTTGTTTTATATTTTCCAATGATTCTTGGACAGGAAATCAAACACATTAAAAGTCACAAAATATATTTTTTGGGAAATTTTTAAGGCGATTTTACAAATTTTTCTGGGATTTTATAATGCAAACAGTAGCAAAGATGCATGTTTTTAAATTTTTATAAATACGAAAATGCAATAAAGATGGAAAATAAAAATATGGTGTGATAATACAATGAAACAAGAACCTATGGTGATTTTTTGGCGATTTTTGGAATTTTATATATGCATGCAATAAATAGAGAAAGTAAAAAGAAATTCCAACACTAGTAGGGGTATTTTTGCAAATAAGAGAAAGTCCAGGGGGTTCTGTGTGCAAATTTCACAAAAATATTACACTGTAAATTTTATTTAATTGACCTTTGCAAAATACAAATAAATACAAGGGCATCCATGAAATTTTTCTGAATCCACGTGGGACCACACGTGAGCTTACGTGGATAGGACCTAAATGTAAATACAAGAAACCTAGGGGTCTTTTCACAAAATATCCACTTTATTTTCAACGTTACACAATATTTAATGGACTAAATAGTAAATACAAAAAGGGAAGAGGTTCAAGCCGTAAATTACCCCCTTATTAGGTGCAGATGGATGACTGATCTTCATTCACTTAAACACATGGCGCCCATTTGACGGTGGATGACGTTTCGTGGTTGGACGCACGAGATTAGATCTCATGGTGAGATCTGACGGTTACGAGGCTTGGCATCCAACGGTTGCTGCTACGCTTGGGGCCTTCATCTTGATCGGACGACGATGGAGCAAGGTGAAAGAACAGGGATGAAGCTCGTGCGCGGCGAGCTTCGATCGTCAATAGCCGGTGCCTCTGGCCTTCTTCGTCTCCTCCGATGGTCTCTGTACGTGCCTGGAAGGGACCCGCATCTCCTGATGGTCTCCGCTTGGCCCCTGGAGGTCCTCGTCGTTCAAGCGAGTTCGAGGAAGTGGAGGACCTCCAGGAACCTCTTCCTGGAATCAACCAAGCCCAAGAGGGCTCGGTTCAAGTCAAGCCTGCGCAGGAAGAACAAGCAGCTCGAGGCGAAGCTCCTCGACCAGGGGTTTGAAGCTTTAGCGCAACAATGAAGGTGGGCGGCGAGGTTCCGGCGAGTGCGGAGTTGGAACCTCGATTCGTAGAACCACAAGGGCTCCGGTTGATCAGGGGTGTGCGGATGAGAAAGAAAGCGATAGGGAATGAGATGGGAGCGATACAAACATCGGAGGTTAACTGGATGGGACGGGAGTCATCGCCGGAGAGGAGCTCCGGCGAACTACGAGTCAACCGAATCTGGACGATTTACTTAGCTAAAGACGAAACTAATTGTGGGAAATGAAAGCTGGAATTAAAATCTACCTAATAAAGCAAGAAAAGGTGCTCAAATACCTGGTGGGGAACCAGGGAGCGTGGTGTCGTCGGAGCTCCGCCGTGGGGGCAGCTCCCATCTCCTCCGACCAATTCAAGGCGCCAAAGACCTCCTTCTGTCACGAAGAAACCTCCAGGATCGAATACAATGAAGGGAGAAGACAAGACTGACCAAATTTGCGAAGGAGGAGGGGGAGGTTTATTTATAATCCTTTCTGGGCACCCTAATTAACCGGCAATTATTGATTAATCTAGTGTATGTACAAGTGATCCAAGGTATTGGTGGGTATGAGGGATCATTGGGGAACATTTCTTGTGAAGGAAGCGAACGCAATCGATGGACGAGACGCTCGCGAAAAATGGGAGAAGACGTGGTCATTGACATATTTGACGGTTGGAGGCTGAGATGGGACAGTTTACCAGAGGTCAACGAAGGTCGCGCGCGGATTGGTCCACGTAGGCCGCTATAGGACAAACCATAGACTTTATTCGAAAATAATTAATTTAAAATAGTAAATGATTTTATTATTTTTCAATTATAAAATAAAAATTGTTTATTATTTTATCTAGTATTTTAATATGATTTTCATTTATTTTTTGGCTTGATTTATTAGTATTTAATTTTTATGAGTGTATTTATAGGTATATTCATCTATATTTTGTGTATTAATATGTTTACTTATTATTTTATTTTCTTATTTTATATATTTATAACTTATTTTTGTGAGTGTAAATATATATTTTTTTTATTTTTATGAGTTTATTTGCATATTTAAATAAATAGTATATTAATTTACAAGTATAGGTATAGGTATTTTGCCTATGTTTTGTCATATTTTTTTTATTCTCCTTTCTCTTTTAGATTGAATTCTAATTTCAACGTACACCTAGGTTATAAATAATGTTTACAAAATTATAGAAATACGACTTTGTAAAAATAATAAGTAATGAATAAATTGAATATTTTAATCGGTCTTATGTACAATCAGGGCCCAAAACCTATCTTCTGCATCTTAACTCCAAAAATATGAAACCACCTCATTTAAGATCTTGAAAAGTTATCTACAATTAGAGGTGATTTTGTTGTGTTTTGAGTTTATTTGAAAGATATGAGTCTGTGAAGTTTGATTTTTGGCTTTTTATTATGGGTATAAAATGTACACTATATATCATTTTTGTGTAAACTCAATTTTGTATTTTTATTTACATTATTATCTACAACTTTTGTGTACAAAGTTTCTTTATTTGATGAATAAATAATTAGATACAAAATAGGTGTCAAAAATGCATAAATAAGGAATGAATAAATGGGATATTTATTGTATTTTTGGCCCTTATCTCCGCCTAATTTATTCCTTGTCGACCAATTCCCTTCTAGACTTGGTCTCGGTGTTAGGGTCATAAAATATTTTCAATATTTTATTCCCTTTTCTTTTCTTCTCTTTGTTCTACAATTTTGGCATTAAAAACCTTATTTTATGTACACTTAATACAATAAATAATGAATGCTATTATAGACAAATTGATGCCATTTACATGCATTTGCTGGGGTTTTTAAGGCCAAAATGATAGAATAAAGGTGATGAAATGGAGATTCATCACCCCCTTATACTTGCCTTTGCTAGTCCCTAGCAAATACTTATGCAATAAGTTCAAAAAGAATAAAGAATAAGAAGAAAAGAAAAAGAAGATAGAAAGAAATAGAGTGAATAGTATTGCTTTCAGTGCAATATTTGTCCTTACAAAATCAGAGTTTGGAGCTCAAGTTAGACCTTGATGTGGAAGTGTGTGATTGGGAACCAGATTTAAAACACAACAGCCTTCGAGAATCACAGAACTCGGTTCAAATCACCTCAATAGCCAGGTCAGAACTAGCCTACATCATACGCAAAGCCTTATGACAATGAAGCTGACTTGTACGATGTAAATGACGGTGGCCCTCCCCAACTAAAATGACAAAGGAGCTGACTTCTCCAGAATGGCAACCCAAAGATTCCCCAATCCAGCCCTCTACCGTCGAGGAGCAGGGTATTCCCTTCTAAGATCAAGTGGCATCCAGCTCAATAGGAGGAGGTAAAGAAGAGAATGGACGGTAGCCAGTGTAGCTACCTATCCTGGGATGCAAGATCAGTGTAGTCAAGTCATCCAGCTGCAGGCTCACGTGGTATAACTTTGATGCTCAAGCTTGCTTATTTTCTATACAACATATATACATACTCCGGCATGCACTTTTATTTGTATTTTCAAGCCTGTCCACTTTTTTGGAGATTTTTTTAAACGTACTATTTACAGCAACATTTACATAAGGACTTTTTCCTCTTGAGCCAAAAGACTATCCCTCTTTTTAAACTTTATCGCAACCCACACTCTCCTGTCATTCGACTTCATTGAAACTGGACCAGGTTGGGGTGCACTTCCCTCCCTAGATGAAGACGAATGTTTCCACCCGTGTGCGTCTCAGACTGGCAAATCCACCCCCCTCACCACTCCAACTGAGTTGAGCCAAGTGAAAGGTGCAAGTGTCCAAGTTAGGTCATGGCCGACAAGAGTCATGCGTGTGTCTCGAAAAGTTCTATTTAGTCAGTTGAGGTGACTTGAACCTAGCCCTGATTTCTCAAAAAATTAAGTCTGAATAGACCTGAAGTATCTTAAACCTAGTTACCATAAGGTTCCAGTGCAGTTAGGTGCAGTAGGGTCCAACCAAGCTCCAATCTTAGACTTTATCGGACTAGTTCAATCATAAAGCTCACTCAAAAAGAATATGAATGATATGCGCATGCTATGCAATGATGCAAAGAATAATGCAAATTTTTAAAGAATTTGAAAACAAAAAGAAGAATTTTTAAACAAAGAATTTGCAAATAAAAGAATTTTGGCACCCAAAATATAAAATGTGTACAGCTATTTACACGGGCATGCCGCTTCATATATTTACAAGACTTAAGAATTTAAATACTTTTATAGGATTTAACAAAGTGACTTCTTTAGGTGTATATACAATTGACAACGAATTTAATATATTTTTAATGATGCTTTTTTTTAAATTTATTTGAAACTAGTTTTTGAAAACTATAGTACAAAATAATTTTTTGCAAACATATACAAACATTTGAAATAAATTTTGCAAAGATTTTGTAAACACTATATACATTTTTAAAATATTTTTACAAACATTTTCAAAATCATTTGCAAATAGGTTTTCAAATCCTTTATTTCACACAAATGTAAGAATTTTTGCAATCAAAATAATATTCCAAAGGTTGAAAATATTTCACAAAAGGTTTTCCAAACGGTTCATACCATTTTTCAAATCATTTTGCAAAGATATTTAACCTGATTTATTGATCAGTATATACAAAGAAAAACTACATTTTATGTACCAACTTGTTTAGGCTCTTATAAGTTTTATTAGGAATTATTGCTTGTTTTTTCATGAGAAATTTTTATGTATACTCCTCAGACTTATTTGAAAATCATTTTCAAAAGATTTTTAAGACTATAGTCCAAAATATTTTTACAAACATGTACACGCATTTGAAAATCATTTTGCAGAAGTTTTTCAAACAGTATAGATAGATTTTTTAAAATAATTTTACAATCATTTTGCCAACCATTTGCAAACTGCTTTTCAAACATTTTTATTTCACGCAAAGAAAGTAAATTTTGCAAACAAAAATATTTACAAATGTTGAATATTTTTTACAAACTATTTTTCAAACAGTTTTCACTAATTTTTTTCACAAAGAGTTTCAAATCTTGTACAAAGCTGTTGTCTGCCTGATTTATTAATAAGTATGTACAAAAAGAGTCTGAAGAGTTCACAATCATCTGTAGTAGAAATACTTTTAGTATTATTTTATCTTTAGATATTATTTTTATTTACAGTACGAGTTATGGCTGATAGTATATACATAGTATATACGATCCCCCTATACTTAGCTCGAGCTATGTCCTCATAGATCAAAGAGAAGAAACAAAGACATAACTCGGACTAAGTTGAGAAAAGTCGAAAGAATGAATGAATAAGGAAATGGAGAAACCGAGAAGTTGACTGTCCCCCCTATACTTAGGATCAAATAACCCTAAGTATAGCAGGTTCTACACAAGGCAGGGATGGTCAAGGATGAGAATAGACAGATCGTGCTCAGCTTGTCTCCCCCTACACTGAGGGTAAAGTATTCCTGAGTATAATAGAGGAGACAAACAAGGAGATAGACAAAGAAAGAGACTCGGGGTGAACACCCCCCTATACTTAGGGTAAGGTGGATCCTAAGTATAGGCAATGGATACAAGGGTAGCACTTTTTGAAAGAAGAAAAGAAGAAGAAATCAGATGAATAGTTTTTGAGGTGCAGTATCTGAATCTTTTGATGCTGATATTGATGTGGATATGTCATCTAAGCGGAGTAGATGGATGGAGTCAACAACAACCAAGAACGTATCAGGCTCGAGGTAAGGCTTCAGAAGTTGACCGTTGACTACGAATGGTTGCGTATCAAGAGACAATTCTAACATAGCAATACTTCCATTGTCACGCACTTCACGAACTTGGAATGGCCCTGTCCACTTACTCTTTTATTTGCCCGGGAAGATCCGTAACTTTGCATCAAATAACCACACCTTCTGTCCAACTTCAAAGGTCTTTCGTCTGATGTGCCGGTCATGCTAGCGTTTCACCTTTTCCTTATACATCAATGTGTTATCATATGCATAGTCTCGAAACTCCAAGAGTCTGCTCAGATCATCTTTTCTTTTCTGACCACTTTTCCGTGAGTCAAAATTGCACATGTTGATTGCCCATAAAGACTTGTGAATTAATTCAACAGGCAGATGGCACGGCTTACCATATACAAGACGATAGGGTGACATGCCTAGGGGAGACTTGTAGGTAATTCTGTCAGCCTAGAGGACTGAATCCAAGATTTGATACCAGTTCTTTCTGTCCGGCCTTACAAGTTTCTGAAGGATCATCTTGATTTCTCTGTTCGACAATTCGACCATGCCATTGGTTTGAGGATGATAAGGAGATGCGACTCGATGGTCGATGTCGTACTCCTTTGTTAATTTCTTGACCTCCTTTTTAATGAAATGGCTACCCCCATCTATATGAGAATCTTCGGAATCCCGAACCGCGCAATGATGTTATCTCTCAAGAATCGGCACACTGTCCGACTATCAGCGGCTCGAGAGGGAATAGCTTCAACCCAACGACTCACATAACCTACGGAAAGAAGGATGTGCTCAAAACCCTGACTGTTAGGGAAAGTCCCCATGAAATCAATGTCCCATGCATCAAAAACATCTGCTACTTGAATGATCTTAAGAGGCATCGAATCTTTTGCAGTGAGTGTACCCTTCAATCTCTGATTGTCAATGCATTGCTTGACAAATACTGTTGCATCCTTGAATAGCGTGGGCCACCAGAAGCCACACTGAAGTACTTTAGCTGTCGTACGGTCCCCAGAGTGATGTCCACCAGATTCGAGCGAGTGA
Organism: Ottelia alismoides; assembly: GCA_037367405.1. NCBI lineage: Eukaryota > Viridiplantae > Streptophyta > Magnoliopsida > Alismatales > Hydrocharitaceae > Ottelia > Ottelia alismoides. The sequence goes on from JAZKJV010004753.1 coordinate 48,591, forward strand.
CAGTGCTCGAGGACACTATAATGCTCCTCCTGAGGTATGCACCTACGCCAAATGCAATCCACTCCTTCCTTGAATAAGAGAAGGTCTTCCCATTGATAGAAACAATCGGTCGACATGAATTTATTCTTCTGATTTTTCGTCCAATCTGATGGTACTTCCCCCGAGGCGAGGTAATTGACTATATCAGCATACCAAGGGAGGGAATCCACTGCTAAAATTGATTCATCTGGAAAGTTTTATGTGATAGGTGCACTGTTCAGGGGAGGCTCTCGCTGCTCAATTCTGGAGAGATGGTATGCTACCACATTCTGAACTCCAGGCTTGTCCTTGATTTCCAAATCAAATTCCTGGAGGAGAAGGATCCATCTAATCAGTCTAGGCTTAGCATCCTTCTTCTGATGTAGGTACCGGATAGTAGAGTGGTTTGTAAAAATGGTAACATTTGATCCAATCAAATAGGATCTGAACTTTTCTAAGGTGAAAACCACAGCCAACGACTCTTTTTATGTCACAATGTAATTTCTTTGTGCTTCGTCTAATGTTTTGCTGGCGTAGTGAATGGCATATGGCAATTTTTCTTTTGTCTGTCCCAGAACAACCCCGACTGCAAAGTCTGAAGCATGAGTCATGATCTCAAAAGGGAGAGACCAATCCGGTGGCTGTAAAACATGAGCTTGAGTGATGAGCTCCTTCAGTTGATTGAAAGCAAGGAGAACCTGGTGATCGACATTGAACTCAGTTTCCTTGCATAAAAGCTCTGTCAGAGATCAGGCGACGTAGCTAAAATCCTTGATGAATCGTCTGTAAAATCCCACATGCCCCAGGAATGACTTTACACTTTTGACCGACTGATGTGGTTAAAGATTTGCAATAACATCCACCTTTGCCGGGTCGACTTCCATGACACGTTTGGAAACGACATGACCTAGCACAATTCCTTCGATGACCATGAAGTGGCTCTTTTCCCATGAAAGCACTAAATTGACTTCACTACATTTTTTAAGCACTCTATCTAGGTTCCCAAGACAAGAATCGAAACTATCACCATAGACTGAGAAATCGTCCATGAACACCCCGAGAAAACTGCCTACCATCTCGGCGAAAACTACTAGCATGCATCTCTGGAATGTCGCAGGTGCATTGCATAATCCAAAGGGCATTCTCCTGAAGGCGTAGGTGCCGAACAAGCAAGTGAAGGTAGTCTTCTCTTGATCTTCGGGAGCGATCGCCACCTGGTTGTACCCGAAATACCCATCCAAAAAGCAGAAGAACTCCTTGCCTGCTAGTCTTTCCAGAACTTGATCAATGAATGGCAAGGGGAAGTGATCCTTCTTAGTTGCTGCATTAAGATGGCGGTAGTCTACATACACCCACCAGGATGTTGGTACCCGAGTGGATATTTCCTCTCCTTTGTCATTGGTAACCATGGTAAGCCCTGATTTCCTTGGAACCACATGCAGTAGGCTTACCCATTTTGAATCGGAGATGGGATAGATGAAGCATGCATCACACCATTTCATGATCTCTTTCATGATGACGTTTCGGAGGTTTGGATTCAGCCTTCTTTGGAATTCACAGGATGGCTTGGCGTCTTCTTCCAGATAAATGTGATGCGAACACAAAGCTGGATTTATCCCACAGATATCTGATACGCACCAACCAAGTGCCTTGTAGTTCTTTTCAAGAACCTTGAGAAGTCAAGATTCCTGATACGAGTTCAGCATGCCACTGATGATAACCGGATACATGTGTTCTTTACTCGCAAGGAAAGCATACTTCAGGCCTGTAGGAAGTGGCTTGAGTTCTGGTCCTGATCTGTCCAACTTGTTGGTCACTTGAGACACTGTACTGGTGGTGAGATGTACTTCATTGATGGAGCTAGTGTCCTCAGTACTCTGTTGAGATCCTGGTGATGTGCTGAATGATTCTGCAGTAGGCTCATATTGTTCGGGCTGGAGTGGATTCTCGAAATCGCCTAGGTGTATTAGCATCTGAGAGTCTATCTCCCAAGAATCATCGGAGCATATGTCAATTGTGCTTTCCAAGTCCTCCTCGAGAGTGAGGATTTCTCGGCTCCATGAATCATTCAATGAAAGTGATGAGTCCCTGATCTCTGCAATAAAGTCACAATCTAGTGCTGATACTGCATGGCTCTCATTAGTCGTGGCGTTCTCTCTGATCATGTTTATAGTGATCTGCTTGCTGTCTGAGCGGAAAGTTATCTTCCCTGACCCGTAGTCAACCACGGCACATGAGGTACACAAGAATGATCAGCTGAGGATGATAGGGGTCTTGAGTAAGGGTGCGAGTGAGTCCATATCGAGGACCACGAAATCAACAGTGAATTGCATCTCCCGTACCTTCACCACAACGTCTTCTACCAGACCTTTAGGTCGCTTATTGGACCGGTCAGCAGAATTGAAGGATCATCTATGTTGGCTTGAGCGGACCTATCCTAAATTCTTGCATTAGGGATGAGGGAAAAAGGTTGATAGAAGACCCGCTGTCAAGAAGAGTACGCTTAAAGACCTGATCAAATATCTCACAACTGATAAGAGGCACTCCTTTATCTTATTTCATCTGAGGGAGATTGCTGATAGCCGCAACAGTGGCCATGGAGAGCACGCGCATCTCGAATTGATTGCGTTTGTTCTTACGTGCTGGTCGACGCTTGCTGGTACATGCTTCTTTCAAGCCTTTATTCACAGCTGGCATATATTCCATGGCCTTCAGTAAGGGGATCTCAGCGGTTAAGTTATCTAACAGTTCCATAACTCCAGGATTATACATTGCATTTTTTATTTTTGCAATTTCTTTGGGTTTTTCAATAGCATTAGGAAAAGGAATATTTACATCACTGATAGGCAGAGTAGAGTTCTTATTTACATCAAGACTATTGCCCACGAATTGTTGTACATCCGGACTACAAAAAGAAGTACAAGCTATGTCTTCAGATGCTGGTGCTGATGGGCAAGAAAAAGTAGGGCCTTTGCTCCGTTGGCTGGCGAGGGATCGACTGCTGCTGGCTGCTTCTTCGAGGCTGGCGCAGCTTTGCTTCGGCTGCAACATTCTTTTTGTTCTTTTTGGTTTTGCTGATTTTTTAGTGGTTTTTGCTAATGAAGATGGTGGTGGATGGCTGCGGGTATGGCTCCTCCTTCTTCTTCCTCCTCACCTGCCCTTGTAGCTGGCACGGCTGATGCAGAAGATGACGATTCACCTGGTTCATTATTCTCCCCATTCTTGATAGCAGGCGGAGGCAAGGCCCTACCGCTCCTGAGAGTGACAACATTAGAACAAACAATATTATCATTTTCTGACTCTACAGACGTAGACAGGACATCACATTCTACCTGCTCTCTCTTTTTAAAGCTATTGGGGTTGGCTTCGACCTGAGCTGGGATAGTGGTCTTAGTGGCAGTCAGATCGTCGAGCCTCTTGGTCATATCTGCTAACCCTTTGATGAGTTGCGCTAAGCAATCCATAGTTGGGTTCACAGAAGTTGCCTCTGTAGATTCAGCGTGCATACCACGCTGTTGCTGCATGTATTGGTGCTGTTGTTGGTGGTGTTGGGGTGGCGCAGGAAGCTGAAACTGCTGGTAACAAGAAGGAGGATACTGTTGGTATTGCTGAGGTGGAGCGGCTACATACTAATGGAAAGGTTGTGGCTGACGGTACTGCGGCTGCTGATAATGCTGGTTCTGCCTCCATTGATTTGCATATGGGGGAGGTTGATGATACTGTGGCAGCGGCTGTGAGTACTGCCCAAATCGACCACCCTGAGGTTGGTGGTATTGCCGGTTGGCTGGTAGTTGACCCTGAGGTTGTCCCATGGGATGGGTCGATTGTTTTTCATTGCTCCAAACCCCTTTGACTTCTTGAATCAGGGGTGGTAGTGGGAAGATTGGATCGGATCCTGTTGCAAAATCTGGTCGGTACACAACCATCTGCTGCTGCGGCTGGCTCTGGTCGGGTGCCTGCACATAGTACACGTGCTGGACTGCCGGTGGCTGCTGGCTCGGCTGAGACTGATGTGGTGGTGGTAGATCATCCCTCTTCTTGGCGGGAGCTTCTGATGGTACTACCGACTGGACAGAGTTGATTGTGCTTACCAGCAGTTCTAAGTAATTGGTGATCTGATCTATCTTATCAAGGTTTTCAGTCCTCTTTTCGATCACAACAAGTTTTTCAAGGTCTTGTGATCTCTTCTCGATGATATCAACCTTCGAGAGATGGTCCCCAATGATGCTGAGGTTGGAGCTCTCATCTCTCTCTGCCTCGTAGGACGCTGCCATGTGCACTTGTTTCTGGAGGATCTGGGGCTGCTTTTGGTATGCTTTTGATGAAGAGAGAGTGGCCTCTCCTTCGGCCATTTCTTCAAAGATTTGCCAGACTACATCTTCATCCTTGTTGAAATGGGAGCCCCCACATGCTACGTCGACGAGCCGTTGGCTCTCAATGTTCAGGCCCCCGAAGAAGTGTTGGACCAAGCTGGTCTTCGGGATCTCATGATGGGGGCATTTCTCCTGCAGATCGGTGAATCTCTCCCATGCATCATGTATGGATTTGTGCGCTCCCTGAGAGAAGTTGCTGATACGTTCTCGCATCTGGTTGAGCCGACCGAGAGTATATAATTTGTGCAGGAAAGCTGACTTCAGTTCCTCCCAGGTGGTTACAACCTTCCCCAAACGGTTGACCCAATAGAGGGCTTTGTTTTGCAAGCTGAAGGGGAATGCCATCATTTTGACAATGTCCAGAGGGACATTCGGATAGTGGGTGGTTTGACAGAAGCGGGAGAATTGTCGCAGGTGGATATACGACTCTTCACTGGTGTTACCATGGAAAGATGGAAGAAGAGCGAGGAACTGGGGCTTTAGCTCGAAGTGAGCATGCATCGGTGGAATGAGGATCCACTCGGTCATCTGGCTGTCTCCAGGGTTATATGTCTCCTTAAGTGTAGGTTTGGGTCTCCCATGTCCTGGCTCTCCCCCGTCATCTGAAGGGATATCACCTCCTCGACCTCCTCCTCCTCCCTCGTGTCTATTCATTACATCATTCAGCATATCCTGGAAAGCAGTCTATGCTAGGGCCTGCTCTGTCAGCTGTTGTTGGATAGCTTGGATGGATGCCAACAATTGTGCATTAACCTGATTCTGATAAGGCATCTGTCCTTGCTCTGGCTGCGGTGGTTGTTGACCCTTGCCCTTCCCTTGAGGAGCCATGTCAGGTTCTGAGTCTGACGAAATGAATTCCGGATTAGGCTCCAGGGCTTGGTATATCTTCTATCTACAGAATGAGAGAATCCTAATCAGACCACATGCAATATTATTCTGATTTTTCTGATGAATATGGAATCAAGGTTATTCACATAATGTTATGAACGGAAAAGGATATGGACTGTGATCGACTTCCATTCACAACGGCAAAAGTGGGACAAAAGTGATCCTGGTTTATTGGATGGTCAAAGGAAAGGTAGAAGACGAGGAGTCTGGAGATCGATCTGCAAAGTCCGGGTCGGGTTCTCAGGAATCGCCTCGGATTTATTGGCGAAGTCGAGTCCATGGAATCGATGTGGGTGTCGGCAGAGTCCCGATGAAAACCATCCTTGGATCGAATTCGCAAAGCAAGAGAGGATTATATATTGGAGGAAGGATACGATGGTCAAAGAGGAGTAAAAAGGAGTGCAAAACAATAGAAAGGCTCAAACTGAGCGGGGGTCAAATGGGAATGATACAACAAAATTTGCACAAAGGCGCGCGACTTGATCTTTGAACCTTAATCTAGATCCATACAAATGCAATACAAGATTGGGTTCACCGACTCATGCCATGTGGAGTCGTAAAGGTTCGTCTACTTATTATCTTTTCAATTTTAGAGTTGTTATTTTAGTCATATCTTTTAACAAGTCCTTGGCACGCTACCCCTATAGGAGAGAGAGTACTGCTAGAAAAGTATCCCATACTTGTCCTCCTCCTTTGTAACCTGTAGTTTGTACTTTTTGAGGTCCTTGTAACCCTTCCTGGATTCCTACTCAGCTAAAGAAATAGAGAGAGGAAGCCCATAGGCGAAACCAATACTTCAGTTCTCGCTCGGAACGGAATCACCCGTGAGCGTGCAAGAACCTACTTGGACGCAAACCGATGAGACAGACACCCCCGTGAAGGTATGGCCTAAGCTCAGTACTTCAGACCATGCCGATGTTCCGCACAAGGCAGGAACACCATCGCTGACAAGGCCCTACTCAGTCACGTACGATAGAAGCGCCAATACTTCAGAAATCTAGGCGATACACAAGGCAGTTGCAAATTGGGATTTGGGCTCTATTCCTTATGGGAAGTGCCACGCTCAAGGGAGTGAGGTTTTGATCCCCCTCCAAAGGTACCTGAAAACAATGAGTGCTTTATGAACCCAGTACAGTGATAGTTCATTACAAGTTTTAATTAAGGTCAAAGTTTATTTAGCAGTCCCCTTGTTATAGTTTTTTGGGTTTTCACTTTTTTTGAGTCTGTTTCATACCAGCATCTAACGTTTTTGTAGATTTTCATTCATGTCCTAGGTGCTCAAAATCAGAGGGAGATAGCGGAAAAGCCATGCAAGTTTGTTCAATGATGGAGATCTCACCATTGAACCGAATGACGCAAGCTAAGTTAGAAGACTTACAGTGCATCCCAGCTCTCTCCATGCGGTATGCAAAACAGAATTTTTAAACATAACTACATGACGGTGTGCAAGCGACAGAATTGTCCTAAACAGTAAATGCTATTAATCGTGAAGAACCATATGTTTGTTATTTAAAGTCTAACCCTGGAGTCCGATCTTGGAAACGTCTCGGTGCCCGCCACAACGGGTCCTGCCAACGCTGCACGACGTCTCTCACGGCGCATGGGTCTGACTCTAAACAACTAACATTTATTAGATTTGAATAGATCCATACGTAATAGATTATAGGAACAAGCATTCTTATTAATGTGTGGACCTAGCTACCGAGTCAAGCAACCTAAGTCCAGGGGCTCCGTGCACACAAAACAAAATAAAGAAAAGGCAGAAAGCTCAAAACAACGGGAAATAAAGGAAAGAAAGCGGGAAGACACGAAAAAGTCGTGACGAGGCCCCTAGGTGAACAGACACCCATGCACTGGACCTCGTTGTTAAGAGTAGAGTCCATATTATTACATGCCGAAATTGTCTCTCTCCTCATAAAATTACACATTTTTTACTAGCTAAGCCTTCTTCTTGCTTCCTTGGTGCCACCTCCAGGTGGTCAAACAGGAGTGACCCTCCTTCATGCTTCGCTGCACCGACCTCCTAGAAGACCGTCCTCGTATGGTGGACCTCGCATCAAAGTTGCAAGAAAAAGAGTATTAGCACAAATAATCACAGAATATAATCAAAGGCAATAAATATTTACAAGCAATTCATGACTATTAGCAAAAAATCATACAAGTATTTACAACATGACATAATAAAGTAAGCTACGCTCATTGCTCCCCGGCAACGGCACCATCTGATAACATGGGTTTGGCAAGGGTCAAAATACGTCCCACACAAGGCGGAGATGAAGTCGCTGAGGCGACCGCTCACAAAACCCCTATTATGAAGCAATTAACCCACAATAAAGAATAAAACAATTGAGTCCCAAAAATGTGAATTAAAATTATTAACTCTACCATAATGATGCATAGTGCGACAATATGTAGAGGTCGAACCACAGAGAGAAAATCCGGTAGCCTACACTTATTTATATACAAGCTAGTCATGTATGCACACAAGTCTTTTTGTGGGTTTTAATTTTATATTTTTTTACTTGATTTTTGGTTTTATAATTTTTATTTAATTTTCAATTTTCAATTTTTTTTTGTTTTATATTTTATGTTTTTATATTTTCTTTTTGAATTGAGATAAAGTCATATAGAATATATAATAAAAGAGAGATAAGAGAGAGATGAAAATAGGGGACAATATTCAAAATACAGTAAATAAAATATTTTTGTGTTTTTTATATTTTGCTAATGTTTTTGTGATTTTTCTATGTTTTTCCTAATTTTTTTGGTATTTTTAAAGTCAAAAATACGAGTAAACAATGAGACATATTGCTAGTCGGAATTAAAATGAGGATGAAAAATATCAAATAGTGTCAAAATTTTCTCAAATTAATTTTAGAACAAAAATAATAAAATACAGCAGCTTCAGAAATAAAGATTGCCTTTTTATGATTTTTCTGGGATTTTTAATATTTTTATTAAGGTTTTTGGGGTTTTCTAATTTTTAAGAGTTTTATTTTATATTTCCAGTGATTTTTGGACAGAAATCAAACACATTAAAATCCACGAAATATATCTTTTGGGACATTTTAAGGTGATTTTACAATTTTTTTGGGATTTTATAATGAAAACAGTAGCAAAGATGCATGTTTTTGAATTTTTATAAATATGAAAATACAATAAAGATACAAAATAAAAATATGATGTGATAGTACAATACAACAGGAACCTATGGTGATTTTTTTGTGATTTTTGGAATTTTAAAGATGCATGCAATAAATAGAGAAAGCAAAAAGAAATTCCAACACTAGCAGGGGTATTTTTGCAAATAAGATAAAGTCCAGGAGGTTATGTGTGTAAATTTCACAAAAATATTACACTGTAAATTTTATTTAATGGACCTTTACAAAATACAAATAAATAGAAGGGCATCCATGAAATTTTTCCAAACCTACGTGGGACCGTACGTAAGCTGACGTGGATAGGACCTAAATGTAAATACAAGAAACCTAGGGGTCTTTTTACAAAATATCCACTTTATTTTAAATGTTACACAATATTTAATGGACTAAATAGTAAATACAAAAAGGGAAGTTGTTTAAGGCGTAAACTACCCTTTATTAGGCATGGATGGATGGTTGATCTTCATTTACTTAAACACGTGGCGCCCATCTGACAGTCGATGACCCTTCGAGGTTGGACGCACGAGGTTAGATCTCATGGCGAGATCTGATGGTCATGAGGCTTGGCATCCAACGACTACTGCTACGTCGTGGGCCTTCGTCTTGATCGGATGACGATGGAGCAAGGTGAAAGAACAGGGACGAAGCTCGTGCGCGGCAAGCTTCGTTCGTCAATAGCCGGTGCCTCTGACCTTCTTTGTCGCCTCTGATGGTCGTTACATGCCTGGAAGGGTTCTGCGTCTCCTGATGGTCTCTGCTTGGCCCCTGGAGGTCCCGTCCTTCTGGCGAGCTCGAGGAAGGGGAGGACCTCCACAAACCTCTTCATGGAATCAATCAAGCCCAAGAGGGCTCGGTTCACGTCAAGACCTGCACAGGAAGAATAAGCGGCTGGAGACGAAGCTCCTCGACCAGGGGTTGAAGCTTTAGCGCAACAATGAAGGTGGGCGGCGAGGTTCCGGCGAGCGACGGAGTTGGAACCTCGATTCGTAGAACCACGAGGGCTCCGATTGATTAGGGGTGTGCGTATGAGGGAGAAAGTGATAGGGAATGAGATGGGAGCGATACTAACGTCGGAGGCTAATTGGATGGAACCGGAGTCGTCGCTGGAGCAGAGCTCCGGCGATCTACGAGTCAACCGAATCTGGACGATTTACTTAGCTAAAGATGAAACTAAATGCGGGAAATGAAATATGGAATTAAAATCTACCTAATAAAGCAAGAAAAAGTGCACAAGTACCTGGTGGGGAACCAGGGAGCGTGGCGTCGCCGAAGCTCCGTTGTGGGTGCAGATCCCACCTCCTCCGACTGATTCAAGGCGCCAAAGACCTCCTCCTGTCACGAGGAAACCTCCAGGACCGAATACGAGGAAGGGAGAAGACAAAGACTGACCAAATTTGCGAAGGAGGAGGGGGAGGTTTATTTATAAACCTTTCTAGGCACCCTTATTAACCGGCAATTATTGATTAATCTGGTGTATGTACAAGTGATCCAAGGTATTGGTGGGTATGAGGGATCATTGGGGAACATTTCTTGTGAAGGAAGCGAGCGCGATCGATGGACGAGACGCCTGCGAAAAATGGGAGAAAACGGGGTCGTTGACAGATTTGATGGCTGGAGGCTGAGATGGGACAGTTGACCAGAGGTCAACGAAGGCCGCGCGCAGATTGGTCCACGTAGGCCACTACAGGACAAAACCATATGCTTTATTCGAAAATAATTAATTTAAAATAGTAAATGATTTTATTATTTTTTGAATATAAAATAAAAAATGTTATTATTTTATCTAGTATTTTAATATGATTTTTATGTATTTTTTTGGCTTGATTTATTAGTAATTAATTTTTTGAGTATATTTATAGGTATATTCATCTATATTTTGTGTATTTTTATTTTTACTTTGTATATATTATTTTATTATTTTATTTTCTTATTTAATATATTTATAACTTATTTTTATGAGTGTAAATATATTTTTATTTGATTTTTACGAGTTTATTTGCATATTTAAATAAATAGATATATGAATTTATAGGTATAGGTATAGGTATTTTGCATATGTTTTGTCATAGTTTTATTTTATTCTCCTTTCTCTTTTAGATTTAATTCTAATTTCAACGTACACCTAGGTTGTAAATAATGTTTACAAAATTATAGAAATATGACTTTGTGAAAATAATAAGTAATGAATAAATTGAATATTTTAATCGGTCTTATGTACAATTAGGACCCAAAACCTATCTTCTACAGCTTAACTCCAAAAAATATTAAACCACCTCCATTAATTAGATCTTGAAAAGTTATCTATAATTAGAGGTGATTTTGTTGTATTTTGAGTTTTTATTTGAAAGATATGAGTATGTGATGTTTGGTTTTTGGCTTTTTATTATGGGTATAAAATGTACACTATATATCATTTTTGTGCAAGCTCAATTTAATATTTTTATTCACATTATTATCTACAACTTTTGTGTACAAAGTTTCTTTATTTGATGAATAAATAATTAGATACAAAATAGGTGTCAAAATTGCATAAATAAAGAATGAATAAATGAGATATTTATTGTCTTTCTGGCCCTTATCTCCCCCCTACTTTATTCCTTGTTGACCAATTCCCTTCTGGACTTGATCTCGGGGTTAGGGTCATAAAATATTTTCAATATTTTATTCCTTTTCTTCTCTTCTCTTTATTGTACATTTTTGGCATTAAAAACCTTATTTTATGTACACTTAATATAATAAATAATGAATGCTATTACAGACAAATTGATGCCATTTGCATGCATTTGCTGGGGTTTTTAAGGCCAAAATGATAGAATAAAGGTGATGAAATGGAGATTCATCATCCCCCCATACTTAGGATCAAGTAATCCTAAGTGTAGTAGAATGTACAAAGGGGAAAACCGATGAAGAGAATGTACAAACTAAAAAAGACACGATATGAAAAACATCACCCCCCTATACTTGGGGTAGAGTATCCCTAAGTATAGGCAACAACAAGAGTGATGAACATGACAAATATGAACAACACAAATCCTTCACCCCCCTATACTTTGGATAAAGCACATCCTAAGTATAGCATATATACACACACATACACGGAAAAGGGGTGAATTAAGTAGAAAATGAACCTTCTTGTGGGACCACTGAGGTATGGATTTGAAAAGGTGTAGGTCGATATTGGGATCATCATTTGACATAAACTCAGTTGGATCAGCCAAGAATGTATCCTCAGCGGTTTTAGATTGTGCAGTCCTAAACCGGTTATTCGAAGTAGTGTGGTCATGCCCTGCCTGGGAAGTCTCGCAAACATCAAAGTAAAATGGCTCGAAATCATTATCAGAAAAAATAGGATCATTTTTAGCCCGGCGAGCCTTTACTGGATCATCATCATTATCAAAAGGCCCAAATTCCTTTATAAAAGCAATCAAATCAAATTTGGCCTGATCGGTCTTATCTGAATCAGGGTGAATAGGAATGGACTCATTAGTGAAAGTAGTCGAATCATGTCCGTCCTGTCTAGTCTCGGAGTCTGCCTTCCGCTCTAGAGTGTCTATCGTGTAAATTCCGCGAATGCCATCAATGCATCATCACATACCCGAACGGGGGACTCCAAGGTCTATGCTTTCTGAGTCTTCCTCCTTGAAGAGGATTTCGTGAGTTTCATTATCATCTAACATATAACAAGAATCTCTTATATTATCATCGAGGTCAAATTCCTTGGGGTTGGCTAACACGAGCGGGCTCTCATGGGATGCGGGTCTCCGGTCAGTCATAGGTGTAGTGATCAACATATCACTCCCTACATCAGAACGGAAGCGAATCTCTCATGAACCATAATTAATAACGGCTAACGCAGAGGCGAGGAAAGGTTGTCCCAGGATGATTGGAGTTTGTTCCACAGGGATGGAGGTCTCCATGGGCAATACGAAAAAAACGGAAATGAATTTCATGCCCTTAATAAAAATGACAACATTTTCTAGAATACCCTTCGGCCTCTTAATAGATCCATCAACAATTTGAACTATCGTCCTGATTTTCTTGAGAGGTCCAAGATGAAGAGACTGTACCATAGAGAAGGGTAATATATTAATTGACGAACCGATGTCTAGGAGAGTGTTATCACAAGAATAGTCAGAGATGGAGCATGTCACAAGAGGTATGCCAGTGTTACCTTTCTTAAGATTTGGACGGTGAGAAATGGCATAGGCAGTGGCCATGGTCAAGATATGATGTTCATATCTTCTCCATCGCATTCTCTTCTTGTGTTCAGGAGTAGATAAATCTGTCATGGCCTGTTGAAGTGGGGCTTTAATTATCTCATGAAGGGTGGCCACCACTTCAGGTGTAGTCAAGAACTTTTTTGAATTTTTGGACCTCCTCCAAACAAGCGAGGAGATCGGAATCAGCATATACACGGATTACCAAGAGCATTCTGTACAGTGGCATCCTCGGGGTCAAGGTTGGGACATGGCTGTGTGGGTAAATGATCGGGCATTTGGGTCCTCTCCTCACAAAATGACAACGTATCTCCCGAATTCTTTTTGGATTTTTGAAATTTTTTCATTTTTTTGCAATTTGGGTTATTTCAAGCTCCCATGATTATCCTCAAGTGAATTCATATCCTCAAATAGCAGAGCAGCATTCTGGCTCTCATTTATGTTGAATAAATTGGAAATCCTCGAATTCATATGCTCTATCATCCGGTTCAATGTGCTAAGTATGGACAACATGAAAGGTGACTCCAAAATCCCAGGATCGGGTGAATGGGTTGGGGGTGAAAATCTAGGTCCTCTGACTCCTGAAATAATGGGTTAGGCGGATATGCATAAAAATCAGGAGGAAAATCCTCATGGAAAAGGAAGGTGTATCATCTAGAGAGTACGAGGTATCTGCGAAGATCGGATTAAAATAACTCCAGTCGGCCATCTTCGAAACAAAAGATGAGAGAGCACGAAGGTCAATTCAAAAGATATAGAGAAAAAGGCACAAATGCACAACAAGACCTAGTATGCACACAAGAAATCAAACACAATACAAACCCCCAATTCACCAACTCAACGCAATGTGAAGACCGTAAAGGTTCGATCTCTTAAACTTGTTTGTTTTAGAGTTAGGTGATAATCACAAAGTTGTACAAACACTTAGGTTGAATTATGGTATTTGGGCACTAACTATAGTGTGTACGCGAGCAAGTTAAAACGAATACAATGAGGGGGTTACTCTCCCCAAAACAATGATTTTTCCTTATATTTATTTTAGGGTTGAGTTTTCTTTAGCTGTCCCAAATTTTAGGTAGTTGTCACTTGGTTAAAATATTTTCAAAGAATCGCCTATCGAGTGTCCAGTTTCCTTTTTAACTTATGTGAGTGAAATCAAGGAAGGAGATCGGAAATGCCAATGCACGATTAAAAACGATGATGCACGCAGTGGTTAGAGATACGTACCTTATCGCCAGCACTCTACATGCAAGTGATCGGCGCTGAATTTAAATACAGAAAAAATAAAATAGCCTATATGATGCAAGTGAACCGTCCTAGATGATAACTTCTTTTAACGGGCAAGAACAAGTTAATTTGACTAAGTCCAAATTACGCTCTAATCTATAGGCACAAAAATTCTTGTTTAGGGTGTTTGGACCTAATTAATTACATGGCTCAAGCAAATTAATTAAAGCAATCAATAGGTGGCTCATGAAATCCGCGGAAAACAAAGAAAAATAAAGGCAATGAAAACAAAACTGGTGAGGTCCTCCAAGTGCACCAGCACCTGGCAAAACAGACCCCGCAACAAATGAATGTTCATTACAGAGTTAAAATGCTAGAAAAGAAAAACTCTCTCTCTTACTCTTTTTTCATCTCTTCAATTCTTCTTCTCCTCTTCTCGCGCTATCCTACGGCTTGGTGAAGAATCAAGCCGCCTCCACGTCGCTTGGGTGCTTCGGCTCTCTTAGGATCGTCTCCTTCGCTCTACGGGCCCTCGCAAGAAAAAGAAAAGAGAATATGTAAAAAGCACAATTATCAATTACGAGAGAAAAATGAAATGAATGCAGTGGATATGAATAATAGAGTTAATGTGGAAAATTATACAACCAAGAATAGCATGTTAAAATAGAAACCTAAATACCCTCACCGTGCCTCCCCGGCAACGGCGCCATTTTGTTGAGCATGTTTTTCTCGAGGACGGAAATTGATGATAAGTTGATCATTGCTATCCCCAGAAAACCCGTAACAAACAAACAAATTTTATTATTATAATTTTTGCTACTTATTTACCTGTATAACCGTCAAGGTCGAACTCAGGGAGGCTACAATTCCCGAAGGTTATTCAATTAATCAGAAATTATTTAAGAGAAAACAAGAATTTCAAAGGACAACTATCCTTGGTTTTTGTGATTTTTTTTTATTTTTTTACTTATATTTTTTTAATTTCTGATTTTTTAATTTTTAGTGATTTTGATTTTGCAAATTTTTTCAAAAATAACACGAAGCAATATGCACAAGATCAAAAATATGCACACCAACTCTTTTTTAAAAATTTTTCAATTTGTCAGAAATTCTCAAAAAAATCCAAAGAAAATCTTTTTCATTTTAAAAGTTTAGAAATATTTTTGAGAATTTTTTGTGGAATTTTCAGATGTTTTTTTATTTTTAGAAATCAAGCAGTGAGAAAATGCGAAAATGTGCACAGTCTGTAGTAATTTGCAACTTAAAAATATTTTAATTGCCCAAAACTCTTGACAATTATTTTTATGACAAACTACAACAAATATCTACAATCAGGAACAAAAATCACAATTTTTGTATTTTTGTAGAATTTTCTGTGATTTTTATGAGACTTTTTTATTTTCCAATTTTTTGGAAAATTAAAAGACAATGAAATAAAACTACCCGATTTTTTGGAATTTTTGGAACGATCTTTGAATTTTTATGAATTTTTGAATTTCAGGAAGACAAAATGACACTGTTTTTTATTTTTTTTAAAAAATAAATGATGACAAAAAGCAATGAAAAATTTATGCTAAAAAGATTCATGCATAAGGAGCACAGCATAATTTTCTCAGAATTTTTTAGCAATAAAAACTATTTATTCCAACGAAAATATCATGCAAATTTAAAGTTTCAAATTGAGGGATCAAAGTGTCAATGTTTGTTTTATTGCATGAAATAAATAATAAAAATAAAACACAAGAGAGAATGCGCAATTTTACCACTATATCATATGTGTGGCATGTACTTGAGGCTGGCAGGTTCTATTTGGCAAATTTAAAAAACTTTGGAGGTGCTTACTGTAAATTTTCCAAATATGCTTTTAATGAAAATCCTAACAAGGGTTTCGTTCTCTCGTTCCTTCAATAACAAGGGGGCCGCCACCCCTTCTTCTTCGGCTGGCAAGGGCGGACGTATATGTGGCTGAACGGAGGGGCGACCGAGGGGTGCGGACGTGCCGCCACTGATGATGGAGCTGGGGGCAGCTGCACCGCCGCTTGGAGGTCACCGTGCACGAGCGTAGCCAGGCGGGCAGCCGGCAGTCGATGGGAGGGCGGCGTCGATGGAGCGTCACAGCAGGGTGAAAGCACGGAGGGGCGGCCGAGGGAAGTGGTTGTGGCGGAGATGGCAGTCATGCGCAGTGCGGATGGGGCCACACACGACAGAGATGGTGGTCGGTGGAATATCGGGGGGGGGGGGGGGTCCCTATTGGCCTTGCGTGGTCGGTGGAGAAGGAGCTCCCTGCGGTGGAGGGTCTCCTTGTGACCGGCGGAAGCGCCGCAACCGCCAGGCACGATGGCGCGTGCGGGCAGCTCTTGGCTGATAGGGGAGGCCGGCTGGAGGTGGCTGATGTCCCCAAGGGTCGACGGTGGTGGTAGGGGGTGGCGCCCCTGCTGCCGTCTTCCTTTTTTATATGATTTTATTTTTATTTTTTTTTATAATTTTGATTTCTTTTGTAAATAGTGAATGAAACAGTAAAAAAACTTTTCTTTTATTATTTTTTGTAAATCTGAAATATTGAAAAAATAAAAAACAAGGAATGTTTTTTTAAATTTTTTTGTTGTTTTATTTTTAATGGTCATGCAAAACAAATGTTAGAGATAAAGGAAGTAAATGGTTTTTTTTATTTTTTATTTTATTTATATAGGACTCGGAAAAATGAACGAGGATCCGGTGGAAATGAAAGTTTCGAATCTGATCTCCAGCCACCGTACGTGGTCGGAGATGAGAGATCGTGGACGATAGAAATACACCGTGGAGAGATCGAGAGAATGAGGTGAAAACTCGAGATCGATGTCGAATCAAAACGTGATGGATTTTAAGATCTAGATAAAAAAATGACAACGAGATAAAATTGCGAGAAATAGAACTATGATTAACCTAGATAAAAATAAGAAAAAATGTGGATCTCACCCTAGGAGCGGAAATGGACCGTGATAGCCTCGACAAGGCCGACTCGTTTTACCGAACGACTCAGAGGCTAGGCAACTTTCTCGATGAAATTTTCTCTCGAAGATCGGGCTCCTCTCTCTAAAGATTAATCAAGTTGAAATGAGGGAGAAGGTGCCATATAAAAGGTAAAAGATAGAATGAAATTTTAATTTTTGAATTTTTTGGATAAAGAGGTAAAGATGAAAATTGAAATGAATTTTTGTATTTTTTGGTGGTAAGAGAATGAAATGAGAAAGTAAAAGCGATAAAACTATTTGCAAAATTATTTATTTATTTTTTGAATTTTCGTCACTTTATTTATTTGAAATAATAAATGTCATTTTTTTATTTTTTTATGTTTGTTAATTAAAAATAGCAACTATATATGTATACTATATACATATGTGGCATTATATACAAGGGTAAATGAGGAAATTAGCTCTCTTTTTTTTAAAAAAATTTTATTTTATTTTGTTTATTTTAAATAATTAGTAAGAATAATTTACAAAAATATACAAATACAATATTTACAAAATACATTGGAAAATTTCACAAACTACCCCGGAAAACCAACGTTTTACTCGTAACTCCAAACATTATGAAATTACGGCCATTTTAAAGATAATTTAATTTAGAATCTAATTGAAGTGAGATTGGTTCAAATTGAGTTCATATGGAGTCGGAATTGTTTTTTCAATTAGTGCTTAGTGGCTTTTTCCAAGTGTGGTTACTTTTAATCTGTACAAGATTTAATTGTGTCACTATTGTATTAATTAGGACATATTTTTGTTTACAACTTTGGTTTTGAAAGTTATTTCATTTGAGGTAAATTAAGGCACAAATAAATTAGTGTCAGTTTTATGCAGATGTACACAAAATAAGTGAGAAGTATTTACAACAACACACACAAACTATTTTTTTGGATTTTCTACTTAAGGACCGTATCTCCCCCTACTTTATTCCTGGTCGATCAGGTCAAGTCTTGACCTTCACTCGGGGTTCGGGTCAGCCTGTATACAATCTTCCCTTTTTTTCCTTTCTTTCTTTCTTTATTTATTTTATGTTAAAATTAGTACAAAGTGTACAATATTTACACACAGATGCAAGTTAGTAAGAATATGGAGTTAGTGTTATATGTAGGTGTTTTATAAGGAATTTTAAGCTAAAATAAATTAATAAAGATGACGAATCACAAATTCATCAAGTGTTCAATGTACTTTTTCAAGGGAAGTTTGATAATCAATCTTTTTTCCATCACTTCCCTCAGAGTAGGATCCTCTCTACTTTCAATTTTTATGTATTTTTCTATTTTTCAATTCTTTGATTTTTTGGTCTTTTCGATGTGGTGTGTAGAGAGTCTGTGGGTTTCTGAGTGTTCTTTGGTTTTTCAACATGAGATCCAACCATTTCGTCTTCCACTTTTATTCATGTGGTAGAAGGAGACCCTTTTGGAATATATGGTATAATAATGCTACTCTCTGAAATTTTCTCCTGAAATATCATGAAAGAGTCTGCTTAGTTGGTAGAAATCTATAGGTCTCATACTCAACATATTGTGACTCAAGCATGTAATATTGGATCGAGGAGAGCATTTCTTTGTGATTGTTGATCAGTCCCTCATATGGTGAGGTTGTCATACATGGTATATACGTATCGATATCATCAGTCCATTCTGTTGTATGAGTGTCATGTCTGAAGATGGGATTATCATGGTTAATCCAAGATGGAAGATCATCGGGTGCGTATCAATCCACTTGTTTTGTATGGGTTTCCATATTATTCCCAAGGGTCAAATCAGAATATGAATTTGTGAAGTGTTGGCCTATTCCAACAATGTTGTGATGATATAATGAATTCTTTTGGAATTGGTGTCTTGGTCAGTTATCAATTTTAAAAGTGGTTTGATCTTCATGATCTGAATATAAAGGATTGTATCTATAGTTGAAGTTGATTAAAATTGATGTCTCAGACGGTGGAAAATATGAAAGATTGGAGGCTTCGATCAGATGATTGAATAAAGGATCGTCAAATGAATAAGTAGAGGGCTCAGTTGGTTTCTTGGATGTTGATATGATCCGAGTATAAAGAATTGTCTTTCATGGAGTAGATTGGATTCGTGTAGTGGATCGGATTCATTCGTGGGAGAGATTCTCCCACAAGCGTCAGAGGATGTATGAAAGAAGAGGGTCTTGAGGATTTGGGTTAGATCGAAAAGAAATAATCTGGTGGATACAAAGACCAACGTCCCATCAATTTCAAAGGAGGTGGATGAGCTGACATAATGGATCTTAGTTAAAAAAATTGAAGTGCACGGGATACTCAATAGAAAAATCCCTAATTTTTATTCATGGAGAGTGATGTCACGTGTATGGTTTTTTATATTCAAGCTTGGTTTACATATCAATGCAAATGCAATTCAAACCCCAGGTTCACCAACTCACACAGTGATGGCCGCAAGAGTCCAACCAGTTATCTTGTCAATTTTAGTTGGTGACAATTCAAGACTTGCATACATTTAAGCGAGTTGTTAGGTGCATGTATTCCCCTTACGACCGGCCCAAATTCTTACGACTAGTTGCACCTACTTTCATCAAGTATAGGTGTAAGTACATACCGTAATATAATTACCAATTACGTAAGGACGGAGCCTTACGTAGTGTCCTTTAAACCATCCACTTTTCTAAGAAAAGACAGATCATAAACTACTACCAGTATTTCCTCACTAAGAAGTAGCTAATCGCTTTTATAGAATCAGTAGACTGAATGAAAATCCTGGATCTTAGCTCTATCCTTAAGTATGTGTCTCTCACCTCTCAACAAGACAAATAAATACAAGGATGGGGTTGTTCTTCGCAACAATTCTCAATTTTATGGTTTAACTAAAGTCATTCAGTTTTAGCATTCCTAATTTTATTTAGGTGATCATTCGAAAAATTAGGTGAGTAGAAATTTACGTCTATCGTCCAGTCCCAATTTCCTTTAAATCTTAAGTAACAAAAAGGAGGGAGAAAATTTGAGAAAAGTTGATGCATGTGGAAGACAATGATGTATGCTCAATTAGAATACTTACAGTGATTCATCGTAATCTCCATATGGGATGCAATATAATATTGAAAATTATTCTATATGAATGCAAATCAATAAAAATCACACATAACAATTCTATTAGTCGAGAATAATTGATTTGAATTCTGACAAATTTGAATGATCTAATCCAAATCTCAATTAATGTGAAGTGTAATCCTATGTTCTATAAGAACATGCAATAAAAACCTATAAGATCTAATAGCCGTAGTGCAAGTCTAACCTACAAACCACTCAGGTCGGGCCCTATTATCACCGTAGAGTAAAATAGGACACGACACACCATAAATAAAGTTCAAGTCTTGTTACACACATGAGTGTTCAAATGGACACCGCTATAAATGAGAGATTAATTACAAATAATTAAAATTGCAGAAATTAAATCCTAGACTCTATGCTCTCTCATGAATCGACACGATCTTAATTTTAATGTGGCTTGGCGGTTGGAGAAGGTGCATCAGTTTCGTAAAAAACACTTCATGTATGTCGAGTACCTTGCATGAAAAATAAGAGAGAGTGTAAGAGATTGACATAAAAATAATCATAAATAAAATAAGAAAATAAATGCTGAAAATAAATAAAATAAATCTAGAAAGGAAAAAATGAAAAATGTATAATGATGAGGTTTGGGGGCAGAATACCCGAATATGTGGAATACCTAACACTAGTTTTCTAAACAAAAAAATAATCTATTTACTTCCCCAACAACGACACCATATAACGAGTCTAAGAAACCATGTTGTTGATTGTAGGAATTATCATGCGCGAAAACAAATGTGTCAGTTTGTTACAGATAGGTAATCACAATCAATCAAGAAAACAACCAGCTAATTATTTAATCAATTTTTAATTGATGTGTTTTTTATGTTTATTTAGCCTGATAAATCCGAGGGTCGGACTCGAGGAGGCAAAGGAACAACCTAGATTAATGTCTATCAAATTTCGTGTGCAATTTTCGAGGCATATATTTTTGGTATTGTTGATGCAATTTTGGGTTTGTGAATGAAAATACGGGCCACTTTTAAGGATAAGAATGATAATATCAATCAAACTATGTCCCAAAATTACATAACTTGGTCGAGATGTGAGTAATGATGAAATGTACGCATCGTAATGTTTTTGGAAATTTATGATGCAAAATGAATATTTTAATGAATAATGAATGAAATAAATACAAATTTCAATAATTAATTATAACAAATATTAAACCTATTTATTTTCAAGAAATAAAATTATTTAAGATAGATCAATAATTGAACTATCCTAGGAAAATTCTAAATCCTAAAAATATTGAGTCTAATACCTAATAAACAGTAATTATTGAAATACGTAAAATGATTTTAAAAATGCAAAATATGCATGTAAATACAACTCTTTTGGGCGTAGTTTTAAACATAATTAATTAAACTATCCCTGAATTTTTGGAAATATTTTGATAAATGGTTAAATAACCATGAATTTCTTAGAAAGATGGGGTAAAATTTGCAATTTTCCATAAAAATATTAATTACTAAATTCCCATAGTCATCAAAGATGAAAATCAAGTTTCACATTGTAGAGAACTAATTGATGAGATTAGTATTAATTTAAATAATAAATAAATGGAAAAATGTATCTCAAATAAATGATAGAAGTTAGGGTTCTATTTGCAAAAATATAAATACAAGTTTAAATAAAAAATTTGTGTACAATGGCACTACAGTAAATACCTAGACTAAGAGGGTTTGTTATGCAAAATTGTCAAGGGGCATGTATGCAGCACGTGCCCTTGGCAGCATGATATGATGGTGAAGGATACGAAACTCCAGGGACTTCTTCCGAAAATGTTCCCTCCAAAAGGTGGAAGGCACATGGGAGGGCCTCGGATTTCGCACCCGGTTGATCACAACTGAGAGGGATGGATCAGCGGAGGAGCAAAGGTGGTGGAGGTAGAGCACTCGGTTGAGCACCGACTGCTAGAGGTGGAGTCCTCTTCGATGTCTTCAGAGCAGCAAGGCAGAAATTCGAAGGAGGAATTGGTAGGCGTTCATGGTTGGAGCACAATTAAGTCAAAGAGGAACATGACCCTAGTGGGGAAGTGTGGAGGTGTCTCAATGTCGGGCGGAGTGGATGTGGTCCTAGGCTGATTAAGAGCAGGACGAATGGAGGAGACTCTTATGATGGCTTCTTGGTGGGAGGCGACGGGAGAAGGCTGGCGGAGCGATCGAAGATGGTGACGTAGTGGTGGTTGGCTCGATGAGCAAAGCTGGAGCAGATCAGCTCCGCAAGGAGTCTTCAGTAAGGGTCTATGACCTTGGATCCCGTCGAGGAAGGGCGAGGAGCAGTCGAGTTATCATCATCGACCCTCTTCCTCTTATTGGTGCAGTCGGCTAAGAAGAAATTTCGAGCGGAGGTACGGTGGTTATATAGAGAGAGAAGGTGGCGACGGATTTGGAATCAAAGATTTTTTTATGAAGATCTGATGAGGGATTGATTTGGGAAGATTGGAGGTGGCTGACGGCTCAATTGGGGATACACAAGAGCGATTGAATTGAAGATTGGAGACATAGTGGTGAAATTTGTGATTGGAGTTCAAAGGAGGCAAGATGAGATCTTGAGAGGGGGCAGTGGGTAATAAATCAGCGATTCTTCGTCTTTATTCATTTATTTTAGCTTAAAATTCCTTATAAAAACCTGCATATAACACTAACTCCATATTCTTACTAACATGCATTTGTAAAAATTGTACACTTCTTACTAATTTTAACCTAAAATAAATAAATAAATAAAGGAAAAATAAAGAAAATAAAATAAAAAAGAAAGAAAGAGAGGAAGACTGTATACAGGCTGACCCGAACCCCGAGAGAAGGTCAAGACTTGACCTGATCAACCAGGAATAAAGTAGGGGGAGATGAGGGTCCTTAAGCAGAAAATCAAAAAAAAAAAACGTGTGTGTGTTGTTGTAAATATTTCTCACTTATTTTGTGTATATCTGTATAAAACTAACACTAATTTCTTTGTGCATTAATTGACCTCAAATCGAATAACTTTCAAAACCAAAGTTGTAAATAAAAATGTGTCCTAATTAATAAAAATGATTGCACAATTAAATCATGTACATAATAAAAGTAGCCACACTTGGAAAAAGCCACTAAGCACTAATTGAAAGATCAATTCCGACTCCATATGATCTCAAATTGAACCAATATCACTTTCATTGAATTCTAAATTAAATTATCTTCAAAATGGTTGTATTTCATAATTTTTGGAGTTACGATTGAAAAGTCAGTTTTATGGGTGGTTTGTGCAATTTTCCTGTATTTTGTGCATATTGTATTTGTATATATTTGTAAATTATTCTTACCAATTATTTAAAATAAAAATTAAAAAATTAAAAAATTAAAACAAAAAGAAAAGAAGCTAATTTCCCTATTTACCCTTATATATAATGTCACATATGTATATATATTATATGTATATAGTTGCTATTTTTAATTAACCATCATAAAAAAATAAAAAAATAAGATTTTTTAATTCAAATAAATAAATCGACTAATATTCAAAAAAATAAGATAATTTGTAAATAGTTTTATCTATTTATCTTTAGCTCATTTCAAATTTTCATCTATCTGATCTCTTTATCCAAAAAAATCAAAAAAATATAAAATTTCATCTCCATCTTTTCTATTTATATGGCTCCTTCTCCCTCATTCCAACTTGATCAATTTTTAGGGAGAGGAGCCCGATCTCCAAAAGAAAATTTCGTCGAGAAAGTTGCCTAGTCTCCAAGCCATCCAGTGACAGCGAGTCGACCTTGTCGAGGCGATCACGGTCCATTTTCCGCTCCTAAGTTGAGATCCGCATTTTTCTTCGTACTTTTATCTTAGTTCAATCGTAGTTTAGTTCATTGCATTTTTTTATCGTCATTTTTATTTCTCTAGGTCTAAAAAAAATTCATCAAGATTTTGATCCGCTCCGACTCGATTGTTCATCTCACTTTCTCGATCTCCATGCGTTCTACTTCTATCGTCCACGATCTCTCAACTCCGGCCGCGCAGGTGGCAGGAGATCAGACTCGATTCTTCCATTTTTCACCGAATCCTCGCTCATTTTCCTATTTGTAAATAAATAAAAAATTAATAAAAAAACATTTGTTTCTTTTCCTCTAACGTTTGTTTTGCAGGAACATCAAAAAAGCAAAAAAATTCATTTGTTGTTTTATTTAATATTTCGAATTTAAAAAAACAATAAAAAAAGTTTTTTTACTGTTTTCATTCACTACTTACAAAATAAATAAAAATTAAAAAAATATAAAACAAAAAAAAAGAAGAGTCGGCAGCAGGGCTGCCACCCCCACCGCCGATCCTCCGCCTTCCAGCCGCACGAGGCGGTGTCGCTGTACACCGCCGACGTGAGGCGGACCACCTCCATCCGACGGCTGCGCCGCCAGCCGCGCTGCATCGCCGACCCGTTGCCACTCACCTTCTTCCTCGGCCCTGATCTCCAGCACGGCGGCATCGCCAACCTGCTGCCACCCTCCCGCTCGCAGCCAGCCGCTCGTGCGCCTCTTCCCGACACAACGCCTCCAGCTACGCAACGCCTGATGCCTTCGTGAGTCCCTTAGAAGCACACAGCTGATGAATCCACATTTCATCATCTTTATTCTATCATTTTGGCCTCAAAAACCCTAGCAAACGCCTGAAAATAACATAAAATAGAGTAATTTAGCATTCATGCATATGTGTGTAAAAGGTGTATAAAATACTGTTTTTAATGACAAAATTATAGAATAAAGAAAAGAAAAGAAAAAGAATAAAATATTGTAAATATTTTAGGACCCGAAACACCGAGACCTAGGCATCTTGATGAATAGGTCGACAAGGAATAAAGTAGGGGGAGATAAGGGCCAAATACCTATATTTATTAATTCTTTCTTTATCCATTTTGGGACCTATTTTTGGTTCCACTTTTTATACATCAAATAAAGAAACTTTGTACATGAAAGTTGTAGATATTTTTATATAGAAAATTACAAATTTGATTTCACTAAAAAATAATGTACAGATAAAAAGTTATGGTCTGAATAAAAATCCAGAATCCCAACTTCCCAGACCTGTATCTCACAAATAAAAACTCCAAATGCAGCAAACTCACCTTTAGTTGTATATAGAATAAAATAATCTATTTAATAGAGAGGTTTCGCATTTGGCGGAGCTACGGTTTAAAAGTTGAGTTTTGGACCCACATTTTATACCTGCATAGCTTAAAATATTCAATTTATTCTTTAATCATTATTTTTGTATTTTTATTTTTTTTAATTTTGTGAATATTATTTATAAAACTTGTGTACATTAAAACAGGAAGAAAAACCCAAATAAAACTCAAAATAAAAATAAATGTAAATAAAATGCACATGTATCATACCTATGTACACACCTATACAATTCAAAATTACATATCTTGGTCGAGATGTGAGTAATGATGAAATGTACGCATCATAATTTTTTTGGAAATTTATGATGCAAAATGAATATTTTATGAATAATGAATGAAATAAATACAAATTTCAATAATTAATTATAACAAATATTAAACCTATTTAATTTCAGGAAATAAAATTATTTAAGATAGATCAATAATTGAACTATCCTAGAAAAATTCTAAATCCTAAAAATATTGAGTCTAATACCTAATAAACAGTAATTATTGAAATACGTAAAATGATTTTAAAAATGCAAAATATGCATGTAAATACAACTCTTTTGGGCATAGTTTTAAACATAATTAATTAAACTATCCCTGAATTTTTGGAAATATTTTGATAAATGGTTAAATAACCATGAATTTCTGAGAAAGATGGGGTAAAATATGCAATTTTCCATAAAAATATTAATTACTAAATTCCCATAGTCATCAAAGATGAAAATCAAGTTTCACATTGTAGAGAACTAATTGATGAGATTAGTATTAATTTAAATAATAAATAAATGGAAAATTGTATCTCAAATAAATGATAGAAGTTAGGGTTCTATTTGCAAAAATATAAATACAAGTTTAAATAAATATTTTGTGTACAATGTCACTACAGTAAATACCTAGACTAAGAGGGTTTGTTATGCAAAATTGTCAAGGGGCATGTATGCAGCACGTGCCCTTGGCAACAGGATATGATGGTGAAGGATACGAAACTCCAGGGTCTTCTTCCGAAAATGTTCCCTCCAAAAGGTGCAAGGCACATGGGAGGGCCTCGGATTTCGCACCCGGTTGATCACAACTGAGAGGGATGGATCAGCGGAGGAGCAAAGGTGGTGGAGGTAGAGCACTCGGTTGAGCACCGACTGCTAGAGGTGGAGTCCTCTTCGATGTCTTCAGAGCAGCAAGGCAGAAAATCGAAGGAGGAATTGGTAGGCGTTCATGGTTGGAGCACAATTAAGTCAAAGAGGAACATGACCCTAGTGGGGAAGTGTGGAGGTGTCTCAATGTCGGGCGGAGTGGATGTGCTCCTAGGCTGATTAAGAGCAGGACGAATGGAGGAGACTCTTATGATGGCTTCTTGGAGGGAGGCGACGGGAGAAGGCTGGCGGAGCGATCGAAGATGGTGACGTAGTGGTGGTTGGCTCGATGAGCAAAGCTGGAGCATATCAGCTCCGCAAGGAGGCTTCAGTAAGGGTCTATGACCTTGGATCCCGTCGAGGAAGGGTGAGGAGCAGTCGAGTTATCATCATCGACCCTCTTCCTCTTATTGGTGCAGTCAGCTAAGAAGAAATTTCGAGCGGAGGTACGGTGGTTATATAGAGAGAGAAGGTGGCGACGGATTTGGAATCAAAGATTTTTTTATGAAGATCTGATGAGGGATTGATTTGGGAAGATTGGAGGTGGCTGACGGCTCAATTGGGGATACACAAGAGCGATTGAATTGAAGATTGGAGACATAGTGGTGAAATTTGTGATTGGAGTTCAAAGGAGGCAAGATGAGATCTTGAGAGGGGGCAGTGGGTAATAAATCAGCGATTCTTCGTCTTTATTCATTTATTTTAGCTTAAAATTCCTTATAAAAAACCTGCATATAACACTAACTCCATATTCTTACTAACATGCATTTGTAAAAATTGTACACTTATTACTAATTTTAACCTAAAATAAATAAATAAATAAATAAAGGAAAAATAAAGAAAATAAAATAAAAAAGAAAGAAAGAGAGGAAGACTGTATACAGGCTGACCCGAACCCCGAGAGATGGTCAAGACTTGACCTGATCAACCAGGAATAAAGTAGGGGGAGATAAGTGTCCTTAAGCAGAAAATAAAAAAAAACGTGTGTGTGTTGTTGTAAATATTTCTCACTTATTTTGTGTATATCTGTATAAAACTAACACTAATTTCTTTGTGCATTAATTGACCTCAAATCGAATAACTTTCAAAACCAAAGTTGTAAATAAAAATGTGTCCTAATTAATAAAAAAGATTGCACAATTAAATCATGTACATAATAAAAGTAGCCACACTTGGAAAAAGCCACTAAGCACTAATTGAAAGATCAATTCTGACTCCATATGTTCTCAAATTGAACCAATATCACTTTCATTGAATTCTAAATTAAATTATCTTCAAAATGGTTGTATTTCATAATTTTTGGAGTTACGATTGAAAAGTCAGTTTTATGGGTGGTTTGTGCAATTTTCCTGTATTTTGTTCATATTGTATTTGTATATATTTGTAAATTATTCTTACCAATTATTTAAAATAAAAATTAAAAAATTAAAAAATTAAAACAAAAAGAAAAGAAGCTAATTTCCCTATTTACCCTTGTATATAATGTCACATATGTATATATATTATATGTATATAGTTGCTATTTTTAATTAACCATCATAAAAAAATAAAAAATAAGATTTTTTAATTCAAATAAATAAATCGACTAATATTAAAAAAAATAAGATAATTTGTAAATAGTTTTATCTATTTATCTTTAGCTCATTTCAAATTTTCATCTATCTAATCTCTTTATCCAAAAAAATCAAAAAAAATAAAATTTCATCTCCATCTTTTCTATTTATATGGCTCCTTCTCCCTCATTCCAGCTTGATCAATTTTTAGGGAGAGGAAACCGATCTCCAAAAGAAAATTTTGTCGAGAAAGTTGCCTAGTCTCCAAGCCATCCGGTGACAGCGAGTCGGCCTTGTCGAGGCGATCACGGTCCATTTTCCGCTCCTAAGTTGAGATCCGCATTTTTCTTCATACTTTTATCTTAATTCAATCGTAGTTTAGTTCATTGCATTTTTTTATCGTCATTTTTATTTCTCTAGATCTAAAAAAATTCATCAAGATTTTGATCCGCTCCGACTCGATTTTTCATCTCACTTTCTCGATCTCCATGCGTTCTACTTCTATCGTCCACGATCTCTCAACTCCGACCGCGCACGGTGGCCGGAGATCGGACTCGATTCTTCCATTTTTCGCCGAATCCTCGCTCATTTTCCTATTTGTAAATAAATAAAAAATTAATAAAAAAACATTTGTTTCTTTTCCTCTAACTTTTTTTTTGCAGAAACATTAAAAAAACAAAAAAAATCATTTGTTGTTTTCTTTAATATTTCGAATTAAAAAACAATAAAAAAAGTTTTTTTACTGTTTTCATTCACTACTTTCAAAATAAATAAAAAGTAAAAAAATATAAAACAAAAAAAGAAGAGTCGGCAGCAGGGTTGCCACCCCCCCGCCGATCCTCCGCCTTCCAGCCGCACGGGGCGGTGTCGCTGTACACCGCCGATGTGAGGCGGACCACCTCCATCCGGCGGCTGCACCGCCAGCCGCACCGCATCGCCGACCCGTTGCCACGCACCTTCTTCCTCGGCCCTGATATCCAGCAGGGCAGCAGCGCCAACCTGCTGCCACCCTCCCGCTCGCAGCCAGCCGCTCGTGCGCCTCTTCCTGACGCAACGCCGCCAGCTACGCAACGCCTGACGCCTTCGCGAGTCCCTTAGAAGCACACGGCTGATGAATCCACATTTCATCATCTTTATTCTATCATTTTGGCCTCAAAAACTCTAAAAAATGCCTGAAAATAGCATTAAATAGAGTAATTTAGCATTCATGCATATGTGTGTAAAAAGTGTATAAAATACTGTTTTTAATGCCAAAATTATAGAATAAAGAAAAGAAAAGAAAAAGAATAAAATATTGTAAATATTTTATGACCCGAAACCCCGAGACCTAGGCATCTTGATGAATAGGTCGACAAGGAATAAAGTAGGGGGAGATAAGGGCCAAATACCTATATTTATTAATTCTTTCTTTATCCATTTTGGGACCTATTTTTGGTTCCACTTTTTATACATCAAATAAAGAAACTTTGTACATGAAAGTTGTAGATATTTTTATATAGAAAAATACAAAATTGATTTCACTGAAAAATAATGTACAGATAAAAAGTTATGGTCTGAATAAAAATTCAGAATCCCAACTTCCCAGACCTGTATCTCACAAATAAAAACTCCAAATGCAGCAAACTCACCTTTAGTTGTATATAGAATAAAATAATCTATTTAATAGTGGTGGTTTCGCATTTGGCGAAGCTATGGTTTAAAAGTTGAGTTTTGGACCCACATTATATACCTGCATAGCTTAAAATATTCAATTTATTCTTTAATCATTATTTTTGTATTTTTATTTTTTATAATTTTGTGAATATTATTTATAAAACTTATGTACATTAAAACAGGAAGAAAAACCCAAATAAAACTCAAAATAAAAATAAATGTAAATAAAATGCACAGGTATTATACCTATGTACACACCTATACAATATCTACTTATATTTTATTAAATACACACAACATATCAATAAAATAAAATAAAAATATATTTGTGTATATAAAAGTATTATATAATTGTAGAAAATAATAAATATAAATAATAAAATTAAAATATACAAAATAAAAATTAAAGACTAAAATATATAGGTAATATACCTATATAGGGTGTAAAAAGCAACTTGTAAAAATATATCTCATAAAAATAAATAAAAATTACCATAAAATACTTCATAAAATTACAAACATTTTTTATTTAGTAATCAAAATTTAATTAATTCATTTGCTATTTTTAATTAATTTTATAAGGCTTTTCGCCAAGGAATTTTCAGGTTGATCCACGTGGACCAACCAGAGAACTCCATTGGTTGACCTCGGTCAACTCCCTGACCGAGGTCTGAACCTTGTCAGAAGTGCATTTGACCCACTTTCATCCATTTTTCGAGGACACCTCAATCACCAATTGGTGATGGTATCTTCATGAAATCTCTTCCTCGATCAATGGTGAATCACGCCTAAGTGATTCCTTAGGCTAAGAACATCTGATCGAGGTGTTTGACCCTCGTTTTCCACGCCGCCCGTCAACCCTTCAAAAGGGCACCCCAGACTTCGATTTGAAGTTTGATCCTTCTTCCGCCATTTCCACCCTAAAACCCCTAGCCCTTCGTGCTCCTGGTGACAGCAGGCATCGAATCGAGCCTGGGTTTGAGTCGTTTGGCATCGAATCGAAGAGATCCGACCCTCACCGGAGCGTCTTCCAGCCAGACGCCTCTGGTGAGCCTCACCCCCCTTCTTTTTCTTGTAGCTCTAGCTTAGCATAGCTTCGCCCAATAGCAGTTTTGATTTTTATCGCATTAATCATCGGGAATCCTCGATCAAATCCCACGGCGGAGCTGAGCTCCGCCCGCCGCTTCCGATTGTTCCCCGCATCCATCCGACCACCTGTCGCCTCCATCTTCTTCCTCGTCGCTCCGTCATCACGCGCCACCCTTCCATCTCCCTCGATCTCGCCCAGATCGAGCCGCCTAGCTCCATTCTCCGCCGCTCGCCGGAGCTCCACGCCCGAGCCACCTTCCGCTTCCATCGCATCGTCAGACCCCACCACTAGCTTCGCCTGGATTTTGCGCGACTAACCTTGTAGGTCGGAGCCAAGGAGAAGGCTACTTCGACCCTTGAAAGCCCCAGGAGCAACCCCCCAGGTTGCCTCCGCCGTCCGATCTCTCTACGCCGTCGCAGCCTCGCCTGAGACCACCGTCAAACGCGGAGGGGCCCCAGGATCATTTTGCCCTTGATCCTAGGGCCGGAGCGGCCGTGTGTCGGCCACAGTCGCCAGCCAAAGCTCGCCGGGGGAGTTGTTCTTCGTGACCCTCTCCCCGCCGTTGGATCAGGAGCCCGCCTCCAGACGCACAGGAGCCGTCGGATCGCCACGCTTCCCCCGCCGTCCGTTCTACCAGCCACGATCTAATCCTAGCCGCCCAGGACGAAGGGGTACCCGTCGTTCGATGCTCGCCACGTGTCCAAGTGAAGCTCCATCACCCGCATGATCTGGAACTTGGGTATTTTGCATTTTAAGCCTAAGCATTTTTGTATTTAAGTTTTAGTCCTAAAACTTTAGTTTCCAGTTTAAAAGTTTTTGTAAAAATTGCACTTAGGCCCTTGAATTTTTTTATTTGCACTTTAGTCCTCTCCACGTCACCTCACGAGACTGGGGCACGTGCCTTTTGGGTATTTTGCGTTTTTAGTCCCGAACTTTCATGTATTTGCATTTATACCCCTGTGCGTAGTTAATTAAATATGTTTTTGGGAAAATTACATGTTTGCCCTGCCGGTTTCTTTTATTTGTAAATATGCCCCTGTGAATGATATATCACGTGTTCTGCGCGTGTTGTTTGGTGAAATCTGCACCTAAGCCCCTGGATGTTTCTATAATTGCATTTATACCCCTGCCAGGCTTAGGATTTTTGTGTGCTTGATCTATTTTTTTCACGCATCATCTAAGTGCCAAAATTCTCAAAAAAATAGACTTAAGCTCCTGTCAACTTGCCATTGCACGCCATATTTTTATTTTTTATTTTTGTCGCATTTTATTATTTACTAAAAATCAAAAACATGTTATTTCTACACTATCTAGCTTAGAAAATACCAAAAAAATATTAAAAGGCCTTAAAAAATTCCAAAAATATTCCCTACTGTGTATTTTGACCTACTTTATTTTCAATCCAAAAAACACTAAAAATTTCCAAAGAAAAACCTTAAAAATTGAAAAATACTTTAAAACTTCAAAAAAGTATAAAAATTGTAGAAAATCCCAAAAATTGTTAACTCAAGTTCTGTAGTCTCCTGTTTTTATTATCTTTATTTGAAAATTAGTTTGGAAAAGTTTTGTGGCTATTTTCTTTTTTTAATTACCATTTTATCCCCAGCCAGTAGCTTATTCACTGTTTTGCTTTATTTTGCTATTTAAAAATACCAAAAACATTCTGAAAAATCCCCAAAAATCACAAGAACAGTAGAAAATTATAAAAATCCCAAAAAGATTTTATTTCTGAATTTTTGAATAATTTTGCATATTTTTATAAATAGTGTAGCACCTCCTTTATTCCCTTGTTTATATTTTCCAATATTGAAAAAGAAAAAAATATAAAATATAAAATAAAAAATCAGAAAATAAAAAATCAAAATACAAAATAAAAAATTGAAAATTAAATAAAAAATTAAAAAACTAAAATCCCACAAAAAATTTTGGATTGGCTAAGTAGTCTAATTGACCTAGGTTTTGACGTTGTCTACTCTGCACGTTTTTTTCTTGTGTTCGACCCCTACTCGCTTGCCACTGTACATTTTTAGTAGGGTATAATAAATTTTAATCCTTGCTATTGATTGCCTGATTGATTGTGTGGGTTAATTGTTGACGAACGAGGAGGCTTGAGTAGTCGCATCAACGACAGTGAGTCTGATTTGTCAGACCACTATTTAACGGCTCTCGCTTTTATCATTTTTCAAATGGCGCCGTTCCCGGGGAGCATCGGTTTGTAGAGTACATTTGTGTCTTTTATCTGCTTAGCCATTTTTGATCATTTATTTTTCTATTGCATAACCTGTTTTCAACTGTCTAACATCCCTTTCTTGTTTTCTTGCGAGGGACCACTGACCATGGAGGATTGCCTAGGGGATCCTGAGCAGCCTTGGGAGGAGGAGCCGGCTATTCAACCCTAGCCAGCAGGAGAGAGAAGGAGAGCTTGAGAGTGAGAGATAGTCAGTTTTTGTATTTTTGTGAGAGAGAGTCATTCAAATTGTAATAATACAGGACTTGGACACTTAGACACTTCGGGCCTAATTTCTGGGTGTTTGTTCACCCGGGGGCTCACCGCGGTTTTCTTCGTGTTTTCTCAACTGTCATTTGCCGGTTTTGATTTCATTTTCACTTTCTTTTGTGGATTGAGCCCTTAGTTCTAGGCTTTTGCTTGATCGATTAGATTAGGTCCAAACACACTAATAACCTTTGCATGTACCTATAGATCGTATTTGGACTTAGTTTAATTAAACAGTTAACTCACCTTCTTAGATCCGTCGCGCCGCGAGCCCTCCCCATCAAGCGCTACTCCTAAACTCAATGTGTCGAGAAGAGGAGGGGGGGTCTAGACCGGGCTCTTAGGATCGAGGATTGGTGATTAACTTGTGGTTCTTCACGCTAGCAGTTGACTATCTTAGGACGCATTGCATACCGGCATGTAGTTAGGTTTATAAATGCTGCTTTGCATCCCGCATGGAGAGAGCTGGGATTCGCTGTAAGTCTTCTTACTTTGCATCCATCATTTAGGCACAAAGTTGAGATTTCCATCTTGGTGCAGACTTGCATTGGCTTTTCCGACTCTATCCTCCCTCTGTTTTTGGACAAAGTAGGATAAAGAAAAAACAAAAAAACGTTAGGCGCTTGTTTGAAATTACTCAAAAGAAGCAATAACACAAAAAATTAAAAAAGGGACTGCTAAGAAAACTTTGACCTAAATAAAATTGGTAATTGGACTCATTGATTGGGGAGAGTCACACCCTCACTTGTATTCAGGTTGCATGGGAAGGTCTCCTTCCCAGTGAGCAGAGTGCTTCGTAAGGATTAGAGCCCAAAACCCAGTATGTGGTTGCCTTGTGTATCGCCTGGATTTTCGAAGTATTGGCGCTTCTATCGTACGTGGACGTGTAGGGCTTGGTCAACATTAGTGACTCTCTATTGTGCAGAGCATCGACCTTGTCCGAAGTATCGAGCCTAGGCCACACCTTCACGGGGGTGTCTGTCTCATCGTCTTGCGTCCGAGTAGGTTCTTGCATGCTCACGGGTGATTCCGTTGCGAGCGAGTTCCGAATTATTGGTTTCACCTATTGGCTTCCTTTCTCTATTTCTTTGGCTGAGTAGGGATCCAGGAAGGGTTACAAGGACCTCAAAAAGTGCAGACTACAGGTTACACAGGAGGAGGACAAGTACCGGATACTCTTCCGGCAATACTCTCTCTCCTATAGGCGTAGTGCTCTAAGGACTCGTTGAAAGATAACTCCCTGAATTCAAGATAAAAATTACAAAGATAAAAACCGAACCTTCATTGCTTCACGGGTTGAGTTGGTGAATCCCCTTGCTTTGTGTTTGATTGCTAGTTGCATTTAGGTCAAGATCAAAAATATCGCGCCTTTGCGCAAATTTTGTTCTCCTTCTACTTGACCCTTACTCATTGTGAGCCTTCTACTGTTTTGCAATCCTTTTATTTCTTGTTTACCATCATGCTCTTCATCCAACATCTTTTCCTCTTGGCCTTCTCGAGATGTCGTCACACGGATGGTTTAGTCGGGACCTCGCCGACACCCACATCGATTCCGTGCCGGCAACATCTTCAATAAAGAGGGGTGATCTCCGAGAAGTTAATTCGGACCTTGCGAATGTCTCCTTGGACTCCCCTATTCTCGCTTCTTTCAGTACTTGCATTTATATAATAAATCCGCTATTCGAGATGGACTCGCAACCCGAACTAGCTCTTCCCCTTCAGCTAAACCGGGATTACTCTTGTCCCCGAAATAACCCCTTGTGGATGGAGATCGATTTCAGTCAATATCATATGCTCCATTCACAACATTATGGGATTGACCTTAATCCCAGATTCATCTCAACGGCAGGTGCTCAGGAAGATACTGATCAGGGTTTACTCTGTCATGCAGATTCTCCACCCGATCATGAGTCAGAAATTCCAGTTCAGTCTGAGATGGCAGGTGGAAGAGGAAAAGGACCACAACCCCCACCTGAACCTGAAGTCAATCCGAGGGAAGGGCAGTACACCACGCAGAACGAGGTTAACAGTCAACTGCTGGCTTCCATTCAATCCATCCAGCAGCAGTTGACTAACCAAGCCCTGGAACAGACCACCTTCCAAGATATGCTGAACGATCTGAGGAGGAGGGCCGATGCAAGAGACGACCATAGGGAGAATGATCCGAACCAAGAGCTTGATTTTTAAGAAGTTAGAGATGAGTTCTCAGTGGGAAGACCAGAATTCGACGCAGGGGAAGCAGATCCACCGCAGCCCAAGCCTACGCTCAAAGAAACATACAACCCAGGAGCGGGACGCATCACTGAATGGATCCAAGTTCCATGTATGCA
Organism: Ottelia alismoides; assembly: GCA_037367405.1. Classification (NCBI taxonomy): domain Eukaryota; kingdom Viridiplantae; phylum Streptophyta; class Magnoliopsida; order Alismatales; family Hydrocharitaceae; genus Ottelia; species Ottelia alismoides. Next base: position 83,963 of record JAZKJV010004753.1, read on the forward strand.
TGCCCACTTCGAGCTGAAGCCGCAATTTCTGTCCCTGCTTCCCACATTCCACGGGAATACCACTGAGGAACCTGTTAGCAATGTGAGCCCTCGGCGAACCATTTCTACAATAAATGTTATTGTAATGAATAAATTATCAATAAAAGTTATTGATTATTTTTCACTCCCTTTCTGAGATTAATGAACGAATGCACTATAGGGTCCCTCTGTACAATAAGGGTTATGTACCATGGCCAACTTGATGATCATACAACTGTTAATTCATTGGATGGATCATAGAGGCTGATGCTTGGATGAATACCTAAGGAGTTAGATAGAGGACTCATCAAGCATCATCAAATGATCATTAAGTGATGATCTCCAGTCTGAGTAGGAGATGGCAATCCTATCTCATATGACTGATATCTGACTGACCTCTTGACGCAGGTCCTCTGCATGGGAATTGTGATTCAGAGGTGTCAGGTTAGTTGAGTCAATGGGTTGACTTGACGAGATCGAGATAACCAAAGACCTACGTTGAATACTGTCACAACATAGGCATGCATCCTCTTACTAGAGACAGATGTGTTGCTATATGTCTGAGTATGTATATTTGGCAGACCAATAGGTCGATGACCTAATCAAGGTCTATATACCGGCGAGATGGTGTGCATGTAAGGACATATGAGTTATACGATCTCTCAAAGGGATCATACAGGTTCACTTGTGAACCGGGAGACATGAGCTCACTCATGAGGTATTGGGACTGAACAAATTCCATGCATGGTCGTCATGCTTTGGAAGCATGACATGAATTTGAAGGTAAGATATATGCTTTGTGAAAGCATATGATCTATATCAAATCCCAATGACCGAGATTGAGAAACTTAAATGATCTAACTCTGAAGATGACAGTGCAAAAGTGATCTTTATCTTCAGAATGATCATGAATCTTCCAGTATGTAGGATGCACAGGTATTAGGAATACCTGAAGGGTGATTTGATCATATACTATTGTATAACCATGACGCTTCCATTCCGAGGGAGTGATGAAACATGTTTGGATTTTAGTGACTCCTCTCATTAGAGAAGTGACCTAATCTTAGTCCATGAACTGGACATTGATCTGAATGAGATTCAGATGCAATGAGAAGATTAAGTCTACGGTCTTGATTTGATCAAGCATCAGTGGGAGGTCCATGGGATCTGGATTTGAGATATGATCTCGACATCCAAGTAACTATAGGTGGAACAATACAATCGCCCTGTCCTTATCTCCATGTATCTGAGGAGTAATAACATTGTTCTTAAATGGTTTAAGAACAATTCCATAAAATCGAAGCAAAGAGAAGTTGATAATTAAATGTGATTTAATTATCATGATGTATGAGAAATTATCCAATATGATTAAATGTGATTTAATTATTATGGATAAGAATAATGTGGATAGTAATATCCAATTATTCATAATATGTTATAAATGTGATTTATAATATATTAGAGAGAGTTAAATATAATTTATATTAGTAGATTAATTATTAATATGTATTGGATACACATTGTCTAATTAATTGAAAATATAAATTACATTTTGTTTTGGGTTGTGAATATGATTCACAATATTCCAATGTCAAGATTGCAATATTCCCAAAATTAATTGAGAATTATTTTTGGTGAATAAAATACCAACAAATAATTGTTGGAAAATAAGTTGAGAGAAAAACAAGGAGATGTGCAATCTCATGGGAATCCATGAGATTGCCCTCCCCATATGGGAGGAGGTGGCGGCACCAATTCCTTTATGGAATTGGTGGCCGTCCACTTCCCCTAATGAGGAAGGTGCATCTCATTTGTTTTTCCACTCCTTATTTGGTTGGTTTAATTAGGTATTAATATATATTTGATTTATCAAATATATTTAATCAAAATTAAATCACAAATTGTTGGTTTTCACCAACAACAATCTTGACCATTGGATGGATATAAATCAATCTCATCCATTGATTTTATATGTCCCATGGATTGAGATCCATGGATCCCAAAACCCTATAAATAGAGAGGCATACCATGCTCTCTCTTTACACACATGCTATTGTAGCACATATTCTCTCTCTCTCTCTTTCTCATACTCGACAGCCCTCTCTCTCCCTCTCTTCTTGGTGGCTGTCTACCTTGGTGGAGAGAATCGTCGACGCCCGCACCATCGTGCTGCCGCTTCGACGCTCTGCGGTTCTTCGTCTACTTGGAGTGCTTCACTCACGAAGGAGACGATTGATCTCGTGCGACGAGATCAGGAGCAATCGTGCTTGGACCATCTTGGATTGCGAGGACACCGCGACTCATCTCCGCGCTCGCAAGCCGTTACTCCGACGATCGGACTTGAGACAGGAGGTCTCTTTTCGTAGAGACTTGATCAACCACGCTTCAAGAGGTATTGCATTATACTTGATGTGGTTATAGATGAAACGATTTGAGAATGGTTCTCGGATCATGTGGTTTCATCGGATAACATTTTTTTAAATTCCGCTGCACCGAACAACTAGTGCGACTAGTCGTTCTTCGTCGTATCCGATACGACGATCATGCTTCCGTGATGTGCTTGAGGATTTCTCCATATCCTTCAAGTGGTATCAGAGCCTTAGGTTGACGGTTTCGAATATGATTCGAAAAACCGAGGACGACTTGGGTTCGTTTAGGTCGCGAAAGTTTTCATCGCATTTGATTTCGCAGATCTGTTTAGTAAATAAATTCGGCACTTTTTAAATTGTTTAAACACGAATTTAATACTATGATTTTGTTCCCCATTAAATAAGGAAACCATAGGATCTGAGTTTGCTTAAATCGGATTTCGTATGCTCCAGATATGGTTGTTTTAATGAACATGTATGCACTGTTGCGGGAACAGTAGATTTTAACATGATTAAATAGTTAATTATTGTTATCATCTGCCTCTAAATGCGTGCAACTCCACTTAGGTTCTGTTCTAAATCAAGTTAGCAATCTATGAAAATTGAGTTTGCTTAATTTGGATTTAAATTGATTGAGATATGTTAATTTTAGTGAGTAGGGGTCCTTACTGAAATTACATTCCTAATCTAGAACCAAGTGATTGTCAATTAGTGAAATTAAATTGTTAATTTCGTGAAATAATCTTGAAAAATATTTGTGAAATATTGAAACATGATTATTTGCCTAATTGACTTGGCCTTAACCAATTAATTGATTAAGATGTGATCTAAATCATAATTGGAAACCACAATCTTTCAAACTTGATGCTTGAATAGGATTTGGGAATTTGTCTAGCAAATTTCCTTATAATCAAAAATGTTTTGATTATTACTATATGGTACAATTTCGGTTGAAGAACCGATGATCATCTCAAGTACAAATTAATCAATTTGGCATTATCCTTTCCCGAGGTGGATATGGTGTCTAGTCGGGGATCGCTGGGGTAGCGGGTTGCAACGTATGCGGTCCGTCCCACTCCCGTCGGTACTGGCCATGATAGCGGGTAGGGCCGGGATAATGTCCGAAGGATTAAGATGTATTTTTCTAATTATTAAAATTCGAATTAATACGTATTTTGAGATATTACCATATATATTCTAGTAAAATAATCAAGTTTGATTGATTGAATTGGATTGATAATAAATTTAATATGATTAAATTGATTATGTCCAATTAAAATACTCTAATATGATTAGAGTTAATAATTCGCTTGGAAGAATTAATTATATGAATGTGATTCACGATAATTAATTAAAATTCGAATATGAGGTGGAGGATCACATAAGTGACATCCATGGTCTCCCGTCAAGGCGAAGAGTTTCATCGCCAGGGATTGCATGTGGGAGACGCCTGTCCGAAGTGACAGCTCCTATGTGCAAGCGCATCTGGATCGAGCTCTTTGCTTCTCGAAAGAGTAAGGTCGTATGCGTAGTGACCCCAATATCGGATCCTCATATTATTGGGGCGATATTGGATTGTGCATAGCAAGTACTATTCCTGTTGACGGTTGGTTCAATTAACGACGGGTCAACATCGCCTTAGGGGTGGTGGGCTCGGGTGTTAATGACCGAATTGGGAAATGCAAGTTGTACTTGCAAAGCAGAATGTGTTCCCGCTTTTCTTTATTGGAGTCACAGATTCTCATATTATTGGGATGTGACAATGATAAAGAGGAGATCCCAATTCTTGCTAGAGATATAGCGGTAAGTATATCTCTTACTTTGAAAGTGAATAAGGGAATGAACTTTCAAAGTCGACAATGCAAGAATAATTTGATTTAAAATACCTTAATCAAATGTTATAAATTTGAATATATTTTCATATTCTAATATAGTGCATTCTTAATTTCAGAAAATGAAGTCTTTGAACCCACTTAGTAGGCTTCTAGAGGTCAATCAATTGACTGGACCAAATTACTCGGATTGGATCCGTAATTTGGAGCTTGTTCTCTCTGCTGAGCGCATAAGTTATGTGCTTTCCGAGGACAAGCATGAGAACCCTAAGTCCAAGGAAGAAAAGGCATTTAATGACAAGTTTGGTGAAGATCATGTCTTGGCTAGGTGCTATATCCTAGGTTCTCTCTCCAATGTTCTGCAGAAGCAACATGTGGATATGAGTACCTGTCAGGAAATAATGCAGAATCTTAAGGATATGTTTGGTGACATTAACCGCACTCAGCGGTACAATGTTATGAAAGACCTCATTCGCTGTAGAATGCAGGAAGGGACTTCGGTCCGTGAACATGTACTCAAAATGTTTGGGTACTTGTCGGAGCTAAAGACTCTTGGAGCAACAATGGATGCAGACATGCAGGCTGACTTCATTCAGCTGTCGTTGCCCAAATCTTTCAATAACTTTGTAGTGTCATTCCACATGAATAAGTTGGAATTGACAAGTGCTTCTCTCCTTGCTGCATTAAAGTCCGCAGAGGACGTGATGAAGAAGGATGGTCCCACTGGAAGTGCAATGGTTGCACAGGTCAAAGGGAAGCACGGTCGGAAGCATGGTTCTCGGAAGGGCCCGGCCCAGAAGAGAAAGAAGAAGGGACAAAGTGTTGTCTCTTCTTCCAATGCATCCACTCTCATGGCGTCGAAGAAGACCGACGTCTGTCACCACTGCAAGAAGCCGGGGCACTGGAAGCATAACTGTCCAGAATACCTGAAGTCCTCAGAAAAAGGTAAAGCCCCAGCAGGTATGAAATCTACTTTCATCATTGAAACTAGCTTTCTCGTGGGACGAGAAGGAAGTTGGGTTGTAGATTCTGGTGCTTCTATTCATGTATGCAATTTGTTGCATTTGTTTCAGGAAACTAGGAATCTTGAGGAAGGGGAGATAGTCATCCAGATGGGATCTGATGCAAGTGTTGCAGCAGTAGCCGTCGGGACTTGTAGACTATCATTATCTAGTTGTAGAGTCCTTATACTTAAAGAATGTCTTTATGTACCGGAAGTCAAAAGGAACTTGATATCTGTATCTAAGCTTGTTAGAAGCGGATATTCTTTCCTTTTCTGTAATAAATTAGTCATAAGTTGTTATGATAAATATATTGCGGATGGTGTTTTGACTACAGGTGGACTCTATGAGTTATGCATTGATAAATGTATCATGAATGTGACAACCACTAATAAAAACCCTAAAAGATCCAGAGAGGATAAAAATATCTCAAATGAGATATGGCATCAAAGGCTTGGTCATTTATCTGTTGATAGGATCAATAGATTGATAAAGGATGGACCTCTAGATTTTCTACAGGTTCAACCTTTGCCCACTTGCAAACATTGCATTCAGGGTAAAATGACTAGGACGTCTTTCCGTAACAAGGTTACAAGATGCGAAGGTATTATTGACCTGATACATACCGATGTTTGTGGTCCCTTCAGTATCGCGACTCGAAATGGATATCGATATTATTTGATGTTTATTAATGACCATACACGATACGGGTTTATCTTCCTACTACGTCATAAGTCTGAAACCTTTGAAAAGTTCAAAGAATTCAAGGCTTTGGTTGAGAACCAAACCGATAGGAAGATTAAACGGATTCGATCTGATCGAGGTGGCGAGTACCTGTAGATGAATTCAAGGAATACCTTAAGGAGAATGGAATTGTTTCCAATCTCACTCCTCCTGGAACTCCCCAAATAAATGGTGTTGCTGAAAGATGCAACAGGACCATCATGGACATGGTCCGTTCAATGATGAGTAAAGCAAATTTACCTCTTAGTTTCCGGGGACATGCAGTAGAGACTGCAATATATATCCTGAAGAAGATTCCTATCAAATCCATGCCTAAGACTCCTCATGAGCTATGGTATGGAACCAAACCTAGTGTTAATCACTTGAGGGTTTGGGGTTGCTTGGTCTATGCGAAGAACGTGGACGCAAGTAAGCTAGAATCTCTCTCTCGTGAGTGTTACTTCATTGGGTATGTTAAAGATGGTATTGGATACCAGCTTTATGACCCTGAGACCCAAAAGGTTTTTGTTTCTAGAGATGTGAAGTTTCTGGAGAATGATTTCCTTAAAGGTCAAGACAATAATGAAGTAGAGGAACTCATTGAATCCCCTGAGGATTCTGAGCTTCCTATACCAACGGAAGAGATAAATAAAGATGAAACACCCATACCTCTTCGAAGGAGTTCGAGGGTGGTTGCACCACCTGAAAGGTATGGATTCCATGTGTCAGGTGAAACTGACATTGATCCTACTTCATTTGAAGAAGCACTCGCGGATCAAGACATGGATAGATGAATGCTAGCAATGAAGTCAAAAATTGACTCCATGCATAAGAATGGTATATGGACCCTCGAGGATCCACCTAAAGGGGTAAAACCCATTGGGTGTAAATGGATCTTCAAGAGAAAGAGGGGACCTGATGGGAAAGTAGAGACTTTCAAGTCACGGCTAGTAGCCAAGGGCTACACAATGAGAGAAGGTATCGATTATGATGAGACATTCTCTCCTGTGGCTATGCTTAAATCCATCCGGACATTGCTAGCTATAGTTGCATATCTTGACTACGACATCTGGTAGATGGACGTCAAGATGGCTTTCCTCAATGGATACCTCGAGGAGGATATCTACATTGAGCAGCCCCAGGGCTTCATGACAGAGGATGGTAAAGTATGCAAGCTGAAGAAATCCATCTACGGGCTCAAGAAAGCTTCTCGTAGCTGGAACATCAGATTCGACGAAACCATAAAGAGTTATGATTTTGTGTAGAATCCTGATGAGCCTTGTGTATACAAGAAGACTAGTGGGAGCGCCATTGTGTTCATCATGCTTTACGTAGATGGCATCCTTATCATTGGGAATGATACAGGGATGATGACCAGTGTAAAGATTTGGATGTCCCATACCTTTGAGATGAAAGATCTTGGAGAAGCCTCTTACATCTTAGGCCTGAAGTTTTTCAGAAACCGAGAAAAAAGGATTTTGGGATTGTCACAACATGGATACATTAAGAAGATTCTTGAACGATTCCGTATGGATAGTTCTAAGAAAGGATTCCTACCCTTAAGACATGGTATCCACCTGTATAAAGGAATGGCTCCTCAAACTGTTGAGGAAAAGAAGGCCATGGCTGGATGTCCTTATGCATCAGCTGTAGGGAGCTTAATGTATGCCATGATGTGTACTAGGCCAGATATCTGCCATGCAGTGGGACTGGTAAGTCGTTACCAATCCTGCTATGGAGAGCAACACTGGAATGCAGTAAAGAACATATTCAAATATCTAAGACGGACGCAAGATTACATCTTGGTCTATGGAGATGGTGATCTCCAAGTCTTGGGATATACAGATTCTGACTTCCAATCGGATGTAGATAATCGAAAGTTGACATTGGGATTCGTGTTCTTGTTGAATGGAGGTGCTGTGAGCTGGAGAAGCAAGAAGCAGGACACTACTGCAGATTCAACAACGGAAGCCGAATACATTGCCGCATCGGATGCTGCAAAGGAGGCGGTGTGGTTGCGTAAGTTCATGCTGGAGCTTGGCGTAGTTTCCTCTGATACTCCCATCCCGTTACTCTGCGTTAACACGGGAGACATTGCCCAAGCAAAGGAACCCAGATGGCATCAAAAGAGCAAGCACGTGGAAAGGAAATACCACATCATTCGGGAGATACAAAAGCGTGGTGACATCATCATCACCAAGGTGGCCTCTGCCGACAACGTTGCTGATCCTCTTACCAAACCTCTGACACAGAAGGTTTTCGACCAGCATGTAATGAGTATGGGTTTAAAGATTGTACCTGAATGGTTCTGAGGGCTAGTGGGATATTGTAAGCAATGTGAGCCCCGGGCGAACCATTTCTACAATAAATGTTATTGTAATGAATAAATTATCAATAAAAGTTATTGATTATTTTTCACTCCCTTTCTGAGATTAATGAATGAATGCACTATAGGGTCCCTCTACAATAAGGGTTATGTACCATGGCCAACTTGATGATCATACAACTGTTGATTCATTAGATGGATCATAGAGGCTGATGCTTGGATGAATATCTAAGGAGTTGATAGAGGACTCATCAAGCATCATCAAATGATCATTAAGTGATGATCTCCAGTCTGAGTAGGAGATGGCAATCCTATCTCATATGACTGATATCTGACTGATCTCTTGATGCAGGTCCTCTGCATGGGAATAGTGATTCAGAGGTGTCAGGTTAGTTGAGTCAATGGGTTGACTTGACGAGATTGAGATAACCAAAGACCTACGTTGAATACTGTCACAACATAGGCATGCATCCTCTGACTAGAGACAGATGTGTTGCTATATGTCTGAGTATGTATATTTGGTAGACCAATAGGTTGATGACCTAATCAAGGTCTATATACCGGCGAGCTGGTGTGCATGTAAGGACATATGAGTAATACGATCTCTGAATGGGATCATACAGGTTCACTTGTGAACCGGGAGACATGAGATCACTCATGAGGTATTGGGACTGAACAAATTCCATGCATGGTCATCATGCTTTGGAAGCATGACATGAATTTGAAGGTAAGATATATGCTTTGTGAAAGCATATGATCTATACCAAATCCCAATGACCGAGATTGAGAAACTTAAATGATCTAACTCTGAAGATGACAATGCAAAAGTGATCTTTATCTTCAGAATGATCATGAGTCTTCCAGTATATAGGATGCACAGGTATTAGGAATACCTGAAGGGTGATTTGATCATATACGATTGTATAACCATGACGCTTCCATTCCGAGGGAGTGATGAAACAGGTTTGGATTTTAGTGACTCCTCTCATTAGAGAAGTGACCAAATCTTAGTCCATGAACTGGACATTGATCTGAATGAGATTCAGATGCAATGAGAAGATTAAGTCTACGGTCTTGATTTGATCAAGCATCAGTGGGAGGTCCATGGGATCTGGATTTGAGATATGATCTCAACATCCAAGTCACTATACGTTGAACAATACGATCGCCCTGTCCTTATCTCCAAGTATCTGAGGAGTAATAACATTGTTCTTAAATGGTTTAAGAACAATTCCATAAGATCTAAGCAAAGAGAAGTTGATAATTAAATGTTATTTAATTATCATGATGTATGAGAAATTATCCAATATGATTAAATGTGATTTAATTATTACGGATAAGAATAATGTGAAGAGTAATATCCAATTATTTATAATATGTTATAAATGTGATTTATAATATATTAGAGAGAGTTAAATATAATTTATATTAGTAGATTAATTATTAATGTGTATTGGATACACATTATCTAATTAATTGAAAATATAAATTACATTTTGTTTTGGGTTGTGAATATGATTCACAATATTCCAATGTCAAGATTGCAATATTCCCAAAATTAATTGAGAATTATTTTTGGTGAATAAAATACCAACAAATAATTGTTGGAAAATAAGTTGAGAGAAAAACAAGGAGATGTGCAATCTCATGGGAATCCATGAGATTACCCTCCCCATATGGGAGGAGGTGGCGGCACCAATTCCTTTATGGAATTGGTGGCCGTCCACTTCCCCTAATGAGGAATGTGCATCTCATTTGTTTTTCCACTCCTTATTTGGTTGGTTTTATTTGGTATTAATATATATTTGATTTATCAAATATATTTAATCAAAATTAAATCACAAATTGTTGGTTTTCAACAACAACAATCTTGACCATTGGATGGATATAAATCAATCTCATCCATTGATTTTATATGTCCCATGGATCGAGATCCATGGATCCCAAAACCCTATAAATAGAGAGGAATACCATGCTCTCTCTTTACACACATGCTATTGTAGCACATATTCTCTCTCTCTCTCTTTCTCATACTCGACAGCCCTCTCTCTCCCTCTCTTCTTGGTGGCCGTCCACCTTGGTGGAGGGAATCGTCGACGCCCGCACCATCGTGCTGCCGCTTCGACGCTCTACGTTTCTTCGTCTACTTGGAGTGCTTCACTCATGAAGGAGATGATTGATCTCGTGCGACGAGATCAGGAGCAACCGTGCTTGGACCATCTTGGATTGTGAGGACACCGCGACTCATCTCCGTGCTCGCAAGCCGTTACTCCGACGATCGGACTTGAGACAGGAGGTCTCGTTTCGTAGATACTTGATTAACCACGCTTCAAGAGGTATTGCATTATACTTGATGTGGTTATAGATGAAACGATTTGAGAATGGTTCTCGGATCATGTGGTTTCATCTATAAAATTTTTTTAAATTCCGCTGCATCGAACAACTAGTGCGACTAATCATTCTTCGTCGTATCCGATACGACGATCATGCTTCCATGATACGCTTGAGGATTTCTCCATATCCTTCAGAACCGTATATATATCTCAAGAAATTTGGCAGCATCTGTTCCACTGCTCACTACCCTGGCATTCCTTTGGGCATAATTAAGATGACCGCCTTTCCCTTCAGCCTTCAAGACAAGGCCCTCTATTGGGTTGACCATCTTGGGAAGGTCGTCACGACCTGGGAGGAGCTGAAGTCGCATTTCTCCAAAAATTCTATCCTCTCGGGTGATTGTATCAGATGCGCGCTCGGATCTCCAGTTTCTGCCAGCAGCCCCACGAGACCATCCATGAAGCATGGGAGAGATTCAAAGATCTTCAGGAGAAGTGCCCCCACCATGACATTCCAAAGACCAGTATCGTACAACACTTCTTTGGGGGGCTATCATTTGAGAGCCAAAATCTTGTAGATGCAGCTTGCGGCGGTTCACATTTCAACAAGGACGAGGACGTGGTATGGAACATCTTCGAAGAAATGGCTGAAGGAGAAGCAACCCAATCCTCGTCCAGAGTATACATGAAGCCACCAACCGCCATCAGCAAGCCAGTGAGCATGGCTTCTCATATCGAAGACAAGGATGAGAGCTCCAACCTGAGCATCATTGGGAGCCACTTGTCCAAGGTGGATATCATTGAGAAGAGCTCACAGGACCTCGAAAAATTGGCAGTCATTGAGAAGAGCACCCAGGGTCCGGAAAAGCTCGACCAGATTTCCCAACAGCTGGAGCAGCTCGTGCGTGCATTGAATGCAAACATGTGCAACGTTGTTGATGAATCTCGTATTCATCACTCTAAATCTCATTTATTAAGCTCAAATCCCTTAAAATCAACAGCATTTTAGCATCTATTCTGCATAATTATCATTCATGCATGATTTCATAAGAATTGCATTTTAGCACAAAAATCTGCATAAAATAAGAAGCCAAAAATCCAAGCCAAAGTTGACCTGTAAATAGCCTAACTTCCCCTATTTTTAACTCCTCCATGCTGATACCGCATAACCCAAAACCACATCCACTGTGTACACATCACTAACAATAATAAATGAAAAATACAAAAAATTCACTAATCCTGTTAAGTGGACCAAAAACCCAAACCCTAGTTTCAGGATTTTCAGACTAAAAGCTATATATCTTCCCCATCCAGTTTCCGATTTGATCCTACTCACTTTTGAACTAATGCACATTCAATTACCTTCAAAACAAGACCAAGTTCAAGTGAATCGGAGCTCGTATGTGAAGGTTGGGTTTTGGGCCTCTTTTGTACATTGTATATTTTCGCGGCTTTTGACCTGTATTTTATGTAAATATTTTCTTTATCATTAAAATCCAAAAAAATAGAATTAGGTGTCTTTTATTTATCTTTGATTTTTCCATATTTTTCCAGATTCTTTATCTTTTTTAAAAATGACAAAAAATTAGAAAACCCAAAAATCAATGTATTCTATGTACATGGGATACCCCAAAAATTCACTTTTCACATTTGACCGATTTTGGCTTTGATGTCTTCATAAAGTTGTAGATCTCGTCGAGACGAGCATTTTTCGTGAAGGAACTTTTTCGATCAGAGGTCATTTGCTATTTTTATTGATTTTACAAAGTATTTTATATTGGATTTTCTAGTGCTGACATGTGGCAGCCCTAGAGGTCGCCACGTGTCAGTGGTTTTTAGGCTTTCTTTAATTCGGTTTTATTAAAAAAATAAAATAAAATAAAAAAATAAAAAAATATATAAAAAAATAAATAAAAAGGAGCATACGCGTCGCACGTGCCATCCTAGGCACGTGCTCCGCACGTGCCTCGTTCCCCCTCTCTTCTCTTTCCCCCTTAATTCGCCACGTGGCGCACGATTGGTCGTCCGATCTCGGCCGATCGGACAACCGCTGTGCATCATCCCCAACCTTGTGCCCCCCTCCGTAACTTCCGCCGCACCATTCACAACCGCCTCCCCGCGCCGCGCAACGGCCGCTCCCTTTTACCGCACCGACGACCCTAACCCCCTCAGCTCATCTCGCGCCTCGCCCTCCATCGACAACCCTATTTAACTCCATCGCCGACCCTCCAGACCCCCTATCCGTCGATTCACACCAGAAAGGAGGGCCTCCACCGGAGGTGACAGCTCCGAGCAAACCCCCCCCCCCCCCCCCCCCCCCGCGGTGAGATCCGAAGCCCTAATGCTTCGTTGCAGCGCGCACTCGCCTTGGCTGCTCCGCTCCGAGCTTCTCGTCGAGCTACCATCATCGTCATCGAAAAAAAACTCCAACGCCTTCACCTTCTCCACAGGCCACGACAACGTTCTTCTTCTCGACTGCTAATCCGCCGATCAAGGATCGCCTCCGGGGTGATAGATTGAGGCTTCTCTTCCCGACGAGATCCGGTGGCTCCCACTCCAGCCACCGTCGCAGCAGCGACCACCGCTTTGGTTGCTCCGCTCCGAGCTTCTCGTCGAGCCTACACATCTCCGACACGCGACTTCACCGTCTCAACTCCATCTCCGTTCACTTCATCGCCTACAACGAAGACCCCCTTGACGAGTCGCTAAATACGATGTATAATTCGGTCACGTTGTAGCACGTGTACTTAGCGATTCGGTCAGAACCGAGAGAAGATCTCCGTGAAGAGTGTCTCGGCTTTAATTTATATCCCGGGCAAGTCTGGGGTCGAACACAGGGAGGCAAAGGAACAACTTCGGGTTTAATTCAAAAACTTAGGTCTAGATTTCAGTGCAGTATTTTTTTAGATTTTTCTATGCAAAAACCGAAGCAAATGCAAAATGCGGGTGAATTAAGCACTAAGAAATCACACAACTTTGCCAAATTAATTTTAATAAGAAATTAATCCAATTTATCCAAATAATATTTTTCCAGTAAACGTAATCCAATGACTAATGCAAAAGATATTTTTTAGAATTTTAGGGGTTAAAATGCAACAATGAAAAATGCACACTTTTTATGGGTTTTTTCGCAATTTTTAACACAAACAGTAAGTAAACATTATGAAAAAATTATTGAAATGCAAACATGATGCAAGAAGACTACAGTATTTTTTTGGATTTTTTGACAAGTTATGAATTTTTTATAGTTTTTTTAGTGAAAATAGAGTGACAGTGAGTAAATAATTTCTAATAAATCCACATTGTCAAATTAATAAGAGTGCGAATTATCTCAAAAATATATTTATATGTAGAATCCAGGAGAGTTGAAATTTCGCAAAAAAGATATATGTGGATTTAATTAAAAATCAAATACTAAAACACTCTACACTTTATTTCAGGCACAAGAACTCTATTTTGGATGAAATTTGAACAGTAAATTTATCACTCTTAAAGGCATCACATATATTTTTTGTGGAATTTTTAGAACAACCTTTTGTAAGATATAATTTTAAGAGTCCAGAATGGGTAAACTATGCAAAATTTCAGTTGAACAATTTTAGTTAATTACCCATATCTCACAAAAATACAAATAAATAATCAGATGGTAGACAATAAGTTGCTCAACATAATAATATTTTTTTTTGAATAAAATGATGCTCAACAGATGTCCAAATTAATCCACAAAGACAGGGGTGTTCTTGCAAAGTAGAAAATGAAATTGATAATATAAAACATGCACAAGGACAGAAACGTAATTACAGAAACATGAAAATAAAAACTGCAATTTTTACATAAAAAAATAAGGAAAAGAAACTACCCCTTTCTTCTTCCTTGTACGCATACGCAGGTGGAGAACCCAAAAGGGGCGGGGCATCGGCGGCGGGCCACAAGGCGGAGATGGGCCGCGCGGGCGGCAGAGGGTTGCGGGCGGCTCGCGGAGGACGCGGGGAGGTGCGGCGGCCGGAGTTGACAGGGCGGGCGGTGGCGCCGCTGGGAGAGGCGGGGTCGCGGAGGAGGGAGCGGGGGGCCGAGGCGGAGCTGGCCAGCGAGCGTCGCCGCGAGGAGAAGGCGGGGGCGGTGCCGCCGAGGGCGCGGCGCTGGGGAGGGCGGCGGCCGCTGATGGTGGCAGAGGGGGGAGGCGGCGTCGGAGCTTCTGTGGAAGGAGGAAGGGGGCGGCGGCGGCGCCAGCCGCTGCTGCTACTGTTTATTTTTTTTATTTTTTTAAATAAATTTTTTTATTTTTTTAATTGGCTGTTGTAATAGAACAAAAGATTTTTTTTGTTTTAGTTTTTTTTAATTTTTTTTTAAATTTTTTTTATAAACAGGAAATAAATAAAAGAAAAAGAAAGATGGTGTGGTGATGAAAGGGGTATGATGAGGATGGTGGTAATATGATGAAGGTGGTGATGATGAAATGGTGTGATATATAAAAAAACAAGGAAATCAAATATTAGATAATATAAAACAACAAGATAAATGAAGGGAAATACTTACCTGAAGTTCGCCGGATTTGCGGAGCAGCTACGCTGGACTCCTGTCGTCGCCTCGATCCGATTGGCGAAATAAAATCGAAGAGGCTATGCGAGCTTGATGGAGAACTCGTGACGCGGAGCGAAGCTCCGCGGATCTTGCCTGAAGGAGGTCGTCGCTTGAGGAAGACGTTTCTCCGCTGTCACCAATGCCACGTTCCAAGATCTCTCCTTTTTCTATAAGAATGGAGGATGGGGAAAAATGAGGATGTACAAATGAATATAAAGAGAAGAGAAATGAAAGTTAGAATGGTGGTGGTGTTGAATGGGAGGTTAAATTAGTGATGGGGTTGAATGGGAAGTTAGATGAAAAAATGATGTTGAATGGAGGTTGACGAAGACTTGGAGGTTAATGGAGGTTGGTGGTAGAGTGGAAGTTATTGTAGAGAATGGGAAAATAATAAGTAAATAAATAAAGTAGGTTACTTTAAATACAATAAAATAAAAAGAGAAGAGAAATAGTGGAGAATTTACAAAAGAAGATATACAACATGTACATTTTTTTGTTTGCTTTTTTATTTTATAATTTTTTTTTATCTTTTTAATAGTAGCTATGTACAATAAGAAAATACAACAAAATATTACAATCAAAATACAACACCACCATGATTTTTTTGTATTTTAATAATTAAGAAAGAAAAAAATAAAAAAATGAAGAAAGAATGAATATATACATAATATACAATGTACATCTAGGTCCCAAAACCCAACTTTTACAAATGAGCTCCGATTTTAATGAAACCACTTCCGTTGGATAGATAATTTTATAACTTGAAATTTAAAAGTGAGTTTGGTGAATTTAGAGTTCATACGGAGCGGGAATTTGGCTTGGAAGTTGGTCTTTACGGCTTTTTCCCTTTGGGATCTAGGAGCATTTGTTTGAGCTAAATTTTGTTTTATATTTTTGTATTTTTATATACATTGATATGAACATGTTGGAGAAAGAATTAGCCAAAAAGGAGTTGAAATGAAATTATTAAAAATACATGAAGTTTTGGGCTATTTACAGGTGAAAAACTCCTTTGATTTTGCGGCTTTTTATTGTTAGTTTATTTTATACAATCTAATATACAATAATTAGCGTGTTTTATTTACAAGAGACATTTTGTTAATTTAATGAAGTTATGTACATTTTTCTGGGATTTTACTCGGGGATTTTGCTAAGATCAAGATATTGAGATGATGAATCGTGGATTCATCACCCCCTATACTTAAACTTTGCCAGTCCTCGAGCAAATAAAGAATGAATAAGTTGGATTAACCCCTGACTGTGCATGTGAATACAAGACTTGATCCGTTCAAGAACTCTTGGTTTTAGAGATCCTAAAATTCTAAGCTGAACCAAGCTCTAGTCAAAAGGTATCCAATTTCCCTAATCATCATACTCTCTTTGTATACATATATAGTAGGGATATGACTTTAAGTGTTGACCGCAGTTACAAGAGTAGAGTCACAACGTCACCCAAGGTTCCAGTCCAAGAGACTCTCCTAAGGACCCGATCCTCAACACTAGGGAATAAATCATTTCTTGCATCCAATCCACCGTCTCTTTAGTTGTCAGACTTAAAAGTGTAGATGGAAGGCCAGTTGATGGAGGGCATAGGATTGTGTCATTTCTTCTCTCCCTTTCATTGGAACAAGGATCCTCTCGAGTACCTTATTACTCAACGTATTTTTTTGGTGTTGATCAGTGCGTCCGTCAAGAGAAGTTGGAGCCGTCTGCACTTGTTTTCCTGGGAGTACACCGGGGTGTGTCTTTTTTGAGTATCTATTATACCTTCTACACCCATACTTGTAGAATTTACGATGCAGAGCCCTTTTTTGGTGCAAGCCCGACTCCTGGTCCTAATAGCGGTGGTCCAAGTGGACACTTTGAAATTGTTGGGAGCGCTCGCCTTTGGTGGAAGCTCTTTTGATAATTGACTTTGTGGAATGTGAGCTTTTCTTTGACATTTCATTGCTTTGTAGTATTTTTGGCTAGCTCCACTGCTTTTACCAAGAGTTGGCGCACACTGATCAACAATTTTTTTATTTTATCACACCCTGGCACATAGGTAGTTGTCGAGAGATAGTACAAGAACCATGTTATCATACTGGCTAAAGATGCTGACACTCAGGTTTCATGAAGCCTTCATTGATTTTATCCCATCCTCGAGCATCACTAAATCAAGTCCAAACTCAAATCTCTCATCCCAGTTCCTCAAGTGAAATTTCAACTCATCTCATCATAACTGCAGTCGTGTATGTGAGGTGCTGATCATATTCTTTAAGGTAGAGATTAAGCATACAATACAGCACACAAATCTTTCAAACTAGGGAAATGTGAATAATTAAGTCAAGGACCCTAATGACTAAGGCTGGTTAACTCAAAATATCAAGACCTCATAAATCAAGTGTTCTTGAACATCACTAGTCTTGTGTGAAAGTGAATGTGTCAGGGGTTAAACCAACTTATTAGTTAGTTTTTTAGAGAAGTTTTGCTCTTTTTTTTCAAGAGTTTTTTTTGTGTAAGAAAAAGGTTTTTTTTTGAAAAGTTTTTTTTAAAAGATATAGGTATATAAGAAAGGACACATTTTTTTGGAAAAAAAATTTTTAGAGCAAATAAGAAAAGAGAACAAAAAAAATTCTTTTTTTTTGAAAAAGTTTTTTTTACCCACCCCATAATTATTGTATAATATATACAAAAATACGTGAAAGTACGAGCTATGGGTAAAGTATATATGTAATATATACACGTCCCCCTATACTTAGCATGTGCTATGTCCTCATGGCACAAGAAGCGAGAAAAAGACATAGCTCGTGCTAAGCGTAGGACGGCTAAAATAATAAAAAGTATAGAAGTTGATCCGCCCTCCCTATACTTAGGCTCTGGAAAGCCTAAGTGTAGAAGAAGAGCAAAAATGGGGCGGACGAGGTCAAGAGGAGAAATGGATGAGTATGTACACATGGCGGGCATCGGCTCTCCCTATACTTAGGCTCTTGGTAAGCCTAAGTATAGGACAAGAGTAAGTGTGAGAACCGATGTGATCTGGAGAATATACAAAGAAGGGAGAATGTTCAAGAGGAGTGAATCTGTACAGGGATCAAGAAGGTTTGTGACGGACCTTCTTGCGAGAGCGAGGGGGTGGGTAGTATACATATGTGTCGATGTCAGAATTGTTCGTAGAGGAATAATAGTGAGATGTGGGGAACGTCCAACGAGGGTCGACACACGGCTGCTTGCTCAAATATGGCTTCAGAACTGCCAAACTAAGCTCACTCATGTAGATCACCTCATCCGGACCTGATGAGGACACCTCAGAAAGTTCCTTCTCTGGAACATCGAAGGTAACCTTCTTAGTCTGTTTTCTAGAACCTGAAGCATCAAGAGGAAGAGGAGAGTGACAAGCCTTGAGGGGTTTGGGGGAACACCTCGAGGAATCAATACTCTTCTTCTTCTTACCAGATGACCGACTAGAGGATAGAGCAATCGATTTATCAAGATTGGTCAATTTGGTCCCAGTTGTCTCCTTTGGTGTATGTCCTGGATGTGGTGTGTGTGAGGTTCTGACCAGAGGTTCATCATCAGATGAGTCACCATATGCATTGTAATACTCCTGCAGGGTCAGCACACGTCTCTGATAAGGCACAGTGTTCTCAGTTGGCTTGACATTGTTGGGTTCTTGTATCGGATCATCGAAATGATCAAGGCAATCCACAAAGGTCATGTCCGACTCAATGATAGCTTCTGGTCGTGAGTCCTCTCTAGAAGCTGTCGCGGTGGTGGTGCAAGCAGTAGGCGGTGTGTGGTTGTAGGGAGTCTCTAAACCAATGGTCGTCTGGATAGTCGGTATCTCAGGTGTAGTAGAGAGACGGGACTCAACTATATCTCGAAGGTCACGACTGTCTGCAACTTTATGGGTTACCTTGGAATATCGTGTGTCCTCAAAGATCGGGTGAGGTCGGAGTGCTCCCAATGCAGAGAAATCGATCTCCCGAGTCTCACAATCTATAGTTGCCTTAGTCAAGGCTAAGAACGGCTTCCCAAGAATGATCGGAGACTGGGTGAACTCTCCTCGGTGCTCAATATCAATGATCGTGAAATCCACTTGTAATAGAGCACCTTAGAAAGTAACGATGACTGAAATGGTTCCTCTCGACCGTTTAACAGACCGATCCGCCAACTGAATGATCTCTCTTGACTTCTTGGCAGATCCAAGTTTGAGCTTGGCAAACATGGAGGTCGGGAGGATATTAATTGGTAAGTCATCATCGATTCTTACATGGGTGAATGTGGTATCTTTGATTTCACAATCAAACCTAGGCAACCGCTTTACTCTGCGGCTCTTGGTTTTTGTCCCTATCATCAAAGATGTGGCCATAGACACTATATGTATCTCAGTCCTTGTTCTCTTATTGCCCAACCTTTAGGCATTAATTTACTTCTCACAAATCTTTTAAGGTCGGGAAAGTGCTCAATGGCCATTATTAAGGGAAGCTCAAAAATCAACTTTCTATCCAATGCTTCCCTAACCGCAGGATCCAATTTTTTTAGATCTTTTCCTTTTTCAATTTTTATGGTATTTTCTGAGTTTTCAATTTTTTTGGTTTTTTTGGTAGGTGAAGGAGGACTAGGAGAATGTACAGACTTTGGTTTGGAGGGAATGTGGTTAGTAGAAGAGGGAGGTAGAAGGGACTCCAGCTGTACATGATGTGTGGTCAATCCGGTGTCTTCCAGGTTTCCAAGATTCAATCCGCGAAATCCATGATCCTCATTCCTACCTGGACTCTTAATCAGTCTACCAATGTCATCCTCAAATAAGTTCTCATGAAACATCATGAGAGAAGTCTGCTCAGTTGGAGGATACCGCTGAGAACGTGGGATCTTATACTCAACACATCTTGACTCAGGCGTGTAATGCTGGGTTGAGTATGACCCATCTGTATGGCAAATGTTGGTCGGAGCCTCATAAGGTGGAGTCAGTAAATAGGGGGTCTGTAGATCGGTCTCATAAGTCCAATCCCCTGTATATGTCGGCTCTCCGAATGGGTG
Organism: Ottelia alismoides; assembly: GCA_037367405.1. Lineage (NCBI taxonomy): Eukaryota > Viridiplantae > Streptophyta > Magnoliopsida > Alismatales > Hydrocharitaceae > Ottelia > Ottelia alismoides. The sequence goes on from JAZKJV010004753.1 coordinate 104,168, forward strand.
ATATGAAGGTTGGTCAATGTGGTCTCTATCACTCAGGTCAATTAAGTCAGGAAGATCGTTTGGTGTAGGCCTCTCCATTCGGTTAGTTTGATCGACCGTGTTGTACCCAAAGTTCAAGTCAGGATATGTATAGGTCAATTCTTGTCCGGTCCCAACTCGAGATGAGAATGAGGTATGTGGGGTCAACTGATTCTGCCAATCATTCATCTCAGCAGTGGCTTGCTCTTTGTTTTGTTCCTTAATTTCAACAAGCGGACGAGAATATGGTGAGTCAATCCAGGGTGGTTGTGGGGCAGGGGTGTAGGAATATGGGTTAGGTGAGAAGGATGAAGAAGTGGGGAAGTCAGTCGAAGTTCTGACTTCGTGATCAGGATGTGGGTATGAAGAGGAATAAGAGGGTGGAGATGGTCGAAATATGGTCGAAGAAGAGTGACGTGGATATGATGACCAATATTCTGACATCTTGGAGGGAAAATTGGAGAATGAAGTGGATCGAGGAAGAAAGCGTGCAAGTGCACCGAATAACACACAAAACAAACAAACACAAGAGCAAACCCTGAGTTCACCTACTCAACACAGTGATGGTCGCAAAAGTCCGACCGTTTATCTTTTCAGTTTTAATTAGGTGATAAATCAAGATATAAATCCAATTACGCAAGGCTCAAAAGTAGGTTTTGGGCACTATCCTAGGGATACGTCCTCACCTCTCAACAATCACAATTAGCCAAGCATACAATGAGGGTTTTACTCTCCCAAAACAAGTGTTAGTTTTAGTCAATTTTTTTGATCAACTCTGATTATCAGTCCCGATTTTAAGTTTGGTTATCACTTGCTTAATCCACCAAACAAAGCAAGCCTAACGATCAGTCCCGATTTCCTTTTAACCTAGGTTTCAAAAACCAAGAGGGAAGGAGTCGAGAAATCCGATGTAAATAGTTAAATCAATGATGCATGCCCAGTTCAGAAGACTTACAGTGATCCTCGCGCTCTACATGCGGGATGCAAGGCAGAATTGAAATTTTATACTAAATGAATGCAAACGAGAAAACCGTTCCTAGACAGGCAGTTCTATTAGCGAGTGATGAACAAGTTAAATTTGACTAATAGCTCTGCGGTCTAAGTGCGTCTCGTTAAATGTGATGTGTGGTCCTAAATATTACGAGCACAAGCAATCAAGATAATCTGATAAAAATGCTCTAAGAGCCGCGAGTGCAAGTCCTATTCTACGTCAATCAACCACACGACCACGAGCGGGTCCAAAGTCCAGTCTGGATACAAACGCGAGCTCTCAAACAAGAGCCGTTGTAAAGAAGAAAACTACCTAAATAATTACAACAATTTACAAAATTTCTCTCGAAGATAAATTAATTCTCTTGCTCTTCAGCAATCGGCGCGCGTCGCGTCCGTCGACCTCCGATGCACTCCAAGTCCACCAGGCCCTCGCAAGGAAAATAAGATTTATACTAGAAAGATAAAAACAAAATATATACAAAAATATAAAGAGAAATAATTGAAAGGAAATGGACTAAATACAAGGTGGCTCGGGGGTCAGACTACCCGAATAAGTGAAATCTAAATCCGAATTTTTAAATTAGCCCCTAAGAAGTTTGCCTCCCCGGCAACGGCGCCATCTGACGAGTCGCTAAATACGATGTATAATTCGGTCACGTTGTAGCACGTGTACTTAGCGATTCGGTCAGAACCGAGAGAAGATCTCCGTGAAGAGTGTCCCGGCTTTAATTTATATCCCGAGCAAGTCCGGGGTCGAACACAGGGAGGCAAAGGAACAACTTCGGGTTTAATTCAAAAACTTAGGTCTAGATTTCAGTGCAGTATTTTTTTTAGATTTTTCTATGCAAAAACCAAAGCAAATGCAAAATGCGGGTGAATTAAGCACTAAGAAATCACACAACTTAGCCAAATTAATTTTAATAAGAAATTAATCCAATTTAGCCAAATTATATTTTTCCAGTAAACTTAACCCAATGACTAATGCAAAACATATCTTTTAGAATTTTAGGGGTTAAAATGCAACAATGAAAAATGCACACTTTTTATGGGTTTTTTCGCAATTTTTAACACAAACAGTAAGTAAACATTATGAAAAAATTATTGAAATGCAAACATGATGCAAGAAGACTACAGTATTTTTTTTGGAATTTTTGACAAGTTATGAATTTTTTATAGTTTTTTTAGTGAAAATAGAGTGACAGTGAGTAAATAATTTCTAATAAATCCACATTGTCAAATTAATAAGAGTGCGAATTATCTCAAAAATATATTTATATGTAGAATCCAGGAGAGTTGAAATTTCGCAAAAAGGATATATGTGGATTTAATTAAAAATCAAATACTAAAACACTCTACACTTTATTTCAGGCACAAGATAACTCCATTTTGGATGAAATTTGAACAGTAAATTTATCACTCTTCAAGGCATCACATATATTTTTTGTGGAATTTTTAGAACAACCTTTTGTAAGATATAATTTTAAGAGTCCAGAATGGGTAAACTATGCAAAATTTCAGTTGAACAATTTTAGTTAATTACCCATATCTCACAAAAATACAGATAAATAATCAGATGGTAGACAATAAGTTGCTCAACATAATAATAATTTTTCTTGAATAAAATGATGCTCAACAGATGTCCAAATTAATCCACAAAGACAGGGGTGTTCTTACAAAGTAGAAAATGAAATTGATAATATAAAACATGCACAAGGACGGAAACGTAATTACAGAAACATGAAAATAAAAATTGCAATTTTTACATAAAAAATAAGGAAAAGAAACTACCCCTTTCTTCTTCCTTGTACGCATATGCAGGTGGAGAACCCAAAAGGGGCAGGGCGTCGGCGGCGGGCCGCAGGGCGGCAGAGGGTTGCGGGTGGCTCGCGAAGGACGCGGGGAGGTGCGGCGGCCAGAGTTGACGGGGCGGGCGATGACGCCACTGGGAGAGGTGGGGTCGCGGAGGAGGGAGCGGTGACAACAGAAAAACCGAGCGACTAAGGTAAAGGTACAGAAGTGGTCGTTGCGACCTCGGTCACTCAGACGATGTGTCTCAAGAAAAATGAACCACTAATGACAAATCAAGCAATCAAAACAAAGAAGCGGTCCTGCTATATGTTTAACCTGGTATAGCACCCAGGGTCGAACTCGAGGAGCACGGATTGGCCGAGAGGCCTACGAAGTAGTCAAATCAAATAAAAGAAAAGAGGAAAATATTTTTAGTGGTTTTTAATTATTTTTATATTTTTTTGGATTTTTAAGTTTATTAAGAAAATAAGAAAAGCAAGGAAGAACACAATTCAACAAATTATTTCAAGCACCAAAAATCAACCAAAAATCAAAACAAAAATATTTTTATGTGTTTTATATTTTTTATGTTTTTGGTGAATTTTTGATAATTTTCTGATATTTATTTTATTTTCTAAAAATCAAACAGTAGCAAAAATAAAAGGTACTGTCCAGACGAGCCAAGAAACTCTAGATAAAATATCTAAGGGCCTCAAAATCGCCTGGAGGTAATTTTCCTGTAAAGATGATAAAACAAGGAAAATTTAGGTACCCATTTTATTGTTTTTGGATTTTTAATTTTTTTACTAGAATTTTTATGGGTTTTTGAGTGTTTTTACGTTTTTAGTGGTTTTCAGTGAGGAAAAATAGCCAAAATTGGCTAGAAAATCGAGGAACACAAACTAAACAGTAGCTAATTTTTAGGGAATTTTTGAGGGAGTTTTTATATTTTTTTTTTGTGATTTTTCAATCTAGACAGTAACAAAAATCTAGGTTTTTGAATTTTTAAAAATAGCAAACAAAATCAGAAATGTCCTCAAAATTCCGTGAAAATCCTACACCATGGCAGGAGCCATGTGTCAAATCTCATTAGATTCGGAGGTGATTTGATATTTTATTCAAAAATAGAGATAGGGCACTGTGCCCAGGGACCAAAGTGCAAATACCCACAGTTCTGGGGGTCCTGGTGCAAAATACCCAGCAAAACACGCGGCACGCGCGTGCCTGGGGCACTCAGGGACCTATATGTAAAGAAAATAAGTCTCGAGGACCTATTGGTAACTCGTACCAAAAGTCCAGGGGGCTCATTTGTAAATAACCCAAAATAAAACGCACATGCGTAAAACAACCACGCACAGAGGTATAAATGCAATTAACTCAAAACTTTCATTCATTCCATAACAACCAGAACTACAAGGGCATAAACTGCAAATAACCCAAAACAACACGTGACGAAGCACGTGACTCACAACAGGCAGGGGTATATATGCAATTACACTAAAGCTCAGGGTCCTCTATGCAATTAAACCTAAAACTAAACAACGTATTTAAATATTTACAGGACTGATATGAAATAACGCAAAGAGAAAGGCCTAAGGGTAAATTACCCTTTATTAACCGGAGCTGCTGGATGGCCGCCACGTGGAGATCGGACGGTCATGATGGGGGCGCTCTCAGCACTGGGACTACTCTGATCGATCCAACGGTCCAGGCCAGGACACGTGGAGATCTGACGGCCTGGATCAATCGCCTCAGATCTGACGTCAAAGGGGGCGCTAGGAATGAACGGTCAGGATGACGTCTGGAGCTGAGGGTTGATCCGACGACGCTGGAGGGTGCTGGACGAACTGGTCCCCGGCGAACTTTGCCGGGCTCGTGCGGGCGCTTGCCTCCTCCTCGGAGCGCTCTGGTGATCGGAGAAGCAAGCTGGTGCGCTCCTGCGTCGGCTGCGGTGCTCTGATGATCGACCCAAGTTCGGAGGAGCTCAGGCACGGTCGGCGGAGCTGGGTCTCCCGGCCTGAATGACCAAGCCCTCATATGGGCTCGGAATGACCTGCAAAGGGGCTCAGAAGACTCGCGGGTCGAGGGCAAAGTGCCTCGACCCCGTTAGGCGATGTGAAGGTGACTGGGGCGTCAGGGCGGCGGGCTCCGGTGATGGTGGAAGACGGTGGAGCCCGGTTCCCAGCTCCTGTGCGAGCTGGGTTGTGTGAGTGGGTGGAGAACGTGCGGCAGAGGAAGGCGGAGATGTGGGTCGGGTCCGATGGTCGAACGGTGGTCAGAACCGGGGTGAATCGAAGAAAGATGACGACGGCGAAGATTGGGGGAAAACAGAAATTAGATGAAATAGCTAAGCTAAGGGACTACCTGGGTGAAGGATTAGACTGTGGCGGAGCTGGGGAAGCTCCCGGTCGTCGCCTCAAGGGATGTCTCTGCCCGAGGCTCGAAGCTCGCCCAGGTGGCGGAGCTGCGGCGGGTGTATCGCCGGATCAGTGGGTTCCTCCTCCTCGCCTCGCTGCAACAGGCGGAGACGCTCGCTGTCACTCGTGCGGTCCCTCTGGAGCTCATAGGGAAGAAGGGGAATGGCCAAAGATGTCGCGGGAAGGCGGCTGAGCTCCAGCTTTATATGGCTAGGGGTCCGAGAAGAAGGGGTCCGGGCAAGCTCAGGAGCGCGCGGATCCCGAGGGAGCGGCTCCGGCGAGGATGTCGGATGCAAGAAGAATGATTCGGACCCGGGGTTTGGCGGATTGGTGATCGGGTCGAGCGGAGAAAAATCCGAGAAGTTGGGTCCGAAGCTCGAATCCGCGCGAAGTGGTCCTGGGGGGGCCAGTTGACCGGGCGGTCAACATCCCCAGGACCCAATGAGGATGGGCCACGTGGCCATATTTTAAAGCTCAAATTTAAGGTAGCTAGGGCCCGATTTTGTAAAAACTCAAAACACAAACTATTTTTATTTTATTTTTTTCTATTTTTTGGTGATTTTTAATAATTTTTCTGAAATGAAAATAGGCTATATACATAGTATGTACTATATATAGGTATATACAATATATAGGGTTTTGAATTTTTTTTATTTTTAATTATTATTTTTATACAATTTTATCCTTATTTTATATTTTATTTATTTACATTATAAAATAAGGAGTAAAAGGGTATTTTTATATTATTTTTATTATTTATATACATAGGTAAAATAAATAGATATGTACATCTAGATACATGGTATATGTACAATGTATTTTTGTATTTTTGATTTTTTTGATTTTTAACTTTTTACTTTTGTTTTTATATTTACAAATATATACAAGTATTTACAAGTATATTTTTGGTGAGGAAAATATAGTTTTATTTATTTACACAAATATTTACACACGAGCTCCTATCTCCCTCTACTTTGGCTTTTATGCGGTCAGGCCCATGCTGAGCCCTCCCTTGAGTTAGGTTGCTCAATATTTATTCTAAATATTTCCCTCTTTTTCTTTTTAATCTTTATTCTTTTATTTTTGCACAAAAACATGCTAATTATAGGTTTTTACACAATGCATGCTTTTGGTAATTATTTATATTTACATATATCTACATGCATTTGCAAAGGTTTTTGTAGCTAAAATATAAGAATTAAGAGTGATGAATGGGTATTCATCAGGGGCCGAGGCGGAGCTGTCCGGTGAGCGTCGCCGTGAGGAGAAGGCGAGGGCGGCGCCGCCGAGGGCGCGGCGCTGGGGAAGGCGGCGGCCACTGATGGTGGTAGAGGGGGGAGGCGGCGCCGGAGCTTCTGTGGAAGGAGGAAGGGGGCGGTGGCGGCGCCAGCCGCTGCTGCTCCTGTTTATTTTTTTTTTTTGATTTTTTTTTATAAAATTTTTTATTGTTTTAATTGGCTGCTGTAATTGAACAAAAGATTTTTTTATTTTAATTTTTGTTTTAATTTTTTTTAAAATTTTTTTATAAACAAGAAACAAATAAAAGAAAAAGAAAGATGGTGTGGTGATGAAAGGGGTATGATGAGGATGGTGGTAATATGATGAAGGTGGTGATGATGAAATGGTGTGATATATAAAAAAAACAAGGAAATCAAATATTAGATAATATAAAACAACAAGATAAATGAAGGGAAATACTTACATGAAGTTTGCCGGATTTGCGGAGCAGCAACGTTGGACTCCTGTCGTCGCCTCGATCCGATTGGCGAAATAAAATCGAAGAGGCTATGCGAGCTCGATGGAGAACTCGTGACGCGGAGCGGAGCTCCGCGGATCTCTCCTGAAGGAGGTCGTCGCTTGAGGAAGACGTTTTGCCGCTGTCACCAACGCCACGTTCCAAGCTCTCTCCTTTTTCTATAAGAATGGCAGATGGGGAAAAATGAGGATGTACAAATGAATATAAAGAGAAGAGAAATGGAAGTTAGAATGGTGGTGGTGTTGAATAGGAGGTTAAAATAGTGATGGGGTTGAATGGGAAGTTAGATGAAAAAATGGTGTTGAATGGAGGTTGATGAAGACTTGGAGGGTAATGGAGGTTGGTGGTAGAGTGGAAGTTATTGTAGAGAATGGGAAAATAATAAGTAAATAAATAAAGTAGGTTACTTTAAATACAATAAAATAAAAAGAGAAGAGAGATAGTGGAGAATTTACAAAAGAAGATATACAACATGTACATTTTTTTGTTTGCTTTTTTATTTTATAATTTTTTTATCTTTTTAGTAGTAGCTATGTATAATAAGAAAATACAATAAAATATTACAATCAAAATACAAAACCACCATGATTTTTTTGTATTTTAATAATTAAGAAAGAAAAAAAATGAAGAATGAATATATACATAATATACAATGTACATCTAGGTCCCAAAACCCAACTTTTACAAATGAGCTCCGATTTTAATGAAACTATTCCGTTGGATAGATAATTTATAACTTGAACTTTAAAAGTGAGTTTGGTGAATTTAGAGTTCATACGGAGCGGGAATTTGGCTTGGAAGATGGTCTTTACGGCTTTTTCCCTTTGGGATCTAAGAGCATTTGTTTGAGGTAAATTTTGTTTTATATTTTTGTATTTTTATATACATTGATATGAACATGTTGGAGAAAAAACTAGCCAAAAAGGAGTTGAAATGAAATTATTAAAAATACATGAAGTTTTGGGCTATTTACAGGTGAAAAACTCCTTTGATTTTGCGCCTTTTTATTGTTAGTTTATTTTATACAATCTAATATACAATAATTAGTGTGTTTTATTTACAAGAGACATTTTGTTAATTTAATGAAGTTATGTACATTTTTCTGGGATTTTACTCGGGGATTTTGCTAAGATCAAGATATTGAGATGATGAATCGTGGATTCATCACCCCTCCACCTCCGAGCCACGCCCTCCGCCGGAGCATACGTCAGCAGGAGTTCCTCCCGCCTTGGCTGCACCGCCAGCCGCTACAGGAGCAGCTCCACTCTCGCCGCCTTCGCCAACCTCTGCACCGACGAGCTCCACCGTCCCCGCCATCATCGACCACCTCTAGAGGGCCACACCAACCGCCGCGACTTCGGCCGTGCCCACCGCACCAACGCCGGACCCCCTTCACCCCTCCACCAGGCCGGCCTCCAGGGCCGAGACCCCCTACGTGCGAGGCGCGTGCGTGTGGGGGTACGTCAGCAGGACGTCAGAACCCAGGTCACGTGCGCAGCACGTAACCTTGGGTAATTTATACAAGACCCCCTCGGGTTCCTTCGTATTCGCACCAGGTCCCTCCAGCTAGAGGTCACGTGCAGCGCACGTGACCATCTGGAATATTTGCATTCAGGCCCCCGGATCTTTCGGTAATTACATATAGGCCCTTTTGCATATTTTATCTATTGCAAACATACCCATGTGTTCCCCCTTCATCTTGAACCTTTTCTCTACATCATTTTATTCATTTAAAAATTGCAAGATGTTTATCTTCTAATTCTCTACGCTATGACATCATGTGGATATTTTTCTGATTAATGGTTAATTAATAATTAATTCTTTTATGGAAAATTGCAAACTTAAACCATTTTATGCTCTTCATTTTACATCTAATTAACCGTGGCTCTAAAAATCTCCGAAAAATCACATATTGTAGAGATTATTGCAGTTAACATTGTGCCCAAAAATCTTTGCATTTGCATGCATAACTTGCTCTGTAAAGATCATTTTGCATATTTCATTGTTTAATTTTTTATAGGTATTAGACCCCACATTTTCGAGATTTAGGATTTTTCTGAGATCCATCACCTAGTGATAGATCTTAGATAATTTTATTTCTCGAAAATAAGTAGGTTTAATATTTATTATAATTAAATATTGAAAATCATTCTGTTTGCATTTAAAAATTAATAAACAAATCATATCGCATCAGAAAATTCCAAAAAAAATACAGTGCACTAATTTTGTCATAATTATCATCTCGGCCAAGTTTTGTATTTTTCGGACATTGTTTGATCGAAGTTTATATTTTAGTCCCTTGAATAGGCCGAATTTGCATTTTGCATCCCTCATTTGTACTAAAAATTCCAAAAAAAAAGACCGCCTTGAAAACCGAACACGAAATTGGATAGACATTCCTCTAGGTTGTTCCTTTGCCTCCTTGTGATCGACCTTGGGACTTGCCCAAGTAAAACAAACATAAAACCACTTGTTTGACATAGATTATTATTTGAGGTTAATTTCTTGACCGTTTTCGATCGCCGCCTACAACGAACGACTTTTATCAGTTTCACACACGAAGATTAAAAACAACTTTTTAACGTGGCATTTTCGGGCTCGTCAGATGGCGCCGTTGCCGGGGAGGCAAACGGATTAGTTTTGTGTTTTGAAAATTTTAATTTGGTTTTCCTCATTCGGGTAGTCTGACCCCCGAATTGTTCATTGTAAATCCCATTTATTTCCTGCATTTATTTTTTAGCATTTATTTTGCGTATTTCATTGAGTCATTCTCTTACACATATCTCTCTTATTTTTCTTGCGAGGTACCCGACGTACGTGGAACGGTTTTCAAGAAACCGACGCATCTTCACCGACATCTGAGGAAGCCGCAATTAATTTAAGATCGAGTCGAGTTGTGAGAGAGCGTAGAGTCTAGGTTTTTAATTTCTTTAAATTTTCATTTTTGCTCATTTACAGCGGTGTCCGTTTGGACTCTCGCGCATGTAAAAAAGACCTTGAACTTTTTCTGTGGTGTGTCATAGCCTGTTTCACTCTCCGGTGAGGGTGGGGCCTGACTTGAGTGGCGACTAGGATAGACCTGCACATACGGCTCTCAGAGCATTTTTACTTTTTGATTGTGCTCGTAGGATCTTAAGCCACACTGCACGATCAAGACGCACATAGATCGTTCAACTTAGCCAAATTTAACTCAATTCTTCCCTCTAATAGAACTTTCTGTTTAGGTGTGGTTTTTATCGGCTTGCATACATATAGAATAATTTTTCAATTCTGTCTAGCATCCCACATGAAGATTGCGAGGAGGCATTGTAAGTCTTCTAACTGAGCATTCATCATAGTTTTCCGCGTGCATCGGCTTTTTCTGACTTTCTCCCTCTTGTTTTATCACATAAATCTAAAGGAAATTGGGACTGTACGGTAGACGTGTATTTGTGCTCATCTAAATTCTTCAGTGACCACCTAATTAAATAAAGACTGCTAACTATAGCCGATCTTAATAACCCATAAAATCAAGAATTTTTGCGGGAGAGCAACCCCGACCTTGGATGATTTTATTTTTCTGAGTAAGCGAGAGACGACACTTAAGGCTAGAGCGCAAATCCTAAATCTCAGCTCGCTAAATTTTTGCCAAGATTGATTTATCACTAACTAAAATTGAAAAGATAATAGCCGAACTCTTACGGCTTCATTGTGTGAGTTGGTGAATCTGGGGTTTGATTTGTGTTTGCATTGGTGTGCGTAAACCGAGACCTAAGATCAAAAGCCGCACATTTGATAAAAACTCTCTTCCCGTGTGATCATCTCTTTCCTCTCTTGATTTTAACCTCATCATGGATTTCTTGTCCAATAACTCTTGCAGACCCAACTCCTCATTCCTTTCAGCTCTTTCAAAAATAGCCGAACGTTTATCCGAGAATCCATCAGAGCTATACTATGAAAATGAATTCGTATCGGTTAGACCCAAAACACCTCCCCCTCAACCACCAATAAATCCATCTCCCTCTGCTAATCCGACCTGTTTCATGAATGACAACCCTTTGTATTCAGAGCACACAACCCAACAAATGATTGAGGGCTCTACTTCTTTATTTAATCCTCTTTACATTGATCATATAATTCATCCCTCATATTCGGTAAATGTCAATCCATCATTCATGGGAGAAGACAACCACATGATCGAATTGAACACTTCTTCACCTCTTCCATCAATCTTGAACACCAAAGAAAAATCATTACCTTGGATTGAACATAACAACCCCCCCTTCACTCATATAGAGGATTGGGCCGACCACATAAGATCACAACTCCCCTTGGACCAACTTCACTTACCTAGACCATATGAGCAGCCACCTTCCATGATTATTGAGGAGATACTTTCAAAAAATGATGATCGTATATCGGATATTTCAAGAGACCCCTCTCCTAGTACATATAGAAAAATGGAAGAGGACATTGAATTACTAAAACGTACCCCATCTGCTCCCATACTTGGCCAAGAAGAGATTTTGGAGAATATTTTGAGGATGAATAAGAAATTTGATTTAATGGAGGATAAATTTCAAGAACTTGCCGATCGATTAATCTCTGGTAGCTCGGTTATAAAAATGGATGAGGAGATGATTGGATCTGAAATTAAAAATTTTGAGGATATTCAAGAACCTGGGGATTATTCTGAGAATTTCATTTCTACATCTTACTCCCTTAGAAATGACTATGCAGCGGACTATCACCCTGAACACCAGAGCCCCTTTTCACCTAAAGAACACCCCACACCCCCACACCACCCAGAAAATACCAAAAAAATGGAAATATTTGAAAACCACAAAAAAATGAAAATTAAGAAAATTTCATAAAAATTGAGACTGAAGACAATCTGAAGAATTTGGATCCAACTGTACGGGAAGCATTAGGAAAGAAATTGATTTTTGAACTTCCCTTTCTACAGGCCATTGAACATTTTCCCGACCTCAAAAGATTTTTAATGGACAAGTTAATGAATAAGAAGTCGGGTAGGATACGAACAAAGATTGAAAGACATATCTTGTCAATGGCCTCCTCCTTGGTGTTGAGGAGAAAAACCAAGAGCCGCATAGTGAAGCGGTTACCAAGATTTGACTGTGAAATCAAACACAATTTTTACCCATGCTCGGATTGATGACACTTAACCGATCAATATTCTCCCGACCTCTGTATTCCATGAACTCAAACTCGGACCGATTCGGAAGATACGAGAGATTGTTCAATTAGCGGATCGATCGATAAAACGGCCGAGAGGAACCATTTCTGTCATCATGAAATTCCAAGGTGCTCCGCTCAAAGTAGAATTCACAATTATTGATATTGAGCATCAAGGAGAATTCACCCAGTCTCCAATCATTCTCGGAAATCCATTCTTGGCATTGGCCAAGGCAAGTATTGATTGTGAGACTCGGGAAATCAATTTCACAGTATTGGAAGCACTTAACCATATCTTTGAGGAACCACAATCTTCTGAGGCAACCCACGAAGTCCCCGACAGCCGTAACCATGGAGCGGTAGAAGAGCCCTACCCCGCAGCCACACCTGAAAAAGCGGTTGTTGATGAGACTATTGTTTTAGAAAATCTCCCCCCTGCTCCATTTCCAGCCGCTCTCACCATGGAAAATCATGTATATGAATCATATGATCTGGAGACTTATGAATGGGCACACCCTGGGTCAACCTACTCTGACTACATGGATTCATCAACTCGACACAGGAATGCGCCAACATCGAATCAATTGAGAAAGAACATGCAGAGACTCTCCCCAGTATTTCAATTCCCACGGATCTCAAAATAGACAAATCTTTCTACTACGATCCTGAGGCATATGCATGGTCACACCCTAGAGCAACATTCTCTGAATATCTTGACCAAATCATCCCAAATCGAGAGTGCTCGAACATTCGGGAGACTAAGAACAAGCACGCAGACCAAGCACCAACCAAGGAGAATTTCAATGGCTATTCATCTCGATAATCAAGCGAACCGACACCTTCACGAAGAAATAAAAAGAGAGTCACCTTTGACCTTTCGGAAAAGGAATCATCTGATGGTTCCTCATCAGTTCCAGAAAAGGTGGTCTACATGAGTGAAGTCTGTTCGGCAGCCCTAAAGCCATATCTTCGTAAGGATCCAAAATTCAATTCTCGTTGGACAACTCCCATTCCTAACTACTACTCATCCAAAGCTGATGCTCCTGCCCTCTTCAAGTACATTGGAATTCTTTCGTATGAGCTAACTGAGACCGGTGCTTCTGAGCTATCATCTGAGGACAAACCGATTGACCCCAAGAAGGAACGAATTCTGAGGAAACAATTAAAGAAACAAAGAGACATGCAGATTTGGAGTATGTCCACTTTCAAATACTACTCCTCTGAGGATAACTCTGATGATGGATATCTTTCATCTGACTCAAACACTTCATCTATTATCCATCATGATTTTTCTGAGGATAACTCTGATCATAGTTGGGAATCATATGCCTCATCTCCATCTCATCATTATGATCTCCCACCGCAGGCTCACAAGAAGATCAGCCGAAAATCGCCTTAATCATTCGGCTACCCACCCTCCCCCCCGACCACATCGGTCTCCTTGTACAGCTTCTTCCTCTACTTAGGCCAATGCCTAAGTAAAGGGGGGGACCGATGCCATCTGTTTATACCATCCTTCTCATTCTCCCGATCGCTCCATTTCCACCCTTCTTCCATACTTAGGCTGTCCAGAGCCTAAGTATAGGGGGAACCGACACCCACCTGTATATACTCTCCTCATTCACATATCATGACCGCCTCTTTTCCGCTTTACTTCCTAACCCATTGTATATAAATTTTTAACTCTCTTACGCTTACCACGAGATATGTCTTCATTACGCTTTTTGTGCTTTGAGGACACAGCACTCGCTAAGTATAGGGGGTCTGTATATATACTTTGTATATATTTTACCCATATCTCGTACTTTCGCATAAATCTATATGTATTTACAGGGTGGGTATTAACTAAAAAAACAAAAAAATCACAAAAAAAGGAGAGTTTTCTACTAACACTGACTTGCCAAAATTTTTGAAAAAAAATATATATATTGGCTTCTTATTCATTCTTGCATTCATTATAAAAAAAGAAAAAGAAAAAGGAAAAAAAGAAAAAAAAATTGTATCTGCATTTCACATACCTGCAATTCATCCAGCATCGCATGCATTTGCATCTGTGAAAAGTCATTGGGTTCTGAACTGAGTTGTGAGCAGAAATCGAGAGTGGTCTAGACTTAACCTTAATCCACCTAATATTCAGAGGAACTTCACCGAGAAATAGGATTTTAAGAGCTTCAGGTCTTTTGACTTAATTCTTTAAGTTCCACATGACAATGTGCAGTGTTTGACTCTTAGTGTCTAACCTGGTCTCTTCATTCTGGGTACAACTCTGGAATAGGGAATTAATTCGCACTCTCACACTATGCACTTAGCTCAACCCAGACAGGATGTTGGAAGACTATGTGAGTTTCTTTTCTGGTAGCGTGGAAATCTAAAGACCGGAGTTCGGGTTGAAATAAAGCTTCGGAAAAGGGATGGACGGCTGGGCACAATTTTTTCTAAGACCCTAAAAAATGTACGGAATAAAAAGATGCTATATCTGTAGGGGCACAACAAGATCCAAGCAGAAGCACCAAAAATTCCAAAATACAAAGAAGCATTCTACCAAATAAAAATTCGACCAAAAATGTACAAGCTTGAAGAAACCTGCAGATCTTGGTGGAGACTTGGCTACACTGGCCATCTTCACAATGAGAGGTGACTACACTGGCCACCCCTCCAGTTCTTTTCTCTTTCTTCTAGCTTCTCCCCCATTTCGATTGTGAACACAGCACGACAGACCTTAGAAGGAAATACCAGACTCCCCGAGGACGAGTTACCGGAGAGGAGAGGAGCATGTTAGTCCAGCATTCTGGATGTGAAGAGCTAAAACCTTTCAAACACAAGAGTCAGTTATTCAATGTTCATAGGGTATACTTTGGGAAGAGGATTGATCTAAGATGACTTCTGAGCCGAAACTGCAAGCAATGATTTGTAGAACTTGAGGACTGTTGATTTTAAAATTCTAAGTCTCACAGAAGTTCCGACACACAAATAATCCAAAGGTTGAGTCTATATTCATTTTCACCTTCAGCTCATGGTCTTGGTATGGAACCCAATCTCATTTCACCTCATGGCATTTCATTTTGATGCTCAGGGACGAGCATGCCTTAAGTATAGGGGGATGATGAATCTCGTATTCATCACTCTAAATCTCATTTATTAAGCTCAAATCCCTTAAAATCAACAGCATTTTAGCATCTATTCTGCATAATTAGCATTCATGCATGATTTCATAAGAATTGCATTTTAGCACAAAAATCTGCACAAAATAAGAAGCCAAAAATCCAAGCCAAAGTTGACATGTAAATAGCCTAACTTCCCCTATTTTTAACTCCGCCATGCTGATACCACATAACCCAAAACCACATCCTCTGTGTACACATCACTAACAATAATAAATGAAAAATACAAAAAATTCACTAACACTGTTAATTGGACCAAAAACCCAAACCCTAGTTTCAGGATTTTCGGACTAAAAGCTACATATCTTCCCCATCCAGTGTCCGATTTGATCCTACTCACTTTTGAACTAATTCACATTAAATTACCTTCAAAACAAGACCAAGTTCAAGTGAATCGAAGCTCGTATGTGAAAGTTGGGTTTTGGGCCTCTTTTGTACATTGTATATTTTCGCGGCTTTTGATCTGTATTTTATGTAAATATTTTCTTTATCATTAAAAATCCAAAAAAAATAGAATTAGGTGTCTTTTATTTATCTTTGATTTTTCCATATTTTTCCAGATTTTTTATCTTGTTTAAAAATGACAAAAAAATTAGAAAACCCAAAAATCAAGGTATTCTATGTACATAGGATACCCCAAAAATTCGCTTTTCACATTTGAACGATTTTGGCTTTGATGTCTTCATGAAAGTTGTAGATCTCGTCGAGACGAGCATTTTTTTTTGTGAAGGAAATTTTTCGATCAGAGGTCATTTGCTATTTTTTTTTGATTTTACAAAATATTTTATATTGGATTTTTCCGGTGCTGACACGTGGCCGCCCCAGAGGCCGCCACGTGTCAGTAGTTTTTAGGATTTCTTTAATTCGGTTTTATTAAAAAAATAAAATAAAATAAAATAAAATAATAAAAAAATATATAAAAAATAAATAAAAAGGAGCACGCGCGTCGCACGTGCCATCCTAGGCACGTGCTCCGCACGTGCCTTGTCCCCCTCTCTTCTCTTTCCCCCTTGATTCGCCACGTGGCGCACGATTGGCCGTCCGATCTCGGCCGATCGGACGGCCGCTGTGCGTCATCCCCAACCTCGCGCCCCCCTCCGTAACTTCCGCCGCACCATTCGCAACCGCCTCCCCCGCGCCGCGCAACGGCCGCTCCCTTTGGCCGTGCCGACGACCCTAACCCCCTCCGCTCATCTCGCGCCTCGCCCTCCATCGACAACCCTATTGAACTCCATCGCCGACCCTCCAGACCCCCTATCCGTCGATTCACACCAGAAAGGAGGGCCTCCGTCGGAGGTGACAGCTCCGAGCAACCCCCCCCCCCCCCCCGCGGCGAGATCCGAAGCCCTAGTGCTTCGTTGCAGCGAGCCCCCGCCTTGGTTGCTCCGCTCTGAGCTTCTTGTCGAGCTACCGTCATCGTCATCGAAAAAAAAACTCCAACGCCTTCACCTTCTACACAGGCCACGACAACGTTCTTCTTCTCGACTGCTAATCCGCCGATCAAGGATCGCCTCCGGGGTGACAGACCGAGGCTTCTCTTCCCGACGAGATCCGGTGGCTCCCACTCCAGCCACCGTCGCAGCAGCGACCACCGCTTTGGCAGCTCCACTCCGAGCTTCTCGTCGAGCCTACGACATCTCCGACACGCGACTTCACCGTCTCAACTCCATCTCCGTTCACTTCATCGCCGACAACGAAGACCCCCTCCACCTCCGAGCCACGCCCTCTGCCAGAGCATACGTCAGCAGGAGCTCCTCCCGCCTTGGCCGCGCCGCCAGCTGCTACAGGAGCAACTCCACTCTCACCGCCTTCACCAACCTCTGCACCGACGAGCTCCACCGTCCCCGCCATCATCGACCACCTCCAGAGGGTCACACCAACCGCCGTGACTTCGGCCGTGCCCACCGCACCAACGCCGGACCCCCTTCGCCCCTCCGCCAGGCCGGCCTCCAGGGCCGAGACCCCCCACATGCGAGGCGCGTGCGTGTGGGGGTACGTCAGCAGGACGTCAGAACCCAGGTCACGTGCGCAGCACGCGACCTTGGGTAATTTATACAAGACCCCCCCCCCCCGGGTTCCTCTGTATTTGCGCCAGGTCCCTCCAGCCAGAGGTCACGTGCAGCGCACGTGACCATATAAAATATTTGCATTCAGGCCCCCGGATCTTTCGGTAATTACATATAGGCCCTTTTGCATATTTTATCTATTGCAAACATACCCCTGTGTTCCCCCTTTATCTTGAACATTTTCTCTACATCATTTTATTCATTTAAAAATTGCATGATGTTTATCTTCTAATTCTCTACGTTGTGACATCATGTGGATATTTTTCTGATTAATGGTTAATTAATAATTAATTCTTTTGTGGAAAATTGCAAACTTTACCCATTTTATGCTCTTCATTTTACATCTGATTAACCATGGTTCTAAAAATCTCTGAAAAATCACATATTGTAGAGATTATTGCGGTTAACATTGTGCCCAAAAATCTTTGCATTTGCATGCATAACTTGCTCTTTAAAGTTCATTTTGCATATTTCATTATTTAATTTTTAATAGGTATTAGACCCCACATTTTCGAGATTTAGGATTTTTCTGAGATCCGTCACCTAGATCTTAGATAATTTTATTTCTCGAAAATAAGTAGGTTTAATATTTATTATAATTAAATATTGAAAATCATTCTGTTTGCATTTAAAAATTAATAAACAAATCATATCGCATCAGAAAATTCCAAAAAAATTACAGTGCACTAATTTTGTCATAATTATCATCTCGGCCAAGTTTCGTATTTTTCGGACATTGTTTGATCGAAGTTTATATTTAGTCCCTTGAATAGGCCGAATTTGCATTTTGCATCCCTCATTTGTACTAAAAATTCCAAAAAAAAGACCGCCTTGAAAACCGAACACGAAATTGGATAGACATTCCTCTAGGTTGTTCCTTTGCCTCCTTGTGATCGACCTTGGGACTTGCCCAAGTAAAACAAACATAAAACCACTTGTTTGACATTGATTATTATTTGTGGTTAATTTCTTGACCGTTTCCGATCGCCGCCTACAAAGAACGACATTCATTAATTTCATAAACAAAATAAAAACACAACTTCTTAATGCGACATTTTCGGGATCGTCAGCTTTGTCTACATCCGCCGAGCCGAATGCTGAGAAGAAGGAGCCTACAATGCAGCAAAACCCTCAGCTGACTCCCCTGCAGCCCCAGCCTGTCCAGCATGTGTACTACGTGCAGGTTCCGGAGCAGCTCCCGCAGCCCCAGACACAGATGGTTGTACATCAACCCGAGCCTCAGCCATCTTACTCCGAGCAGTTCTCTCCACCCCCGCCACTGATTCAGGAAATCAATGGCGTATGGGACAATGAAGCGCAGCTGACCCATCCTCAGGGACATTCTCAGGGTCAGAACATGGGCAACATGCCCTACCACCAACAGCAGCAGGGTGGGAGACCCTTCCAGCACTCCTACCAATACCAGCCTCCATCCCACGGAAACACCTGGAGGCAGAATTACCAGCACGGTCCTCAACAGTCCGGATATCGCGGACAGGGATACCATCAGCAACCGGCTGCTCAATACAATCAGCAGAATGCACAATATTCCTCCCACCCTCCTCCTCACCAATTCTCTCAAGGTTATCAGTTGCAATCTCAGCCGCCATATCATCATTCTAGACCCCAGCAGGGGGACTCCTTTGAGATTATGCCGGTTAATCCGGCCCTGGCCTGTTTAGAGCAGTTAATGAAGAACATGGCTGAGATGACCCAGAAGATCGAAGACCTGACGACAGCCAAAACCGTCATACCAGCCCAGGTTGAAGCCAACCCAAACAACTTCCGACGCAAGGAGCAGGTAGCCAGCAGTATCCAACCCGAATCAGATGAATTAAATTGTTTTTTATCTAATGCTGTTACTCTTAGGAGCGGTAGGACACTCCAGCCATCGACGACGGCGAAGGGAAAGCATCTTGCATCTGACGGGGAATCGTCAGTCCAGCCAACACCAGGGCCAGCAAGCATTTTGGGAGCAGCACCAACATTCAGAAAATCACAAAAAATGAAGAAAATAGCAAAATACAAAAAGATAGCAGCAACCTCGGTGGAGATCAGCCAGCATTGGAGACGCCTGCACCTGCCTCACAGCCAGTTCCTGACAGGAGGAGCACTACACCTGCAGCGAGTCCAACGCCAGCACCAGAAGCCGAGCCTGTCATTTTTGGTCCACAAATTATAGATGAGTCCATTCCTTTTTGCCATCTACCTGTACAAAACAATATGGACACTATTTTGAATGAAATTGGTGAAGATTTTGTAAATATTCCTTTTCCAGAAGCAATGAAAAAACACAAAAAAATGAAAATTTTAAAAAGTGCTTTGTCTGATCCTGCCATCATAGAAATCATTCAGAATTTTGTGTTGAATATGCCATTGATGAAAGCTCTTGAGTACATGCCAGCCGTGAAGAAAGGATTGAAAGAGGCATGCACGACCAAGTGCAGGCCGCACCCCCACAATTCCAGAAGCAAGGGTGGCAAGTCCGAAAAGCATATCCTCACAATGGCCACCGTGAACGCCATCAGCAACCTCCCGGATAAAAAGCCAGATATGGAAGCGCCTCTTGTACGTTGTCAGATGTTCAATCAGGAGTTTGAACGAACACTTCTCAACAGTGGGTCTTCTGTCAATTTGATGCCAGCTTCGCTGCTCACGGAGTTTAGGCTAGGACCGCTCACGCCTACAAAGATGATTCTGCAGTTCGCAGACATGTCAGTCAAGCGGCCTAGAGGCCTGTTGGAGGACGTGATCGTCACGGTTCAGGGAAAAGTCATTTCCAGTCGATTTTTGTGGTCTTAGATATGGATGTTCCCTCTCCATTGCTCCTTATCCCAATCATACTCGGAAGACCATTTCTGCGGACATCAAACGCAGTAGTGAATTATGGGACGGGAGAAATCACTTTTGGCGCTGGCAATGAAATAATCAGAGTAGAGACCCTGTCTGAGGGAACACCAGCCGAACAGACATCTACATCATGTGCAAGGGTTATTGAGTATGCTGACGACTGCGACTTTCTCGCAGAAATTCAAGATACCAACTTATTCCTGGATGACAATGAAATCCATGAACTCCTCTGCCCCGAGGAGGAAGTGGAGACCGCAGTCAAATTTCCCCTTATCAATCAGGATGAGGAACTTGTTGATGCGCTGCAAGAGACCACCATGGGGATGATGTGCCTTCAGAACCAAGAGCAGAAATTCGAAGAGTCTTTTGATGATGAAGAAGACATCATTGCAGAATTCTGTCAGGATTTGAGAGAAGAACCGATTCTGGTGGACATCGAACAGTTGAAAGAATCACCACCTGCGCTAATAGCTGAGGTCACCACTGAAGCAGCTCAGACTCCGCTAGAGCTAAAACCCTTGCCCTCCAACATGAAGTATGCCTTCCTTGCGGGAGAACCTAATATGTACCTGGTCATCATCAATGCCCATCTGACCGAAGACCAAGAATCTCGTCTGATGGAGGTTCTTGAACGCAACCGCAAGGCGATAGGCTGGCGAACTTCTGATCTCCAAGGGATCAATCCGTCACTCTGCTCGCACCGCATCTTTCTCGTAGAAGATTGCAAGCCCTCTCGAAAATTGCAAAGAATATTAAATTCGAACCTGCGGGAGGTCGTTATGAAAGAGATCCAGAAATGGTGTGATGCGGGATTTATCTATCCCATCTCCGACAGCAAATGGGCGAGCCCTCTGCATGTTGTGCCCAAGAAATCAGGGATCACCATTATAAAGAATGACAAAGGAGAGGAGATCGCAACCAGAGTACCCACTTCTTGGCGAGTAAGTGTGGACTACAGAAGACTTAACCTCGCTACCAAGAAAGATCATTTTCCTCTACCCTTCATCGATCAGATCTTGGAGAGGTTCACCGCGAAGGAATATTTCTGCTTCTTGGATGGTTACTCTGGGTATAATCAAGTTGATATTGCTCCTGAAGATCAAGAGAAGACCACGTTCATGTATCCTTTTGGCACATATGCCTTCAGACGGATGTCGTTCGGGCTTTGCAATGCCCCAGCCACATTTCAGAGGTGTATGCTTGCAGTTTTTGCCGATATGGTGGGCAACTTTCTCGAGGTCTTATGGACGATTTTCGGTCTACGGAGATTCATTTGACCAATGCCTGGATTACTTAGACCGAGTCCTACGGAGGTGCTGCGAAGTTAATCTTGTGCTCTCGTGGGAGAAGAGCAACTTCATAGTGACCGAAGGGATTGTGCTGGGTCACGTTGTTTCTAAACGTGGTATGGAGGTTGACCCAGCCAAGGTGGACGTAATTTCCAAACTTGAGCCACCCACAAACATCAAGCAAGTCCGGTCATTCTTGGGCCATGTCGATTTCTACCGACGATTCATCAAAGATTTCAGCAAACTGGCCAGACCGTTGACTTAGTTGCTCGGCAAGGATAATGAATTCAGTGTAGATGATCGTGTGCTCCTTGCCTTTAATCAGTTGAAAGAACAAATCACGAAGGCCCTGTCTTACAGCCACCGATTTGGACTCAGCCTTTCGAGATCATGACCGACGCGTCAGATTATGCCATCGGAGCTGTACTGGGATAGAGGAAAGATAATGTACCATTTGTGATTCACTACGCTAGCCGAACGCTCGATGAAGCCCAGGAAAACTACACTATCACTGAAAAGTTCAGATAAATGTACCATTTGCGTTTTTGCCTTGGATAAGTTCAGATCATACCTCCCTGGGTCCAAAGTAATCATTTACACTGATCATTCGGCCATTCGGTACTTACAGCAGAAGAAGGACGCCAAGTATCGTGAGGGAGCAAATTGTATCTGGAGAAGGTGCATTCCTCAGGAGGAAGTTCCAAGTATCCTCGCTTTATGTCATGATCAAGATTCCGGAGGACATCATTCAGGCAAACGGACGGCAGCAAAAGTTCTTCAAAGTGGCCTCTGGTGGCCTTCATTATTCAAAGATGCAAATGAGTATGACAAATGTTGCACTGACTGCCAGAAGATGGGTGGAACCATAGGAATGAGAGATACGATGCCTCTGAAATACATTCAGATCTCAGACGTCTTTGACGCATGGGGCATTGACTTTATGGGCCCGTTTCCTAACAGTCAGGGTTATGAGTATATTCTGCTTGCTGTCGATTATGTCAGTCGATGGGTGGAGGCTATTCCCGCCTGAGCCGCCGACAGTAGGACTGCTTGTCGATTCTTAAGAGATCACATCATAGCACGGTTCGGGATTCCCAAGATTCTCATATCTGACGGGGGTAGTCATTTCATAAACAGAGAGGTGAAGAAGCTGACCCAAGAATTCTGCATTGAGCATCGTGTTGCTTCACCCTACCACCCACAATTTAATGGCTTAGCTGAATGTTCAAACAGGGAGATTAAGACAATCTTACAGAAGCTTGTGCACCCGGAATGTCAAGAACTGGTCTCAGCTGCTTGATTCCGTTCTTTGGGATTATAGAACAACGTATAAGTCACCCTTGGGAATGTCTCCCTACCTCCTTGTGTATGGCAAGCCTTGTCATTTGCCCGTCGAACTAATTCACAAATCCTTATGGGCCATTAACATCTGTAATTTGGACTCCAAGCAAGCAGGAAAGAATAGAAAACTGGATCTGAATAGATTACTGGAATTCAGAGATTATGCATATGATAACAGCCTGATGTACAAGGAGAAGGTCAAAACATGGCATGACAAGCATATCTGTCGCAAGTCCTTTGATCCAGGTCAGAAGGTGTGGTTGTTCGATGCAAAATTGAAGATCTTTCCAAGCAAATTGAAGAGTAAATGGACTGGGCCGTTTTTGGTTAGGCAGGTGCATGACAACGGAAGTGTGTTGATATCCAATCTGTCAGCTGACGCACAACCATTTGTAGTCAATGGACAGCTTCTGAAGCAATACCTTGAACATGATACATTCATGGCTGTCGTTGACTCGATTCAAGTAATCTATGAGGATGAGCTGAATATCTCCAGAGAAGCAGAGGAAGGCCAAGCACATCAGAACATTTTTGAATGAGTTTTCTTCTTTTCTTATTTTCTTTTTTTCTTCTTTTCAATTTCTTTTATCCTCTTCTACCGACATGATGCCATCCCTTTCATCATTGCCACAATTAGGATGTACTTTATCCTAAGTATAGGGGGGATGTGCATCCCGAGTTGTTCATATCCGCTTTCATCTCTTTTCTTCTTTTCTTCTTTTCTTCTTTTCCTTTCCTATCTTCTGTATCTATCCAAACAGTGTCGCCCCTTGTAGACAGTCTTCTATACTTAGGACGTACTTTGTCCTAAGTATAGGGGGTGTACACCCTGAATTTTTCCATTCTTTTCGATCCCTTCCATTGTCTCCTCTTCTTGTCTATACTTAGGGATATTTTACCCTAAGTATAGGGGGAGACAATCTGAGTACGATCTGTTCATTCCCGCCCTTGACCCTCCCTGCGTTGTGTACAGTCTGCTATACTTAGGATTATTTGATCCTAAGTATAGGGGGGACGGTCGACTTCTTATTCATTGATTCATTCGTCAGTTCTTTATTCTTTGGCCTTGCCTATACTTAGTACGAGTTATGTCTACTCTTTTCTCTCCGATCTATGAGGACATAGCTCCAGCTAAGTATAGGGGGTCGTATATACGGCATATATACTTTAGCCATAACTCGTACTTTCGTATTTTCCTAATAATATGGCTAAACATTCGTCAAAATTCATTAAAAATATTTAATAAAAAGGTGTGTTGTTCCTCAAATTCCTTGTGTACCTACTGATTAATAAATCATGTGAAAATGTTTTTTTTTGCAAAATGTTTTGAAAATAGTTTGAAAATCTTTGTGAACATCTATTGAAAACTATTTTGAAAATATTTTGTTACATGTTTTCAACCTTTGTAAAAATATGTGGTTTGTAAAATTTCTTTTCTTTGTGTGAAAGTAAATGTTTGAAAAATAATTTGCAAATGATTTGAAAAATGGTTGCAAAAATATTTGAAAAACCTATATATACTGTTTTGAAAGCCTTTGCAAAATGATTTTCAAATGTGTGTACATGTTTGCAAAAATGTTTGGAAAAACTATTTTGGACTATAGTTTTCAAAAATTGTGTGAAAAGCTTATGTCAAATAAGTTTGAGGAATTTATGCATCACACCAAAAATCCACTATCTGTATGTATAAAATTGATTACTTACCCTTGTAAATTCTTAAAATCCACCTCTTGTAAATCTAACAAGCACTCCCGTGTACATATTTTTAACCTAGTTTTCAGCCAAAACCTTTCTGTTTTCAAAACGCCCATAAACATTTGCAAAATTAAAATCCAAAAACATTTGAAAAAATTCTTTGAAAAATACAAAAAATGCACCTCCATATGCATCATCATCTTTTCAAAAATCCATAAAAAGTTCAGAATCTTTGAAAAATTGCATCACCAAAAATATTTTCTACATTGTGCATCGCATTTGCATAGAATTCGCATTTTTCGGATTGAGTTTGATAGTCGAACAAGTCTAAGTAAAATCCGGAGATTGGAGCTTGATTGGACCTTAAAATCTACCTAATAACAGGAACCTTATAGGAACTGGGTTTGAGGTACTTCAGGTCTAGTTGACTTAATTCTTTGAGGATCACAGGACTTGGTTCAATGGATTCTTGACTGTCTAAGTATAGTATTTCGGAGCACATGCACGACTCTTGTTGATAATGACCTAACTTGGACACCTGCACCTTTCACATGGCTCAACTCAGTTGGAGTGGTGAGGGGATTGGATTTGCCGGTATGAGACGCACACAAGTGGAAACATTTGTCCTCCTTTAGGGAGGGAAGTGCACCCCAACCCGTCCAGTGATAAGGAAGTCTAAAGAGAGGAGGTTGTGGGTTGCGATAAAGCTTCAAAAGAGGGATAGTCTACTGACCCAAGAGGAAAAAACTCCTTCTGTAAATGCTGTTGTATATAGTATTCAAAAAAATGTTCAGGCATGTACAAAAATAAAAAGACTGCAAAGTATGTACAAATGTTGTAAAGTCAATAAGCAAGCTTGAGTTCCAAAGTCAAATATGTGAGCCTGCAGCAGGATGACTTGACTACACTGGTCTTGCATCCCAGGATAGGTAGCTACACTGGCTACCGTCCATTCTTCTCTACACCCCTCCTCTTGAGCTGGTTGCCACTTGAACTTAGAAGGGAATACCCCGCTCCTCGAGGATGGAGTTATTGGATTGGGGAATCATTAGGTTGTCGTACTGGAGAAGTCAGTCTCTTTGTCATTCTAGTTGGGGAGAGCCACCATCACTTACACTGTACGAGTCAGATTCATAGTCGTAAGAGTTTGCGTATGAGTTGAAGTATTGCTGACCTGGCTATTGAGGAGACTTGGACAGGATTTCGGGATTCTCAAGGACTGTTGGATTTCAAATTTGGTTCTCATTAAGGTTCTGCCCGTACTAAAATTTCAAAGGTCCGACTTAAGCTCCAAACTTTGATTTTGTGAAGACAAATTTGATGATCAAATAAAATCCAAGTTCTTCTTTTTCTTTTCTTTCTTCTTCTTTTTGCATTTATTGCATAAGTGTTTCCTAGGGACTAGCAAAGGTAAAGTATAGGGGGATGATGAATCCACATTTCATCATCTTTATTCTATCATTTTGGCCTCAAAAACCCTAGCAAATGCCTGAAAATAGCATTAAATAGAGTAATTTAGCATTCATGCATATGTGTGTAAAAGTGTATAAAATACTATTTTTAATGGCAAAATTATAGAATAAAGAAAAGAAAAGAAAAATATTAAAATATTGTAAATATTTTATGACCCGAAACCCCGAGACCTAGGCATCTTGATGAATAGGTCGACAAGGAATAAAGTAGGGGGAGATAAGGGCCAAATACCTATATTTATTAATTCATTCTTTATCCATTTTGGGACCTATTTTTGGTCCCACTTTTTATACATCAAATAAAGAAACTTTGTACATGAAAGTTGTAGATATTTTTATATAGAAAAATACAAAATTGATTTCACTGAAAAATAATGTACAGATAAAAAGTTATGGTCTGAATAAAAATCCAGAATCCCAACTTCCCAGACCTGTATCTCACAAATGCAGCAAACTCACCTTTAATTGTATATAGAATAAAATAATCTATTTAATGGTGGTTGTTTTGCATTTGGCGGAGCTACAGTTTAAAAGTTGAGTTTTGGACCCACATTGTATACCTGCACAACTTAAAATATTCAATTTATTCTTTAATCATTATTTTTGTATTTTTATTTTTTATAATTTTGTGAATATTATTTACAAAACTTATGTACATTAAAACATGAACAAAAACCCAAATAAAACTCAAAATACAAATAAATGTAAATAAAATGCACAGGTATTATACCTATGTACACACCTATACAATATCTACCTATATTTTATTAAATACACAAAACATATCAATAAAATAAAATAAAAATATATTTGTGTATATAAAAGTATTCTATAATTGTAGAAAATAATAAATATAAATAATAAAATTAAAATATACAAAATAAAAATTAAAGACTAAAATATATAGGTAATAAACCTATATAGGGTGTAAAAACAACTTGTAAAAATATATCTCATAAAAATAAATAAAAATTACCATAAAATACTTCATAAAATTACAAACATTTTTTATTTAATAATCAAAATTTAATTAATTCATTTGCTATTTTTAATTCATTTTATAAGGTTTTTCGCCAAGGAATTTTCTGGTTGGTCCACGTGGACCAACCAGAGAACTCCATTGGTTGACCTCGGTCAACTCCCTGACCGAGGTCTGAACCTTGTCAGAAGTGCATTTGACCCACTTTCATCCATTTTTCGAGGACACCTCAATCACCAATTGGTGATGGTATCTTCATGAAATCTCTTCCTCGATCAATGGTGAATCACGCCTAAGTGATTCCTTGGGCTAAGAACCTCTGATCGAGGCGTTTGACCCTCGTTTTCCACGCCGCCCATCAACCCTTCAAAAGGGCACCCCAGACTTCGATTTGAAGTTTGATCCTTCTTTCGCCATTTCCACCCTAAAACCTCTAACCCTTCGTGCTCCTGGTGACAGCAGGCATCGAATCGAGCCTGGGTTTGAGTCGTTTGGCATCGAATCGAAGAGATCCGACCCTCGCCGGAGCTCCGCCGCGTCTTCGAGCCCGACGCCTCTGGTGAGCCTCACCCCCTTCTTTTCCTTTTTCTTGTAGCTCTAGCTTAGCATAGCTTTGCCCAATAGCAGTTTTGATTTTTATCGCATTAATCGTCGGGAATCCTCGATCAAATCCCACGGTGGAGCTGAGCTCCGCCCGCCGCTTCCGGTTGTTCCCCGCATCCATCTGACCACCTGTCGCCTCCATCTTCTTCCTCGTCGCTCCGTCATCACGCGCCACCCTTCCATCTCCCTCGATCTCGCCCAGATCGAGCCGCCTAGCTCCATTCTCCACCGCTCGCCGGAGCTCCACGCCCGAGCCACCTTCCGCTTCCATCGCATCGTCAGACCCCACCAGTAGCTTCGCCTGGATTTTGCGCGACTAACCTTGCAGGTCGGAGCCAAGGAGAAGGCTCCTTCGACCCTCGAAAGCCCCAGGAGCAGCCCCCCAGGTCGCCTCCGCCGTCCGAGCTCTCCACGCCGTCGCAACCTCGCCTGAGACCACCGTCAGACGCGGAGGGGCCCCAGGATCATTTTGCCCTTGATCCTAGGGCCGGAGCGGCCGTGTGTCGGCCGCAGTCGCAAGCCAAAGCTCGCCGGGGGAGGTGTTCTTCGTGACCCTCTCCCCACCGTTGGATCAGGAGCCCGCCTCCAGGCGCACAGGAGTCGTCGGATCGCAACGCTTCCCCCGCCGTCCGATCTACCAGCCACGATCTAATCCTAGCCGCCCAGGACGAAGGGGTACCTGCCGTTCGATGCTCGCCACGTGTCCAAGTGAAGCTCCATCGGCCGCACGATCTGGAACTTGGGTATTTTGCATTTTAAGCCCAAGTATTTTTGTATTTAAGTTTTAGTCCTAAAACTTTAGTTTCCAGTTTAAAAGTTTTTGTAAAAATTGCACTTAGGCCCCTGAACTTTCTTTATTTGCACTTTAGTCCTCGCCACGTCACCTCACGTGACTGGGGCGCGTGCCTTTTGGGTATTTTGCGTTTTTGGTCCCGAACTTTCATGTATTTGCATTTATATGTGCGTAGTTAATTAAATATGTTTTTGGGAAAATTGCATGTTTGCCCTGCCGGTTTCTTTTATTTACAAATATACCCTTGTGAATGATATATCACGTGTTCTGCGCGTGTCTTTTGGTGAAATCTGCTCCTAAGCCCCTAGATGTTTCTATAATTGCATTTATACCCCTGCCAGGCTTAGGATTTTTGTGTGCTTGATCTATTTATTTCACGCATCATCTAAGTGCCAAAAATTCTCAAAAATAGACTTAAGCTCCTGTCAACTTGCCATTGCACGCCATATTTTTATTTTTTATTTTTGTCGCATTTTATTATTTTTTAAAAATCAAAAACATGTTATTTCAGCACTGTCTAGCTTAGAAAATAACAAAGTGTATTTTGACCTACTTTATTTTCAATCCAAAAACCTGAAAAATTCAAAAATACTTAAAAACTTCAAAAAAAATGTAAAAAATTGTAGAAAATCCCAAAAATTGTAAACTCAAGTTCTGTAGTCTCCTATTTTTATTATATTTATTTAAAAATTAGTTTGGAAAATTGTTGTGGTTGTTTGCTATTTTTAATTCCCATTTTATCCCCAACCAATAGCTTATTCACTGTTTTGCATTATTTTGCTATTTAAAAATACCAAAAACATTCTGAAAAATCCCCAAAAATCACAAAAACAGTAGAAAATTATAAAAATCCCAAAAAGATTTTATTTCTGAATTTTTGTATATTTTTGCATATTTTTATAAATAGTGTAGCACCTCCTTTATTCACTTGTTTATATTTTCCAATATTGAAAAAGAAAAAAATATAAAATATAACATAAAAAATCAGAAAATTAAAAATCAAAATACAAAATTAAAAACTAAAAATTAAATAAAAAAATAAAAAATTAAAAACCCACAAAAAAAATTGGATTGGCTAAGTAGTCTAATTGACCTAGGTTTTGACTTTGTCTACTCTACACCTTTGTTTCCTGTGTTCGATCCCTACTCGCTTGCCACTGTACATTTTTAGTAGGGTATAATAAATTATAATCCTTGCTATTGATTGCCTGATTGATTGTGTGGGTTAATTGTTGACGAACGAGGAGGCTTGAGTAGTCGCATCAGCGACAGTCAGTCTGATTTGTCAGACCACTATTTAGCGGCTCTCGCTTTTATCGTTTTTCAGCGGCCGCCCAGCTTTCATCCTCCCGTGCGTGAGCCGTGCCACCTCCTGCAATGCCGTCCGACCGCCGTGCCCGCCAGCCGCGAAGTCAAGCACCACCCGCGCCCGCCAGCCGCCCGCCGCACCTTGCCGAAGAAGAAGGGCAGCACCCCCTTTGTCGGCGGCCACTTGCTCCCCCTTGGTGCCTTTTGGTTTGGAAATGAAGAAGCCCTAGCTTCTAACAATTCTATATATTTTTTGGACAAATTACGTGAAGGGCCCTGAAACTTTCTAAATTTGCAAAAACGTCCCTGCCAGCCTCAAACACTTGCCAAGCACGTGACATATTGGTAAAATTGTGTATTCTCTCCTGTTCTTTATTTCTATTATTTAGTGGATGCAAAAACAAAACTTATTTAATTTTAGTCTCTGAACTGAAGAAAAATAATTTGCATGTGCTTTTCATTGGAATTAATGTTTCTATTAGTCCAAAAATCTTGCAAAAATTGTGCTATGCTCCTGATGTGATTATCTTCTTAGCATAAAATTTTCATTGCATTTTGCCTTCATTTATTATTATTAAAAAATCAAAAACATATCGTTTTTCTTTGTTTGAAATTCAAAAATTCATAAAAATTCAATTATTGTTCCAAAAATTCCAAAAAAATAGAGTAGTTGTATTTCATTGTCTTTTAATTCTGACCAATTTTTACGCATTAATTATTTCTAAAACCCAAAAAAATTGAAAAATGTCAAAAATCTTCTAAAAATCATAAAAAAATCTATAAAAATTTTTGATTTTAGTTCTTGTTTGTAGATAATTTCTTCTAGTTTGTCTCTTAGATAATTGTTAGTAGTTTTGGGTACTTAAAATATTTTTAAGTTGCAAATTACTCCAGGCTATGCACATTTTCGTATTTTCTTACTGTTTGATTTTTAGAAAAATATAAAAGCATCTGAAAATTTCACAAAAAATCTCAAAAACATTTCAAAACTTTTAAAATCGAAAAATATTTTTTCTGGATTTTTCTGAGCATTTTTGATAAATTGAAAATTACAAAAATAGTTGGTGTGCTTATTTCTTGTGTTTGTGCATATTGTTCGTTTTTTTTAAATAAAAAAATTGCAAAATCAGAATCACTAAAAATTTGAAAATAAAAAAAATAAAAAAATAAAAGATAAAAAAATCATAAAAACTAAGGATAGTTGTCCTTTGAGATTCATGTTTTCTCTTAATTAGTTTCTGGTTAATTTAATAACCCTAGGGATTTGTAACCTCCCTGAGTTCTACCCTGTCCGCTATACAGGTTAATAAGTAGCAAAAAAATTGTTGTCACAGGATTTTGAGGATAAAAGCAGCGACACAACCTTTTTATCATCAATAATTTCCATCTCTGAGATTTTCCGAGACAGCAAAATGGCACCGTTGTCGGGGAGGCACGATGAGGGTAGTTAGGTTTCTCTTTTGACCTGCTATTCTTGGTTGTAAATATATGTTTATAATTTGCCACATTATTCATTTGTTCATATCCACTGCATTCATTTCATCATTTCCCATATTTGATAATTGTGTTTCTTACACATTCTCTTTTCTTTTTCTTGCGAGGGCCCACGAAGTGAAGGAGGCGATCCTAGGAAAGCCGAAGCACCCAAGCGATGTGGAGGCGGCTTGATTCTTCACCAAGCCGCAGGATAGCATGAGAAGACGAGAAGAAGAAGTGAAGGAGACGAAAAAGAGAGAGAGAGAGAGAGAGGAAAAAAGAAAAGAGAGATTTTTTCTAGCATTTGAACTTTGTAAAATGGACATTCATTTGTTGCGGGGTCTGTTTCGCCAAGTGTCGGTGCACTTGGGGGACCTCATTGGTTTTGTTTTCATTGCCTTTATTTTTCTTTGTAATCCACGGATTTTGAGAGCCACCTATTGATTGCTTTAATTAATTTGCTTGAGCCAGGTAATTAATTAGGTCCACACATCCTAAACAAGAATTTATGTGCCTATAGATTAGAGCGTAATTTGGACTTAGTCAAATTAACTTGTTCTTGCCCGTTAATAGAAGTTATCATCTAGGACGATTCACTTGCATCATATAGGTTAGTTTATTTTTCTGTATTTAAATTCTACGCGCATCACTTGCATGTAGAGTGTTGGAGACAAGGTACGCATCTCTAACCCATGCATGCATCATCATTTTTAATCGCGCATTAGCATTTCCGATCTCCTTCCTCGTTTTTACTCAAATAAGTTAAAAAGGAAATTGGACTCTCGGTAGGAGATTCGTTGAAAATATTTTAACCAAGTGGTAACCGCTAAAATCAAGACTGCTAAAGAAACTTGACCCTAAAAAAATACAAGGAAGAATCATTGTTTTGGTGAGAGTAACCCCCTCATTGTATTCGTTTTAACTTGCTCGCTTACACACTAAGGTTAGTACCCAAATCCCATATTTCAACCTAAGGGTTTGTACAACTTTGTGATTATCACCTAACTCTAAAACGGATAAGATTAAGAGACCGAACTTTCACGGTATTCACATTGCGTTGAGTTGGTGAATTGGGGGTTTGTATTGTGTTTGATTGCTTGTATGCATACTAGATCCTGCTGTGCATTTGCGCCTTTTTCTCTATATCTTTTGACTTGAACCTCGTGCTCACTCATCTTTTGTTTCGAAAATGGCCGACTGGAGTTATTTTAATCCGATCTTAGTAGATACCTCGTACTCTCCAGACGATCCACCTTCCCTTTTCCAAGAGGATCTTCCTCCTGATGTTTGTGTATATCTGCCTAACCCATTATTTCAGGAGTCGGAGGATCTTGATTCTCACCCACCCTCATTCAACCCAATCGATCATGTCATTTTGGAGTCACCTTTCATGGTTTCCACACTTAAGACATTGAATCAGATGATGGAGCATATGAATTCGAGGATTTCCAATCTATTTAATATAAATGAGAGCCAGAACGCTGCTCCACTCTTTGAGGATATTGATTCACTTGAGGATAATCATGAGAGCTTGAAATCAACCAAAATTAAAAAAAATGAAAAAATTCAAAAATCTAAAATGATTTCGGGAGACACGTTGTTGATTCAATTTGTGAGGAGAGGACCCAAATGCCCGATCATTTACCCACACAGCCATGTCCCAACTTTAACCCTGAGGACGCCACTGTACAGACTGCTCTTAGCAATCCTCGTGTATATGCTGATTCCGACCTCCTCCCTTGTATGGATGAGGTCCAAAAATTTAAAAAAATGTTGACTAAACCCGAAGTGGTGGCCACTCTTCATGAGATCATTAAAGCCCCACTTCAACAGGCCATGACAGATTTATCTACTCCTCAACACAAGAAAAGAATGCGAAGGAGAAGATCTGAGTGTAACATCCTGACCATGGCCACTGCCTACGCCATCTCTCACCATCCATATTTTGAGAAAGGGAACACGACCACACCTCTTGTGAGTTGGTCCATATCCGACTATTCTTGTGATAACACTCTCCTTGATGGTGGTTCGTCAATTAATGTAATACCCTTCTCTATGGTATAGTCTCTTCATCTTGGGCCTCTCAAAAAAACCAAGATGATAGTTCAATTTACTGATGGATCTATCAAGAGGCCGAAGGGTATTGTAGAAAATGCTGTCATTCTCATTCTGGGCATGAATTTTACTTCGGATTTTGTTGTAATGCCCATGGAGACCTCCACCCCTGTGGAGCACCCTCCAATCTTCCTGGGACGGCCTTTCCTTGCCTCTGTGGGAGCCGTTATTGATTATGGTTCAGGAGAGATTGCTTCTGTTCTGATGTTGGGAGCGATGTGTTAATCACTACACCCACTACCGTCTAGAGACCCGCACCCCATGAGAGCCTGCCCGTGCTAGACAACCCCAAGGACTTTGACCATGATGATACTTTGCTATATGATGGATGATACTAAGACCCGAGAATTCCTCTTCAAGGAGGAGGACTCGGAAAGCATAGACCTTGGAGTTCCCTCTTCTAGTATGTGGCTATGCATTGATGACATCCGCGGGATTTACACGATAGATACCCTTGAGCGGAAGGTAGACTCTGAGACTAGACAGGACGAACATGATTTGACTACTTTCACTGATAAGTCCGTTCTTATTCACCCTGATTCAGATGAGACCGATCAGGTCAAATTTGATTTGATTGCTTTTATAAAGGAATTTGGGCCTTTGATAAAGATGATGATCCAGTAGAGGCTCGCCAGGCTGAAATTGATCCTACTTTTTCTGATAATGATTACGAGTCATTTTACTTTGAGGTTTGCAAGACTTCTCAGGCAGGACATGACCACACTACTTCCAATAACCGGTTTAGGCCTGCACAATATGAAACCACTGAGGATACATTCTTGGTCGATCCTACTCAGTTTATGTCTAATGATGATCCCAATATCGACCTACACCTTGTCAAATCCATACCTCAGCGGTCCCGCAAGAAGGTTCGTTTTAGACCTTCTTAACCTTTGTACATCCACTCCTCTTGTATATCCTTTTGTTTCACTCTTTCTTCTCCAATTTTATCATTCACCCCTTTTCCGTGTATGTGTGTATATATGCTATACTTAGGGTGTGCTTTATCCTAAGTATAGGGGGGTGAAGGATTTATGTTGTTCATATTTGTCCTGTTTATCACCCTTGTTGTTGTTGCCTATACTTAGGGATACTCTACCCTAAGTATAGGGGGGTGATGTTGTTCATATCACGTCTTTTTGAGTCTGTCCATTCACTTCATCGGTTTTCCCCTTTGTGCATTCTACTATACTTAGGATTACTTGATCCTAAGTATAGGGGGGGATCACCAAATTCTCTTCTTTTTATCTTTTCTTTGGGTCGTTGTAGCATAGAGAGTCTTTTCACCTTTCTATACTTAGCACGAATTATGTCTTCCTTTGTCGCTCTCT
The DNA here is from genome assembly GCA_037367405.1 of Ottelia alismoides. NCBI lineage: Eukaryota > Viridiplantae > Streptophyta > Magnoliopsida > Alismatales > Hydrocharitaceae > Ottelia > Ottelia alismoides. The sequence continues at coordinate 138,794 of JAZKJV010004753.1, forward strand.
GATCACTATGAGGACATAGTTCGAGCTAAGTATAGGGGGTGTCGTATATATTGTATATATACTTTAGACATAACTTGTACTTTTAAATACGTTTATTTGGGGGGCTATGTGTATAATTTTGTAAAATCTACGTATGCGAAAAAATAAAAAATAAAAAAATAAATAATAAAACAAAAAAACAAAAAAAAGTCTTGTATATACTTGTATATATTTTACTAACCCTTTTTCCTTAAAAAAACTACAAAAAAAAGTCTATAAAAATTGCAAAAAAACCTTTCTTTTACATCTGCTTTTTTCCTCCAAAAAATCCATAAAAAGTTCAAAATTAGAAAATTGCTTTTAAAAATTGTTCTTTTCACATGTGCATCATTCCTCTTCAAAAGAAACTCTCTGCATTGTTCATATTTTGCACTTGCATGTGCATTTTTCTGGATAGTATTGATATTTACACTATGTCTGGAATAAAATTGAAGAATGGAGCTTAGTTGGACCTTAATCCACCTAATTCTCAGAGGAACTTCACCGAGAAATAGGATTTTAGAAGCTTCAGGTCTTTGATTTAATTCTTTGAGTTCCACATGACAATGTGCAGCGTTTGACTCTTAGTGTCTAACCTGGTCTCTTCATTCTGGGTACAACTCTGGAATAGGGAATTAATTTGTACTCCCGCACTATGCACTTAGCTCAACTCAGATGGGATGTTGGAAGACTGTGTGAGTTTTTTTTCTGGTAGCGTGGAAATCTAAAGAACGAGTACTGGTTAAAATAAAGCTTCGAAAAACGGATGGGCGGCTGGGCACAATTTTTCTAAGACCCAAAAACATGTACGGAAAAAAAGATTCTCTATCCATAGGTCCATAACAAGATCCAAGCAGAGCCACCAAAAATCCAAATACAAAGAAGCCACTACCAAATAAATATCAGACCAAAAAGGTCCAAGCTTCAAGAAAACCTGCAGATCTTGGTGGAGACTCGGCTACACTGGCCAGCTTCATAAGGAGAGGTGACTACACTGGCCACCCTCCAGTTCTTTTCTCATTCTTCTAACTTCTCCCCAAATTCGATTGTGAACACAGCTCGACAGACATTAAAAGGAAATACCTGACTCCCTGAAGATGAGTTACTGGAGAGGAGATTTGCATGGTAGTCCAGCATTCTGGATGAGAAGAGCTAAAATCTTTCACACACAAGAGTCGATTATTCAATATTCATAGGGTATACTTTGGGAAGAGGATTGATCTAAGATGACTTCTGAGCCGAACTGTGACAATGATGTATAGAACTTGAAGGCTGTTGATTTTAAAATTCTATGTCTCACAGAAGTTCCGACACACTAATAATCCAAAGGTCCGACAGAGCTCCAAACTACAATTTTATGAAGATAAGTTTAATACTTGATATTGTCCTACTTTCTTTATTTTCCCTTTCTTTTTATTTTTCTTCACTTATTCTTTCAAATAAGTGTTTGCTAAGGGACTAGCAAAGGTAAAGCATAGGGGGATGATGAATATGCGATTCATCATCTTTATTCATTTATTTTAGCTTAAAATCCCTTATAAAACACCTGCATATAACACTAACTCCATATTCTTACTAACTTTCATCTGTAAATATTGTACACTTCTTACTAATTTTAACCTAAAATAAATAAAGAAAGAAAGAAAGGAAAAATAAATAAAAGAAAATAAAAAAAGAAAGAAAGAGACGAAGACTATATACAGGCTGGCCCGAACCCCAAGAGGAGGTCAAGACTTGACCTGATCGACCAGGAATAAAGTAGGGGGAGATAAGGGTCCTTAAGCAGAAAATCAAAAAAATGAGTGTGTGTTGTTGTAAATATTTCTCACTTATTTTGTGTATATCTGTATAAAACTAACACTAATTTATTTGTGCATTAATTGACCTAAATCAAATAACTTTCAAAACCAAAGTTCCAAATAAAAATGTGTCCTAATTAATAAAAATGATTGCACAATTAAATCATGTACATAATAAAAGTAGCCACACTTGGAAAAAGCCACTAAGCACTAATTGAAAGATCAATTCCGCCTCCATATGATCTCAAATTGAACCAATATCACTTGCATTGAATTCTAAATCAAATTATCTTCAAAATGGCTATGATTTCATAATTTTTGGAGTTACGGTTGAAAAGTTGGTTTTCTGGGGTGGTTTGTGCAATTTTCCCATGTATTTTGTGCATATTGTATTTGTATATATTTGTAAATTATTCTTACCAATTATTTAAAATAAAAATAAAAAATTAAAACAAAAAAAGAAGCTATTTCCTTATTTACCCTTGTATATAATGTCATATATGTATATAATATATGTATATAGTTGCTATTTTTAATTAACCATCATAAAAAAAACAAAAAAATAACATTTTTTAATTCAAATAAATAAAGCGACAAAATTCAAAAAAAATAGATAACTTGTAAATAGTTTTATCTATTTATCTTTAGCTCATTTCAATTTTTCATCTATCTTATCTCTTTATCCAAAAAAATAAAAAAATTCAAATTTCATCTCCATCTTTTCTATTTATATGGCTCCTTCTCCCTCATTCCAACTTGATCAATATTTAGGGAGAGGAGCCCGATCTCTGAGAGAAAATTTCTTCGAGAAAGTTGCCTAGTCTTTAAGCCGTCAGGTGACAGCGAGTTGGCCTTGTCGAGGCGATCACGGTCCATTTTCCGCTCCTAAGGTGAGATCGGCATTTTTCTTCGTACTTTTATCTTAGTTCAATCGTAGTTTAGTTCATTGCATTTTTATCGTCATTTTTATCTCTAGATCTAAAAAATTTCATCACGATTTTGATCCACTCTGACTCGATTTTTCATCTCACTTTCTCGATCTCCACGCGTTCTACTTCTACCATCTACGATCTCTCAACTCCGGCAGCGCACGGTGGCCGGAGATCGGACTCAATTCTTCCATTTTTCATCGAATCCTCGCTTATTTTCCTATTTATAAATAAAAAAATTAATAAAAAAATATTTGTTTCTTTTCCTCTAACGTTTGTTTTGCATAAACATTAAAAAAACAACAAAAAAATTTCATTTGATGTTTTCTTTAATATTTCGGATTTAAAAAAATTAAAAAAAAGTTTGATTTTTACTGTTTTCATTCACTATTTACAAAATAAATAAAAATTACAAAAAAATATAAAACAAAAAAAGAAGAGTCGGCAACATGGCCACCACCCTCGTCGCCGATCCTCCACCTTCCAGCCGCACGAGGCGGCACCGCTGTACACCGCTGACGTGAGGCGGACCACCTCCATCCGGTGGCAACGTTGCCAGTCGCGCCGCATCACCGACCCTTGCCACACACCTTCTTCCTCGGTCTCGATCTCTAGCAAAGGCGGCAGCCCGACCTGCAGCCATCCTCCCGCGTACGGCCAACCGCCCGTGCGCCTCTACCCGACGCAACACCGCCAGCCGCGCAACGCCCGACGCCCTCGCGAGTCCCTTTGTAGCACGCATCCGCCCAGCTTTCGTCCTCCCGCGCGTGAGCGGTGCCACCTCCTGTAACGTCGTCTGATCGTCGTGCCCGCCACACTGCAAAGACGCGCTCCACCCGCGCCCGCCAGCCGCCCGCCGCACCTTGCCAAAGAAGAAGGGCGACACCCCCCTTGTCGGCGACCACTTGCTCCCCCTTGGTGCCTTTTGGTTTGGAAACGAAGAAGCATTAGATTCTAAAAATTCTATATATTTTTCGGACAAATTGCGTGAAGGGCCCCAAAACTTTCTGAATTTGCAAAAACGTCCCTGCTAGCCTCAAGCAGTTGCCAGGCACGTGACATATTGGTAAAATTATGCATTCTCTCATGTGCTTTATTTTTATTATTTAGTGGATGCAAAAACAAAACTTATTTACATTTTAGTCCCTAAACTGCAGAACAATAATTTGCTTGTGCTTTTCAATGAAATAAATGTTTTTATTAGTCCACAAATCTTACAAAAATTGTGATATGTTGCTGATGTGATTTTCTTCTTAGCATAAAATTTTCATTGCATTTTGCTTTCATTTATTATTATTAAAAAATCAAAACATGTCATTTTTCTCTGTTTGAAATTCCAAAACTCTTAAAAATTCAAATATTGTTCCAAAAATTCCAAAAAAAGTAGAGTAGTTTTATTTCATTGTCTTTTAATTTCTGACCAATTTTTACACATTAACTTTTTTATAAAACCCAGAAAATTGAAAAATATCAAAAATCTTCTAAAAATCATAAAATATTCTACAAAAATCCAAAAAGTTTGATTTCAGTTCTTTTTGTAGATAATTGCTTCTAGTTTGTCTTAAAAATAATTGTTAGGAGTTTATGGCATTAAAATATTTTCAACTTGCAAATTACTCCAGACTGCGCACATTCTCGCATTTTCTCACTATTTGATTTTTTGAAAAATACAAAAACATCTAAAAATTCCACAAAAATTCTGAAAAATATTTCAAAACTTTTAAAATCCAAAAATATTTTTTCTGGATTTTTCTGAGCATCTTTGATAAATTGAATAATTACGAAAAGAGTTGGTGTGCTTATTTCTTGTGTTTGTGCATATTGTTCGTTTTTTAAAATAAAAAAATTGCAAAATCAAAATCACTAAAAAATTGAAAATCAAAAATAAAAAAATATAATATAAAAAAAATCACAAAAACCAAGGACAGTTGTCCTTTGAGATTCCTATTTTTCTCTTAATTAATTTATGATTAATTGAATAACCCTTGGGAATTGTAGCCTCCTTGAGTTCGACCATGTCCACTATACAGGTTAATAAGTAGAAAAAATAAAAAAAAATATTTTTTGTTGTCACAGGATTTTGAGGATAAAAGCAGCGACATAACCTTTTTATCATCAGTAATTTCCATCTCTGAGATTTTCCGAGACAACAGTGGGCTGCGATTCGTAGATATGTAGAATGGGAATGTGCTTAGATGATAGAGGAGGACGATGACACCCAGGGGTTGTTCGATCGCCCGAGATCGGACAACCCTGATGTGGCCACGTTGAAATCCCCCTTTTTTATAAAATTTTTATATTTTTTATTTTAAAATTAATTTTTTAAATAATTTGTTTAAATAAAGAAATGAAATTATAAATGCCATAATTGAGTGATACTTGGTGGCTCCAAGAGAGGCCACGTGTCAGCTCCAAAAAATTCAAAAATTAAAAATAAACGAAAAGTAAAAAAAATAGCAAATAACCTAGAATTGAATTTTTTCCAAAAAAGTTGCTTGTCTTGATGAGAACTACAACTTTCATGAATGGACCAAAATCAAAATAGGTCATTTACACGAAGTGATATTTTTGGGGTACTCTATGTGCATAAAATAACTTTATTTTTTGTTTTATAAGTATTTTTTGTCATTTTTTATTAAGATAAAATTAGGAACAAAAAATAGAACATTTGTACAGACTCTTAGTGAACACTCAGACTTTGTTAGTTTCTTTAATTTTGATCGTATTTTAGATTTGGATTTATGCAGATTTTAATAAAACTTTTGTTAAAGAAAATAAATAAAAAAATAAGTAAAAAGAGTTAGTTATTTACATAAAATATGAGGTCGAAAGCTGCTAAAATACACAATGTACAAAAGAGACCCGAAACACCCGAAACCCAACTTTCATATATGAGATCTGAGTCACTTGAACTTGATCTTGTTTTCCAAGTTAATTGAATGTACATTAGTTCAAAAGTGAGTAGGATTAAATAGGACATTATATGAGGAAGATATCAACACTTTAATCTGGCAGGTCTGAAATTAAGGTTTGGGTTTATTTCACAATTATTTCAGTTAGTGATTTTTTGTATTTTTCCTTTATTTTTGTTCGTAATATGTCCACAATATATGCTGTTTCGAGTGATTTGGAATTAGTATGAATAAATTAAAAATCAGTGAAGTTAGCTTAGTATAGTGGTTAATTGATCTGGGATTTTTGGCTTTTTATTTTATGAAATTATGAGTGATAAAATGTCATTATTATTTATACGTGCATGAATGCTAATTATGCAGTATAATTGATAAAATGATAATGAATTTTGGGGAACTGGGCTTAATTAATCACTTCTACATAAAAATATCATAAAAATTGGAAAACTATTTTGATTTTTTTTTTTAAAAAAATATTTTTTAGTATAGTATTTTGGACCTTTCTAAACTAAAAATTTATTAAAAATCATTTTGCCTTTTCTATTTGTGTATTCTATTTATAGCATATATAATATAGTAAAATTAGTTTTGAAAAATTTTGAGCTATTTAGTTATTTTTGAAATCCAAAACAATCTTACTATATATATTCCCTTATTATTTCCTATTTTTATTCAATTAAAGATATAAAAAATATAAAAAAAACTAATATAAAAATAATTAAAAAATTAAAATATAAAAAAATAAAAAAGATTTATTTTGTGTATTTTGATTAGTTATAGCTACATTTATATATATTAGCCTACACTGTAAATTTATAGCTATATTATTAATAATATTATTATAAAAACCAGAAAAATTAGTATCCTTAAAAAATAAAAAAAAACTATATTGAGGGTATTTTTTATATTTTTCACAATATTATATATATATATATAAATCTTATATAACTACTAAATTATATAGAGGATCTCTATACAATTATATATTTATATATTATCTATATTTATTTAAAATATCAGAAAATATAAAAATATAAAAATTAATAAAAAATATTATAAATTCAAAATTCAAAAATATTATATTAAAAACCAACAAAAAAATAAAAATCCCTACAAAAACACAAAAACATTAATTGCCTATTTGCCAATTTTTGTACTCTATTCCCCTTGACCCATGTGTTCGACCTATACATATGTCACTTATACACATTCTTGGAGAGTTGTAAGGAATTTTAATCCACACTTTTATTTCTGTACTGGTTGATCTACATTATGGGTTAATTGTTGTCTGAATCGAGATTCTCATCGATCACTACAGTAAATGTGTTCCCGTCTTGTATGGAGCACAAGACCGGCCTTAGTATATCTTGCTTCAAAAACTACCCAGATTAGATATGAATCGTGTTATTGATTCTGCGATTGTCGAGCCCTCTGGATGAACTAGTAAAGGACATCGATCGGTTTTGCTTAGATCTCATTGTTCTTCAACATTCGGCGATGGATCTTCGATCTGACGATGGCTATGAACTCATGAGGACCTTCCGAAAACATAAGGATACTCCCAACGATCTCGATGAATCTCAGGGATCTCAGACTACTCCTAACAACCCGGAGCTTCTCGAAGACTCGAATGTGCTTCCATATAGATTTCCAAGGCACGAGATGTGCACCAAAAATTTCCCCAGTTCGAGGGCTATCTCCTCAATTGTGGGTTTAAAGCTGGAAGTAAAGAATTAAGTAGAGAGGTGAGCCTCTGGTGAAGGGTGGCGGAACGAGGCTCGGTTCACCAAATCTCAGATGATTTGGGTTGAACACAAGGGGGAACAAGTGAAGCAGATGATGGGGATTCAAATGTGGTGCAAATCGAACAATGGAAACATCAGAGTGCGACTGATTTGACCTAGATCTCAAGGTCCATGTAAAATGGGATTTTTTAAATTAGTATAAACTAAGCAGTCAAAGTTAAAATGAAAGGCAAGAATCGAAAATAGAACATAAGAATTACACAAGGACTGAAAATTAACCTCAACTTAGGCTTGGAATCCAAGGAAGAAGAACTAGCCGACGGAGCTCCAACAGTGATTTAGATCTCCTCCGTGACTCCTTCTCAGTGCAAACCCATCCAATCACTTGCTGTCAACAAGGGGAAAGATCTTTAGTGGATCTGAGGGGATAAGATTCAAAGACGATCAAACATGAAAGGGGGCAGTGGAGCAATACTTATAGGCAGAGCGAAGGAGGTGGTTTGGATCTTCGATTCTGCTTTGCTCGATGGAGATCGACAAGATCTCAATGCTTCGGTGGATTTTAAAGCTATCAGATAAACATATTTTGTTTAGATCAAAGGGCCGAAAATGAGTGCATTGAGAGAGAAAAAGGGATGAAAAATCAGGTCTAACAAGTTCCACAGCTTGAGAAGGAGAGAGGGTCTGCTCACCCCTTCTCAACAGAGGGAGGATTCTGGTAGATCGTAGGGACCAACTGGAGAATTCCAAGGATGAAATGTTTTATTAATTCAAAAAAATAACAAATGTTTTTATTATTAAATTTTGAAGAAAAAATAAAAAAATATTTGGAACATATCGTATTTAATGCGTATTTATTTATGTATTCAAGGCTATTTATTATATGTTAATATTCACATGCATAAATATTGGTAAATATGTATGTATTTTGGTATTTTTTAATTTGCATTTATATAATTTCTTATTGTATATAGATATTTTGTACATTTTATTTTATATAAAAACACATTTAGATTGTATTTTTCTAAATTTATATGCACACTTAAATAATTTGTATGTTTAGTATATAAGTATATACACATATGTTCATCCATGTATGATAATAGACTTATTTATTGCATTGCATTTTAAATATTTTAATTTTATTTTAATTATGTGCATGTTTTTATTAAAATTTAAATAATTATAAAATAAAATAAAGTAAAAATATAGAGAATAGATTTATTGAATATATATAGGTTTATTGCACAATGAGGGCTTAAAAACTAACTTTACATCTTAACTTTGCATTAAATGAAACCATCTCCATTAAATAGCTTATTAAATTTTATACACAACTAAAAGTAAGTTTGGTTAATTTTGATATAGTATGGAGAGATATATCTCTGCAAATCTTTTATCTTGGCTTTTTATTTTGTGTCTCGGGCACACTATGCATTATTTTTTCAGTAAAATTAACTTTTTATTTTTTTTATATTTTTATATACAATATTCATATAGATGATTTTATTATTTGAGATGTAAAAATAATAAAATAAAATAGATCTCAAAATCCATTAATTGAGGAAGTAATAATTATATTTTTTGTATTTTTGTGTCCAATGTCTCTGTGACTCTCCCTACTTTAATCATTGTCGACCAAATCATCATGATGACTCGATGTGACTCTCCCTCTCAGTTCTTTTTATTCTCTTCCTTTATTTTTTTATTTTTGAATTAATAACATTAATCATGCAGTATTTTATAATATTTTGTACAATTCACAGAGTATTTATTTTGACAAGTATCTCAGTTCTTTTTATTTTCTTCCTTTATTTTTTTATTTTTGAATTAATAACATGCAATATTTTATACAATATTTTGTACAATTCACGGAGTATTTATTTTGACAAAGTAATTTAAAGTTGAATTTAAAATGAAAGATAAAAGAAAGAGGTGATGAAATCAAGATTCAGCAATAAGATCCTTTACAATTCCTTTATTTTTTTATCGTCGATATCAAAGCCTTTTTGGGGGGAAATCCAAAGTTACAACATCCCAATCCCACGGATAATTATAATATTCCTTTGGTTCCTAGGCATGCTTGTTAACATCTATAAGGCGAGTCCAACTTTTTGGAGGTTCCAATGACACCTGTTAAAAGTGAAATCAAGAATATAATGGATATTGACCACCTGTTTGCTTTCTAATTGATCACCTGCTTTTTACTTGTAGGAATTCAAGAGGTAGTTAGAGAAACTTGGTCTCATTGGGATCGACACGAGGGTCTCCAGGTTATTGGGCTTTATCAAAGCGCTAAGAGACACATGGGAACGGCCTTTGCGTTTGGAGGAGAGTTTCTTCTGGATTTTTGATCGTTATAAATTTTATAAATAATCTGTGAAAATATAAAATTTTTATATAGTCGACAATATTGCACCTTTTTTCCTTTTAAAAAAGAACACATAATCCCATCTAATAATATCTAAGATCTTATACTAGTAAAACTTGGATGTTATACCAATCTCTGATACCCCATTACTAATGCACAAATACCGCCCACTCCGTCCGCTCTTTCCTCTTACAAAGACTATCATCTTCGTTGCAACTTTTTTTCTCATAGTATAATGACACTCGATACTCCTCTCCCCATGTGCCTGTCACACAGTACGCATTTCTTAATTAGATATCTTTTCTTAATCAGTAGAAGGCCATCATCAAATTGCTCCTTCATTTGCTTCATATATTTATAATTCTTGGGATGTATTTGACCTAACTGTACCATTGTCAGCATAGGTATTTTCAACTATTCATGTTTCTTCATTAAAAAAAAGTAAGTTCAAGGATGGATCTCAGGGCGCTGGATTTGAATAGCAGATATTCATCACAGAAGGCTGCTGAGGTTTCAACGTAGAGGAATTAATTGCGTATAAATTACTTATCGAAGAATGGATGCAACGAGACCACGAATTTTGCAATAAATGACAATATGCCAGGAAGCAATGAATCAACTATGAATTGGAATGCATGTGAGTGATACTAAGTTGTTATCAACCAAATTAATTTACCTCATAATAAAATTAAACATTTTGCTTCCTTAGACGGGGTTTGCATCTTTTCTATTGACCGGTACCGCAGAACCTTAGATTTTGGTCGCGGACAAAACTAGTATTACTAGGTTTCGAAGAAGAACATGTATATTCACCTGATATGTTTCATTAGAAAACCGAATTTTACTTGGGATGACAGTGAATTCTATCATGAGCTGAAATGAAGCAACAAAAGTTCAGTTCTGCAGCAGAAAACAATACGGGCAGCGACAAAAATGCCAACCACATTACTGATATCAGGATGTGCAAGACAAATTAGCATATTTCATATCAAATTTGAAACGTCATCCAAACACGCGAATCCAAGAACTCACTAAAGCACAAACAACACAACAAGGTCAAAAAAAAACATAAACAGAGGCAGATTGCAAAACCTATTTAATACTTAACAGAAACCTCTACACCAGAGAACGGTGACTGCTAGGCACTGCCGGGACTGCAAAATCATTACCCCTCTACAGAGGGCGACGACCACCATGGACTGCTGGGTCCTCAAGGACTTCCTCCGGTGGAATGACACTGCTCGTCATGTCTCCGCCTGTTGGATATCCACTGCCGTGCTCGGTGGCCAATGCATAAGTAGGGTGGCGTTGACCCTCCGACTGCATTGCAGAACTTGGGCCAGCAACGCCACCAGCGGTGGCTTGCTCTCTCACTGCAGCTTGCTGCTCCTGGGCCTCACGCTTGTGGATCTCAGCTTGATCCTTCCTCTCCTCCTTCCTGTGTTCTGCTGCAGCTTTCTCCGCTGGAGTGTTAGCCATTGCCTTCTCCATCTATTAATTAAAAAAAATTACTTCTCGGTATAAAACATCGGGGCTACAAAACCAACAAATCGAAGGACGTTTAATAATGGGTAATTCATACTACCTGTCCCTGGGCGGAGGCCTTGGTCTTTTCCATTCCAGACCTGGCGGAGGAAGCCACGTTCTCCACAGCCTCCTTGGCCGATGCAAGTGCACTCTTTGCCGCCTGCATATCTTTCGCTCTAAGGGAAGTCTAGATATTCCAAGTCGATATAATGCAGGGGAAGAACGGCGAGGGCCTTTAAGTAAGGAGGTCGGTGGTGGGACGTGGGGCACGTTCGCGCGAGAAGTGGACACATGGCGCTCGACATGCATGGCGTCAGCACAGCGTCGAACACGTAGTGTCGAAGTCGTTACGCAAATCACCGGCTCAGGTTGACGGCTGACCGCGCACACGTTCGTTCCGGTCTCAAGTTTCAACTGCCGTCTGAACTCAGATTTATGAATATGCCTAAAACCGCAATTCGAACCTATAGAATCGCATAACTGCCGTAGACATTACTTTGTTTACGCATATGCCTCTTCGAATCCTCGTTATTGAAAGTGCCTCGTTGAACTCTATGCTTGCCCAATCTCTGTTGATTGAGACAAAATTAGATGGATCGATTGGTCAGATATATTGGATTTAAAAAGATTGTTCTTAACCGAAAGACCTTATATGTAACTTAAAATAACTACCACAAAGTTTATCTAAGACAGTGAATAATTTGGACACTTCTTGACATATTTTCTAATACTAAATGCATCGCAAAGATATTATTCATTAAAAATTATATTTAGTTATTATTATTATAACAAATACGAATTTTATCGTGATTTAAAGAATTAAGCGACGAACTATATTTATTGATGTGACTTTAACGGAAGAAGATGTGATAATGGATATTAAATTATTCATTGTCGTAGGATAATTTTATTATAATTCATGACATAAATAATACTGGAAGACAACATCTAAGCACACAAGTATATTTACAATCCACAACATATATTAAAAGTAGATCAAGTCACTAACATCAATTCTTCGCACTTTCGGCATATATAATTTTTGACCTTATCTCATTACCATCATCCTTTAGTACCTCCTTTTGTAATTGACTTTTGTTATACTGAGTTCAATTACATTGCTTTTTGACACATTCTACATTAGCATATCCTATGTATTCCTGTTGTATCCTCAAGTTCCTTTCATAGGTGATTTTGAGTCTTCGACTATAAGACAAGGCTTATGAAGTGCAAGGAAAACTAACATTTCCATGCAATCTTACAACTCATGTAATCTCAGCTTTTCCATCTAAACTAATAATTGCCATGCAACGTTAAACCTATTTGACTTCTTATTCCCTCGTACAACTAATCATCATGCCACTCATACCTCCTGTCTACTTCTGCATATATTACCAACGGTAATGCCTTCAAATATAGTCCCGCATCTAATGCTCACAAAGTTTGAGAGTGGTTGTATGTGAGGGTAATTAGTACTTCATAATTGAAGTAAAAATTCATGAATGATTATCAACAGGTCAAATGTTAGACATGTAATCCCATGATGAGATATTACACAGTTTTGAATTACACTTATATCGTTGCATATCTAAAATGAAATGTAATTATATTTTCACTATTGATAAGATTTCTCTTTACAAAAAGGTAGTCGTACCATATCCACTTTAGGTATCATATATCCAATGATCTAATTAAATAGTTAGATCTTATAGGTTGATGTATGGTTGTTGATCTAAGGAATTAGATAGAGGATACAACTAGAATCATAAAGTGATATTGAAAAGGATTTTCAATCTGAGATGAGATGCAATCTTCTCCAAAGACCGATATCGGATTGAAAGTCCATATGCATGCCCTCTACATAGGAATGGATATTTAGAGATATTGGGTAAGCCATGTTAAAGAGTTGTCGTGATGAGATCGAAATAGATGTCCCCACATCATTGACTATCACAAGATGAATAAAAGGAGATTACAAATCCCACGTGTTACAGAAACTACGAAATGAAACAAATAATATCCATAAAGAACAAGTATTTTATTGTAAGAGTGACAATGTAGTCACAAATGTTCTTGTACAACAAAATCACATGGATGCAAGAATAATTTCCACTTGATTTTGCACACCACAATAGTATTACCTTCGATGATGTCAACAACCTCCAAGTGAAAAGGCCTCTTGAATCAAGTTTGATCTGCAAACGTCGGACACACATAGACGAGAATAAGTTACACGTGTTCCACATATACAAGAGAGACTCTTATCTCACGGTTCCTTCTCCATAACTGGGACGATCTTTTCTTGATTATCTTGTCATCCTCCATGATCTCCGCATCATATGTGGATCACCTTCTTCACGAGCACAATGACCCGCGAAGATGATATACTTCTTGTCTCAACCGAAGCTTCGCTTCGTACCTAAGGCTCGGAATCCCGAGCCTTGACCCGAACCTCCTACGAAGCACTAGTGAAAGTCGTGTTGACCAAACCTTCTGCATCAAGCCTCGTCGAGTCACATGCAAGGGACAAGTAATAGGAGAAATTGTAATGCCCATACCCAACTTCTCAAGAATAGCAGATAAGACTCTCCACTTTAGTGACTATTGCATAATAGCCTCGGTGGGTTATTTTGTTTGCATTTTAGTCGAAAATTATCTTGTTTTGTAATAAAACTTGGAGTTTTTCTTGCAAAAATGCTCCTGGATTGATTGTTGAATATCTTTTTATTTAGATATACAATTAAAGTAATTTTTGTCTCATTTGAAAGCTTTTTTGTTTTTCTTTCAGTTGGCGTTACTTTATTGTTATTTTTGCATTAAAAATCACATGCAAATTATTTCTTCTTCCAAGTGCTTAATTACATTCTTAAATGAAGTTGAAAATGGTATCTTAGTGAACATTTTAACTTGTTATTTCTCCTGATTCTTAATGACAAATTAGTATTTATTTTTAATCATCATCGTTAATTTAATACATGGTTTAATCACTTGTTGAAAATGATTTGAGAATCAATGTGAAATTAGAATTCAAAATTGTAGTTAATTGCTTTAAAAACTATTTATTGCTTAAAGATATTATTGGATCTATTTTTACGATTTAGTTGATGTTTAATTAATTCTGTAAATTCTTGTGATTAACTCCAGTTGTTTATTGTGTTACTAATTATATTATGAGTGATTTCATCTCATCTTTTGTGCATTGTTATTTTCATATAAATTAAGTGCATAAAAATTGTGTTAAAAATCATCTCTCTTGTGTATTATGCATTTGCTCAACTAAATTAGCCTAATATCTGCTAAAATATTTGACATTTAAATTTCATCACTTGATTGTTCGCATCCTTGTGTTCGACCTTGGACTTCTCATGTTATAAATTCAAGCTGAATCCTTCTCGCTGATATCATTCATTCTGTTCTGTATGACACGTTAAGTGCTCATGCTACAATAGGTTCATATTAGTACATGCATTTAGCACTTCATCAACGCCTCTTGTGGAGGATTGCATTTCAATACGGACGAAGATGTTGTCTAGCATCATCGAGGAGATGGTTGAAGGCTCGGTTGCCTTATCTCCATCTTGTGTGTTTCAAAAAATTTAATTGGTCCTGCATTAGTTTGTAAATGCGACATCCTATCATGAAAAGGAGAGAGACATGATTTCTAACCTCGGTATCATTGGGAATTATCTCTCTAAGTTTGATATCTATGAAAAACAATCACAAGACCTTGATACATTACAAGTGATCGAACAAAGAATGAGGTCATTGGACAAGCTCAATCAAATTTCTAAGCAACTTGAGCTTCTGGTGAGCACAATCCATGCCTGCCAGTCTATGAAGGAACTAGCCAAGCATTCTACCGATTTGAAGGAACCATCCCATCAGTAGAATCAAGGGCCACCCTTGTTAGTTCAACACGTGTATTACGTGCAAACACCGGACCAGGGATCATAATCTCCACATCAGTAGATGGTTGTGAACCATTCAGAACTTAGGGATTACATTGAGTCATTCTATCCACCACCTCCGTAGATTCAAGAGGTCAATGCTGTGTGGGGCAATAAACAAGCTCCAACCCATCTTGGAAGACAACCTCAAGGTCAAAGCACAGCTATCCGATCATTTATTCCTTAGCATGGTGGAAGGAATTTCCAACCGCATCAGCCCTACTAGTTTCCACACCACATCCATACTTGGAGACAATAATATCAACACCCGCAACCAGCATATCTCCAACCATATCATCAACATCAAGCAGCTACTCAATATCAGAACCACTTCTCTCCTCCTCAATACCAATACTAGCAATACCCTCCTTATCAATTTCAGAACTATCAGCAGCAACCGCAGAACAACCAACCTTAGCTCCCACCAATTGTAGAATCTTCAGAGGCTGCTTCGGTGAACCCCTCCTTGGAATTATCTGACTCAGCTAATCAAAAACATGAATGAGATGAGCCAGAATCTAGACAACCTCACTACCACCAAGACAGTCATAACGACACAGGTTGAGGTGAACCCCAACAACTTTCGAAGAAAGGAGCAGGTATACCATAGTGCAATACCACAACTCGAGTTATGTACAAATCCTTTTATGTTATCTAATGCTGTTAATTTCGAGAGTGGTAGAATACTGCAACCAACTACTTTAGCTAAGGGGAAAGGTCATGCTTCTATGGGTGAGTCTTCATCACCATCAATTGAGCCCGTACTTAGTTTGAGATCCGATGGGGAAGGATGAGTGGCAGTAAACCCTTTGAAAAGACAAAAAATAAAGAAACCCATAAAGGACTAATCAATAAAGGATAAGGTTGTGTTGATGCAACCAAAGAGACGCCAGCGCCAGTAGCCGATCTCGTGCAAGCCGACATGGCTAAATTTGATGCTTTTGTTTTACCTTCTCTTTTGGATTATTGTACTAAGCTTAATCATCTATCTGTACATAAGAATACTTGTTTGCATGAAAATTAGGTTTCTGATGACATTCACATTTCATTTCCTTATGCTTTGAAATAAAAAATCGTAAAAAATTTAAAAACAGCCTTGTTCAATGACAACATTACGGAGTTATTGCAAAATATTATGTTGAACATGTCGTTAATTAAAGCCATAAATTACATGCATGTGATGAGGAAAGAATTAAATGAGGCATGTACAACAAAGCATCTCAAGCATGGACACGAGAAACCTGTGAAGCTCATACTGACCATGCTGTTGGTTAATGCTATCAGCAACCTCCAAAGCAAAAAGGATAGCAGAATGCCTCTCATCACATACGACATGTTTAACCAAGAGTTCAAAAGAACACTTCTCAACAGTGAATCATCCATCAATCTGATGCCTTAATGAATCTCCATTCCATCATCTTTATAATACCATTTTGGTCTTAAAAACCCTAATAAATGTGTGTAAATTCCCTTAGTTTATGCATTTTAGCATTCATGCATTTGTGCGTAAATAGTGAATAAAATATTGTTTTAATGCCAAAAATTATAGAATAAAGAAAATAAAATAAAAAGAATAAAATATTGAAAATATTTTATGACCCTAAACCTCGAGACCTAGGCATCTCGATGATTAGGTCGACAAGGAATAAAGTAGGGGGAGATAAGGGCCAAAATACAATGAAATTCTGTTTTATTTATTCTTTATTTATAATTTTTGAGACCTATTTTTAGTTCCACTTTGTATACCACAAATAACAAAATTTGAACATGAAAGTTGTTTATAATTAAATATAGAAAATATAAAATTGATTTCAAACAAAAATAATATACAGATAAAAAGTTATACTCATAATAACTTTCCAAAATCACAACTTCCCAAACCCATATCTCTCAAATAAAAACTCAAAATATATCAAAATCACCTTTAGTTGTATATAACTTTTAATGAGCTATTTAATAAAAGTGATTTAATATTTTTTGAAGTTAAGATGTGAAAGTTAGATTTTAGGCCCCTATTGTATAGTCACCGATTAAAATATTCATTTTATTTATTATTAATTAATTTTTCTAATTTTATATTTTTTTAATTTTTTAAATATTATTTATAATAGTTGTACATATTAAAATAGGAATAAAATCATAAATAAAAGCTAAATTAAAAATGAAAAGAAATACATAGATTAAATACCTAAATCAAGACCTATATAATTAATACAGCTATTTAATTAAGTGTATATAATATATTAGTAAAATATGATAAAAATATATTGAGGCTATAAAATAAGTTATAAAAATATAAAATAATAAACCAAATTTTTAAAATAAAAAATAAAAAAATAAAAATAGAAGACATAAATATATAGATGAATATGTCTATAATTTAACCCTTAATTCATAAATAATAAACATTTTTAATTTTATAACTTAAAATTAATAAAACCGTTTATTAATTCTTTTTATTTTTAATTATTTTTGGCCAACCTTTTCATGGTTTTGGTCCATGTGGACCAACCATGTGCGGTCTGAAGTTGACTCGGGTCAACTGTCTGACCCTTCCCCTACGCCTTGTCAGACCTCGATTCTTGCCATCTTTCTCTATTTTTTCCTGTCCAACCCTTTCACCGAATCATCTATTTCCCTTCTTGGCTTTTCCTCCTCATTCATCGAGCAAGCTCGCCCGATGCTTGTCTCGAGGATTGGATCATCGATTCGCCATATTCCTCATTCTTTGGAGCCTTCCACCTCTCATGTACGAAAACCACCTCGTTCTTCCATTCAACTTTCGAACCCCATTTTGACCTAGTTTGACTCCCTCTTCTTGTGCCCTGGACTGGAGAAGGTGATAGCTTCTCTTCTGGCCAAGTTGAGCGTGTCAGCAAAGTCTAAAGGGTCGATTCCACCACCTTCGTCGGAACTCCACCGTAGAGGTTTGCATCACAGTTCCCCGGTGAGGTGCACTTTCTTTTTCTTGCATTTTCTTGCTTAGATTTAGTCCTATGTTTATCTCGTGTGTTTATTTTGTCGTTTAATCACGCCTCCTAGCGTTAGATTCCGCCAACGAAGATTACTAGAGCTGAGCTCCAATGAGCTTCTTCCATCGTGCTCCGCCATTGATCGACACTCCCCACCACCTTGACTTCATTCCCTTTCACTTCATGCGCCTCTGTGCACCTCCATCCCATCTCAATTCTACCCGGATCGAGACCCGTCTTCTCCAAGTCCACCACCTTTGTTAGAGTAGCTTCACCCGTCCCCCCTTCACCTCCATTCCCTTCTAAGAAGGTTGAGGTAATTTGCCCTCGACCGTTGCTTTTTGTGCAGGTTTGAAGTCCCAGGACATGCCTGGGCCATTTTGCCGTCCCTGCTGGATAACTAGAGCTGTGTGCTCCTCCGTCCTCATAGGGGAGCTCCGGTCATCATCCGAGCATTTGAGGAGTCCATTCGATAGAGGAGACATGCAGGAGTGATTTGGGCCATTTTACAGCTTCATCAAACGTCGGAGGAAGACATCATCACTGGAGGAAGCTCCCTGCAGTGAGCCTTCCTCCCTGTTCTTCCACCGACTGTCCTCGCCGTCGGATCAAGAACATGTGCCCAGATTGCCTCCCAGTCTTTGGATGCACCATCACGTCAGCTATCGATCATCATTGGAGCATTTAATTGCATTCATGGATCAACGAAGCATTACCGGTCGTCGGATGCATGCCACACGTTAAGTGAATTGAATAAAACTATCGGATCAGGCCTCTTGCGTGGGTAGTTTGCACCTTTCACCCGCATCATTTTTGTATATATTAGTAGACCTTAAACTTTACTCTATTGCTTTAAATGTTTTGTAAGATTTACGCATAGGCTTCCTAACTTCCTATATTGGCGTCCAGGTCCCCAACTACGTTACCTCATGTGCCTGTGCGCGTAAGGTGCGAGCATTTTGCAAGGGGACCCTTGCGGGTTTTGATATTTTATATACAACCATGAATTGTTTATTTACATTGTAATTTTTTGTAATATTTGCATCCAAGCTCATACTCTTCTTATAATTGTTATTCGATCCTAGCCACATAACCTCACGTGCCCGTGCACGTAGGGTGCTGGCAATTTTGCATTGAAGCCCTCGCGTATCTTAGATTTTGAATAAGGTCCAGAAACATTTTGTGCCCATTTATATATTTTTGTGAATTTGCATGCAGACCCTTGCATTTTAATATATTTACATTAATGCCCCTACTAGTATTACATTTTCTCTTTCTTTCTTATATTTATTTCATGTAGCAATTTTGCTATAAAAATCTACAAAAATATGTGTATGCTCTTGCTCGCATTTAGTTTCACATACACATTTTAGTTTGCAATTTTAGGAGTGTTTACTATTTACTAAAAATCAAAAAGTACCATTTTTATCCCTATTTGCAATAGAAACACCATAAAAATTATAAAAAACATTTTCAAAAATTCCTCCAAAAAAACATATTTTGTTTATTTATGTTTTCTTAACCTCCATATTAGAAATCACAAAAAATTACAAAAGCAAATGCTTAAAAATTTTAAAAAACCCTTATAAAAATATAAAAACTTCTTAAAAAATCTAAAAATTGTATTTTCTATTCTAAAATTTTTCTATATATTATTATCTTTATATTAAAATTAATTTAGAGAATTTTTAATACTTTATGCTATTTTTTATCTCCATTTTAATTTTGGATTTTTAATCCCATATCGTTGAGTAATTTCGCAAATACAATCATAACCTTGAGTATGCACGAGAAACCCCAAGTAATGCTTAACTCTTACGTGACATGACCCTGTGTTACATTACGTTTGGAATGTTTGACGGTTTCCATTACGAAAGACAAAATTACTCCTTAAAGTCATTTTTATTTACAAAACATGGTATCATTCTCTCTTCAGCACTACCTTCTCCTCCCTTGCTTATAAGACTCGTTGGACCCTCCTCCCCAGAGCAGAGCTCGTCGTCGAGGAGCTTCTCCTTAAAGCATCGAGCCGATCCCTCCTCCCAGAGCAGAGCACGTCATTGTCGATCTCATCCTTGAATTCCTCCACTGCCTGTCGTCGACCTCTCCCCCCTCCCATCCCATAGTCCCATCCCGCAGCGCCTCCTCCCTCCCCACCCCCAAACCTTCGTCGAGCTTCCTGCAAGCCCCTGCTCCCTCGCCCACGTCGTACTGCAACTGTACCTTCCTCCCGTGCAGCGCCCCCTCCCACAAGCAAATGCCAAAGTGCAAGTTGTCCACTCCCCCATCCCCTGCACCATCCCCTGCAGGCCCGTTCTCCCTCGCCACCCCCATCCCCCGCCGACCAGACCACGTCTGCAAGCTGTCCACTCCCCCCCACCCCACCCAATTCCCCATCGACCAAAGCTTGTTCCGTCCCTGCATCGACTCCGAAGCCTCCCCCGCCCCTACATCGACTTCAAAGCCCACCCATGCACCCCCCCAAATCCACTACCGACCAAAGCCCGCCCCTGCGTCGACTTCGAAGCCCCCACCCAATCCCCCACCGGCCAAAGCCCGCTCTGCCCCTGCATCGACATCAAAACTCCCTCCCCCTAAATCCCCCACCGACCAAAGCCCACCCCGCCTCTGCGTCGCCTTCGAAGCCCCGCCTCCCCCCCAATCCTCCACTGACCAAAGCCCGCCCCACCACTGTGTCCCCACCACAATAATACCCCACTGACCAAAGCCTTCCCTGCCCTTACGTCAACTCTGAAGGCCCCCCCATCCAATCCTCCGTCGACCCCCACCCCTTCCCGACCATGCCTCTCAAGCTCCCCTCCCCAAACCCCAGTCCTGTTGCTTCCCTCGACGGCTCCTCTACACACACCTGTAGGTAGGCTCACTACTACCCTTTACCATTGTCGAGCCCCAACAATGCCTCCCTCCTTGCAGGCCTGCCGCAGCCTGCCAAATGCAGCATCTCCACCACTAACGCTGCCCTCGACCATCTCCCTTCCCGCTGCGTGTGCAAGCTCGTTAGTCGCCGTACTTCATGGATGTGGGGGTTTTTTATTGTTGGGTATGGATGTAGGGGTTGTCTCTAGATAAAGAGACGGAATACTTATTTTTTAAATTAGATTAATTCCAGCCGTTAGATCGTTGATGGGTTAGATTAACTCAATTATCTAGTTGAGTTAACGAAGTAAAGTAATGGAAGGTTATGGGTGTAACACGACACACTTATTCAATGTCCTAAGCGTAATTCACGATTATATAGGGTTATGATTGTAATTGCGAAATTACTCAGGGTTATGGGTGTAAAAATCCCTTTTAATTTCAGGATTAATTTCAACCCTTATTTAGGGTATTCATGGAGTTTAAAAATATATAAAATTAACAAAAATTCCTAAAATCACAAAAAGCAGTAAAAATAGTGAAAACCCAAAAATATTTTATTTTCTTCATTTTGATTATTTTTTGCTAATATATATACGGGCCCTTCCAATGAGGTGGGTCTTTCTTGAAATTGAGAAAGCCATTGCCAAATCTGTAAATTATGTACCAATTTTGTAAATTTAAACTGCACATTGTAAAATAACGATGATCAATCTATTTTGCAAATTATATCATAGATATTTTAATAAACATTTTTTTCAAATATACTGATAATTTCATAAATATTTTGTGATATTTATATTTTATTAATATTTAATATTAACTTCATGGAGTTAGAAATTGTAAAATAAATGGAAAAATTGGCTAAATTGACGTGGCTTTCTTGCATCTAGGAAAGGTCCATCTTATTGGAAGTTTCCCTTATATATATATCGTAGCCTCGCTTGTATATATACTCTATATATAGCCTTGTATGTATTATATTTATATTAAAAGGAAAAGAAAATATAAAAATATAGAAAGAAAATACACAAATAGAAAATTTAAAATCGAAATATAAAAATAAAAAAACTAAATAAAAAAGTTAAAAATTAAAAACCACAAAAAGAGTACATATAGATAATTACATCACACTCATAATTTTACATTCACTTGCCCGATCCATCGTGCTTGTTCCATGTGTTCGACCTCTACATGCATTCACCTATAGACATCCTTTATGTAGAGTTATAATAAATTTTAAATCTACATTGTTTTTTTATTTCTTAATTATTACTGTGGGTTAATTGTTGATTAACCCGAGTTTTGTGAGCGATCGCTTCAGCGACATTGTGGTCTTGCCTTTCATAGACTACTTTAGACCATCGTAAAATCTGAGTTATAATGCCTACAACACTACTCAAAGAGTTTGGGTTAGGATTCCTTAAATTTAGAAGAATGATTCTACAATTTACGGACACAATAGTGAAGCAACCAAGGGGCATTTTGAAGGATGTCATTGTTACAATTCAAGGGATGCAATTCCCTATGGACTTTATAGTCCTCGATATGGTCCCATCAACACCCCTTCCTTATACCTCGATCATATTAGGACGGTCATTCCTTCGAACATCTGAATCTTTGGTTGACTATGGCACCAGAAAGAACTTTCGCTCCAATCGTTATAAGGTCCTAATTGAAACGATCCAAATGCCACAACTCGCAAAGTCCGTGTCAGGAGAGAGTCAGCAGATTTAAAAGAAATAGAAGACTGTGATTTTTTTGGCAACAATCAAATACAAAACATTGTTCGTGGATGTTAATGAAACCTGTGGATTCCTCTCTAGAGAGGAGTCCTTGGAAAGCAGATTGAATTTTCCCTTATCCTTGAGGATGAGTTCCTCGATGATGAGTAGATTGAGATGATAAAGATAAATCCATACATTTCAAAACAAGATGAATTCCTTGCAGATCTTTCAAATGACTTGTGTTTGATCCATAAATACTCACGGGGGACAGTAAATAGTTGACAAAGCTTACACTAACTGTAGTTGCTGAAGTCACCACTCAATTGATTCCAACACCTTTAGAGTTGAAGCCACTACATTCATCAATGAAGTATGCCTTCCTTGCAGGTGAGGAGAACATGTTCCCGGTCATCATTAATTTTTAGCTGGCAATGGACCAAGAATCTCGTTTTCTCGAGGTTCTAGAAAGAAATTACAAGGAATTTGGCTAGAAAATAATGGACCTCCATGGGATAAATCCTTCATTGTGCTTACATGATATTTACTTAGAAGAATATTGCAGGCCTTCCCATGAATTTCAGCATTTGTTGAATCCGAACCTCCGGGAAGTCGCGATGAAAAAAATCATGAAGTTGTGCGATGCAGGCTATATATATATCCCATCTCAGACTTAAAATGGGTAAGTATGTTAAACGTGGTCCCTAAGAAATATGGAATAACTATTATGAAAAATGACAAAGGAGAGGAGATCCCAACCAGATTACCTACTTCTTGGTACATCTGCATGGATTACAAACACCTGAACCTAACAAACAAGAAAGATCACTTCCCTTTTCCCTTCATTGATCAAATGGTGGAAAGACTTTATGCAAATGAATATTTATATTTCTTGGATGGGTATTCTGGATACAATCAATTTGCTATAGCCCTTGAAGACCAAGAGAAGACCACCTTTACCTATCCATTTGGGGTGTATGCTTTCAAATGCACGTCTTTCGATTTGTGTAACACCCCCGCTACATTTCAAAGATGTATGCTAGTTGTATTTGCTTACATGATGGGAAGATTTCTTGAGGTATTCATGGATGACTTTTCGGTTTACGATGATAACTTTGATCATTGTCTGACATATTGACATCAAGTACTTCAACAATCTAGTGATCTCATGGTCAAATAGTTACTTCACAGTGACCAAGGGGAATGTATTAGGTCATGTCATCTCCACACGAGGCATGGAGGTCGACCAGACCAAGGTACAAGTAATATTGAAACTTTAGCCACCTACTACATTGAAACAAGTACGATTGTTTATGGGGCATGTCGGTTTTTACCAAAAGTTTATCAAACATTTCAGCAAGATTTCCAGACCGTTGATCGAGCTTCTAGGCAATGACACTGATTATTTCTTTAAACCAAATTTCACTTCATCCAAAATCAAGAACTTGGAATAGGCCTTTGGATTAATAGTTTATCGAGACGCCATTAGAATTAGGATTTAAGTATCAATAGTCCTCAAGCTCCACAAATCCTTATCTAGGTACACCTCAACAATCATCTTAGATCCACCCATCCATCATGCAAATTATTCAACCTTGAAATCAGTTTGTACTATGTGTGAAAGATGTTAGCTTTTCATGCTTAAAGAAGCAAAGAAACCATTAACTCCAGTAGTACATTCCCATTGCTTCCTCATCCATCTACTTGATCCTCGAAGAGGGAGGTATTTCCTTCTGAGTTCAGGTCTTGTTGTGTCCACAATTGAAAGAGGGAGGAAGTACAAGAATAAGAAAAGAATTGGAGTGTGAATGGTGTAGTCACACCTCCTTGTGAGGCTTGGCCAGTTTAGCTAAGTCTCCACCGAGATATGCAGGCTATCTGAAGCTTGGACCATTGTGGTATGTACGTATTTTGTATTTGTCTTCTTTTGGTAGAAAGCGTCTGTTGTAATGCATTGATATCTTGTGCCTCGACTGATATAACATCTTTTTTCTGTCCATTTTTTGGTATCTTGTAAAAATTGTTCCAGCAAATCCGTCCCTCATCTGAAGCTTTATTTCAACCCCACATTCCTGTCTTTAAATGTTAGTTCCACTAGATAATGATGAATACCAAAATGGATTGTCCCTCACAACCCCATGCAAGTCGAGCTAGGTGCGGTGTCCATGAGTTCAAAATTGGTTCAAATGATGAAGAGTTATATGGATGACATAAGGTGTCCTTCTTAGGAAAGTTTAAGTTGAATTTTGAACACAGTGTTATGGAATCCAAAGAATTAAGTTAAAGACCCGAAGAATCTTAATTCAAGTTCTTAATAAAGTCTATTTAGAATTAAGTGGATTAAGGCCTAAACCGGGCACCATCCTTCAAACATAGCTCCATTCGGTTTAAGAATCAAACTTGTTCTAAAAAAATGTGAATGAATGCACCAACTATTTTATGAAGTGGATTAAGCTTTTTATGTACAATTTTAAAAATTTTGCAATTTTTTACTGAATTTTCAAAATTTTATTTTTTATTATTATTTTGAAAGAGTTTTTGAATTTGAAGAATTTACATGAATTATGTATAAATTTGTAAAGAATTTATATAAATTTATATGCAAATTTATAAATGTTTTATACAATATTTACAAAATATTTTTATTCACAAATTTTAAATAATTAAGAATTTAATACTAGTATTTTATAACAAATTTTAATACACTTTTTTAAAACATTTTTATAACTCATAATTACAGTTGTTATCTAATGTTAAAAATCTAAAATTTATACCCATACTTTTAAAGCCATATTATTAAAAATACAATAAAGTGTGATTTATGGCTTCTAAAGTATATACAGAATATATATACAATGTCCTCTATACTTAGCGTGAACTATGTCCTTATAATGACAAAAGATGCGACAAAGGAAGACATAACTAGAGCTAAGTATAGATTGGTGAAAAGAATACTATACTATAATGACTCAAAGAAAGAATAAATGAATAAATTAAATAGAAGTCAACCATACCCTCTATACTTAGAATCAAGTAATCCTAAGGATAGAAGACTCAAAAACGAAGAAGATTGAGGTCCAAAGAATGTAGACAACCAACGACTCACCTTGTCCCCCCAATACTTTGGGTAAAATATCCTCAAGTATAGAGAAGAATATCAACAGTTGAGAAACAAGAGAGAGAGATAGCAGATGATACACAAAATTGAAAACAATAAAACATGAAAATCAACAACATTACCCCCCTCCCCCATACTTAGGGTAAAGCACACCCTAAATATAAGCAACAACTAGGGTAATAGAACATAACGAATATGACCAACACAATGTATACACCCCCCATACTTAGGATAAAGTACATCCGAAGTATAGAAAACCTAAGCGAGACCGTTGAAGATGATTTTTCACGAGTCTAAGTATGTCTCACACAAGGCGAAGACACAGTCATTGTGGCGACCAGCAAGGAATCCGATCTTCAAACGATAATTAACAAACAATAAATAAATCAAGCAATGAAGTATAAATTTGTAGAGTTAAAATTTATTAGAACTCTATGACAAAGATGTGCATAGTGTGCAAGTATGTGTAGAGTGTCGAACACATGGGACAAGCAGGATAGACGGGCAAAGAATGCACAAAAGTGAATGTGATGTATGTGTCTATATGTGCTCTTTTTTGTGGGTTTTAATTAAATATATTTTTTTATTTTTATTTTTTATTTTTTATATTTCATTTTTTAATTTATTGATTTTGTATTTTATTTTTATGTTTTTCTATTTTTATATTTTATTTTTCTTTTTATAAAGATATAAACTTATATATATATGGCATAAATACAATATAGGCAATAATAGATATAAATATATGTAAAAATAGTCAAAATAAAGAAAAAATATTTTTGTGTTTTATTTATTTTTTACTATTTTTATGACTTTTTAAGGAATTATGTTAAATTTTTTTTATTTTCAAGTCAAAAATATCATAGAATAGGGATAAAATAAAATCTGAAAATAAAATAGAGATGAAAATCATAATATGGAGTCTAAAATTATCCAAATTAGTTTTACTATAAAGATAATAAATAATAGTAAACTTCATAAATTTAAACTATATTTATGGGATTTTTAAGTACTTTTTATATTTCTATACATGTTTTATGGGTTATTCTATTTTTTTGGGTTTTCTTTAACATTTTTTAGTGATTTTTGTCCTGAAGTTGTAAAATAATTAAATAAGTGTAAAATATTTTTTTTGATTCTTTTCAAAAAGGTTTTATATTTTTATGTATTTTCTATTGCAAATGGGGACAAAAATAGATGTTTTTATTTTTTTATAAATAATAAAAGGTTCAAAATTGCAAAATAAAAACAAAGTTCAAATTACATGCACTAAGGAAGTGAAACGCGTCCCACTACCCTTGTTAATTCGAGAAAATTAATGTTCAAATTAATTTTGTTGCAGTCGGATAATGAGGGCAGATAAAAAAACCACTTTTAATTAAAGCAAGTTAATCGCAAGCGGTAATTTTTATTTTACTTGGGCAAGCCCAAGGTCGAACTTAGGGAGGCACTGTCTCCTTAGGTAAATCCTTAGCAAAGTCCAAAGTGTGATATCCAGAGGATAATTTTTTCCTTTTTAATGTATTTTATGCAAGACACATGCAAGATCTAACCAGTTTCTAAGTTAATTTAGAAAGATGGTCAAAACAAGTCCAAAAATCATGAAACTTGGCCAGATGATGAAATGGGATGAAATTAGACTAACCTAATGTTTTTGGAATTTTCTGACACTAAATAAAATTACTGTGAATTAACTAAATTAATTTTAATAAATATTAAATCACAATATTTTTGGGAATAAAAATTATCCTAAATAAATCTAAAGGTGAGGAATTCAGGAAAATTATCAAACCTTAATTTTGATGTGAAATGAACCTATTAAAAATTAATCAAGAAATTCAACAAACGAATTATTTAGGCCTCGAAATGCGTGCAATTGAGATGAAATTTTTATGCAAGGTAAAGCTAATTATCCGAGATCTAATGTGGTTTTTGGGGAATTTTTGGTCACAGAAAAATTACTATTAATTAAGAGGTGAAATTGGGCAAAATATTACAAAAATGAGCCACTTAATTAATAGAAAATTCTACTGATATTACAAAAATATGCCACATGTCACATAATGAAGAGGACAATATAAGCTACACCATGCAATTTTCCAAACTAAAAAATTAATTAATATGAATGCCTAAATATGCATGCAAAGACCGGGTTATAAATGCAATTACAGGAATTTAAATTGCTGAAAATAAAACGTGCTGACAGGGACTATTATGCAATTGCCTATAGTGTAGGGGGGTGGATGCAATTTCTCTATAGGACACGTGCTCCTCACGTGGGGTCGCTTTGTAGGGACTAAAATGTAATATTGAAAACCTTCAGGGGACTTGGTGCAATTTGCCCAAGATACACGTGCAGATCACGTGCTGGTCCCTAATCTCGGTGGTCTTCAGAGGCTCGGAGCGAGGATCGGATCAATCTGGAGGTGCGAATTTGGCTCGGAGAAGCTTCGGGGGATCCGAGCCTAGCGGTCGTGGTGGAGGCTCGGATCTGGTGACGTGGATGGCTCCTGGCCGTGAGCTGAAGTCCGATGAAGAGGGCGACGTGGACGACCGAGTGCCGCTGGATCAGTGTGAATCCAACAACCCTCTCAGGCTCTGGTGCTTGGCGACGTGGCGTGATCAGGCGCGTAGGATCACGGATGATCCAACGGTTGTGGGAGAAGGCGACGTGGCTGGTTCCTGGTTGTCCGATCAAGATGATCGAACGGCTGCTGGCTGTCATTCCCAACGGCCCTCCGCCTCCTGCGGAGGAGAAGGCTGGGCTCCGACAAGGCTGGGCTAGCTCCGCCTGGTCCGTCCTTCATCGGTGAGGGGCATTGGAGACTCTGTCGTAGCTTGGAAGATGCGTGGAAGGCTGGCGAAGCTTCCGGTAGTCTCAAGGGGAAGGAGGTGCTCTGGAGCTCGGTGGTGGAGGAGCTCGCATACAGCTCCGACGAGCCTCCGGCTAATCAAGAAGTAAGTACCTGCAAGGGGTTAGGAGATAGCCGAAGCATGCTACGTGATCGTAGAGTGAACGTGAGTGCGGTGAGAGGCCTAAGGGGCGAGGAAGGTGGTCTAGTGATGGTGCTCTGCCGAGGTGGCGGAGCTCGCGACAGCGTGAGGTGAAGTGCATGATCTGAGGAGATGGAAGGGTGTGCGAAGGTACCGGCTCCGAGGTGAAACTCGGAGGGTGGTCAGATGAAGGCAAAGTCAGCCAAGGGCGGCGAATAAATTATGAGAAAACACAAGAAAAAGAAGACGAAGATCGGAGGGAAGATGGAGGCATCTACCTGGGAAATGGAGCTCGAAGGCATGCTCCTGGTCGTCGCTCGAACAATGGTAGATGGTCCTGAGCTCGTGCAGCTCACGGAGGAGGCTGCAGCATGGCAGGGAAGGTCGTGGATCTCGTCGGAGAAGAAGAACGGTCTTCGCTCAACGTCATGACGAATTGCTGTCACCAAATTCAAGGTCGGAGCTAAGGGTATCTCTCTGGAATGGCGGATGGGGGTGACAGTAGCCGAAGGTGGCTAATTTATAGGATGAGAGTGACGCTAGGGATGACTGGGAGATGATGTTCGTGGACGTCGTGGAGCAGCTCTAGGGGTCGTCGTGAAGATCGAGGGAGCTGGCGAAGTTGAGGGATGAGTGGGCTCCATCGTGGTGGGGTCATGGTTGGAGAAGGTGGTTGTCGTGAAGTCAAAAATAGAAAGGGGGTGGTTGCTACGCGAGATTGATAATGTGGGAGAGAGACGTTCTGGAGGTAGGAGACGAAGTCTCGACCGTTGGATCTTGCGATCCAACAGCTGGGAAGATGGCGCTAAGGAGCGGCTCTGATAAGATCCAAGGCGATGTGACCGGATGGTCGTGGCGGAGGCGATGTGTCGTGATGAGGACGCAACATCAGCGGGTGGTGAGGATGACTTTGTTAGAGGCGATCGGAGGGTTGAGAGCATCGAGTGAATTGAGCAGTTAGGATTAAAGGTCTCAGGCGAAATCGAATGGCAGTTAACGTGCCACGTGGCAGAAGGGGATAAAGGCGAGAACATGCGGCATAAATGAAGTCAAGGGATTGATCTGACGGCGGCAAGTTAAGGCGTACGTGGATAATACTAGGCCGTTGGATCTATATGAAGATCCAACGGTCCAGAGCGCAGGCGGATAGGCTAAAGGGAGCGGGCCGCATGGCGTAAGCAGATAGCACCACGTGGCCAGATGTGAGTGGCCGAAAGGAGAAATGAAATTAGAGAGAGAGGGAGGCCGAATTTAGAAAAATTCAAAACATGAAAGTTGTAGATCTCGATAAGATCTACAAGTTTCATGTTGACCAAAAATGGAAATGAGGTCAAATATGATACAAAAAATACAGGAATGCAAATGTACATACACATAGTATACAAGGAGGCCCAAAAACCCAACATTTGCCTACGAGCTTCAAATTGAATGAAATTAGTCTCATTTTAGAGGTCTCTGGATGTGTATCATCTGAAGGTGAGTAGACCTAATTTGGAGTTGGTAAGAGAGAGCAATGGGCCTTCTAAGGTCCAGGGGTTTTAGGGATTTATTGGGTATTTTACAAAAGAGATCTCTGGCCTTCTTCCCTATATTATTAACTAATGGTGTACATATTATAAGGAAGGTGTTATTTATTTTAGAGGGGATAATAGGTGTATATTTTACATGTGGATTTTACACATGGAGCTGACTTCTTATTTAAATGCCAGGATGAATGCTAAAATGGATATTTTGCGAAATGATGCATAAATGCTATTTATGCAAGATAAAGGAAAATATGAAGCTAAATACCTAGGGACAAAGCTCTATTTTCAACTTTAAGAGTGTTGAATCACATATTCATCAACCCTCTATACTTAAACCTTGCTCGTCCCCGAGCAACTAAAATGAAATGCAAGATTGAAATGAGATTGGGTTCCATACCAAGGTCATGAACAAAATTGAAAATGGAGCTTAACTCGACCTTTGGATTAGTTGTGTGGCGGAACCTTATTGGGATCTGAATTTAGGACCTAACAGACTTTAAGTTCTGCAAGTCTTCTATTCAAGACGCCTCAACAGTCAGGTCAGAACAAATCCTCAGACGCAAATTTCTTATGACTATGATTCTTACTTGTACTGTGTAAGTGATTAATATCTCTCCACATCAGAAATGGCTAAGAAGCAGCCTCCTCTAACAAGGTAACTCTAATTACCCGGTCCAGTAACTCTTTCCTCGAGGAGCGGGGTATTTCCTTCTAAGTTCAAGTGTGACCAGCTCAAGAGGAGGGAGTGGAGAAGAGAATGGACGGTAGCCAGTGTAGCTACCTATCCCGGGATGCCTGACCAGTGTAGCCAAGTCATCCAGCTGCTTTTTCTTTGCTAATATACATACTCCGACAAGCATTTCATTTTCTATCTGGCCTGTCTAATTTTTTTGGAGTTCTTGCATTTTTTTTCCGAACTATATACAAGGTGCAGCATGTACATCAGGAGGTTTTCCTCTTGAGCCAGTAGACTATCCCTCTTTTGAAGCATTATTGCAACCCACAGCATCCTGTCCTCAGACTTCAACACCACCAGACTAGGTTGAGATGCACTACCCTCCCTAGAGGAGGACGGATGTTTCCACCCGTGTGCTACTCCAAGCTAAAGGATTCTACTTCCTCACCACCTCATCAATGAAGAGCTACGTGCATTGTGCTTTTCCAAGTTAGGTCACTGTCTAAAAGAATCATGCGTGTGCACGAGATATTCTACATAGACTAATCAGGATGACATGTGAACATAGACTGGTGGACTCAAAGAATTAAGTCACTTGACCTGAGAAATCTTAACTCCAGTTCCTATAAGGTTCCTCTGAAATTAGGTGGATCAATGTCAAATCAAGTCCATCCTCAATATCTACTCATAACTTGGTTCAGAACCCACTAGCTTTTCACCTTGCATATGCAAGATATGCAGATGAGATGCAGATGACATGCTATGAAATGCAAGACTCTTTTTCTTTCTTTTTTGATGTAGAGATGATATGCAAGAGTAAATAAGAAGCCTTTGAGTTTTTCACATTATCATTTTATTTCAATTATTTGGTATACCTCCTATGTTACAACAATTTACAAGAGTATGATACAACTTATACAAGTATATTTTTACAAAAAAACATTTTCTCCAAATTTTACCCAAAAACCGTAACTATTGCGTAATATATAAAAAGATACGTGAAAGTACAAGCTATGGGTAAAGTATATATGTAATATATACACCCCCCTATACATAGCGCGTGATATGTCCTTAGAGTACGAAAAGCGATAAAAAAGACATAGCTCGTGCTAAGCATAAGAGAGCTAAAATTACAAAATGTATAGAACTTGCTTCGCCCCCTATACATAGGCTTTGGCTGCCTAAGTGTAGAAGAAGACAAAAAATGGGTGGACGAGGTCAAGAAATGGATGAATATACAATATGGGCACCGGTCTCCCCCTATACTTAGGCTCATTTCAGCCTAAGTATAGGGTGGAAGTGAGTATGAAGACCGATGTGATCTGGAGGATGTACAGAGAGCAGACTCAAGTGACTCGTCCCCACTATACCTAGGATCTGGTCATCCTAAGTATATTCCAAGATAGTGATCAATGATGCTGGGGTGAGTTACTAGAATTGCAGGGGGAGAATGGACAGAATGTATAGGAATGATGGTATATACAAGTGAGTAGGTCTGAATCTTTCAAGATGCTGCTGATGGCTAGAGCTCACTGCTACAAGGTCTCATGCGCGGCTCGAGGTGCATCCGCTGAATCTGTCTCGTGCATAAATACAATCTCCTAAACATGGATTAACTGCTCATTGGATTCGAAGAAATGCTTCAACAGTTGTCCATTCACTAGGAATGTCGGTGCATCATCTACGAGATCTGAGATCTCGACACATCCACTATCATGCACCGTACGGACGAAAAATGGGCCTGACCACTTGGACTTCAACTTGCCTTGGAAGATCTTGAGCCTAGCATTAAACAACTATACCTTCTGTCCAGGAACAAAGGTCTTTCGTCTGATATATCTATCATGCCAATGCTTCACCTTGTCCTTGTACACCAAACTGTTGTCATATGCGCGGTTTCTGACTTCCACAAGCTCATTTAGATCCATTTCTCTCTGCTTCTGCCCAAGGTGTGTGTTCCAGTTGACCTTCTTAATTGCCCATTCTGATTTATGCACTAACTCTGCGGGCAAATGGCACGACTTTCCGAATACCATTCGGAATGGGGGAGGTTCCTAATGGTGTCTTGTAAGCTGTCCTATACGCCCATAGGACTTGATCCAAAATTTGAGATCAGTCCTTCCTGTCTGGGCGGACAAGCTTTTGCAATATAGTCTTCACCTCCCGATTCGACACCTCAGCTATACCATTAGTCTGTGGGTGGTATGGGCTAGTGACACGGTGTTCGATGCCGTAGTCCTTCAGAAGTTTCTTCACATCTCGGTTTACAAAGTGGCTACCCCTATCTGATATCATCATTTTGGGGATGCCGAACCTAGAGATTATGTGCTCTCTGATGAATTCATAGACAGTCCTGCTGTCTGATGAATCTGTGATTCATCACTTCAAAAGTCAAAAATAGAGCCTTGTTCCCGAGAAAATAGAGGCATATTTCCCCTTATATTGCATAAATAGCATTCATGCATGTATTCATAACTCATGTAGTTTAGCTGTCCATTTACATTTAAATAAGAAGCCAAAAATCCCATGTAAAATACCCATGCATTAAAATAACCTCTTCTCTATAATATGTACTCCTTAGTTAATAATATAGGGAAAAAGGCCAAAAATCCCCTTTGTAAAATAGCCAATAAAGCCTGAGAACCGCTGTACATTAGAATGCAAATAAAGCCCTCATGCAAACTCCGAATTAGGTCTACTTACTCTTAGAATACTACACATTAAAAGACCTTTAAAATGACACTAATTTCATTGAATTTGGAGCTTGTATGAGAAAGATGGGTTTTTGGGCCACTTTGTATACTATCTATGTATATCTATGTATCCTTGTATTTATGTATCATATTTGACCTCATCTCCGTCTTTGTCAACATAAAACTTGTAGAGCTCATCAAGATCTACAACTTTCATGTTTTGAGTTTTTCCAAATTCGGTCCCCTCTTCTCTCTACACATGCATCTTATTCCAGCCACTCACAGCAGGCCACGTGGCGCCCTCTGGTTGCGCCACGCGGCCCGCTTCCCCTCGCCTCACCCGCCTGCGTCCTCAGCCGTTGGATCTCGCTTCGGATCCAACGGCCCAGCCTTTTCCACGCACGCCCCTTGCCTGAACCATCCGATCATCTCCTGCATTAATCTACGCCGCTCGTTCGCGCTTTCACCAGAGCCCTCCACGTGGCAGCATCTACGCCGCTTGATCAGACCCTTGATCTCTCAATCGCAGCCGCCCTTCTCCCAGCGAATCGCGGCCATCTGATCAACATCATCTCCTCATCCAGGCCGTTCGCTCACGCTTCGCTAGCAGCGCGCCACGTGGCTCCATCGCAGCCCATCATCTCTGCGCCCCAGATCTAATCCTACCCGACCAGCTCCCCCTTGATCCCCACCGTTGGATCACAAGATCCAACGGAGGAGACCTCGTCTCCTACCTCCGGGCGCCCCTCTCTCCCACGTCCCTTGCCTTGCGGGAGAGGCACCCCCTTTCTATTTCCAGCTGCACGTCAGCCTCCCTCTTCCACCGCTGACACCCCCACGACATCACCCACTCGTCCCTCTCCCTCGCCGTATACCTCACGCTCCACCACTCCCTCCAGAGTCGCCCCACGTCGACCACCAACCTCGCCTCGTCACCCGCCAACCCATCACCTTCACCTTATAAATACGTCACCACCGGCAACGTTCACCCCCATCCGCCACTCCAGAGAGCTTCCCTGAGCTCCGACCTACCAATTGGTGACATCAATTCGTTGAATCGTTGAGCGAAGAAGGGGATTCGACTCCGGCGAGATCCACGGCCGCCACCGCTGTGCTGCAGCCTCCATCCGCGAGCTGCGCGAGCTCAGGCCGCCTATCGACCTTCGAGCGACGACCTGGAGCCCAAACCCGAGCTCCATTTCCCAGGTAGATCCCTCCATCCATCGTCCGATCTTTCTCTTATTTTTCTCCGATTTCTCTGACTTTATTCGCCGCCACCGGCCACCTTCTCGCTTCCAATCCACCTCGACGAGCTTCGTGTCGAAGCTCCCATCCCTGCTGTCCCACCTACACGCTCCGACGACGCCTCTCGCACTATTCCGACCAACAGCTCCGCCAGTTGGCCGGAGCACATCTCCAGCTCACCTCCTTCACACCGTAGGCCTCGCCGACCATCTACATATCTCCACGAGCACTCGCACGCCTAGGCTATCTCTTCTAACCCCCTGCAGGTACTTGGCTTCTCACTGAACGGAAGCTCGCCGGAGACGCTTTCGAGCTTCATCGACAGAGACACCGGGGCCCTCTCCGACGCTCCCGAGACCACCATTATCTCCGCCTCCACGCCACGAAGCTTCCGGGCGATCTCCGACAAGACGGAGAGCATCAACAACACGAGGAAGGACGGGCGGAGCTACAGCCCGATCGCCGGAGCGCCGCCTTCTCCTCCGCAGGAGGCGGAGGGCCGTCGAGGAAGAAGAGCAGCCGCCGTTCGATCAAACGATCGAACGGCCCTCACGTCGCCACGCGTCCCCTCACTGCGGCCGTCCTCAACCGTTGATCTCTCCCCAGATCTGACGGGTCCTCCCGTTGCCACGTGTCTTCACCGCCACCCGTTGGATCGATCTTGATCCGAACGGTCCGAATTACACCACGTCGACATATACCGAGCCTTAGCCCCAAGCCTAGGCTCGGGCGACCCGAGGCTACTCCGAGCCGCAGTCCGGACCTCCAGAGAGCCCGAACCTCGATCCGAGCCACAGCAGCCCTCCGAGTCTAGGCCGCCCACGTGAGGAGCACGTGCGGCCTGGGTAAATTGCACAGAAGCCCCTGGAGCTTTCCAAAATTGCAAAGAGGTCCCTGTGAAGCAGACCCCACGTGAGGAGCACGTGCCCTGTGGAAAATTTGTACAAGAGTCCCTCGTATTATAAGAAATTGCATTTTAGTCCCTGTCTGCATATTTGCTTATTGTAATTTTAATTTCCTGTATTGCATTTACACCCCTGTGTTTGCACGCATCCCTAGGTTGCATTTTACATCATTTTGAAATTCTAAAAACTGCATTTTGTTGGAAATTTTGTCCTCTGTCTATTG
This sequence comes from Ottelia alismoides, assembly GCA_037367405.1. NCBI lineage: Eukaryota > Viridiplantae > Streptophyta > Magnoliopsida > Alismatales > Hydrocharitaceae > Ottelia > Ottelia alismoides. Next base: position 174,995 of record JAZKJV010004753.1, read on the forward strand.
GTACACGTGTCATCTTTTTGTAAGTTCATTTGAATTATTAATGAATTAATTGGTGAATTGTTGACATATTTTGCCCCGTGACACCTTTTGATTTATAGTTAATTCTTTGTGCTTCCAAAATTCATCAAAAATACATAATAGCTTAAGGACAACATTTTTAACATACCATAAAAATTTCATAGTATTTTCACGCATATCGAGGCCTAAATAAATTGTTGAGTGATTTTCTTAGATTAATTTTAATTAATTCATTTCATAGTGAAATTAAGTTCTGTTAATTTTCTTAGGTCCCTTCTCATTAGAACCACCTAGGATAATTTTAGTTCTTGGAAAAATTGTGGTTTGATATTTATTAAAAATTAAATACTGAAAATCACCCTGTCTATTCATTTAATTCACAGTAGATTTATTTAGTGTCGAAAAATTCCAAAAAAATTAGTGTAGGTCATTTTCATCACCATTAATCATCTGGTCAATTTTCATAATTTTTGGACTTCATTTGATATCACAATAAAATTGAACACTAAATTGGCCTGCATTGTCTACATAAGTCTGCATAAAAAATCTTAAAAAGACCAAAAAAAAATTACTCCTCGTAAATCAACACTCGGATCCTTGCTTAAATTCACCTAAGGAGACAGATGCCTCCCTGAGATCGACCTTGGACTTCCATCAAGTAAAAAATATTGCCGCTTAAAATTAACTTCACATTAATTGATAAGTGGTTTTTGATTAACCCCTTGTATCCGACTGCAACGAATCACATTAATTAATTTGGACATTAATTTGACCGAATTAACATAGGGTGCGGGAGCGACACCACTGTCTGCAGCTCAGGTCGGGATAGCCTCCACCCACCGGGATAGGTAATCTAGATTACCGCAAGAAGGATGTATTCGAATCCATAGCTAACAAGGAATGGGCCCATGAAATCGATGCTCCAGGCATCAAAGACATCACAAATGATGACAGACTGCATAGGCATCTCATCCTTGGATCGAATGGTTCCTCCCATTCTTTGGCATACTATGCACGACTTCGCAATGGTGATGGCATTGCGAAACAAAGACAGCTAGTAAAAGCCACACTGAAGTACCTTCTATGCGGTCCTCTTCCCAGAGTGGTGTCCTCCTGCCTCCAACTTGTGGCATAAAGAAAGGACACTCTGGTATTCCTCCTGAAGAATACACCGTCTCCAGACACAATCCGGTCATTCAGAGAAAAGGATCGGATCCTCCCAATGGTAGTGTCTAGCATCCGACTTCAGTCAGTCAATGTGGCTCTTAGGCCAACCTTCGGGAACCTTCTTGGAGACAAGATAGTTCACGATGTTGGCATACCATGGGAGTGAGTCGACAACAAAAATCGACTCGTCAGGGAAGGAGTCTCGAATAGGTGAATCCTCGGAAGTATTAAGATCTTCGAGACGAGAGAGATGATCGGCTACTACATTCTTCTTTCAAGGTTTATCACGGATGTCCAAATCAAACTCCTGGATAAGCAGAATCCACCTAAGAAGATGCGCCTTCGCGTCCTTCTTCTCCATCAAGTATCGTAGTGTTGTATGGTCAATGAACACAATTACCTTGGATCCAATTAAGTGAGATCAGAACTTGTCCAAGGCAAACACTACCGCAAGCATCTCCTTTTCCATAACTGTATAGTTACGCTGAGCGGTATCAAGAACTTTGCTTGCGTAGTGGATTGCAAATGGGACGCCATCTCTCCTTTGTCCTAACACAGACCCGAAGGTGAAATCTGATGCGCCCGTCATGATCTCAAAAGGTAGAGACCAATCTGGGGCTTGTAGGATCGGTGCGTCCACGATCATTCCTTGCAATAGCTTAAAGGCCTCAAGACATTTGTGATCAACAACAAACTCCATGTCTTTGCCAAAAAGCTCAGTTAGCGGTCGGGCAATCTTATAAAAATCCTTGATGAATCTCCGATAAAATCTGACATGCCCAAGGAACGACCACAACTGCTTGATGTTGGTTGGTGGCTGGAGTCATCTGATCACATCCACCTTGGCAGGGTCAACCTCCATTCCTCTCTTGGAGATGACGTGTCCCAACACAATACCCTCCGTCACCATGAAGTGACTTTTCTCCCAGGAGAGCACCAGATTAACCTCACAACAACGTTTGAGGACTCGATCCAGATTCCTAAGACATGAATCGAAGGAATCGTCGTGGACTGAGAAGTCGTCGATGAAGACTTCCAGGAATTCGCCGACCATTTCGGCAAATACAGCAATCATGCACCTTTGAAAAGTACCTGGAGCATTGCATAACCCAAAGGGCATGCGCCTGAAAGCATAGGTACCAAAGGGGCATGTGAACGTGGTCTTTTCTTGGTCCTCCGGAGCTATGGCTACTTGATTGTAGCCTGAGAACCCATCCAAGAAACAAAAGAATTCTTTCCCTGCTGGTCTCTCTAGGATCTGATCAAAGAATGGTAGGAGGAAATGATCCTTCTTCATCGCGGCATTCAAGCGTCTGTAATCCACACAGACGCACCGTAACGTGGGCACTCGCGTCACGATCTCCTCTCCATCGTCATTGGTGGTTGTCTGAATTCTCGATTTTTTCGGGACCACATGGATCGGGGCCACCTATTTCGAGTCGGAGATGGGATAAATGAAACCCGCATTGCACCATTTCTCTATCTCCTTCTTTACTACCTCTCGTAAATTTGGATTCAAACGACATTGGAATTCACGAGAGGGTTTGGCCTCATTCTCCAAGTAGATATGGTGCGAACACAGAGCAGGATTTATCCCGTGGAGATCGGAAATGCTCCAGCCTATTGTCTTGCAGTTTTTCTCTAGGAACTCTAGCAAGCGAGATTCCTTCTCCTCGGTCAACCGCAAACTGATGATGACCAGATATTTCTTCTCTTGACACGCAAGGAAGGCATATTTCAGTGTTGTGGGTAAAGGTTTGAGCTTAGGTAAGGTGTGATCGTCTAGCAAATCTGGCTCAATCGAATCTGGCTCAGTGTTGGAAGTGGCTGGATCTTTCTCTGTAATTGCTGCCACCAAGTTATTCGGCTCTGATGTCGGATTGTCAAAGGTCTTCATACGATCGGCAAAAGTCACGTCCGACTCGTCATCCTCATCTTCCGATTGTCCTAAAGAGAGAAGGACTCACATGCTTAGATGGGCCTCTAAGTCATCGAAGATGTAAGGGGATGCAAGTTCTGAGCTGTACTCGTTTCTAAGTACCTCGCAAACTGACTCATGCACTGGATCATCTCCGGATGGAAGGGACTCATCGATGCTGGCTGGGTTCTGTCTCCATGGCCCAACTGTGTCTACATAGTCGCAGTCTACTTCGGATGAAGAGTACTCGGTGCTGGATTCGGAATCCGGTCTTTGCCCTGGTTTGCTTCATCTCCAGTTCCTCATCTCCGCCGGAGTTTGGACCTGGATCTTCCCGATCTTGTAACCAAATAAGGCTCCTTTTGTTCTGAGGAAGGGCCTTCCTAAAATGATCTGGGAATCTCTCCAATTACGAGGGGTTTCCATATCTAGGATAGTGAAGTCCATGATGTATTCTTGACCCTCGACTTTGATTACAACATTCCACAATTCCCCTTGGGACATCTTGATTGATTTATCAGCGAACTGCAGGAGGGCTCTGGATTTCTAAGAGGTCCGAGATTAAGCTGCTCATAGAGGGCTGTAGTCATTAAGTTAATTGAGGATCCATTGTCTAGGAGAGTGCGTGCAAAAGCAATGTCATCGACATGACTCACCACTTAATGCGCACCCATGTCTCTTCATTTCCTTGGAAATGAGTTTTTTATTGCACAAATCGTGGCTACTGATAGAATGTGTTTCTCAACATGGCTTTTGGTCTTCCTGCTAACCCTAGTAGGTGTGCATCTCACCTTCAGGTACTTCTGAAATGCTGGAGTCATTTCCACGTACTTGTCAAAGGGGATTGTGACCTTGATATACTTGTTGCAGAACTTTGCCATCTCAGGGTCATCTTTTTGGATTTTTTTGATTTTCTTCTTTCCACCCGTAAGAGATCAGGGGAAAGGGATTATTGACTCTAACACATGTTCTGAAACTGAAATGTTTTCATTGAAAGCAGGAACTGAGTTCTGTACAAGACTCGGACTCTGAATCAGACTCGAACTCTGACTCTGACAAAAAGGAAAATACTGTGGCGAAATCGGTGACGCGTCTTCCGTGACTTCTGGACGGTTCTCCTCAGATGGAGGTGCGGGCTCTTCATCGGTTTCGTCGGACTCTCTGCTGGTGCGGGTTTGCTGCTTCGAGGACCCAGAAGTCCTCTTCTTCTGCCGATGGTGGTGATGGTGGTGCTGCTCCTCTTCTTCCTCCAAGTTCTCCTCAGGTAGAGACTTGGCGGCTCCTTCCTTCGATGCCCATGACCGATCAGGTACGTTCATGGTCCTTCCGCTCCTGAGGGACATAAGATTTACATTATCGTATGAAAGGATCTTATGTTCAGACAAACACTTATCTGAATAGTATACCTGATCACGAGGTCGGTTCTGGACTTGATTTAGGTTGTTCGGGTTAGCCTGAACCTGGATGGGAATTGGAGTCCTTGGCACCATCTGTTGATCTTGGGTACGCGAAACACGATTCAGATCGGTTCTCATATCTAGATAGTCATTCTGGATTTGCTGGACCCTATCAGACAGGGTCTGGATTGCCAAGGTAAGGGACTCCAATTCGGTGGGTTGTGCTTGCTGATGCTGACTCGCGAATGAGGTTCTGTACTGGCCATGCTGATACTACTGCTGCTGATAGGATGGTACCTGGCCCTGTTGTCCTGAGTGGAATGTACGTTGCTGTTGCTGGTGCTACTGAGGCTGGTACCCTCGTTCGGGCCTGGACTGAACAAAGCGCGGTACGGGGACGTTGCTGGTTTCCTGGAAAGCTAGGGAAGGTCGGTGAGGCTGACCATTCCCCATCCCCGACTATCTGCCGACGTGGTCACGGCTATACCACAACCCTTTGATCTCGAACACCTGCGGAGGCTCCTCGTATCTGGTCTCCACCAGTGGGGGTGCATGCTGGTCCTGCTGGGTGTAAGTATGATCCTCTACCCATCCACTCTGAGGCCCCGGTACCTTCTCTTGTACAAGATGGACTCGATGTACAGGTACAAGCGGTGCAGAAGGGGCAGGTAGCTTCATCTTAACTACCTTCTCAATAAGTTCCTTCACTTGCTTTGGCAGACGTGAGAGAGACTCAAGGTCAGTGACCCTTTTGTGGATCTGCTCGACCATGGTTAACTTATTAGCAATCATCCCCATGCTGGGAATGAGGTCCTCTGTCAGATCCGCTACAGTCCTCCGGGTTGTCTCGTTGGATAGGATTGAGGGAGACAACTGATAGGCCCTAGTGGCATGCAACCTGCCGGTTTCCGCTATCTACTCTAGTATCTTCCATACAACATTCTCGTTCTTATTCAGATAGCCTCCTCCACAGGCGGTACTCACTAACCTCTGCATCTCCGAGGTTAAAACACAGAACAAGGTCTGTACTAAGATCACCAGAGAAAAGCCGTGGCAGGGACATTTCTGAATTAGGTGATTCAACCTATCCTAGGCATCATGGAATGGTTCACTGAGTCCCTGGGAGAAACTAGCGATCTTTGTTCTCATTTGATTAGTCCTACTGAGAGGGTAGAACTTCTTTAATAAGTCCTTGAACTGCAATCAGGTTGTACATCTCACCCCTAGGTTCTTCAACCAATGTACTACCTTCTCTTCTAAGGTGAAAGGGGTGGCCTTCAGTCAAATGTAATCCTGCCCAACCCTAGGATTGCTAAGGTTGTTGCAAACAAGCTCGAAGTCTCGGAGGAAGGCATATGGTTCTTCATGGGCATTTCCGTTGAACTTCGGTAGCAGGCTAAGGAAGTGGGGCTTGAGTTCAAATGCTTGGGGGGGAGGGGGGGGTACTGCTGGTGCCAACCAACTTTGTATCTCATTCTCTGTTGGGTTATAGGCATCAAACATTGGTCGGTTGATTCCTCCTGCCGCAATGATCTGTCCCATTCTTGCTGTAAGATCTGCATTTTGTTGTTCAGCTTGGGTGAGGCGAGCCAGGACTTGCTAGAGTGGTTCATCTTGGGATCCTTCCTCATCTGGGTGTCGCTTTGGTGGCATCTTGTCCTCTAGTCCTAGGAAATGGAAATGATCTGGTTTAGAGGATAACTCAAGGAAGGGATTCTTACTGAGGCGATGGTCTTCCTCGGTAAGCTCAAAGGAGAGGAAAGGGTTGGTTTGAGATTAACCACCCCAGGTGTGAGGGATCCAGAACTCAAGAGGGTCATGAGCTCTAGGTGGTCCAAGTTGCGCTTGGTCCGGTGAAGATGATTTTCGTGGGGGACTCAAAGAGAGATTGGAGAATAATGTGTCGATATTCCCCCAGTCAGTCATCTTGAAGTGGCGAGAAGAATCGGGAGTTCTAAGTAAAGATAGGATTTTACTCCTACCTGAAGCAAGCAATACAATCCAAGACCCTGGTTTCACACTCTACATCGTGAAGGACTCGAAACCAAGTCCAATTAATCTTGTTAGTTTTTAAGTGTGATTTTTCAAGCAAGATAGCAAGGATTTACGCGGCCTATATGGGAGTCGGCTCAGAGACGGATGCGTCTTCCTTGTTTAACCTGTCGCCTAAGATACCATCGGTCCTTCCTTTCTTCGCTCCTATCCCAAGTTGACGGACTCAAAGACCATGCCCCTATCTACCTGCAAGCAGGCGGAGGCTGACAAGGCTGGAACTTCACCCCGAAGGGTTACTAGCAACTTGTTGCAAAGTACCGCTGGTTCACCCCTGACTACTCGCGAACAGGCAGAGGCTACTTGGTACTAGTCAGTGAATCTAAAAAATATTCAACTCGTGATATTTGCTAGGATCAGTTGGCCCGTGATATGGAAAGCGGGGATTTGGGCTCTGCCTTAAGCTATTCACACACTCTCAAGTACCCTCACTCAGCCTGAAAACAAGGTCGGGGATTAGTCTCCCGCAAACACATGTTCCAATTTTATTGATTTTTTGTCAATAATTTTAGCAGTCCCGGTTTTAAGTTAAGTTCTCACTTGTTAGTCCAACCACAATGCACACCTATCGTCCAATCCCAAATTTTGTTTAATTTAAGTTTGAAAAATAGAGGTGGAAATCGTGAAAAGCAGATGCACGAAAAACGATGATGCGTATGCTGAGTTAAGAAGACATATCGTGATCCCTTTGCTTTTTATACAAGATGCAGAACAGAATTGAAATCTTTACACTACATGCAGAAGCAAGCGAAAAAATCCTCTCCTAGATGGGAAATTCTATTAGCGAGTGAAGAACATGTTGATTTGACTAGATCTGTCTGGTCCTAAAGATTACGAGTACAAGCAAACCCTAGTGTGGCTCGAGGAGCCGCTAGTGCAAGCCTATTCTAAAAATTCAAATCACACAGCAGACGGGGACATAGTTCCACTATCTTTACACACGCGAGAACCCAAACGGGAATCGTTGGAAATGATGCGAAAAAGTAGAGAAGTGAATAAAAATACAGGTTCTCTCAGATCACTCAAAGAATTAAAACGTCGAATCCTCGAAGCATCTTCGACTCCTCGCCTTCCTCGCACAGAAATAATTTGAGGTCAGATAGAGAATGACAAAATTTAAAGGATAGAAAATATTCACAAGAACACTGGGGGTCAGACTACCCGGGGATAGAAAATCAAGCACTCAGAATTACTGCAAATTAACCTAAGCCGTGCCTCCCCAGCAACGACGCCATTTTGAAACGCATCCCAATACCCTTGTTAATTCGAGCAAATTAATCTTCAAATTAATTAATATCGTTCGTTGCAGTCGGATAATGAGAGCAGATAACAAAAACCACTTTTAATTAAAGCAAGTTAATCTCGAGCGGTAATTTTTATTTTACTTGGGCAAGCCCAAGGTCGAACTCAGGGAGGTAGCTGTCTCCTTAGGTAAATCCTTAGCAAAGTCCAAAGTGTGATTTTCAGAGGATAATGTTTTTCTTTTTAATGTATTTTATGCAAGACACATGCAAGATCTAACCGGTTTCTAAGTTAATTCAGAAATATGGTCAAAACAAGTCCAAAAATCAAGAAACTTGGCCAGATGATGAAATGGGATGAAATTAGACTACCCTAATTTTTTTTGGAATTCTCTGACACTAAATTAAAATACTATGAATTAAATATGAATGCAAGGTGATTTTAACTAAATTAATTTTAATAAATATCAAATCACAACATTTTTGGGAATAAAAATAATCTTAGATAAATCCAATGGAGAGGAAACCAGGAAAATTATCAAACCTTAATTTTGATGTGAAATGAACCTATTAAAAATTAATTAATAAATTCACCAAATGAAGTATTTATCCTCAAAATGCGTGCAATTGAGATGAAATTTTTATGCAAGGTAAAGCTAATTATCCTAGATCTAATGTGATTTTTGGGGAATTTTTGGAGTCACAGAAAAATTACTATTAATTAAGAGGTGAAATTAGGCAAAATATAGCAAAAATGAGCCACTTAATTAATAGATAATTCTATTGATATTACAAAAATATGCCACATGTCACATAATGAAGAGGACAACATAAGTTACACCATGCAATTTTCCAAACTAAAAAATGAATTAATATGAATGCCTAATATGCGTGCAAAGACAGGGGAATAAAAGCAATTACAGGAATTTAAATTGCTGAAAATAAAATGTGCTGACAAGGACTATTGTGCAATTACCTATAGTGTAGGGGGGTGGATGCAATTTCTCCATGGGACACAAGCTCCTTACGTGGGGTCGCTTTGTAGGGACTAAAATGTAATATTGAAAACCTTCAGGTACCTTGGTGCAATTTGCCCAGGATACACATGCAGATCACGTGCTGGTCCCTAGGCTCGATGGTCTTCGGAGGCTCGGAGCGAGGCTCGGACCGATCTAGAGGTTCGACTTTGGCTCGGAGAAGCTTCGGGGATCCGAGCCTAGCGGACGGGGTAGAGGCTCGGATCTGGTGACGTAAATGGCTACTGGCCGTGCGATTAAGATGATCGAACGGCTGCTGAAGTCCAATGAAGAGGGCGACGTAGACAACCGAGTGCCGCTAGATCAGTGTGAATCCAATGGCCCTCTCAGGCTCTGGTGCTTGGCGACGTGGCGTGATCAGGCACGTAGGATCACAGATGATCCGACGGTTGCGAGAAAAGGCGACGTGGCCGGTTCTTGGTCGTCCGATCAAGATGATCGGACGGCTGCTGGCTGTCGTTCCCAACGGCCCTCCGCCTCCTGCGGAGGAGAAGGCTGGGCTCTAGAGAGGTTGGGCTAGCTCCGCCTCATCCTCCCTTTGTCGGCGAGGGGTACTGGAGACTCTAGCGTAGCTCGGAAGATGCGTGGAAGGCTGGCGAAGCATCCGGTAGTCTCAAGAGGGAAGGATGTGCTCGGGATCTCGATGGCGAAGGAGCTCGCATACAGCTCCGACGAGCCTCCGACCAATCAAGAAGTATGTACCTGCAAGGGGTTAGAAGATAGCCGAAGCGTGCTACGTGATCGTGGAGTGAACGTGAGTGCGGTGTGAGGCCTAAGGGGCGAGGAAGGTGGTCCAGTGATGGTGCTCCGCCAAGGTGGCGGAGCTCGCAGCGGCGTGAGGTGAAGTGCGTGATTTGAGGAGATGGAAGGGTGCGCGAAGTTGCCGGCTTCGAGGCGAAGCTCGGAGGGTGGTCAGATGAAGGCGAAGTCGGGCAATGACGGCGAATAAATTATGAGAAAATGCAAGAAAAAGAAGACCAAGATCGGAGGGATGATGGAGGCATCTACCTGGGAAATGGAGCTCGAAGGCGTGCTCCTAGTCGTCGCTCAAAGAATGGTAGATGGTCCTGAGCTCGTGCAGCTCACAAAGGAGGCTGCAGCACAACGGGGAAGGCCGTGGATCTCACCGGAGAAGAAGCCCGGTCTTCGCTCAACATCACAACGTATTGTATCACCAAATTGAAGGTCGAAGCTACGAGTATCTCTCTGGAATGGCGGATGGGGGTGATAGTAGCCGAAGGTGGCTGATTTATAGGACGAGAGTGACAGCAGGGATGGCTGGGAGATGATGTTCGTGGACGTCGTGGAATGGCTTTGGGGGTCGTCGTGAAGCTCGAGGGAGTTGGCGAGGTTGAGGGATGAGTGGGCTCCATCGTGGTGGCATCAGTGGTTGGAGAAGGTGGTCGTCGTGAAGTCGAAAATAGAAAGGGGGTGGGTGCTATGCAAGATGGAGAACATGGGAGAGAGACGGTCTGGAGGTAGGAGATGAAGCATTGATCGATGGATCTTGCGATCCAACGGCTGGGAAGATGGCGCTAAGGAGCGACTCTGATATGATCCAAAGCGATGTGATCGGATGGTCGTGGCGGATGCCACGTGTCGTGATGAGGACGCAGCATTAGCGGGCGGTGAGGATGACTTTGCTAGAGGCGATCAGAGGGTTGAGAGCATCGAGTGAATAGAGCGGTTAGGATTAAATCTCTCAGGCGAAATCGAATGGCAATTAACATGCCATGTGGCGGAAGGGTATAAAGGCGAGAACGTGGGGCGTAGATGAAGTCCAGGGATTGATCTGACGGCGGCGAGTTAAGGCCTACATGGAGAATACTGGGCCGTTGGATCTATATGAAGATCCAACGGTCCAGAGCGTAGGCGGACATGCTAAAGGGAGCGGGCCGTGTGGCGCAATCAAAGTGCACCACGTGGCCAACTGTGAGTGGCTGAATGGTGAAATGAAATTAGAGAGAGAGGGAGGCTGAATTTGGAAAAACTCAAAACATGAAAGTTGTAGATCTCGATGAGATCTACAAGTTTCATGTTTAGCAAAAAATGGTGATGAGGTAAAATATGATACAAAAAATACAGGAATACAAATATACATACACATAGTATACAAGGAGGCCCAAAAACTCAACTTTTGCCTACGAGCTCCGAATTGTATGAAATTAGTCTCATTTTAAAGGTCTCTGGATGTGTTTTCATCTGAAGGTGAGTACACCTAATTTGGAGTTGGTAAGAGAGAGCTATGGGCCTTCTAAGGTCCAGGGGTTTTAGGGCATTATTGGGTATTTTACAAAAGAGATCTCTGGCCTTCTTCCCTATATTATTAACTAATGGTGTACATATTATAAGGAAGGTGTTATTTTATTTTAGAGGGGATAATAGGTGTATATTTTACAGGTGGATTTTACACATGGAGCTGGCTTCTTATTTAAATGCAAGGATGAATGTTAAAATGGATATTTTATGGAATGATGCATAAATGTTATTTATGCAAGATAAAGGGAAATATGAAGCTAAATACCCGGGGACAAAGCTCTATTTTCAACTTTAAGATTTATCAATCACAGATTCATCAGGAAGCTACAACATTTTTTGGGATTTTTTCGAGTTTTTACTAGATCTTTCAAATAAATAGATACGATAAAGAGAAAATGCAACAATAGTAGAGGTATTAATGTAAATTGATAAAAGTTCAAGGGCCAAACTGTAATTTTTAAAATATATATATTTCAAACAAAATGTTATAGCTCTAATGTTAAATAAATAAAGCCCCAAGGGCATTTCTGTAAAAATGCCAAGCTCACGTGTAGAAATACGTAAGCCAAGCTGGCATGGACCAAGATGTAATTTTTAGAAACACAAGCGCTTGTGTGCAATTTTACCACAAATTTATAATGAAAATAAATTTTTCATGGACCATACTGAAATTAATAAAGCCAGGGGTCCCAGTGCAAAAGGTTTTGCACAAACCTAAATGTAAATCCAAAAAGTCTTAGGGTCATTTTGTAAATTTTACAAAACTATTTAAACGACGGATGAAAGTTTGTAGACTAATATTGAAATAGAAAATGTGTGGACGAGTTATGCAAAATACCCATGCATGGGGCATTGGCGGACGATGGATTTGATTCACTTGTCACGTGTCCGCATCACATGCAACGATGACGCTTTATCACTGATGTCCAGGATTAGATCGAGGGGAAAGATCATATGGCTGCAATGCTCTGGATCGGACGAGTGCTGTAGCTCTCGAAGATCGAGGGCAGATCTGATGGTCTTGGGTTGATGAGGAAGAACACTCGAAGAACTCGAGCCTGGCGAGATTGAAATGACTAGAGCTCGATCCTCCGAATACCTGGGAGTCCTCCAACAAGCATGATCAGTTCTTGCAGCTTCTTTGTGTTGCCCAGGGGCTTCGACACTAGCCAAAGAACAAGGAATAGTCCCAAGAGGCTCGATCTTGCTCTGGCGAACTTGGGTAAACTTTTTGGCAAAACCTAAGGCTCGGACGCCTCCTTCAGACTTTGAAAACAATCATATCACACACGAAAGCACAAGGGGACATGGATATGGTCTTTAGTGGCGAGAAATCGAGATGTGGCGGAATGGAAAGTGGTGGTCGAAGCTCAAGGGCTCCGGCAAGGGATTTTGATCGTAATTTAAGTTAATTTTTCCGACTGCAAGACAAAATAAAGAACTAAAACTATGAGTAGCTAAACTAAAAAGCGAAGAAATAAAAGGAAAGAGGGACCTCAACTAGCCTAAAAGCAGGGAGATGAACCTCACGGTAAGGTCTCACTGGAGGTGAAGAACACGTTGCTACGTTGCCTTCCTCATCTTAGCAATGGTTAGGCGAGCCTCCTGTCAGAAGACTCTATCCCAGGGATGTCAGAGGAGAGAAAGTTGGGTACAAACGGCTTGAAAAATGGAGGAAGTTGGGTGAAGGGGATTTGTACAGCAAGGTGGAGTAGAGAAGGAGAGATATTCGTGGTAGTGTACTAATCGAACAAGGAAGATTATGGAAGATCAAAGTACTCGACATGGATCACAGATGAGTAGGGAGAAAATCTCATGAAAGGACTAATTGGCTTCGAGCAATGGATCAATGGTAAAAAAAATCAAGACGATGGGTAATGAATCCATGATTCATTGCCTTTATTCTTTTGTTTTAGCAATTTCATTAGTCAAATACCTGTAAATACCCACTAATTTCATGAAATTATCTTTTTGCATGCATTTGTTAAATATGCATTTTTACCACATTTTCCATTCAAAATAAAAGAATAAAGAAGAAAAGAAAAAGGAAAGAAAAATTAAGGATGTGTTTATGTAATAAATACAGACTGACCCGAATCCCGAGAGAAGGTCAAGACTTGACCTAATTGACAAGGAATAAAGTAGGGGAGATAGGGTCTTCTGTCAAAAATCCAAAAATAATTTGTACATAAATTCCTTGTATAGTTGTATAAAATGTGTACTATTTTATTTGTACATAATTTGATCTTAAATAATTTTTTTTAAACAAAGGTTGAATTAAAAATGTGTTGTAAATAATAAAAATAATTGCAAAATAAAATAATGTACATATTACAAATAATCATCCTCAGAAAATGCCACAATGCCATCATTAAAATACCAATTCTGGCTCGATACGGACTCAAATTGAATCAAACTCGCTTCCATTATACTCTAAATTAAATTATCTTTCGAATGGCTGTAGTTTCATAATTTTTGGAGTTACGGTTAAAAAGTTAGTTTGATAGGATGTTTTGTTCAGCTCATCATTATTTATTGTAAATATTTATTCATATTTTTTATATACATAATTTAGGATTTAGGGTTTAAAATTTTATTTTCTTTAAAAATAAAAAGAAAAAAAATATAAATTATAAAATTAAAAAATGTTTCAAAAATTATTTTCTTATGTGTATGTGTATATTGTATCATATGTATATATTATTTGTATAAAACTAACCTCCTTATATAAAAATCACCAAAAAATAAAATATCTCATATTAATTAATTAATTTAATTTAATTGCGAAAATTGTTTTTAGATTTAATTGATTAATTCATTATTTGATTTTATAACATACCATGTATATAATATTTGATTCCATACCTTTAATGGCCACCATTAAGGTGGCCAATTGATTTTCATAAATTATTTAATTTATTTAAATCTGAAGTTCATAATTAATTTATTTATTTTATTACTTTCACCTATAAAGACCTTCCGCATTTGTAGATATTTTCTTTTTTAATTTTCTTCCACTTTTTAATGAGATCTTTCTCTCTCATTTTCGCTTGATCGATCTTTGGTGGAGAAGTGATCTCCAACAGCTTTTTTGTAGAAGAAGGCTCCTAGCCTTCGAGCCGTCCGGTGATAGCGCATCGGCCCTCGTCAAGGCCATCACGACATTTTTTACCCCGAGGTGAGATCCACTTTTCTTTCCTGTCATTTTTCCTAGGTAAAGCGTAGATTTAATTTTTGCGCCCATTTGATTAGTTTTATTTTATATCTTGAAAATCATAAAAAATCCCATCACTCACTTTTCAATCCGTCGCCAAAGTTTTCACCTCATCTCACGATCCCTCTATCTTCATGTTCTACCTCACACGATTACCCGCCTCTGACCACGCACGGTGGCCGGAGTCGCACGCATCTCTTCTCTCACCACGCTAAGATCTGATCATTTCACACATTCTATCATATTTAGAACTAAATAAAAAATAATTGTTTTACCCCTTTTTTCTAACATCTTTTTTGCAAGAAAATTTTAAAAACATAAATAAATAAAATAAAGGAAATTTTTTTTATTTACATTTCCTGTTTTCAAAAAAACAAAAAAACATATTTTATTCAGTTATCTGATTACATTTAAAAAATAAAAAAATAAAAAAAGTTATCCAGTCGAGCAAGGGCATGGCCCGTGCCGCACTCCCTTACGCGCGCCACCCGTTGTCTGCCGCGCGCCCCGCCTCCAAGCTCGAGCCGACGTGCGCCCCTCCTCAAGGCCCGAGCCCTCCAACCGGGTGGCTGCGTCGCCCGTCGCTCCACTGCTGTCCCGCACCTCCAGCCCGTCCCCGCGAGAGCTGATGCGCAAGACGGTGTCCGCCTCCTTCAAGAATCGTCGCCCGCGTAAGGCCGCCCCTCCACCTGTGCGGCACAGCCACACATCCACGATGCCTCCACGACGGTCACCCATCATAGAGCGGCGATTGTGCTCCATCCCTCTCCGCCTCACCGCGCCGCCGCCCATCCGCATCTCCCCCCCACCACCCCGCATGTGGGCCGTCCTCCTTCGTGCCACTAGGTCGTTACGCGGGTTGCCACGCCTCCTGTGAGAAGAAGAAAAGAGGGGTGGCGACTACCCTCCCCCTAATTCCCAATTTTGAGAACGAACTAAGAAGAAGTTCTAGAAGTTAGGTTTTGAATAATATATTAAAATAATTGCAAAAGAACCCCTCAAGATTATCTAAATTGCAAAGACATCCCTGCTTTGCAGAGAAAATCACGTGCATCGCACATGCTTCCTAGGAAACTTGCAACTGAGTCCTATCTTTTAGTTATTTTTATATTCAGTCAAAAATTTTTTGAATAATTGCAATTTGGTCCCGCCATTTCCAGAACAATAATTTTCTTGATCTCATTGATGGAATAAATGTTTTGATTGATCTAAAAATTCTCAAAAAATTTGGTATGATCTTGCTGTAGTGTTAGCCATTATATAAAAGTTTCATTACATTTTGCTGATGTTTGATATTAAAAAAATTAAAAAATAGAGTATTTTTGCCTGTCTCGAATTAGAAAATTCATAAAAATTTGAAAATTAGCCTCAAATTTCCAAGCAAATTACTGTAGGTGTGTTTTGTTGTCTTTAATTTCAGGTTTAATTTTTGTGCATTTATCATATTTAAAACTCCAAAAATTGCGAAAAATGAAAAATCTTAAGAAAATGTAAAATATTCAAAAAATCTGATCTTGGTCTCTGTTTATAGATATTTAATTGATTTTTAGCATAAAAATAATTTCCAGGAGTATTGGGCACTTAAAAGTATTTTTAAGTTGCAAAATACTCTTTGTTGTGCACTGTTTCATTTATTTTCTACTGTTTAATTTTAAAAAATCACAAAAATATCAGAATAATTTGATAAAATTACTAATAACATTTTGAAATATATAAAATAGAAAAACATTTTCTCTGTAATTTTCTGAGAATTTTTTACTATTCTGAAAAATACAAAAAGAGTGTGGTGTTGTGTATTGTTTATCTTTTTTGCTTGTTTCAAAAATAAAAATAAAAAAATACAAAAATCATTAAAAATCATTTTCGAAATTTGACTACTGAGTTTTTAAATCGTGCTCCTTTTGTTCGACCTTAATCGCTAAACCATGTAAATAGAATAGTGAAAACCACTTATATTTGCTTTGATTGATTGATAATTTTCTTAAGTGGTTAAATAAAAATTTTTCCGTTAACCGATTCGAGTGGTTGAGAACAACAACAATCGTGATTATTATTTACATCTCGATCGCATCGGATTCCGTGTCATCAGAATGGTGCCGTTGCCGGGGAGCACGACTTTGTAGTCATTTTTCTATTTTGTGATATTTGTCTCTCAATATTATAATTGTTTTCTGACCATCTCTTGTTTGATTTTTGTGCGAGGGACTGCTTGGGAAGACTTGGAGTTTTCTTCTTGGAGGACCCGTACAGGAGGAAGAGCAGTGAATTGAAGAAGTTTTTTTTTCACTTGAGAGAACATCTGAAATTATTGTAATAATTTAGGAATTTGAACACTTATGGACTAGGACTATTATTCGGGGTCTGTTTCTCCTAGTGCAAGTGCACTTGGGGGACCTCACCACTGTTTTCCGTGTTTTCGATTTCATCGCTATAACTTGTTATTTGATTCTCGCGGATTTAACCCCTAGACATAGGAATTTTGCTTGATTGTGACATAATATTCTAATGTCCAACACCTAATTACTTATCTGTTCCTATAGAACATAATTGGACCTTAGCTAAAAAAATGATTGAAAAAGTTAGTTTAATTGAATATGAGACCACGTGCTGTGAGGAATCACATACAACTTTGGCAGGACCCGTTGTGGCGGGCACCAAGTGACTCCCAAGATCAGAATCCAGACTTTTTTCAGTTAGCTAACTATTGTTCTTCACAATCAATAGAAGTTGCTCATCTAAGGCCAATTTCTACGTACATCATATAGCTAGGTTACTTTTAGCATTAAATTTTATGTGTGGATTATACTACATGTAGAGTGCTGGAGCAAGGTACGCATTTCTATCCCTGCATGCATCATTGTGTTTGATCGTGCATCTGCTTTTTCGACTTCCTCTACCTATTTTTGGACTCAAATTAATCAAAGAGGAAATTAGAAAATTCGTTAGGTGTTGTTTATTTCTGAAAGAAATCAAAAAGTGAAAGCAATAAAATCTGGGATTGCTAAAGTAAACTTGACCCTAAAACCCATCTCATCTATAAATAATTGTTTTGGGGAGAGTCACCCCTCATTGTTTGGTTTGCTTGAGCAAGAGAGTGAACCAAACACTAGGATAGAGCCACGCCTAAACTTCCATTAGACTACTGGTCTTGGGGTTGGTCGTTCTCCATTGAGGATCTCTTTGGTAACCGGTAAAGCGGACCACGTTAAGAGAGCGAGTTGATCAGGTAGCAGGTAAACGATCCGCAACTTGTACTGGATGGGAAATATCTAGCTTTTGGATTGGGCCAGTCTCCATGGAGCATCGGGTTCCTAACAACTCACTAAATAACTCTATAAGATTGTTTTATCACCTAAATTAAAATTGACAAGATTAATGACCGATCCTTTATGGTCATCAGATCGTGTTGAGTAGGTGAATTGGGGGTTTGACTTCTCATCTTTTTTTCGTTCCAGATCTCATTCGCACTCATCCCCAAATCATGATGATGGGCCAGATATCCCTTAGGCTACCTTTGGTAGCACCACTCTCCCGCACTCCGACTCATTCATCTAGGGAGGTTTCGGAGAGCCTAGACCTGCTCTTCAAACTTGAGTTTCATTCCACCCTATTCTCCCTTGACCACCCTTCTTTCAGTCCTGAGGTGCCTGAGCAGAGACCTACACAGTTATTTATTCATTTGACAACACCTGCATTGGGGTCTTTTGCCACTGCAGAGACCAGAGAGATGGCCAGCAGTGACAGACAAATCAATGTATAACTACAGAGTTCAGCTTTTGTTCTAGATCAGAGCGCCATCAACAATACCTTGCTAGCCTCCCTAGATACGATGCAGAGACAAATTCGGGACCAGGGAGAATTTATGGCAGAGGTCTGTCAATAGTTAGCACAGATGCGAGCCGATAGAGGAGAGCATCCACCGAGACGAGCCGGTGGAGAGATACCTGTTGGTGGAGGAGGAGGAGGACATCCAGAAGAACCACAGGATCCACCCAGAGGCAGGACGATGAAGGGGTTGCACAACCATGGTACAACCCTCACACACCGTTGGATCCAATTGCCAACTATTCTGAGCGACTTCAAGATTCCACCTTAGACCATTCAGCTTTTGCCCAAGTTCCATGGGCTAGCCATCGAGGAGCCGCATCTGCACCTGCAGGAGTTTGATATGATCTGCAGTACTATCTACTACCAGTCCAGTTATGTTTCCTTCTATCTATGTATCTCATGACATTATCAAAAATAACAAAAAAATGAATAAAGGAAAGATTTCTTCTTATACTCCGAGTCCATATGTGTTGCATGATGATCCTACTATGGGCTTCATTCCTTCACAGCAATAGGAACCTCTGCCTGACCCTCTATTCGAGGAGGTTCCAGCTATCCCCTTCCCTCAATAACTCTGCTCAGTGTAGGGGAAGAAAACCAAAAATCCAAAAAAATCACAGTAGTTAGAGTTCAGCCAACAGATGATAGACAGATTCCACATCCAACTAACTCTACAAGAGGCACTAGAGCACATCCCTCTCTTCCAAAAGCACTTTAGAGAGAAGGCCATTGTCCATAGAAAGAAGAGGAATCACACTACAAAGATCCACGTGCTGACTAGAGCCACATGTTTCGCTATTCAGAATCAACTGCCAGCCAAGAGACCCGATGGAGGAGCTCCATATGTCAGATGCTATATTCATGAGCAGCCGTTCGATTGTACCCTATTAGATAGTTGGTCTTCGATTAACCTTCTTTCGGCAGCCTTACTTGATCGATTCGAGTTTGGCCCTCTTATACAGAGCAAGACGATCCTTCAGTTTGCTGAATGATCTATTAAGAGGACGAAGGGGTTACTAAAGGGCGTCGTCATCACAATTCAGGGCAAGAAATTTCCTGTGGAATTTGCTGTATTGGACATGGAGGTCCCTGGATCAATGGCAGATACCCCCATCATCTTATGATGACCATTCCTGGTCACAGCCAAGGCGGTGTCCGACCATGATAGTGGAAAGGTATACTTTCACGTCGATGGTGAAAGTGTACAAATAGAGACGATCGGGGAAATCAGTGCTAGAGATTCAGAGTACTCATAATAGATGACCGATTCAGAGCAGATGATAGATGTAGAGCTAGACATCCACAAGGAGTGTGACTTTGTGATTACAGATGACGAAGCAGTTTGGGAAGATCCCGCATCACGAGCTCTTGCCACATCTTCAGACAGTGTAGATTCACAAATCATGGCAGATGAGAGTTTAGAGAGCATACTCATGGCACAGGATATAGTAGAGTTTGTTTACCATAATCAGGATAGCGAGATCAATTTGGTCTCCTACACATCAGATTTAGATCCCTCATATACAAACACTGATTTTGACTGATAGGAGTTCGATGAATTTTTACCGTGTTTGGTGCCTACAGAGCCGACAACTAGGACGGAGACTGAGCTAGGACAGTTGACAGATACACTAGCAAGGCCATCTTCGTCAGATTTACCATTGCAATGAGAGTTCTCACACACATATCTGTTAGCATTCACTCAGACATTTTAAAAGCCAGATTTACCAGCTCCCACATGCCTTGAATTGAAGACCTTACTGCAGAGCATGAAGTATAGGTTCCTTGCGTGTGAGCCAGAAATGTTTCCAGTCATTATATTAGCAGATTTGACTGAAGACCAAGAATCTCATTTGATGGAGGTTCTTGAAAGAAACCGCTAGGCAATCGAATGGAGTGTAGCTGATCTTCAGGAGATAATTCTGGCCATGTTCTCCCACCAAATTTATCTCTAATAAGATGCTAAGCCCTCACGTGAGTTCCAGCGATGGCTGAACCCGAATCTTCGAGAAGTGGTCATGAAGGAAATATCTAAGTGATGGAGCATCTATTTTTCCTACCCCATCTCCGACTCTAAGTGGGTTAGTCCATTGCATGTGGTACCCAATAAGATAGGTATCATCACACTTGTGAACGAGTCTGGACAGGAGATAGATACTCGAGTACCTACTTCTTGGAGGGTCTGTGTGGACTACAGAGAATTGAATCAGGCCACCAAGAAGGACCACTTCCTGCTACCATTCATAGATCAGATTGAGAGATTTGATGGGAGGAGTTATTATTTCTTTATAGATGGGTATTCAGGATAGAACCATGTAGCTATAACGCTCGAAGGCCAAGAGAAAACAACGCTCACCTATCCGTTTGGGACGTATGCTTTTCGACAGATGTCGTTTGGATTATGTAAAAGGTGCATGATCTCTATTTTCTCGGACATGGTTGGTGAATTTTGGAGGTCTTCATGGATGATTTCTCGGTCTACGGTGATAGTTTTGATGCATGTCTTGATTACCTAGATCGAGTACTTTAGCGTTTCATTGAGGTCGACTTAGTCTTATCTTGGGAGAAGAGAAATTTCATGATGACTCAAGGGACGGTCCATGGCCCCATAGTCTTTAATAGGGGCATGGAGGTTGTCCTGACCAACGTGGATATCATCAAGAAGCTTAATCCCCCATCCAATTTACGACAGTTGCGGTCTTTTCCGGGGCATATCGGTTTCTACCGGTGGTTCATACAATACTTCAGTAGGATTGCCCGACCACTTACTGGTTTGTTGACAAAAGACACGGAGTTCCTTGTAGATGATAAATGCCTTGCATCATTTGAGACTCTCAAGAATCTAGTTGTTGAGGCTCCTATCCTTCAACTGTCTGATTGATATCTCCCATTCGAATGACGAATGCCTACGATTTTACCGTAGGGGCCGTGCTAGGACAGAGGAGGGACGGATTACCATATACCATTCACTACGCTTGCCGAACAATGGATGTCACTCAACGAAATTACACAGTCATAGAAAAGGAGATGCTAGTTGTAGTATTTGCCTTGGATAAGTTTCGATCTTACATTCTTTGATATAAAGTGACTATCTATATTGATCACACCACCATCCGATACTTAATGGTAAAGAAGGATGCCCAATCAAGATCGACCAGATGGATCCTTCTACTCTAGGAGTTTGATATAGAGATTAAGGATAAACCTGGAGTCAAAAATATTGTGGTGGATCACCTCTCCCGTCTAGAGAACCTTGATGATTCAGATCAGATCACACCTACTACAGAGACATTTCCAGATGAGGCGATCCTTGCAATCACCTCACTTCCATGGTACATTGATATTGTGAACTATCTTGTCACGAAGAAAGTTCCACAAGATTGGCCCAGACAATGACTTGAGACCTTTCTAGCAAAGGCCAAGTCGTTCCATTGGGAGAAGTCCACTCTTTATAATGAAGGAGGGGATAGCATCTGGAGACAGTGTATTCCTCAAAAAGAGCAGCAGAGCGTCCTCTCCTATTACCACAAGCTTGTGGCAGGAGGACATCATTCAGGGAGAGGGACAACACAAAAGGTTCTTCAATTCGGCCTTAGGTGGCCTACCCTCTTCAAGGATTCAGATGAATTCGTAAAGAGATGTATTGACTGTCAGAAAATGGGCACTTGTGGACAGGGAGATATGATGGCGATGCAACCCATTCACTTCTGTGAGGTCTTTGACGCATGGGGCATTGATTTCATGGGTCCATTTCCTAAGAATCAGGGATTTGAGTATATCTTGCTTGCTGTAGATTATGTGCGTCATTGGGTTGAGGCCATCCCCGCCGAACCACAGATGCTAAAGCGGTTTGCAAATTCTTGAGGAAAAATATCATTTCACGATTAAGAGTACCTGGAGTTTTGATATCTAACGGGTGACTCATTTTTTCAACAACAAGGTAAGGGCCCTTGCTAACGAGTTCAGCATAGATCATAGAGTTGCCTCTCCTTATCGTCCACAGACAAATGGTTATGCTGAGGTTTCTAACGGGGAGATTAAGACTATACGGTAGTCCGCCCAGACCAAAAGGATTGGTCACAGCTTTTGGACTTGTTCTTGTGGGCATATCGGACATCCTTCAAGACCCCATTGGGTACATCTCCATTCCGACTCATTTGTGGTAAGCCATGCCACTTACCAGTTGAGCTAAAGCGTAAGTCACTATGGGTTGTAATAGAGATATGTTTGGATCCAAAGAGTGTAGGAGATCAGAGAAAGGTAGAATTGGTAGCCATGGAGGAACTTAGAGATACCGCCTTTTCAAGTAGTCTACAATACAAGAAACGAGTGAAGATATGGCATGATTCTCACATCAACTATAAACAGTTTGAGCCGAACCAGAAAGTATGGTTATTCGATGCCAGGCTTAAACTGTTTCCAGGGAATTTACAGAGCAAGTGGAAGGGACCATACTTTGTATGGAAGGTACATGATAATGGCAACATTGATATATCTGAGATGTCATCTGAAACACCCTTCCGAGTTAACGGTCAGTGCCTGAAGCCATATCTAGATCGTGATCCGCTGACCGTCGATGTTGCCCCTATTCATTTTGCATGAGATTTGATTTTTTACTCACATCATTTGCATCTCATGCCTGATTATCACATCCTACCACATCTGTATAGATCCAGATGTCCATATCGCACATTCATTTGTCGAGCACCCCATCTCCATCTTATGATTATATTATACTTAGGGTTTACTTTACACTAAGTATAGGGGAGGTGTCAGACTTGTGATTATTCGTTTGATTCGTTTTACCTCTGTTTTGCTGCCTATACTTAGGGATATTTTACCCTAGGTATGTGATCCGACTAAAATCCAATTACGTCTTTTAATGTTATAAAGTTGTCGGTGTAGAAAAGCCGCAAAGAGATCCTAGTCAATCAAATAAATTTCGTTTTTTAAAAAAAACCTACACTAATTATTTAACCAGGTGAGTGTGACTGGGTCGAACTCAAGGAGGCAGAATAGGGTACTTTTATTTTTTAAGAGAAAATATTTTTGTGATTATTTTATCTCTTCTTAAAGTGATCAAGGAAAAGTTACAATTTTTATTTTTTTATTTTTATTTTTTATTTGATTTTATTCTTTCCTAATTTTTATCTATTTTTCAAAGTGGTATTTTTCACACAATTTGTTTATTATATAATAGGTGAAATATATGTGAAATATGGACGATATTATATAGTAGGTGAAAAGTCGAGCAACGGGCTCGAACAACACACGAAAACAAACCAAAACAGAGTCAGTTTGCGATGAATCAAAACTCGATAAAAACACGTCGAAAAACTCACAAAAACTACTGAAAAACCTCGTGAAGGTAGTTGTGTAACTACACCAAAAAATCTACAAAAAAATTAGATCAAGTCTAGGTCCAAAACTCCCCTAAAGCCCTGCGGTATAAGCGCAAGAAAAAGTCTAAAAAGTTTGCAAAATAGTCCTTAACAGGGATTGAAATGTGAAAGAAATAAAATGTTTTACATTTAGGTCCCCACACGGGGACCTAAATGCAAATACTGGAAATTTCTGGAGTTTCTGGAAGTCGTCTGGGCACTTCGTGCAAATTTTCCACCGGTTCAGATGGACGACTGAGATTATAACGTAGGCGCAGATCCTGGCCGTCTGCGGAGGACACACGTTAGTATCCTGTAGCACCTGGAGTTCTTCAAGTGTTCTTGGATGGTTCATTGGCTGACGAACGTGGCTTCTTCTCTGACTTTTCACGATCAGCTAACGACGACTTTGGATCTTCGGCGGGGCCAGAGGGTTAGCTCCTCTATCCCTCTAGCTTGCCCGTGGTAGATGGTAGGCAGAGATGGCTCCGATCGGCGGAAGAAACTCGATGAAGATGGTGGTTATTATTGCTCTGATCCGATGAGTGGTTGTTGAACCTCCTTTGAAGATGAATTCCGTGAAGATCAAAGACTTTAGAGGCTTCACATTTGCTCCAGTTTGAAGAAGAACCTGCAAATAAAAGATGTATGTGCTCGATTCACGAAGAATCAACCAAAAGATTATGGTTTTGCAATCTCAAAACATCAATGTTTCCATAATTTAATGAAGAGTGCGTGAAAAATATGTGGAAAAGAGAACACATTTGAGGTTGATCAGAAACGATTTAAAAGTTGATTTTGGTTGAGCGTCTAAGCTAGATGGTTAGGCGATCTAATTACGGTTTTAGCCACGCTAATCGTGGCACGACAATCGAGAAGGAAATTGATAAAAATGGTGGAATAGATCTGTGGTGATGGAGGTTTATTACCTCAAGTAGCTGTTGCGACGACCGATCTTTGTTGGAGCTAGACGCACGTGTGGCGACGATGCAAGGGTGACGAGCACCTTGGAACCTCCTCCGATGATCCCTCTTCCACGCTAGCTGGTCGTCGAGTGCTGTCACCACCGGAGCGAGGTGGAGCGAGGTGGAGAAAATAGGGGGTCGGCCACTGGAGATGGGGCTTCAGTTGGTTACAGGAGTGTTAGTAGAGAAATGGGATTTTTGAGGGTTTATATAGATAGAATGCTTGATCCCCAAGTTGAATCTAATGGTGGCCGTAAATCTTGGTTGTTAGGAGATGAAATCCAAGGGTGTGGATCATCGAAGGGAGTTAGGATGAAAGCTGGATAATTCAATGAAGTTGGCCATCCAGAACGGAAAACAGAACCGGCTTCTTGGAGAAGAAGCACCAGGTACAGAACCGACCAGATATGAAAATTTCTTGTAAATTTAATTATAAATATTAGATATTGTTATTTTAGAGAGGTATAAAAACAAGAAGTGTGGATAATTATATTATCTAATTTATCGAATAATTAGTTTTTATAAATAATAAATATTATTCGAAATATAAATATTATATTAATAAATATGTATAGATTATAGGTTTTGAATTTTTATTTTAAGAAATAAATAACTAAATATTAATTTAATTTTTTAATAATTAGAATAATAAATAAGAGTTGTGTGAATTTTTAGGGATTTTAATAAATTAATTTATATATATTAGTAAATATAAGTATTAGTTAGCCAGTTCATTTTTACCTATAATTTTGGATTTTTGATTTTATTAAAATAGTAAATGGGCTCCAAAAATTATGAAATAAATTAGAGTTAAATTAAAAGATCATGAAAATAATTAGAAATTATAAAATTAATAAAACTATAAATAATGTGTTCTACATAAAATAAATAGCCTAGAAACCTCGTTGTCAGTTGGTCCCAAAACCGACTTTTTGCAAACGAACTCTGAATTCTATGAAACCACTTTTATTAATTAGAGAATATTATTTTATGAATTTAAAGGTGAGTAGAGTGAAATTGGAGTTCGTATGAAGAAGTTATGATGTTCGGAACTTGAGATTTTGACAATTTATAGATAGGATTTCTTGCTATATGTACATGGTAATCTTTTTAACTTATTTATATATTTTTTATATACATTTTTAGAAATAATTAGTAAATGAGTTTGACGAAAAATATATACATACGAATTAATTAGAAATCATTAAAGTTTTGATAAATAGTGAGAGGTACATGAAGTATGTCTTATTTTATTTTTAGGGTTTTCTTTCCTTATCTCACCCTACTTATTGCTTTGTCAACCAATTCATGCTGACTTGGTCTCGGGGTTTGGGGTTATATAAATATACCTTGCTGTTATATTTATATTTATAAGTCATATTATACATATTTACATATTCACAACCTGCCTTCTTTTCTTTTCTTTATTTTTATTCTTTTATTAATTTACATGTTTTATTCTTAAAAGTGAATATTTATTCATGAATGAAATTTAAATAAAAGATGTAAATTAATGAATATTTACATGTATTTGTTAAGGGTTTTAAGATAAAATACGATAGAAAAGTTAATGAATCATGGATTCATCAACCCCCTATACTTAAACTTTGCTAGTCCCTTAGCAAACACTTATTTGAAAATAAGGAAAAATAATAAAAGTTAGAATGAATTTATTTCCCTAAACCAATTCATGAGAACAAACCAAAGGTCATAGCTCGATCGGGCCTGAAATAAGCCTTAACTAGGATTAGGATTTTATCCTCAACAGTCCTCAGGTTCCAAAAATCCTTATTCAAGATCACTTCATCAGCTAGTTCAGACTCACTTGTTCATATCGCAAACTCTATCATCCTTGAAATCCATTTGTACAGTGTGTGAATTGATTTTGCTCTTCCTGCTTAGAGAACCGAAGAAACCGTCCATCCCAGCTATACACTTCTATTGCTTCCTCATCCAGCTACTATTTCCTTGGGGAGGGAGGTATTCCCTTCTGAGGTCAGTTCATGCTATGTCCATGATCGAATATAGAGAGAATATAGAAGAATGATAAAAGAAGTGGAGTACGATCAGTGTAGACGCATCTCCTTGTGAAGCTCAAACGGTGTAGTTAAGTCTCTACTAAGATATGCTGCATTTTTGGTGGAAGCTTGGACCATTGTGGTCGTATTTGTATTTGGTGACTTCTTCTTTGATTTGACTTTGTAATTTGCTTGCACTGCATTCATCTCTTTGTGCCTCGACGGATATAGCATCTTTTCTTCCATCCTTTTTTGAGGTCTTAGAAAAATTGTGTCAGTAGATCCTTCCCTCATTCGAAGAGACTATCGCAACCCCAATCTCTCCCGTCTTTAGACTTCAATGCCGCAAAGACAAGGATAGAAACACACTACCAAAATGCACTGCCCTTCGCAACTCCATGCAAGTCGAGCTAAGTGCAGAGTGCATGTGTTAAAGATTGGTTCACTGGTGTAGAGTTGTACGGATGACACCAAATGGTCTACTTAAGCACATATGACTTGATTTCCCGAAAATTGTCTTATGCAACCCAAAGATTTTAAGTCAAAGACCTGAAGAGTCTAAATTCCAGATCCTAACTAGGCTCCTTACAATGGAAGTTAAAAGCTGTGATCAAGCTCCATCCTTTAGACTAGACTCAATCCTTAGCTCCAGAAATCAAACTTACTCTGAAAAATGCGAATGCAAATGCAATCATGTTTTTGTGAAGTATATTTTCTAAATTTTACTCGTTTTTACGGATTTTACGGCATTTATAATTTTTAAGACTTTTAGGAGTTTGTATTTTTATGGATTTTTCTGATTTTTATAAACAAGTTCTTTTTTTACACGGATTTTACAAGATATATTTTATTTGGGTTAAATATCTAATGTATTTTACAGATTTTAATTACAAGGGATTTTACAAGGATTACATGATTTTTACACATATTTTAATAAATAGAATTTTAAGTAAGTATTATACAAATTTTAATATATATTTTAAATACTTCTTGTATTTAGAGATTTTAAATACACATTTTAAAACATATTTTACTTACTTACAAGGATTTCATAAGTAATAGATAAAATTATAAATGGATTTTAAAATAACCCTTACCCACTTTTTATGAATTTTAGATAAGTATATATACAATATATACGCACCCCCCTATACTTAGCTTGAGCTATGTCCCCATAGCGTCAAAAGAGAAAAAAAGGAGGACATAACTCATGCTAAGTAAAAGTAGGGTGAAAAAGATTTTATGAAAACAAGTTAGTCAACCCTCCCCCTATAATTACGATCTGGTAATCATAAGTATAACGAGAGAGCAAAAACGGGATGACTGAGTGAAAAGAATAAATAATGAAAGCTCAAAAGGAATAAGTAATACGAAATCATCGAAATCACTCGGTCCCCCCTATACTTAGGATAAGGCATCCTAAGTACAAAAAAGAGTGTAGCCAAAAATCGGAGACCAGTGATTTATGAAGAAGAAGGGATATACAAAGAATCATGACAAAATATAAAACGTCAATAAGCGAACAATCGATCCCCCTTATACTTAGGATATGGTATCCTAAGCATAGAAGACGAGCAAAAAATGGGGACAATTGTGGTCTACGAAGAATATACAAGTGTTGCGCCTATCCGGTCATACTAGTTTCTAGAGAATTGATTTCACCTCTCTATTTGAAACTTCAGCCATGCCGTTTGTCTGTGGGTGGTAAGGAGAAGCTACTCTGTGATCAATGCTGAATTGCTTCACTAGCTTTTTGACCTCCTTATTAATGAAATGGCTACCCCCATCTGAAATAAGAATGCGTGGGATCCCGAACCGCGAAATAATGTGTTCCCTTAGGAACTTACAAACGGTCTTACTGTCTGCGGTTCGTGCGGGTATATCCTCCACCCATCCACTAACATAGTCTACAGCGAGAAGAATGTACTCAAAGCCGCTACTGGAAGGGAACAATCCCATGGAATCTATGCCCCATGCAGCAAAAATCTCGCAAATGATAACGGGTTGCATCGGCATTGCATCTCTAGCACTGACTGTCCCTACTGCTTTCTGACAATCCGGACAACTCTTTACGAATGTGCAAGCATCTCTAGTAAGAGTTGGCCACCATAGTCCGTTCTGGAGTACCTTCTGTGTTGTCTTCTTCCCTGAGTGATGTCCTCCTTCTTCTAAAGAATGACACAAAGTGAGGACACTATTATATTCCTCCTGAGGAATACAACGTCGGTAAACACAATCCGGTTGTTCGCAAAAAAGAATCTGATCCTCCCAGTTGTAATATCGTGCCTCAGAAACCAGTTTATCAACTCAGTTCTTTGGCCAACCTTGAGCGCTTTTCTGTGTGACCAGAAAATTCACTATATCAGCATACCATGGAAGTTCGGTAACTACAAAGATGCTCTCGTCAGGAAATCTCTCTGCGATCTATGGCGTGCACTCATCTGAAGTTTGATCTGTTTGTAATCAGGAGAGGTAATCAGCTGCCACATTCTTTACCCCATGTTTACCTTTAATGTCCAAATCGAATTCCTTAATTAATAGAATCCATCGAAGAAGGCATGCCTTAGCATCCTTCTTTTCCATCAAAAATCGGATAGCTGAATGATCAGTATAGATTGTGATTTTTGAGATGAGAAAATATGATCTGAATTTATCTAAAGCGAATACGACTACCAATATCTCCTTTTCTATCACTGTGTAATTACGCTAAGCATCGTCTAAGGTTCTGCTGGCAGAGTGGATGGGAATGGGAAGTACATTCCTCCGCTGTCCTAATACAACCACGACCGCAAAGTTTGAATCATCCGTCATGATCTCAAAGGGTAGAGACCAATAAGGCAGCTGTAGGATAGGAGCACTGATAATCTTGTCTTTAAGTGTGAGGAAGGCATTAAGACATTTATCATCTAACACGAACTCGATGTCTTTACCTAATAACTCAGTTAACGGTTGGGCAATCATAGAACAGTCTTGGATAAACTGTCGGTAAAAGCCCACATGTCCTAGAAATGATCGTAACTGTTTAATGTTGGATGGTGGTTCGAGTCTTTTGATGACATCCACCTTGGAAGGGTCAACCTCCATGCCTCGCTGGGAGATGACGTGCCCCAACATGATCCCACGAGTAACTATAAAATGGCTCTTTTCCCAAGACAGAACGAGATCTACCTCACAAAAATTTTTGAGAACCTGGTCTAGGTGCGCTAAACAATCGTCAAAGGACTCACCATAGATCGAAAAATCATCCATGAAAACCTCTAAAAAGTCACCGACCATGCATAATCCAAAGGGCATCCGTCTAAAGGCATACCTGCCGAACGGACATGTGAAGGTGGTTTTCTCCTAGTCTTCCGGAGCGATTGATACCTGGTTGTATCCGGAGTAACCGTCAAAGAAACAGAAGTACTCCTTCCCTGCCAACCGTTCTATGACATGGCCTATAAAAGGCAACGTGAAGTGGTCCTTCTTCGTCGCGGTGTTCAATTTCCTGTAGTCAACACACACCCGCCATGATGTGGTTACTCTGTTTGGAATCTCCTCTCCATTCTCATTCTTAACCATCTTAATTCCTGACTTTTCTAGGACACCATGTAATAGGTTGACCCATTCAGAGTTGGAGATGGGATAAATGAACCCTATGTCACACCATTTCGTATTCTCTTTCTTGACAACTTCTCATAAAATCGGATTCAACCTACGTTGAAACTCTCTGGGGGGTTTGCTGTCATGATCGAGATAGATATGATGTGAACACAAAGTAGGGTTAATCCCGACAATGGCGCCATTTTGATGCAGCTAAAATCCAATTGTGGCTTATAATGCTATAAAGTTGTCGGTGTAGAAAAGCCGCAAAGAGATCCTAGTCGATCAAACAAAATTCGTTTTTTTTAAGAAAGCATACACTAATTATTTAACCAGGTGAGTGATCCTGGGTCGAACTCAAGGATGCAGAATAAGGTACTTTGATTTTTTAAGAGAAAAAATTTTTGTGATTATTTTATCTCTTCTTGAAGTGATCAAGGAAAAGTTACAATTTTTATTTTTTTATTTTAAATTTTTATTTGATTTTATTCTTTCCCATTTTTTTTTTATTTTTCAAAGTGGTATTTTTCACACAATTTATTTATTATATAATAGGTGAATTATATGTGAAATATGGATGATATTATATAGTAGGTGAAAAGTCGAGCAACGGGCTCGAACAAAACACGAAAACAAACCAAAATGGAGTAGATTTGCGACGAATCAAAACTCGATAAAAACACGTCGAAAAACTCACAAATAGTACTGAAAAACCTTGTGGAGATAGTTGTGTAACTACCCCAAGAAAATCTACAAAAAAATTAGATCTAGTCTAGCTCCAAAACTCCCCTACAACCTAGGGGTATAAGCGCAAGAAAAAGTCTGAAAATGTTTGCAAAATAGTCCTTAACAGGGATTGAAATGTAAAAGAAATAACATGTTTTACATTTAGGTCCCCACACAGGGACCTAATTGCAAATACTGGAAATTTATGGAGTTTCTGGAGTTTCTAGAAGTCGTCTGGGATCTTCATGAAAATTTTCCACCGGTTCAAATGGACGACTGAGATTATAATAACGGAGGCGTGTATCCTAGCCGTCTGCGGAGGACACACGTCAGCAACCAGTAGCACCTGGAGTTCTTCAAGTGTTCTTGGACGGTTCGTTGGTTGACGAACGTGGCTTCTTCCCCAACTTTTCATGATCAGCTAACGACGACTTTGGATCTCCGGCGTGGCCAGAGGGTTAGCTGCTCTAACCCTCGCGCTCGCCCACGGTAGATGTTAGGCGGAGATGGCTCCGATCGGTGGAAGAAACTCGATGAAGATGGTGGTTCTCACTGCTCTGATCCGATGAATGGTTATTGAACCTCCTTCGAAGATGAATTCCGTGAAGATCAAAGACTTCAGAGGCTTCGCATTTGCTCCTGTTTGAAGAAGAACCTGCATATAAAAGATGTATGTGCTCGATTCACGAAGAATCAACCAAAAGATTATGGTTTCGCAAGCTCAAAACATGGACGTTTCCAGAATTTAGTGATGTATGCGTGAAAAATATGTGGAAAAGAGAACACGTTTGAGGTTGATATGAAATGATTTAAAAGTTGATTTTGGTTGAGCGTCTAAGCAAGATGGTTAGGCGATCTAATTACGGGATTGGCCACGCTAATCGTGGCACTATGATCTAGTAGGAAATCAATAAAAATGGAGGAATAGATCTGTGAAGATGGAGGTTTACTACCTCAAGTAGCTGCTGCAACGACCGATCTTCGTCGGAACTGGACGCATGCGTGGCGGCAATGCAAGGGATGACGAGCGCCTTGGAACCTCCTCTGATGATCCCTCTTCCACGCTAGCTAGTCGTCGAGTGCTATCACCATTGGAGCAAGGTGGAGCGAGGTGCAGAAGATAGGGGGTCGGCCACTGGAGCTGGGGCTTCAGTTGGTTACAAGAGTGTTCATTGCGAAATGGGATCTTTGAGGGTTTATATAGAGAGATTGCTTGATCAACAAGTTGAATCTTTTGGTGGTCGTGAATCTTGGTAGCTAGGAGATGAAATCCAAGGGTGTGGATCGTCGGAGGGAGTTAGGATTAAAGATGGATAATTCGGTGAAGATGGCCGTCTAGAACAGAAAACAGAACCGGCTTCTTGGAGAAGAAGCACCAGGTGCTGACACGTGTCAGCACCTGGTAGGCCAGATATGAAAATAGCTTGTAAATTCAATAATAAATATTAGATAATGTTATTTTAGAGAGGTATAAAAACTAGAAACGTAGATAATTAAATTATCTAATTTATATAATAATTAGTTTTTATAAAAAATAAATATTATTTGAAATATAAATATTATATTAATAAATATGTATAAATAAATAGGTTTTGAATTTTAAATTTAAGAAATAACTAATTAAATATTAATTTAATATTTTCTTAATTATTAGAATAATAAATAAGAGTTGTGTGAATTTTTAGGAATTTTTATAGATTAATTTTTATATATTAATAAATATAAGTATTAGTTAGCCAATTCATTTTTACCTATAATTTAGGATTTTTGATTTTATTAAAATAATAATTAGGCTCCAAAAATTCTGAAATAAATTAGGGTTAAATTACAAGATCTTGAAAATAATTAGAAATTAAAAAATTAATAAAACTATAAATAATGTGTTCTAAATAAATAGCCTAGAAACCCCGTTGTCATTTGGTCCCAAAATCGACTTTTTGCAAACGGACTCCGAATTCGATGAAACCACCTTTATTAATTAGAGAATATTATTTTATGAACTTTAAAGTGAGTAGAGTGAAATTGGAGCTTGTATGAAGAAGTTATGATGTTCGGAATTTGAGATTTTGACAATTTATAATTGTTTTTCTTGGTATATGTACATGGTAATCTTTTTAACTTATTTTTATATTTTTATATGCATTTTTAGAAATAATTAGGAAAAGAGTTTGGTGAAAAATATATACATATGAATTAATTATAAACCATTAAAGTTTTGATAAATAGTGAGAGGTACACGAAGTATGTCTTATTATATTTTTAGCATTTTCTTTCCTTATCCCCCCCTACTTATTGGTTTGTCGACCAATTCATGCTGACTTGGTCTCGGGGTTTAGGTTATATAATAATACCTTGCAGTTATATTTATATTTATATGTCATATTGTACATATTTACATATTCACAATCTGCATTCTTTTCTTTTCTTTTTTTATTCTTTTTTTATTTACATATTTTTATGCTTAAAAGTGAATATTTATTCATGAATGAAATTTAAATAAAAGATGGAAATTAATGAATATTTACATGTATTTGTTATGGATATCGAGACAAAATGCGATAGAAAAGTTAATGAGTCATGGATTCATCAGTATGGGAGGGTAAACCCAGTACATTCTACTCCTCAGTTTTCCCCTTGTGTACAATCTTCTATACTTAGGATTACTTAATCCTAAGTATACGATGATTACCAACTTCTATTGATTTTATTCGTCGTTGTAGTATACTATTCTTTTCACTTTTCTATACTGAGCACGAGTTATGTCTTTCTTTCCAGCTCTTTGATCACTATGAGGACATAGTTCGAGCTAAGTATAGGGTGTGTCGTATATATTGTATATATACTTTAGCCATAACTCGTACTTTCATATTTTTAATATGGCTAAAATTACTGTGTAAATACTTTAAAAAAACTAACTAATAAAAAGATGCAGAAATTTCCTCAAAGTTTTTTCTTGTACATACTAATTAATAAGTCAGGTTAATATTTTGAACAATTTTTTTGATAGTAGTTTGAAAATCTATTTGAAAAATCTTTTGAATACTACTTTAAAAGTGTTTGAAAAATATTTTCAACCTTTCTAAAAATATTGTGGCTTGTAAAAAAATTTTCTCTTTGTGTGAAAAAAAATGATTTTGTAAAACTATTTGCAAATGTTTGGAAAAATGGTTGAATAATTATTTTGAAAATCTATATATATTGTTTGAAAAATGTTTGCAAAAATAATTTTCAAATGATTGTAAATGATTCTGTGAAAATTATTTTGGACTATAGTTTTAAAAAAATTATCTCTGAAATTATTTTCAAAGAAATTTGAAGAATATATGCATCACAAAAGAAATGAATGAATAATAAAAAAATTTCAACTGCATGTATATACATGCGTAAATCACTCAAGTTGTTAATTCTTTCTTATAACTCTTGTAAATAATTGACTCACTTCTTTTTAAATATGTGTATATAATGCCTAACCCTTATCTAAAAAAATGTATATACTTGTATATATTTCTAACTATTTGCATAAAAAAACTTTTGCATGTGCAACATTTTTCAAAAATCCATAAAAAATTCAAAATTTTGAAAATTATTTCACAAAAAAATTTTGTTTTCTTTGCATTGTACATATTTTCTTGCATTGGCATGTGCATTTTTTAGGATAGTTTTGACATTTAATCTAAGTCTGGAATAAATATGAAGAATGGAGCTTAGTTGGAACTTAACCCACTTAATTTCAGAGGAACCCTATAAGATTTAGAGTTAAGACTTTTCAGGTTCTAGTGACTTAATTTTTTGAGTCCATAAGACTATGTTTACATGTCATCTTAATTAGTCTAAGTATAATATTTAACAACACACGCATGATTCTTTCAGACCATGGCTTACCTTGGACAAAGCACTCTACACGTAGCTCTTCATCCATGAGGTTGTGAGGGAGCATATTCCTTTGGCTTGGAGTAGCATACGAGGGTAGTACATCTAGGTGGAACATCTCGTCCTCCTGTAGGGAGGGAAGAGCATCTCAACCTGGTTTGGTGATGTTGAGGTCTAAAGATAGGATGTTGTGGGGTAGCAATAATGCTTCAAATGAGGGATAGTCTACTGGCTCGAGATGAAAAACTACCTATGTACATGTTGCACCTATATTTTAAAAAAAATCGAAAAAATGCATAATCTCCAAAAGTTGACAGGCCAGATTGAAAAGTAAGATGCCTGCCGGAGTGTATATAAAAGTGAAAAAAAGGAAGAATAATAGCTTCAAAGTCAAGTACTTGTGAGCTTGTAGCGGATGACTTGGCTACACTGGCCATGCATCCAAGGATTGGTACTGTCCCTTCTCTTCTCCATCCCCTCTTCTTGAGCTGGTTGTACTTGAACTTAGAAGGGAATATCCCCTCTTCTCGGGAAAGAGTTGCTAGACCGAGGGATTAGAGTTACCTTGTTGAGAGAGGTTGTTCCTTTGCTATTTCTGAGATGAGGAGCTATATTTCACTTACACCGTACAAGTAATAATTCATAGTCATAAGAATTTATGCATGTAGACTTGTTCTGATCTGACTGTTGAGGAGACATGAATAGGAGTCTTGTGGAACTTAGAGGCTGTTAGGTTTTAAATCCATTTCCCAATAAGCTTTCGACGCATTAATAATACAAAGGTTCGACAGAGCTCCATACTACATTTTTATGAACATAAGTTTAAAGCCAACATTGTTCTAACTTCTTTCCTTTTTCTCTTCTTTATTTTTGTTTTTCACTCATTTTCCAAATAAGTGTTTTCTAAGGGACTATCAATGGTAAAGTATAAGGGAATGAGGAATCCATGATTCATCACCTTTATTCTTTTATTTTAGCTTCATTTCTTTAGTCAAACATCTGTAGATACCCACTATTTTCATGAAATTACCATTTTTCATGCATTTGTTAAATATAAAATTTTAACACATTTTCCATTCAAAATAAAAGAATAAAGAAGAAAAGAAAAAGAAAAGAAAAATGAAGGATGTGTTTATGCAATAAATACAGACTGAGACAAACCCCGCGAGAAGGTCAAGACTTGACCTGATCGACCAAGAATAAAGTAGGGGGAGAGAGGGTCTTCTGTCAAAAATCCAAAAATAGTTTGTACATAAGTTCCTTGTATATATTTGTACAAAATGTGTACTATTTTATTTGTACATAATTTGACCTCAAATTAATTATTTTTGTAACAAAAATTGTTAATAAAAATGTGTTGTAAATAATAAAAATAATTGCAAAATAAAATAATGCACATAATACAAATAATCATCTGCAGAAAAAGCCACAATGTGATCATTGAAATACCAACTCCGGCTCCATACGAACTCAAATTGAATCAAACTCACTTCCAATATTGACGAGCCGCTAAATACGGTGTTTAATTAGGTCACGTTGTAATACGTGTACTTAGCGATTCTGTCAGATTCGAGAGAAGATCTCCGTGAAGAGTGTCTCGGCTTTAATTTATATCCCGGGCAAGTCCGGGGTCGAACTCAGGGAGGCAAAGGAACAACTTCAGGTTTAATTTTAAAATAAAGATCTAGATTTCCAAGTGGTATTTTTTAGATTTTTTAATGCAAAAAGAAATACCAAGGCAAGATGCGGATGAATTAAAACACTAAGAAAGCATACAACTAGGCCAAATTAATTTTAATGTTAAATTAATCCAATTAAGCCAAATTATATTTTTCCTAAAGTCCTAATCCAGTGGGGAACACAAAACACAATTTTTTTGTATTTTTTAGGTTTAAAATGCAATAATGAAAAATGCACACTTTTTATGGGTATTTTCGCAATTTATCACACAAACAGTAAGTAAAAATCATGAAAACTTTACTGGAACATAAACATGATGCAAGGAAGCTACGGTAATATTTTTGGATTTTTTTGACAAGTTATGAATTTTTTATGGATTTTTTAGTGAAATCAGAGTGACAATGAGTAAATAATTTCTAATAAATCCACCTTATCAACTTAATAAGAGTGCGAATTATCTCAGAAAGATATTTAAATAAGCAATCCAAGAGATTTGAAATTTCTCAAAAATGATATACATGGATTTAATTAAAAATCAAATACTACATTCACTCTACAAATTATTTAAGGCACAAGACATCTCCATTTTCGATGAAATTTGGATAGTAAATTCATCACGTTTAAAGGCATCATTCACAATTTTTTTGGAATTTTTAGAGCAACCGTGTGTGAGATATAATTTTAAGAGCACGGAATGGGTAAAATATATGGATTTTCAGTTAAACAATTTTAATTAATTACCTATTACTCAAAAAAATACAAATAAATATCCACAATGTAGAGAATTAGTTGCTCAACATGCAAGCATTTTTCATTGAACAAAAAGATGCATAAACGAAGTCCAAATTAATGTGCGAACACAAGGGTCTTTGTGCAAAACAGAAATTGAACTAAACAATAGAAACTATGTACGGGGGCATTTTTGTAATTACATAAACTAAAAGGGAAAAATATGAAATATTTACAATAAAAAATTGATGAAAATGGACCTTCTTCTTCACAGGTAGGGCACGATGGAACCCATCGGTGGCGGCGGTCGGCGAACTGTGCGGCGTGCGAGAAGGTCGGCGGAGGGCGAGGGAGGTAGCGCGCGGGTGGAGGCGGCGCGCGGGTGGAGGTTGCGGATGGCCAGGAGGTGACGGAGGAGGGTTGGGGGGTTGCGCACGGTGGCCGCGGCTGCCGCTACTGGAGTGAGGTGGTGCGACGGAGACGGCCGCGCGGCTGGAGGCGGCGGAGGCAGGCGCGGCCCGCGGCCTTGGAGGCTCTACCGCTGGGAGCGGAGGATGAAGGGGGCGGCGGCGGGCGCGGCCAGAGGCGGTGGCAGTGGAGGAGAAGGGGAGGGGGCGGCGGCGGCATCCGCTGCTCCTTCCTTTTTTTATTTTTTTTAAATTTTTTATGTTTTTTTACTGCTGTGCTTTTTTTTGTTTTAGATTTGTATATTTTTTTTAAAATTTTTTATAAACATGAAATAAAATGTGGATATATACAAAATGGAAAGAGGACAAATTGGTGGTGGTAATGATGTGGTGAATAGAAAAATAAGATTGTGGTAAACTAAGTAAACAAAATGTAAGATAAAATAAAAATAAAAAGGAATATGAGATGAAATTCTTACCTGATCTTCGCCGGATTGGCGGAGCAGCTACGCTGGACTCCTGTTGTCGCCTCGATCCTATTGGCGAAATAAAAATCGGAGAAGCTACGCGAGCTCGACGGGGAACTCGTGACGCGAAGCGGAGCTCCGCGGATCTCACCTGAAGGAGGTCGTCGCTTGAGGACGATGCTTCACCGCTGTCACCAATAAAACACTCCAAGCTCTCTCCTTATTCTATAAGAATGGTGGATTTACAAGTAAATACATACAACATGTACATTTTTTATTTACTTTTCTAATATGTATTTTTTTTCTTTTTAATAAGATATATTTACAACGGAAAAAATACAAGAAAATACTATAATCAAAATATAACACCTGCATGATTTTTTATATTTTTATGAATTAAGAAAGATAAAATAAAAATGAAGAAGGAATGAATATATACATAATATACAATGTACATCTAGGTCCCAAAACCCAACTTTTGCAAATGAGCTCCGATTTTAATGAAACCACTTCCTTGGATAGATAATTTTCTAACTTGAACTTTAAAAGTGAGTTTGGTGAATTTGGAGTTCATACGGAGCAGGAATTTAGCTTGAAAGTTGGACTTTACGGCTTTTTCTCTTTGGGATCTAGGAGTATTTATTTGAGGTAAAATTTGTTTTGTATTTTTGTATTTTTATATACATTGATATGAACATGTTGGAGAAGAATTAGCCAAAAAGGAGTTGATATGAAATTATTAAAAATACATGAAGTTTTAGGCTATTTACATGTGAAAAACTCCCTTGATTTTGCGGCTTTTTATTGTTAGTTGTTTTGTACAATATAGTATACATTAATTAATGTATTTTATTTACAAGAGTCATTTTGTTAATTTATAGATTTTATATACATTTATTAGGGAATTTACTCGTGGATTTTGCTAAGATCAAGATATTGAGATGATGAATCGTGGATTCATCAATTATACTCTAAATTAAATTACCTTTCAAATGGTAGTGGTTTCATAATTTTTTGATTTACGGTTAAGAAGTCGGTTTTTTGGGGTATTTTGTGCAGTTTCACCATTATTTATTATACATATTTATTCATATTTATTTTTATATACATAATTTACATATTTTTAAATATTATTTTCGTTAAAAATAAAAAGAAAAAATATAAATAATAAAACTAAAGAAAACGTGTTTAAAAAATTATTCCATGATGTGTATATGTGTATATTGTATTGAATGTATATAATAATTGTATACTACTAACTTCCTTATATAAAAATCATCAAAAAATAAAATATCTCACATTTCTTAATTAAATAATGAAAATTGTATTTACATTTAATAAATTAATTCATTATTTGATTTGATAGCATACCATGTAAATAATATCTCATTCCATACCTTTAATGGCCACCATTGAGGTGTCCAATTGATTTCCATAAAATATTTAATTTATTTAATTTATTTAATTCCAAATTTTCTATTAATAATTTATTAATTTAATTGTTTTAATAATTTCACCAATAAAGACCTTCCTCATTTATAGATATTTCCTTTTTAATTTTCTTCCTCTTATTAATGGGCTCTTCCTCCCTCATTTCCGCTTCATCGATCTTTGGTGGAGAGGAGCCTAATCACTGAGAGTTTTCTTGTTGAAGAAGGGTGCTCAGCCTCTGAGCAGTCCGATGACAGTATGTCGACCCTCGTCGAGGCCATCATGGCATTTCCATCCCCGAGGTGAGATCCACTTTTCTTTTTATGTCGTTTTTCCTAGGAAAACCGTAGGTTTAATTTTTGCGCCCATTTGATTAGTTTTTTTGTATCTTGATAATCATACAAAAAATTTCCATCACCCACTTTTCAATCCAATGCCAAATTTTCACCTCATCTCGCGATCCCTCCATCTTCACGTTCTACCTCATGCATTCACCGACCTCCGACCACGCACGGTGGCCGGAGTCACGGATTTTTCTCTCACCACCCCAAGAACCAATCATTTTATACATTCCATCTTATTTATAAATAAATAAAAAAATGTTTTTCCCCTTTTTTCTAACATCTTTTTTGCATGAAAAATTAAAAAACATGAAATAATATATAAAGAAATTAAAGAAAAATTTATTGTCTACATTTCCTAGTTTAAAAAAACTTTTTTTTGTTCGGTTATCTAATTGTAGTTAAAAAATAAAAAAATAATTTCTGCAGTCACACGAGGGAACAACCCGTGCTACGTTCTAATGCGCAGGCCGCCCATTGTCTGACGCGCAAGCGGCAATGCGGCCGCACGCCCCACCTCCAGGCCCGAGCCGTTGTGCGCCCCTCCTCCAGGCCCGAGCCCTCCAACCGAGAGGCAGTGCCGCCCGTCACTCCGCTGCTCTCCCGCGCCTCCAACCCGTCCACGTGAGAGCCGCCGCGTGAGGCGGTGTCCGCCTCCTTCAAGAATCGCCGCCTGCGTGAGGCCACCCCTCCACCCGCGCGATGCCACCACACATCCGCGGTGCCTCCGCGACGGTCGCCCGCCTCCGAGCAGCAGATGTGCTTCAGCCCTCTCTGCCTCACTACGCCGACGCCCATCCATGCCCGCCCGCCCGCGTGCAGGCCCTCCTCCTCCGCGCCACCAAGCCATCGCGCGGGCCGCCACGTCGCCCGTGAGAAGAAGAAAAGAGGGGCGACAGCTGCTCTCCCTCTGCTCCCCCATTTTAAGAACGAACTAAGATGAAACCCTAGAAGTTGGGTTTTGAATAAATAATTAAAATAACTGCAAAAGATCCCCTCAAGGTTATCTAAATAGCAAAGACATACCTGCTCTCCAAAGAAAGTCACGTGCATCACACATGCTTCCTAGGTAACTTACAACTCAACCCCTTCTTTTAGTTATTTTTATATTGAGTCAAAAAACTTTTAAATAATTGCAATTTGGTCCCTGCATTTCACGAACAATAATTTGCTTACCTCTTTTATGGATTAAATGTTTTTATTGATCTAAAAGTTCTCAAAAATTTTGTATATGCTCTTGTTGTAGTGTTAGTCATTGTACAAAATTTTCATTACAATTTGTTGATGTTTGATATTTTTAAAAAAGTCAAAAATAGAGTTTTTCTGCTTGTCTGTATTCAGAACATTCATAAAAATTCGAAAATTAGCCTAAAAATTCCAAAAAAATACGGTGGTGTGTTTTGTTGTATTTTAATTTCTGTCCATTTTTTGTGCATTTATCATTTATAAAACTCCAAAAAATTGAAAAAAAGAAAAAAATTTAAAAAATTGTAGAAAATTGTACAATAATACAAAAGATACGATCTTGGCTTTTTGGAGATATTTAATTGATTTTTAGCATAAAATAATTTTCAAGAGTATTGGGCACTTAAAGTATTTTTAAGTTGCAAAATACTCTTGGCTATGCATTGTTTCCCTTATTTTCTACTGTTTAATTTTTAAAAAATCACAAAAATAATAGAAAAATTTGAAAAATTTACCAAAAATATTTTAAAATATATAAAACATAAAAAAATCTCTCTTTATTTTTCTAAGCATTTTTTACTATTATGAAAATACAAAAATAGTGTGGTGTTGTGTATTTTTTATCTTTTGTGCATGTTTTGAAAATAAAAATAAAAAATGCAAAAATCCAAAAATTAAAAAATCACTAAAAATCTCTTTTGAAATTTGAGTACTAAGATTTTAAATCGTGCTCCTTGTATTCGACCCTGGTCGCTATACCAGGTAAATAGCATAGCGAAAACCGCTTATATTTGCTTTGATTGATTGATAATTTTCTTAAATGGTTAAATAAAAATTATTCCGTTGACCGATTTGAGTGGCTGAGAATAACGACAATCGTGAATATTATTTAAATCTCGACCACGTGGGATTTCTTGTCATCAATGGGCTAGGATGTAGGACTGTCAAGGGGTAGGGGCAGGTCAGCGATTTGACCAAGGTCAACGCGCTAGGTGGACCAACCACAAAATACATGTCCCGAAAAAAATAAAAATAAATAATAAATAGAAAACAATTTTTTTAATTTCATCTTATAAATAAAAATTATTTATTATTTTATGTAGAATTTTATCATGAAAAAGTTAAATTTTAGGTTTAAAGTATTGGTATATTCATCTATGTATTTCGGTATTTAATTTTTATTTTGTATTTTAAATTTTATTAATTTAGTTTATTATTTATATATTTATAACTTTTTTATAGTCTTAATAATATTTTTGTTTTCTTTTTCTGAAGTAATATAAACGATTAAATAATTAGGTATATTATTTATATAGGTACACTTACATGTAGTTTACCTATGTATTTTCTATGAGTATTTTATTTTAGTATTTTCTTTAACATTTCAATCCTATTTTAATATGTACATATATTATAAATAATATTTACAAAATAATAAAATTATAAAATTATAAAAATAATGAATAATAAATAAAATGAATATTTTAATTGGTATAACTATACAATAGGGGCCCAAAATCTAACTTTCACACCATAATTCCAAAAAGAATGAAACCACCTTAACTATATAGATTATTAAAAATTATATACAATTAAAGGTGATTTTGATATATTTTGATTTCTATTTGAGAGATATAGGTCTAG
Source organism: Ottelia alismoides (assembly GCA_037367405.1). Taxonomy (NCBI): domain Eukaryota; kingdom Viridiplantae; phylum Streptophyta; class Magnoliopsida; order Alismatales; family Hydrocharitaceae; genus Ottelia; species Ottelia alismoides. The sequence continues at coordinate 217,552 of JAZKJV010004753.1, forward strand.
AAAGTTGGGGTTTTGGAATTTTATCCAAACCATAACTTTTTATTCGTACACTAATTTTGTGTGAAATCAATTTTGTATTTTTCTATATTTAATTATCTACAACTTTCATGTACACATATTCTTTATTTTAATTATAAAGAATGGAACTAAATAGAGGTCCCAAAAATGAATAAAAATGAATTAAATAAAGGGAGTTTTATTGGATTTTGGCCCTTGTTTCCCCCCTACCTTATTCCTTGTCGACCTAGTCATAGAGATGCCTAGGTCTCCGGGTTTAGGGTCATAAAAATATATTCAATATTTTATTCTTTTTCTATTCTAAAAAATTTTGCATTAAAAATTGTATTTTATGCACTATTTATACAATGATGCATGAATGCTAAAATGCCTAAACTAAGGGTATTTACACACATTTACTAGGGTTTTTAAGGCCAAAATATTTGAATAAAGTTGATGAAATAGATATTCATCATCCCCTTTACTTGCCTTTACTAGTTCCTAGAAAACACTTATGCAATAAGCACAAAAAAAGGAAAAAAAGAAAAAAATCAAAGTTTGGAACTAAAGCTGGACTTTTGGAATTTTAGTGTTGACGTAACCTTAATGGGATTCATATTTTAAATCCAACATCCTTCAAGAATCCCAAAACTCTGCTCAAGTCCCCTCAATATCCACGTTAGAATACTTTAATTCATACGCAAATCCTTATGACTACGAATCTGACTCGTACAATGTAAGTGATGGTGGCTCTCCCCAACTAAAATGACAAAGAGACTGACTTCTCCAACATGACAGCCCAATGATTCCCCAATCCAACAACTCCTTCCTCGAGGAGTGGGGTATTCCCTTCTAAGTTCAAGTGAAAACTAGCTCATGAGGAGGGAATGAAGAGAAGAACAGATAGTAGCCAGTGTAGCTACCTATCCTAGGATGAATGACCAATGCAATCAAGTTATCCAGCTGCAGGCTCACATAATTTGACTTAGAAGCACAAGCTTGCTTATTAACTATACAAATATGTACACTTCGGAAGGTATTTTATTTTTAAACAGGCATGTCCACTTTTTTGGATGTTTTTTTTCTTTTTTGACATACTATATACAACAACATTTACATAAGGAGTTTTTCATCTTGAGCAGTGGACTATCCCTCTTTTGAACCATTATTGCAACCCACACTCTATTGTCTTCAGAAATCACCATCACTGGACCGGTTGGGGTGCTTCCATAGAGGAGGACAAATGCTTTCACTTTTATGCATCTCATACCAGCAAATCCAATCTCCTAACCACTCCAGCTGAGTTGAGCCATGTGAAAGGTGCATGTGCCCAAGTTAGGTCATTATCGACAAGAGCCGTACATGTGCTCTGAAATACTCTACTTAGGCAGTCAAGAATCCATCGAATCAAGTCTCGTGATCCACAAATAATTAAGTTCACTAGATCTGAAGTACCTCAATTCCATCTCTTATAAGGTTCCTATTAATTAGGTAGATTTAAAGATCCAACAAAGCTCCAATCTTCCAATTTTACTCGGACTTGTTCAATTATCAAACTCAATCTGAGAAAAAGAATGCTATGTAAATGCTGTGCAGAATGTAGAAAATATTTTCGTGATGAAATTTTTCAACATTTTTATTTTTTTATGGATTTCTGAAAATATGATGCATATGCACTTTTTGGATTTCAAAAAGATTTTTGTGAATGTTTTTGGTATTTTTAGTTTTGCAAATATTTTTAGGTTTTGAAAACAAAAGATTTTGGCTAAAAATTAGGCATAAATAATTACATGGGGATGGATCTTTTATTTACAAGAATTAGGTTTTTGAGAATTTAGAAAGGGTAGGTTCTCAATTTTATAGATATGTATATATTATTAATAAAGAATTTAGTGTGATGTATATATTCCTCAAACTAATTTGAAAAAAGTTTTTCAAATAATTTTTGAAAACTATAGTCCAAAATAATTTTTACAAAGAATTTTTACAAACATGTACACAAATTTGAAAATCATTTTGCAAAGGTTTTTCAAATAATATATATATATATATATATATATATATATTCAAAATATTTCTGCAACCATTTTCCGAACATTTGCAAAATGACTTTTAAATATTTTATTCATATAAAGAAAATAATTTTTTAAAACAAACCAATTTTATAAAGGTTGAAAATATTTAAAAAATGTTTTCCAAATAGTTTTAAAAAGATATTTCAAAAAAGATTTTCAAACTATTTTTCAAACATTTTGTAAAAATTATTTTACCTGATTTATTAATTAGTAAATAAAAAAAGAATTTGAGGAATAATCAACATCTTTTTATTAAATGATTAATGGAATATTTAGCCATATTAGTAAATAACTATGAAAGCACGAGTTATGGATAATGTATATACGAAGTATATACGATACCCTTATACTTAGCTTGAGCTATGTCCTCACAGATCATAGAGAAAAGAGAAGACATAACACGTATTGAGTAAAAAAAACTCTAAAGAATAAACAAATGGAGAAATGAACGAACGAATGAGAAGTTAACCATACCCCTACTTAGGATCAAATAATCTTAAGTATAGCAGATTGTACACAAAGCACGGAGGGTCAAGGGTGGGAAGGAATATATCATACTCAAACTTTCTCCCCCTACACATAGGGTCGGATATACATAAGTATAGACAAGAAGATGATACAATGGAGAGGATCAAAGAATAGAAGAAATCGGAGTGCACACCCCCCATACTTAGGACAAATTACACCGTATGTATAGAAGGCTGACAAAAAGGGGCGACACCTTTTCGGTAGAAAAATACAATATAAAAGGAAAAGAAGAAAAGAGATGTGAAGATGGACAAAGATAGAAGAGGATGTACACATCACCTTCCCTGTACTTAGGGTAAAATAAGTCCTAAATATAGGAAACAATAGTAGTGATGAAATAGAATGACGAATGAACACTCAGCACGTCCACTCCCCCTCCCCTCGATACTTGGGATAAAGTACATCCTAAGCAAGGCACATACGAGAGTGGGATGGATTAGCAATATGGAAGATGGATGGAGGTAAGCAAATACGAATATACAACAGAGATGGATGTAAAGTGAACCTTATTGCGAGATCGCTGAGGAATAGATCTGACAAGGTGTAGGTCTACCTCGAGGTCCTCAGATGACACAAACCAATCAGGGTCGACAAGGTGAAGTTCCTCAATGGTCCTAGGGTGAAGATGTATAGATGGGTCGGTGTAAGTAGTATGGCTATCTTGGCCTCGGGTGTCTCTCTAATGTCATCATCAGAAGGGACGACCTCTTCATCGGAAGAAGAGTAGTCAGTGTCATCCTGTGAAGTCTCGTCTAGGTCAAAACCAAAAGGCACGAACTCAACAATGGAAGTAGTCAAACTATGTTCGTCCTCTAGAGTTTCAACCGAATCGTCATACTCATCAAAAGGCCCGAATTCCTGAATGAAAGCAGCAAGATCAAATTTGGCCTCGGTCTCTGATTGACTCACTGAGTATGTGGAGTAATTTGTACTCGTGTAATACGGGTAATTAGTGAATCAGTCAGAACCGAGAAAAGATCTTCGTAAAGAGGACTTGGCTTCAATTTATATCTTGGGCAAGTCTGGGGTGAACACAGGGAGGCAAAGCAACGACTTCGGGTTAATTAAAAAACTTAGGTCTAGGTTTCCAATGTGGATTCATTTTTGTATTTTTTATGCAAAAATAAATGTGAATGCCATATGCAGGTGAATTAAGTTAATAAGAAAGCAAACAACTTAGCCAAATTAATTTTTATAAGAAAAAAAATCTAATTTAGCTAAATTATATTTTTCCTAGAAACCATACCCAGTGATGAATGTAGAACACATTTTTTTTAAAAAAATAAGAGTTAAAATGCAATAATGAAAAGTGCTAACTTTTATGGGTTTTTTTGCATTTTTCACACAAAAAATGCAAGAATTACAAAAATTTTATTGGAATTAAAACATGATGCAATGAGTCTACAATAATGTTTTTGGAAATTCTGGATAATATATGATATTTTTATGGATTTTTAATGAAAACAAAGTGATAGTGAGTAATTAATTATTAATAAATACACAATGTCAAATCAGTCAGCGTGCGAATTATCTCAAAAAAGTATTTATAAGAGTAATCTAGGAGAGTTGAAATTTCGTAAAATCGATGTGTGTGGATTTAATTAAAAATCAATTATTAAAATAAATCTACAATTTATTTGAGGCACAGAACAACCTTAACCAAGATAAAATTTTGATACTAATTAAATCATGTTACAAGGCATCATTTCTGAATTTTTAAGAATTTTTGGAGCAACCGTGAATTATATATGAATTTAAGAGCTCAAGTAGAGTAAAATACGCAATTTTTCACTTAGAAAATTTTAATATTGAACCAGAGCTCACAGAAATACAAATAAATATCACACTGGTAGAGAATTAGTTTATTAACAAAGTGACATTTTTTATTAAATAAAATGATGCTAAATAAACGTCTAAATTAGTGCATAAATAGAGGATTATCTGTGCAAAATAGAAATGAAAAATGGCAACTCAACCATGTACACTGGGGAACTTTTGGAATACAAAAAACTTAGTGGAAACGTTTCGAAATTTTCACAAAATAAACATAAATCTAAAGGACCTTCTTTGCCAAGCACTAGGGAACGATAGGGGAGGAGGATAGGAGGGGCGCGACAGGGAGACAGTGTGCGGCGGCTTGCTATGGCTGTTGTCTTGGTGGTGCCGCCTTGGAGGTTTATGACGGAGGGTTGGTGTGTTGCAGAGGAGGAGTACCATGGAGGGGGTCGTAGGAGGTGCGAGCAGGGTGCGCGCGGACCTGTGGGCGGACGCGGATGATGGCAGGTGGGCGCGTGGAAGTGTTGCGGTAGGGAGCCACATTTGCAGGTGGTGGCTGCGGCCAGGAGAGCTGCATCTTCGGGCGGCTGCAGCCACGGAGGGATGCAACCTTCGAGAGGTTGCGACGACACCGCTCGTTTGCGGAGGCTATGGTCTTGGCGCCGACACTACCGACGATGGAGGAGGAATTGGGGGGGGGGGTGATGATGCTGCTATAGATTTTTTTTGAATTTTGTTATTTTTATATTTTTAGATTTTCTTAAACAGAGAACATATATATATATATAAAGAGAAAAAAAAGGTAGAGGGAATGGTGAAGGTTGTAATGGTGAGGAAAGTGATGGTGGTGGTGGTGATGAAAATGATATGGAGATGAGACAACAGGAAATAAAATATTAGATAAAATAAAATAGCTAGAGAAATGAGAGGAAATACTTACCTGATGTTCACCAGATTTACAAAGCAACTATGTTGGACTCTTATCGTGGCCTCAATCCGATTGGTGAAATAAAAATTGGAGAAGCAATGCGAGCTCGATGTGAAGCTAGTGACGAAGGGATGGTAGTCATCGCGGATCTCGCCTGAAGGAGTTTGTCGCTTGAAGAATATGATAGGTCATTGTCACCTACACCAAATTCCAAGCTCTCTCCTTTTTCTCTAAGAATGGCGGATGGGGAAAAATGAGGATGTGGAGATGAATATAAAGAAGAATAATGAGAAGTTAGAGAAAAATGAAGGTGGATGAGATGGAGTGGAATGGGAGGTTATTAGAAGATGGTGTAGTTGAATGGAAGTTGGTGGTAGAAGAGAAGTTATTGTAGGGAATAGGAAATAAATAAAGGAAAATAAAATAAAATAAAGAGAAGAAAAAAGAGTGGAGAATTTACAAATGAAGAAAAACTACATGTACATGTTTTTTTTGCTTTACTAATTTTGATTTTTTTGGTATTTTTAATAAAATATGTTTACAACATAGAAATACAATACTTGAAATAAATACAATACAACAATGTTTTTTTTGGAATTTTTAGTAATTAAGAAAAAATGAAAAAAAAGAAGAATATGTACATTATATACAATGTACACCTAGCTCCCAAAACTCAAATTTTGCAAACGAGGTCTGATTTTAATGAAACTACTTTCATTGGATAGATAATTTTCTAACTTAAATTTACAAGTTTGGTGAATTTTAAGTTCAAACGGAGCGGGAATTTGTTCGGGAAGTTGGACTTTGCGCCTTTTTTCTTTGAGATCTAGGAGTATTTATTTGAGGTGAAATTTATTTTATATTTTTGTATTTTTATATACATATTTGAAAATAAGTTGGAAAAATAATTAGCTGAAAAGGACTGGAAATGTGCCTTTTAAAAATACATATAGTTTTGGGCTATTTAGAGATGAACAACTCCCTATTTTGCGACTTTTTATTATTAATTTTTTGGTATAATATAATATGTATTAGTTAGTGTATTTTATTTACAAATGTCACTTTATTAATTTACTGATTTTATGAACATTTATTCGAGATTTTACTCAAGGATTTTGCCTAGATCAATATATTGAGATGATGAATCGTGGACTCATCAGTCTCATCAATCCCCGCCCTTTGCTCAATGGTGTTAATCGTGTAAATCCCGCATAGGTCATCAACACATCGCAAAGTCCTAGAAGAAGGAGCTCTGGGGTTCATGATTTCCGAGTCTTCCTCTTTGTAGAGGAATTCTCATGTCTCACTCAAATCCAACATACAACAAAAGTCTCTTATATTGATGAATCCGCAATTCAACGTCTTTATTCTTTTTGTTTACCCACTAATTTCACAAAATTAGCATTTTACATGCATTTGTTAAATATGCATTTTAACACTTTTTATATTCAAATAAAAGAATAAAGAAAAAAAGGAAAGTAAAGTAAATAAAGGATGTATTTATGAAATAAATGCAGACTAACCTGAACCCCGAGAGAGTTCAAGACTTTACCTGATCGACCACGAATAAAGTATGGGGAGATAGGGCCTTTAATCCATTTGTAAAAATTTCTTGTATATTTGTACAAAACTTACACTATTTTATTTGTATATAAATTGACCTCAAATTAAATATCTTTCTAAAAAAGTTGTAAAAAATTCTTTAAAATAATAAAATAATTGCAAAGTAAAACCATGTATAGTTTAAAAGTATCTACCCTCAGAAAAGCCGTAAAGATAATTGAAAGATCAATTTCAGATCCATATAAACTCAAATTGAATCAAACTCACTTCCACTGTACTCTAAATTTAATTATCTTTAAAATGGTTGTAGTTTCATAATTTTTGGAGTTACGGTTGAAAAGTCGATTTTTAAGGTGGTTTTTGCAATTTCACTATTTATTTATTGTATATATTTGTTCATATTTATTTTTATGCATAATGTAAATAATTGTAAATATTTTTCTTCATTTTTAAAATTAAAAAATAAAAATTATTTTTTTTGAAAAAAATTAAATAATATCCTTATTTGTACATGTGTATATTGTACTATATGTATATAATACTTGTGTATATCTAATTTCCTCATATAAAAATCACTAAAACAATTTAGTATCTAACATTAATTAATTAAATTAATATAATTACGAAAATTTGATTGATTTATTTATTCTATTTATTTGATTTGAAAACATACCTTGTATATAAAGAATTGATTTATGCCTTAAATAACCACCATTACGGTGGCTAATTAATTTTTGAAAATAATTATTTTAGTTATTTTATTTAATTATGAATTTAGTTTTTAATTATATAATTAATTAACTAATTTAGTTAATTAACCAATAAACACCTTCATTCTTTGTGTATATTTTCCTTTTTGATTTTTCCTCTTCTTTTTATTGAGATCATCCTCCTTCATTTTTCCTTTGATCAATCTTTGGTGGAGAAGGAGCCTTATTCCTGAAATCCCATAGGTCGATCGAGGAGTCCAACCCTCGAGCCGTTCAGTGACAGTGGACCAATTGTCGTTGAGTCCATCACGGCACCCGTCTCCCTCAGGTTAGATCCAATTTTTCTGCATATTTCATCTAGAGTAATCGTAGTGTAGATTTTATTTTCAATCTCGTTGTAGAACATGATATGTAGTTTTCGTCATCCATTTTTATCCGATCACGACCCGAATCTGATTTCATCTCATCTCTCGAATCTCCTCGTTTCCTATTCTATCTCACATGATCTCTCAACTCCGGCCGCACACGATGGCCGGAGATGCAGATCTTCCATCACAATCGTCGGATCAATTTTTTCATTCACATTTTCTGTCCATTCTTGTTCCTGCAATAAAATAAAAAAATTAAGTTTTTCTTTCTCTAATGTTTTTACATTTATAAATAAAAAAATTGAAGAAAAAATGGCCGCAGTAGGTGCGACCCTCCTGTAGCGATTCCTCCGCCCATATGGCAGCTATATGCCAATAACGCACCGATTGCCGCCTACCTCCGACCACCGACGTCACTTCCCTCTACACTAGCAGGCACCGCCTGCCTCCTCGTCGCTTGGCGTATGTCCCCCTAGTGATTCCATCATCGCCCAGCCTATTAGTCTGCGTAGCAGACCTCCCCGGTAGCCACCGTTTCCCCGCACCGGCTCCGCCCAACAGTCACGTGATGCCACCCACCACAGGTCGACCTCTGCATGAGCCCATACGGCGCCCCCGCTGCTCCAACGAGTGACCCTCCCATCAACCGCTCCACCACGTGAAGCCCCTCCTAGTGCAGCCGATGGCTCCGCGCGAGCCCGCCGTGACTATTAGCGCCTCCCGATCGCTCCTAGACCGTGAGCTGTCGTGCCAAGACCTCCACCATTGGTAGAGGGGGGTAATACTCCTATATTCCTCTTTGGATTTTAAAGAAAATAGAACAAAAAGAACCCTAGCTAGGGGGAATATATAAAAAAAATATTGGGCAAATTGCATAAAATCCCCTAGAGGCTTCAGAAATTACAAATCAGCCCTTGCTCTAGATCAAGTCTTGTGCGTATCATGCCTTTTTTGGTGCGAGAGGCTGCTTGGAGGAGGACTCGGATTTGTTTTGGAGGACCCGCATAGGAGGAAGAGTAGGGAAGGATAGAAGACTGCTATTTTATTTTAGAGAACAATTATCTCTATTGTAATAAATTAGACTTTGGACTTGTTGGACACTTAGACATTTCAGGGTTTGCTTCGCCAAGTGCTGGTGCACTTGGGGGACCTCACCGTTGTTTTCTCGTGTTTTGATTTCACCGCCTTACTTTCTATTTGATTCTCGTATATTTGACCCCTAGTCATAGGATTTTTATTGATTGTGACATAATAAACTAAGGCCCAACACCTAATTGCTTACCTGTACTTACATCGTAATTGGATTTAGCAAAAAAGAAATTTAAAAAATTAGCTTAATTGGATTTGAGACCACGCACCATGAGGAGTCACAAACAATGCTAGGAGGATCCGTTGTGGCGGGCATCGAGTGACTTCCAAGATCGAACTCCAGACTCGATTCGACTAGCTAGCTATTGTTCTTCAAGATCAATAGAAGTTGTTCGTCTAAGGCCGATTTCTTCGTGCATCATATAGTTAGTTTCCTTTCAATACTTAATTTATGTGTGGATCATATAGTATGTAGAGTGCTGGAAACAAGTACACATTTCTATATCTACATGCATCAATGTGTTTGACCGTGCATCGACTTTTTTGACTTCCTCCCCTTGTTTTTGGACGTAAAATAACCAAAGGAAATCGAAAAAATCGTTAGACCTTGATTATGCCTGAAAAATATTTAAAAAAGCGAGAAATAAAATTTGGGACTGTTGATGAAAACTTGACCCTAAAATACACATCATCTAAAAATATTTGTTTTGGGGAGAGTTATCTCCTCATTGTTTGGTTTTCATGAGCGAGAGAGTGACACACACACTAGGATAGAGCCACACCTGAACTTCCATTAGACTACAAGTCTTGGGGTTAGTCGTTCTCCATTGAGGATCTCTTCGGTGGTCAATGAAACGACCCGCGACATCCTTAGTAGATTGAATTTATTAGGTAACGAGTAATGGGTCCGCAATTCATACTCACCGAAAAGATCAAGCTTTGGGATTGGGCCAGTCTCTTGGGAACATCGGGTTCCTAACAGCTCTCTTAATTGCTCTGCAAGATTGATTTATCACCTAAAATAAAATTGACAAGATAAACGTGAAGGATATGGTAAGATCCTGAAGCGCATCATGGAATCATGAGCATCGTATCAAATATGACGAAGAACGACTAGTCGCACTAGTTGTTCTATGCAGCGGAAATTAAAATTTTTCATGCGACGAAACCACATGATCCAAGAACACTTCTCGGATCATTTCTTCTAAACCACAAATAAGTAATAGGATTACCTCTTTAAGCATGGTTGCGATCGAGTCTCTAAACGAAGAGACCTCCTGTCTCAAGTCCGATCCGACAGAGGAGACACTTATGAGCGCGAGGATGAATCGTGTGCTTCTCGCAATCCATGTTGATGATCAAAGCGGCGGATCTCCTGATCTCGACAAACGAGATACAGAGTCTTCTTCACAATCAAGGCACGTCGAAGTAGACAGAGATCCAGGAGCAAATCATCGGGCATCATAATGATGACGCTGCGGCGACGGAGAACCTCTCTAGGGCATCTATGGTGGACGACCACATGAGAGGAAGAGAGAGTAGACGTGTAGGGAGAGAGAGAGAGAGAGAGAGAGAGAGACTTATGTTCTCTTGTGTGTTGTGTAAAGAAGATCAAATGGGTGCCTCTCCTTTTATAATATTTTGGGATCCATGGATCTCAATCCATGGGACAACACAAATCCAATGGTTCACAATGATTTTTGTTTCTTTCAATGGTCATGATTTGTTGATAAAAACACAACAACTAATTTAATTTAATTAAATATATATTGAATAAATCATCAATATATAAACTAATTTAAATCAAATCAATATAGGAGATTTAGGATATAGGCATGCCTCCCTTCCATAAAGGGGGTGGCGGCACACATTGAATCCAATTCAAGGAGGCCGTCCATCCTCTTTAATAGGAAGGAGGCACTCCTCTTCCATATTCATGAGATCTCATATCTTATGAAAATCTCCATTATTTACAACAACTATTATTGTAAATTATTCACACAAATAATCCATAATTATTTTGTGTACATTGCAATCATGCCATTGAAAACTTGTGAATCATATTCACAACCCAAAAATAAAATGTAAATTACATTTTCAATTTAATGTTCAATGTGAATCCAATTCACATCGGCATTTAATTAACAAATGCAAATTACAAATAGCTCTCTCTTATATATTATAAATCAAATTTATAATATATATGACTAATATGGATATTGCTATCCACATTATTCATATCCATGATAATTAAATCACATTTAATAATCTTGGATCTCTATTCTCATGTGCCCAAATAATATGAATCACATTCACATCATTTTCAACTTTGATAATCAAATCACATTTAAATATCTAAGATAGCTCTCTTTATAATATGAATCAAATTCATATTACTCATGATAATTAAATCACATTTAATTATCCATTTTCTCCATGCTCCGATACATGATATCAACATGAAATTATCCTGAACCCTTTCAAGGATAATGCGCTTTCTCCGCGAATAGTTGGAGATAAGGATAGGGCGATTGTATTGTTCTACGTATAGTGACATGGATATTGAGATCATGTCTCAAATCTAGATCGCGAGCCTCCCATAGATGCTTGATTAAATCAAGACCGTAAATCTAATCTTCTCATTGCATCTGAATCATATTCAGATTAATGTCTAACATTTGGACCAAGATCAGATCACTTCTCTACTGAAAGGAGTCACTAAAATCCAGACCCGTTTCATCACTCCCTAGGAATTGAAGCGTCATGGTTATACAATCGTTTATGATCACATCACCCTCAGGTATTCCCAATACATGTACATCCTGCATACTGGAAGACTCGGAATTAAATCCGAAGTATTGGATCAACTTTATATTGTCTACTTCATGGTTTTATCAGTAAGTTTCTCATTCAATCATTGGGAGTTGGTATCGATCATATACTTTACAAAAAATATATCATACCTAGGTTCTTATTATATATTTTCCAAAAGTAAATATCAAACCTACAAATTCAGTCAAGCTTCCAAAGCGAGACGACCGTGCACGAAATTTGATTCTTCCCAATATCTCATGAGTGAGCACATGTCTTCCGGTTCAGTAATGAACCTGTATAATCCCTTTGAGAGATCGTATTACTCAAAGGCCCTTACATGCACACCAGCGCGCCGGTGTATAGACCTTGGTTAGGTCATCAACCTACTGGTCTGCCAAATGTACATACTCAGGCATATAGCAACACTTCTGTCTCCGGTCAGAGGATGCGTGCATGTATTGTGACAGCATACGATATAGGACTTTGGTTATCTTGATCTCATTAAGTCAACTCTTTGACCTAACTAATGTGACACCTCCGAATATCTATTCCTATGCAGAGGACCTCGGTCAAGAGGTCGATCAGAAATCAGCCTAACTGAGAAAGGATTTCCATCTCCTACTCATGCTGGAGATCATCTCTTAACAATCATTTGAATGTGCTTGATGAGTCCTCAATCTAACTCATTAGATATTCATCCATGCACCAACCTCTATGATTCAGTAATTGAATCAACAACTGTATGATCATTATGATGGCCATGGTACATAACCCTAATTATACTAAGGGACCTATCATGGAAGTTATTCATTCTTCATTTCAGATAAGGGAATGATATTCCCAATAACATTTATTGCATAATGGCTCGTCGTGGGCTCGCATATCCAACAAAACGACCGAACCTTTATGGTCATCAGCTCGTATTGAGTGGGAAAATTGGGAGTTTGGCTTATCATCTTGTTTTCTAACCAGATCTCATCCACACTCATCCCCAGATCACAATGATGGGTCGGAGATCCCTTAGGTAGCTCTTCGTAGCACTGCTATCGAGCACTCCGTCTTAGTCATCTAGGGATGTTTTGGGGAGCCTACACCCGCTCTCCGAACCTGAGTTTGACTCCACCCTATTATCCCTTGACCAACCTACTTCCAATCCTGAGGTGCCTAAGCAGAGACAAGCACAGTTATTTGTTCATTTGACGGCAACTTGAGTGGGGTCTTTTGACTTTTTAGAGACCAACAAGATGGCCAGCAGTGAGGGATGCACCAATGAGCATCCCTAGGGTTTCACTTACATTCTTGATCAAGGCACCATCAACAACACACTTCTTACCTCCGTGGAGATGATGCAAAGACAGATTAGATATCAAAGAGAATTTATGGCAGAGGTGCATCGTGAGCTAGCACAGATGCGAGCCGATAGAGGAGAGCCTCAACAAGACCAGCTAGTGGAGAGATACCCGCAGTTGGAGGAGGAGTAGGAGGACAACCAGAAGAACCACAAGAGCCATCCCGGCCTGTCAGGATGATGAGGCAGTTGCACAACCCTGGTGCAACCCTCACAAACTGCTAGATCCAACTTTCAGAGATTCTGGGTAACTTCAAGCTCGGCCCCTAGACGATTCAGCCTTTATCCAAGTTCCATGATCTAGCCACCGAGGAGTCGCATCTACATTTACAAGAATTTGAGATGATATGCAGTACTATCCATGACATATTTGTTGATGAGGACACCATCAAGATGATGGCATTCCCTTTCTCCCTTATCAGCATAACAACGTAGTAGCTGAAGCATTTGGGGCGATACGTTACTACTTGAGAGCAGTTTCGGACCGAGTACTAGAACAAGTACTATCCACTCAGCCGAACCAATGCAACTAGAGCTTTAATCAACAATTTCATCATGATCCCCAATGAACATTTCCATGAGGTGTGGGATCAAATTCGTGAGCTCATTGACCGATGTCCACACCATGACATATCCAAGCCCAACATTGTCCAAAGCTTATTTTGTTGGATGACAATGGAGCTGCAGGGGCTTGTTAATGCTTCTTGTGGGGTTCCTACTTCACCAAGGATGAGGACTAGGTCTGGGCCATCTACGAGGAGATGGCCGAAAACTATACATTGATGTCCCAGACCCGTGTCTACATATAGTGGAAGCCCCTTCCATAGCATGCGTCCTATCTTAGTATAGCACGGGTTGATGCGGGTGATGAAACTCGATTTCATCATCACAATTTTTCATTATTAACCCCCTTGCTTAAACATGTGTCAATAAAATCTAGATAATGTCCTGAAATTAACAGAGTCTCAAATAAATTAAAAACCACAAAAAAATGACAAGACTAAAATCTGTGGTATTTTTAGCCTTAAAAATACCCTCCAAAATATTTCAGGTCTTTTTTTGATCTCATCTCCAATTTTGGTCAACATGAAACTTGTAGATCTCGTCAAGATCTACAACTTTCACGTTTTGAGTTTTCTCTAATTCGACCATCTTAACCCACAAAAATCAATTTTACTTTCCTAATAATCTGATTGGGCCACGTGGCCCGTTCTGGGTGAGCCACGTGGCCCGCTTGCCTTTGTCTTATCCGCCTGCATCCATAGTCGTTGGATTACCTCTTTATCTAACGACTAAATAACCTCTACGGATTCCTTGATTCCCGACCGTTCGATCCATTCCCGCCTCTGATCTGCATCGCACGTCAGCACCCACCTCTCCGCACGCCACGTGGAGCGTTGGTCACCTTCCGATCTCCTTGATCACCTCCGTCTATTCCTCAGTCACCATCAACCGTTCGATCACTTCCTTGATGTCATCTCAGCCTCTCGCTTCCGCCTTCCCTCAAGCTCGTCACGTGGCATCTTTATCGCCCTTTGATCATATCGCCCGAGATCGCATCACACTCATTCTTTCACGCCCAACCGCCAGCCGTTGGATCTCCAGATCCAACGGCTGGGCTCTGTCGTCTACCTCCAGTTGCCCCTCTCTCACACGATCTCCAGCTCGTGCACCCCTCTCCCCCTTCCCTTTTTCTCCACCACTCCAGCGACCACCTCTATTCGACAACCGCCTCACGGTCTTCCCCATTCTTCCCTCTACCTCACGAACCCTCCAGCACTTCACGACACCTCACCAGTCTCCCCACATCTCCCTCGATTCCCACGACCCCACTTCACAAAACCGCAGGATCACCATTCAAATACCGCGCCTCCCCCTCCGTTCGCCCTTGTCCACCTTTACGTGGGAGGGGGCCCAGCCCTCCTCCGCCTCCCTGTGACAGGGGGAGGCGTATGGATAGAGCGACGACGACCTAGCCTCCCCGGTGAGACCATCCGCCGACCACAACGGAGTCGCGGCGCCTCGCGATCGCTCGAGTTGCTCCACCTAGCTGCCGGAGTCCAGCGAAGACCCAGGCATCCACCGCGATGCCCAACCCAAGCTTCCACCTCCGCCTCCGACCAGGTAAGTTTCTTCTTCCTCCTTTGTCTTTTTATTTAATTTCTTCGATTTAATTTTGCTTCTCCTGCCATCTTCACCTTCCATTAACCCCATCTCGAGCTCCGCAACACACCCCCCATTCACACGACACTCTCCGATCAGCTTCCCCATTCCTCCACACTCGGACCACCTCCGACCCATCTCCTCCGCCTTCCATGGCGGAGGAGCCTCGATCTCCCACCTTCTTCGCCCAATCGAGCTCCCACTCCATTCACGCACGCACTTCTATCTGCTTCAGCTATGTGCCTAACATTGCAGGTCGCTAACTCGTTCAATGGTCGGAGCCCGGTCGGAGCCGACTTCATCGACCTCGCATTTGTCATTCGAGCTCCGATGAGCGATGCCAAAGGCTCCTGGGCCTTCCCCGAGTTCCCTGCGCCATCTACGACCTTTCCTTGAGCTCGGGGGAGGACCACCGTGGTCAAGAGCGAGCGGTGGAGCCGGAGCTCCATCGTCGAAGGCCCACTTCCGCCGCCAGCTTCAGAAGAAGAAGGAGATTCAGCAGCCGTCAGATGGTTCTAACTCTGAGACCATCTAACGGCTCATAAGCGACCACGTCTACACACAGCCCGGGCACTAGACACCTTTGGATCCATAAGATCCAAAGGTCTATTTTCGGTCGCGTGTCAACTCCTGGATCTTCACCGGCCTCCCCGAGCCGAGCGTCCGAGCCTTCAGGCTTGGATGCTCCCGAGCCTTCACGAACCTACAGCGAGCCTGAACCAGGTTCCAAGCCTGGCTGAAGCACCGCGAACCTCTGCCGAGCCTCATCCGTCCCCCCCCGAGCCTGGATAGCACATGCTTGGCACGTGCATATCTGGGAAAATTACAGAGACGACCTTGAAGGATATTGAGAATCCTTAAGCGCATCACGGAAGCGTGTCGATCGCATCGTAAGCAATCAAAGCAACTAGTCGTACTAGATGCTAGATGCAGCGGAAATTAAAATTTTTAAAACTTTAAAGATGAAACCACATAATCACGAGAACACTTCTCGGATTGTTTCATCAAACCACAAAGTACAAGGAATACCTCTTGAAGCGTGGTTGTGATCGCGAGATCCCAAAGTAGAGATCCTCCTATCTTAAGTCTGACCCACGGAGAATGCGCTTGCGGGCACGATGATGAGTCGCGTCCTTCCCGCAATCCTTTGACGAAGATCCAAGCGTCGAGGCGTAGAAAAAATGATCTCCTTCCTAATACACAAAGTGGACGACCACTTGAATATTAGGGAGACCCCACGAGAATGAGAGAGAGAGAGAGTAGAGTTCTTCAACTCAAGAATGTTGTTACTTGGAAAGGCTACCCTAGCCCTCCTTTTATACTAGTTTAGGATCCAATGGATCTCAATCCATGGGACACATGGATCCAAGGGCTATGCTTGGTCCATGCTAAATCAATGGCTATGATTGTTGTTGGTTAAAACCAACAACATTAATTTAAATTAAAAATGTTGCAACATTATCAACATAATTTAATTTAACATTAACTAATTAAGAGATAATGTGATAAATAAAATGGAGTCAACCAACCTCCCTAAAATTGGGGGGCGTCACCCATGAACAATTCATGGGTGACGCCACCTATGAATGGTGGTCAATTTTGGCTCCTTTTTATTTATCTTATTATTCCTTAATTAATTTTGTATTCACAAAAATATTCACCAAATTAATTCCCAATTAATTTGTGAATATTTCAATCATGCCATTGAATATTATGTGAATCATATTCACAACTCAAACTAGTTAGTAAATTGCATTTCCAATTAATTAATAAATGTGAATCTAATCCACATTATTAATCAACAAATGCTATTCACATAAATTCCCTCTCTTATATATGTATATTATAAATCATATTTATAATACACATATATCATGGATAGTGTTATCCACATTCTCTTAATCCTTGATAATTAAATCCCATTTAATTATCTTAGACAATCATTTTCATAATATGAGTTATATTCATATTAAGCTTGATAATTAAATCTCATTTAATCATCAAGTCCTTGCTTGGATATTTCATCAAAAGAATTATTCCTGAACCCTTTTATGAATAATGTGCTTTCTCCGCAGATACTTGGAGATAAGGACAGGGCGATTGTATTATTCCATGTATAGTGACTTGGATATTGAGATCTTATCTCAAATCCATATCTTACGAACCTCCCACAGATGCTTGATTAAATCAAGACCGCAAATCTAATCTTCTCATTGAATCTGAATCTCATTCAGCCCAATGTCCAACATTTGGACTAAGATCAGATTGCTTCTCTACTGGAAGGAGTCACTAAAATCCAGACCTGTTTCATCACTCCCTCGGAATGGAAGCGTCATGGATATACAATCGTTTATGATCACATCACCCTCAGGTATTCCCAATACCTGTACATCCTGCATAATGGAAGACCCATGGTCAACCCGAAGATCAAGATCTATTTTACACTGTCTTCTTCTGGGTTTGATCACTAAGTTTCTCATTTGATCATTGGGATTTGGTATCGATCATATACTTTCCAAAAGCATATATCATACCTAGGTCTTGATCATATACTCTCCAAAAGTATATATCAATCCTATAAATTCAGTCAAGCTTCCAAAGCGAGACGACCGTGTACGGAATTTGATTCTTCCCAATATCTCATGAGTGAGCTCATGTCTTCCGGTTCAATAGTGAACCTGTATGATCCCTTTGAGAGATCGTATTACTCATATACCCTTATATGCACACCAACGCGCCGGTGTATAGACCTTGGTTAGGTCATCAACCTATTGGTCTGTCAAATGTACATACTCAGACATATAGCAATACATCTGTCTCCGGTCAGAGGATGCGTGCCTATGATGTGACAGCATTCAACATAGGACTTAGGTTATCTCGATCTCGTTAAGTCAACTCTTTGACCTAACTAATCTGACACCTCCGAATCTCTATTCCTATGCAGAGGACCTGCATTAAGAGGTCGGTCAGATATCAGCCTATGTGAGAAAGGATTGCCATCTCCTACTCAGGCTGGAGATCACATCTTAATAATCATTTGACGGTGCTTGATGAGTCCTCAATCTAACCCTTTTGATATTCATCCAAACACCAGCCTCTATGATTCAATAATTGAATCAACAGCTGTATGATCATTAAGACAGCCATGGTACATAACCCTAATTGTGCAGAGGGACCTATTATGCAGATTATTTATTCTTCATTTCAGATCAGGGAATGATATGTGCAATAACATTTATTGCATAATGGCTCGCCGTGGGCTCACATGTCCAACAGACCTACCTTCTTCTCCAATTTGCAGACAAGTCCCTGAAGCACGTGTAGTCCACGTGCACTTGGGTACTTTACAATTATGCCCTCGCGGGTTTTAATAATTGCAAAAATGCCCCTGTGCATGTAGGTACTTTATCGGGAAGGACTCATACTTTACATATTTACATTTTAGTCCCTCCCAGGGACCTGTTTGTATTTATCATTTCATGTTTCCTTTCAATTATGCCCTTATCTTTCTTCATGCATATCTTGAGCATCATGTTTCCGTTTCAGTTGATTTCAGTTTCATTTCGAAGCTTGTTTGATGTACTTCTTAATGGCATATTAAATTTCGCATTTTGGACACTTGAAATTTTATGTATTATTTTATTCGCCATGTGTCTCTTATTATTAACTTATGCCTTGTCCACATTATCGATCAAGTTTGACACTTAAAGAAAATATGAAATTGACTCCTATTTAATTTGCTCATTGTATCTATTCTGTTCTAGGGCATATTTGCATTGCATTTCCTTGCATTTATTTGCATGATAAAAATTTATAAAAAATGCATGTTTACTTTTTCGTAATGCATTGTTGTGTCTTTTTGCATACTTTGACCTACGTGCTTCAACTCAACATTTAATTAGATAGATAAAATCTGAATAATCACAAGAGAGGCTCGTGTCCCTGAGTTCGACCTTGGTATCTTACCAAGTAAAAAATCACGACCATCTCATTTTGATTGATAAATTTAAATCAGATGGTTTTTGATGAGCCCGAATTGGTCCGACTACTATGATAATTTTGAAGTGCTAATTACACACTTTTAAAGGGCTGATTTTACGACTCGTCAGCGGGTTCATCCACTTCGTCTGCAGTAGCAGCAGTACAAGCAAAGTCATCAGCAACTGGTATGGGTATCATTACGAGAAGTTAGGCCGCATAGAGATCATCAAGAAGAAGAAAAGCCATGGAATAACGCAGATAGATCAATTGGCACACACTCTTAGTGACCTGAAGACCTCGATCATGTGTCTCCAGGAGGCACAAACGATTTCTCAGCCCCGTTCCAGGTCACGGGCTGATTCCACTAGCAACAGCTCATCCCAGCACTCTACCCAGTTTTGTGAGGTTCACCACATTCAGGAAGAGCTAGTTCATCCATTGTAGCAGCACTACTCTCAGCCACCACCATCCCATGACACTTAGATGGTGGTGTATCAGTCGGATCAGCCACTGGTAGTTCTCCCCCTACCCCCTTATAAGTAGGAGCCATTGATGGAAGTTAACAGGATTCGGTATGACTGGCAGCAACCCGGGATCCGCCGAGATCATCTCAGATTCAGGTGGTCTATTGGAAGCATCTCATCTTAGCAGCAGACCTAGCTTTGGGTTGACAGAGTAAACAGCAACAACAACCCCAGTACTCCTAGCCACAACAGTATTACCAGTCAGGTCCTTGTCCCGACCATCAGGGATAAATGTAGAGGCAAAAATAGTCTCATCAGTATTCTCACCCTTCCCCT
Organism: Ottelia alismoides; assembly: GCA_037367405.1. NCBI lineage: Eukaryota > Viridiplantae > Streptophyta > Magnoliopsida > Alismatales > Hydrocharitaceae > Ottelia > Ottelia alismoides. Next base: position 237,692 of record JAZKJV010004753.1, read on the forward strand.
CACCAGTACCAGTAGAGCCAGCCTCATTTCCAGCGAGGCAACATGTCCGGTTCTCATGGACCAGCCTATGAGAACCTATCCCTTGATGATCTAGCCTACCTACTCTCATACCAGCAAGCATCCTTTAGGCAGAATATGGACAAGTTTAGGCAACAGATGAAGGAAATAATCAAGGGCAAAGCTTCTATACCTGCTCAGATTTAACCGAACCCGAACAATCTAAAGAGGAAGTCTGAACATGTATAGTTCACAAAGACCACCACTCCCAGTGATTCATTGGGTGATATTTCCTCCTACATATTTGGTGTTGATTTTGTGACACTCAGGAGTGGTAGGATGCCAGTCGGTGGTGCCTCATTTGAGCGACGACCCCATGATGATCTAAGAGCACTAGACGAGGATGATAATGATGTTGATGCCGCTGATGATGTTGATCATGGTGGTGCTGACACCACCAAGGATGATGATCCAGTCGACGGTAGTGAGGTCATCACTTGTCTAGATGCAGTTGGTGGTATTGATGCCACCATTCGACGTGATGTTGAGCTAGAGCGCGGTGTTGATGCCGCAAAAAAAGATGTCGGGGGTAGTGCTGATGCCACCGTTGATATTCCAGTTGTGTTTCCTCTTGTTTTTTATTTCAGTAGAATATCAGAAGGGCCAAAAAATGAATAAAAGGAATGGTTTCTTCATCTACTCCGATTCCATATATATTGCATGATGATACTTGTTTGTGCTCCATTCCCTCACAATAGTAGGAACCTCTTCCTAGCCCTCTATTTAAGGAGAGTCCAACTATCCCCTTCCCTCAGGCACTCTTCTTGGCGTAGGGGAAGAAAATAGAAAGTCCAAAAAAATCATAACAATTAGAGTTCTGTCAGCAGATGATCGATAGATTCCATATCCAGCAGACTCTACAAGAGGTACTAGAGCACATCCCTCTCTTCCAAAAGCACTTGAGAGAGAAGACCACTATACACAGGAAGAAGAGGAATCACATTTCAGAGATCCATGTGCTGACTCGTGCCACATGTTTGGTTATTCAGAACCAATTGTTAGCCAAGAGACCTGATGCAGGAGCTCCATATGTCAGATGCCACATTCATGAAAAGAGGTTCGATCATACCCTATTAGACAGTGGTTCTTCGATTACCCATCTTTCGACAGCCAAACTCGATCAATTCGAGTTTGGCCCTTTTAGACAGATAATGACAATCCTTCAGTCTGTTGATAGATCTATTAAGAGGTCGAAGGGGTTACTTAAGGATGTTGTCGTCATAATTTAGGGCCTGAAATTCCTCGTGAAGTTTGTTGTATTGGACTTGGAGATCCCTGAATCCGTGATAGATACCCCCATCATCTTAGGACGACCATTCTTGACCACAGCCAAGGCAGTGTTCGATAATGATAGTGGGAAGGTATACTTTCGCGTCAAGGGTGAAAGTGTACAAATAGAGACAATCGAGAAGAACAAAGTCAGAGATTCAGAGCACTCAGATCAGATGATCAACTCAGAGCAAAGGACATAGCCAGAGCTAGACATCCACTAAGAGTGTGACTTTGTGGTTACAGATGATGAAGCATTTTGGGAAGATCCTACATCACAAGCTCTTATCACATCTTCAAACATTGTAGATTCACATCATAGTAGATGAGAGTCCGGAGAGCGCACTCATGGCACAAAATACAATAGAGGTTGTTTATCATGGTCAGGATAGCGAAGTCGATTTCATTTCAAATGCTTCAAATTTAGATCTCCTAGACACAGATACCGATTTTTGACTAGAAGGAGTTCGATGAATATTTACCGTGTCTTGTGCCTACAGTGCTGACAACTAGGGTGAAGAGTGAGCCAAATCTATTGACAGATATACCAACAGGCTATCTTTATCAGACTTACCACTAAAGTGAGAGTTCTCACATGCAGATCTGGTAGGATGAAGTGTAGCTAATCTCCATGGGATAAATATGGTCCTGTGCTCCCACCATATCTATCTCAAAGAGGACGTCAATTCCTCTTGTGATTTCCAGCGACGACTGAACCTGAATCTTCGAGATGTGGTCATGAAGGAAATATCTAAGTGGTGGAGTGCTTATTTTAACTACCCCATCTTTGACTCCAAGTGGGTTAGTCAATTGCATGTGGTACCCAAGAAGACGGGTGTCACCACAGTTGTGAGCGAGTTTGGTGAGGAGATTGCTACCAGGGTACCCACTTCTTGGAGGGTTTGTATGGACTACAGACGATTGAATTAGGCACTAAGAAGGACCACTTCCCGCTACCATTTGTAGATTGGATCATCGAGAGACTAACTGGGATGAGTTACTACTGCTTTCTGGATGGGTATTTAGGATACAACCATGTGGCCATAGTGCCCGAAGACTAATAGAAAACAACTTTCACCTATCCGTTTGGGACGTATACTTTTAGACGGATTCCCTTTGGAATATGTAATGCCCCATCTACATTACAAAGGTCTATACTCTCTATTTTCTGGGACATGGTTGGTGAATTTTTAGAGGTCTTCATGGATGACTTCTTGGTCTATGGCAACCGTTTTGATGCATGTCTTGATTACCTAGACCGAGTACTTCAACGCTGCATCGAGGTCAACTTAGTATTATCTTGGGAGAAGAGTCACTTCATGGTGACTATGGGAATGATCCTTGGTCATATCATCTCCAATACGGGTATGGAGGTCGACCTGGCCAAGGTGGATATCATCAAGAAACTCAATCCACCATCCAATTTACGATAGTTGAGGTCTTTTCTAGGGCATGTTGGTTTCTACCGACGGATCATACAATACTTCAACAGGATTGCTGCTCGATCTCTTACTGGTTTGTTGACAAAAGACACCGAGTTCTTTGTCGATGATAAGTGTATTGCTTCATTTGAGACTCTCAAAAATCTAGTTGTTGAGGCTCCTATCCTTCAACCATCTTATTGGTCTCTCCCATTCCAGATCATGACGGATGCCTCTGATTTTACCGTAGAGTCCGTGCTAGGACAGAGTAGGGACGGATTATCATTTTCCATTCACTATGCTAGCCGTACAATGGATGTCGCTTACTGGAACTGCACAATCACAGAAAAAAGAGATCCTAGTCGTAGTCTTTGCCTTGGATAAGTTTCGATCTTATATTCTAGGATCTAGAGTGACTATTTATACTGATCATGCTGCCATCCAATACTTAATGCCAAAGAAGGATACCAAAGTCATATTGACCAGATGGATCCTTCTACTACAGAAGTTTGACATGGAGATTAAGGATAAACCTGGAGTAAAAAATGTGGTGGCAGATCACCTCTCCCATTTAGAGAACCTTGAGGATTTAAATCATATCACAACTATTATAGAGACATAAAAAGATGAGGCGATCCTTGCGATCACCTCACTTCCATGGTACACTGACATTGTGAATTATCTTGTTACAGAGAAAGTTCCACAAGGTTGGCCCAGATAGTGACTTGAGACCTTTCTTGCGAAGGCCAAGTTGTACCATTGGGAAAATTCCACTCTTTATCATGAAGGGGAGGATAGCATTTGAAGACGATGTATTCCTCAAGAAGAGCAGAATAGCATCCTCACCTATTGCCACTAGCTTGAGGCATGAGGACATCATTTTGGGAGACGGACAACACAAAAGGTGCTCCAATCCGGCCTTTGGTGGCCTACCCTCTTCAAGGATTCAGATGAATTCGTGAAGAGATGTACTGATTATTAGAAAATGGGCACTTGTTGATATGGAGAAATAATGCTGATGCAGCTCATTCACTTCTGTCAGGTCTTTGATGCATGGAGCATTGATTTCATGGTTCCCTTTACTAAGAGTCAAGGTTTTGAGTACCTTTTGCTTGTTGTGGATTAGGTTAGTCGTTGGTTGAGGCCATTCTCGCTCGAACCGCATATGCTACTTGCCGATTTTTGAGGGAAAATATCATTTCATGGTTCGAGGTGCCCTATAGTGATATCTAACGAGGGGTCTCATTTTATCAACGATAAGGTAAAGGCCCTTGCGAACGAGTTCAATATAGACCATCAAGTTTCCACTCCATATCACCCTCAGATCAATGGTCTTGTTGAAGTTTCGAATCGAGAGATCAAAATGATATTGCAGAACGTCATCTACCTAGACTAAAAGGATTGATCAATTCGTGTACCCAACCTACTCGATAGCCACCGCTGCCCCAAACCAGTTCTGCCCAGCGGTCGCGCCACGCTCCTCGCCACCAGTCAACCTCCGTACGAGACCGCGTACCATCCCCCACTGCTCCACCGCGTGAAGATGCACCCTCCCACCAACCGCTCTAATGCATGAAGCCCCGCCCACCGCAGCCACCTGCAGCTAGCGGCTCCATGCAAGCCCGTCGCGACTGTAAGTGCCTCCTTGTCGCTCCTTAATTACGAGCTGCAGTGCTATGAACTCCACCACCGGAAGAAGCAGCGGTACTCCTTTACCCCCCTTTGGATTTTGAATTAAACAGAATGAAGGGAACCATAGATGGGGGAATAAATCTAATATAAAAAATACTAGGAAAATTGCATAAAAGCCCCTAGAGGTTCAAAAAATGACAAATCAACCCCAACTCCAAATCAAAGTCACGTATGTGGCATGCCTTTTTTAGGTAATTTGTAAACATTATACCTTCTTTGGTTTTTGTTATATTTTGTTGTAAACTTTTCAATACTTGCAATCCAGTCCTCCATGTCCATAATTAAAATTGCATGTTTGTTATTGAAGTAAATCTTTTCATTGCTCAATAAATATTCGAAAAATCATGTTATGTTCCTGTTGTACTCCTCTTCATTGTTTATAAATTTCATTGCATGTTAATGTAAAAAAAATATTTTCATTTTCGTTGCTTGAAAATCTTAGAAAAATCATAAAAACATTGTAGAGAAATCCAAAAAATAGTGGTTTCGATTCCAGTTAGCTATTTTTCTATAGTTTAGCGTAAAAATAATTTCTAGGAGTTTGGGGTACTTAAAGTACTTTTAAGTTGCAAATTACTCCAGGTTGTGGACTATTTATCATTTTTACCACTATTTTATTTTTAGAAAAGAAAATAAAAACATCAGAAAACTCTATAAAAATTACCAAAAATATTTCAAAACCTATAAAACACACAAAACTTTTCTCTAAATTTTTCTGATATTTTTGATATAATGGAAAAATACAAAATAGTGTGTGTGCATATTGTGACTTGTGTGTTTATTGGAAAATTAAAATTTGGAAAAATAGAAAACCACTAAAAACCCTTTATTTTTTAAGTTTGACTGTTGAGTTCTTTAATCGTGCGCCTTGTGTTTGACCTTGATCACTATACCGGGTAAATTAATATAGCGAAGATCGTTCACATTACACTTTTCGTTTATTGATTTTTAAGTGGTTTTATATATTTTTCTCATTGAGTTAGTCGATTGATGGGGGTCGTAATGACCATTGATATATTTTGGTACTAAAACCTAGTTGATCGAATGCTCATCAATAGTCTCATCAAGGTCACAGACCTCAGGTCATCTATAATCGATGAAGGCACACCAGGTGCAGGTCTCTAACAGTGGGTACGATGATCAACACTTCGCTCTCGTCAACAGGAAGGGAGCGAATCTCTCCTGATCCATAATCAATAACGACCTTCGTAGAGGCAAGGAATGGTCATCCCAGGATAATTGGAGTGTGCTCCCAAGTGGAGGTCTCCATGGTCAATACGACCAAATCAACATGGTAACTCATGCCCTGAATCGAAATGACGGTGTTTTCAAGGATACCCTTAGGCCTCTTGATAGATCCATCAACGAACTGAACTATCATCGTGGTTTGATTTAGAGTCCCTAAATGAAGAGACTATACCAACGAGAAGGCTAATATGCTAATCGAAGCATCGCCGTCAAGGAGAGTATGATCACATATATGGTCAGAGATGGTGCAACTAATAAATAGAGTAGCAGTATTCCTTTTCCTAGGGATAGAGTAGTGAGTGATGGCGTGGGTTGTGGTAATGGTCAATATATAACTATCATATCTGCTCCTCCACTTTCTCTTCTTATGATGAGGAGCAGATAATGGGTTCATGGTCTGACGAAGTGGGGCATCAATGATCTCATGAATAGTGGCCACCACTTCAGGTTCACTTAATATTTTTTTTGATTTTTTTGATCTCCTCCATATAAGGGAGAAGATCTAAATCAACATATACACAAGGAATGCTAAGACCAGTCTGTACAGCGGCATCCTCGGGGTTAAAGGTGGGAAGGGGTGTGAAAGGATGTGCAACCAAAGGATCTGGAAAGTGGGACATGTCCTCACAATCTAGATCAACCAAGTGTCTCCTGAAATATTTTTATATTTTTAAATTTTTCTCATTTTTTTATTTTGGGCGATTGCAAGCTCTCACGGAAATCCTCAGTCAATTCCAATTCATCAGATCGTAAAGCATCAATATCGCCTTTATTTAGGCAAGTGAGGTCGTCAATCCTCGAAATCATCTGCTCCATGAACTGGGTCAAGGTCTCAAGTGTAAAAACCAAGAGAGGTGTCTCCAACATATCAGTCTCGGGTGGATGTGAAGATGGGAAATCTGAGGGTGGATGTGGATAAAAATTTGAGGGCTGAAACTGTGGCTGTGGTGAATATGTACAAAAGTCAGGAGCAAAGTCCTCCTAGAAAAATGGAGGTCAAACAACAATAGTGAACGAGGGATCCGCAAAGTCCGGATAAAATACACTACAGTTAGTTATCTCAAAAAAAAGGGAAAATGATCAGGAGATCACGATGGTTAAGTCAAGAGTAGTGAGAAAAAGGTGCAAATGCGCAGAGGTGATCTAGAATGCACACAAAGCAATCACAATCAAACACACACAATACAAACCCCTTGATTCACCTACTCCACTCGATAGAGACCGTGAAAGTTCGTTCTTTTTATTTTGTCTATTTTAGAGTTAGTTGAGAATCGTAAAATTCTACAATCACTTAGGTTGTCTTAGATGGGATTTGGGCACTAATACTTAGTGCGTACGTGAGCAATGTAAAACGAAGACAATGAGGGGATTACTCACCCCAATATAAATATTTTTCTTTTTGGTGTATTTTAGGGTCAAGTAATATTAACTGTCCCAATTTTATTGATTATCACTTTTTTGTATTTTTAATGAGGATGCATGTGCCTAACGAGGAGTCAAATATTGTAAGCACCTGGGTAATCAAAATCAGGGGTAGAGAGGTGGAAAAACAATGCAAGCAACAAAACCTATGATGGATGCTAATGTGTAAATGCTCACCTTACCTCCAGCACTGTACATGCAAAGATACTCAGCAGAATTGAAACCTACACTACATGCAAATGCAAGCCAATGAAATCGCCCGAAGTTCAGAAATTGCTATTAACGTGAAGCATCAATACTAATGACTTAGAATGGAACCGAAGCACCAACACTATAATGTGTCATCCAAACACTATATGGAGGACCTTCGTGGTGTGGGTATTTCCAGACTAAGTGAGAAGCAATTCAAAATTTGACTAAGTCCAAATGCCACTATAGGAGCATGAAAAGATATTAAGTGTTTGGGCCTTAATCCATCATCATGCAATCCTAAATCTAACGTTTCAATCACACAAAAGAAATAAAACAAAACCGTGAAACCAAGAAAAAAATGCAAAGAAAACTTGGCAAAATTGCGGTGAGCCCCCAAGTGAACAAACATTTGGAAATTTGGATGAAATGTCCAGCGTCCAGAGTTCATGTATTATTGCAATTAGTGCGGTCTCTCTTTCTCACTTAAAATTACAAAAATAAATAATAATAATAATAAAGAAAATAAATGGATCTCTAGTTTTCAAAATTTCTCTCTGCCTTCTTTGGTGCTAAGTTAGGAGCCAGAACCCAGCTTCACGTCGGTGCGTAGGCACCTTGAGTAAAACGCCTCCCTCAATCCGTGGTACCTCACACAAACTCAACAAAGAGAGGGTGTTAGACAACTCCAACAATTATATCAAATAATAAGAAGATGAATAAATCGCAAAATAGACAAATAGACACAATAAAAAACAAATGCCAATCTATATGTTGTTGTTCCCCTACAATATTGCCATTTGTTGAGGAGGATTTTTCACGGGTCTAAATATGTCTAACACAAGATGGAGACACAGTCGCTGTCGTGACCCACAAGAAGCCCGATCTTCAAGCAATAATTAACCAACAATAAATAAATCAAGCAATCAAGTATAAATGTGCGGAATTAAAATTTATTACAACTTTACAACAAAGATGTGTATATTGTGCAAGTATGTATATAGTGTCGAACATAGGGAACAAGCAGGATAGATCGGGCAAAGAATGCACAAAAGTGAATGTGATGTATTTGTCTATAAGTGCACTTTTTGGTTGGTTTTAATTTTATATTTTTGATTTTTTATTTGTATATTTTATTTTTTAATTTAGTGATTTTGTATTTTCTTTTTATATTTTTATACTTTCCTTTTCTTTTTATAAAGATATAAAGCTATATATTGGTTATATATACAATATTGGATATAATAGATATAAATATAAGTAAAAAATAGTCAAAATAAAGAAAATAAAATATTTTGTGGTTTTCATTTATTTTTTACTATTTTTATAAGTTTTAAAGGAATTTTGTTAATTTTTATATATTTTTATGTCAAAAATACCCTAGAATAAGGATAAAATAAATATCTAAAATTAAAATGGAGATAAAAAATATAAAAAAATTTCTCCAAATAAGTTTTTCTATATAGATAATACTTAAAAGTAAAATTCAAAAATAAAAACTATATTTTTAGGACTTTTTATAATTTTATAAAGGTTTTAGGGGTTTTTCTATTTTTTGAGTTTACTTTTATATTTTGTAGTCATTTTTGGTCTGAAGTTGTAAAATAATTAAATAAATATAAAATATATTTTTTGAATTTTTTAGAAAAAGTTTTATATTTTTATGTATTTTCTGTTGTAAACGTGGTCAAAAATAGATGTGTTTTATTTTTTATAAATAATAAAGGCTTTAAAATTGAAAATAAAAATATAGCTGAAAGTATATGCAATTGGGAAGCTACATCTATTTTTTGGGAATTTTTTCGAGGTTAACATATCTATAAAATAAAAAAGACAACAAAAAGAAAATGCAATACTAGTAGGGATATTAATGTAAATAGATAAAAGTTCAAGGGCCAAACTATAATTTTTACAGAAATATATAACACATAGAAAGTTATAGCACTAATGTGAAATAAATAAAGCCCTTAGGGCCTTTCTGCAAAAACACGAAGGTCAGGTGTAGAAACACGTGAGCCACACTAGTAGGGACGAAGATGTAATTTTCAGAAACGCAGGGGCTTGTTTGCTATTTTACCTAAAATTTATAAGATAAATAAAATATTTTTGTATCGGGCTGAAATAAATAAATCCTAGGGGTCTCACTGCAAAATTACCACCTCATGTCATGTGTTACGTGAGGTAACATGGCACGAACTAAAATGTAAATCTAGAAAGTCTGAGGGCCTTTTTTGTAAATTTTACAAAACTATTTAAATGTTAGATGAAAGTTTGTAGACTGATATTTAAATACAAAAGGTGCAGGGCGAGTCATGAATCTTCCTTTCATCATCTTTATTCTATCATTTTGGCCTTAAAAACCCCAGTAAATGCGTGTAAATACCCTTAATTTAGGCATTTTAGCATTCATGCATCATTGTATAAATAGTATATAAAATATAGTTTTTAATGCCAAAATTATAGAATAAAGAAAAAAGAATAAAATATTGAAGATATTTTAAGACCCTAAACCTCGAGATCTAAACATCTCGATCACTAGGTCGATAAGGAATAACGTAGGGGGAGATAAGGGCCAAAGTACAATAAAAATTCCCTTTTATTTTATTCATTTGTATTCATTTTGGGACCTAATTTTAGTCATGAAAATTGTAGATAATAAAATATAGACAAATATAAAATTAATTTCACTCAAAAATAATATATAGTGTACAAACTACATTCTAAATAAGAATCCAAAATCCGAACATCCCAGACTCATATCTCTCAAATAAAAACTCAAAATATAAAAAAATTGACTTTAATTGTATATAACTTTTCATAAGATATTTAATGAAGGTGGTTTCATATTTTTTGCAGTTACGGTGTGAAAGTTAGGTTTTGGACCCCTATTGTATAGTTATATCAATTAAAATATTCATTTTATTTATTATTCATTATTTTCACAATTTTATATTTTTATAATTTTGTAAATATTATTTATAATATATGTGCATATGAAACTGGAATAAAAACCAGAAAATGCCAAAATAAAATACCCATAGAAAATACATAGGTAAAATACCTTTATCTATACCTATATAAATAATACTCCTATTTATTTAAGTGTATATAATATATCAAAAAATATAAGAAAAATATATTTAGTTGTATATAAATAAGTCATAAATAAAAAAATAAAAAATAAAGTAATAACGATCAAAAGTACAAAAATTAAAGACTAAAATACATAGATGAATATACATATATAACCCTCAAAAAGTACCGTATAATTCTAAACCTCTAAAAAATAAATAAAAATCGTAATAAAGTACTTTCAAAAACAATAAATATTTTTTTATTTTATAACTTAAAACCAATCAATTCATTTACTATTTTAAATTGTATTTTCTAAATCTTTTTCCAGCCTTTTGCTTGGTTGGTCCACGTGGACCAACCATGTGGTGTCAGAGGTTGACCCACAGTCAACTCTTTGCCCAACGCCAATCTGTGTCAGACCTCATTTTTCCCCCATCTTCTCAGATATTTTGAGGCCAAATCTTGCACCATTTCATGTCGATTTCTTCACGACATTTTCTCCTCGAGTGATTATCTTACACGTCCTATGATTGCATCAGGGATTGGAGCCACGATTCATTGTATTTCCCTCGACCTTTGAGTCCGCTTGTCAACGTGTACAAAAGCACCTATGACTTTCCATTCAAACTTTGATCCCTCTTCTACCATTGAAACCATGACTTAGGCTCCGATTCATCTTCCTAGTGACAACAGGAGTCGTCCCAGCCCTCCGGTGATCCAATCGAGCGTTGCATTAAGGTGATCCGGTTCATCGGAGTCCCTTCTCCAAAGCTTGATTCTGGCGTGCCCCAGTGATCTTCTTTCTCTTTCTTTTTGTCATTCGATTTCCTAGAGTACCAGGAGCGTAGTGTAATTATTTTACCACATCTGAATCCCTTTCATCATTGGCAAAATCCAAACTCTCATCCACGATGAAGCTCAGCTCTGCCACCTACTTCCAACCTCTCCACATCACACCTGCTTTATTAAACAACTCACCCATATTCCCTTTCATCCGTTTACCACCCCAGACACCACATTCATCTGGATCTCGTACATATCCTTAGCTCTGACATTCTCACTTCACCACTCGCCTACTACGACACACCTGATGCCATTACACCTATTTACCAGCCGGGGCATTTTTCCCTCAGCCTTGCATTTCGTTTTGTGAAGGATTGAACTACCAAAACCTGGTGAGGGAGCATCTAGAGCATCACAGGAGGCATCTAGGACCTCTAGGACCCTTCAACCTCGCTAACACGCTCTGGTGGTCCTCAGCCCGATTTCGAGCCTCTAGTCCATAGAGGAGCCCTACAGGAGTGTTTTGGACCTTTTGGATCTTCATCGCATGCTTGAGTAGGATGCCATCGTCGAAGGAAGATCACTACGACGAGATTTTATCCATGTTCTACCAACAACCATCGTAGCCATCGGATCAAGAACTCGTGCCCAGATCGCCTTACAATCGTCGGATTCGCCATCACGTTAGTCATTGATCACTTCTGGCATCATCTAATCTCGGTTGTTGCAGTGATGCATCATCGCCTCATCCTGTGTTGACACATGTCCAAGTGGGAAGAGGAGCATGGTCCGATCCAGCGATTAGAGGGGTATTTTGTGTTACTCACCCCTCGATTTTCGTATTTAATATGTAATCCATAAACTTTAATCTTCAACACCTTTTATTTTGTAAAATTTGCATACGAACCCTCCAACTTTTGGTATTTACTCTTAGGTCCACATGCGTCACCTCACGTGATGCATCACGTGAGGTGGCTGATGACCCTCCCCGCAACTAGGGTTAAGGAATTAGATAATGACAAGGTCATTGCAACGAAATCACGAGGTGATATCAATCAAGAAAACAAGAAAGCACTCAGATAAATCAGTCAGCACATATGTTAACAGTCCTTGTTGTTTTATTTTAACACGGTATAGCGACCAAGGTCGAATTCAAGGAGCACAAGTAAACCTATGAAGTAGTCGTGATCAGGCAAATAAAAGGTTTTTATTTATTTTTAGTTTTGCAAATATTTAGTTCTTTTGACGTAGAAAAGGCAGGCAAGCTAAACAGGAAATAAAGCAAACAAGCGATCCTCTACACTTTTTATTAAGGTAAAAACTGCTCTAAAATTAGAAACAAAAATATTTTATATTTTTCAAATACTCAAATGTTTTTGAAAATTTTTGGATTTTATAATTTTTATATAAATATATAAAAATCAAATAAGAGTTAAATAGACAAACAGTGTACAACCAGGATAAAATTACAAGTTCAAAATATTTAAAGTGTCCTAATGTCCTAGAGGGAAGTTTTATGAGATACTAGATTAAAGGGACTACTAATCGAAATTGAAATCTTTTTTTTTTCTATAATTGTTAATGATTTTATAAGTTTTAAGGGTTTTGTGATTTTTAGTGTTTTATAAAGGTTTTTGCAATAAAAATTCTAATGGAGGTAAAACACACAATGAAAAGCAAACACTAATTTTTGTAATTTTTAAAACAATTTTCTGTAATTTATATATATTTTATAAAATAGGCAGAATAGTTTTTATGTGTTTTTGATTTTTAGAAAATAAACTACCCAACAAAATTAATCTCAAAAATCATAATAAATATTACATGTCAGCAGGAGCTAACAATAATTTTTATGTAATTTTTGGGCTTAATTTGATAGTTATTTAATTAAAAACTCAAAACACAGTGCACAGGGACCTACATGCTATTACTACAAAGTTCACAGGCTAAATAATGACATATATAAAAAGCTTTGGGTGAACAATACAAAAATCCTAAGGTAATTGTGCACATGCTCAAAAATTCACGCACATGGGTATAAATGTAATTATCGGAAAATTTCTATTCAAATCATAACTTTCATCAAGTTTAGGATAAAACATGCAAAAACACCAGCCAAGCACATGGGATGGCATGTGACTTCATAAAACAGGACTAACATGTAAATATCAAAACGATAAGGGTCCATATACAAAACAACCAAACTAATTTAAACTACGACAAATATTTATATGAATGAATTATAAAATAGAACATAGAAAGGCATATATGCAAATTACCACTTATTAAATGCGATCCAACGGTCAAGGTTGTTCCACTTATGATCTGATGGTTGTGCTTTACGGATGACACATCAACAATGAAGGATGTTGATAGGATCCGTAGATGGATCTGATGATCGGGGCTCTCTGATGGATGGACCGTAGAGATTAGTACTGGGGGAGCCTTTGATCGGACGGTATAGGAGGTGTTTCGTAAATTGGGGAATAACTCGCCTCCGGTGAGTTTCCACCGTCAGTTGCGCTCGTCTCAAACATCCTCTTAAGCTGCTGGAATGGAGAATCGATCGGCAATGGAGCTCCGCAACTGTAGGAAAGCTCAGAAGGGTCTAGGACCGTTAGTAGGACCCTGGGGGTACTCGGGTGACCTGGAGTGCTACTACAACATTCTTGACCTCCAGATGAGGTCTACTGGCCCTTAAACCCTGTAGGAAGAATGGTCTTGCTCGGAGGATAGCTCCGGCACGAGTTAGAGCACCACAAGTTACCATAACGGAAGGTGGGGGTGAGCGGGCAAGTCTCCGACGAGAAAAAGACTCGACCTCAGCGAGGCTCCAAACCAGTGGCTGGAACGACGTGGGGGGTTACGGAGAAGATGTAGAAGCGGCCATGGAGTCCATGAGAGGAGGAGTAGCATCGGGTGATAAGAAACAGGGTATGAAATGGGGACATTCAAGGTGCTATGTTTCTAGGGTGTATGAGGCATTTGAATGGAAATGTAAGGTAAAGAAGGTACCTGATGATGGAGGAGCATGCTTGGGGTCATGGACAATGGTCTACGGGGTCGTGGCCTTGATGGGTGGTGCAGCCAGAGGCTGGTCTCCTTGCAAAAGAGCCTAAGGTTCGCACCTCTCCGGACCTAGGGAATGCACACACGAAAAGTCTCTAACGCCCTCCCTCTCACTCGATGTCACTCTAGGAAAGGTAGGCCAGTAGTCAGGAGGTGGTGGTGCAACCAAAAGATGGAGGAAAAGGAGGGGGTGGTGCCGTATATATAGGCTTGGGGGTCCGACATGGAGGAGGCACAGTCTGTGAACCGAGTCTCGGATCGAAAAGGATGCTGGGCGAAGATCAAGGATGCTACCTCATGACTCGGAGAAAAAAATTGAGTGCAAAGGGTATTATATCGGATCTGGAAAAAATGGTAAAGTTCGTGCGAAACCCGATCCGATGAGGAAGGCCCTCCGTGGGGACCAGTTGACAAAAGTCAACAATCCGAGGTGGCCCAATCAAGAGCCACCTTGAATGGAAACAAAATTTGCTACAAGACAAAGTAGAAGAGAAAAGGAAATATAAATAAATAAAAATAATAAATGAATTCAAATAAATAAAAATAAATGAAAAATGTTTATTACTTTTCAAGGATAATTAGTGTATATGGAATATATAGTGTTATATACAAGTATAATATAACTATGTATTATGTACAACTATTTGTACTTTATTATTTCTAGATAAATACCCCCATTTAATATTTTATTGATTTTCAACATAATTTTAGGAGTTCATAATAAATTTTATTTTATTTTTAGAGGTTATTTACAAATATAAAATAAATGGTGAATGTATTATGTATACGTGTGTCTTTGTACAAGCAAGGAGGATTTTATTTTTATTTAATTTTTCAGCTTTTTATTTTTTTTATATTGTTATTAGAAATATATTCAAGGATGTAAAATAATAATGTCATTTAGGTTGGTTAAAAATATTTATCTACAAATATAGTTTATATGTACAATACAAACTAGGCCCTATCTCTCTCTACTTATTTTATTTGGCGACCAAGTCAAGGCTTGACCTTATCTTGGGATTCGGGTCACTTTGTATTTATTCAAAATATCTCCTTCCTCTTTCTTTTACTTTTATTTTATTTTTGCACAAATACATGATAATTTTGTAGTATTAACAGATTCATGTAATTTGCTATGTTATTGTATTTACACCTATTTACATGATCATTTGCCAAGATAAATAGCTAAAATAAAAGAATAAAGAATGAGAATCTAGGATTCATTACCCCCCTATACTTTACATTTTTCTAGTCCCTTAGAAAACACTTATTTGAAAAAGAAGTGAAAAGGATAGAAAAGAAAAAGGAGAATCAAGGATGATTATTAAACTTATCTTCGCTAAATTGAAGTATGGAGCTCAGTCAGACCTTTGGATTATTAGTTTGTTGGAACCTTATTTGGATCTAGGTTTAGGACTAGACAACCTCTAAGTTCCACGATTCTATGGTCAAGACTGCTCGATAATCCATATCAAAACAAGTCTACATATACAAACTCTAATGACCAAGAATCTTTCCTTGTACTATGTAAGTGATATGTAGCTCCCCACCTCAAAAATGACAAAGAAACAACATCCCTTGACAAGGTAACTTTACCTGATTCCTCAGTCTAGCAACTCTTTCCTCGAGGAGACGGGTATTCCCTTCTATGTTCTAGATCAATCGGCTCAAGAAGAGGATGAAAGAAGAGAATGGACTGTGGCTAGGGCAGCCGCGTATCCCTGGAGCCCAACAAATGTATCTAAGTCTCCCGCTATAAGCTTCATGAGATGAGAATGTGTAACATAAGCTTTTCTTTATTTGGCTATATACACTCTGTCATGTATTTTATTTCCAGTCAGGCATGTCCACTTTTTTTGGAGTTTGTCTTGATTTTGCCCTTTTTTTTATGTGCATATGTATAATATATCTACATGGTGCAGCATATACAAAATGACTTTTTCTTACTGACCCAGTAGACTATCCCTCTTTTGAAGCATTATTGCAAACCACAACTCCTGTCTTTAGACTTCAACACCACCAGACCAAGTTGACGTGCACATCCTTCCCTAGATGAAGACAAGATGTTCCTCCTATAAGTACTACCCTCATATGCTAACCCAAGCCAAAGGATTCTGCCTCCTCACCACCTCATCCATAGAGAATTTTGTGTAAGGTGCTAGTGCAAGTAAAGCCATTGTCAATGAGAGTCATGTGTGCATTGTTAAGTGTTCTGCTTAGGCTCGTCAAGATGACATGTGAACTATCCAAGTGGACTCAAAGAATTAACTCACTAATGGATCTGTAAAATCTTAACCCCAAATCCATTATGGTTCCACTTAGAATAAGGTTGGATTAAGGTCTTAACCAAGCTCCATTTTCCAATTTAATTTCAGACAAGTTTAAATGTCAACTATGATTCTTATACAAAAATTATTTTTTTGCAATCTTTTTGAAATCATGAAAATTTTTTGAAAATGTTTGAATGCATGGATGCAGAGGTTTTGCAAACTATTTACAAACACTTTACAAAAATATCTTTTATTTTCCAAACACTTTCGAAATCATGCAACATTTTATTTTCCAAACATTTTTCAAAAATTTTGTACTCTATACATAATTTTGATACAAAAATATTTACAAACACTTTACAACCAAAACATTTTTACAAAAATAATTTTTATAGATATCTATGTATGTGTAAGAAAGAGTTTTGTGTACAAGAAAATTTTTAATTTTATGATTTTTAGGTAAAGGATTTTAGCCATTTTACTTATTAACACACTCACACAAAGTACGAGTTATGGCTAAAGTATATATGTAATATATATATATATATATATATATATATATATATAACACCCCCCTATACATAGCTCGAACTATATCCTTAGAGAAATCAAAGAGTGATGAAGAAGATATAACTCATTCTTAGTATTGGGAAGTGAAAAGAAGGGCTATACTACAACTATGAATGAAAGAATAGAGATCGGTGATCCCCGTATACTTAAGATCAAGTAATCCTAAGTATAGAAGACTTCACACAAGGGAAAAACTGAGGGATAGAATGTATAGGGTTTACCTCCCCTATACTTAGGGAAAAATATCCCTAAGTATAGGCATTAAAATAGAGGTAAAAGGAATCAAAAGAATAATCAAGAATCTGGCACCCCCCTATACTTGGGGTAAGGTACACTCTAAGTATAGTATAATCATAAGATGCAAATGAGGTGTTAGACAAACGAAAAATATATTATGGAAATCTGGATCTATACAAGGCAGAAGACATTGATAATCAAGCATGAGATGCAACTGATGTGAGTCAAAGGACCACATCTCACGCAAAATGAATCAGGGCAACGTCAACGATCTGCAGATCATGATCTAGATATGGCTTTAGGCACTAACCGTTAACATGAAAGGTGGACTCAGATGACATCTCAGATATGTCGATAAAACCATTGTCATGCACCTTTCGGATCAGGTATGGTCCCTTCAACTTACTCTGAAATTTGCTTGGAAATAATCTAATCCTAGCATCAAACAAACATACTCTCTTATCTGGATCAAACTGCTTATGGCTGATAGGAGAATCATGCCATATCTTCACTCACTCCTTGTACTGTAGGCTGCTTGAAAAGGTTGTATCTCTAAGCTCCTCCATGGTTGCCAACTCTGTCTTTCTTTGATCTCCTATACTCTCAGGATCCAATAATATCTTAGTGACAACCCATAGTGACTTATAATTGATTTCCATAGGTAAATTGCACGGCTTTGACATAAACGAGATGAAATGGAGATGTACCAGAAGGAGTCTTGAAGGAAGTAGTATATGCCCATAAGATTGAGTCCTAAAGCTGTGACCAATCCTGTCGGTCTGGGCGGACTACCTTCTGCAATATCGTCTTGATCTCCTTGTTCGATACTTCTGCAAGACCATTGGTCTGAGGATGATATGGAGTAGCTACTCGATGGTCCATGCTGAACTCATTAGCAAGGGATTCTACCTTGTTGTTGATAAAGTGAGACCTCCCGTCAGATATCGATACTCTAAGCTATCCGAATCGTGAAATGATATTCTTCCTGAAAAATATGCAAACAGTCCGAGCATCTTCTATTCGAGAAGGAATGGACTCAACCCTACGACTTACATAATCAACAACCTACAGAATGTACTTGAAATTCTGACTCTCAGGAAATGGACCCATAAAATCGATACCCCATGCATCAAATACCTCACAGAAATGAATGGGCTACATCAGCATCATATCTCGTTGTCCACAAGTGCCGATCCTCTGACAATCGGTAAACTTCTTTACGAGTTCATCAGAATCCGTGAAGAGGTTAGGCCACCATAGGTCGGATTCGAGTACTTTCTGTGATGTTCTCCTCCTAGAATGATGTCCTCCTGCCTGAAGCTTATGGTAGTATGTGAGGACGCTATGGTGCTCCTCCTGAGGAATGCATCGATGCCAGATGCTATCCCCTCCTTCATGATAAAAGGATGGGATCCTCCCAATGGTACGAATTGGCCTTCGTGAGGAAGGTCTCAAGTCTTTGTCTGGGCCAACCTTGTATAACTTTCTTGGCAACAAGATAGTTCACAATGTCGGCATACCGTGAAAGAGAGGCGATAACAAAGATCGCCTCATCTGAGAAGGTCTCAGTAATAGGATCAATCTGCTCAGGTTCCTCAAGATTTATAAATTTAAGAGATCATCCACCACCACATTCTTGAGTCCAAGCTTATCCTTAATGTCAATGTCAAACTCCTGGAGTACAAGGATCCATCTAGTCAATCTCGCTTTGGCATCCTTCTTTGCCATGAAGGTCCTGATGGCCATACGATCGGTATAAATCAGCATTTTGGATCCAAGAATATATGATCTCAATTTATCCAAGGCAAATACTACAACTAGCATCTCTTTCTCCATGATTGTATATTTCCGTTGAGCGACATCCAATGTACGGCTAGCGTAGTGAATGGAAAATGTATAACATCCCTCCCCTGTCCCAGCACGAATACTATGGTAAAATCAAAAGCATCCGTCATGTTCTCGAATGGGAGTGACTAATCAAGTGGCTGAAGGAGACGATCTACAACAACTACGTTCTTAAGAATCTCAAACAATGTGATACACTTATCATCGACAATAAACTCGATGTCTTTCATCAGCAGATCAGTCAGCGGTCGGGTAATCCTGCTGACGTCCTTAATAAAACATCGGTAGAAACCGACATGCCCTAGAAAAGACCGCAACTGCCATAAGTTAGACGGTGGATTGAGTTTCCTGATGATATCCACCTTGGTCGGATTAACCTCCATGCCCCTTTTGGAGATGATATGACCAAGCATCGTCCCCTGAGTCACTATGAAGTGACTCTTCTCCCAAGACAAGACAAGATGGACGTCTATGCAGTGCTGAAGAACACACTCTAGGCAATCAAGACACGCATCAAACCTATTACCGTAGATCGAAAAGTCATCCATGAAGACTTCCAAGCAATCACCCACCATGTTCGAGAAGATGGACAACATGCATCTTTAGAATATTGCTGGGGCATTACGCAGACCAAAGGGCATCCGTTTGAAAGCATAAGTCACAAATGGACAGGAGAATGTCATTTTGTCTTGGTCTTCTGGTGCTATGGCCACCTGATTGTAACCAATGTACCTGTCAAGGAAACAATAATGACTCTCCCCAGCTAGCCTCTCAATAATGTGATCAATAAAAGGCATTGGGAAAAGATCCTTCTTGGTGGCCTGATTCAATTGTCAGTAGTCTACACAGACCCTCCAAGAATTTGGTACCCAGGTAGCTATCTCCTCTCCAAACTCACTCACAACTGTAGTGATGTTCGTCTTCTTAGTCACCATATGTATTGGACTAACCCACATGGAGTTAGAGATGGGGTACATAAAATCAACGCTCCACCATTTGGTTATCTCTTTCATGACCACTTCTCGAAGGTTTGATTCAGTCGTCGCTAGAACTCATGCCTTGGCTTGGCTTCCTCTTCGAGATAGATATGGTAGGAGCACATGGCCGGACATATCCCTTATTGATCAGCTATGATCCATCATATTGCCTTACAGTTTCTTTCAAGAACCTCCATCAAATGAGATTCCTGCTCTCTAATCAAATCTGTTGATATAATGACTGGGTACATATCTTGCTCACTCGTAAGGAATCTATACTTTAGCGACTGTGGAAAAGGCTTTAGTTATGGACAACTTGGAGCTAGCAAATCTGGCTTCTAAAAGGTCTGAGTGAATGCAACCAGATCTGAATTAAGAACTCTGGTTGATCATGAATAACTGGTGAAGCTGGCTATTGATGTATCTGTAATCTGTGTTGGGTCAGTCTCCACCCTTGCTGCTGGCTTTGTGGGAATCAGACAAGGCAATTAATCATCAAAATCGTCCCAATCTATGTCTAAATCAGAGGGATCTGAATCAAAAGAACAAGACACAAACTCTTCTTCGCTATCTTGAAAGCAATCGTCAGCCCCAAAAATATCCTTGGCCAAGTGTGTACTCACAGAATTCTCCTTTGCTAGAAGTTGTGAGTCTTTGGTATCTGAAGGTGAAAGAAGAGTTCGTGAAATAGGATCGGACCAAGAGGCTTCATAATCAGTGATCACAAAGTTGCACCCCTGGTGGACGTCTCGCTCTGCCTCTATCATCTCCTCTACATCGCTGAACTGCTCTAAGCAAGCTCAATCTCGCACTCTAGTCTTATCAATCGTCTCTATTTGTATACTCTTACCTCGACATGAAAGTACACCTTCCCACTATCATGGTCAGACACTTCCTTGGCTATGGCCAGGAATGGACATCCTAGAATGATGGAGGTATTAATCATAGACTCAGGGATCTTCATATCTGACACAACAAAGTTCACAGGGTATTTCAGGCCCTGAATTGTGACGACCACATTCTTCAATAACTCCTTCGGCATCTTGGCATATCTATCAGCAAACTGAAGGACTATCCTACTCTGTCAAAGTATCATCATGCGTCACATATGGACTCGAAGATGAAGAAACCTTTCCTTACTTAATTTTTTTGTTCTTTTTCATATGGTCCTGATGTACAGAAACTGGAGAAAACACAACTGGAGTAGAAGTGGTGGCATTAGTAACACCCATGGCATCAGACTTCATGGCATTAGCACCACGCGCTGGCTCAACATCTCGAAGAATGGTGGCATCAGTACCACCTGTTGCATCCGGAGAAGAGACATCCTTAGTACCATCGACGGGATCAACGTCCTTGGTGGCACAAGCACCACTGTCATCAATATCATCATGAGCAGCATCAGCACTGCTATCCTCCTCATCTAGCGCTCCTGATGTAGTTGATCAGAAGAGGCATCATCGGCTTCCATCCTAGCGCTCCTAAGTGATACAAAATCAGCATCAAATATGTATGAAGAAATATCACCCATTGACTCACTAGGAGTGGTGGTCTCTGTGAGTTGTACCTGCTCAGATTTCCTTTTGAGGTTTTTTGGGTTGGGCTCTACCTGAGTAGGTATGATGTCTTTGCCCTTTATGATCTCCCACATCTCCTAGTGAAACTCGTCCATCTCTCACCAAAAGGGCTAGATCATCAAGGGCTAGGTTCTCATAGGTTGGACCATGAGAACCAAATGGGTTGCCTCGCTGAAAATGAGTCTGCTACTGGAACTGGTGAGGGGGATGCTGAGAATATAGTTGTTGAGGTTGTTGTTGTTGTTGATGCCTCCACTATTGTCCCTACTGGTAGGGATGAGGACCTGACTGGAAGTGTTTTTGTGGCAAGTGGGGGAACTGGGCCTGCTACTACTGGCTGAACTGTCCTCCCTAAGCTAGAGGTTGCTGCTGGGACGAGGTACCTTTGGTACAGCACCTGAATCTGGGGTGACCTCAGCAGAGCTCGGGTTGTTGCCGGTCATACCAAATCTCATAGACTTCCATCAACGACTCCTGCTCGTACGGGGATGGGGGAAGAACTTCCAGTTGATGATCCTGCTGATACACCACCATCTGAGTGTCCTGAAATGGCGGTGGCTGAGAGTACTAGTGTTACAACTGCTGGATTGGCTCCGCCTGGATGTGGTGAACCTGGCGATACTGGTCAGAGTGCTGGGAATAGCTACTTCTGCTAGGATTGGCCCGTGACCTAAGACGGGGCTGAGAATCCATCTATGCCTCCTGGAGATACATGTTATGGGTCTTCAGATCACTCAAAGTCTGTGCCAACCCATCGATCTGCGTCATGCCCTGACACTGCTTCTTCTCAATGATCTCTATGCGGTCCAACTTCTCACTGATGATGCCCATGTCAGTGGTTGAAGACTCTTCTTGTGTTGTTGCTTTTGATGAAGAACTGGATGGACTCGCATCAAGTCGTGCTATCCTTTGATTGGACATGGCCTATGGTAGGGTCTTCCCATGAGTTAGAACCTGGTTTGGGACATCACTGTATAGTTCTCGACCATCTCCTTATAGATGGCCCAGACCAGGTCTTCATCTTTGGCGAAGTAGGAGCCCCCACAAGAAGCGTTAACTAGCCCCTGCAGCTCTCGTATCATCCCACAATAGAATCTCTGTACAAGATTGGGCTTGGATATATCGTAATGTGGACACCAGTCGACGAGCTCACGAAATCGATCCCACGCCTCATGGAACTGCACGTTGGAGATCATGGTGAAGTTGTTGATCAGAGCTCACGATGCGTTCGTCCGATCGAGTGGATAGTACTTGTTCAAGTACTCAGTCTGGAGCTAATTCAACAAAGTAATGTATCTCCCCAATGCTTCAGCCAGTAGGCTGCTCTATCAACCAGGGAGAATGGAAATTCCATAATCTTGATGGTGTCCTCATCCACCAATCGATCATAGACAATGCTACAGATCATCTTAAACTCCTGCAAGTGTAGATACAACTCCTTGGTGGCTAACCATGGAACTTGGGCACAACATGAATGGCGTAGTCGAGCTTGAAGTTCCTAGAATTGCCGGAAGCTAGATCCAATGGTGTGAGTGTTGTACCGGGGTTGTGCAAGTCCTTTATCGTCCTGGATGGTTAAGGTGGATCCTGCGGGTCTTCTGGTTGTCCTCTTTCTCCTCCTCTAGCTGCTGGAATATCTCCACTGGTTGGTGTCTGTTGTTTATCTCTCCTATGTTGGCTCGCATATGTGCTAACTCATAATAGACATCTACCATAAATGCTCCCTGATCCCAAATTTTGTCGCAACATCGTCTCTAGAGATGCTAACAATGTGTTGTTTATGGCACCCTAATCTAGAACATAGTTCGAACTCTGTGCTATCCGTCGGTGCGTCTGTCACTATTGGCCATCTCATGGGTCTATACAAAGGCAAAAGACCCAAATTTAGGTGCCTCCAATTGAACAAATATTTGCGTTGCTCTCTACTCGAGCACCTCAGTACTGAAAGAAAAGGGTGGTCGAGGGCGGACATGGCAGAATCGAACTCAGGTTCAGGGAGCTGGTCTAAGCTCTCAGAACCCTCCCTGGATCAGTGAGTCGGAGTGCTCAAGGGCGGTGCTACTGAAGGTAGTCTAAGGGATCTCCAACCCATCATCGTGATCTGGGGATGAGTACAGATGAGATCTGGATGCAAACAAGATGAAAAGTCAAACCCCCAATTTCACCTACTCAACATGAGATCTGATGACCGTAATGGTTCGGTCATTTATCTTGTCAATTTTATTTTGGTGATAATTTAGTGTTGCAGAGCAATTAAGCGAGCTGTTAGGAACCTGATACTCCCAAGAGACTGGCCCAATCCTAAAGTTATATCTTTCTCAACCGGTACAAGTTGCAGACCATGTACCGGCTACCCAATCAACTCCCTTTACTAAGGACGTCGCATCCTAATTTACTAGATACCTTGTCTGCGACCCCAGGCATGCTCCTCCATCTCCAGGTACCTTCTTTACCTTCCATTTTTGTTCAAATCCCTCATACACCCAAGAAACTGAGCATCTCGAATACCCTCATTTCATTCCCCATTTCCCTATCATCCGACGCTACTTCGCCTCACCTCGACTCTCTGACCGCTTCTACATCTGCTCCGCATACCCTATATCGCTCCAGACACTGGTTTGGAGACTCGCTTAGGTCGAATCCTTCTCTCGTCGGAGAACTGCCCGCTCACTCCCACCTTCCATTCTGGTAACTTGTGGTGCTCTAACTCGTACCAGAGCTACCCTCCAAGCAAGACCACTCTTCCTGCAAGGATGAAGCACTAGTATACCTTATCTGGAGGTCAAGGACGTCTTAGAAGCGCTCCAGGGTCACCCGAGTACCCCCAGGGTCCTACTCACGGTCCAAGGCCATTCTGAGCATTCCTATAGCTGTGGAGCTCTAATGCCGATCGATTCTCTATTCTAGCAGCTCAAGAGGACTTCTGAGACGAGCTCAATTGAATGGTGGAAACTCGTCGGAGGCGAGTTCTTCCTTGATCTTCTAACACCTCCTACGTCGTCCGATCGAAGGCTCCCTAAGTTCTAATCTCTATCGTCCATCCATGGGAAAGCCTCAATCGTAAGATCTATCTGCGTATCCCATATGCATCCTTCATCGTTGAAGCATTATCCGCAAAGCACTATGTTAGTTCTTAAGTGGAATAACCTCGACCGTTGGATCGTGTTTAATAAAGAATAATTTGCACTTAGGCCCTTCTATGTTCTGTTTTTATAGTTCAGTTCTGTAAATATTTGTCATAGTTTACATTAGCTTGGTTGTTTAACATATGGACCCTTGCTATTTTGATATTTTCATGCTAGTCCTGTTTGTATGAAGTCACGTGATGTACCTCATGCTTGGCTGTTGTTTTTGAATGTTTTATCCTGAACATGATGAAAGTTATGATTTAAATAAAACTTTTTTGATAAATACTTTATACCCTTGCACGCTTCGTCAGCAACTCCAACGCTCCTTCACCGACCACAGCCACCGCCGACTTCCTCGCACCCCAAGCACCACCGGAGTGACGCCTCGCCACGGATCAATAGAGCCAGCAGCCGGAGCACAGCCCCTCCACCTCCCTTCATCTGCCGGGCACGGAGCTTGAGGCTCCCCACACACGTGCGGGGCACCTGCGGCGGGGAGAACGTCACCTGGTGTCAAACACCCCTGGTCACGTGCTTCGCACGTGACCTCGAGGCAAAATTGCAAAGAGCCTCCTAGAGTCCCTCCATTACACGTAGTCCAAGGGTCACGTGCACAACACATGACCACGTGGTGATTTTACAAGGAAGACCCCGAAGATCTTCATATTTGTGTTCCAATCCACCGATCAGAGGGCACGTGCAACGCATGTGCCCATCTGGAAAAATTGCAGAAGTACCCCTTACTTTATAAGTAATTACAATTAGGTCCCTCCACTGCATTTATTTTTATATTTACTTTATTTATTTATTGCAGAAAGACCCCTGTGTTCCTCATTAAGTTTAGACCTCTACATGACATTATTTTATTATCCAAAAATAGCATGATGTTCGTCATTTAATTCTCTACATCTTGACATATTGTAGATATTTTTGTGATCGATGATTAATTAATAATTAGTTGTCTTGTGGAAATTTACATATTTTGCCCACTCTGTGCTCTTAAACTTATACTTGATTAATCGTTGCTCTAAAAATTCCCGAAAAATAACATACTGTAGAATTAATTGTGCTTGATATTGTGCCCAAAACGAATTGCACTTGCATGCATAAATTGCCCTGTAAAAATCATTTTGCGTATTTCAATGTTTAATTTTTAATAGGTATTGAAACTCGTATTTTTGAGGTTTAGGATTTTTCTGAGGTTAATCACCTAGTGATAGATCTTAGATAATTTTGTTTCTTGAAAATAATTAGGTTTAGTATTTATTATAATTAAATATTGGTATTCATTCTGTTTACGTTTAAAATTCATAAAAAATCATATTGCATCCAAAATTCCAAAAAAAACGTACAGTGCATTCATTTCGTCATATTTTGCATCGTGGCCAAGTTTCATATTTTTCGGACATTGTTTGAACGTAATTGACATTTTAGTCCCTAAAATAGGCCAAAATTACATTTTGCACCCTTTATTGCATTAAAAATTCCAAAAAAATATCGCCTCGAAAATCACATACAAATTTTGATAAACACAATTCTAAGTTGTCCTTTGCCTCCTTGTGTTCGACCTTGGGACTTGTCCAAGTAAAATAAACATCAAACCACAAGATTAAAAATTGATTAACTCATTATGTGGTTATTTCTCTTGACTAATTCCGATTGCCGCCTACAATGAACGACAAATCAAATCATCATTTTTTACGCATGATCATAAATACAACACATTTACATCTTTTTAACAAGAGAAATTTCGGACTCGTCAAGGAGACTGCCCATGCAGTTGATCCAATGCAAGTCTGAAGGATATGGTTAGATCCTCAAGCGCATCACGGAAGCGTGATCGTCGTATAGGATACGACGAAGAACAACTAGTCGTACTAGTTGTTCTATGCAGCGAAAATTAAAAAATTTTATGCGATGAAACCACATGATCCAAGAACACTTCTCGGATCGTTTCGTCTAAACCACAAACAAGTATTAGAGTTACCTCTTGAAGCGTGGTTGCAATCGAGTCTCTAAACAAAGAGACCTCCTGTCTCAAGTCTGATCCGGCGGAGGAGAACCTTGCGAGCGCAGGAATGAACCCCGTGCTTCTCGCACTCCATGTTGTTGATCCAAATGACGGATCTCCTGAACTCGACACACGAGATCCGACATCTTCTTCACGAGCGAGACGCATCGAAGGAGACGGAGATCCACGAGCAAACCATCAGGCAACATAACGACGACGCCGCGGCGATGGAGAACCTCTCTAGGGCATCCATGGTGGACGGCCATGAGAGGGAGAGAGAGAGAAAGAGAGAGAGATGTGCTTCTCAAGAATTGTATGTGTAAAGAAGAGCAATGGGGTGCCTCTCCTTTTATAACATTTTGGGATCCATGGATCTCAATCCATGGGACAACACAAATGCAATGGTTCACATTGATTGTGTTTCTTTTAATGGCTAAGATTTATGTTGGTAAAAACCAACAATAATTAATTTAATAAAAATCAAATATATATTAAATATAATTTGATTTATATCAAATCAATCTTCATTGAAGAAATAGGAAAGGAGGCAAGACTCCTTCCATAAGGAGGGTGGACGGTCACCACATTCCCAATGGGAATTGTGGCCGTCCACTCTTCCTATATGGAAGGTGGATGCCCTTTTCCTATTACATGAGATTACATTATCTCATGATTCTCTCCAATATTTGCAACTACTTTTGTTGCAAATTTTCATAAAAATAAATCCAACTTATTTTGTGAACATGCAATCATGCCATTGGAAAGTTGTGAATCACATTCACAACCCAAAATAAAATGTAAATTACATTTTCAATTTAATGTCCAATGTGAATCCAATTACCATTAACATTTAATTAACAAATGTAAATTACAAATATCTCTCTTTTATATATTATAAATAACACATATAATATATATGACTAATATGGATATTTCTATCCACAATATTCATATCCATGATAATTAAATCATATTTAATCACCTTGGATCTCATTTCTCTTGTTCTCAAATAATATGAATCACATTCATATTACTTACATCTTTGATAATACATTTAATTATCTCAGATAACTCTTATAATATGAATCAAATTCATATTACTCATGATAATTAAATCTCATTTAATTATCCATTTTCTCAATGCTTGGATACATATATCAACAATAGAATTATCCATGAACACCTTCAAGGATAATGCGCTTTCTCTGCAGATACTTGGCGATAAAGACATGACGATTGTATCGTTCTACGTATAGTGACTTGGATATTGAGATGATATCTCAAATCCAGATCGCGGGCCTCCCATAGATGCTTGATTAAGTCAAGACAGTAAATCTAATCTTCTCATTGCATCTGAATCACATTCAGATCAATGTCCAACATTTGGACTAAGATCAGATTACTTTTCTACTGAGAGGAGTCACTAAAATCCAGACCCGTTTCATCACTCCCAAGGAATGGAAGCGTCATGGTTATACAATCGTTTATGATGGCATCACCCTCAGGTATTCCCAATACCTGTACATCCTGCATACTAGAAGACTCGGAATAAACCCTAAGTATTGGATCAACTTTATACTGTCTACTTCATGGTTTTATCAGTAAGTTTCTCATTCGATCTTTGAGACTTGGTATCGATCATATACTTTCCAAGAAACTTATATCATACCTAGGTCTTGATCATATTCTTTGCAAAAGTATATATCAAACCTACAAATTCAGTCAAGCTTCCAAAGGGAGATGACCGTGCACGGAATTTGATTCTTCCCAATATCTCATGAGTGAGCTCATGCCTTCCGGTTCAGTAATGAATCTGTATGATCCCTTTGAGAGATCGTATTACTCATATGCCCTGACATGCACACCAACGCGCTGGTGTATAGGCCTTGGGTTAGGTCATCAACCTATTGGTCTGCCAAATGTACATACTCAAACATATAATAACACGTCTGTCTCCGGTCAGAGGATGCATGCCTGTATCATGACAACATATGATATAGGACTTTGGTTATCTCGATCTCGTTAAGTCAACTCTTTGAGAATATTGCATTCAATCCAACACTTGGACTCTTTGAGAATATTGCATTCAAGACCGTAAATCTAATCTTCTCATTGTATCTGAATCATATTCAGATCAATGTCCAACACTTGGACCAAGATCAGATCACTTCTCTACTGAGAGGAGTCACTAAAATCCAGACCCGTTTCATCACTCCCTAGGAATGGAAGCGTCATGGTTATACAATCGTTTATGATCAAATCACCCTCAGGTATTCCCAATACCTGTACATCCTGTATACTGGAAGACTCAGACTAAACCTGAAGTATTGGATCAACTTTATACTGTCTACTTCATGGTTTTATCAGTAAGTTTCTCATTCGATCATTGGGAGTTGGTATCGATCATACACTTTCCAAAAGCGTATATCATACCTAGGTCTTGATCATATACTAAAATTATATATCAAACCTACAAATTCAGTCAAGCTTCCAAAGCGAGACGACCATGCGCATGGAATTTGATTCTTCCCAATATCTCATGAGTGAGCTCATGTCTTCCGGTTCAGTAATTGAACCTGTATGATCCCTTTGAGAGATCGTATTACTCATATGCCCTTATATGCACACCAGCGCGCTGGTGTATAGACCTTGATTAGGTCATCAACCTATTGGTCTGCCAAATGTAGATACTTAGACATATAGCAACACATATGTCTCTGGTCAGAGGATGCGTGCCTATATCATGACAGCATACGATATAGGACTTTGGTTATCTCGATCTCGTTAAGTCAACTCTTTGACCTAACTAATCTGGCACCTCCGAATCTCTATTCCTATGCAGAGGACCTGCATCAAGAGGTCGGTAAGATATAAGACTTTAGAGATAAGAATTGCCATCTCCTACTCAAGCTGGAGATCATCTCTTTACAATCATTTGATGGTGCTTGATGAGTCCTCAATCTAACCCTTTAGATATTCATCCAAGTACCAGCCTCTATGATTCAATAGTTGAATCAACAGTTGTATGATTATTTAGATGACCGTGGTACATAGCCGTAATTGTACTAAGGGACCTATTATGCAAATTATTTATTCTTCATATCAGATCAGGGAATGATATTTGCAATAACATTTATTGCTAAATGGCTCGTCGTGGGTTAGCATGTCCAACAATCTCCCACTAGCCCAAAGAGCCATTAATGGGCTAATCATTTAAACCCACACTCTTGTGACAATCATAGGCTTTTTAGAAAATAGCTAGGTAAGCCGATCAGTCACTCTGTTCCCGCGAGACTACGCCAAGTCCTTTTACAGTACTTGCATATCCCAGTAACAGTGCCCGCATTTAATGCTAATGTTGCATCTCATGCAAGCAATACTCAATTTTGTTAAAGCTATTATAGTGTCCTTGGCACAATAGCTTAATAATTGTTATAACCAGTATTTCCATAATCCTTATCAGAATACCCTTATTACTGGAGATCTCTATCTCCAAAGGTATCCAAAGTTAAGACCTTTTAGATCACTATCTATATAGTCTTAATTTATCGAAGATAAGATTTTGAGATCACTATCTCAAAAATCTTGTCTTCTTTGAATATAATGTTATTTCTGCAATCAAGTGTTTTATCTCCATAGTAGAATTAGTAGCACTTTACTACTCCCACTGTATGGCAGATATCTGGCTTTCGTACACATTCAGCATATACTCAGTTTCTCGTAAATGATGCACAAGTACAAGTAGTTCTAACATTCACTTCCTTAACTCTTTGAGGTGTTATCCCTTTAGACAGATCAGAACCATATCTTAAGGGATGGAAGCCTTTCTTGAAATTTTTAAAAAATGGAATATGTTCAAGGTGTACTAATATTGTGACAGTCCCAATACCCTCTTCTCTTTGCTTCTGAACACCTTCAGAATTAAGATCCAAGAGGTATCCTTGAGATCATATCTCAAGTTATGGAACAACCAGATTAGAAAACACTTGTTATTATCCTTATATCATTTTAAATGATTATGATATCATCTACATTTAGCACGATGAACACAAAAAGCACTCCCACTAAGCTTCACATGGCTTATCAAGATTCTATCTGAAATCATAACAATTATAATTTCATCAAATCTTATGTTCCAACTTCAAGAAGCTTATTTGAGTCCATAGATGGATTTCTTAGCTTGCACACCTTGCTTTCCATAACCATGAAGCCCTGGGGCTACTTCATGTGAATATCCTAAGATAGGTATTTATAGAGGAATGCATTCTTGACTTACATCTTGACGATGCAATAGTAAAGTTGTGTAGCTAAGGTTAGCAATATTCTGATGGTTTTAAGCATGGTCACCGAAGAGGAAGTCTCATTGCAAGCAATATCTTCTCTTTCGTGTGTATCTCATGGCTACGAATCGTGCTTTGAAGGTCTCTACCTTCTCATCAGGTTCCCTTTCTCTTGAAGATCCATTTACACCTTTACTGGTCTTACCCATATAGGTGGATCCTCGAGGGTCTATATACACCACTTGTACATGAAGTCTACATTAGACTTGCTAACATCCATCTATCCATGTTATGATCTTCTGAAGCTTCATCACATGAAGTTTGATCATTGTCAGATTTCTCCAACACATGGAATCCTTCTTCAAACTCGTTTGAAGAGGTATTAGTGTTTCATCTTTAATTGTCCTTTTAGTTTCCCATCGTAGGGGCCTCATTATCTTCTCAAGATTAAATGAGTTCCTACACTCCATTTTCATCTTGATTCTTAAGAGTCTCAACCTCTAAGAATCACATTCTCAGAGATGAGATATTTTAAGAAACTCAAGGTCATAAAGTAGGTATCCTATACCATCCTTTATTTTCCTAATGAAGTGGCACTCTCAAGTGCTAGATTCCAGCATGCATGGAACCTTATTAAGTATATACATTGTAGTCTCTACTACACATATATACCTGGAAACTAAGGTATAATTATGCTAACATTCATCATTGATAAGATCATGTCACACATGATCCAATTGTATCTCCCTATAACTCTATTGAGTTAAGGTGTCTTAGGAGGATTGAGACAGAAATGATATTCATATCTCCATAAGGTATCCTTTGAATTCATCTAATAGGTACAGTCTACCTAGATTAGATCAAATTCATTTTATCTTCCTTCAAACTTTGGTTGTAAACCAAAATTGTGAAATCTTTGAACATTTCAAAGGTTTCTAAGTGAAGAGAAGAAATCTCATATCATACATAATCATCAATAGATATCACATATCCATAATGTTTACTATGATATAGATGATCCACATACATCAATATGTATGAGATCCTGAATACCTTGACATCTTACACCATTCCCAAAGAATGGTGTATTGGACATTTTTCTTTGAATACGGTATTCATAAGTATGTAAGTTTTGAAATTTTAGACATTCTAAAGTTTCATCTCTTACTGGTCTATTGATCAAATCAATAAACAAATGTCCAAGGCTTGATGCTAGATCATTGTCAAATGATCTTAATCCTCCTATTGATCTTAAGTTTTAATTTTAGTATTTAGAAATGTTAATGAATCATTCATTATTTTCTAATTTAGTGGAGTCCACTATATTTTATATTACTATCTGAAATATCTCCATCATAACTCCTTATGATAGATTTATTACAGAATTCATGTTTATTTCCAACATTTAGAAACAAACAATGAGTGTATTCTTATATCTAGGTCATAGAGACATTCTCTAAGACTAAGGGCTCTCCCACTGAAATTAACAAGTCTACCAATCCAACAGAGATTGTTACAACAATTGCATCAATATCCATGTGGATAACTATAGACCTTAAGATCAAATTTTCCAGATTTCTAAAACATATGCAACCA
Organism: Ottelia alismoides; assembly: GCA_037367405.1. Taxonomy (NCBI): domain Eukaryota; kingdom Viridiplantae; phylum Streptophyta; class Magnoliopsida; order Alismatales; family Hydrocharitaceae; genus Ottelia; species Ottelia alismoides. The sequence continues at coordinate 270,408 of JAZKJV010004753.1, forward strand.
ATTGCAAGTGTTATAGAAGATTGATATACAATTACAAGACTTTAAGCAAGTCAATTTCAATGATTTATATGTAGATTATTCTGATGCTCTATTCGAGTCCTTCTCTAAGGATTCTAGACAGACTTGATAGTCATACTACCAACACATCAACTTATTGCAGTATTGGCATTCATCCAACTCTTTGGATGACATATAGAAGTCATAGATGTACAGTCAACTCTTCGACCATACTTCATACTCGGGTCCAACCCATGCTTCCACTGCGCTCCCTTTATCAATAAACAACCATTGCTTAAGACTAAGGATCTCTTATGTCAAATTCAAAATAATTCAACGTAGGAGCATTTCAACATTTATACATGCTTCATTAAATTCATACAATATTAATATTATGAAGCATCATAAATGATTAGAGTGTAGACAGTAGAATAATAACACTCATCATGTCTACATCCATCTAGACTCATAAAACATTGGTTCAGGTAGGTATTCAAACATTTTGAATACATCATCTCTTTTGGAGCCACCATTCTGCACGACGCAGAGAACCACGTCATTCATGATTAAATGTCAAGAGCACATATGTATGCCAGAACATTTTATTAGATTTTTTAAGGATTAATTTACAATTGTGATCATCATTGACATGTCATTTCCAAAGTACATCAGATGAGATCAAGACTATAGAGACATACAAATCCTAGGGTTGTAGTCCTATTATCTATTTAATTGTCATTCCTTAATATTATGAGGAAACTTGCACATTGCAACCACATACATTATGTGTCCAATGTAAGTACAATATCTGGATCATGAGTCCGATCCATGATATTTTACTGGTTATTACATGCAGGAGCTGTCACTTCAGACATGCGTCTCTCACATGCAATCCCTGGCGATGGAACCCTTCGCCTTGACGGGAAACCATGGATGTCACTTATGTGATCCTACATATCATATTCAAATTCTAATTAATCATTATGAATCATATTCATTATGATTAATTCTTCCAAGGGAAATAACATCTCTATTCATAATAGAGTGTTTTAATTTTAATTGGATTCCAATTAATCTAATCATATTAAATTAATGATCCAATTAATATCCAACAAACATTTTAATTATTACTTGAAATTATGGTATTATCTCAAATATGTATTATTTCAAATTTTAATAATTAGAAATACATCATGATTTCTTAAGCATTATACTAATCCTAACCGTTGTCATGGCCAGTACCGATTAGAGTGGGACGGACCACATACGTTGCAACCCGCTACCCCAATGCTCTCTGACTAGACACTCTATCCACCTCGGGAAAGGATAATGCAAAATAGATCATTTTATACTTGAGATGATCATCGGTCCTTCAATCGAAATTATACCATATAATAATAATCAAAACAATTTTGATTAACATTATAATGAGATTTTCTCAACAAATCCCAAATCCTATCCAAGCAACATGTTTGTTGGAATGTAGATCATGTAGATCATGTAACCAAATAGTGATCTAGATCACATCTAATCAAATATTGGTTAAGGCAATGCTATTTAAGGAAATAATTACTATCAAATATTTCACAAATATTTATGCACAATTATTCCAGGAAATTAAACAATTTAATTTCACTAATTGATTAAATGACAATCACTAGGTTCTTGATTAGGAAAGTATTTCCAGCCGTGACCCTCACTTTCTAAAAATACCATATCTCAATCAATTTAAATCAAAATGAAGCAAAGTAAGTTCCTAATGTTTGCTAACTTGATTTACAACAGAACCTAAGTGATTTTTATGCATTTCAAGGCGTCTCAAATCTGCAATTAACATTTTAATTACATCATGATCCGCAGTCCCCGAAACAGTGGATACATGTTCACTAAAATGAACATAACATGAGCATACGGAATCCAAATCACGCAAACTCAGATCCTACGGTTTCCATATTTAATGGGGAACAAAATCTAATTTTTTTTTTGTGTTTAAACAAGATAAACAGTGCCGAAAATAATATCAAAATAGAGATGCGAAAAATGAAATGCAAGAAAACTTTCGCAAGCCCTAATGAACCCAAGTCGTTTTCAGTTAATGGATCGTATCCAAAACCTTCCGACCAAAGGCTCTGATACCACTAGAAGGATATGGTTAGATCCTCAAGCTCATCACGGAAGCGTGATCGTCGCATCGGATACGACGAAGAACGACTAGTGGTACTAGTTGTTCTTTGCAGCGGAAATTAAAAAATTTTATGTGACGAAACCACATGATCCAAGAACACTTCTCGGATCGTTTCGTCTAAACCACAAACATGTATTAGGGTTACCTCTTGAAGCGCGGTTGCGATTGAGTCTCTAAACAAAGAGACCTCCTGTCTCAAGTCTAATCCGACGGAGGAGACGCTTGCGAGCGTGGGGTTGAACCGCGTACTTCTCGCAATCCATGTTGATGATCCAAGCGGCGGATCTCCTGATCTCGACACATGAGATCCGACATCTTCTTCACGAGAGAGATGCATCGAAGGAGACGGAGATCCATGAGCAAACCATCGGGCAACATAACGACGACGCCGCGGCGGTGGAGAACCTCTCTAGGGCATCCTTGGTGGACGGCCATGAGAGGGAGAGAGAGAGAGAGAAAGAGAGAGATGTGCTTCTCAAGAATTGTATGTGTAAATAAGAGCAATGGTGTGCCTCTCCTTTTATAACATTTTGGGATCCATGGATCTCAATCCATGGGACAACACAAATCCAATGGTTCACATTGATTGTGTTTCTTTTAATGGCTAAGATTTATGTTGGTAAAAACCAACAACAATTAATTTAATAAAAATCAAATATATATTAAATATAATTTGATTTATACCTCATTGAAGAAATAGGAAAGGAGGCAAGCCTCCTTCCACAAGGAGGGTGGACGACCACCACATTCCCATTGGGAATTGTGGCTGTCCACTCTTCCTATATGGAAAGTGGATGCCCTTTTCCTATTACATGAGATTACATTCTCTCATGATTCTCTCCAATATTTGTAACAACTTTTGTTGCAAATTTTTATAAAAATAAATCCAATTAATTTTGTGAACATTGCAATCAAGCCATTGGAAATTTGTGAATCACATTCACAACCAAAAATAAAATGTAAATTACGTTTTCAATTTCATGTCCAATGTAAATCCAATTCACATTAACATTTAATTAACAAATGTAAATTACAAATATCTCTCTCTTATATATTGTAAATCACATTTATAATATATATGACTAATATGGATATTTCTATCCATATTATTCATATCCATGATAATTAAATCATATTTAATCTCCTTGGATCTCATTTCTCTTGTTCTCAAATAATATGAATCACATTCATATTACTTACATCTTTGATAATTAAATCACATTTAATTATCTCAGATAACTCGTATAATATTAATCAAATTCATATTACTCATGATAATTAAATCTCATTTAATTATCCATTTTCTCAATTCTTGGATACATATATCAACAATAGAATTATCCATGAACTCCTTCAAGGATAATGCGCTTTCTCCGCAGATACTTGGAGATAAGGACAGGGCGATTGTATTGTTCCACGTATTGTGACTTGGATATTGAGATCATATCTCAAATCCAGATCGCGGGCATCCCATAGATGTTTGATTAAGTCAAGACAGTAAATCTAATCTTCTCATCGCATCTGAATCACATTCAGATCAATGTCCAACATTTGGACCAAGATCATATTACTTTTCTACTGAGAGGAGTCATTAAAATGCAGACCCGTTTCATCACTCCCTAGGAATGGAAGCGTCATGGTTATACAATCGTTTATGATCACATTACCCTCAAGTATTCCCAATACCTGTATATCCTGCATACTGGAAGACTCAGAATAAACCCGAAGTATTGGATCAACTTTATATTGTCTACTTCATGGTTTTATCAGTAAGTTTCTAATTTGATCATTGAGAGTTGGTATCGGTCATATACTTTCCAAAAAACATATATCATACCTAGGTCTTGATCATATACTTTCCAAAAGTATATATCAAACCTGCAAATTTAGTCAAGCCTCCAAAGCGAGAAGACCGTGCACGGAATTTGATTCTTCCCAATATCTCATGAGTGAGCTCATGCCTTCCGGTTCAGTAATGAACTTGTATGATCCCTTTGAGATATCATATTACTCATATGCCCTTACATGCACACCAACGCGCCGGTGTATAGACCTTGGTTAGGTCATCAACCTATTGGTCTGTCAAATGTACATACTCAAACATATAGTAACGCATCTGTCTCTGGTCAGAGGATGCATGCCTGTATCGTGACAGCATACGATATAGGACTTTGGTTATCTCGATCTCTTTAAGTCAACTCTTTGACCTAACTAATCTGGCCCCTCCGAATCTCTATTCCTATGCAGAGGACCTGCATCAAGAGGTCAGTCAGATATCAGCCTTTGGAGATAAGGATTGCCATCCCCTACTCAGGCTGGAGATCATCTCTTAACAATCATTTGACGGTGCTTGATGAGTCCTCAATCTAACCCTTTAGATATTCATCCAAGTACCAGCCTCTATGATTCAATAGTTGAATCAACTACTGTATGATTATTAAGATGGCCATGGTACATAACCCTAATTGTACTAAGGGACCTATTATGCAAATTATTTATTCTTTATATCAGATCATGGAATTATATTTGCAATAACATTTATTGCAAAATGGCTCGTCGTGGGCTCGCATGTCCAACAAGTCGATGGATCCCCTCTGCGGATTTTGGATGCACGCCTTTCTTGAATGACCTTGCTCATTTCAGTCATCCATTTGGACATCCTTATGTGGTAACAAATCCTGATGTAAATAAGAACACTATTTCTACTGATGATTTTGATTTTGTAACTTATTTCGTTTTTGAATGCTTTTAGAAAATTAAAATAAATAAAAAACTTGAAAAATTCCTTGTATGACCTTGATGTTGTCGAAATTAATCATAATCTTGTGCTTTAAATGACCTTGCTCAAAGACATAAAGTACATTCCTAACATCAAGAAATCTTTGAAAGAAGCATGTACCTCAAAGAGGCAGCCGTACAGAGACAAAGAAAGAAATGTGAAGCATATCCAGACCGCGGCTGCAACAGACACAATCGACAATCTCCCGACCAAGAAGAAGGACATGGGAGATACTCTAGTCAGATGTCATATGTTCGATTAAGGGTTCAATCAAAATTTACTCGATGGTGGATGCTCAATCAACATGATGCCCACTTTACTACTCAAAGTATTTAGGTTGGGACCGCTTAAGTCTACTAGAATGATTTTGTAGTTTGCAGACACATCCATCAAGCAACCCCGAGGATTTTTGTAGGATGTCATCTTCACCGTTCAAGGAATGTAGTTCCATGCGGACTTCATTGTGTTGGACATTGACGCCTATGCTCCTCTCCTACATACCCCGATAATCCTTGAATGGTCGTTCCTTTGAATAACTGAAGTAGTGGTGGACTATGGCACTAGGAAAATCACTTTTCATTCTAGCAACAACAAGGTACCTATTGGGATGATCCAAGTGCTAAAACCTTCCTCATCTATGTCAGATGAGAGTGAGCCAACAGAGTAACGAACAAAAGATTGTGACTTTCTGGTTGAAATCTACAATACCAATATTTTTATGGATGTTAGTGAAACCCATGAGTTCCTCTCCATGAAAGAACTAGTGGATAGCACAGTCCAGTTCCCAGATGTCCTTGATGATGAAATTTTCAATGAGTTGCCTCAAGACTGCATTTGTAGCCACGTGTCTTTGACAAAGAAAGAGGCAATCATTAAAAATTTTGTCAACAAGATTTTGTGATAGAAGAATTTTGTGCAGCATTGAATGTAGAGCCCTCAATGATAATGGTGTACACCATACAGTTGAAAGATTCCACACTGTCACGCTGCACAGTAGTTGAAGTCACCACCGAGTTGAATCAGACCCTGCTTGCGATCGATCCACTTAAATACGAAGTACTCCTTCCTTACAGGTGCACAGAATATGTTCCCATTGATTATAAATTCACAACTGACAGAGGAGTAATAATTTCATCTGCTTGAGGTTCTAGAATGAAACTGCAAGGTGATAGGATGGAAAATTTTAGATCTCCATGTTATCAACCCCTCATTATGATTGCATCACATATACCTTGAAAAGGACAACAAATCTTCCCGAGAATTCCAGTGTAGTAAATCCAAATTTTCGAGAGTTTGTGACGAATGACATCACAAAATGGTATGATGTGTGATTCATATATCCCATCTCCAATTCAAAATGGACGATCCCCTTGCATGTTGTGCCGAAGAAATCAGGGATCACCATGATAAAGAGTGAAAAAAAGAGAGGAAATCAATACTAGAGTTCCAACATCTTGATGCGTCTGTGTGGACTACAGACACCTGAATTTAGTGACCAAGAAAGAACATTTTCCACTCCCCTTCATCAACCAAATAGTTGAAAGAATGGTTGCAAAGTAATACTTCTGCTTCTTGTATGGATACTGTGGTTGCAATCATGTTTCTATCCCTCCTGAAGATCAAGAGAAAACAACCTTCACCTGTCCATTTGGGATCTATGCCTTTCGCAGAATGAAATTTAGGTTGTGCAATAACCCGCAACGTTTCAGCGATGCATGTTGGCCATATTTCAGATATGATTGGAAGTTTTCTTGAGGTTTTCATAGACAATTTCTTGGTCAATAAATACATCTTTTATCGTTGCTTATCTTATCTAGGTCGACTTTGAAGATGTTGTGAAGTGAACCTTGTGCTCTCGTTGGAGAATAGCCATTTTATGGTAACCGAGGTATCGTATTAGGCCATGTCATACCAAAATGTGTCATGGGGGTAGATCCTGTGAAGGTGGATGCCATTTCAAAACTCAAACCACCATCAAATCTGAAGCAAGTCAGATCATTCCTAGGGCATGACTGTTTCTACTGACAATTCTATAAAGACTTCAGCAAAATCGCCCGACCGCTGACCGAGCTTCTGGAAAATGAGGCTTATTTTATCATTGATGACATAGTCCTATAGGCATTAAATTAGTTGAAAAAACTGATAACCCAGACCCCTGTCGTTCAACTGTTAGATTGGTCTCTCCCATTTAGATCATGATAGATGCATCATATTATGCCATTGGAGTAGTTCTAAGATGCCAAACCGAGACTCATAAGATGGATCCTTCTTCTCCAAGAATTTGATCTTGAAATCTCTAATAAATATGAAGTTAAAAATGTGGTGGCAGATCATTTATCCAGACTACTAGAGCATGATACTCATGACCGGAGCTTATTGCCTATTATAGAGACATTTCCAAACGAGGCTATTATGTCACTCACCTCACTCCCCTAGTTCATCTATATTGCGAATTATCTCACATCCACGAGAACTCCAAAAGGTTGGTTGAAGCTGAAGCTTGGCGAATTTCTATCAGATATTCATTTTTATAAGTGAGAGAATCTGTATCACTTTTGTGAGATGCATATTGCATCTAGAGGAGGTGCATTCCTTGGGAGGAAGTCCAAAGTGTCCTCGAGTATTGCCATGCCAGAGAACTAGGAGGACATCACTCTGGTAGAAGAACGACAGCACATGTTCTACAATGCGACCTTTGGTGGCCGACTCTATTCAAAGATGCAGAAGACTTTATTAAATATTGCACTGATTGTCAGAGACTAGGCAGTACTCTTGGAATGAAAGACACAATGCCCTTGAAGTATATTAAGATTTCATATGTGTTTGACATGTGGGGCATTGATTTCATGGGCTTGTTCCTAACAGTCAGGGTTTTTAGTATATTCTGCTTGTTATCGACTACGTCAGTCATTGGGTGGTGGCTATACCAACCTAAGCCACTAACAGTGATATCGTTTGCTAATTCTTGAGAGAAAACATCATGCAAGGATCAGGATCCCCAAAATACTAATATCAGATGGGGGTAGCCATTTCATCAATAGAGAGTTGAAGAAGTTGATGCAAGAATTCTATATAGAACATCCTGTCACCTCTCCATAACACCTACAGTCCAATGGCCTGGAAAAATGTTCAAATAGGGAGATTAAGATAATTATAAAGAAATTTGTGCACCCTGATAGGAATAATTAGTCACAGTTGTTTGATTCTATACTTTGGGCCAATCAGACCGCCTACAAGTCACCATTAAGAATATCTCCCTAAGGTTGGTGTACACCAAGCCATGCCATTTGCCCATAGAAATCTATCACAAATATTTGTGGAAAATTAATGTCTATAATTTGGATTTCAAGATGGTCGGCAAGAATAGAAAGCTGGATCTGAATGAACTTCTTGAATTTCATGAGAATTCATATGAAATAGCCTGATGTACAAGGACAAGGTCAAGAAGTGGCACGACAAGCACATCTCCTGCCAGACTTTCGAACCAGGTCAGAAGGTCTGGTTGTTTGATGCAAAGCTCAAATTATTTGCAGGGAAGTTGAATATCAAGTGGACCGGTCCTTTTATAGTTAAGTATGTGTGTATCAATCGAAGCATTGTTATATCTGGTATGTCAGCTAACGCACAACCAGTAGTGATCAACGGATAATTACTTAAGCCTTATATTGAACATGATATGTTTCTGATTGTAGTGTATTCTAGGTAATCTATGATGAAGAGCTCAATGTCGCAGCATCAGTGCAATATGACGAGGTGCAGAAAAATATTTGATTAATTATTTTTTCTTCTTTCGTTCTTTTGATTTTCATTATTCAAAATTTTTCTTCCATGTTGCCCTCACACATTCATCTGTGTTATACTTAGGATATGCTTCATCCTAAGTATAAGGGGGTGAGCACCCTTGGGTTATTAATTCTTATATCCCTTGCCTATCTTCTCGACTCTTGATAATCTGTCTATACTTAGGCAGATTTTACCCTAAGTATAGGGGCAGACAGGCCAAGCCGATGATTCATTTATTCGTTCCCGCCCTCAACCCTCCCTGCATGTAGAATACAGTCTGCTATATTTAAGATTAATTGATTCTAAGTATAGGGGGGTGATCAACTTCTTATTCTGTATTCAGTCATTGTAGTATACACTTTTCTATACTTAATGTGAGTTAAGTCTTCCTTTCCTCTTCGATCTATGAGGACATAGCTCAAGCTAAATATAGGGGTATCAATATATACTCTATATATATTTTAGCTATAACTCATATTTTTGTATTTTTAGTAATATGACCAATTAACAAAAAATTAAAATACACATTAAAATTCTTTATATATAGTGATTAATAAATTAGGTAGAAATATTTTGCAAAATTTTTGAAAAATGGTTGTAAAGCTTTTTGAAAAATCTTTTGAAAATCATTTGAAAAAATATTTATAAAATATTTTCAACCTTTGTAAAAATATTATAAAAAATTATTTTCTATATTTGAAATAAAATGTTTTAAAAATCTATTTGCAAATGTTAGGAAAATGGTTGCAAAAATACTTTGAAAAATCTATATATAGTGTTTGAAAAATCTTTGCAAAATGATATTCAAAATTTATAAAATGTTTGTAATAAGTATTTGTCAAATAAGTTTGCAAAATATAGTTTTAAAAATGTTTACAAAAATATTTTCAAATTATTTTGAGAACTCTATACATCAAGAAAATAAAGATTCTTTACAAACATTGCATAAACATACATATAAATACCTTCTGTAAATTCCTAGGTCCTAATTCTTGTAAATTACTAAAATGCACTCCCATGTAAATATTTGTACCTATTTCTTTTCCCAAAAAATGTGAAATTGAAAAATCTTAAAAAAATAAAATATTTTTCAATATTTGTATACAAAATTGCAAAACTTTTCGAAAACCCATAAAAATTTCAAAATAAAAAAACTAGTCTATAAAAATGTTATCTTGCATTGTACATAGCATCCACACTTTTCGAAATAGCATAGGCATTTGAACAAGTCCAAATAAATTCTGAAGATTCAAGCTCGGAAGAGACCTTCATAAACTTAATTTCATAGGAACTCCTTGAGGCCTGAAATTGGAGATATTTCATGTCATCTTGACTTAATTCATTAGGTTCCATAAGAATATGTTCATGAGTCAATTTTATATGCCTAAATAAAACCCTTCATATCATTTGTAACACTCTCGAGATGGTGACTTGATTGGAAACCTCACACTTAGCACAACCTAAATGAACTGTTAAAAAAGTTGGAGTCTAAGTCAGAATGATGCAAGGCAGTTTCGTCAACGGTGGCTTAGGAATCAGTTATGAGAGTTGCCGACACAGGTACTCTAACCCACTTCTTTTATTAACAATGATATCTAAAGACTGGAGATGGACTGATACAATGCTTCAGATGAGGGATGGTCTACAGGAACAATTTTTTCCATGACCCCAAAAAATGTGTGGAACAAAAGATGCTATATCCACTGGGGCACAAGCAAGAATGCATAAGCTATACAAATTCAAAGAAAACATCCAAAGAATCCACACCTAAAATACCCACAAAAAAATAAGCTCTATAAAAACATACTTCTCAGTGAAGAATTAGTTACATTGACCGACTTCACAAGGGAATGAAGACTACATTGGTCCATTCCCACTTCTTTTCACATTATTTTAACTTCTTCGTTCATTTACTTATAAAAGACCGGTAGACCTGACCTTAGAAGGGAATATCTATTTCCATGAGTATGAGTTACCAAAAGAGCAGATGCCTTGATAGTTCAACAGTTTTGTCCAGGGAGTGCTTAACAATTTCACATACATGGTTCTATCACTTCAATGCAGAAAGAGTACGCGAATGAGAGGAAGGTTCTGACATGTCTTTGAACTGGAGTGGATGATAAGAGTATGGAACCTATGGGCTATAGTGTCACACTTCCTGACTTCCATGTGATTCTGAACACACCATTAATCCGAAGGCCTTCTATGAGCTCCAAACTTTGACTTTATTAAGACAAGTTTAAAAGTCAACAATCATTCCAAGTTATTTCTTTTTCTTTTCTTTATTTTCTTTTTTGCACTTATAGGGTTTACTTGCGACTAATAATGGCATGTATAGGGGGTAATAAATCTCCATTTCATAACCTTTATTCTTTCATTTAATCCTTAAATCCCTAGCTAAATACATGAACATGTCATTAATTTTTAAAAATAAACATTCTTTAGTTTGTATAAACTAATGTATAAAATATTATATATTCATTGTATTTAAATCCAAAATTAAATAATAAAGGAAGAAAATTAAAAATAAACGAGACACCATAAGTGTTGAGTGAGCCTAGCCCCAACACTCAGTCATCATGATGACTTAGTACACAAGGAATAAAGTAGGGGGAGATAGGTTCATCAATTGTGCAGATAATAGTCAGAAAAATCCTAAAATATAAGATAATAATGAACCTTTGGGAACTATTTTATTCTTTATTATTTATGCATAAAATCTATAAACTTTGTACATGAAAGTTATATATAAAAATATATAGAAAGTACAAAATTTATTTTACATTAAAATAATATACAGTATATATTTTATACTCAGAATTAAAAACCAAAATCCATGCTTCCCAGACTTTTATCTATGCCATATGAACTAAAAATATACCAAAATGACCTTTAATTGTATAAATTTTTTATTTTATATCTTAATGATCATGGTTTCATTTAATTTGGAGTTAAGATGCAAAAATTAGGTTTTGAACCCATGTTGTACAATTTACCCAAATAAAACATTTATTTTTATTTATTCTTTATGTTTTCATAATTTTATATTTTTATAAATTTATAAATATTATTTATTATATATGTACATATGTAAAATAAAATCGTAAAGAAAACACTGAAATAAAAAAACATATAAAAATACATAGATGAATATACATACTTATACCTGTGTAATTTACACCCTTATTTTTTAAGTGTACATATTATATCAAAAAATTATAATAAAACTATTTTTGTGTATATTTTAACAAGTAATAAATATATAAAGCATGTATATAAAATAATATAATTTAAAATATAAAATAAAAATAAATATACAAAACATAACTTAATATACATATAAATATACTTGTAAAAGGTAACATGTAATAAAACACCTTGAAAAAAATAAAAATAGGCTTTGAAATCTACATAAAATTTGGAATATTTTAATTTTAAATCTAAAAAATAATTGATTTTTTTATTTCTTTTCCATTTTTAAGGCATTTTTGCCTTGTAATAGCGTGGTTGGTCTACGTGGAACAACCATGAGGCTTCATTTGTTGACCTACAGTCAATTGTCTACCCTATGCTTTAACCTCTGTCAGAACTTCACGGGACTCCAATCTTCACCATTTTACTACTCAACATCCATGCTCGTCCCTTCCTCAAGCTCACCACTTTTGAAAGCCCCTCACCTCCGACCTTTTTGTCGGCTACTCCATCTCCACCAACCCTCAGTCCTTCTCATGCAAACTCCTATAAATAAACCCCCAAATCTCCTTTTTGAAGTTTGATCCCTCTTCAATAAGTCATGGCCCCTCAAATCATCTTCATCGGGTTATTGTTGGTGATAGGAGCGTATCCCAACGGTTTGCAAATGAGGAAGAGGCGGTCTAGCCATCTCCAGTGAGATCGCAACCATGAGGTTTTGCTTCATGGTTCCTGCCACATTAAGCCCATTTCTATGATGTTCTTAGGTAATCCATTAGCATATATTTCATTTTGCACTACTATTTTTTGCTTAGTTAAGCATTTAGTCTTAATTTGTAAAAACCTGAAATTCCTGAAGCTCAAGGTCCAAGCATGTTTCATCATGATCCACCATGTTCTTTGAGTTGCTTTCCTCCTCCTTCCATTCATTTTCCATTTATATGCATTTCATCTCACGTCGTCGTACAGATTTTGCAAACATCTAAGCAATCAAAGATCATTTCTGTTGCATCGTCGGAGTTACACCCACCCACCATTCCACACAACTCCTACCTATAGTTTTCAGGTTGGGGTATTCGGCTCATGACTCCTAACTTTTTGGTGTAGGTCTTGGTCACAATAGACTCTCCTAGGTCATCTAGAGCCATCAAGGGTCTCCAAGCCCCCATCAAATGCACCTATGACCACTACACTAGTGAGGACACATTAACGATCTCTAGCCACCACTAGGAGTCAATGGAGGAACCATGCTTCGCAACGAGTTCATCTATGTTCTTCCTGAGATATCCAACATTGTTGGATCAAGAACAAGGATCCAGGTCTAATTTTAGACCTTGCTTTTAATCGAAATGATGTGCATCCAAAGCCGCATGATCAGATACGTGTCAAATAGGAAACGGGTGGATCCATGCACTTAAGTGGGTAAACTTCAAAGAACACTCTCCACATTTTATCATTTGTAATTGATATTGTAATTTTTTTGTCATTTAGAATGTAGTGGACATATTGTATAAACTCCCTCAAGAATTATAAATATTGCAAACAATCCCTACTAGTCACGTGCACCTGCAAGTTTTATTTTGTAAAATTTGCATGTAAATCCTTGCTTATTATTATAATTATATTTTAATATTAAAAATTTTAATATTAGTTATTAACTTTTAGGTTATTTGCATTGTGCCCCCTGACATTTATTTAAATTACAAATATACCCCTGCTAGTTCAAATATTTTTATGTATGTTTCTTTATTTTTATAAATATCACAGTGCTCTAAAAGTTATAAAAAGTTGGATGAGCTACATGGATGCATGATCTTTCATGCCATGTAATTAGTTTTTCATTGTATGCCCTTTTCCTGTTTATTAAAAATCAAATAGTGTACGAATATTCCCTATTTTCTTAAAAAATAATAAAATTGTATTTGAAAATTCCAAAAAAATAGTATGTGTTTATTCTAGTACTTAGTACCTCTAGACCAAAAATACATAAAAATAGAAAAAAAATCAAATAATATAAAGCTCTAAAAATCTTATAAAATAAAAAAATTAACCAAAAACCTAAAATTATTTCTTATTATCCTGTATTTTTATTTATAGATATTACTATATATTTAAATTGATTTGGGAAAAAATGAGGCATTTTGTTATTTTTAAACCCCAAATCAATTCGACCTATTTATTTAATCTCTATTTTGGGATATTTTGGATGTTAAAATTGCCTAAAAAATAGCAAAAATTCTTAAAAATTTACAAAAAAATAGTATAACATATAAAAAACAAAAGCCTTTTATCTTTCTATTTTGGACTATTTTTACCTATACTTATATTTATATTACCCTATAATGTATATATATAGTTATATATAAATTATAATGCTAATTATTACAATAAATATTTTATAATTATTATAAAATTTAAAAATATAAACAATAGAAAATTAATAATAATAATAATATAAGAAATTTCAAAAAATTAGAAAACCACAAAGACCTAAGTAAATAGTGTGCATACATGTATACATCTATACCAATATTATTTCTTTATAAATAACATTCTGTGCTACTACCTATGTTCCCTAAGTTCGACCCATACCTAATTGTTGACTATACACATTCATCGTAGGGTATAATAAATTTTGATTCACACCGACTTATTTATTGCTTTATATTATTTTGTGGGTTGATAGTTGATTTAGCCGATTAGTTTTCAAGATAGGTTGACACATCGATTGTTTGTCCCACCTAGTGTGGACTATAAGACTGCACTTGGGATTATTCCGAGTTAATCATCAGGTTCCTGACAATGCTCCATGCGCGTAGGTGCCTTCCATAAGATTTTAGATCCCAAAAATCGGTTCCTGGGGGCTCTTCCACCAGGATTAGTAGGATGGCTTCAAAATAGCTCTAAGGGCTACACTTGGAGTTCTGTCTTGAACCAAAATATTCAATGGCTTGAGGCAGAAACCTCATCCCAAAAATGAAAGTTTGAAGCTTCATAGATGGGTCAAGTGATGAAATTCAAGCGTCGCAGGAGACAGAAGCTTTGACGGCCCTCGATTCTTGTAGAATCGAGGGTGGATGATGTGAAAGATGAAGACTAGGTATAGAGGAAAGAAAGTGAGGAAGAGATGGGTTAAAACAAAGGTTAGATTATGATGAATAAAACCTGGAGTGTAGCTCCAGGTCTGCGCAAAATTTTAGGATTCCGCTTAAATCACTAACTGAAATTGAAAACTAACAACTGAAATGAAAACATGAGTGAGACTGCCTAAGAAGTAGTAAGAACATACCTTAACTTGGTTGGAACCAAGGAGGTAAACCTCACAGCAGGGCTCAGTCAAAGATGGTTGGGTACTCCTCCTCCCTCCTTCCTCCTCACTAGATTGAGGTGAGATGCTCTTGTCACTAGCCCAACTCCTGGGAATCAATATGAGGGGCTAAGATCGAGTTAAGAGAGATTAATTCTTGGAATGGTGTTCAGAGGTGCTTATTTATAGAAAGCAAGAATGGGGTACTTTGATCGATGATTCATGCCGAAGAAAGGGCTCTCGATAAGATCATTGTCCATGGCATGATTTAGGGGTCTTTTATATCCATGAAATGGGCACTACTCCTAGCATCATGAGCTTGAGTGGAAAATTTGGTGAAGATTCAGGTTTCTGACAAGTCGCAGTTCAAGGAAAACAGAGGGGCCAGTTGATCGAGGTGAAATGGCGAATACTTATGGTTGGTTCATGTGGACCAACCCAAAAATTTAGAGAAACAAAAGATTGGTAAAATCAATAATAAATAGTAGATGACTTAATTAAATTTTTATTAAAACATGAAAAGTGTTTGTAATTTAATGTGGTATTTTATAATATGTTGTTATTTACTTTTACGATGCTTTGTATTACAAGACAATATTTATATGTATAATATTGGTATAAATACCGATACTTTGCTATTTTATATTTTATTTTGTAATATGTATAACTCATTTAAATACACTCATTTATATAAATTAGAATATTTTACTTTGCATAATTGATATGTGTATAACTCATTTAAATACACTCAAATATATTCTAATTTATTTTTATGAATCTATTTGTATGCTTAAATAATTTTATATAATTATTATATAGTTATACGTGTAGGTAATTCATGTATTCATTTTAGTATACTATTTTATTTTGGTGTAATTTTAATGGTTTTATGTTATTATAATTATGTAAATATGTTATAAATTACATTTAAAAATTATAAAAATATCAAAGTATGAATAATATAAATAAATGAATCGAATATTTTATTCTGGATAGGCATCTACCTTTTGCATCTTAACTCTAAATTAATGAAACTGCCTTTATTAAATAACTAGTAAAAACTTATATATAACTAAAGGTGATTTTGATGAATTTTGACTTCATATGGAGCAGATACAGATCTGTGAAATTTGGGTTTTGTGTACTTATTCTGAGTGTAAAAGGTACAATATGTATTATTTTTATGAGATATAAATTTCATATTTTCCTTTGTATTTTCATCTATAATATTCATGAAAAAGTTTTATTATTTGAAGTGTAAATACAATTGTATAAAGTAGGTGCCAAAATGTAATTATTGATGACTTTAAAAACTTGGGTTTTGTGTATGATTTTTCCAATTTATCTACCCTATCTTTGCCTATTATATTCCTTGTCAACTAAGTCATCATGATGAATGGGTCTCGGGGTCTAGGGTCACTCAACACCTGTGGTGTCTACTTCCATTTATTTTTCTTTCTTTATTCTTTAATTTTGGTATTAAATACATAAATATACTCTATTTTATACAATTAATCGGGTGTTTATTTTTACAAATTAATGATTTATACATGTATTTAACTTAGGATTTAAGGATAAAATGAAAGAATAAAGGTGATGAAGTGAAGATTCATCACTCAACTATATTGTTCGAAAAATTCAAATATCTATCTAACGAAGATTGTTTTATTTAATTTGGAGTTGAGATGCAAAAGTTGACTTTTGGGTCCATGTTGTAATATATACATGTATATAATATTCAATGTATTTATTCATCACATTTTTAGCTTCTTTATATTTTATATCTACTTACAAATATTATCCAGAATACATGCAAAAAATAAATATAGAATAAAATCATCAAAAATACATTAAAATAAATAAATAATTCTAAAATATAGGTAAATTATGCCTATAATATACATATTTAAGTCATAATAAAATCATAAAAATAAGAAAAAAAAATATATAAATGTATTTAAATATCTTATAAATATATAAAATATGTCCATATAAAGATAATAACTAAAAATGCAAAAAAGAAATAAAAACCTTATATATAGGTAAATATACCTATAATTATACATGTAAAAAATTATATCTAAAAAATGATTTTGTTAAAGTAAATGAAAATCACAACTAAAAACTACATAAAATAGTAAACATTTATGTTATTTTCTCCTAAAATTAGCAACATCATTTATTAAATTATATATAATTTATAAGGGATTAACTCCCATGTTTTGTGGACCAGTCAAGGGCTCTCTTTTGTTGACCTCTGGTCAACTATCCTTTCCAATTCACCTACCACTATAAGAGAGGGTGACTCGCCATATTCTGCCTATTTTCTCGAGTGATCCATCACTCACTTTTGCCTCATATTTCACACAATCTATGACTAATAGCACCCTAATACACCTATATTTATTAAATCCATTGTACATAGCTTTGATCGACCAAAAACCCTATGACAATAAGGCCCCTATGTTATGTCTATAAATAAGAACTCCTTGCCTTCTTCCCAATTTTGGTCCCCTTCTACCAATTCGTGACCCTTGTATTCAATTATTTGAAGTCCCTAGTGACAGTAGGAGCTTAGTGGGGGTGTTGGCATGGAGAAGGGTGGTTGGAGGTGGTGATCTAAGTCCACTAGAAGCTTGCTCCGGCAAGCCTTTCCTGCTCCTTGAAATAGATAGGTATGAGCTAATAATTTAGGTTCTTTTAGTCGCATTTAGTTTGAATAGTGTAATGTAGGTCTAAGTTTAATCAATTAGCCATTATAGTAGTTAAATTTCTAGATCTTCGTTGGTTGCAGCTTCGAGCTCCAGCATTGATTCATCGTGGCTTCCTCCTTATTTCGATATGCTTCTGTGACCATCTCCCTCCTCATTACCTGCTTCATAAAACCCTCATGTTTTTTACTCCGATTCCATACAAATCTTGTCCACCAAGCTCCCCCTCCTTCATCTGTCGGATCTCCACTACTCATCCACTCCATTGTGCTACAAGCTTCATTTTTTTGTGTAGGATCTTCACCTTGATCCTGAGGTTCTTTGTGTGCAGGAATGAGCATATGAGGACACCCCTGCAGACAACCTAAAACTCAACATAGAGCTCCGGGTGGCTTGGACATCCAGGCCCCTTACAATGGGTCCCGCACATAGTTGATACATCCTGCAGATGCTGGGAGATACCAAGAAGCCAACAATATCATCAGTGAGGCAATTGGAGGTCATAGGTCCGAGGACTAGAAAATTGAAGCTTTCCTAGGAGCCATTCTTGGGGTGTTCTTCTAGACGTCCTGAGAGCTGTTTGGTGAATGTCAATTTTTCCTATATGATAATTAGGAATAGCCATAGTACATGAGGTAAATTTGGTTCATCAAAAACCACACCTTTGAATATGTGTATTATTATTTAACTTGGCAAGTTTACTAAGGTCGAACATAGGGACGCGAGACTATATAATATATTTATCAAATTCTGTCTATTTAATGTGTGATTATCTTCTCAATTTTAGGCCTTCATGAAGATGCACAATAAAATGCAGACGAAACAATGCGGTTATATGATGCATGTTACTTTTGTATATTTTCAGATGAAATTGAAAGATATGCAATGCATGATGTAATGCATGTGAAACACAAGATACAATTTATTCCCTACAAAACATGAACACGAAATATGAATTAAAAATTAGAGTCAAATTGAGCATTATGATTGAAAGTATAGACCAATGACAATGACTTATAGGGAAAGGGACACTATATCATCAAAAATTCATCATATTTCAATTAGTGCCAATTCAATAATTCAAACATGTCATTAGATGGATAATGAAACAACCATCAAAACGATACAAAATCATGCAAATTAGATCTACAATGCTCAAGATATGAAGTAAATAGTGTAAGTGCAGTAATGTAATAAAAAATGTGAAGAAATAAAGGATAAATAATTAAAATAGGTCCTTAAAGGTACCTATTTGCAATTTAGCAAAACTGACATGGGATCTCTGAAATTTTTCCATAGTGTGGAGGGGCATATCTGCAATTATTAATTCTCGACAGGGCCTCAATGCAATTTTCCCTAGGCACGCCTGTGTAACACACGTGCCTAGACCTGGTTGTAATTCAGAAAAACACCAAGGAAGTTCCTAAAAATATCTCAAACCCTCATGTGCCTTGCACGTGAGGGGGTAGGCTCGGTTGGGTGCAGCTTTGGGTGGCACATGTCGGGCGATGGTGCTTCATCCAATGTCTTGGGATGCACGAGCCTGCACGTCCGGGGGGGGATGTGGCTCCACCTAGGATGTTGGATGGCCAGCGCAAGGTGCCATCCAACAGTGCATGTACTTCATCTTCCATCAGAGAAGGGGTGACGTAAATGGGACTCCAGCAAACTCGTCAGAGCCCTTCCGTTCTCCTTCGTGCTCATAGAAGGTTGCCAGAGCGTCGTGGGCATCATGCAAGGATGGTTGATGGAAGTCGAAGCTGCGAGGGTTGTTGTAGGTGGCGATCTACATCGCCTCATCAGAGATGGAGGTCAAGATTGGAGATGCTACGCGTGCTTCGATCATTGAAGATGGAACACCTGGAAGCGTTAGCTTAGCTGAGGCAGGTTGTGCATGGATTTGTGAGGTGATTGGAGGTCCATGGGGGGACAAGAGGCGAAGGCCCTTGTTTTCTTCTCTGACGGAGAAGGGAAGAAGAGTGTCGGGGGAATGGAGATTCTGGAGAAGGGAAGTGGCGAGCGAGGTGGTCGGCGTGAGACATTGATGGCTGGAAGAGACGCGAGGATGGTCAGATGGCAACGAAGATGGGTGTAGGCGATGGGATAAATAGGATAAATTCAAGAAAAAATATGGTGAGTGTACCTGGAGAGTAGAGGAGCAAGACGTCAGTTAGGGAGGCTTAGGTTGAGGTCCTTGGCGCACCTCCGGTCATCAATCAATCTAGCTAGCCATGCTAGAGGGCTCGGGCAGCCACCGGAGAGGTAGTGCAACATGGCCTAAGCCTTGGGTCACAACTGGGATGGAAGGGCCATCATCTCCTCCATACTAGGCTTGTCTCTGTCATAGAGAGATGGAGGGTAGCTGGGCCTTTGCTCGGGTAATGGTGGACGAGGGTAAACAGAGGCAGAGGTGACGTTTTATAGATGGAGAGGGTAAAACAGTTACATAGTGGAGAGGGGTTTTTGAACGACCGTAGAGATTTCTAGGGGTGAAGGGGAAAGGCATGAGGGGTTATGCAAACGAGTCGAATCTCGTGACTATGGGGAGGAGTTGTTACGGAGCGGGGGACTGGAGTGATGGTGGAGCAAAATTAAGAAGGGAAGAAGGTGGCACTGGGTATACTTGGGACATGGGATGACTAGAGGAAGGTGACACAACTTGGGCCGCTGGATCGGTGATCCAGCGGTCCTGATGGAGGCACTGGCAAAGGGCTACGATCAGATCTGGCAGTTGGGGGGTTGTAAGAAGCGAGGGGTTCAGACAGGATTTGGAGTCTCATCCTACGACGAGGATAAGTGCATGACGTCGAGCGAAGGTGGTCATAAGATAAGATGGTGATCGTGTAGTTGTGAGTGAGGCAGAGAAAAGTGGTGGGGATCATATCTTAGTGGAGATCTGATGGCACAGGGAGAAGCGGGGATCAACAGTTGTGATGGAGGTAGGTGAAGCTTCATCCAAGGGTGGAGGAAGCATATAGGTGGCAAGAAGAGGAGGCAACCACATGGGCGGCCCAGAGGACGCCATGTGGCTGCACCCAAAAAATCAATAACTATAAAAATAAAGAAAAATAAAAAAGAATTAGGTAGATGCAAAATTAAATAAAAAAATCAAAACATGAAAGTTGTAGATATCGATGAGATCTATAAGTTTCATTTTGGACAAAAAGTCAAGAGGTCATTTGTACAAAAATGTATATTTGGGGGTATTTTTAAAGGGATAAAAACATTGGTTTGGGGATTTTGAGATTTTTTGTATTTTTTATCTCTTTTCAATGTCAGTACCATTACAGACAATTAATTAACCTATTTTTTTAGTTTTTTAATAAGATAGAAAATAAAGAAGAAAAGATAGTTATTACACACAATAAATATAGTGTTAATTATACACAATAGAATACATGACAATACTAAGGAATTATCAGCGATTTTTATTGAAATATTTAACCAATGATTTGAATAATTGAATTTTAGCATGATGAATACGAGATTCATCACCGTTGGATTAGGAAAAGTTGACCAAATCTAATCTGCGTCATCCACTATAGAGGTGAAATGAAGTGTCTTTCAGTCGCCCGATGGAGCCACGTGGGAACTACTCATCCCATAGATCATGCATTAAGGGATAAATAAATAAGTACCCCCCTCCTTTTTGTATTTTATATTGAAGCCCTATAAATACTTTATATAGATCAAATAGTTGTGTGAATATTGCAAGGACCCCCTCGAACTTCTTGGATATTTCAAAGAGGTTCGGTGCCAGGTCACCTCACGTAGCCATTCACGTGAGGCGCTTGTTGTTTTTGCAACTTAGCCCTCCCGTATTTATGTGTTTTAGTTTAGTCTTCTAAATTGTAAAATAAGTGTAATATTTTAGGGATAATGCATGCATCTACAATTAGTATATCTTTGTTTTAAATATACACCTTACATCATTGTATTTTATTTCTTATCTTTTTATTTTTATTACTTAGCTCCTCCATGTTAAAAACTTGTGAAAAATATAGTAGATGCTTTATCTGATTCTTGTAAATGTCCATATTTTTATTTAGCATTTAATTATGATTTTACATTTATTAAAAATAGAATAGGAGCTATGTATTCTCTATTTCGTTATAAAATACAAAAAATATGAAACCTACTTTAAAAACAGATTAGTATATTTACTATTTATTAAACCTCCAGACTAAAAATAACAAAAAATATAAAAGAAAAACTAAATTTTTTAAAATTCTAAAAACTCCATAGAAATCATTAAAAATTTCTTAAAATTCCAAAAAAATAGTTTTCTATTTTTTATTTTAATTTATATTATATAGTATATATGAAAAAAGAGGTTAATGGGGCTGCCCCCTTGGGATAGCCAACATGGTTGCCCCCGCACCATTTTCGGTGTTTTTTTTTCCAAAAAATATCACCATGTATATTCATCCCTATATCCCTCCTATTTGTCATTCGAATTTCGTAAGAAACAAAAACTCCTATGACCTCCATCCTGACAGTCATTTTTTAACGGTAACAGGATTTTTTAAATCGACTCCATCTCGATGGAGGCTGTAGGAGTCTCTGTTTCAGATAAAATTCGAATGGCATATAGGAGGGATATAGGGATGAATATACATGATAATATTTTTCAAAAAAAATAAATAAATAAACTTGAAAAAAGGGGGCGGGGCAGCCATATTGGGTGCCCCGAGGGGACTGCCCCAATAAATCCTATTTAAAATAGTATTAGAAATTTATGAAATATTTATCTAACTTTAACAACCAAATTATTTGTCCTATTTATTATATTGACTATTTTGATATATATTAAATACATTAAAAATACCTAGAATATAATAAAAATTATACATAAATACGAAAACAGGAAAAAATATTGAAAAAATATTTCATTTTATGAAATTTGAGCAAATATAACTATATTTAAAAATATAAAACCCTATACTGACTATATGTATTGTATAATACTAATATACATATTATTATTGATATTATTTATTATATATACCTAATATTTTTTTAAAAATCTTAAAAATAAAAATAATTGGTCTTGTATATATTTCCTAAAATTTATATATTTATTTATTATATATTTATTATATTAGTTAAAATATATATTATTATATATTGATATATATACACATTATATATATATTATCTTAGTCGATTGATGGTGTATTAAGAGCCGAGAAATGCATCGATACAAGATTATCGGATCCGACTTATCAGACACCACATGCTCGCCAAAACCACTTGCTAAGTTCTCTGGTCCTTTTGATTAAATAGTTATATACTTATACCTCATAGTTTCTCACCGACTATGCCTTAAGCGGTGGATTCCTTTTTTACTCTTACCACACGTGGACTTTATGGTTATCGGTGTCTACTTTCATCAAAATTTAAATATTATCAGTGATTCATACTTATATGGTTGAAGGCATATAATATATTTAGATTTGTTCACACTCCACTTTGTACAAATTTAATTTTTCACAAACCGATTCGCAACCCAAAATATATCTAATCTATTACTATATCTTAAAGTGCGTCAATCCATTAATTTTGCACCATCAATCCCATTTTTACCCTTAGCCTCCCTCCTTAGTTCCAATTCTGACCCTAATATGTCTGCCATATTTCTCCTTCTATCCTTCCCTTTTGTGGGATTCCCGCCATACTCCCAACACCCATAAAATCCCATGTATCATGTAGGGCTCCCATCACTCTGCGATGACGTTGTCGATGTCCTCCTCCGTCTCCACTCCGACACCCTTCACCCCACAATTGGCCATAGTAAGTCCCTCTCTGACGCCATCCTCTCAAAAGAGGAAGCTACTTCTTGCATGGAGCCCTTGAAATCGAGAGTCGAGTTTCATAGCTGCCATTCCCAAATCGCCTCGACGGCTCCTTCTCCCTCTTCCCCTTTTGGCGAACCCTATACATCAGCTATGGCAATGGTGCATTCATCGTCACTTCCATCCCTCCCCGCTCCATCATTGGTGACCCTGCCGCCATACTGTTCCTGAAACAGACATCCCCACCGACCGTCGTCAGTTGTGGTGAGATCGTCGGTGCAATGGATGATGAATGCCTCCTTGATCTCGCTCTCCCACACTTCGGGGAGCAACGCGCAGAGCAATGATGGGCTGCTCCATGCCGACGTACGGTGTGCAGTGACAGCGAGATGCTCCTCTCACTGTGGAGCATAGTCGATGAGGAGGGAGAGTTCTGATGTGGTTGTCGACCACCTTAAGATGGGTTCTGCCTATTCGGGGAGCAACGCGCAGAGCAATGATGGGCTGCTCCATGCCCGACGTACGGTGTGCAGTGACAGCGAGATGCTCCTCTCACTGTGGAGCATAGTCGATGAGGAGGGAGAGTTCTGATGTGGTTGTCGACCACCTTAAGATGGGTTCTGCCTATTCAAGCCTGGAGCTCGATGACCGTGTGTGGGTTCTTCTTGCGGCTTTGGTTGCAGTAACATTATCAAAGATCTCAATTCGACAGATTCTATTGATTGCCCCTAAATCAAAATCGTTTCATTAATTTGAAGAACACATATACAATAACTATATAATGTCACAGTTCTAAACAGGATACTTTTTACTTGCAAATTATGGGTATACAATAGGAAATTACTGATGATCTCGACATTCCCCTTAACAAGAATGCAAGAGCGAATGGCACAAAGTCACGTATGAACACCTGATCGTAGTTCAGAAGCTCACTGCATGTGGTATCGTTGTACGTGGCCATCGCGACTGATGATTGACAGTATCCAAACAAACCGCAAATTAAACTAAATCCAACTTAACATGCACTAAACTTCATACAGGATTTTAAACTACCCTTGAAAGAAAAATTTCAGAAATGAATGGAACTTCATACCCATAGAACAATAATAACACTTGAGCTAAAACTTAACTTATTTTTCCTATTGGTTCATAAAATAGTAACCCATGTGTCTAAGATAAATGCAAAGCTAAGATCAATAAATAAACTAACAACTATACTTACAGACTCAACTTGAGAACATGTGTTCAACTTTTCGAGCTCGACATAAAATCAATAAGAATATAATAGAAAAGGATCTGACAACAAAGTCGAATGTTAACGTAAAGCAAATATTTGTACACAATATGTTGCATATAAAGAAAGAAAAATGTAAAGCAAACAGACAACTTTAAGCATGAAGGATTACAATAATATTAAAATAAAAAAGAAATTGAACAAAGGGAGAAAAACTCACCAAACTCACAGTTAATGAAATGTAAATGATTTAGATGCAAACAAAATGTTTTGGTGTTGTTGGAGAAATTTTGTCTTAACAAATTATGCTTTCGCACCCTAAATATCGTAGCAAACATTAGATAAACATTGTAATGAAATAGTTATGTAACAGCTTATACGTGCATTGAAATAGAAGTGAACAGAAGTTAATTATTTATTTCAGCATGTGTATCGATTGCATAGTGATGAATCCCCATTCATCACTCTTTATTCCTTTATTTTATCTAGAAACCTTGGTAAAAGACCATGTAAATGATTGTAAATACAATAATTTGCCAAAATGCATGCATCATGTAAATAGCCATAATTAGCATGTTTTTGCACAAAAAATAAAGAAATAATGAAATGAAGAAAAAAGAGGGAATATTTAGAATGAATATTGAGTGACCTGAACCCAAGGGAAGGCTCCACAAGGGCCCGACAACAAATAAAATAAGTAGAGAGAGATATGGTGACTCAACATGGTGTAAAAATCCCTCTATGTGTAAATATTCTATTTTCTCAAAATGAATAATTTATGTGATCCCCATATTTTGTATATATTTATAAAAATAAGAGCAAAATAAAAATGGGAAAAATAAAAGAAAAATAAAAATAAATACTTTCTCTCTCTTCAGTGTATATGTACCATGTACATAGAATAAAAGATGTATTTATTTTACCCTTGTAGATAATTAATAAAAATCCAATAAAAATCTTTTTATATTCCATATTTTATGGTTTAAATAAATAAAATATAAAATTGGAATGAATGTACATAAATAAAATAATAAAAATAAAATTCAAATATACGTAGGTATGCATACTAGTATATACTAATAATATATTGTAAATACATAATTTATTTTTCAAAAAATTAAATAAAAATCACTAAAAAATACTTTGAGAAATAATAAACATGTTTCATGTTGAAAATATTTTGAAATAAAATCTTTTTCTATTTTATTCTGAATTTCTAAATAATTTCACCAATGGATTTTTTCCATTGGTCCATGGGGGATTGTTGACCCCCGGTCAACTCTCCCCCGTGGACCCCTTCTTCTCATATATGCGCCTTTGACCCGACTTCTCCAAATTTTCGCGCCACGATCCGTCACCCATTCCCTTAAACCCCGGGCTCTAATTATCCACGAACCATCCGAGACTCACGCCCGGGGATCTTACTAGGGATCCGTGCATCATAATTCCATGCCCGACTCTTTCTTTGCCGGATCCCTACCACTATTTATCTCAACTCCACCATCGCGAGGAGAACCCACCTCTCCGATCTTCCATCGGCCATTTGGATCACCTCCAGATATCCGGAGAAGCTCGCCTAGGAGGAGTTCTTCCGGATCCTCTCGCAGTCGTCGGATTGTCCCTCTGTGCCAGTCATCATCACATCTGCACGTGGTCTGCCATCGTCAGACCGTCACATCCATGATCTGACGGCCACGTTACTCCCACGTTCGCCCTTGCACCCGCACCATTGGATCCTCTAGAGGGCTTCATCAGAACCGTGCATCCGCTGCCATCCACAGCTCGACACCTAGCGGTCACGCACCTCTCATGCGCCTCAGCTGGGTAACTTGCGCCCATACCCCTGCAATTTTATTTAGTTTTTGTTTAGTCTATGAAATAAATGTACGCACTTGGTTATTTTGCATATTTGGATGTATAGTTTTGTGTATTTGCTATTTAGTCCCTTCTTGTGTGAGACACGTGCTTCGTCACGTGAGATCTTGGACTTTTTGCATGAATGGGCTCGGGGTTTATCTGATGTTATGAATTGAAGTTTTATTTCCGATATTTGCATTTGTACCCTTGTGCGTACTGAATTGGAACATGTGTTGAAATTAATGTGAAATTTGCATTGAAGCCCTTATAGTTTTCGTACGTGTTGTATTGATGCCCCTAGAACTATGTTTTCTTGCACTTAGGTCCTTGTGTGTTGTGTGTCTTGTATCGGTTGAATAAAATATCAAATAAACTCCAAATCAAGTGAAATTTAGACACTGGCTCATGCCACTGTGTAAAAATTTCACTAATTTTTTGGGACATTTTTGTTGCTTTTTGTTATTTTAAAAAATAAAAAACCTTCATTTTTTATGTTGTTTGAAATAGAAAATCAACTAAAAATATAAACACTTTTCTAAAAATTCTAAAAAAATAGAAATTGTTTTTTTTGTTGTTTTCTAGTTTCTATCCATTTTTTATGTCATTTGGATTTAAAAAACTCCTAAAAATCACAAAATCCTAAAAACCTTATAAGAATTCTTAAAAATTCTATAAAATACAAAAAAATACAAACTCTTTTTCTATAGCTTGGTTTTTATATATCGTTTTCATAAAAATTGTCTCCAGATTTTTAGAGCTAATTATATATTTTTAATTAGCCTTTCAAGTCTGGCTGCACAATGATTCATTGTTTTCCCCTTTCTAGATTTTTATAAAACCAACTAAAAATAACAAAATTCTGAAAAATTCACTAAAAACACTTAAAAATACAAAAACACAAAAAATTTTATTTGAATTTTCTGTGCATTTTTTAGTGTTTCATAAATTGTTGAATTTGCTCTTTTTATCCTTTTTCTCTTATTTCATTTATAATTAAAAATACAAAAAAAATTAAAAATATATAAAATCAACCGACAATATTTTGTCTTTCTATTTTGTCTTTAGACTACTTCGTAGCCTCTTTTGAGCCAATCCGTGCTCCTCGAGTTCGACCCTGGTCGCTATATCGGGTTAAATAAATAGCGAAGACCACTATTCGTGTTTTATCGATTTATCTTTCATTTGGTGGTCTATTTTTCTTGTTGAGTCCAATCTGCGAGATTCGGGTCACAATGACTCTTGATTTATTTTATCCCTACTCGGATCTTGTGGGATTTTCAGCTCATCAGAATGGTGTCGTTGCCGGGGAGCACAACTTAGTAGTCTTGTGATTTTTCGCTGTTTTTTGCGGATTTTTGTTCATAGTTCTCTAGATATTTTTGCTCTGATTTATTTGCATATTTTTATAATAACCTGTGTCTGATACACTCATGTTTGCTTTCTTGTGAGGGCCCGAGGACCGAGGCGGCTTTTTCAGAAGCCGAAGCAACTGCGGGAGTCGGAGGCGGCTCTTTTCTATACAGAGCCGCAGAAGGATGCGAGGAGGCAAGCAGAAATACAGGAGCCGCAGAATAGTCGTGTACATAGTTGTAGAGCAGCTTAATTTTCTGCAGAACATTTATTTCTAATAATATAGGGACAAACTTGGACTCTATTGGTGATTTATTGGGGTCTGTTTCGCCGAGCACCGGTGTGCTCGGGGGACCTCACCGCGTTTTTCGCTGATTTTAGTTTTCTCGCATTCTATTAACTGCCTATCTGATTTACATGGTTTTGGCCTTAGCTTAGGATTTTCTCTGATTGTGATGTAATTAATAAAGATCCAAAACCTTAATTATCTGGCTGCACCTATTAGCTCGTAATTGGACCTGATTAATTAATTCATAAGAAAAAGCTAGATTAATTAGACTCTAGTCCACGTGCCTTGAGGAGTCACAAACAGCGCGTGCAGGATCCGTTGTGGCGGACACCGAGTGGCTCCCAAGATAGGACTCCAGACTTAGGTTTGATTACCCGACTACTGTGCTTTACGTGTAGAAATTGCTTCGTCTAGGGCCAGTTTCTCGTGCATCACATAGGTAGTTTACTTTCAATCTCTATTTTATGCGCGGATCACTCTGCATGTATCCTGCTATAGTCTGGTACGCATTACTTACTCTGCATGCATCATTGATTTTATCGCGCATCAACTTTTTCGTCTTCTTCCCCTTGTTTTCGGACTTAAATAATCAGGAGAACCGAAAAATTCATTAGGCGTTGTTTGCTTGAAAAACACCTAAAAAGAAAAACTATAAAATTGGGACTGCTAAACACACTTGACCCTAAAAGACGCCTCACATAAAAACTTGTCTTGGGGAGAGCAACCCCCTCATTGTCTGGTTTGGATAAGAGAGAGAGCGACCCGCATACTAGGCTAGAGCCATATCCTAACCCCGATCAGACAACCGGCCTTCTATACGGGACAGTCTAGTAGGCGGAATGGATTCCCATCAGCTCGCGTAACCGCTCTGATATTCTGACGTGATCACCTAAATAAAAATTGACAAGATAATTGACCGAACTCTTACGGTCTTCAACTCTGTGTTGAGTAGGTGAACCGAGGTTTTTTTTTTGCTCATCTTGTGTGTTTCTATATCTCATTTGCCCGACTCGCCAGATCAAGATGATGGGTAGGAGGTCAATTAGGTAGCCTTTGGTTGCACCGCTTTCTAGCACTCTAGTCCGTTCATCTAGGTCGGTTCGTGAGAGCCGAGACCTGCTCTCTGAACCCGAGTTCGATTCCACCCTGTTACCCCTCGACCACCCTTCCACCAGTCCGGAGATACCGGTACCAGATGCGAGACAACAGACAGATGATTTATCGGCACCTGAGTTTGGGTCTTTTGCCTTTGCAGAGACCATGGCTAGCAGCGAGGAGCGCACTGAGGTTCGGCGACTAGAGATGACTACCTATGTGTTGGACCAGGGTGCGATCAACAACACCCTGTTGGCTTCCCTTGAGACGATGCAGCACCAGATACGAGATCAGGGAGCCTTCATGGTGGAGATGAGGAGAGAGATAGGGAGGTTGAGGATAGCGCGAGAGCAGCCGCAAGCCGCCGGTCGGAGGGACCCGGATCAGCCAGAGGAGCAAGTTCAGCCGGCAGCAGCAGCAGAGCAGTCGAGACTGATGAGGGAGTTGCACAACCCTGGATCGATACTTACACACCAGTGGGTGGTTCTTCCGACGATCGTGGGGGACTTCAAGTTCCCCCCACAAACACTTCACATTCTTCCTCGCTTCCACAGGCTCGCCACTGAGGAGCCCCATCTACATCTGCAGGAGTTCGAGATGATCTGTAGCATCATCCACGATCAGCAGGTGGATGATGACACCATCCGGATGATTGCCTTCCCCTTCTCCCTTGCTGACAGAGCAGCCAACGAGCTGAAGCATTTAGGGAGATTTGTGTACACCTTGGACGAGCTCCGCATCGAGTACTTGAATAAGTATTATCCACTCGGGCGAACCAATGCAGCGAGAGGCCTGATCAGCAACTTCTCCGTGCTCCCCAATGAGCAGTTCTATGAGTCATGGGAGAGGTTCAGAGAGCTTACCGACAGATACCCGTACCATGACATCACGAAGCCGAACCTAGTTCAGAGCTTCTTCTGCGGACTGACACCAGAGCTGTAGGGCATGGTGAATGCTTCTTGTGGTGGTTCCTACTTCGCCAAGGATGAGGATCAGGTTTGGGCCATCTATGAGGAGATTGGCCTAGAACTATACAGTGATGTTCCAGACCCGCCTCTACACTCAGGGAAGTCCCCAGCCATAGGTTGTGCAGTACCAAAGGATAGCACGGGTCGATGCCGGTCCTTCTACTTCGTCCGCAGCAGCCGCACATGCTGAGTCTACAGCCGCAGACATGGGCATCATCAGTGAGAAGCTGGACTAGATCGAGTTGACTTAGAAGAAGCAGTGCCAGGGCAATCACGTATATGGATCAGATGGTACATACGCTGAGTGACCTTAAGACACAACTCATGTGTCTCCAATAGGCACAGACAGCTTCTCAGCCCCGTATTCGGTCACGAGGAGATTCGAGCAGAAGTGGTAGCTCGTCCCAGCACTCCAATCAGCCTAGACAGGTTCACCTTGTAAAAGCGGAGTCGTACCAGCATCCACCGCAGTTTTACCAGTAACCACCATCCCAGGACACTCAGATGGTGGTCTACCAACCGGATCAGCCCCTGGCAGTACTCCATCCACCCACCTACGAGCCGGAGCCGTTGATGGATGTCAACGGGATTTGGTACGACCGAGCCCAACCGGTATCCGACGAGACCTGCCCGGATTCTGTTGGTCGACCGGAGGCACCAGTTCCCAGCATTAGCCTCCAGTTCAGGGTGGCCAGTATGACCAGCAGTGTGAGCAACACCAGCAGCCCCAGCCCCCAGTACACCAGCAGTGGTAGCCATCCCAGTACCAGCAGTATGGTCCTCGTCCCTATCAGCAGGGACAGTCTTGGAAGCGTAAGCAGCCTCAGCAGTAGCAGTATCATCAGCAGTACCCCTCTCACCTACACCAGCATCAGCAGCCTCACTACCAACGAGGCCACCCGTCTGTTCTCATTGGTCGACCTATGAGAACCCTACCTTGGACGATCTAGCCTGCCTCATGACCGAGCAGCAGGCTACTTTCCCAAGGGAGATGGATGAGTTTCGCCAAGAGATGCAGGATATTGTGAGAGGGAAGGCCTGCATCCCTGCCCAGATCGAGCCGAACCCGAACAACCTCAAGAGGAAATCTGAGCAGGTATAGTTCACTGAGATTACCACTCCTAGTGCTTCACTTGGTGATATGTCTCCATACATGTTTGATGCTGATTTTGTTACACTTAGGAGCGGTAGGATACCAGCAGGCGGCGCCTCGTCTGAGCAACGATCCCACGCCACTTCAGGAGCACCAAGCGAGGAGGAGCGTAGTGTTGATGCCGCAAGAGATGATGACGGTGGTGCTGACGCCACCATTACTGTTGCTGAGCCAGAGCGCGGTACTGATGCCGTTAGTCCAGATGCCGAGGGTGGTACTGAGGCCACCATTTCCAGTTCTTTTAGTCCTGTTGTTTTTCCTTCCGTACATGTATCTCAGGATATTTCTACAAATAAAGGAAAGGGTTTATTATTTTTCAGATCCACATGTGTTGCTTGACGATGTTTGTCTGGATTCTGTTGTTCATGAGCATGCCATACCCTCTCCTAGTCCTTCATCTAAAAAGGACCCTGTAGTCCCCTTTCCTAGAGCACTCCATTTGGGTAAGGGGAAGAAATAGGAAAACCACAAAAAGAACCATCAGGTAGAGTTCAGCCAGCAGATGATAGATAGATTCCACAAACAGTTGACTCTACAGGAGGCCTTGGAGCATATACCTCTACTCCAGAGTTCACTCAGAGACAGGACCACAGTTAGGATGAAGAGGCGGAACCATCAGTCAGAGATCCATGTGCTTAGTTGTGCCACTTGTTTAGCGATTCAGAATTGTCTGCCAACCAAGAGGCCAAATGCAGAAGCCCCGTATGTCAGATGCCACATCCATGAGCAGAGGTTCGACCGCACTCTATTAGATAGCGGTTCTTCTATCAACCTACTTCTGGCAGCCCTTCTCGACCGCTTTGAGTTGGGACCTCTCCGGCAGAGCAGGACAATCCTTCAATTTGCTGATCGATCTACCAATGGCTGAAGGGGTTGCTAAAGGACGCTGTCGTCACAATTCAGGGCTTGAAATTCTCCGTGGACTTCGTTGTGATGGACAGGGAGATCCCTGAGTCTGTGACCAATACCCCAATCATTCTAGGACGCTCGTTCTTAGCCACAACCAAGGCAGTGTCCAACCATGATAGCAGGAAGGTATACTTTCACATCGAGGGTGAGAGTATACAAATAGAGACGGTCGAGGAGACTAGAGCAAGAGATTCAGCCTGCTCAGAGCCGACTTCCGATTCAGAGCAGATGACAGAGGCAGGGCGAGACATCCACCAGGACTGCGATTTTGTGATTACAGATGACAAGGAAGTTTGGGTCGATCCAGTCGCACAGGCCATCCTCTCACCATCAGAGTACACTGACGCAGAGATGCTAACAGAGGAGAGCGCATTCCTGGTCCAGGATACATCTCAGGCAGCAGAGCCAGTTCCCGACCGCGAGATAGATTTTTGTGAGTCTGATACCGATACCTCGGAGTCAGATATTGATTGGGTAGAGTTTGATGATTTGATACAGTGTCTGACTTCTACTGATCCTACAGCTAGGAAGGAGGCTGATTCCATAGAGAGAAGAGACAGACCAGCAAAGCAGCCTTCGCTAGATTCAGATTGTGAGCGAGAGTTCTCATTCTCCCATGCAGATTTGGCAACATTCACTCGGACTTTTAAGAGGCCAGATTCGCCAGCACCTACTTGTCCAGAGCTGAAGCCGCTACCGTCGTCTCTTAAGTATAGGTTCCTTGCGGGTGAGCATGAGATGTACCCAGTCATTATCTCCGCTGATTTGACTGGAGAGCAGGAGTCCCGTCTGATGAGGGTTCTTGAAATGAACCGCAAGGCAATAGGATGGAGTGTAGCGGATCTCCAGGGGATACGTTCAGCCATGTGCTCCCACCATATCTATCTCGAGGAGGAGGCAAAGCCGTCGCGTGAATTCCAGCGGCGGCTGAACCCAAATCTTCGAGAGGTTGTCATGAAGGACATCTCGAAATGGTGGAGAGCCGATTTTATATGCCCCATCTCCGACTCCAAGTGGGTCTGTCCATTGCATGTGGTGCCCAAGAAGACGGGCATCACCACAATTGTTAGTGAGTCTAGAGAGGAGATCGCTACCCGGGTACCCACTTCTTGGCAGGTCTGTGTGGACTACAGACGATTGAACCAGGCCACCAAGAAGGATCATTCTCCCCTGCCCTTTATTGATCAGATTATAGAGAGGATGGTAGGGAAGATCCATTATTGTTTCTTGGATAGGTACTCCGGTTATAATCAGGTGGCCATCGCGCCCGAGGACAGGACAAGACCACCTTCACCTGTCCCTTCGGGACATATGCTTTCAGACGCATGCCATTTGGATTGTGCAACGCTCCGGTGACATTCCATAGATGCATGTTGTCCATCTTTTCAGACATGGTGGGGGAGTGCTTGGAGGTCTTCATGGATGATTTCTCGGTCTACGACGACGGATTCGATTATTGTCTTGACTGCCTAGACCGAGTCCTTCAATGATGCATTGAGGTTCACCTTGTGTTGTCTTGGGAGAAGAGTCACTTCATGGTGACTCAGGGGACGTGCTTGGACATATCATCTCCAACAGTGGCATGGAGGTTGATCCGGCCAAGGTAGATGTCATTAGAAAACTCAATCCACCGTCCAACTTGCGGCAGTTACGGTCTTTTCTGGGGCACGTCTGTCTCTACAGGCGCTTCATTCATGACTTCAGTAGGACTGCCCGACCGTTGACTGATATGCTGATGAAAGACACTGAGTTCCTCGCAGGTGATAAGTGTCTATCGTCATTTGAGAATCTCAAGAGTCGTATTGTAGAGGCTCCTATTCTCCAACCACCTGATTGGTCTCTCCTATCCGAGATCATGACGAACGCCTACAATTTTGCCGTGAGGGCCGTGCTGGGACAGAGGAGGGATGGAGTCCCATTTTCTATTTAGTACGCTAGCCGTACAATTGATGCCACGCAGCGGAACTATACCGTCACTGAGAAAGAGATGCTAGCCCTAGTTTTTACCTTAGATAAGTTCAGATCTTACATCATTGGATCTAGAGTGACCATTTATACCGATCATACTGCCATCAGGTACCTCATGGAAAAAAAGGATGCTAAAGCCACATTGACCAGATGGATCCTTCTACTCCAGGAATTTGATATAGAGATTAAGGATAAGCCTAGAGTCAAGAATGTGGTGGCAGATCATCTCTCCCGATTGGAGTATCTTGAGGATTCTGAGCAGACTGAGCCTATTTGTGAGACCTTCCCAGATGAGGCGATCCTTGCTATCGCCTCTCTCCCACGGTATGCTGATATTGTGAACTATCTTATCACCAAGAAAGTTCCACAAGAATGACCCAGGCAGAAACTTGAGACCTTCCTCGTGAAGGCCATGTTTTACCATTGGGAGGATCCCGTACTTTATCATGAGGGAGGGGATAGTATCTGGCGTCGGTGCATTCTTCAGGAAGAGCACCATAGCGTCCTTACTTACTACAACAAGCTTGAGGCAGGAGGACATCACTCTGGGAGGAGAACGACACAGAAAGTGCTCCAATCTGACCTATGGTGGCCTACTCTCTTCAAGGACTCTGATGAGTTTGTGAAGAGATGTACTAATTGTCTGAGGATGGGCACTTGTGGACAGCGTGACATGATGTTGATTCATCCCATACACTTCTGCGAGGTTTTTGACGCATGGGACATCGATTTCATGGGTCCATTCCCTAGGAGTCAGGGAATCGAGTACATTCTGTTAGCCGTGGATTATGTGAGTCGTTGGGTTGAGGCCATCCCCGCCTGAGCCGCAGATGCTAGGACTGCTTGCAGATTATTGAGGAAGAATATTATTTCATGGTTTAGGGTACCTCGAGAGTTGATATCTGACGGGGGTCTCATTTCGTCAACAACAAGGTAAAGGCCTTTGCTAACATGTTCAACATAGACCATCGAGTAGCCACTCCATATCACCCTCAGACGAATGATCTTGCTGAAGTGTCGAACAGGGAGATCAAGATTATATTGCAGAAAGTCGTTCGCACTGACCGAAAGGATTGGTCACAGCTTTTGGACTCGGTCTTGTGGGTATATAGGACGTCTTTCAAGACTCCTTTGGGTACATCTCCCTTTCGCCTCATTTATGGCAAGCCCTGCCATTTACCTGTTGAGCTGAGACATAGGTCACTTTGGGTTGTTACTGATATACTTTTGGATCCAGAGAGTGTAGGAGATCAGAGGAGGGTAGACTTAGCAGCCCTGGAGGAGCTTTGTGATACAGCCTTTTCAAACAGCCTACATTATAAGGAGAGAGTGAAGGAGTGGCATGATTCTCATATCAGCCACAAGCAGTTTGATCCAGGACAGAGAGTATGGTTGTTTGATGCTAGGCTTCGTCTATTTCCAGGGAAGCTATAGAGCAAATGGAAGGGACCCTATTTGGTTAGAAAGGTACATGAGAATGGGAGTATTGATATATCTGAGTTGTCTTCTGATGTCACCTTTCGTGTTAACGACCAGCGGCTCAAGCCATATCTTGAACATGATCCACGGGTTGTTGACGTTGCCCTGATTCACTTTGCGTGAGATGTGGTCTCTTGACTCACATCTATTGCATCTCATTCATGATTATCATTGTTCTTCCGACTTGTATAGATCCAGTTGTCCATATCACTCTATTCTTTAGTCCCTCACCCCTTTCTCATCTTATGATTATGTTATACTTAGGGTGTACTTTACCCTAAGTATAGGTGGTGTAGGACTCTCAGGTATTCTATTGATTCTTTCTACCTCTGTTTTGCTGCCTATACTTAGGGATATTTTACCCTAAGTATAGGGGGGTAGACCCTGTACATCCTTCCACTCGAATTTCCCTTCATGTACAGCTTACTATACTTAGGATTACTTGATCCTAAGTATAGGGGAAACACCGAGTCATCTATATTCTTTGATTCGTCTTTGTCTATACCATTCCTTTTCACTTCCCTATTGATGAATCCATGATTCATCATCTCAATATCTTTCTCTTAGCAAAATCCCTGAATAAAATCTCAAATAAATATACATAAATACATTAAATTAACAAAATACCTCTTGTAAATAAAACACACTAATTATTGTATATTAGATTGTACAAAATAAATTAACAATAAAAAGCCACAAAAATAAAGGAGTTTTTCACCTGTAAATAGCCCAAAACTTTATATATTTTTAATAATTTCATTTCAACTCCTTTTTGGCAAATTCTTTGTCCAACGTGTTCATAACAATATATATAAAAATACAAAAATATAAAACAAATTTTACCTCAAATAAATGCTCCAAGATCCCAAAGGAAAAAAGCTATAAAGACCAACTTCCAAGCCAAATTCTCGCTCCGTATGAACTCCAAATTCACCACTCACTTTTAAAATTCAAGTTAGAAAATCATCTATGCAACGGAAGTGATTTCATTAAAATCGAAGCTCATTTGCAAAAGTTGGGTTTTGGGACCTAGATGTACAATGTATATTATGTATATATTCATTCTTTCTTCATTTTTTATTTTATCTTTACTAATTACTTAAAAATCTAAAAAAATCACCGTTGTGTTGTATTTCAATTGTATTATTTTATTGTATTTTTTCATTGTAAATATCTCTTATTAAAAATATAAAAAAATACATATTAGAAAAGCAAACAAAAAATGTACATGTTGTATGTATTCACTTGTAAATTCACCACTTTTTTTCCTTCTTTATTTTTGTTGTATTTAAAGTAGACTATTTTATATAATTATTTTATTTATTTACTTATTTTACATTCTCTACAATAACCACCATTCAGCTCATTATACCTCCAACCTCCATTCAACCCCACCATTTTTTAAACCTCCCATTTAACTCCATTAATAAAATAACCTCCCACCAATTTAATAACTTCTCATTTCATCATCTTTATATACATTCCATCCTCCTTAATTTGCACTTGATCCATATTTATGTGAGGAGAGCCTAGTTCCCAGAGTTGAATCGGTGACAGCGACGCAACCGCGGTCGAGCGACGACGACCCTCTCTCCGGTGAGATCCGTTGGTTTTTTGGCCAACATCGCAATCGCCTTCGCGTTTTAGCTCATCGCTCGCCGGCGATTCGAGCGAAGACCGTGCTCTCATGAGCACATCATAGGCGACCGTCCATCTTAGGTAAATTTATTTTCATCTTGTCATCATTTGTTTCTTTGTAATTGTTTTCCAGTGCATCACATTACCATCCATACACCCTCCATTTGTTCGACATAATCATCTTCACTACCATCATCATAGCATTTTTTATCCACATTTGCTTCATGTTTTAAAAAAAAATTAAAAAATTAAAAAAAAAAATAAAACAAAAAAATAGTACAGCAGCATTTTATAGCATTTTTTATTAAAAAATATAAAAAAGGTAACGGAGGGGAGGGGGAAGTCGCTCTAGCGCCGCCCCCCCCCACCCCTTCTCCTCCGGCCACCGGGGCTCGCCGGTCGTGCACCTGCGTCGCAGCTAGCGCCTCCGCCCCCACGGTTCTGCCCTCTGGCCAGCGCCCCTCTGCAGGCCCCGCGCCTCCGGCCAACCACCGCCAACTGCCGCCATCTCCAGCCACCGCCGTCGTCCCCTTCACTCCTCCGCGAACCGCAAGTCCGCCACCTCCCCGCGTAGTTGTGTGCCCATCAGCATCCCCACCGTTGTGCGACACCGTCGTGGGGCACTGTCGCCCCTCACGCTGCCGTCCTCCCCCTTGTCCCTTGTTGGGTTCCATCGTGAGGAAGAAGGTGATTTCCTCCCATTTTTTAATGTAAATATTGCATTGTATATATTTCATGTTTCAGTAATTGCAT
This sequence comes from Ottelia alismoides, assembly GCA_037367405.1. Classification (NCBI taxonomy): domain Eukaryota; kingdom Viridiplantae; phylum Streptophyta; class Magnoliopsida; order Alismatales; family Hydrocharitaceae; genus Ottelia; species Ottelia alismoides. The sequence goes on from JAZKJV010004753.1 coordinate 308,850, forward strand.
AATAGTCCATGTACATAAATCGCACTGTAATCTTAGTTTCTGCATTTGCAAAGACACCCTTGTGTTCGCACTTTAATTTGGACGTCGTTTGTGCATCTTTTTATTCAATGAAAAATGTTTTGATGTTGAGCAACTAATTATCTACCTTTTGGATATTTATTTATATTTTTGTGAGTTTTGGGAAATTAATTAAATTGTCTAACTGAAATTCTGCATATTTTACCCAAATTGAGCTTTTAAATTTATATCCCATACACGGGTGTTCTAAAAATTCTACAAAAATTATATATGATGCCTTAAAACGTAATTGAGATAGTATTCAAATTTCATCCAAAGTGGAATTGTCTTGTTCCTGAAATAAATTGTAGAGTAATTTTAGTATTTGATTTTTAATTAAATCCACATACATCATTTTTGTGAGATTTTAAGTCCCATGTATGCCACATGAAAAATACCTACTTGAGATAATTTGCACTCTAATTTATTTGATAACGTGGATTAATTAGGAATTAATTACTTACTATCAATCTGTTTTCACTAAAATATACATAAAAATTTCATACTTTGTCAAAAAAATCCAAAAATATTTCTATAGCTTCCTTGCATAATGTTCTTGCTCCAGTAAATTTTTCATGATTTTTTCTTACTGTTTGTGTGATAAATTATGAAAAAACCCTTAAAAAGTGTGCATTATTATTTGTTGCATTTTAGTTCCAAAAAATAAAAAAATGTGTTTTGTATTCATCACTGGATTAAGATTCTAGAAAAAATACAATTTGGCTAAATTGGACTAATTTGACATTGAAATTAATTTAGCCTTGTTGTGTGTTTTCTTAGTGTCTTAATTCACTTGCATCTTGTTTTTGGCATTCATTTTGCATACAAAAATATAAAAAAATCTCATTTGGAAATCAAGATCTAAGTTTTCAAATTAAACCCAAGTTGTTCCTTTGCCTCCATGTGTTCGACCCCAGACTTGCCCAGGATATAAATTAAAGCCGAGACACTCTTCACGGAGATTTCTTCTCGGTTCTGATTGAATCAGTAAGTACACGTACTACAACGTGCCCAAATTATAACATGTATTTAGCGACTCATCACCTATACTAAGCACGGGTTATGTCTTCTTCATCGCTCTTGATCACTCTGAGGACATCATTCGAGCTAAGTATAGGGCGTATCATATATATATTTCATATATACTTTAGCCATAACTCGTAACTTGTGTGAGTGTGTTAATAAATAAAATAGCTAAAAATCCATAAAAATTTAAAAAATTTCCTTTGTACATAAAATTCTTCTTGCACATACCTATTTATTTATAAAAATTATGTTTGTAAAAATGTTTGTAAAAATGATTTGTATAAATAGTTTGTATATATCTTCCTACCAAAAATTTTGTATATAGTACAAAATCTTTGTAAAATGTTTGAAAAACAAAAAGTTTGCAAAAACCGTATGTAAATTTTTGTAAATATTTTGCAAAACTTCGCATTCATGCATACATCCATGTTTTCAAACATTTTTCAAAAATTTTGCACATGTGTAAAAATTGGTAAAATTGCATCTTTGTAAATACTTGTACAGCTTTTCCAAATCCTAGTTGACATTTAAACTGGCCTGAAATTAAATTGACAAATGGAGTTTGGTTAAGATCTTAATCCACCTAATAATAAGAGGAACCTTATAGGGCTTAGGATTGAGACTATTCAGGTCCATTGGGACTTAATTCTTTGAGTCCACTAGGCTGTGAGCATATGTCATCTTGATGAGCCTAAGTAGAGCATTTAACAATACACACATGATGCTCAGAGAATGGTTTTACTTGCACCAGCACTTTACACATAGCTCTCCACGGATGAGGTGGTGAGGAGGCAGTTTCCTTTGGCTTGGGGTAGCATATGAGGGTAGTACTTCTAGATGGAACCTCTCTTCTTCTTATAGTGAAGGAAGTATGTCTCAACTTGGTCTGGTGGTTATGAAGTCTAAAGACAGGAGCTGTGGGTTGCAATAAAGCTTCAAAAGAGGGATAATCTACTGGCTCAAGAGGAAAAACCCCTTATGTATATATGTTGCACCATGTAGATATGTTGTACATATGCACATCGAAAAAAATGTGCAAAAAAAGAGAAAACTCCAAAAAAAGTGGTGGGTCAGATTGAAAATTTAATAATCCCACCAGAGTGTATATAGTCAAATAAAGCAAAGCTTATGTTATACATGACCATCTCATGAAACATGCATCGGGAGACTCAGCTACACTGGTTAGAGCTCCCAAGGATACATGGCTACACTAGTCATGGTCCATTCTCTTCTTCCCCCTTTTCTTGAGCCGGTTGTACTTGAACTTAGAAGGGAATACCATGCTTCTCGAGGAAAGAGTTACTAGACCGAGGCATTAGAGTTACCAGGTTGAGGGAGGTTGTTTCTTTGTCACTTCTGAGGTGGGGAGCTACATATCACTTACACAGTACAAGGAAAGATTCATGGTCATTAGAGTTTGTGTATGTAGACTTGTTCTGATCTGGTTTATTGAGGAGTCTTGACCATAGATTGGTGGAACTTAGAGGCTGTTAAGTTTTAAGCTTAAGTCCAAATAAGGTTCCAACAAATGAATAATCCAAAGGTCTGACTGAGCTCCATATTTCAATTTAACGAAGGGAAGTTTAATAATCAACCTTGATTTCTCCTCTTTTTCTTTTTCTTTATCTTTTGCACTTCTTTTTCAAATAAGTGTTTGCTAAGGGACTAGCAAAAGTAAAGTATAGGGGGTGATGAATCCCCATTCATCACTCTTTATTCCTTTATTTTAGCTAGAAACCTTGGTAAAGACCATGTAAATGATTGTAAATACAATAATTTTCCAAAATGCATGCATCATGTAAATAGCCATAACTAGCATGTTTTGCACAAAAATAAAGGAATAAAGAAATGAAGAAAAAAGAGAGAAATATTTAGAATAAATATTGAGTGACCTGAACCCAAGGGAAGGCTCCACAAGGGCCTGACCGCAAATAAAATAAGTAGAGAGAGATAGGGTTACTCAACATGGTGTAAATATCCCTCTATGTGTAAATATTCTATTTTCTCAAAATAAAAATATTTATGTTAACCCCATATTTTGTATATATTTATAAAAAAACAAAATAGAAATAGGAAAAATAAAAGAAAAATAAAAATAAATACTTTCTCTCTCTTCAGTGTATATATACCATGTACATTGAATAAAAGATGTATTTATTTTACCCTTGTAGATAATTAATAAAAATCCAAGAAAAATCTTTTTACACTCCATATTTTATGATTTAAATAAATAAAATATAAAATTGGAATAAATATAAATAGAATACTAAAAATAAAATTCAAAAATACATAGGTATGCATACACGTATATACTAATAATATATTGTAAATACGTAATTTATTTTTCAAAAAATAAATAAAAAACACTAAAAAATACTTTGAAAAATAATAAACATTTTTCATGTTGAAAATATTTTGAAATAAAATCTTTTTCTATTTTATTCTGAATTTCGAAATAATTTCACCAATGGAATTTTTCCATTGGTCCACGGGGGACTATTGACCCCCGGTCAACTCTCCCCTGCGGACCCCATCTTCTCAGATATGCGCCTTTCACACGACTTCTCCAAATTTTCGCACAACGATCCGTCACCCATTCCCTTAAACCCTGGGCCCCGATTATCCACGAACCATCCGAGATTCACACCCGAGGATCTTCCTAGGGATCCGCGCATCAGAATTCCATGCTCGACTCTTTCTTTGCCGAATCCCTACCACTATTTATCTAAGCTTCGCCGCACCATTTCACGCACCTTTGGCTCTTGTCTTCGACTCCCAGGACCTCCACCGTGTTCCTTGAGTGACAGTGAGTGAGTACGAGTGTTTGAGTGAGGATTTGGAGGAACGTCGCCCAGGTCCGGCGACCATCGTCGTCGTGCTCCCCCGCCGGCGAAGCTCGAGCCTCTGGAAGCGACGCTCCATCGAGGCAAAGATCACCGGATAACCAGCGTCTCCGTCCAAGTCGACTTCGGCCATCAGGTAGACTCTTTAGACTCTAGTCCATAGCTCATCATCGATTTTCACCTTCCAGCTCCGCTAGCTCCGCCCTAGTGGCCAGAGTCCCGCCAGTCCATCTTAGCCATATAGATCGACTCCTCGACCCATAGCCACCTTCCCTACGCGATCTGATCACCTTGAGCTGGACCATCTGAGCCTAGATCGAGTCGGGTTCCATCCATCACCTTTGCCAGAACCCCCCATAGCCCATCCACGCCGCTTCTCTTCTTCATTTTGCCAATAACCTATGCTGGAGCGTCCCTCCGAGCAAAAGATTCTTTCTGCAGGTCAATAAGCGCGGGAGACCCCCTGGACGCGTTTACACCCTTTGCCAGAGCTGCTCTAGGTCCCTCCTCCCTCACCGGAGGATCCGACCGTTGGGGTCCTCATCGGAGGCCACCACCCGACGCGGAACGCCATTGCGAGGAGAACCCACCTCTCTGATCTTCCATCGGCCGTTTGGATCGCCTCTAGATAGCTGGAGAAGCTCGCCCAGGAGCAGTTCTTCATGATCCTCTCGCAGCCGTCGGATCGCCCCTCTGTGCCAATCTTCATCACAGTCGCACGTGGTCTGCCATCGTTAGACCGTCAGATCCATGATTTGATGGCCATGTTGCCCCCACGTTCGCCCTCGCACCAGCATCGTTGGATCCTCTAGAGGGCTTCATCAGATCCGTGCATCTGCCGCCATCCACAGCTCGACACCTGGCGGTCACGCGCCTCGGCTGGGTAACTTGCCGCCATACCCCTGCAGTTTTATTTAGTTTTTATTTAGTCTATGAAATAAATGTGCACCCTTGTTTATTTTGTATACTTGGACCTACAGTTTTGTGTATTTGCTATTTAGTCCCTGCTTGTGTGAGACGCGTGCTTCGTCACGTGAGATCTTGGACTTTTTGCATGAATGGGCTTGGGGTTTATCTGACGTTATGAATTGAAGTTTTATTTCCGATATTAGCATTCATACCCCTGTGTAATGTGAATTTTGCATTGAAGCCCTTATAGTTTTCGCACGTGTTGTATTGAAGCCCCTAGAACTATGTTTTCTTGCACTTAGGTCCTTGTGTGATGTGTATCTTGTATTGGTTGAATAAAATATCAAATAAACTCCAAATCAAGTGAAATTTGGAAACATGGCTCCTGCCACTGTGTAAAATTTTCACTAATTTTATGGGACATTTTTGTTGCTTTTTTCTATTTTAAAAAATAAAAAACCTTCATTTTTGCTGATGTTTGAAATAGAAAATCAACTAAAACTATAAAACACTTTTCTAAAAATTATAAAAAAATTAGGAATTGTTTGTTTTGTTGTTTTCTAGTTTCTATCCATTTTTTGTGTCATTTGGATTTAAAAAACTCCTAAAAATCACAAAACCCTAAAAACCTTATAAAAATTCTTAAAAATTCTATAAAATAAAAAATGCAAACTCTTTTTCTATAGCCTGCAGATTTTTAGAGGCTAATTATATATTTTTAATTAGCCTTTCAAGTCTGGCTGCACACTGATTCATTGTTTTCCCCTTTCTTGATTTTTATAAAACCAACTAAAAATTAGAAAATTATGAAAAATTCACCAAAAGCACTTAAAAATATAAAAAACACAAAAATAATTTTATTTTAATTTCCTGAGCTTTTTTTAGTGTTTCATAAATTGTTGAGTTTGCTCTTTTTATCCTTTTTCTCTTATTTCATTTATAATTAAAAACACAAAAAAATTTAAAAAACATAAAATCCACCAAAAATATTTTGTCTTTTTATTTTGTCCTTAGACTACTTCGTAGGCTCTTTTGAACCAATATGTGCTCCTCGAGTTCGACCCTAGTCGCTATACCAGGTTAAATAAATAGAGACAGGTATTCATGTTTTATCGATTTACCTTTGATTTGGTGGTCTATTTTTCTTGTTGAGTCCAATCTGCGAGATCTGTGTCGCAACGACCTTTGATTTATTTTATCCCTACTCGGATCTTGTGGGATTTTCGGCTCATCACATAGGTGTGGGGGCATCGCTATGCTCGCATGAACTGATGCAAAAGTTTGCAACATTACAAAAATACCATGATATGCTAACAAACATTACAAATGGCTTAATAATATCATGATATACTCGCATGAAATAAATATCGATCATTACAAAGTTATTTAACTTACTTATGTTATACATGCCCTTTTAAAAATATCAGTTAAATGTTACAATGTCAATTCATTCAACCCGTGCAACGCACGGGTACACACTAGTTTAATATTAAAAAGTCTCTGTTTTAGAATTCGTTATATACACTAATTATACTATTTATGCTTAAATATTCAATCGGAGGATTCCCTAAATTTATCCGTAATACACACAAATTTAACATATGTAGATAATTCCCGCGAACATATATTTTTGATTTACTTTTGTAACGTCCCGTGCTTAGGTCTCCGGTCTGTTATCGATGAAAACTGGCATTGGCAACTTGTTGGATACGGACCCAAATGGATCCATTGACAACCACTCAAAATGCTTAAGCTCAAGTTATGAAGTTGTAGTCCCCACCACTTATAAAACACACCCACCCTTCGTGAGTTTTAGATGTGGCACTATGTTTGGAGGTTGAGGCATTAGAACCTCTCCTATTTATATTCGCAACGTCCTCTTTGCGATATGGTCCATCACTTATTCTCATTGATAGTGGCGCCTGCACGCTCTCGGCTTAATTCCCTTCGGGGAGCCCTTTCCACTATCAGAGGAAACCCGCTCAAATACCATTTGTAACGTCTCAAGATTAGGAGCCCAGGATGTTACCGGGGAAAACTGACCCTGGCAACTTGTTGGATACGAGACCAAATGGTCGTTGATAACCACCCAAAATTCTTAAGTCCAAATTATCAAGTAGTAATCCCCACCACTTATATACCCACCCTCCGTGAGTTTTAGATGTGACACTGTGTTTGGGTTGAGGTGTTACAACTTTTTTCCCTTTATTATTCTCTCTTTTTTTACAAATGGCAAACACTTCTTTATTCTATCAATAATTTGGCCGATATGATGGGTTCGGGTATTTAGAAAAAAGTATCTAAATTTTTTTTTTACAATCGACAAGTTATTATATTATTCAATGAAGTTACATAAGAATTGATGGGAGACGGGCAACAAGCTGCGCCGCCAATCCCTTTTGAATGGCAAATCCAATTCTTCGAAATACAACATTCATAGACTTAGGAACCATAACATTGCTATGCATGATTTTTTGAATCCTCTTAAGGAGCTCCACTGCTTCACTTGCCAAAAACCCAAATGTATCAAAACCAAAGGGGATGAATACGTGTTGATTGTCAATGCAGGCCTTCTCATGCTTAGCCACTTTAGCTAAGGCAGCTTTTTGTGCAGCGCATCCTGCAACAAAATCACTCTTTATCGGCCCCATCAAAGGAGACACTCCAGTCAAATCCAGACACTCAAAAATCTACAAAGTTTTAAACTCTCTTAACTAAATGTTTTTTTCATCGGATGCAAATCTACGAAAAAGAATATATTTTTTTAGTTGGTCAATGATTATTACTGTCATCACCTTCACTCTCTGTGCAGATCCACCTGCCATCTCGTCCCTCGTTGTCGCCACACACGACCACCTCCGTCAGCTGACCACCGCCCTTTCCTCGTAATCTAACAGAAGAACTGCAATTTTATTTTTCTTGAAATTTTTTTAGTTTGAACATAAATGCAATTTTGCAGTGCGTCAATTTATTCTCTGCAGTCCATTTTTTAATTTTATATTCTGTGAAATTTGAACCTTTTATTTTCTGTTAAATTATATTTCAATCTCTTAGGAACCATTCTGCAATTTCATAGCTTTGTTTATTTTACATGCTTTCTTCTCTAATTTTTAATAGAAAATCTTCGTTGGTACCGTTATAATTGTAATTATCCTCTTAGTTTTAGTTTTGTGTACATTCAAGCCACTAATGTTTCATAAAAATTACATTCATGCCCGTGGATATTAAAAAATTCACCAAAAAATGAGGAAACCCCGAAAAAAATCTCAGAAAAATCTGTTCTATCCCAATGAAGTCTAGAATCTGCATAGTTTGAAGGGTGCACAAACTGATGGATAAGTTTGCATATCAATCAAAGATATCCTCAAATCAGATAGGAAGTTTGCTAGAAGTAGGCTTCAAAGACTACATGGGGATTTTTCATAGTTAGAAAAGTTTACAGTTTTTTTTCTTAGAGCAGTTTTACTTCGAAATTGCTTTTTCTTCTTTTATTTTCCCCGTTGGCTTGTCATGTAAACCAATTGGATGGATGCATTGTGTAAATTTGCAGGTTTCGATGAAATAATTGGCTTACTCAAACTCTCAAATATTGGGCTCATGCGAGAAAGAAGAAAGAAAGAATCAAATTTAAAAGGTATAAGAATACAACAAGATATGCATCCTATCAAAATCCGAGCGTTTTCATCCTAACTAGAAGGGATAACATGTCTAAAATTGGAGGTTGTGGATTTGCAAACCTATTTTCCATCATATTTATAATATTTGAAGGAAAAGGTAATAACCTTAATTTCCATTCCTATCATGTTTATATCTTAATCCCCTTCACTTCACCTCCCTCTCAGAAATTATCGTTCGCTACTATTATATATACCGACGAACTGAGTTACGTGCAAAACATCCTCAGAGCATCTCTCCTAATATCTACATTTCTCCTCAAACTCACCTTTCCCTTCTCATGGATGTCAAGGATGAGGGGTCTCTTTCCCACCAAGAAAGTGATGATCCATGGAAGCAACTCGAAGGGGATTCATGCTTTGCTCATCTCGGCTCGCTTCTCAAGAACCGATGCATGCCATACCACATGGATGAGATGGGAATCATGGGATTATTCTCAGGTTCTGCGTTTTCTGATCTTTCCAATGGCTACATGCCCTCTTTGCTTTTCGAATGCGAGGCTCGTTTCCCTCTCATGGATTCAACGCAAGGTAATAATCCCCTCTTCAATCAATACTCTTCTTGCGAGAAGATCCATTGGCCTGCGCACGTCCACGACGACACCCGTTTTTACTTCGTGCCAACTCCCACTCTCCCATCACAAGCTCCTCTCGATGTGGTTGATGCTAGTTCTAGTACTGCTAGTGCCTCAAGGCTAGCATTAGAGTACTTGGATCATCGGACATGGTCAATACTAAATTACACAAGATTTCGTCAGCTCTATTCAAGCCAGCTCTACGGGAAAGCCCTGGCAGGTCTTCAGGAAGCCTACATGGCCGGCCTCGAGCGACAAAGGAGCAAGCAGAAGCTACGAGATTATACTTGCAGCATTTGCCACCACAAGTTCAAGGACGGACGAGCTTACGGGGGTCACATGAGTTTTCACAGTAGGGTTAGCAGGTGCCACGAGATGGGAATCGAGTATCCGCATCCGCTGTATAAAAGCAACGGCCACGCGGCATCTGCGGGAATCGACATCGCGGAAGCATCAATAAGTAGTGCATCTTCAACCATGGACCGGCCAGATCTGCATGGTGAACATGAGGAGATGATCCTTGAGGAAGTGCAGAAGGGAATGATCGTAATAATTTGGCAGATAAGAACATGGAAGACGCAGACCAATATTATGGATTACTACAAAAAAAGGTGGAATTAGCGTGCACAGCTCGGCGTGCACCTGGCGTGCACATGTGCTCGCCCCGTAACGGGCGAGCACACTAAGAGCACATGTGCTCGCCCATGAGGGTCGCTGGTTTGAATTTTGCGGAGAGGCGCAGTTACCAGTATTGAGGAGCACATGTGCTCGCCCATGTGCTCGCTCAATTGTGCTCGCCCACTTGAATTTCCTTGCGCGGATAATTTTAGCGGCTGGAAATTTTGGGCGAGCACCGGGCGACGGCCTGGCGAGCACTTAAGTGTGCTCGCCCAAGCCCGTAAACAGAACCTGCGAGGCTCTTCTTCATCATTTCTCACGCAACCCTCTCCCATTTCCTCCCCTCCGGCGACCCGCCAGCCCTCCGCCCAGACCTCGACGTCCGTGGTTTTCGTGTTTTGAGTAGATCTACATCTACCACTCAGTATAATCTTTAATCCTTTCTCTTTTTATTTGATTTTATTACGTAGTTGTATTGTTTGGATAGATTAGGGTTTAAAATTTTTGTTGAATGTAGTGTAGTATTTTGATAGTTTATATGTGTTTTACATATTAAGGATAATAGTAGATCACTATAGTATTGTTATTTCGAATTTGATTGTCTAAATAATATGTATAATTGTATGCCCTGTAGGTGTTCGATAAAATGCCTCAACGAACATTATGTTTAAATTTTGTAAATTTTAAATGACAAAATGCTTGTATGATTAGTTAAGATTAGTTATGCTCAGAAAAGATTAGTTACTCAACTTTTATAATGCCTCGAAATAATGTAGATAAAATGCCTCAACAAACATTATGTTCGAAAATGATTAGTTATGAAATTTGTGAATAACTTTAGTTACTCAACTTCAATTATGTAGATACTTGATATTATCAACATCATTAATAACAGTTTTAAAATTTCATATCGTTTTGATATGAGATATGATATACACCATTGTTTATTTTGTGATAATTTATTATCACATTAAATTTTAGTTAATGTGACCAATTATATCACATTAACTTATACATAGGTTTATAATAAGTCCAAAATATGATTTAGTAATTATTAGAAAATCGCACAAAATTCTTCACACACAGTACGTCCTTCCACACCGGGTGGTGTGTGGCCCTGCACAACGGGTGGCGTGTGCAACACGTTAGAGGATTTGATCACCTCTAACTGTGTTATATTTTTTTGATTTTTCATAGCACTATTGGACTCACTTTGGGATGTTTATCCCAAACCAATGGTCGTGGATTTTGATGTATGCAGGTTCGAATTTTTTTTGCAGGTGCCCATTAACTTTTAGTGACCCAAGCACTGTATTAGGCACTAAATAAGGATCACACTTATCCCTATCCCCATCGTTAATCAGCCAAAGATACGTAAATGCCCGGCTAATATAAATGAATAAATATTTTAAGATTATTTTATAGTCTCATTTGTAGCACTTACAAATGTATGACGTAAAATGATCTTAAAGTATTACATTTATATTAGCTTTCCTTAGTTCGGAGGTCCCGGACTAAGGGGGTCCGTAAGGATTCAAATTTACTAAAAGGTGATCCGTGTCACAATGTCTTTATTTCTTACGGAAATTCGGTTCATAACCCCTTCCTCTTTTGTATACCAAATCAGTCATATTTATTATTGAAATAATCACTAATATGATTATTTTGATAATTAATTACGATTGATTTATGGGGTATACGGGAGAGGTGCAGGGTTATGCTGCCGAATTTTCGTTAGAAATAAAGATACTTGTGACAACGATCATCTTTTAGTAAATTTGAATCCTTATGGACGGGCTAAAGTGATAACATAATTAATACACTTCTCTTCTCATCTTTTATCTCAAAAATGTGATACGTTTAGATATCCTCAATTTCTTAGATTTGACATTTTAGATTATTTAATTCAGGTTCATAAATATGACCAATAGAGAATGGATGTACAACCGTGTAGTAGATGGGCATATAGCATATGCTTTTCGAAGAGGTGTTCAGGAATTCATACAATTTGCTTACGCACAAGGTTCCCGTATTGTGGATTCAGATGGAACTATCTTGTGTCCGTGTAAGAAATGTCGTCTAATGAAGATGGCGATGATGGCGATGATGGCAGTCGTCGTATACGCAGCCACATCCGTCCCAATCAACAATTCCAATGGAGTCGCAGATGGCGATGATGGTGGAGCAGGTGACGAAGCTCCGAGAGGAGTTCAATGCGTACATGTAAGTATTCTTCTTATAGAATGAGTAATACAATTAAATTTCTATATCTACAGAATGCATTTAATAGATAAATATCTTCCATATATAATATAGGTCGCAAGGGCGTGCATCTCAACCTGAAGAGATTGAATCTGATCACGAAGAGGAGGAGGAGAACGACCCTGAAGAAGAGGCACGCATGTATGCGAGGTTCAAAGAAAAGGAGAAAGAAAAAAAGAAATCAAAGCAGGGTTTAGTGTCCAAATTTTTTAGATCAAAGAAGAAGTAAATTTTTGGTGGTTTGTACCTGTATTTTCTTTTAAACTTTTAGAACATCTTTTAATTTATATGAACTTTGTTGGCGTTGACTTGTTTGTAATATTTAGATATTAAATTAGAATGTTTATTTCTGAATTCATGTATATAGCGTTCCTTTAAATTTTTAGTGCTAGTTATCTTAATCTACGATCTGCTATAATACATATATCCTTAGGAAGATACCTGCAGTGGTTTATTGGCAGGGTATACAGGTTCGACGGGGCGTCAAAACCCTGTCGAACCTGTATATTTTTTTCCTGGAAATCACTTTGGGCGAGCACATGTGCTCGCCCGGTGCTCCGTGTGTAATCGCAGATTATAGAGAAGGCGATCACAACGACGAGCACATATGTGCACGCCCGACGGACGGGCGAGCACACAGCGTCCCATGGTGCTCGCCCACCAGCCGTGGCGACTCTCAGATCAGCGAGCACGCCCTTAACGAGCACATGTGCTCGCCCACTCGTCAGGCGTGCACATGGCGTGCACTAGACGTGCACCTAACGAGCACTTATGTGCACGCCAATCCCGCCTTTTTTTGTAGTGGATGGATATAAATTAATGAATGCAATGTTGCCGAATAAGCATGAAAAACAGCCTGCACCTTATTAGGAATGAGGGTATCTTTTTTCTTGTTTTTTTAGGAAATCTTTTTTTTCTTGTTGTATCATCTTTCCTTAATCTTAGCTTTCGCTTTGTCCCGGGTAAGTCTTCCAGCGTTGTAGTGGTGTTCAATTGTGTTATTGATGTATTACATCAGTATTGTTGTCACTCTTGCTAGCTTGTGCAATTCCATTTTCATTCTGGTCATTGTTTTTTTGCTGCTATATCAGATGCCATATCTACAGAATTTATATGCGTGCATTGCAATCAATTGACTTAAGGCGACAAGTAATTTGAATAATCACTGTCGTATCTCTCCATGTTGAAGATGTAACTATTTGTTGTCAAATTATCTTTTGTTCTTGTATTTAACAATGAATGTCATATTCGTTGTTAAAGACTCGTGTAACAATGATTTTTCTGTTGGCTTAGTTCTTAAAATTTCTATTAATATATGCCTAATTGAACATTGATTATAAGAAAAGTTAACGTATAATCATTGTTATATGATTCGTTGCAACGAATATATTATTTGTCGTGAATTAAACAAATCAAGAAACGACATATATTCGTTGTTTATTTGTATAACTACAAAATATATATCAATGAATATTGAATTATTCTTTGTTTTATGCCTATTTTTTAGTGGTGGTGGCAGGAGTTCCTTACTTGGTTAATACTATAATTTAGGAATTTTTAAATTATATCATCTAAAATGTGCATTTTTCCAAGAAAATTTATCCAAGGAAACACATATTTTAATATTCATTGACATCTTCCGTTGTTAAATATCTACCGACAAATACTATGTGTTCCTTGGTTCTTTAAATTCGCGACGAGGACTATATTCGTTACTGTATTCATCACAACGGATTAGATACGTTAATCCTTGATTTTTTCCCTATAATCCTTTTAATTTTAACAATGACCTTTTACAACGAATATAACATTCGTTGCTAATTATAAAAATACCATATAATTTAGCAAATGAATAATAATCGTTCTTATATCGTTAACACATAAACATATTGTAAGAAATATTCAAATTATTGCTTACATTAAGTCAATTTTTAGTAGTGCATGATCATCTCTAATTTATGCCAACTTCTTAAATCGAGTATATGATTCTAATTTTTATAGATAAGATTTTCTACCGGTTGCATGTAAAAGTTCCTTTTTATAATTATATGCATATATCTTCCGTTTTTCATAAATATTTACTATTCCACTTGGATCTAAGTGAACAGATAGCGTAGCAAACAAATTCCTTATCATATATAATGTCATTTTTCCTAATTTTTTCTTTGAAAAATTTGCCAATAAATACATATACTTGTATATACTTGTATAGGAAACTTCAGTCCTTTTTTACTATAAGAAATATAAAAAAAGTGTGCAGGTTAGATGAACTTTAGTCTTTACCTCATCAAAGATGCAAATTTTTAAATATCTATCAATAAATTTGTAAACCCACAATTTAGAAGTACCAACAGAAAATTTCACAGGTAAAACTAATAGTGTTTTCCAAACCAATGATGAAAAGAGAGAGAATTGCTAAAATGGCCTTCCAATTCTTCCGATTACCAAATTGATTGTACGTTCCATATATGTTTGATGGCAATTTGCAGATGAGATGCCACGTAAACGGACATTTAAAAAGTATTGACGTAAATTTTCAAACACAAAAGAATAATAATTTTTACAAACCAATATTTGACAAGAGAGAGAGAATTACCAAAAATGGATTTTCAATTATTCCATATTACCAAAATGTTGTATATTCCATATACGTTGGATGGCTAATGCCACCTATGGGATTATCGAACACTAGATTAGGATTATCAGAGTAAAGAAATATTTTTCTCCATATATAGATGGCAATGAACACATCCTTAAGCAGCAAAAAATGAAAATTTTGTAGTGTGTGTAAATCAATAGATGGATGAATAGTTTCACAGCTACAAAACATCAATAAAAGTATGACCATTAAAATAAAAATATATCTTTTTATAATCCACTTCCTCAATTGTACTACGATCTTCGCTGTTAGGGACGGACACGAATGTTCCCTTGTACATTGAGGAAAGAAAGGACGGATGATCGTAGAGAACCAATATTGCCTTGTACACTAAGGCAAACTATATTTACTTTTCTATTGTTGCCACCTAACTAGTATGAATTTGTGCGCGACCTAGGCTTGTATTTCCCTCACTGCTCTTAATTTTACATGGTAAGTGAGATGTAGGAGATGCTGCGATGAATTGTCTATGCATGTGATTTTGATATTTTTAACTTAGTTGAAGATTTTTCCTTGGGTCACACCCCTAACATGTGATATTCGGTCTATGCTTTCTAGGACTCTCCAGTAAAATGGGAACGATTAACCTGCGACCAAGGGCTAGCACTGAAAAGAATGGTTCATGTTGGTGTTGACATTGTTGGAGCAATGAAAGATTGATGGTGGATAAGAAGCAAATTAGGAAGAGAATATGGATCAATGCTAAAGATGGATGTGAACTTAAGAACTTCTTTTCATTAAAACTTGAACTTCCATATAATATTTGAACTTTTACAAGAAGAGGACTTACAATGTTTACAATAAAAGAAGAGTGATTTACAACACTTAAAAGGAGAAGGACACTTGAGAGACTCTTGTGTTGTTAGAGGACTTCTTCTTGTTGTTGTGTGTGAAATGAGGACATCTTGGGTGGTATTTATAGGGACCTGAAAAACCCGAGAATCCCTGGTCTAATTCCTTCAAATTCCTGCAAAGAGAAACAGAGAAAATGTTTTTCGGTCGTTGTATCGACCGGGTGGGTTTTGATGATAAATAAAATAGGTGAAATATTTACTTGGTGAAAAATGGATAAATTATATTTTTGGTCTTCATTTTCTGGAAATTTTTATAAGTTAAGATCTATATCTCTCTCTACTTTTTCTTTTATCGACCCGTCCAATATTGATCTGATCTCGAAGTTAGGATCATTCTGTATATTACATATACATCCTTCTTTTCTTTTTATTTTCATTTTTCTCTTAATTCTTTTATTATGGGTGAAATAAGTGTTAAATATATAACATTAATAATTATGATTAGAATGTTAATTAAATGAAATTACTGATTATTTACATGTATTTTACCAAGGATTTTAGCAAAAATGAAAGATAAAGATGATGAATCACGGATTTATCGTTCCCCTATACTTTACCTTTGCTAGTCCCTTAGCAACACTTATTCTATAAATAAGTGCAAAAACAAAGAAAAAGAAAAAAGAAAATAAAAAACTTAGAACATGCTTTTGTCATTAAATCGAATCTTACTTGACCTGAAATCTGGAGCCTGAATTGAGACCTTTGGATTTTTAGTGTGTCGGGACTCTATTAGAAATAGGATATAAGCCTCGACAACCCTTAAGTTCCACAAATACTTGTCCATATCCACCTTAATAGCCAGCTCAGATCCACCTATCCATCACGCAAACTTTTCGGATGTGAAAGCAGTCAGTATTGTGTGTGAAATGTTTAGCTCTTTCAGCTTAAGGAAGCGAAGGAAGCGTCCATCCTAGTTACGAACTCCCATTGGGTCCTCATCCAACAACTCAGTCCTCGAGGAGGGAGTTATTTTCTTCTAAGGTCAGGACGTGTTGTATCCATAATCGAATATAGAAAGAAGTAGAAGAAGTGGAAAAGAACTGGAGTGTGATTGGTGTAATCACATCTCCTGTGAAGCCTGGCCAGTTTAGCCAAGTCTCCACAAAGACATGCAGGCTTTTCTGAAGCTCGGACCATTGTAGTCATTTTTTGTATTTGGTGTATTTAGCTTCTTTTTTGGTAGATATGATTGTTGCACTGCATAAGTCTTTTGTGCCCCAACAGATATATCATCTTTTGATTCTGCCCATTTTTTTAAGTCTTAGAGAAAATGGTGCCAGTAGATCCTTCCCTCATTCGAAGATTTATTTTAACCTCATACTCTCATGTCTTAAGACCTCATCACCACGAGACAAATGATGGAAACGTACCACCAAAATGGATTGCCCTTCGCAGTCCCATGCAAGTCGAGCTAAGTTCAAAGTACATGAGTTCAAAATTAATTCAAATGGAGAAGAGTTAGACGGATGACACAGGTGTCCTACTTAGGCACTTTCAAGTTGAATTTCGAACACAGTCTCATGGAACCAAAGAATTAAGTCTACAAGACTTGAAGAGTCTCAATTGCCGTTCCTAATAAAGTCCCTTTAGAATTAAGTGGATTAAGGCCTAAACCAAGCTCCATCTCTCGGAATTAGATTCATTCGGTTCCAGAATCGAACTTGTTCTGAAAAATGCGAAGAATGCAACAATTTTTTTATGAAGTAGATTTTTCAGCTTAAATGGTTTTTAAGTGGTTTTTAAATACTTTAGCATTTTTTATTGGAATTTAAAACTTTTCATTTTTTAAGGGTATTTTTCCAAAAGTTAGTGGATTAATTCGATTTACACAGATTTTATAAGGATTTGTATATTTTACAAAGGCTTTTATATACATTTTATATACAAGCTATACGGTATACAAACTTTTACAAGGATTTTATTTTCAAATTTTTAAGCATTCTAGCAGACAATTTTACAACATTTTTATATACAATTTTTTATAGTTTTGTTTATAAGATACTTTTACGATTTTTTTGTGGCTTTTAGAAACTCAAAATATACACCATACTTTTAAGAAGTCTTATTATTAAAAATACGATAAAGTACGAGGTATGGCTTCTAAAGTACATACACTATACTTAGCTTGAACTATGTCCTCATAGTGATCGAAGAAGCGGTAAAGGAAGACATAACTCGGGCAAAGTATAGATCGGTGAAAAGAATACTATACTACAGTGACTCAAAGAATAACAGACAAATGAATAGAAATCGATTAGCTCCTCTATACTTATGATCCAGAAATCCTAAGGATAGTAGACTCAAAATCGAAGATGATCAAGGCCAAGAGGATTTACAAATTCAACGGTTTGGCTTGCCCCCCCGTACCTAGGTTAAAATATCCCTAAGTATAGAGACAAAGATCAAAAGATGAGGGACAAATGAGGGAACAAATGAGACAAAAACTGACGACAATCAGAAGACGATATGAATGAGATTACCCCCCTTATACTTAGGGTAATGCACATCCTAAGTATAAGCAACGACAGAGGTAATCAAACATGATGATACGAGTAACAACACGATGTCTACACCTCCCTATACTTAGGATAAAGCATATCCCAAGTATAGAAAATTCTAGATGAACCTAAGGGTGTAAGACAAACGAAAGGAAGAAGAATCAAATCAAAAATATATACAATAAAGCTTTGAAAATCAGGTATGAGATGCAAAGTGTAAGAATGAAGAGATCATCTCATACAAAATAGATTAGGGTAACCTCAACGGTTAGCGGTTCATGATCGAGAAAGGGTTTCAACCGCTGACCGTTGACTCGAAAGGTGGAATTAGATGACTACTCAAATATATCGATGCTACTGTTGTCATACACCTTTTGCACAAGATACGAGCCTTTCCACTTGCTCTATAATTTCCCTGAAAACAATTTCAATCTCACATCAAATAGCCATACTTTATGATTCGTCTCAAACTGCTTGCGGCTAATGTGGGAATCGTGCCATTCTTTCATCCACTGTTTGTAATGAAGGCTACTCGTGAAGGCTTGGTCTCTCAATTCTTCTAGGGTTGTCAGTTCGATTTGCCTCTGATCTCCTGAATCATCAAGACCAAATATCACTTCTTTTACTGCCCACAATGATTTGTGCTTGATCTCAATCGGTAAGTGGCATGGCTTGCCATAGACAAGTTGAAAGGGAGACGTACCCAATGGAGTCTTGAATGATGTTCTATAGACCCAAAGAACCGAGTGCAAAATCTGCGACCAATCCTTTCGGTCTGGCCGAACAACCTTCTACAAGATTGTCTTGATCTCCCTATTCGAGAACTCAGCTAGACCATTTATCTGAGTATGATACGGAGTAGCAACCCGATGGTCTATACTAAACTCGTTAACAAGTGATCTTACCTTGTCGTTGATGAAGTGGCTACCCATGTCCGATATCACAACACGAGGGATCCCGAATCGTGTAATGATATGCTTTCTCAGGGACTTGCAGACCGTGTTCGCATCAACAGCTCGGGCAGGAATAGCCTCTACCCTACGACTCACATAATTTATAGCAAGAAGGATATACTCGAACCCCTGACTTTTAGGAAACGGGCCCATTAAGTCGATACCCCATGCATCAAACACTTCGCATAAGTGAATCGGTTGCATCGGCATCGTGTCTCTATGCCCACAAGTACCCATTATCTGGCAGTCAGTACACCTCTTCCCCAATGTGTGGGCATCCGCAACTAGTGTAGGACACCAAAGGTCGGATTGGAGCACCTTTTATGCTGTCCTCTTCCCTAAATGGTGTCCTCCAGCTTCTAATCGATGACAATACATGAGGACACTCTGTTATACCTCTTGAGGAATACACCGACACCAGATGGAATCCACTCCTTCATGATAAAGGACCAGATTCTCCCAATGGTAAGACTTGGTTTTCGCGAGGAAAGTCTCAAGCCTCTGTCTGGACCAACTTTATGAATCTCTATTAGCAACAAGAAAGTTCACAATATCGGCATACTTGATAATCGAGATTTGATGAGGGTCGAAAATAGTCCACACAAGGCGGATCCATAGTGTCGTTGAGCGACCGCTCACGAAATCTCAATCAATCAACAATTAACCCACAACAAGTAATTCGAGCAATGAAAGTAAATATGTGGAGTTAAATTTTATTATAACTCTACAACAAAAATATGTATAGGTGCAAGTATGTGTAGAGTTCGAACACAGGGAGTAGACAGGTAGAACGGGGCAAAAATACGCAAATGTGAATGTAAAGACTTGTCTATTTATGTTATTTTTTGTGGGTGTTTAATTTTATATTTTCTACTTTAATTTTTGATTTTATATTTTTATATTTTGGTTTTTAATTTTTAATTTTGTATTTTCTTTTTATATTTTATATTTTTTATATTTTCTTTTTATTTAAATAGACTATATAGACAAAGTAAGAAAAAGAGGGATGAAGTATTTATAAAAATAAGTAAAAATACTCAAAAATCAGGAAATAAATGTTTTTAATCCTTTTATAATTTTCTAATATTTTTATGATTTTTCTAGATTTTTTGTCATTTTTTGGGTAATTTTAGAGATGAAAATACTAGAAAAGAGTGAACTAATGTTGTTGGACGAAATTAAAATGAGGATGAAAAATATCAAACAAAACCCAAAATTCCTCAAATTAATTTTAAAATAAAGGTAATAGAATATAGAAAATTCAAAAATTGAAATTATATTTTTAGGATTTTTGTAGAAATTTTAATATTTTTATAAAAGTTTTAGGGGTTTTGTAACTTTTAGGAGTTTTCTTTTGAAATTTTTAGTGAGTTTTGGTCTGGAGTTAGAACACACAGAAATACACAAAATTTTATTTTTTTGGAATTTTTCAAAAAACGTTTTATAATTTTTATGTATTTTCTAATCCAAACAGTGCCCAAAATGCATGTTTTTAATTTTTATAAATATGAAAATGTAATAAAAATGCAAAATAAAAATATGGAGAGAATCTATAATGTAGCAGGAACACTATGGTAAATTTTGTGGATTTGTTAGTGATTTATAGATCAATGCAATAAATAGGGAAAGCATACAAAAACACAAGGCCTGGCAAGGGCATAAACGTAAATAGAGCACAATTAAGGGCGTGTATAAAAATTTTCCAGAAATTATACATTGAATTAAAAACGTCGTGGACTAAACACCAATACCAAATATTCAAGGGGCTACTCTGCAAATTTTGCCAAGTCACGTGCACGAGACACGTGACCTGGCAGGGACTAAACTGATGTATTACAAAAAGCTGGGGTGTCGTTCAAAAAATTCACAAAAGTTTTCAATGGCCTCTGAAAGTTTGAATACTAATAAAAAAATACAAAAGATGCGGGGGCAATACAACAAAATACCCTCGTATAGGCGCTAGTGGACGGTGGGATGCACTTTACTGACACAGGTGTCACGTCCCGAGTGCGCGATACAGCTTCAGCCTTGAATGGCCCCGATCAGATCATGTACACCGATCCAATGGCTCATAGCAGCTGCAATCCGACGTCAACTGGAGTACTTGAAGAACACCTCTTGATCGGACAGCGGGGCGAGACCCAGCAAGAACGCGCGAAGAACAGGCCTTCGGCGGCTTTGATTCTTCAAAATCTCGATACCCATATATGTTTGTTCCCTTTAGAAGGCTCCAAAAAAATTCATGGAAGCCACCTCTTGGCGGACAACGGCTTCAAAATGGCGTGTAGACAGCTGGGACTATGCCGCGATGTAGGCGAAGGGGGATGGCTCCAGGTTGCTCCAACGTCAGCAAAAATGACCCCCCTAGGAGGGTCCCCTCGCACCTGGCACCTGCAAGCAAAGAGCACAACGACAGAAGGTGGACCCAGGGCTTTATTGGCGAATGGATGGCGAGTGTAGGGTCGATGATGGTCGTCGGAGCTCGAGAGCTCCGGCAAGGTGTTCGGTTGCGGAATTTGGGCTGACTAATCGGTTAAACCGCAAAATGAATGCACGTAACAGATCCTAAGACTAGCAGCTAACTAAACGACGAGAAAATAAACAAAACACAACCTCGATTGGTTGTAAAAACCTAGAAGTGGACCTCACGACCAAGGGCCGGAGATGGGGGTGGAGACGCCTCCGCGCCGCTCCTTCGCTCCTCCTAAGGGCAAGGTGAGGTTGTTGTCACCTCCCTCTAACCTCAACACGCGAAAAAAGGAGAGGAAGATCGGGCGAATAGGGTTCAAGGGAGAAAGGTGGTGAAGGGTTTTGTTTTGAATGGGTGTGCGAGGTCGTGAAAATCGAGGTGTATCGAGCTCCTCAGTGATCAAATCCCCGAGCAAATCACTGGGCGTGTAAGAGGACATCTCCAGGAGAAAAAGTGCTTTAGGACGCATCATGAATGGATGCAAGGTGCAACCTCCAAAAAGGGGCAAAAACCAAGAAAAATCATGACTGACACTATTCACAAGAGTGGGTCAGAGTGTTGACCCGTCGGTCAACTCTCCAAACCGCCTGGTTGGTCCACGTGGACCAACAAGGAAAAATCATGTAAAAATTCCTTGTAAATTTAATTAAAAATAGAAAAACAAATAATTAATTTTTGATTATTAAATAAAAAATATTTATTATTTTATGAAGTATTTTATTACGATTTTAATTTTTTTTGATGTATAAAAATACAAGTTACCTTTTTAGACTTATATAGGTATATATATTTATATATTTTAATATTTTATTTTTATTTTGTGAATTTAATTTTATTTATTTTGATTATTATTTATAAATTCATAAAATATTTTTATATATTGAAATATATTTTCATTTTTTTTTCTGAAGTATTTTGTACACTTAATAAAATAAAAGTATATTTTATATAGGTGTGTGTATTGGTTTTATACCTATGTATTATATATAAGTATTTTATTTTTGTATTTTCTTTAAGTTTTTATTCTAATTTTAATACACATATATATTATAAATAATATTTCTAAAATTGTAAAATTATAAAAATATGGAATAAATAATAAAATGAATATTTTAATCTGTACAAGCATACAAGTGGGGTCCAAAACTCAACTTTCAAACCGTAACTCCGAAAAATACGAAATTACCTTCATTAAATAACTTATGAAAAATTATATACAATCAAAGGTGAGTTTGGTGCATTTTGAGTTTTTATTTGCGAGATACAGGTCTGGGAAGTTGGGATTCTGGAATTTTATTCAGATCATATCTTTTTATTTGTGCATTATTTTTATATGAAATCAATTTTGTATTTTTCTAAATTCAATTACCTACAACTTTCATGTTCAAAGTTTCTTTATTTGAAGTGTAAAAAGTGGAAAAAATAGGTCCCAAAAATGAATAAAGAATGAATTAAATAAAAGGTATTTTTATTGTATTTTAGCCCTTATCTCCCCCTACTTTATTCCCTATCGACCTAGTCATCGAGATGCCTAGGTCTCAGAGTTTCGGGTCATAAAATATTTACAATATTTTATTCTTTTTCTTTTCTTTTCTTTTCTTTATTCTATAATTTTGGCTTTAAAAACCGCATTTTATACAATATTTACACAATAATTCATGGATGATAAGATGCCTAAATTAAGCCTGTTTACACGCATTTACTAGGATTTTTAAGGCAAAAATGATAGAATAAAGATGATGAAATGTAGATTCATCATCCCCCTATACTTGCCTTTGCTAGTCCCTATCAAACACTTATGCAATAAGTGCAAAAAAGAAAAACAAAGAAAAGAAAAAGAAGAAAATTAGATTAAGATAACGATCAAACTTGTCTTCACAAAATCAAAGTTTGGAACTTAAGTCGGACCTTTGGAATTTTGGTGCGGGTGGAACCTTAGTGAGAACCGGACTTGAAATTCAACAACCTTCGAGAATCCCAAAACTCTGCTCAAGTCTCCTCAATAGCCAGGTCAGAAATATTTCAACTCATATACAAATCCTTATGACTATGAATCTGACTCGTACAATGTAAGTGATGGTGGCTCTCCCCAATTCAAATGACAAAGAAACTAACTCCTCCAATATGAAAACCCAATGATTCCCAAATCCAACAACTCATTCCTCAAGGAGTAGGGTATTCCCTTGTAAGATCAAGTGGCAACCAACCCAAGAGGAGGGGGTGAAGAGAAGAATGGACGGTAGCCAGTATAACTACCTACACTAGGATGCAAGATCAGTGTAGTCAAATCATCCAGCTGCATGCTTACATAATTTGACTTTGAAGCTCAAGCTTGCTTATTGACTAAACACATATGTACACTCCAGCAAGCATTTTTATTTTTGTACAGGTCTGTCCACTTTTTTGGAATTTTTGTTTTTGCAATTTTTTTTGAAATACTATATACAGCAACACTTACATAGGGAGTTTTTCCTCTTGAGCCACTAGACTATCCCTCTTTTGAAGCTTTTTCGCAACCCACAATCTCCCATCCTCAAAACTCATCATCACTGGACGGGTTGGGATGCACTTCCCTCCCTAGAGGAGGACAAGTGTTTCCACTTGTGTGCGTCTCATACTGGCAAATCCAACTCCCTTACCACTCCATCTAAGTTGGGCCAAGTGAAAGGTGCAGGTGTCCAAGTTAGGTCATTATCAACAAGAGTCGTGCGTGTGCTCCGAAATACTCTACTTAGGTAGTCAAGAATCCATTGAACCAAGTCTCGTGATACTCAAAGAATTAAGTCAACTAGACCTGAAGTACCTCAATTCCAGCTCCTATAAGGTTCCTGTTAATTAGGTAGATTTTAAGGTCCAACCAAGCTCCAATCTTCAGATTTTACTTAGACTCATTCAACTATCAAACTCAATCCGAAAAATGCTCATGCTATTCAAATGCTATGCAGAAAATATTTTTGTGATGCAATTTTCAAATATTTTGAACTTTTTTATGGATTTTTGAAAAGATGATGCATATGCATTTTTTAGTTTTTTCAAAAAGATTTTTGAAATGTTTTTGGATTTTAATTTTGCACATGTTTTTGGGATTTTTTGAAAACAAAAGGTTTTGGCTAAAAATTAGGTACAAATATTTACACAGGGATGCTTCTTATATTTACAAGAAGTGGATTTTAAGGATTTACAAGGTTAAGTGGTCAGTTTTATAGGTATATACATAGAGCGTTTTAGGTGAGATGCAAGTATTCCTCAAACTTATTTGAAAAGGTTTTCCAGACAATTTTGAAAACTATAGTCCAAAATAATTTTGACAAACACTTTTACAAACATGTACACGCATTTGAAAATCATTTTGCAAAGGTTTTCCAAACAGTATATATAGATTTTTCACATATTCTTGCAACCATTTTTCAAACCACATGCAAATCATTTTTCGAACATTTTATTTCACACAATCAAATAATTTTTCAACAAAATGTTTTTACAAAGGTTGAAATCAAGGAACAAAATATTTTCCACATAGTTTTCAAAAGATTTTTCATGAAGATTTTCAAACTATTTTTCAAACATTTTGCAAAAAATATTTTCACCTGATTTATTAATCAGTAGATATAAAAAGAATTTGAGGAATAATCACATCTTTTTATTAATGTTTTTAATGATTTTTGGAAGTAATAATTAGCCATAATTATTAGTAAAAATACAGAAGTACGAGTTATGGCTAAAGTATATACGTAGTATATACGACCCCCCTATACTTAGCTTGAGCTATGTCCTCATAGATCGGAGAGAAAAGAGAAGACATAACTCGTACTGAGTATAGAAAAGTCTAAAGAATAAACGAATAGGAGATGAATGAATAATCAAATGAGAAATTGACTGTCCCCCTATACTAAGGATCAAATAAACCTAAGTATAGCAGACTGTACACAAAGTAGGGAGGGTTAAGGGTGGGAATGAATAGATCGTACTCATACTATCTCCCCCTATACTTAGGGTAAGATATCCCTAAGTATTGACAAGAAAAGGAGACAATGGAGAGGATCAAAGAATAGAAGCACTCGGGGTGCACACCCCCCCTATACTGAGAACAAAGTAAGCCCTAAGTATAGAAGACTGACAAAAAGGGGCGACATCTTTTAGATAGATACATAAGATAGAAAAGGAAAAGAAGAAAAGAAGAAAAGAGGAAAAAATATCAGAAGATGGAAGAAGATAAAGAAGGATGTACGCATCACTCCCCCTATACTTAGGGTAAAAGAATCCCTCAGTATATGAAACAACAGGAGTGATAAGACGGAACGATGAATGAACACTCGGCTTGTCCACCCCCCTATACTTAGGACAAAGTACATCCTAAGCAAGGCAAACACGAGGATGGGTGGATGAGCAATACAGGAGAGAGACAGAGATGAACAAAAGCGAATATACAAGAGAGATGGATATACAATTGATCAAGAAGGTTGAAAGCGAACCTTCTTGCGGGACCACTGAGGAATAGATCTGCTAAGGTGCAGGTCGACATCACAGTCCTCAGGTGATGCAAACCGATCAGGGTCGACAGGATGATGGTCCTCAGTGGCCCTAGGGTGTGAAGGCACAGACGGGGTAGTGGAAGAAGTACAAATAGGTCCGACCTTGGGAGTCTCGCTGATATCAAAGTGAAATGGGACAAACTCATCCTCATCGGAAGTAGTGTACTCAGTGTCGTCCTACGAGGTCTCGTCCAGGTCAAAACCAAAAGTAACAAACTCATCAGTGGAAGTAGTCGAACTCTATTCGTCCTCAATAATCTTGACCGGATCATCTTTCTCATCAAAAGGCCCGAACTCTCGGATAAAAGCAATCAAATCAAATTCGTCTTTTGTCTCATCAGCATCTAGGTGAACAAGAACAGACTTATCGATGAAAGTAATCAAATCATGTCCGTACTGTCTAGTCTCTGAATCTTTCCTCCGCTCAATGGTGTCGATCGTGTAGATCCCGCGGATGTCATCAACACAAAGCCAATCACAGGAAGCAGAAACACCAAGATCTAAGCTTTCTGAGGCTTCCTCCTTGGAGAGGAATTCTCGGGTCTCATCATCGGTCATAAAGAAAGTCTCTCTGATATCCTCACATAGATCATAGTCCTCGGGGTTAGCCAAGATGGGTGAAGGTGCATCAGGTGCAGGTCTCTGGTCAGCAGTCTGTGTAGTGATCAACACTTCGCTTTCGTCAACAGGACGGAAGCGAATCTCTCCTGATCCGTAGTCAATAACAACCCTCGTAGAGGCAAGGAATGGTCGTCCCAAGATGATTGGAGAGTGCTCCCCTATAGAGGTCTCCATGGGCAATACGATAAAATCAACATTGTAGCTTGTGCCCTGAATTGAAATGACGGCGTTTTCAAGGATACCCTTCGGCCCATTGATAGATCCATCAGCAAACTGTACGATCATCTTGGTTTTCTTTAGAGGCCCTAAGTGAAGAGACTGTACCAGCGAGAATGGTAGTATGCTAATAGAAGCACCGTCGTCGAGGAGAGTGTGATCACATGTATGGTCAGAGATGGTGCAACTAATGAAAGGTGTGGTAGTGTTCCTTTTCCTAGGAATGGTACAGTGTGTGATGGCGTGGGCAGTAGCCATGGTCAAAATATGATGCTCAGATCTGCTCCTCCGCTTTCTCTTCTTGGGAAGAGGAGCAGATAAATTGGTCATGGCCTACTGAAGTGGGGCACGAATAATCTCATGAATGGTCGCCACCACTTCAGGTTCACTCAACATTTTTTTTTGAATTTTTGGACCTCCTCCATACAAGGGAGGAAGTCGGAATCATCATATACACACATGAGGCATGCCAAGAGCAGTCTGTACAACGGCATCCTCGGGGTCAAAGGTGAGACAAGTGTGAAAAGCTATGTGGTCAAATGATCTGGCAAAGGTTCCCTCTCCTCACAGTCTGAATCGATCACGTGTCTCCCGAACTCTTTTTGGATTTTTAAATTTTTCTCATTTTTTTAGATTTTGGGAGATTGCAAGCTCTCATGATAATCCACAAATGATTCCAAATCATCATAGCGTGAAGCATCAATGTGGCTCTTATTCATGCAAGTGAGGTTGTCAATCCTCGAATTCATTTGCTCCATGAACTGGGTCAAGGTCTCAAGTGTGGATATCGCAAGAGGTGACTCCAACAGCTCAGTCTCGGGTGGATGTGAAGGTGGAGGTGGATAATACACAGGTGGAGATGGAGGTGGGTAGAAATTTGAGTCCTGATACTGCGACTGAGGAAGGTATGTACAAAAGTCAAGAGCAAAGTCCTCCTGGAAAAAAGGAGGTGGACCAGCTGGAGTGAACGAAGGATCCGTAAAGTCCGGATAAAAGATGCTCCAGGGGTCCATCTTGAAACAAAAGGGAAATGATCGGGAGAGCACGAAGGTCAAGTCAAGAGAGTGAGAAACAAGGCGCAAATGCGTAGAGATGATCTAGCAAACACACAAGCAATCACAACAAAAACTAACCCAATACAAACCCTCAATTCACCTACTCAACTCGGTGGAGATCGAAAAGTCAGTCTTTTTGTCTTGTATGTTTTAGAGTTAGGTGAGAAGTTCAAAATTTGCACAAATACTTAGGGGTTTGGGATTTGGGCACTATCTTTAGTGTGTGCGCGAGCATGTAAAAGCGAAGACAATGAGGGGATTACTCGCCCCAATACAAGATTTTCTTTTTGGCTGATTTTAGGGTCAAGTAATATTAGAAGTCCTAATTTTATTGGTTATCACTTTTTTGGAATTTTAGTGAGATTGCACGAGCCTATCGAGGAATCAATTCCATTGAGCACCTAGGTAATCAAAATCAGAGGGAGAGTCGAAAAAGCAATGCAAGCGGCAAATCAATGATGTATGCAAAAGCGTAAATACTCACCTTGCCTCCAGCACTCTACATGCAAGGATGCTCAGCGGAATTGAAACCTATCTATATGCAAATGCAAGCTGATGAAATCGCCCTAAGCTCAGAAATTGCTATTAGCATGAGTACCAATGCTAATGACCTAGAATGGAACCGAAGTGTCCGGTCTTGGAGCCTCCTCGGTGCCCACCATGGTGGGTCCTGCACACGCTGTATGGAGGACTCTCGCGGCGTGGTGGTTCCAAGACTAAGTGAGAAGCAGTTTAACTACGTCCAAATGTTCTATAGGCACATGCAATAGTGATTAATGTGTTTGGACCTAATACTATCGTCAAGCAGTTCCTAAAACTAAGGGCTCAATCACACAAAATAAGGAAAATAAATTCGAGAAAACAAAGGAAAAAATGTGATGAAAACCGTAAAAACCGCAGTGAGCCCTCAAGTGTACAAACACTTGGAAATTGGGCCCGAAAGTCCAAAGTTCAAGTACCTATATTATTACAATAATAGAGGGTCTCTCTCTCACAAAAATTACACAAATAAATAATGGCAAAAAAATGCTCAAAAAGTAACTGCCTTCTCACGTCCTCCCTGCATCCTTTGATGGTAGGTCAGAAGTCTCCTGCCACCTTTACGTGGGTGCACAGGCGCCAATGGTGGAGCACCTCCCTCGATCCGCGGTTCCTCGCACAAAGTCAACAAGAGAGGATGATTAGACAAGTCAACAATTATATCAAAGAAATACGAAAATAATGAAGCAAAAATGTAGACAAATAATCACAAGCACAAGCAAAAACCCAAACTACGCGTTGTTGCTTCCCGGCAACGGTGCCATTTGATAATCGAGATTTGGCAAGGGTCGAAAATAGTCCACACAAGGCGGGAACACAGTGTCGCTGAGCGACCGCTTACGAAACCTCAATCAATCAACAATTAACCCACAACAAGTAATTCAAGCAATGAAAGTAAATGTGTGGAGTTAAAAATTATTATAACCCTACAACAAAGATGTGTATAGGTGCAAGTATATGTAGAGGTCGAACAAAGGGAACAGACAGGTAGAATGGGGTAAAAATGCGCAAATGTGAATGTGAAGACTTATCTATTTATGCTATTTTTTGTGGGTTTTTAATTTTATATTTTCTATTTTAATTTTTGATTTTATATTTTATATTTTGGTTTTTAATTTCTGATTTTGTAATATCTTTTTATATTTTATATTTTTTATATTTTCTTTTTATTTAAAAAGACTATATAGACAAAGTAAGAAAAAGCGGGATGAAGTATTTATAAAAATAAGTAAAAATACTCAAAAATCAGGAAATAAAATGTCTTTAGTCCTTTTATAATTTTCTAATGTTTTGTGATTTTTCTATATTTTTCCTACTTTTTTTGGTATTTTTAATGGTGAAAATACTAGAAAACATTGAACTAAAGTTGATGGCCAAAATTAAAATGAGGGTGAAAAATATAAAACAGTACCCAAAATTCCTCAAATTAATTGTAAAATAAAGGTAATAGAATAGGGAAAATTCAGCAACTGAAATTAGATTTCTAGGATTTTTGTAGAATTTTTAATATATTTATGAAGGTTTTCGGGGTTTGTAATTTTTAGGTGTTTTCTTTCGAATTTTTTAGTGATTTTTGGTCTGGAGTTAGAACACACAGAAATACACAAAATATTTTTTTTGGAATTTTTCAAAAAAGTATTATAATTTTTGTGTATTTTCTAATGCAAACAGTGCACAAAATGCATGTTTTTGAATTTTTATAAATACGAAAATGCAATAAAAATGCAAAATAAAAATATGGCGAGAATCTATAATGTAGCAGTAAGACAATGGTAATTTTTGTAGATTTTTAAGTTATTTATAGGTGCGTGCAATAAATAGGGAAAGCATACAAAAACACAAGGCTTAACAAGGGCATAAATGTAAATAGAGCACAATCCAGGGGCCTGTATAAAAAATTTCCAGAAATTATATATTGAATTAAAAACTTCGTGGACTAAACACCAATACCAAATATTCAAGGGGATACTCTGCAAAATTTTCCAAGTCACGTACACGAGACACGTGACCTGGCAGGGACTAAACTAATGTATTACAAAAAGCTAGGGGTGTCGTTCGCAAAATTCACAAAAGTTTTCAATGGCCTCTGAAAGTTCGAATACTAATAAAAAAATACAAAAGATCGGGGGCAATACCGCAAAATACCCTCGCAGAGGCGCTGGTAGACGGTGGGATGCACTTCGCTTGCACACATGTCACGTCCCGAGCGCGCGATGCCGCTTCGACCTTGAATGGCCCCAATCAGATCCTGTACGCCGATCCAGCGGCTGATAGCAGCTGCAATCCGACGGCAACTGGAGGACTGGAATAACACCTCTTGATCGGACGGCGGGGCGAGACCCAACAAGAATGCACGAAAAACAGGCCTTTGGCTGTGTTGATTATGCAAAATCTCGATACCCAGAGATGTTTGTTCCCTTTCGAAGGCTCCACAAAATTCCTGGAAGCCTCCTCTTGGCGGATAGCGGCTTCAAAATGGCGTGTAGACCGTCAGGACGCCGCCGCGATGTTGGCAAAGGAGGACGGCTCCAGGTTGCTCCAACGTCAGCAAAAACGACCCCCCCCAAGAGGGTCCCCTCGCACCTGGCACCTGAAGCAAAGAGCACAACGACAGAAGGTGGACCCAGGGCTTTATTGGCGAATGGATGGCGAGTGTAGGGTTAATGACGGTTGCCGGAGCTCGAGAGCTCTGGCAAGGTGTTCGGATGCGGAATCTGGGCAGACTAATCGATTAAACCGCAAAATGAATGCACGAAACAGATCTTAAGGCTGGAAGCTAACTAAACGACGAGAAAATAAACAAAACACGACCTCAATTGGTTGTAAAAACCAAGAAGTGGACCTTACAGCCAAGGGCCGGAGATGGGGGTGGAGACGCCTCCGCGCCGCTCCTCCGCTCCTCCTAATGGTGAGGTGAGGTTGCTGTCACCTGCCTCTAACCTCAACACGCGAAAAAAGGAGAGGAAGATCGAGTGAAAAGGGTTCAAGGGAGAAAGGTGGTGATGGGTTTGGTTTTGAATGGGTGTGCGAGGTCGTGAAAATCGAGGTGTATGGCGTGCCTCAGTGATCCAATCCCCGAGCAAATCACTAGGCATGTAAGAGGACATCTCGAGGAGAAAAAGTGCTTTAGGACGCATCATGAATGGATGCAAGGTGCAGCCTCCAAGAAGGGGCAAAAAAAAAAGAAAAATTATGTCAGACATAGGTCATAGGAGTGGGTCAGAGAGTTGACCCGCCGGTCAACTCTCCAGACCCCCTGGTTGGTCCACGTGGACCAACCAGGAAAAATCCTGGAAAAATTCTTTGTAAATTCAATTAAAAATAGAAAACGAAATAATTAATTTTTGATTATTAAATAAAAATGTTTATTATTTTAAGAAGTATTTTATTACGATTTTTAATTATTTTTTAGAGGTATAAAAATTCAAGTTACCTTTTTAGACTTATATAGGTATATATATATTTCTATATTTCTATATTTTATTTTTATTTTGTGAATTTAATTTTATTTAATTTGTGAATTATTTTATAAATTTATAAAATATTTTTATATATTTAAATATATTTTTATTTTATTTTTCTGAAGTATTTTGTTCACTTAATAAAATAAAAGTATATTCTATATAGATGTATGTATTGGTTTTATACCTATGTATTATATATAAGTATTTTATTTTTGTATTTTCTCTAGGTTTTTATTCTAATTTTAATGCACATATATATATATATATATATAAATATTATTTATAAAATTATAAAATTATAAAATTATAAAAATAATGAATAAATAATAAAATGAATATTTTAATCTATACAAGTATACAAGTGGGGTTCCAAATTCAACTTTCAAACCGTAACTCCAAAAATACAAAACAACCTTCATTAAATAAATTATGAGAAATTATATACAATTAAAGGTGAGTTTGTTGCATTTCGAGTTTTTATTTGCGAGATACAGGTCTGGGAAATTGGGATTCTGGAATTTTATTCGGATTATATCTTTTTATCTGTACATTCTTTTTGTATGAAATCAATTTTGTATTTTTATATATTTAATTATCTACAACTTCCATGTTCAAAGTTTCTTTTTTTGAAGTATAAAAAGTGGAACCAAAAATAGGTCCCAAAAATGAATAAAGAATGAATTAAAGAAAAGGTATTTTTATTGTATTTTGGCCCTTATCTCCCCCTACTTTATTCCTTGTCGACCTAGTCATAGAGATGCCTAGGTCTAGGGGTTTCAGGTCATAAAATATTTACAATATTTATTCTTTTTCTTTTCTTTTCTTTATTCTATAATTTTGGCTTTAAAAACCACATTTTATACATTATTTACACAATAATGCATGGATGATAAGATGCCTAAATTAAGCCTATTTACACGCATTTATTAGGGGTTTTAAGGCCAAAATGATAGAATAAAGATGATGAAACGTAGATTCATCAATACCATGACAATGAAATGACGATAAGAATCGTCTTGTCAGGGATGTCCTCAGTGATTGGTGAATCAAACTCAGAAGTCTCAGGTATTTCTAGTCGGGAGAGGTGATCCACCACCACATTCTTGACTCCAGGCTTATCCTTTATAACAATGTCAAACTCCTGGAGTAGAAGGATCCATCTGGTTAGACGCAACTTCGAATCATTCTTGTCCATTAAATACCGGATGGCAGCGTGATTACTGAAAATAGTGACTTTGGATCCTATGATGTGGGACCTAGATTTGTCTAAGGTAAATATTATGACTAACATTTATTTCTCTATAACCGTGTAATTATGCTATGCAGAATCCAAAGTATTGCTAGCGTAGAGTATGACGTATGGAAGGCCATCTCTCCTCTGTCCCAATACAACTCCAACGACAAAATCGGAAGCGTCCGTCATGATCTCGAATGGGAGAGACCAGTCAAGTGGCTGAAGGACATGAGCCTCTACAACCATGTTCATGAGAGTATCAAAAGTCGAAAGACACTTATCATCAACGATAAACTCAGTGTCTTTTACGTGAAGATCAGATAACGATTGGGCAATTTTACTAAAATTTCGTATGAAACATCGATAGAAACTGACATGTCCAAGGAAAGACCGTAGCTTCTTCAGATTGGACGATGGATTGAGTTTCTTTATGATATCCACCTTGACTGGGTCAACTGGCGGTCTCTCTAGTTGCTCCTGAACCTTAGGTCCTGGAAGATCAGCTCTAGGATTCTCAGCGTTTGGATTGTTGCGTTGGGCTCACAGCTGAGTCAGCTCGACTCGAATATCATTCATGAGTCTACTTTTCTCCCTAATCTGATTCTGCATTATTTAAAGGGAAAAAGTAGACCGTTGTTGATTGTGACATGATCTATGATGACATAAGTGGTCTGCAATCCTTTACCAGTTATGTAGTCTGGAAAGGAAAAAGAATCTAAATCAGTCTTTGCCAAATATATGTGTAGTTGCTGATGATTATCGATAACTGGAGGTGATGACGGAAGATAATGAGTATGAGAAGAAATCGACGACGAGCTTCCATGCTTAGAGTCACGCCAAGAAGGAACAACTCGAGTGGATTTTGGTTTAGGACGAGAGACATCCCGAATTGATCTAGATGATTGGATAGGCTTGCGAGAGAGAGGATCGGTCAGAGTCGACCGAAGCGATCACCTTCCCATCAACTTGTTGATTATTGTTTATCAGATCTGGAAAGATTGGACTCACCACAGTCAAACGTAAAACAAACCTCGAGTTCACCAACACAAACTTGGTGATGACCGTTAGAGTTCAGTCATTTTTCTTTTCAATTTTACGATTGTTTGACAAACAATCTTTTCACATATTAGCAAGATCAAATAGGTGCCTAAAACTTCTACATCGTAGTGTCTCGTGTTCTCACTGAAATCACCAAGTCTTAGATGGTATGGAAGTAAGTACGGACAGTTTCCGGCTACCTGTGTTACTTGAGGACGGAGCCTTACGTAGTGTCCTCTAAACCTCCCACTCTGCGAAGTAAACTCGGACCATTTCCGGCTACCAGAGCGTACCCACTGATGATAAGATGATTAAAGGCGTGAACTAAGTAGTATTTCAATAGAAGTCCAGACTCTGACTCTACCTTATGGGCTCGTTTGGATGTAGGGTTGGGCAGGGTTGGCTTGGCCCAACCCGGGTTGGCCCTGCAATCAAACAGGGTTCTCCCCCTTACAGTTTACTATTCACAAGGGTACCCCTGCCCAACCCAACCCTGTCCAACCCTGCAACCCAACGGACCCTATGTGTCGTCCCTCACTCACTGATCTGGAGGTAGTACCTACGACGTAATTTCGGGGATTGCTCTCCCAATATAAGTGAAGTCACATTTATTTTATGATCAGATAGAATTAGCAGTCCCTGTTTTAATTTTCGATTTTCACTTTTTTTTGTTATTTTTAGAGAAAACGTCTAATGTATTTTTGCCTTTGGGTTCAGCCCTAGATACAATCACCTACGTGTCGTATCATAAGCAAACATCTAAGCTACGCTATAGTTCACAGAGAAGGGAAAAACCACAAGAATACTGACAAGCACCTATCTTGAAAAGCCGTGGAAAATTGTCAAGAAAAATCGCGATCGAAAAAGCCACGGTTGGTGTCCTTCTCCTTCAGGAGTACAACCTGCTAAAATAGACGCAGAGAAGGAGTACATGTCGGAATGCCTTTACGAGGTCCCTTTCTATGAAAACAAAAAAAATAGGTAAGTGCCTGATGAATCTCCATTCATCACTCTTTATTCTATTATTTTTTCTAGATATCTCGGCAAAATACCATGTATATGATTGTAAATACAATAAGTTACTAAAATGCATGCTTTGTGTAAATATGGAGAATTAGCATGTATTTGTGTAAAAATAAAAGAATAACGAAAAAAAGGAAAATATTTAGAATAAATATTGAGTGACCTGAACCCAAGAGAGGGCTAAATATGGGCTTGATCGCCAAATAAAACAAGTAGAGAGAGATAGGGCCATTCAACCATGTTCATTTTCCTTCTTATTCCTATACATTTTTAATTTTTATAAAAATGAAAAAAATGTGTTTGTATTAGTCTGTATATATTTCTAAAAATAAAATAAAATGAGAAGAATAAAATAAAATAAAAATAAAATCATTTCTCTCTCCTACCCTTGTACATACCATGTATATATCAATAATTCATCTATTTATATCACCCTTTAAATACAGATTAAAAATAAAAAAAAATTAGTTTATACCATAAATTTTATATTATAATTAAATAAAATATAAAATTGAGGGTATTTGTAAAAAAAAAAGAAATATAAATTAAAAAACAAAATACATAGGTATTTTATAACTGTATATAATATTATATTATGTATATACGTTAATTTATTATTCAAAAAACTAAATAAAAATCACTAAAAAATAACTTGAAAAAATATAAACTTTTTTTATTTTGTAAATATTTTTAAATTAATTTGTTTTCTATTTTTAATTTAATTTATAAATATTTTTACTATCTTTATTCTAATTGGTCTACGGGGGATTGTTGACCCCTGGTCAACTCCCCCCTGGACCACTTCCCTCACGGATCTGGTGCTGGCCCAGTTTACGCCAAATTTTCCCGCACTAGTCCAGACCGCATTCTGTTCGATTAGAAGCTCCGATTGTGGTGGAGCAATCCGTGATGCACGCCTGCCTACTCTCTTAGGGATCTGCTCCTTGGAATGCGCGCCCGATCCCCATCTTCTCGAACCTCAGCTCGTATAAAGCTTAACCTGGAACAACCATTTTCCGCATCTTCGGCCATTGTCTTCGCCCCCAGTGACCTACATTCTTCTCCTCGAGTGACATCGAGTGTAGGGGAGTGTTGCAGGGAGAGCTTGAAGCCCTAGGTCTAGCGAGCCCTCTCGCCGTGCTCCGGCATCCGGTGAGCTTAAGCCTCTGGAAGCGTCATTACATCGAGGCGACGATCCTAGGAGTTAGCTGACCTCCAACACAAACGCCTTCAGCCATCTGGTACCCTCGATAGCATCTACCCTTCTCTAGATTTCGATTCTTCCATTTACGACCACCGGACCTTCATCGGACCACCAAGCTCAATCCAATTATCCATCTGCCCTCCCGACCATCCCGTTATCCTCGTGAGACTCCTCTCCACGTTCTTCATCCCTCCGTTCTCCCTAGTTCCCCAGGAACAAGTAGACCGCTGTTGATTGCAGCAGGATCTATGATGACAAAAGTGGTCTGCAGTCCTTTACCAATTATGAAGTCTAGAAAGGAAAAAGAATCTAAATCAGTCTTTGCCAAATCAATGTGTAGTTCTGATGATTATCGAAAACTAGAGGTGATGATGGAAGAGAACGAGTAGGAGTAGAAATCGACGACGAGTGTCCAGGGTTAGAGTCACGCCCATGAGGAACAACTCGAGTGGATTTTGGTTTTGGACGAGAGACATCCCGAACTGATCTGGATGATTGGGTAGGCTTGCGAGAGAGAGGATCGGTCAGAGTCGACTAAAGCGATCGCCTTCCGATCATATTATTGATTATAGTTGATCAGATCTAGAAAGATTGGATTCACCACAGTCAAACGTAAAACAAACCCCGAGTTCACCAACATAACCCTGGTGATGACCATAAGAGTTCAGTTATTTTTCTTTTCAATTTTACGATTGTTTGACAAACAATCTTTTCACATATTAGCAAGATTAAATAGGTGCCTGAAACTTCCACGTTGTAGTGTCTCGTGTTCTCACCAGAAATCACCTAGTCTCAGCCAGTATGGAAGTTAGTATGGACAGCTTCCGGCTACACGTGTTACTTGAGGACGGAGCCTTATGTAGTGTCCTCTAAACCTCCCACTCTGCTAAGTAAACTCGGACCATTTCCGGCTACCCGAGCATACTCACTGATGATAAGATGATTAAAGATGTGAACTAGAGGTAGTATTTCAATAGAAGCCCAGACGCTGACTCTACGTTATGTGTCGTCCCTCACTCACTGATCTGGAGGTAGTACCTACAATGTAATTTCGGGGATTGATCTCCCAATACAAGTTAAGTCACATTTATTTTATGATCAGATAGAATTAGCAGTCCCTGTTTTAATTTTCGATTTTCACTTTTTTTTGGTTATTTTCAGAGAAAACGTCTAATGTATTTTTGCTTTTGGGTTCGGCCCTAGATACAATCACCTATGTGTCGTATCCTAAGCAAACATCTAAGCTAAGCTACAGTGCACAGAGAAGGGAAAAACCACAAGAATACTAACAAGCACCTATCGTGAAAAGCCGTGGAAAACTGTCAAGAAAAATCGCAATCGAAAAAGCCACGGTGGGTGCCCTTCTCCTCCATGAGTACAACCCTGGTAAAACAGACCCAGAGAAGGAGTACATGTCGGAATGACTTTATGATGTCCCTTTCTACGAAAACAAAAAAAATCGGCAAGTGCCTGATGAATCCCCATTCATCACTCTTTATTCTATTATTTTATATAGATATCTTGGCAAAATACCATGTATATTATTGTAAATACAATAAGTTACTAAAATACATGCTTTGTGTAAATATGAAGAATTAGCATGTATTTGTGTAAAAATAAAAGAATAAAGAAATAGAGAAAGAAAAGAAAATATTTATAATAAACATTGAGTGACCTGAACCCAAGAGAGGGCCAAATATGGGCCTGATCGCCAAATAAAAGAAGTAGAGAGGGATATGGCCATTCAACCATGTTCATTTTCCTTCTTATTCGTATATATTTTTATTTTTTTATAAAATAAAAAAAAATGTGTTTGTATTAATCTGTATATATTTCCAAAAATAAAATAAAAATGAGTAAAATGAAATAAAATAAAATAAAATCATTTCTCTCTCCTACCCCATCTTCTCGAACCTCAGCTCGTATAAAGCTTGACCTGGAGCCCCCATTTTCCGCATCTTCGGCCATTGTCTTCGCCCACAGTGACCTTCATTCTTCTCCTCGAGTGACAACGAGCGTGGGGGAGTGTTGCAGCAAGAGCTTGAAGCCCTTAACACTTGGTCAGGCGAGCCCTCTCACCGTGCTCCGCTGTCTAATGAGCTTGAGCCTCTGTAAGCATCATTACATCGAGGCGACGATCCCAGGAGTTAGCTGGCCTCCAGCATAGACGCCTTCAGCCATCAGGTACCCTCGATAACATCTACCCTTCTCTAGATTTCGATTCTTCCATTTCCGACCACTGGACCTTCATCGGACCACCTAGCTCAATCCGATCATCCATATGTTCTCCCGACCATCCTATCATCCTCGCGAGACTCCTCTCCACGTTCTTCACCCCTCCGTTCTCCCTAGTTCGCCCTGGAACAAGTAGACCGATGTTGATTGCGACATGATCTATGATGACAAAAGTGGTCTGTAGTCCTTTACAAGTTATGTAGTCTAGAAACGAAAAAGAATCTAAATCAGTCTTTGCCAGATAAATATGTAGCTGTTGATGATTATCGATAACTGGAGGTGATGATGGAAGAGAATGAGTAGGAGAAGAAATCGATGACGAGCTTCCAAGGTTAGAGTTATGCCCAGAAGGAACATCTCGAGTGGATTTTGGTGTAGGACGAGAGACATCCGGAACTGATCTAGATGATTGGGTAGGCTTGCGAGAGAGAGGATCGGTCAGAGTCGACCGAAGCGATCACCTTCCCATCATCTTGACGATTATAGTTGATCAGATCTGGAAAGATTGAACTGACTACAGTCAAACGTAAAACAAACCCCGAGTTCACCAACACAACCCTGGTGATGATCGTAAGAGTTCAATCGTTTTTCTTTTCAATTTTACGATTGTTTGACAAACAATATTTTCACATATTAGCCAGATCAAATTGGTGACTGAAACTTCTACGTCGTATTGTCTCATGTTCTCACCAGAAATCACCTAGTCTCAACTAGTATGGAAGTAAGTACGGATAGTTTCCGACTACCCGTGTTACTTGAGGACGGAGCCTTATGTAGTGTCCTCTAAACCTCCCACTCTGCTAAGTAAACTCGGACCATTTCCGACTACCCGAGCATACTCACTGATGATAAGATGATTAAAGACGTGAGCTAAGTAGTATTTCAATAGAAGCCCAGACTCTGACTCTACCTTATGTGTCGTCCCTCACTCACTGATCTGGAGGTAGTACCTACGATGTAGTTTCGGGGATTGCTCTCCCAATACAAGTGAAGTCACATTTATTTTATGATCACATAGAATTAGCAGTCCCTGTTTTAATTTTTTATTTTCACTTTTTTTGTTATTTTCAAAGAGGACGTCTAATGTATTTTTGCTTTTGGGTTCGGCCCTAGATACAATCACCTATGTGCCGTATCCTAAGCAAACATCTAAGCTAAGCTACAGTGCACAGAGAAGGGAAAAACCACAAGAATACTAACAAGCACCTATCTTGAAAAGTCGTTGAAAACTGTCAAGAAAAATCACGATTGAAAAAGCCGCGGTGGGTGCCTTTCTCCATCAGGTGTACAACCCTGGTAAAACATACCCAGAGAAGGAGTACATGTCTGAATGCCTTTATGAGGTCCCTTTCTACGAAAACAAAAAAATTAGGCAAGTGCCTGATGAATTCCCATTCATCACTCTTTATTCTATTATTTTATCTAGATATCTTGTCAAAATACCATGTATATGATTGT
This sequence comes from Ottelia alismoides, assembly GCA_037367405.1. Taxonomy (NCBI): domain Eukaryota; kingdom Viridiplantae; phylum Streptophyta; class Magnoliopsida; order Alismatales; family Hydrocharitaceae; genus Ottelia; species Ottelia alismoides. Next base: position 348,868 of record JAZKJV010004753.1, read on the forward strand.
AAATACAATAAGTTACTAAAATGCATGCTTAGTGTAAATATGAAGAATTATCATGTATTTGTGTAAAAATCAAAGAATAAAGAAATAAAGATAAAAAGGAAAATATTTAATAAATATTAAGGGACCTGAACCCAAGAGAGGGCCAAATATGGGCTTGATCGCCAAATAAAACAAGTAGAGACATAGGGCCATTCAACCATGTTCCTTTTCCTTCTTATTCGTAAATATTTTTATTTTTTATAAAAATAAAAATGTGTTTGTATTAATCTGTATACATTTCTAAAAATAAAATAAAAATGATAAAAATAATATAAAATAAAAGAATCATTTCTCTCTCCTATCCTTGTACATACCATGTTTATATCAATAATTCATCTATTTATATCTCCCTTATAAATACAGAATAAAAATAAAAAAATTATTTTATACTCTAAATTTTATGTTCTAAATAAATAGAATATAAAATTGGGGTATTTGTACAAAAATAAGAAATAAAAAATAAAAATACATATGTATTTTATAAATGTATATAATATTATATTATGTATATATATTAATTTATTTCTCAATAAAATAAATAAAAATCACTAATAAACATTTCAAACATTTCACTAAAAAATAATTTCAAAAATAATAAACATTTTTTATTTTGTAAATATTTTGAAATTAAACCACTTTCTATTTTAGTATAATTTATAAATAATTTTTACTATCTTTATTTTGATTGGTCAACGGGGGATTATTGACCCCAGGTCAACTCCCACCCTTGACCACTTCCCTCGCGGATCTGGTGCTGACCCAGTTTTTGCCAAATTTTTCCGTACTAGTCCAGACGCCATTCCGTTCGAGTAGAGGCTCTGATTGTGGAGGAGCAATCCATGATCTACGCCTGCCTACTCTCTTACGGATCCGCTCCTTAAAATGTGTGCCCAATCCCCATCTTCTTGAACCTCAGCTCGTATAAAGCTTGACCTGGAGCCGCCATTTTCTGCTTTTTCGGCCATTGTCTTCGCCCCCATTGACCTCCATTCTTCTCCTCGAGTGATAACGAGCGTAGAGGAGTGTTGCAGCGAGAGATTGAAGCCCTTAGCCCTAGGTCCGATGAGCCCTCTCACCGTGCACCACCATCCGGTGAGCTTGAGCCTATGGAAGCGTCATTCCATCGAGGTGACGATCCCCGGAGTTAGCTGACCTCCAACACAGACGCCTTCAGCCATCAGGTACCCTCGATAGCATCTACCCTTCTCTAGATTTCGATTCTTCCATTTCCGACCATCGGACCTTCATCGGACCACCTAGCTCAATTTGATCATCCATCTTCCCTCCCGACCTTCCCATCATCCTCGCGAGAATCCTCTCCACGTTCTTCACCCCTCCATTCTCCCTAGTTCTCCCAGGAACAAGTAGACCGATGTTCATTGCGGCATGATCTATGATGACAAAAGTGGTCTGCAGTCCATTACCAGTTATGTAGTATGGAAAGGAAAAAGAATCTAAATATGTCTTTCCCAAATCAATGTGTAGCTGCTGATGATTATCGATAATTGGAGGTGATGATGGAAGAGAATGAGTAGGAGAAGAAATCGATGACGAGCTTCCAGGGATAGAGTCACGCCCGGAAGGAACAACTCGAGTGGATTTTGGTTTAGGACGATAGACATCCGGAACTGATCTGGATGATTGGGTAGGCTTGCGTGAGTGAGGATCGGTCAGAGTCGACCGAAGCGATCGCCTTCCCATCATCTTGTTGATTATAGTTTATCAGATCTGGAAAGATTGGACTGACCATAGTAAAACGTAAAACAAACCCTGAGTTCACCAACACAACCCTCGTGATGACCGTATGAGTTCAGTCGTTTTTCTTTTCAATTTTACGATTGTTTGACAAACAATCTTTTCACATATTAGCAAGATAAAATAGGTGCCTGAAACTTTTACGTCGTACTGTCTCGTGTTCTCACCAAAAATCACCTAGTCTCAGCCAGTATGGAAGTAAGTACGGACAGTTTCTGGCTACCCGTGTTACTTGAGGACGGAGCCTTACGTCCTGCTAAGTAAACTTAGACCATTTCTGGCTACCCGAGCATATCCACTGATGATAAGATGATTAAAGGCGTGCTCTAAGTAGTATTTCAATAGAAGCCCAGACTCCGACTCTACTTTATGTGTCGTCCCTTACTCACTGATATGGAGGTAGTACCTACGATGTAATTTCGGGGATTGCTGTCCCAATACAAGTGAAGTCACATTTATTTTATGATCAGATAGAATTAGCAGTCCCTGTTTTAATTTTCAGTTTTCACTTTTTTTGGTTATTTTCAGAGAAAACATCTAATGTATTTTTGCTTTTGTGTTCGGCCCAAGATACAATCATCTATGTGTCGTATCCTAAGAAAACATATAAGCTAAGCTACAGTGCGCAGAGAAGGGAAAAACCACAAGAATACTAACAAGCACCTATCAAGAAAAGCCGTGGAAAACTGTCAAGAAAAATCGCGATCGAAAAAGCCGCGTCTACGAAAACAAAAAATAGGCAAGTGCCTGATGAATCCCCATTCATCACTCTTTATTCTATTATTATATCTAGATATCATGGAAAAATACCATGTACATGATTTTAAATACAATAAGTTACTAAAATGCATGCTTTGTGTAATTATGAAGAATTAGCTTGTATTTGTGTAAAAATAAAAGAATAGATAAAAAAGGAAAAAAGGAAAATATTTAGAATAAATATTGAGTGACCTGAACCCAAGAGAGGGCAAAATATGGGCCTGATTGCCAAATAAAACGAATAGAGAGAGATAGGGCCATTCAACCATGTTCATTTTCCTTCTTATTCGTATATATTTTTATTTTTTATAAAAATAAAAATGTGTTTGTATTAGTCTTTATAAATTTCTAAGAATAAAATAAAAATGAGAAAAATAAAATAAAATAAAAATAAAATCATTTCTCTCTCCTACCCTTGTACAAACCATGTATATATCAATAATTCATCTATTTATATCACCCTTATAAATACAGAATAAAAATAAAAAAATTATTTGATACTCTAAATTATATAATATAAATAAATAAAATATAAAATTGGGGTATTTATATAAAAATAAGAAATAAAAAATAAAAATACAAAATATATAGGTATTTTATAACTGTATATAATATTATATTATGTATATACATTAATTTATTTTTCAAGAAAATAAATAAAAATCACTAAAAAATAATTTAAAAAATAATAAACATTTTTTATTTTGTAAATATTTTTAAATTAAATCATTTTCTATTTTTAATTTAATTTATAAATATTTTTTACTATCTTTATTCTGATTGGTCCACGGGGGATTGTTGACCCCAGGTCAACTCCCCCTGGACCACTTCCCTCACGGATATGGTACTGACCCAGTTTTGCCAAATTTTCTCGCACTAGTCCAGACCCCATTCCATACGATTAGAGGCTCCGATTGTGGAGGAGCGATCCGTGATCCACGCCTGCCTACTCTCTTAGGGATCCGCTCCTTGGAATGCATGCCCGATCCCCATCTTCTCGAACCTCAGCTCGTATAATGCTTGACCTAGAGCTGGCATTTTCTGCATCTCCGGCCATTGTCTTCGACCCCAGTGACCTCCATTCTTCTCCTCGAGTGACAGCGAGCGTAGGGGAGTGTTGCAGCGAGAGCTTGAAGCCCTTAGCCCATGGTCCGACGAGCCCTCTCGCGGTGATCTGCCATCCGGTGATCTTGAGCCTCTGGAAGCGTCATTCCATCGAGGTGACGATCCCAGGAGTTAGTTGACCTCCCACACAGACGCCTTCGGCCATCAGGTACCCTCGATAGCCTCTACCCTTCTCTAGATTTCGATTCTTCCATTTCCGACCACTAGACATTTATCGGACCACCTAGCTCAATCTGATCATCCATCTACCTCCCGACCATCCCATCATCCTCGCGAGACTCCTCTCCACATTCTTCACCCCTCCTTTCTCCCTAGTTCGCCCAAGAACTGGGACCCCATCTCTCCTCCTTCGTCTCCTCGCTGGAGAGCTCCGCTCCGCCTCACACGTCCACCCATTTTGCCCATAACCGGGTCGAGGCACCTTGCCCTCGACCTAGCTTTCTTTCTGTGCCAGTTCGTATGAGATTGGACCTCATCTGGAGGTTCTATCATTAAAGCACAACACTCTAGGTTCTTGACGTCGCTGGGGACCTCCAGGACTTCCCGGCCCCATCGGAGCCTACTGACAGCTGTGGACCACCACCGACAGCATTTCACCTATCAGAGAAGCATCGGAGGATCCCCCAGGCGCGTCTAATGGTCGGACGAACTTCATCGGCGAGCTATTCATACACGATCCTCCTCCGCCATCTGATCGAGCTCCTCCGCTAGGTCTCATCTCCGCCATCCATCTGCGGCGAGCTCGCAGCCATTCGATCCATCCGAGGATCTGATCTGAAGCGTTGATCGTCAAAGGGGTACCGGCTAATCCAGACCGTTCGATCTTAAGTGGAATGCGCTTTGACCGTTGGATCTGTAATAAAGGGTAAATTACTCTTAGGCCCTTATCTTTGTCTACATTTCATTTCAGTCCTGTAAATAGTTTTAGAAGTCTGTTTATTTTGGACATTTTGCATGTAGGACCTTGTGTTTGTTCTAAATTGCAATTTAGTCCTTCTATATGTGGAGCACGCGCATCTACATGTGACGTTTAGGGTTATTTACATATTTTCGCCTGAACTTTTTTGCTGTTAGTGATTGCAATTTTTTATAAACAGGAATGACAATTGTACCCCTTTCTGTGTGAATCATGTGCTTTCCTCGTGCCATTTTGGGCTTTTTGCAATATCAGCCCCGGATTTCTTTCTAGTGTTATTATTTGGCTGGAAGGTTTTATTTATTTACACTTAGGTCCCTATCACTATGTATGTTTTATTGGTTGAATAAAATATCAAATTGACTCCAAATCGTGTGAAATTTGGACACGGGGCCCCTGACACTATTTAAAAATTTCATTGAATTTTAGGGAAATTTTTGTTTTCATTTTATATTTTTAAAAATTCAAAAACCCCTTATTTTGCTTCTGTTTGAATTTAGAAATCAACTAAAAATATCAAAAGACTCCAAAAATTCAAAAATATTAGTGTTAACTTGTTTTGTGGTATTCTTGATTCTGTGAAATTTTTGTTGCTTTTGGATATATAAAACCCCTAAAAATTGAGACACCCATAAAACCTTAGAAAAATCATAAAAAATTCAAAAAAAAATAAAAAAATGCAATTTCTTTTCCAGTAGTTAGATTTTTATCTTTATTTTATCATAAAATGATCTCTGGAATTTTATAGTCTATTTAGTTATTTTTTAAATAGCCTTTAGATTCTGGATGCACATTGGTTTTTTTTGTTTCCCTTCTTTCATTTTTAGAAAAATAACTAAAAATCATAAAAATCTGAGAAAAATACCAAAAACACTTGAAAAAGTATAAAATCCAAAAATATCTTTATTGCAATTTTCTGTCTTGTTTTGAGATGTGAACTAATTTGTTAATTGTGACTTTTTCCATCCTTTCTACATTTTCTTTATAATTCAAAATCACAAAAAAATTTAAAAACCTAAAAATCCACTAAAAATAATTTTATCTTTTCATTTTGATTTCTGACTACTTCGTAGGCTCTTAGACAATCCGTGCTACTTTAGTTCGACCCTCGTAGCTATACTAGGCTAAATAAAATAACGAGACCGCTATTTGGACTGATTTGTTGTTTTCCTTAATTTGGTGGTTCACAATTTTTCTTGTTGACCTAGCCTCACGATTCGAGTCGCAACGACCCTGATTTATACCTTCACTCGGATCACGAGGGATTTTTCATGGTCATCAGAATGGCGCCGTTGCTGGGAAGCACAACTTAGTAGTCAGTTTTCTTTTGCGGCTTTTTTAGCTTTTCTGTTTATATTTGTATATATTTCTCATCTCATTTCATCTTCATATTTTTATAATAATCCGTATCTAACACACTCTTGTTTACTTTTCTAGCGAGGGCCTGAGGACCGAAGCGGCTTTCTTAGGGAAGCCGACTCAATCGCGGGAGTCAGAGGCAGCTCTTTTCTGTATAAAGTCGTAAAAGAGCGCGAGGAAGGCGGACATGAGCTCGAGAGCATAGAATAACCGTAGATTAGCCGTAGAGTAGTTTATTTTTCTATAGACTTATTATTGTAATAATACTGAACCAACATGGAAATTCAGACTTGTGGTAATTGTCGGGGTCTGTTTCGCCGAGCACCGGTGTGCTCGAGGGACCTCACCGCGATTTTTGCCAGTTTTGGTTTTTATCGCCTTTTCACTTCTTATCTGATTTATGAGGATTTAGCTTTAGCCGTTGGATTTTATCTTATTGTGATGTAATTAATTTAAGCCCAACCCTAATATCTGCATGCACCTATAGATCGATAATTGTACCTAATTAATCAACTCACTAAGAAAAAGTCGGCTTAATTAGGTTCGAGTCCACGTGCCGTGAGGAACCACATACAACGCGTGCAACATCCGTTGTGGCGGACATCGAGTGGTTCCCAAGATCGGACTCAGGACTTTAGTTTGATTACCTGACTATTATTCTTCGCATGTAGAATTGCTTCGTCTAAGGCCATTTTCCTCGTGCATCATATAGACAGTTTTATTTCTTTCTTTACTTTTATGCACGGATCACTCTGCATGTAGAGAGCTGGAGTCCGGTACACATTTGTTACTCTGCATGCATCATCGTGTTTAATCGCGTATCGGTTTTTTTGCCTTCTCCCCTAGTTTTTGGAGTTAAAATAGCCAGGAGAAAAATTCATTAAGCGTTGTTTGCTTGAAAAATATCTAAAAAACAAAATCTATAAAATTGGGACTGCTAAACACACTTGACCCTAAAAGACATCTCACTTAAAAATCTATCTTGGGGAGAGTAACCCCCTCATTATTTAGTTTGTATGAGAGAGAGAGTGACCCGCTCACTAGGCTAGAGCCACATCTGATTTCTCATCAGACTATCGTCCTTTTATAAGGGACAGTCTGTTGGGTGTATTGGATTCCTATCAGCTCGCTTAATCGCTCTGAAAGACTGATCTGATCACCTAAATAAAATTGACAAGATAATTGACCAAACCTTTACGATCTCCAGCTCCACGTTGAGTAGGTGAACCGGGGGTTTGCTTTCCCATCTTGTGTGTTTCCAGATCTCATCCGCCTTCACTCGCCAGATCAAGATGATGGGCGGGAGGTCTCTTAGGCAACCCTTGGTTACACTGCATTATAGCACTCCAGCCCACTCATCTAGGTTGGTTCGTGAGAGACGAGACCCGCTCTCTAAACCTGAGTTCGATTCCTCCTTGTTCCCCCTTGACCACCCTTCTACCACCAGTTTTGAGATACCAGTGCCTGATCAGAGAGAGTAACAGCCAGTTGATTTATCGGCATCTGAGTTTGGGTCTGTTGCCTTAGCAGAGACCATGGCCAGCAACGAGGAGCACACCGATGGTCCCAGACCAGAGAAAACTTATGTATTGGACTAGGGTGCGATCAACAACACCCTGTTAGCCTCCCTTGAGACGATGCAGAGACAAATTCGAGATCAAGGGGCTTTCATGGTTGAGATGCATAGGGAGATGGAGAGACTGTGAGCAGATAGAGATCAGCTGAGAGCCGATGGTGAGGGAGATGTTCCAGATCAGCCTGAGGAGCCGATCCAGCCAGCACCAGCCAGACTAATGCAGGAATTGCACAACCCTGGATCGATGCTCACACACCGATGGATCGTGCTTCCAGCGATTATGGGAGAATTCAAGTTCCCCCTGAAGGATATTGTGAATCCTCAAGCGCATCACGGAAGCGTGTCGATCGCATCGTATGCAATCAGAGCAACTAGTCGTACTAGATGCTAGATGCAGCGAAAATTAAAATTTTTAACTTTAAAGATGAAACCACATGATCACGAGAACATTTCTCGGATCGTTTCATCAAACCACAAAGTATAAGGAATACCTCTTGAAGCGTGGTTGTGATCGCGAGATCCCAAAGTAGAGATCCTCCTATCTTAAGTCCGATCCACGAAGAACGCACTTGCGGGCGTGATGATGAGTCACGTTCCTTCCCGCAATCCTCGATGAAGATCCAAGTGATGGCTCCCCTGATTTCGTCAAACGAAATCCGTCGTCTTCCTTTAGAGCAAGCAACTCCAAAGAAGATGGAGATCCACGAGTCGTCGAAGAAGAAGCCGAGAGTCTCTCCTTTCTCAATACAAAGTGGACGACCACTTAATGGAGAAGAGAAAGAGAGAGAGGGTGAGAATGAGAAAGAGAGAGGGAGAGAGTTGTCACCTTGTACAACTCTTAATGATGTCCCCTGGAGAGGCTACCCTAGCCCTCCTTATATACTAGTTTTGGATCCAACGGATCTCAATCCATGGGACACATGGATCCAAGGGATATGCTTGGTCCATGATAAATCAATGGCCATGATTTGTTGTTGGTTAAAAACAACAACATCAATTCAAACATTAATTAACTAAGAGATAATATGATAAATGTAATGGAGCTAACCACCCTCCTAAAAAGGGGGGGGGGGCGTCACCCATGAACCATTCATGGGTGACGCCACCTATGAAGGTGGTTATTGCTCCATTTTATTTATTTAATTATTCCTTAATTAATCACAAAAAAATATTCACAAAAATAATTCTAAATTAATTTGTGAATATTTCAATCATGCCATTGAATATTATGTGAATCATATTCACAACCCAAACTAGTTAGTAAATTGCATTTCCAATTAATTAACAAATGTGAATCCAATCCACATTATTAATTAACAAATGCTATTTACATAAATTCTCTCTCTTATTATATGTATATTATAAATCATATTTATAACACACATATATCATGGATAGTGTTATCCACATTCTCTTAATCTTTGATAATTAAATCTCATTTAATTATCTTAGATAATCATTTTCACAATATGAATCATATTCATATTTAAGCTTGATAATTAAATCACATTTAATCATCAAGTCCTTGCTTGGATATTTCATCAAAAGAATTATTCTTGAACTCTTTCAAGAATAATGTGCTTTCTCCGCAGATACTTGGAGATAAGGACAGGGCGATTGTATTGTTCCACGTATAGTGACTTGGATGTTGAGATCTCGTCTCAAATCTAGATCGTACGAACCTCCCACAGATGCTTGATTAAATCAAGACCGCAAATCCAATCTTCTCATTGAATCTGAATCTCATTCAGATCAATGTCCAACACTTGGACTAAGATCAGAATGCTTCTCTAATGGAAGGAGTCACTAAAATCCAGACCTGTTTCATCACTCCCTCGGAATGGAAGCGTCATGGATATACAATCGTTTATGATCACATCACCCTCAGGTATTCCTAAAAGATGTACATCCTGCATACTGGAAGACCCATGGTCAACCCGAAGATCAAGATCAATTTTACACTGTCTTCTTCAGGGTTTGATCACTAAGTTTCTCATTTGATCATTGGGATTTGGTATTGATCATATACTTTCCAAAAGCATATATCATACCTAGGTCTTGATCATATACTTTCCAAAAGTATATATCAAACCTACAAATTCAGTCAAGCTTCCAAAGCGAGACGACCGTGCACGGAATTTGATTCTTCCCAATATCTCATGAGTGAGCTCATGTCTTCCGGTTTAGTAGTGAACCTGTATGATCCCTTTGAGAGATCGTATTACTCATATGCCCTTATATGCACACCAACGCGCCGGTGTATAGACCTTGGTTAGGTCATCAACCTATTGGTCTGTCAAATGTACATACTCAGACATATAGCAATACATCTGTCTCCGGTCACAGGATGCGTGCCTATGCTGTGACAGCATTCAACATAGGACTTCGGTTATCTCGATCTCGTTAAGTCAACTCTTTGACCTAACTAATATGACACCTCCGAATCTCTATTCCTATGCAGAGGACCTGCATCAAGAGGTCGGTCAGATATAAGCCTATGTGAGAAAGGATTGCCATCTCCTACTCAGGCTGGAGATCACATCTTAATAATCATTTGACGGTGCTTGATGAGTCCTCAATCTAACCCTTTAGATGTTCATCCAAGCACCAGCCTCTATGATTCAATAAGTGTATCAACAGCTGTATGATCATTAAGATAGCCATGGTACATAACCCTAATTGTACAGAGGGACCTATTATGCAAATTATTTATTCTTCATTTCAGATCAGGGAATGATATTTGCAATAACATTTATTGCATAATGGCTCGCCGTGGGCTCACATGTCCTACAATCTCCCACTAGCCCAAAGAGCCATTAATGGGCTAATCATTTAAACTCACACTCATGTGACAATCATAGGCTATTTAGAAATAGCTAGGTAAGTTGATCAATCACTCTGTTCCCAAAAGACTATGCCAAGTCCTTTTACGGCACTTGCATATCCCTAGGTAACAGTGCTCGCATCCAATGCGAATGTTGCATCTAATGCAACCAATACTCAATCTAGTCAAAGCGGTTATAGTGTCCTTGACACTATTGCTTCAATAACTATTATAACCAGTTTTTTTTCATAATCCTTATCAGAATACCCTTATTCCTGGAGATCACTATCTCCTACGGTATTCGCAGTTAAGACCTTTTAGATTTTCATCTAAAAATCTTAATTTCTTGAAGATATTGTTATTACTGCAATCAAGTGTTCTATCTCCATAGTAGGATTAGTAACAGTTTACTACTCCCACTGCATGGCAGATATCTGGCTTTTGTACACATCAAGCATACACTTAGCTTCTCGTAACTGATGCACAAGTGCAAGCAGTTTTAGCATTCACTTCCTCAACTCATTGAGGTGCTATCCCTTTTGATAGGTCAATACCAAATCTCAAGGGAAGGAAGCCTTTCTTGGAATTTCCAAGAATGGAATATGTCCAAGGTGTACTACAAATGTGACAGTCCCAATACCCTCTTTTCTTTGCTTCTGAACAACTTCAGAACTAAGATGTAAGAGGTATTATTGAGATCATATCTCAAGGTATGGAATAGCCAGTCTATAAAACACTTATTATCATCCTTATATCATTCCAAATGATTAGGATATTATCTACATTTAGCACGATGAACACAATGGCACTCCCACTAAGCTTCACATGGTACATCAAGATTCTATTTGAAATCATAACATTTATAATTTCATCAAATCTTATGTTCCAACTTCAAGAAGCTTATTTGAGTCCACACATGGATTTCCTTAGCTTTCACACCTTACTTTCCCCAAACATGAAGCCCTGGGGCTACTTCATGTGAATATCCTCAGAGAGGTATTTTTTTAGAGGAATGCAATCTTGACTTACATCTTGAAGATGCAACAGTCAAGTTGTGCAGCTAGGATTAGCAATATTCTGATGATTTCAAGCATGGTTTCCAAAGAGCAAGTATCATTGCAAGCAATGTCTTCTCTTACGGTGTGCAGCTCATGGCTACGAACCGAGCTTTGAAGGTCTCTACCTTCTCATCAGGTTCCTCTTCTCTTGAAGATCCATTTACACCTTAATGGGTCTAACCCTTATAGGTGGATCCTCGAGGGTCCATATACAACACTTGTATATGAAGTCTACTTTAGACTTTATTGCTAATATCCATCTTTCCATGTCATGATCTTTAAGAGCTTCATCACATGAAGTCCGATCATTGTCAGACTTGACTGACACATGGAATACATCCTCAAACTCATTTGAAGAGGTATTAATGTTTCATCTTTAATTATCCTATTAGTTTCCGATTTTAGGAGCCTCATTATCTTCTCAAGATTAAATGAGTTCCTATACTTCATTTTCATCTTGATTCTCAAGAGTCTGAATTCTCCAAGAATCACATTCTCAGAGATGAGATCTTTTAAGAATCTCAAGGTCATAAAGTAGGTATCCAATACCATACTTTATTTTCCTAATGAAGTAGCACTCTCAAGTGCTAGATTCCAGCTTACATGCATGGAACCTTATTAAGGATATATATTGTAGTCTCTACCACACATATATACCAGGAAACTAAGAGGATAATTATGCTAAAATTCATCATTGATCAAATCATGTTACACATGATCCAATTGTATCTCCCTACAACTCTATTGAGTTCAGGTTTATCAGGAGGAGTGAGATAGAAATGATATTCATATCTCCATAAGGTATTCTTTGAATTTTATCTAATAGGTACTTGCTACCTTGGTTAGATCAAATTCATTTATCTTTCTTCAAATTTTGATTCTAAACCAAAATTGTGAAATCTTTGAACATTTCAAAGGTTTCTTAGTTGAAGAGAAGAAAACTTATATCATACATAATCATCAATAGATATCACATATCCATAATGTTTACTATGATATAGATGATCTACATACATCAATATGTATGAGATCTTGAATACCTCGACATCTAACACCATTCCCAGAGAAGGGTGTATTGGACATTTTACTTTGAATACAATATTCACAAGTATGTAAGATTTGAAATTTTAGACACTCTAAAGTTTCATATCTTACTAGTCTATTGATCAAATCAACAGACAAACATCCAAGGCTTGATGCCAGATCATTGTCAGATGATCTTCATCCTCCTATTGATCTATCAAGGTTTAATTTTCAGTATTAGAAATCTTAATGAACCATTCATTAATTTTCTAATTTTGTGGAGTCCACTAGATGTTAGATTACTATCTGAAATACTTCCATCATAACTCTTTATGATAGTTCTATCTCATAATTCATGTTTATTTCCAACATTTAGAAACAAACAATGAGGGTATTCTAATATCTAGGTCATAGAGACATTCTCCAAGACTAAGGGCTCTCCCACTGAGAATATGAAGTCCATCTATCCAACAGAGACTGCTGTAACAATTACAACAATATCCATGTAGATGACTACTAAACCTTAAGATCAAATTTCTAATCTTCTAATATATATGCAACCAATTGCAAATGTCATTAGAAGATTGGGATACAATTGTCAGACTTTATCTAATGAAATAAGTAAGTCAAAGTCAATGATTATATGTAGATTATTCTGATGCTCTATCTGAGTCCTTCACTAAGGATTTTAGATAGATTTGATAGTCATACTATCAACACATCAACTTATTGCAGTATTGGCATTCATCCAACTCTTTGGATGTCATATGGAAGTCACAGAAGTAGGTCAACTCTTTGACTTTCCTTCTTACTCGGGTCCGACCCATGCTTCCACTGTGCTCTCTTAATCTATAAACAACCATTGCTTAAGACTAAGGATCTCTTATGTTAAATTCAAAAGAATTCAATGTAAGAGCATTTCAACATTTATACATGCTTCATTAAATTCATACAATATGAATATCATAAAGCTTCATGAATGACTTGAGTATAGATAGTAGAATGATGACACTCATCATATCTACATTCATCTTAACTCATGGAGACTTAGGTTCAGGTAGGTATTCAAACATTTTGAATACATCATCTCTTTCGAGCTACCATTCTACATAATGCAGAGAACCATGTCATTCAAGATTAAATGTCTAGAGCACATTTGTATGCCAAAATATCTTCTTTTATTTTATAAGGATTATTTGACAATTACGATCACCATCGACATGTCACTTCCAAAGTACACTCGATGAAAGATCAAGACTATAGAGACATACAAATGCTAAGGTGATGTCTTATTGTCTTATTTAATTGCCTTTCCTCATTATGTTGAGGGAACTTGCACATTGCAACCACATACATTATGTGTTCAATTGCAAGTACAATATCTGGATCATGAGTCCAATCAAAGATATTTTTATTGGTTATCATTGAGTATAACATTGAGTGGGTTTAAGGAAGGATTATCTGAAATAAGAAATTTGCATAAGGGTATATATATTATATATATACATATTTTACTTTGATTTAGGAATTTTTTATATCAAAGTTGTCTTGCCTTGTCAACACTGAAAGGTCATTCCCTTAATCACTTTCAATGTAAGAGATATTCTTACCATTATATCTCTAGCAAGATCTGGGATCTCCTTTCCTATCTTCGTTGCATCCCAATAATATGAGAACCTACAACTCGGATAAAAAGAAGCGGGAACACATTCCTCCTTGCAAGTCCAACTTGCATCTCCCAATTCGGTCTTTAATACCTGGGCCCACCACCCCTAAGGCAATGTTGACCCGTCATTAATTGAACCAACCGTCAACAGGCTTAATACTCGCTATACGCAATCCAATATCGCCCCAATAATATGAGGACCCGATATTGGGGTCACTACGTATACGGCCTTACTCTTTCGAGAAGCAAAGAACCTGATCCAATTAAATCATGCACAGGATCTGTCACTTCGGACAGACGTCTCCCATACACAACAACTGGCGACAAAATCCTTTGCCTTGACGGGAGACCATGGATGTCACTTATGTGATCCTCCATCTCATATTCAAATTGTAATTAATTATCGTGAATCATATTGACATAATTAATTCTTCCAAGGGAAAATACACATCTATTCATAATAGAGTGTTTATTGGATATAATTAATTTAATCACATTAAATTAATCATCAATCCAATCATCAATCAACAAACATCTCTTTTACTTGAATAGTAGGTATATACTCAAAGTACGTATTATTCGAATTTTAATAATTAGAAAAATACACATTGTCTGTCTCCGGTATTATACAGTCCCTACCTGCTGTCATGGCCAGTACCGACGAGAGTGGGACGGACCACATACGTTGCAACCCGCTACCCCAATGCTCTCCGACTAGGCACCACATCCGCCTCGGGAAAGGATAATACCAGATAGACCATCATGTACTTTGAGATGTTCATCGGTTTTTCAACCGAAGTTATACCATATAATATAAATCAAAACATTTTTGATTATAAGGAGATTTGCTAGACAAATCCCCAATCCTATTCAAGCAAAAGGGTTTTCATGTAAAAGTTGTCCTACAACAATTGTAGGATAAACTATGGTTTTCATGAAAGCAATGTTTGTTGATGAACCAATGATCAAGATCTAATATCTCATCATTGTGGTTTAGGCAAGTGTCATTCAATGAAATAATTATCTCTTTAAATATTTCACAAATATTTATCACTAATTATTCCAGAAAATTAACAATTAATTTTCATCATGATAATTGAATGACATATCACAAGGTTCAAGATCAAAATTGTTAATTTCCAGCAGTGACCCCCAATCACTAAAATTAACTTATCTTGATCAATTTAAATCCAAAAAATGCAAACTCAGTTTCCAAAGATTGCCTATTTGATTTATTAAAGAACCCAAGTGATAATTCACGCATTTCAAGGCGGATTAAAACCGTAATCATCTCATTAATTACGTTCAAATCCGCAGTTCCCGCAACAGTGAATATAGTCATATTCAAAAAGCCATATCTTGAGCAAATAAAGTCCAAATTTAGTAAACTCAAGTCCTATGGTTTCCTTGTTTAATGGGGAGCAAAATCCAATTGAAAATTTCGTGTTTAAACATTTTAAACAGTACAGAAAAATTCAATTAGACAGAGGTGCGAAAATTGAAATGCAGTAAAAATTTCGCAACCCTTTCAAGAACCAAATCGTCTAAGGTGTATGGATCATATCCAAAACCTTATTCAACCTGGCTCTGATACCACTTGAAGGATATTGTGAATCCTCAAGCGCATCACGGAAGCGTGTCGATCGCATCGTATGCAATCGGAGCAACTAGTCGTACTAGATGCTAGATGCAGCGGAAATTAAAATTTTTAACTTTAAAGATGAAACCACATGATCACGAGAACATTTCTCGGATCGTTTCATCAAACCACAAAGTATAAGGAATACCTCTTGAAGCGTGGTTGTGATCGCGAGATCCCAAAGTAGAGATCCTCCTATCTTAAGTCCGATCCACGAAGAACGCACTTGCGGGCGTGATGATGAGTCACGTTCCTTCCCGCAATCCTCGATGAAGATCCAAGCGATGGCTCCCCTGATTTCGTCAAACGAAATCCGTCGTCTTCCTTTAGAGCAAGCAACTCCAAAGAAGATGGAGATCCACGAGTCGTCGAAGAAGAAGCCGAGAGTCTCTCCTTTCTCAATACAAAGTGGACGGCCACTTAATGGAGAAGAGAAAGAGAGAGAGGGCGAGAATGAGAAAGAGAGAGGGAGAGAGTTGTCACCTTGTACAACTCTTAATGATGTCCCCTGGAGAGGCTACCCTAGCCCTCCTTATATACTAGTTTAGGATCCAATGGATCTCAATCCATGGGACACATGGATCCAAGGGATATGCTTGGTCCATGATAAATCAATGGCCATGATTTGTTGTTGGTTAAAAACAACAACATCAATTCAAACATTAATTAACTAAGAGATAATATGATAAATGTAATGGAGCTAACCACCCTCCTAAAAAGGGGGGGCATCACCCATGAACCATTCATGGGTGACGCCACCTATGAAGGTGGTTATTGCTCCATTTTATTTATTTAATTATTCCCTAATTAATCACAAAAAAATATTCACAAAAATAATTCTAAATTAATTTGTGAATATTTCAATCATGCCATTGAATATTATGTGAATCATATTCACAACCCAAACTAGTTAGTAAATTGCATTTCCAATTAATTAACAAATGTGAATCCAATCCACATTATTAATTAACAAATGCTATTTACATAAATTCTCTCTCTTATTATATGTATATTATAAATCATATTTATAACACACATATATCATGGATAGTGTTATCCACATTCTCTTAATCTTTGATAATTAAATCTCATTTAATTATCTTAGATAATCATTTTCACAATATGAATCATATTCATATTTAAGCTTGATAATTAAATCACATTTAATCATCAAGTCCTTGCTTGGATATTTCATCAAAAGAATTATTCTTGAACTCTTTCAAGAATAATGTGCTTTCTCCGCAGATACTTGGAGATAAGGACAGGGCGATTGTATTGTTCCACGTATAGTGACTTGGATGTTGAGATCTCGTCTCAAATCTAGATCGTACGAACCTCCCACAGATGCTTGATTAAATCAAGACCGCAAATCCAATCTTCTCATTGAATCTGAATCTCATTCAGATCAATGTCCAACACTTGGACTAAGATCAGATTGCTTCTCTACTGGAAGGAGTCACTAAAATCCAGACCTGTTTCATCACTCCCTCGGAATGGAAGCGTCATGGATATACAATCGTTTATGATCACATCACCCTCAGGTATTCCTAATACCTGTACATCCTGCATACTGGAAGACCCATGGTCAACCCGAAGATCAAGATCAATTTTACACTGTCTTCTTCAGGGTTTGATCACTAAGTTTCTCATTTGATCATTGGGATTTGGTATTGATCATATACTTTCCAAAAGCATATATCATACCTAGGTCTTGATCATATACTTTCCAAAAGTATATATCAAACCTACAAATTCAGTCAAGCTTCCAAAGCGAGACGACCGTGCACGGAATTTGATTCTTCCCAATATCTCATGAGTGAGCTCATGTCTTCCGGTTCAGTAGTGAACCTGTATGATCCCTTTGAGAGATCGTATTACTCATATGCCCTTATATGCACACCAACGCGCCGGTGTATAGACCTTGGTTAGGTCATCAACCTATTGGTCTGTCAAATGTACATACTCAGACATATAGCAATACATCTGTCTCCGGTCACAGGATGCGTGCCTATGCTGTGACAACATTCAACATAGGACTTCGGTTATCTCGATCTCGTTAAGTCAACTCTTTGACCTAACTAATCTGACACCTCCGAATCTCTATTCCTATGCAGAGGACCTGCATCAAGAGGTCGGTCAGATATCAGCCTATGTGAGAAAGGATTGCCATCTCCTACTAAGGCTGGAGATCACATCTTAATAATCATTTGACGGTGCTTGATGAGTCCTCAATCTAACCCTTTAGATGTTCATCCAAGCACCAGCCTCTATGATTCAATAAGTGTATCAACAACTGTATGATCATTAAGATAGCCATGGTACATAACCCTAATTGTACAGAGGGACCTATTATGCAAATTATTTATTCTTCATTTCAGATCAGGGAATGATATTTGCAATAACATTTATTGCATAATGGCTCGCCGTGGGCTCACATGTCCAACACCCCCCTCAGATGATTAGACTTCTTCCCCGCTTCCACAGGCTCGCGACTGAGGAGCCACACCTCCATCTCTAGGAGTTCGTGATGATCTGCAGCACTGTTCTCGATCAGCATGTGGACAAGGACACCATGTCGGATGATCGCTTTTCCATTCTTCCTCGTACATAGAGCATCCAACGGGTTGAAGCATCTTGGGAGATTTGTTACCACCTAGGAGCAGCTCATACTTTAATTATTTTCATCTAAAATCGTATACGGTTACAAGTTTTGTATATTATGTATATTATACTAAATTCTTTGTGTAAGTAATACCTTCAGTCTCAAAAAAATGTGTGTATCATGTGCACTTCTAGCTGTCCTCGTTCGAGGGCTCACGTATGTAAAAAAAGTAGATCACTCGATGATCTACCCCCCCCCCACACACACATACATCTAGCTCGGTGTATTTATACACACCCACCTCCCACATATCCATCATACTCATCTGTAAAATCCACCACCTCCCCTCTAACCTTAACCAACCACAGGTCCCCCAGCCCAAAAATCCATACCAACACTCATGTTATTTTCAGCCTAAGTATTGGGGGACCCGAGTCACTCAATCTTCCATCTTCTCATCTTCTTATACTTGGATCATTTTGACCTAAGTATATGGGGAACCTCTGAGTCAATTTCTCTATATCACCTTGTATTCAACCAAAGTTATGGTTTCATATCATTTGTGCTATTAGGACATATAAAGGTTAGGTATAGGGGGGTATATCGTATATACTGCATATATACTTTAGCCATAGTTTGTAGTCTGCATTTTTTTGAAACTTTTTCGGCTAGGTTTAAGTATACATGTGACATAATTTTTTTGTAAAAATCTTTTTAAAATTGGGGGACTAATTGTTTTGTAAATAAAAAATAACTTTATTAAAAAAAATCCATAAAAATCTGAAAAATTAAAATCTTTTCTTTGGTGGCACATCTAACTAGTAAGATTAGAAATGAGTAGCCATTCTCAGTGAGGGAACTGTGGTCTCCCTTAGCAGTGTGTGTGATTAAAATACAATATGAATGACATTGTCTTAAAGTAATACATGTAGTCTTCTAATGGTCCGTACTTACGCCCATACTATCTAGGAATGGATGCAACTATCCATATGAGCTTGGGCCAGTCATAAGAAAAAAATCATTAAGAAATTGCAAAAACTAATAATCACAAAAATTCACTAACTCTGGAGTTGGTGTATTCCTGACACATTCACTATCACTCAAGGCTTGAGGATTTGAAGACACTTCATTCTAAGAGCTTGAGAGACTAGGTTAGCCAGCCTTTGTCATTAGGGTTTTGAACTTAATAATCCACACTACCCTAATTTCAAACATTTGAGCACAATATTGCACACTTCATCTCCACCTTCTAAAGAATATGATCATTACTTCACAACTGCATGATTGATGAGATGAGTTGATTTATCACTTGAGGAACTCAAACTGATGATTTGAGTCTAGACCCAATTTAATGATGCTAGAGGATGGGATAATGTTAATGAAGGCTTCAAGAAACATGAGTGTTAACAAAACCGTAGCCAGTATGTGAACATCGTCGCATGTTATCATTTGATATTTACCTATGTTCCAGAATGTGATGAAACCTAACTAAATTGTTGATCAGTGTGTGCCAACTTTTGGTAAAAGTAGTGGAACTAACCAAACAATGAAAAAAAATCAAGAGAAGTTCTCTCATAATAAGAAAAGCTCGATCATTACAAATACAAATTCAAAAGAGCTTCTACCAAAGGTGAGCACTCCCAACCGTTTCAAAGTGTCGACTTGGACCAAATTCTATTAGACACTCAAAAAGGGCTCTACATTGTATAGTGATACAAGTCTGGGTGTTGAAGGTATCTTAGATACTCAAAAGAGATACACCCCGGTGTACTCCCAGGAAAACAATTGCAAACGACTCCAAATTCTATTAACGGACACACTGATCAACAAACCAAAAATATATATATGTTGAGTAATAAGGCACTCAAGAGGACCTTGTTCGAATGTGAGGGAGAGAAAAATGTACATAATCCTTTTCCCTATATCATTTAACAATCCATCTACACATTCAAATCTTACAAACTAATGAGACAGTTGATTGAAGCAAGAATCAACTTATTCCCTGATGTTAAGGATTAGGTCTAGAGGAGAGTCTCTTGGACTGGAACCTTGGGTGACATCTCGACTCGATTCTCAAGATTGCAATACACTAATTGTCATATCCTTATAATTTATGTACAAATAGAGAGTCTAAAAATTAGAGATGTCAAGAATTAGAGATGTCAGGAGTGTGATATGGAGAATTCCTTTTTACTAGAGCATGTTTAAGCCCAGAATTTTAGGATCACTCAAATTGAGGGTCTTTGATAATTTGAGCCTTAAAACTTCACAAACACTATCATGGATTAATCTAGTTCCTTCATTTTTTAGATTCTCGAGGACGATCACAGTTTAAGTATAGGAGTACGATGAATCCCTACTAGATCATCATAATTCTCTCTTTTTTATCCTCAAAAAATAAGTACTTCATAAGAATTCTTCACTAATTCCGCATCTTTGTCAAATAAACCTATCACCTATAATTAACATTAACCCTAATTTTATTGTATTTATCACTAAAATCTTCTTTATTTTATTTATTATTAAAAATACCGAAAGATTAGATTAAATATCGTATATAATTGATTTGGTTTTTTAAAAATAAATTAAAAATACAAAGGAATCACAAAACTACTAAAACATGCGTTTTTATTCATTAAAAATGCTTGCAAAAATCCTTCTTTGAATAATTTACCTCTTTTGACTATTTGATTAACATGAAACTTATATATTTCGATGAGATCTACAACTTTTATGTTCTGACATTTTGCTAATTTAGCTTTTATTATTTATTTTTGAATTTTCTTTATTTTTATAATTTTTTATTTTTCGGAGTGGCCCATGTGGTGTCCTTTGGGCCATGCACGTGGCCCGCTCCTCTTCACGCCACCCGACTCTGCCCTATGTTGTTTGATCCCTTCCACCTGCCTCCATCTCACCCATTGATCCGCGCTTCAACCTCTGCTCTTTGATCAGATCCCATGATCTGATTTGATCCCTCCATCTGCACTCTAATTCGGGTCGTTGGATCACGAGATCCAACGACACTTGTTCATCATCTACCTTCTACTACCTCTCGCTTCAGGTGTTATGCCTAGCGAAACCCCTGCCCCCATATCCATTTTCACCACCATCTCCAGTCATCTCTCCAAATCCTCTCATCGCCTCCATGTAGCCCTAAGTCTCACAATATTCATGAGCCCTCCAATAGCCCCCTCCATCACTCCTCGCCATCACCACAGTCGTTCGAGCCCCTCCCCCCTCCATCGATTGTAACAGCCATCAACCACCTATAAAATACCTACCTCTGCCTCCTCTATGCTTGTTCACCAATCAAGAAATCAATCCCTATCCCTCCTCCGCCTCCCTGCGATAGACGGAGGTTGAAGGAGGGCCATAATGGTGCCCCCCTCTACTCCGGTGATGACCCATGGTCATTCGACCATGTTGTAGCCACCCAAATCATCGCCAGGCTCCGGGACCTGGTTGAGCTTGTTGAGAGATGACCATAGGTTCCAATGGAACCTCAGCCCAAGCCAAATACACCATTTACTACCCAAAGCTCCACGACCTTCAAGAGGTGACAACTCCGGGTCACCGTAGAGCCACCACGAATAGAGGATAGGCACGATCCATGAAGCTCTAATCCCTGATATAGAGCTCCATTAAGCTTTTACCGAGCATGGGCTTCCTCCTATAAAAGCCCTTGAGCGAAGACACCACAGGAGCTCTGGGCTCCTGTATTTCGAGCAGCTCCGCATGCGTTCCGGCATGTTTGCGCTTCTTCTCCCCAGGCATCCACTTCGTCTTCAGGTAGCTTCTACACCCCATCACATCCTCGAACATCCTAAGAGTTCGAGCATGTCACCCTCTCATCCTAGACGTCGATGATCGATGCCACCTCTACCTTCAGTCCCCTACCCTTCTATCTCTCATATCCTCCGTCACCTCCGGCCTCGCAAAGGCCCGAGCTCGAGCTTCGCTCCTAATCCATCATCTCTACAGTAGAATCCATCTCCCCCCTTTCCTGTTATGGTTAACCCCTATAGGTTTAGCCCAACACCCACTGACTCCTGCTGCCATGCGAGACCCTGGCTCTTGCCGTCTTGCGAGGCCTCGACTCCTGTCACCTTCTGTGTCCACTACACATAGCTGAAGCCTTGGCTCCGTAGTCACCGACATCCCGCTTGCTCGGTCTACCTCCATCGACGATCGCCTCCATCGTACCTCACCTCCAACATCCATGGTATTAAGGATTAGTCCTTGATCTGATGGTCACTCACGCACCACACGTCCTCCCCGAGCTCCGACGTCAGCCTCGAGGCTCGAGCCCTCTAATGCACTGCCAAGCAACCATGTGGAGGTTTTCTCATCTGAACCTCAACCTCGGTTACCCTAAACCTATCTCTGCCACCAATCCTCCTCTGCACGCGTCACGCATGTTGGCTAGAAAAATTGTAGAGAGCCCCATGCATGTCTCCATAATTATGTAGAGGTGTTCCCCGCTCTTAGAAGCATGCGCAATGCATGTGATACCTCAGGAAATTGGCACCAACATCCCTGTGAGTTTTACTAATCACATATAAGCCCCTTAGGGACCTATTTGCAAGAGAATTAATTATTTTTATTGCATTTTAGTCCCTGAACTTCATTTGAGCATATTTTATCCATCTGTACTCATATTTTTACGCACAATATGTCGTTTTAAATCTTATTGAAATCTTTATCATATTATATACTTTATGGACTGATTAGAGGACATGTATTGATGATGATTATTTGAGACTCAATCTAATCAATGCAGGCTAAATTATGACTTTTTTTCGTATTTTATTAAGAAAATTCTTGGTTCTTCATGGACTTGATTGAGAGTATTTTTTAAGATTAATTCTCTTACCATTGGTGATTATTACTATTTTGATAAACTAATCTTTACAGGGGAAATATCAAGGAGGAATTATTATATTTCCTTGATGTTTTGAAGGAGATTTTAATTTGTTCAATCCTCTCACGATGGTTGATCATATTAACTAAGTAATTAATTTTTGCAAGACTAATTTAAGAGATTGATTGGATTTATTTCCGTGAAATTATTGATCATTCTTTGGAGGACTGAATCTTGGGGACATATATTATTTACGAGAATTATCAATGATCTATTTCACAGGAGTGAATTGATTAATTGATATTCTAGCTTGTAGCTGGGATTTTATCTTGATAAATGTTTCTCTTAAATATGTTCTTTTGATATGTTCATTCATTTTGAGGATATTGATCACTATTATTGGGATTAAAGATTCTAGTTACAGATGTTGAGCTTCACTTCTATTTATTTTATCCGTATTGCATCTTCCTCATTTCATTGCATTGCATTTTCCCAGCGAAGAAATTAACATTACAAATAATTAATTATTTAAATTAATTTAAAATCATGCAACTATAAATAGTATGTTCCCTATGTTCGACCTTGGCACACTTACCAAGTAAATATTCTCCACAACATCCGAAGATTGTGATTTTTGATCGACCGAATTTTGTCTCCTATGCTACAACTTTAGGTTATTAAAAGGTGAAATTTTGTGATCATCAGATCCCTTAAAGGCTTCACCATCTGAAGTCAAATCATTGTCTGACTTAACTGACACATGGAATCCATACCCTTTAGGTGGTATTACCACCCTCAAACTAATTTAAAGAAGTATGAGCATTTTATCTTTAATTTTCCCTTTAGTTTCATATTTTAGGAGCTTCATTCTTTTCTAAAGATTAAATGAGTTCTTTCATGTCATTTTCATCTTGATTATCAAGAGAGTCATCCTTTAAGAATCATATCCTTGGAGATGAAATCGTTTAAGAATCTCAAGGCCATGAAGTAGGTATCCAATACCATCCTTTATTTTCCTATTGGAACATCACTCCCTTGTGCTAGATTTCGGCTTACTTGCAAGGAATCTTATTAAGGATATATATTGTAGTCTCTACTACATATGTACCTAGAAACTAAGAGGTAATTCGATTAAGATTCATAATTTATCAAATCATGTCGCATGTCATCCAATTGTATCTCTCTACAGCTCTATTGAGTTAAGGTGTAGGATGAGGGAGAAAGGAATGACATTCCTTTCTCCACAAGGTATTCCTTGAATTCATCTAATAGGTACTTGCTACCTTGGTTGGATCAAATTCATTTCATATTCCATCAAACTTCGGTTCTAAACCAAAATTGTGAAATCTTTGAACATTTCAAACGTCTCTTAGGTGAAGTGAAGAAATATCAGATGTCAAATAATCATCAACTAATATCATATTCATTAATGTTTATTATAATATAGATGATCTGTATACATCAATATGTATGAGATCTTGAATACCTTAGGATCTAACACCATTTTCCAGAGAAGAGTGTATTAGACATTTTACTTGAATCGCTGTTCTTAAGTATGTAAGTTTTGAATCTTTAGACAATCTGAAGTTCAATATCTTAACATTCTATTGATCATATCAATAGACATATGTCGAAGACTCGATGTCAAATCATTGTCAAATGGTCTTCATCCTCCTATTGATCTTTTAAGGTTTAATTTTCAGTATTTAGAAATATTAATGAACCACTCATTAATTTTTTAATTTAATAGAGTCCTCTAGATGTTTGACTACTATCTGAAATATAGCTATCATAACTATTTATGATAGATCTTTTCCAAAATACATGTTTATTTCCAACATTTAGAAATAAACAATGAGTGTATTCTAATATCTAGGTCATAGAGACATTCTCTAAGACTAAGGGCTCTCCCACTTAAAATATGAAGTCTATCTATCCGATAGATGTTGTTAAATAATTGCATCAATATCCATGTGGACGCCTATTAAATTTATGATCAAATTTTCTAGTATTCTAAAACATATGCAACCATTTACAAGTGTTATTAAAAAAATGAGATACAATTATTAGATTTTAATCTTATCAAATAAGAAAGTCAATTTAATTGATTATATTTATATTATTCTGATGCACTAAACGAGTCATTCTCTAAGGATGTTAGATACCTAAATAGTCATACTATCAATATATTGGCTTGTTGTAGTTGGCATCCATTCAACTCTTTGAATGTCATATGGAAGTCACATAGGTTCAATCAACTCTTTGGCATTCCTTCTCACTAGGGTCAGACCCATGTTTCCAATGTGCTCCCTTCATTTATAAACAACCATTGGAATCTCTTATGTTTAGACCAAGACATTTTAATATAAGAGTATTTCAACATTTATATATGCTTCATTTAATTCATAGATTGTGAATATTATGAAGCTTCATGAATGACTAGAGTATGGATAGTAGATGATGACACTCATCATATCTACAACCATCTTAACTCAAAAACTTTGGTTCAGGCAGGTACTCAAACATTTTGAGTACATCATCTCTTATTGAGCTACCATTCTGCATAATGTAGTGAACCATGTCATTCATGATTAAATGTCGAGAGTACATATGTATGCCAAAACATCTTCTTAGATATTATAAGGATTATTTGACAAATATGATCATCATTGATATGATAATTCTAAAGCACACCCGATGATACATTAAGACTATAGAGACATACAAACCCTAGGTTGTTGTCTTATTTTCTATTTAAGTGTCACTCCTCATTATTATGAGTAAACTTGTACATTGCAATCACATATGTTGTGCGTCCAACTACAAGTACAATATCTTGATCATGGATCAATCCATGATATTTTACTAGTTATTATTGAGTATAGTATTGAGTGAGTTTAATGTAGGTTATCTGAAATAAGATAATTTCATATATATACATATTTTACTTTGATTTAGGAATTTCTATATCAAGGTTGCCCTGCCTTTTCAACAATGGAAGTTCATTACGTTATTCACTTTCAATGTAAGAGATATACTTACCATATCTCAAGCAAGATCTGGGATCCGCTTTCTTATTTTTGTTACATCTCAATAATATGAGAAACTGTAACTCGGATAAAAAAAAAAGGAACGCATTCTTCCTTGAAAGTACAACTTGCATTTCCCAATTCAGTCCTTAACACTCGAGCCATCAGTCCTGAGGTGGTGTTGACCCATTGTTAATTGAACCAACAGTCAACATGAATATCACTCGCTAAGCGCAATCCAGTATCACCCCAATAATATGAGGAACCGATATTGAGGTCACTACACATACAACCTTACTCTTTCAAGAAGTGAAGAGCCTGATCCAGATGCTCTTATATACATGAGATGTAACTTCGGACATACATCTCCTACATACAATCCCTAGCGTTAGAACCCTTTACCTTGATGGGAGACCATGAATGTCACTTATGCGATCCTCCATATCATGTTAAAATATTAATTAATTATTATGAATCTTATCAACATAATCAATTATTATAAGGGAAATTCTACTATATTCATAATAGAGAATTTAATTTTAATTGTATCTAATTAATTTAGTCATATTAAATCAATTATCAATCCAATCAATCAACTAACAAATAATTTTGATTATTATTTGAAGTTGGCATAATCTCAAAATATGTATTATTTGAATTTTAATAACTAAAAAAATACATGATGACACTTCAAGTGTTATGCTTTACTTAGTTGTTTTCATGTCCAATATCGACGGGTATGGGATAGACCGCTCACAGAGCAACCTGTTACCCGAACGATCCCCGACTACACACCATATCTGCCTCATCCCATGATAATACAATTTGATCATTTTGTATTTGAGATGATAATCGATTTTTCAACCAAAGTTATACCATATAGTATTTATGAAAAATATTGTGATTAATATTATAAGAAGATTTTCTAAACACCCCTAATTCTATTCAAGTATCAATGTTTATTGGAACAATGTACCCAATTGTGATCAAGATCAATTATCTTATCATTTTTTGTTAAGGAAATAATCATCATTAAATATTTCACAAATATTCATCAATAATTATTTCAGAAATTAACCACTAATTTCCATTAGTTTAATTGAATGACAATCACATGGTTCATGATCAAGTTTGTAAGTTTCAACAGTGACCCATACTTACGAAAATTAGCATAACTCGATAAAATAAATTCCAAATAAAGCAAATTAAGTTTCTTTGATTTGTCAATTTGATTTATAACATAATACAAGTGATAAACATATATTTAAAGTAACTTTAGAACCATAATTTACTCTCAATTACGTTGAGATTTGTCTTCCCGAAATAAGGGATACATGTTCATTAAAAAGATCATAACTTGAGCAAACAGATTCCAAATAATGCAAAATCAAGTCTCACGATTTCCTTTTAATGGGAATCATAATCCAAGCGATAATTTATCACACAAAATAGGGTTGCAGGAATGCGATGGAAAAACTACAAAACAAATTTATGCCCTTATCGTCTTAGGTTTATGGATTATATCCAAAACCTCTAACCTATGTCTCTAATACCACTTGAAGGATATGGGAAAATCTTTTAGCACATCATGGAAGTGTTGAGATCACATCATATGCGACCGGGAGCGAATAGTCACACTAGTTGTTCGGGGCAGCGGAATTTAAAAATTTAAAATGATGAAACCACATGATGTAAGAATACTTCTCGGATCATTTCATATAAACCACATGCAGGTATTAAGGTTACCTCTTGAAGCGTGGTTGTAATTGAGTCTCTAAAGAAAGAGACCTCCCATCTCAAGTCTAATTCGATGGAGGAGATGCTTACAAGCATGTTGATGAAATGTGTGCTCCTTGTAATCGATGTTGATGATCGAATCAGTGAATCTCCTGATCTCATCTCATGAGATTTGACATCTTCTTCATCAGAGTGATGCACCAAAGGAGACAGAGATCCACGAGTGGTCGAAACGGTGGCACAACGGTATGGTGAGGCGACGATGATCTCTCTCTAGGGCATCAAGATAGACAACCACAATGTGAGAAAGATAGAGAGAGATACTGAGCATGTAGAGAGAGAGAGGGAGAGACCATATTATTTTAGATTAAAGAAGAGAAGTGGTGCCTCTCCTTTTATAACATTATGGGAGTCCATTAATCTCAATCCATTAAGAATACAAAATCTATAGTCGAGATTGATTTGTGCTTCTTTAAATGGTCATGATTTTGTTGTTAAAAACACAAAATCAATCCACCATGGAGAAATAAGAAGGAGTCAAGCAACATTCCATAAGAGGGGCGGACGACCAATATTCCTTTTAGGACTTGGTGGTCATCCATCCTCTATAGATGGAAGGTTGCCTCCATTTCCATATTACATGAAATATATTATTCCATGCATTTCTCCATAAATTTGCAACAATAATGGGTGTAAATAATTCCAAAAAAAATAATTCATAATTATTTTATAAAATATAAATCATGCCTTTGGAAAATTGTGAATCATATTCACAACCCAAAATAAAATGTAAATTAGTGTTCAATTAATTGTCCAATGTGAATCCAATTCACATCAACATCTAAATTGTAAATGTTATTTACAAATAGCTCTCTCTCTTATATATTTTAAATCACATTTATAATATAATTATTAATATTGATAATGATATCCACATTATTCATATCCATGATAAATAACTCACATTTAATTGTCTTGAATCTCTATTCTCATGAACCCAAATTGTATGAATCACATTCAAGTTATTCACTTCTTTTATAATTAAATCACATTTAATTATCTTAGATAGCTCTACTTATATATCTAAATAATATGAATAAATTTCATATTATTCATTATAATTAAATCACATTTAATTATTCATTTGTCAATGCTCGGATACATTATCAACAATGAAATTATCCTTGAACTCTTTCAATGTGCTTTCTCTGTGGATACTTGGAGATAAGGACAAGGTGATTGTACGTTCCACGTATAGTGACTTGGATATTTAGATCACATCTCAAATCGCGATCTCGAGGATCTCTTATAGATTTTTGCTTAAATTAAAGATGTAGATCTAATCTTCTTATTGCATGTGAAACACATTCAGATTAGTGTCCAACATTTGGACTAAGATCAGATCACTTCTCTATGAGAGGAGTCAATAAATCTAGACCTATTTTATTAGTCCCTAGAAATGATAGCGTCATGGTTATACAATCGTTTATTGATCACATCACCCTTAGGTATTCCTAATACATGTACATCCTGCATACTGGAAGACCTACACTATACTCGAAGTTTTAGATCTATTTAGATTGGCTCCTTCATAATTTTATCATTAAGTTTCTTATTCGATCATTGGAGGTTAGCATCGATCATATACTTTCCAAAATCATATAGCATACTTAGGTATCGATCATATACTTTCCAAAATCATATAGCATACTTAGGTATCGATCATATACTTTTCAAAAAATATATCAAATCTACAAATTCAATCAAACTTCTAAAGCAAGACGACCATGCACGGAATTTGATCCTAATATCTCCTGAGTGAGTTCTTATCTTTCGATTCAATAAATGAACTTGTATGATCCCTTTGAGAGATCGTATTACTCATATGCCCATGTATGCACACCAGCGCAATGGTGTATAGACCCTGATTAGGACATCAACCTATCGATTTGACAAATGTACATACTCAAACATATAGTAACACATATGTCTCTTGTTAGAGGATGTATACCTATATCATGATAACATGCGACATAGGCCATTGATTATCTCAATCTCATTAAGTAAACTCTTTGACCTAACTTATCTAACACCTCTGAATCTCTACTCCTATGTAGAGGAGTTGTATCAAGAGGTAGGTTAGATATCAACCTTTAGAGAAAGGATTTTCATCTCCTACTCAGGTTAGAGATCATCTCTCAATAATCATTTGATAATGCTTGAAGAGTCCACAATTTAACTCTTTAGATATTCATCCAAGCACCAGCCTCTATGATTCAACAATTGAATCAATAGATGTATGATCGTCAAGATGGCCAAGATGCATAACCCTAGTTGTACTAAGGGACCTAATGAAAATTAATTATTCTTCATTTTATATCAGGGAATGATATTTTCAATGACATTTATTGTATAACGGCTCATCGTGGGGCTCGCATGTCCAACCAATTTCATCTGAATTGGGTAGAACACTACGAGCTACATGCTCCTTACATCGGAAATTATTCGTATTATCCACAACCTAGGATGGAATGATAGTTTTGGAAGCCATTAGTTCGTCAATCTTTTGGCTCATTTCAGCCATATTTTTCATTAACTGCTCCATACAAGCAAGAGTTGAGTTTACCATCGCAACCTCAGAAGATTCTCCTACCGGGGCCTCTGACTCTGGTAGGGTTGAGGGGGCTGTTGGTGGTATCCCAGAGAGTATTGATGAGGAGGGGACAAGAAGAGTATTGATGGTTGTGCTGGGAGTGGTATGAATTGTGAAAATTATTAGTTGGTTGTTGCTTGTGAAACTATGGTTCCCGATAGCCAGATTGCTGGTATCCTTTTCTCTAGTTGTTCCATGTTGTGGAGGCTGCTAGTACTAGGATTGATAGGGCTAGAAATTCCTTCCCCCCTGCTGTTGCTGGTGGTATGGATTGATGGCCAAATTCTGACCTCAGAATTGTCCCCGAGGATGGGTCATATATTGCTCATTATCCCACACACCATTGATCTCTTGGATGAGCGACGGGGGTGGACAGAACTGCTCCTGATACATAGGTTGGAGCTCAGGCTGGTACAATACCATTTAGGTCTGCTGCTTCTCAGAGGCATGCACGTAGTATACGTGCTTCACGGTCTAAGAAGGTAGAGGAATCAGCTGAGAAGGTTGTGTTAGTGTGTGATCCTTCTGCTCAGCAGGAGTCTCGGTTGTAGCGTTCACTAAGGCATTGATGGTTTTGACAAGCATCTCCAAATGCATCGTGATCTGATCAAGCTTGTCCAACCTCTGGGTTCCCTTCTCGATTATTGCAAGCTTTTTGAGGTCATGTAACCTCTTGTCAGTGGTGTCTACCTAGTACAAGTGGCTCCTGATGATGCTGATGTTGGAGCTCACGTCCTTGTTCTTTGAATAAGCCGCCATATTGGCAGGCTTATGGCTGGCTGGGGGCACCTTCATGTATGCATGTGACAAGGACTAGGCGGCCTCTCCTTCACCCATTTCCTTAAAGTTTCCCAAACCATGTCCTTGTCTTTGTTGAAGTACGATCCACCATAGGCAACATCCACCAATCTCTGGCTTTTAAGTGTCAGCCCACTGAAGAAGTATTGAACCAGACTAGTGTTTGAGATTTCATGGTGGGGACACTTATCTTGAAGATCTTTGAATCTCTCCCATGCTTTATAAATGATTTTGTGGGGCTATTGGATGAAGCTGGAGATGTGGTCGTGCATATAGTTCAAGCGATTGAGAGGATAGAACTTATGAAGAAATGTAGACTTTAGCTCCTCCCATGTCATGACTACCATCCCTAAACGGTTCACCCAATAAAGGGCCTTGTCGTGGAGATTAAAGGGGAAGGCAACCATCTTCACCACCCTAGAGGAATGATAGGGTAATGGGTGTTGCACAGATGCGACCAAATTGTTGTAGGTGGATGTATGTATCTTCAGTCGTATTCCCATGGAAAGCTGGGAGTAGAGACAAGAACCGTGGTTTCAACTCAAAATGAGCATGGAAGGGTGGAATATGAATCCACTCCGTGACATGGCTAGTCCCAGAGTTGTAAGTTTGCTTCAGTGTGGACTTGGGCTAGGGTAGTCTTGCCTCTTCTCCTCCGTGATCGGGTCCACCTACTAAATAGTTGTCCTCAGCATCCTCCTTGTTCATCTCATCTTCTATGTGCTGCTCATCCTCTCATTTGGCATCCCTTTCATTAGTCCTCCTCCTCAGATCATTTAGTATTTCCTAGAAGAAGACCTGGGCCAATCCTCGATTGGTCAACTATTGTTGAATTACTTGAGTGGAAGCGAGGAACTGGTTGTTGACATCATTCTACATTGTGTACAACCTTCCCCATATCAGGTTGCTCGGCTGGTTGGGGTTGTAATCCTTTTCCTCTTCATGTGCGGCCATTTCTGAATTTGCTTGAAGTTCTAGAATTTGATTAGGTTCTTGATCTGCATAGTTTAATAAACCTTGATTGGCCTCTATCTGAACATCAACTACTGAGAAGAGCATAGGATATTTACTAAAATCGATCTCCATCCACAAGGGATTCGTTCTAGGACAAGAGTAATCCTGGTTTATTTGAATAAGGAGTGCTAGCTTGGGTTGTGAGTCCATCTCAAACAACAGATTTATTGGAGAAAGGTAGGTGTTGAAAGAAGAACGGATCGAGGAATCCAAAGTGAAGTTCACAAAGACTGAACTAGTGTCCTAGAGATCGCCCCGTATTATTAGAGATATCAGCAACATGGAATCGCTGTGGGTGTCGACAGAGTCCTGACTAAACCATCTGTGGGTCGACATCTTAAGAGGGCCAAAAGGAGATATATGATGGATGAAAGATACGGAGATGCACAAGAAATAAAAGGAGTGTAAAATAGTAGAAGGCTCGAAGCGAGTGAGGATTCGGGAGGAAATATGAAAAAGAGAAAATGTCACAAAATGGCGCGAAGGTGTAATGCTTTATATCTTGACCTTAACAAAACTAATAAATCAAACCCTAATACAATGGATTCACCAACTTGACCCGTGAAGCTGTGAAGATTCGACAACTATGTTTGTAAGTTTGAGATTGATTTTTAGGAAATTATCTTTAAATGAGTCCATAGGCTCTAATCCTATAGGAGTGAGAGTACTACCGGAAAAAAACACATACTAGTCCTCCTCCTTTGTAACATGTATTATGTACTTTTTGAGGTCCTTGTGCCCAAATCTGGATTTCCTACAAATCCAAAGAAATAAAGTGAGGAATTCGATAGTAGTGAAGCAAATACTTGGGGTCTCGTCCACAATATAATCACCCATGAACAGTCAAGAGCCTATTCAGATACTGGACAATGAGACAAATATCCACGTGAAGGCATGTCCTATACTCAAATACTTTGGAAGTGCTCAGTGTTCTTAACAAGAGAGAATCACCATTGATGACCAAATCCTACTCACCCACGTACGATAGTAGCGCTGGTACTTCGGAAATCTAGTCGTATAACAAGGCAGTATCCAAGATGGGTTTTTAGCTCTAAACCTTAGGATAGCGCTAGGAAGGACACCTCATTCCCTCAAAAGTACACGAAAACGATGAGGGCTTTACTAACCCAATGCAATGAATCCAACTAATCAATTTTATTTAGGTCAAGTATTTTTAGTTGTCCCTTTTCTAATTTTTTGTTATCACTTTCTTTGAGTAGATTCAAAGAGCCTAACGTTTATGTTGATTTTCTTTTTACCTAGGTTGTTAAAATAGAGGGAGAAGGCAGAAATGCAATGCAAGTCGAAAAATGATAATAATGCTTAGTAAGAAGATTCAGCTCTCTGCATGTAGGATACAAGGCATAAATTTTTAAACCTGGTCTATATGCAACTACAATGATAAATCATCCTAAGTGGAGGCATTGCTATTAGCGTGAAGAACCAAATGTCAAACCCTAGAAGAATCACCCAAAAGTTCGGTCCTTGAGACAACCTCAGAGCTCATCACAACACATCTTGCACATGTTGTATGATGCCTCTATTGATGCCCGGTGATCAATTCAAGATTTAACAATTAATTTTGGTCTAAGTCCGATCGCCAAGTAGTCTATAGGTACATGAATTGCCTTGGGGATGTGGATCTAGCTACCAAGTAAGTACACCTAGATCTAAGGGCTCAATCACATAGAACAAAGAAAAGAAAGGTTGGAAACACAAAATGTGAGAAACAAAGAAAATAAAGGTGGTAGAAATCATGAAAAATGCGGTGAGCACCCAAATGAACAAACACTTGGAAATTAGACTAAAATGTCCAAAGTCCAAAGTTCATGTATTATTACAAATTAGTAAGTGCAAAAATTAATTTCTCTCTCACAAAAGAAAACAAAAATCCTATGTTAAGCCTCTCTCTATTGCTCTCTCTCTCTCTCTCCTATTGGTAAATAGATGGAACGACCAAGTCTTCTTTAATCGGGTGCTTTGACCACCTAGGCGGTAGTCGTCATGTCGAAGTCCCGCGTAAGAAACAACAACAACAACAAAGCCTTTTCCCACAATTAAGTAGGGTCGGCTACATGGATTCTTCGCCTCCATTCAGATCTATCTTGGGTCAATCTCGGACTTATATCCAAAAAATTAAGATCCCTTCATATAGTCTCTTTCCAACACTTCTTGGGCCGTCCTCGCCCTCTCTTAGCCGGCTCAACATCCCACCACTCGCATCTCCTAATCGGTGCATCAGTTGACTTTGCAAATGACCAAACCATCTTAAGCGGTTTTCTCGCTTCTTATCCTCAATCGGAGCTACTCCAACTTTCTTTCTGATTGCATCATTCCGAATCCGATCTTTACGTGTATGTCCACACATCCATCTTAGCATTTTCATTTCTGCTACAACCATTCTCTGCACATGTCTATGGTTCACAGGCCAACATTCAGAACCATAAAGCATAGCAGGTCTCACGGCTGCTTTGTAAAACTTTCCTTTAATTTTTAAAGGAATTTTCTTATCACAGAGAACAGCGAAGGCTCCTCTCCACTTTAGCCAGACTGCATTTATTCTATTAGTAACATCTCCATCAATTTCCCCATCATGCTACAAAATAGATCCCAGATATCTAAAAGAATCTCTCTTCTGAATGCTATCATCACCAATCTTCACCTCGATTCCTTCACCATTGCTTCCATCAAAGGTGCATTCCATATATTCCGTCTTAGCCCTACTTATACGAAAACCTTTAGTCTCAAATTCATGTCTCCCAACCTTAAGCTTCTCATTTACTCCATCTCTAGTCTCGTCAATCAATACAATATCATCAGCAAATAACATACACCAAGGTAACTCATCCTGAATGTGACTTGTCATCTCGTCCATAATCAAAGTAAATAGAAATGGACTCAAAGCTGAACCTTGATGTAAACCAATGTTGATATCAAAATAATCAGTCTTCCACGTCAGGGTCCTTACACAAGATAAAGCCCTATCATACATATCCTTTATGAGATTAATGTATATGACAGTTACTTGTCTCTTCTCCAAAACTCTCCACAGTATCTCTCGTGGGACGGAATCATAATCCTTCTCCAAATCAATAAAGATCATATGGAGATTCTTCCTTTTAGCTCTATAAATCTCCATTGTTCTCCTCAGCAAATGGATGGCTTCAATAGTTGAGCGACCTGGCATGAATCCGAATTGGTTTTCTTTTATTTGGGAAGCTTGTCTCAACCTTCTTTCGATCACACGTTCCCAAATTTTCATAGTATGACTCATCAGCTTGATATCTCTGTAATTTGAACAATTTTGAATGTCTCCTTTGTTCTTATAAAGAGGCACCACAATACTCCTCCAATCTTCAGGCATTTTCTTGCATCGCCAAATAACATTGAATAGATTCGTAAGCCAGGTCAAACCACGCTCACCTAAAACTTTCCATACTTCTACAGGGATGTCATCCGGTCCAACACCTTTCCCAGGTCTCATAACCTTCAAAGCCTCCTCTACTTCTTTTCTTTGTATTCGTCTATAGCATGCACGATTCAAGTAACTTTCACTACTAGCTAGATCACCCAAAGTGATCTCTCTATTTCCTTTTCCAATGAAAAGTTTATGGAAGTATTGCTCCCATCTAGTCTCTATATCCTTCCGAGTAACAAGCACGTGACCTTCCTCATCCTTAATGCATCTCACTTGAGAAAGGTCTTTGGTCTTTCTTTCTCTTGCTTTGGCCAACCTGAATATATCGTTCTGGCCCTCCTTAGAGTTGATATTTTTATACAAAACCTCATAAGCTTTTGACATAGCTTCACTTACGGCCTTCTTTGCTTCCTTCTTAGCTATTTTATAGTCTGTGACAGTTTCCACTGTTCTATCCTTAGACATAGCTTTAAATCAAGCTCTTTTAATTTTTAGCTTCTCTTGCACCCCTTCACTCCACCACCAAGCCTCCTTTTGACCCGGAGCTCCTCCTTTTGACTCGCCTAGCATCTCTTTGGCTACCTTTCGGATACAAGATGCTACTGCCTCCCACATCTCGTTTTCACTATCGCTACAATCCCAAGATAAGTCTTCTAAAACCTTCTCCCTAAAGCTTGATTGCTTCAGCGGAAGATTCCACCACCTAGTTCTAGTGATCTTAGGAACCTTCCTTTTCTTTACCAGCCCTTTTATTTGTAAATCCAAGACTAACAAGCGATGTTGGGTTGTTAAACTCTCTCCAGGGATTACTTTGCAATCTTTGAAACATAACCGATCTCTTCTCCTCAATGCAAAGTAATCGATATTTGTTTAAGTTGAGCCACTCTTATAAGTAATTAAATGCTCCTCCCTCTTCTTGAAAATAGTGTTTGCTATGAAAAGATCATATGCAGTTACAAAATCCAGAATGACTTTTCCCTCTTCGTTTCTATCCCCAAAACCATGTCCTCCATGCACACTTGCATACCCTGAAGCATCTTTTCCCACATGGCCATTAAGATCTCCACCTATGCAAATCATCTCTCTGTGTGGGATTCCTTGTAAAATCTTATCCATATCCTCCCAAAAAGCTTGTTTAGTCCTTTCATCTAAACCAATTTGTGGTGCATAAACTGAGATGATATTCAGAATTTCTTCTTCAAGCACCAACTTTAGCAAAATAATCTGATCCCCAAATCTTTGCACCTCAACCACACAATTCTTCAAATCTTTATGAACAACCACTCCAACACCGTTTCTGCCCTTATCTTTACCTGAATACCAAAGTTTAAAGCCTGTATTCTCGATCTCCCTTGCTTTCTCTCCAACCCATTTAGTCTCTTGAAGACATAATATATGAATCTTCCTTCTTTCCATTGTATCCACTATCTCCATCAATTTTCCAGTTAAAGTACTGATATTCCAACTACCAATCCATAACTTCCTTTGCAATCTCTTTTGGACTAACTTCTTTACTCGCATGCGTCCATTATGCGGGAACCCTTGCAAATTTTGGGCTGCATCCGGGCGGTGATGCAGCGGAACTAGCTTATTTACCCGCATGCGTTCCTCATGCGAGAACCCTTGTAAATTTTGAACTACATCCATGCTGCGATGTAGCGGCCCTTGCCAATTTTTCATTGCATTCGGGCGATGCAACGTGTCGCAAGTAGGGAACGCCCCAACGAAATCTATATGTTTGCTTAAATCCATGTTTAAAAGATCCGTATGGTTTCGAGATAAATTCATAAATAGTGTTCTTAGGAGAAATTAAGAACACTGTTTATGAATTTATCTCTCCTGCGCTGGCTGTCGGCTACCTAACGCGCAACCCTCCTCATCTCGGACAACAGATTTACTAATAGAATAAATGCAGGCTGGCTAAAAAATTAGAATCAGCACAATAAACAAGGATATCAAATGAAAGATAAAATAAATAAATAAAAGTAATGAAATAAAAATGACAAAAAATGCTATCCTACATGTTGCTCCCCAAAAACGATACCATTTGTTGAGATAACTTTTTGCGAGGGTCTAAAATAATATCCACACAGACGACGAAGATAAGATGTTGATGAGGCGATCGCTCCCAAATGTCAAATTGAAAAACAATTAACCCAACCAATATATAGATCAAGTAAAGCATGCAAGTGTGAATCACACATTATTATACCCTACAAATAGATGTATAGTGGGAAAGTACGTTAGGGGTTAAACACATGAAACAACTGAGGATAGACCATTAAAAATTGGCAAAGAAAGTCAATAAATGTTTTTGACGATTATTTTTTTAGATTTTTATGGGTTTTTAATTTCATAAATCTTTATAAGTTTTTGTATTTTATATTTTTAATATTTAAATTCTTATTTTATTTTTATTTTTTATTTTTAATTTCCCTTTTTCAAATATATAAGATATATATAACTATATATAGATGTATAATACTATAAGATATAATACATTTATAAATATAGATAAAAATAACTAAAATTGCAGGATAATTTTTGCATTTTTTAAATTTTTCTCTATTTTTGGTATTTTTCTGGTATTTTTATTTATTTTTTTCATTTTAATTTCTTTAAAATAATGTAAAACATTTAACGTGATAAATATCCTGAAATAATTTGGAAATTAAAAATATCAAAAGGCTCAAAATTTTCCAAATATATTTTTAATTAATAATATTTATAGTAGAAAATTCAGAAATAAACAATACAGTTTTAGTGTTTTATATGATTTTTTATAATTTTAAATTAATTTTGGAGCTTTTAAATTTTTAGGGTTTTTCTTTTTCTCTTTTTAGTGATTTTTAAGGTAACGATAAACTAATAAATGAAATCAAGTTTTTTTGTAATTTTTAAAATTTTTTTATAAGTTTTATGTTTTTTACTGCAATTAGGGAATATTAGCTCATTTTTTGGTTTTTTATAAATAGAAAATACGTTTAAAATGCCTAACCAAAAAATTATGTGTTTTAGATATAGGTCAGGTATTTACAGTAATTTTCTACAAATTTTTAAAGGTTTAGAGTTATTTTTCGCAAAATAAAAAGTATAAAAAGAGAATACATTATGACTGGGGATTTTTGCAAATATTTAAACTTTTTGACCAAATTTGAACACCTTAGAGAAATCATGGGGTAAATATGCAAATTTCCAAAAAATATTTAATAATATATATATATATATGGAGGGGTATTTTTGTAATTTAATACAAGTACGGGGTGCTAGATGCAAAATATCTAGAAAAAAATACATTAATTTTGAAAATTAATAAACTAAATTGAAATAAATAAAAGTCCATGGGCTTATGTGCAAAAATACCAATCCCCTCATGTGAAAAGACACGTTAGGTGGTGTGGCTTGAACCTAAATGATAATACTGAGAGTACATGGGCTAAAATGCAAATATTACAATAATATTTGGAACAGAAAATTGTTTAAGGACTAAAATTGAATTGCAAAATAAGCAGGGGTACAAGAAAAAATAATCCCTACACATACGGATCGACGGTTGATCTGGAGCCACTTATCCACGTGGCAACAAATGGACAGCTGATGATGCTTCACGCTCGAACGGTCGAGATTAGATCTCGGTGAAACATCGGGTGGCTTAAGCTCCTCTAATTCTATGATTGCTATGCGATCTGGAGTGGCCTCATAATCCAAAGTCAGTGAGGGGCTCACGAAGAACGACTGAAGAACAATGTTGGGATGAATATCGATCTTCCCTCCTACATTCCTGTAGCCACCTCGAAGGGTGATGGGCAGCTTCAGATACTCCTGGGAGTGCTCCGCGTAGGATGGAATCTCATAATGGATCGGACACCACTGAGGTGCTCCAACGAAACTCAACACCTAGAGCCTTTGTTCGGACCTCGATGACCCCTAAAAAGCTGATTTGTCTCTTCGTTTCCTACATGAGTTCATTAGCGGACAAAATACGAAGCCCCAAGGATTTTTAGATGGTGGAATGAGGCGAAGATGAGGTGTAGCAGAGGTCTCCGACAAGCGACAGAGATGGAGATCTTATTCTTCATATCTGTACAAGATCTGGGCATATGGAGTTACTTGGGGTGGAGTAGACATGAAGAGGGAGCTAATGAGGGTGGTCAGAGTGGTTGGGGTGGTCTGGAGTGGTTAGAAAATAGAGGTAAAGCAGGAGCTCCATCAAACAATGTGATTGAATTTTATGCTAAGATGAATGACATAAAAAGAAATAAAATGCAAATCTAGCTTACTCTTGCACTAAGGAATAAAAAGAACGAAGGAAAAGGGAGAATCTCATTAAAACTTCATGCTAGGAGTGGGCGGAGGCGGTAGCTGAGCTGAATCGCTCAATTCTACGCCTCGATCAACTCCCATAACCACAGGGGAGATCGTTGTTGTCACCAAGATACTCAATCCAATCTAAGATTAGGGTTTCCTGGAATGTAAGAGGATTAAGAACAAATGGTGTGTGAGGTAAAACTTTATACAAGTGAGGTTTGACTACGGTATCGGACTTGGTTCAGTGGCCCTTCATACAAGGAATCATCACGGCATGAAAGAACATTGATTGAGGTGCAAAAGTCAAAGAGGCATCGAACTACATGGATCAGGATCCAAAAATCGAGTAAATCGAGGTTGCAAATGGCCCAGCATAGACCACCTTGGGGGAGAGGGTTTCACCAAGGTCGGCTCTGACTCGCACCCCATTGGTCCACATGGGCGCATTAGCAGACAAAACAAGCGGAAAATACAAATAATTAAAAAATAAAATATTAAATTATTTTATTAATTTATAGTTAAAATATAAAAAATAATAATTATTTTATGTAGTATTTTGATATGATTTTTATTTTTTTTATGGGTTTAGTTATTACAAGTTACTTTTTACAAGTGTATTTATATGTATATTGACCTATGTTTTATATTTTTATTTTTATTTTGTATTTTATTATTTTATATACATAATTTATATATTATAACTTATTTAAAGATACATAAATATATGTTTATTATATTTTTCATATGTATTTTGTATACTTAAATAAATAGAGGTACACATTATATAGGTATAAGTATAGTATATTTATCTATGTATATTTGTATATTATTTTATTTTATTGTTTACTTTCTGGTTTTATTATATTTTAAATAAGTGTATACACTATAAGTAATATTTACAAAAACATAAAAATATAAAAATAATAAAAAATAAAAAGAATAACTAAAATGAGTATTTTATTCATGTAAATTTTATAATAGGGATCCAAACCCTAACTTTTGTATCTAAACTCAACATAAAATGAAACCACCTCCATTAAATAGCTTATTAAAAGTTATATACAATTAGAGGTGATTTTGTACATTTTGATTCATATGGAGAAGATATGGGTCTGTGAAGCTTGGGTTTTTCCCTTTTTATTGAGTGTATAAAATGTACAATTTATGTCATTTTTGTGTGAAATAAAGTTTTTTTATTCTTCTATATATTTTTATCTACAACTTTCATATACAAAGGTTTTTTACTTGGGGTATAAATAATAAAGAATACGATAGGTTCTAAAAATAGATTATTGAAGAATAAAAATTAGGGTTTTCATTGTGTTTCACTTATCTCCCCTAATTTATTCCTTGTCATCCCAGTCATTAAGATGCTCATGTCTCTAGCTTTAGGGTCAAAGAATACCTTTGGCATATTATTTCTTTTTCTTTTCTTTTCTCTATTCTTTTATTTCACTTTAAATATTGTATTCTGTATACTTTTTATATAATAAATTATGAACGGTATCTAGTGCAGAATAATGATTTTGCATGCATTTAGCTAGGTTTTAAAGGCAAGAATGAAAGAATAAATGTGATGAAATAGAGATTTATCATGAGTGTGTGAGATATATTGTAGAGGACCCCCTGTGAGTTATTATTATTATTATTTAGTCCAAGAACTTTGGTATTTAGTTTAATAGTTTTTGTACAATTTTGCACGTAGGTCTGTAACTTTTTGGATATTAAAAAAATACCCATTCTAGCTTGTATTGAATTAAATATTCTTAGATTTTGGACATATGCCCTTGGAATGTGTTCTGGAATGCTTTTATTTTTGTTTAAATTACATTCAGGTCCCTGCCATAATTTTCTTTCTTGTATTTTAATCATTAAAATTTGCATTTGGTATCTAAAATCTCAGGAAAAAACTTTAAATGCCGAGGACTATAATAAATAACATATATTTTTTGTAAGGTAATTAAAACTATTTTCTTATTTTTAAAAATTCTAAAATAGTGCATTTTCTCTTATTTACATTTTAAAATAAAAAAAATAAAAATATTTTGAAAAAATCCAACAAAAAATAGAGTTCCCTTATTATTGCATTTTACAACTCCAAACCAAAAATCATTAAAAATTGCAAAAAGAAATATGCTAACAAACAAAAAGTCCAAAACTTATAAAAAATCATTAAAATTTATCTCAAATTCGAAAAATATTAGTTTTTGTTCCCAAATTTTGTTTATATAATGTACTACATATTAAAAAAAGTTTTAGAAATTTTGAGGTATTTATATAATTTTAAATTCCAAAACAATCTAACATGCTATTTTAGTTTCCCTATTTTGACATTTTTAATCCATTAAAAATAAAAAAACATATCTAAATTTTTATAAAAATTTTAATTATAACATTTTATTTTTTTCAATTTTTGAGTATTCATATCTACATCTATAAATATAAAGGCATGCATTCTATATATAGCTATAAATACTTATATTAGTCTTAAATTTTTATTATCATTAAAAATACCTAAAATTATGTTCTAAAGCCTTAAAACCTAAACAAGGTTGTACTTTAATGTAGTTTCCTAATTTTATCTCTATTTATTGTATTTATAATATATTAGCATATATATTCTACATATTACTACATATACATATATGTTATATTATTAAAAAGAATAGTAAAAATTTTAAAATATAAAAAAATATGAAAATTATAAAATAAAAGTAAAATATATAATTAAAAATTCAAAAAATATAAAATGTAGAAAACCCATAAAAATTTAAAATCCTTATAAAACACAAAAAAACATTTGTTGATTTTTTTGTCAATTTTGTGGCTATCCTTGTTGATCCTTTGTGGTTTAAACCCTACACTTGCATACTATACATACTATTTTGTAGTGTGTAATAAGTATAGCTCATCGTACCTATTGCTAGAGCATTATTCTGGGTAAATTGTTGATGCACAAGATTGTGGCTATATGAGAGCTGAGAGAGCAGTCAACACAGTGATTGCCGAACCTGAGTTGTTGAACACCGCAAACCCTTCAAGACCGGGTGTTAGGATCCCTCTCACATTTTAGTGTCCATTAAATGGCGTCATTACCGGAGAGTAATGCATATGATAGATTTCGTTTCTTTTTCCTTCATTATTTCTTTTTTATTTTTATTTTACTAAAATAAATTTTTATATGTGTTAATCCACTTTCTTTGTTGACCTTCTTGCAAGGGACCGCGCGACAAAGTTTACTTTTTAGGAAACCAGTACACCTAAGCTACGATGAGATTAACCCTACTTCCTCGGAGCCAATTGGGGAGAGTGAGAGAGAGCGCATCTAGTAGCATAGAATTTTTTTTGTGAGAGAGAGAGAGGGAAAGTCATTTCATTTTCATTTTTTAATTTGTTGTAATACAGGTGGACACTTGTTGAGCGAGATTTTTATTTTTTATATTTAGAAGAAATAAATGTGTCGTTGACCCAAATGATCGCGCAACAAAAAAATTTTTTCTCTCAAGCACAAATGAATACATAAATGATGTGGCAAGACAATTTGATATTTAATTTACCTGTATAGCTAATAGGATCGAACTCTAGAAGGCTATAAATCCCAAGGGTTATTCAAATAATAGAAAAAAACCAAGTAAAAGAAAAAGAGAGTCTCAAATGCCAACTATCTTGGTTTTTATAGTATTTTATCTTTTTAATTTTTTTAATTTATTTTTTATTTTTATTTATATTTTTATTTTATACCTATCAAATTTTAAATGACTTTAATTTTGCAATTTTATGTTCAAAAAAATATTTTTCAAAACAAATTTATACACAAAAAATACAGTTTATTGGATTTTTAAAATATGCAAAAAAACTCTAAAATGTTGAAATAAAATCTTTTTTTGCAATTTTCGATGACGTTTTGTTGTTTTTTTTGTAATTTTTACAAGATTTTTATATTTTTTAGGATCTAAAAATGAACAAAAAAAGGGGAAATGAAAACAGTGGGAAAATAGGATTATTTTGTCGTTTATCAATAAAAAGTGAAATAAAATATTGCTCCAATTATTTTTCCTAAAAAAGTAGAGGAAATTATCTACAAACTTGAACTAAATCATTATCTTTGGATTTTTTTTAAAATTTTCAATGATTTTTTTAGTTTTTTAGTATGTCACATTTTTT
Source organism: Ottelia alismoides (assembly GCA_037367405.1). Classification (NCBI taxonomy): domain Eukaryota; kingdom Viridiplantae; phylum Streptophyta; class Magnoliopsida; order Alismatales; family Hydrocharitaceae; genus Ottelia; species Ottelia alismoides. The sequence continues at coordinate 393,194 of JAZKJV010004753.1, forward strand.
GGGTTTTTCTAAATAGTTAATGTGTAAAATTTTCGTAGAAATTAAAATGCACCAAAATAAAAGCAATATAGCTTTTTTGGAACTTTTTACGTAGTATTTGAATTTTTATGATTTTTCAATCTCAAACAGGGAAAATACAATGTTTTTTATTTTTTAAACATATAAAATAAAAATGAAATGCAATAAATTTTTACACTAGAAAGAGACACACATCAAGAGCATAGCATGATTTTTTGCAAAAATTATTGAGGAATAAAAATATTTATTTCAATGAGAAAACATTCAAACAGGAGTCTAGATAAAAAGGACTGAATTGCAAATATTTAATATTTTTGTATTAAACAAATAAAAGAAATAAATAGTAGGATGAATTTCGCAACTTGCCTAGTGAAAAGCATGCGAGCACGTGATTGTCTCAAGCAAGGATGTTTTTGCAATTTTTGAAACCTTTAAGGACAAAGTTACAATTTGTCCAATTTTTTTTATTAATTCCTAGGGTTCAAGCATCGTCTCTTTTCTTGGTGCCGTTCCCACACCAAAAGGAAAGGGAGCAAGCATCGCCCCTCTTTCTAAAGCTGCGACAGACTATGAAGCTTAAAGGCATAGTTGGAGGTCTTCACACTAGAGGAGGTGGAGCGAATGGAGAGGAACGTCAAGAGGGAGCACAGAGATCAGTCCACAATGGAGTAAATGGTGATGGGTAGCTTCGACGAAGATGTCTTCATCCAGATGTGGCGAGGCAAGTGGGAGGAAGATGGGCCTTGCAAGCTATAGGAGGACTTCTCCTCCATGCTGGTGGAAGAGCGGTAGAGACGAGTGATGGTCCGCCGCATATGGCGGTCACCAGCGGAGGATGTCCTCCAGGTTCTGTCTGAGATGGCGTAAAGGAGGTAGCGGGCGCGCGGGTGTTGGATGAGGCGGCGGTGGAGCCGCGGTGGCACTAGCGCTACCACTAGCGACTTTTTTAAATTTTATATTTTTTGTAAAAATATAAACAAAAACTATAATATTTTTTGCAATATTTTTATTTTTTTATAGTTAAACAGAAATTATAGAATTATTATATTTTTATTTATTGCAGAAAAAATGTAGCAATTTTTTTATTTTTTTAAGAAGCAAATGTATTTTTTTGTAATTAATTTTTGTATTCCAACAATTAAGTTATAGATAAAAAATGACTCGAGCACAACGGCTCGTTCTAAAATCAAATAAGGAAATATGAGTGGATGATGGATACGATGAAATGGAAGATACATCTGAGTCTCCGGTCACCGTGCATGATCGGAGTTGAGTGTTTGCGTGAGGTAAAACGTGAACGTGGAGAGATCGAGAAAATGATTATGAAATCGAAATTGAGGGTGGATCGAATTGCAATGGTTGATTTTGATTAACTAAGATCGAGAAAAAAAAGTGATGAGGAAATTAAAAATGCAAAAATTAAACTAAGGTTAACATGGATTAAAAACGAGAAAATATGGATCTCACCATGGGAGCGGAAAATGCTGTAATGGCCTCGATGAATGTCGACTCGCTGTCACCGGACGACTCGGAGGCTAGACAAAGTTCTACAACAAGAAGCTCTTGGAGATTAGCCTCCTCTCACCAACGATTGATCAAAATGAAATGAGGGATGAGGAGCCATATTAATAGGAAAAAGAAAATTTTGAATTTCAAAATTTTGAATGGAGATAAAGATAATAAAAATTTGAATGGATATGAAGATAAGGAAGGAAGTTAGTGGTGGAGTTAATAAAATTATTTACATAAGTAATTAGTTTATTTATTAATTTCGTAACTTTATTTAATTGGACAATAAATGTCAAGTATTTAACTTTTTGTGGTGGTTATTTAAGAATATCAATTATATACTTATACTATATACATATAGTATATTATATACATAGTTAAATGAGGGAATTAGTTTTTTATGTTTTGAAATATTTTTATTTTTTAAAATTTAAATAATTATTAAAAATTTTTACAATTATTTACAAATACAATATGTATAAAAATAAATATGGATAGATATATACAATAGATAAATAGTAAAATTGCAAAAACTACCTCAGAAAAATGACTTTCAAATCGTAGCTCCAAAAATTATGAAACCACTACCATTTTAAAGATAATTTAATTTAGAATACGATGGAAGGGAGTTTGATTCAATTCGAGTTAATATGGAGTCGGATTTTATCTTTCAATTATGACTTTATGGCATTTTTCCGGATGTGGTTATTTTTATTCTGTACATGATTTTGTTTTGTAAATTTTTTACGAAAACATTTTTATTTACATTTTTTTTAAAATTATTTAATTTGAAGTCAATTTATGTACAAAGTAATAGTGTTAGTTTTATACAATTATACCCATAATAGGTACATAAATAAAGAATATTTCAGCACATTTTTTGATTTTTTGATTAAAGACCCTATCTCCCCCTACTTTATTCATGGTCGATCTTGTCAAGTCTTAAGCTTCTCTCAGAATTTGGGTCAGCCTGTATCTATTACATATATACAGTGTTCTTTTTTATTTTCTTTATTTTATTCTTTTATTTTTCCTTTATTTCTTTATTTATTTTTAAGTAAAAATAAGAATATATACAATATTGACCCATAGATGCAAGTTAGTAAGAATATGGATTTATCAATATATACAGGTGTTTTATAAGTGATTTTAAGCCAAAATAAATGAATAAAGATGATGAAATGCATATTCATTATCCCCCAATATTTTACATTTACTAGTCCCTTAGCGAACTCTTATTTGAAAGAATAAGTGAATAAAAGAAAAGAAAGGAAAATTAAAGAAATTATGACAATTTTTATTGTTAAACTTATCTTCATAAATTGTAGTTTGGAGCTCTATCATACCTTTGAAATATTAGTGTGGTGAAACCTTATTATGAAAAGGATTTAAAACCTAATAGCCTTCAAGTTCCATAAGACTCCCATTCAGGTCGCCTCAACAGTTAGGTCAGAACAACTCCACATACACAAATTCTTATGACTATGAATCTTTACTTATACGGTATAAGTGAAATATATCTCCCCATCTCAAAAGTAGCAAAGAAACAACCTCTCTCAACAAGGTAACTCTAGTCCCCTGGTCTAGCAACCTTTTCCTAGAGGAGCGGGGGATATTCCCTTATAAGTTTAAGTACAACCAGCTTAAGAATAGGAAATGGAGAAGAGAATGGACGGTAACCAGTGTAGCTACCTATCCTTGGACGCATGACCGGTGTAGCCAATTCATCTGCTGCAAGCTTACAAAATTTTGACTGTGAAGCTCTTATTTACTTTTTTCAGTTGTATATACACTACGACAGGCATTTTACTTTTCAATCAGGCATGTCCACTTTTGGATATTCTTCTTTTTTCTTTTCTTTTTTATATTTTTTAAAATGTATACAAGGTGTAGCATGTACATAAGGAGTTTTTCTGCTTGAGCGAGTAGACTATCCCTCTTTTGAAGAATAATTGCAATCCACAGCATCCTGTCTTTAGACCTCAATGCCACTAAACCAAGTTGAGATGCACTTCCTTCCTTAGAGGAGGATGAGAGGTTCCCCTTAGATGTACTACCCTCGTATGCTACTCCAAACCAAAATATTCTGCATCGTCACTACCTCCTCCATGAAGAGCTATGTGTAGAGTGCTTGTCCAAGATAATCCATGGTATGGAAGAATCATGCGTGTGTTGTTAAATAATTTATTTAGACTAATTAGGGTGACATGTGAACATAGTCTTATGGACTCAAAGAATTAAGTCAATAGGACCTAAAAAGTCGTAACTCTAATTCTTATAAGGTCCCTCTGAAATTAAGTGCATTAAGGTCCAACTAAGCTCCATTCTTCAATTTTATTCCATACTTAGTTTAAGTGTCAATATTATCCAAAAAATACTCATGCAAATGTAAGAAATATATGTACAATACGAAGGAAAAAAGCAAAATCCTTTTTTTGAATCAATTTTCTAATTTTGAAATTTTTAAAGAATTTGAAAAAAATGATGCACATGGGAAAAGAAAGATTTTTTAAATTTAATTATGCAAAGTTTTGTGGACTTTTGGTTTTGTAGTTTATAGGGATTTTTTAAAGAAAAAGGGTTAGTAATCTTAACAAGTATATATAAGAAAATATTTCTTAGAAGAAACTTTTTGCTTGTTGTTTTGTTTTTTGCTTTTTTTAATTTTATTTTTTTAATTATTTTGTTGTTGTTTTGGTTTTTTTATTTTTTTAAATTATGGAAGGTGAATAAAGTCTATATACACACACATAGATTTTACGCATTTTGATACATATCCCAAAAATAACCATAATTTAAAATACGAGTTATGTGTAAAGTATATATACAATATATACGACACCCCCTTATACTTAGCGCGAACTTTGTCCTCATAGTAATCAGAGAGCGGTAAATGAAGACATAACTCCTGCTAAGATAGAAAAGTGAAACGACTCATATGCTACAAGGACTGCAGAAAAGATGAAAAGAATAGAAGTCAGTGATCTCCATATACTTAGGATCTAGTAACCCTAAGTATAGCAGAATGTACAAAAGAGAAAACTGATGAAGAGAATTAACATACTATATAAAAAAGATGTTATGAACAACACAAATCATTCACCCCCCCTACACTTAGGATAAAGTACATCTTAAGTATATCATATATACACACGGAAAGGGGTGAATGATGAAACAAAAGAATAAAGAATGAAATGAAAGGATATAAAAGAGGTAGTTAGCTCATGTATCAGACACAGAAGATGGAATCAAAGGATCATCGTCTGACACCAGATATATACAATAATTGATGGAAATGAATGTATCATGATCTAGATATGGCTTCAACAACTGTTCGTTTACAACAAATGGTTGTGTGTTAGATGACAACCCAAATATGACAGTACTCTCATTGTCACGCACAGCTCTCACAATGAACGGTCCTGACCATTTGCTTTTCAATTTTCCTAGAAACAACTTCAACTTGGCATCAAATAACCAAACTTTTTGATCAGAAGAAAAAGTCTTCCTTCGAATGTGTTTATCATGCCAATGCTTGACTTTGTCCTTATACATGAGTGAGTTATGGTATGGAAAGTCTCCGAATTCCAGTAATCTATTCAAATGCCACTTCCTATTGTTTCCTTCCTTCTCATAATTAAGATTGCATAAATGAAGTGCCCACAAGGATTTGTGAATTGATTCCACTGGAAGGTGTCAAGGCTTTTCATACACTAATCTATAAGGAGACAAGCCCAGAGGAGACTTGTACGGTGCCCGATAAGCCCATAGAACTGAGTCAAGAATTTGGGACCAGTTATTCCTATATGGACGTACAAGTTTTTTGTAATATCGTCTTGATCTCCCTATTTGAAATTTTTGCCAAGCCATTAGTCTGAGGGTGGTAAGCAGACGCAACTCTGTGCTGAATGGCATACTCCTTCACAAGCTTATTTACATCTCTATTAATGAAATGGCTTCCCCCATCTGAAATTATATTTTGGGAATCTCTAACCACGTAATAATGTGTTCCTCGAGAAAGGAACATACTGTACGACTATCAGCAACTCGGGTGGGGATAGCCTCCACCCATCAACTAACATAATCCACGATGAGCAGGATGTACCAAAATCCCTGACTGACAGGAAATGGTCCCATGAAGTATGTGCCACAGTTGATTGCAGTAATAACAATATCTTTATAGATGATAAGACTTTATAGATAGTGATCTATAAGGTCTTAATCACAAATATTTTAGGAGATAGAGATCTTAAGGAATAAGGCTATTCTGATAAGGGTTATGGTGATACTGGTTATAATAATTATTAAGTTGTGGTGTATAGGACATTATAATTGACAAAATTGAGTTTGTGTTGCATAAGATGGAGCATTTGCATTGAATGAGTGCACTGTTACTGGGTATAGGCTAGTGTTGTAAGAGGACTTGGCGTAGTCTCTTGGGAACAGAGTGATTGATCAGCTGACCTGGATATTTTCCTAACTGTCCTATGATTGTCACATGAGTGCAGGTTTAAATATTAGCCCATTAATGGTTCTTTGGGCTAGTGGTAGATTGTTGTACATGCAAGCCCACGAAGACATTATGCAATAAATATTATTGCAAATATCATTCCCGGATCTGAAATGAAGAATAACTAATTTGCATAATAGGTCCCTTAGTACAATTAGGGTTATGATGCATGACCATCTTAGTAAACATACAATCGTTGATTCAATTATTGAATCATGGAGACTGGTGCTTGGATGAATATCTAAAGAGTTAGATTGAGGACTCATCAAGCGCTATCAAATGATTATTAAGTGATGATATCCAACCTTAGTAGGAGATGGCAATCGTTTCTCATTGGGATGATACCTGAGCGATCTCTTGATGCATGTCATCTACATACGAATAGAGATTTGGTGGTGCTAGATAAGTAAGGTCAAAGAGTTCAATGAACGAGATCGAGACAACTAAGGTCCTATGTTGTATGTTGTCACGATATAGGCACATATCCCCTGATCGGAGACAGATGTGTTACTATATGTCTAAGTATGTGCATTTGGAAGACCAATAGGTTGATGACCATATCAAGTTCTATACACCGGTGCACTGGTGTGCATACGAGGGCATATGAGTAATACGGTGTCTCAAAGGGATCATACAGGTTCATTACTAAACTGAAAGACATGAGGCCACTCATGAGATATTGGGAAGAATTAAATTCCATGTACGGTCGTCTTGCTTTGGAAGATTGAATGAATTTGTACGTTTGATGTATACTTTTGGAAAGTATATGATCAAGACCTAGATATGATATATGCTTTTAAAAAGTATATGATGGATACCAACTCCCACTGATCAATTGAGAAACCTAATGATAAAACCCTGAAGTAAACAATGTAAAATTGATATAATACCTCTGGTTTATTTTAGGTATTCCAATATACATGATTTATATGTATTGAGAATACCTGAGGGTGATGTCATCATAAATGATTGTATAACCATGATGCTTCCATTCCTATGGAGTGATGAAACAGGTCTGTATTTTTAATGACTCCTCTCAATAGAGTCTTGGTCCAAATATTGGACATTGATCTGAATATGATTCAGATCATTTGAGAAGATATGATTTACGGTCTTGATTTAATCAAACATTTATGAGAGGTCCATAACATTTGGATTGGAAATGTAATCTCACTATCCAAGTCACTATACATGGAACAATACAATCACTCTATCCTTACCTGCATGTATGTGCAGAGAAAGTGTATTGTCCTTGAAAGAGTTAAGGATAAATTCATTGTTGATATTTTGTATCGGAGCCTTGCGAAAATTAATAATTGAATATTATCTAAATATTATGAATTATATTAATTTTATTCATATTATAAGGATATTTATCATAGATAATTAAATGCGATTTAATTATCAAAGATGTGAATAATTTGAATATGATACATATAATTTGGGTACATAACAATAGAGATCCAAGATGATTAAATGTGATTAAATTATCATGGATATGTATAATGTGTATAGCATTATCCATATTAATTGTATATTATGTAAATGTGTTTAGAATATATTAGAGAGAGCTGTTTGCAACTTACATTGGTTAATAAATGTTGATGTGAATTGGATTCACATTGGACAAATAATTGAAAATGTAATTTACATTTCGTTTCAGGTTGTGAATGTAATTCACAATTTTCCAATGGCATGATTGCAATATTCACAAAAGAATTATGAGTTATTTTATTAGAATAATTTACAACAAGTGTTGTTGCAAATATTGGAGATTTCCATGGAATATTGTAATCTCATGAGGTTACGTAAGATTCCCATAAACTCCCATTGGGAAAGGGTGAGGCAATCTCCTTTCTAATATCTCCAAGATTGATTGATTTAACTTTTGGATCGAGTTATATTAATTTATTAAGACATATTTAATCTAAATTAAATAATTTGTTGTTGTGTTTTTTCAACATAAACTTAGCCATTGAAAGAAGCACAAATCAATCTCATCCATTGATTTTGTGTAGTCCATGTATTGTAATCCATGGGCTCCCAAAACTCTATATAAGAAGAGGCACCCCTTGCTCTTCTAATTTACAACAATAAATTCATATGCTCTCTCTCTCTCTCATTATCTACACACCCTCTCTCTCTCCATATGAATGTCCACTACAGAGTTCTAGGAAGGGTTGCTCTCGCAGCAACATCGTCGTTATGTTGCCGGACGATTTTCTCGTGGATCTTTGTCTTCTTTGACGTGCCTCATTCGTGAAGAAGACATCAAATCTCATGTGACAAGCTCAGGACATTCACCCTTGGATCATCGACATGGATTGTGAGAATCATGTGTTCCACCAATGCGTTTGCATGCATCTCCTCCGTCAAATAGGACATGAGACAGGAGGTCCCTTCATTTAGAGACTCAATAGTAACCATGATTCAATTGGTAACCCTGATACTTGTTTGTGGTTTGGATGAAATATTTCGAGAAGTGTTCTTGGATCATGTGGTTCCATCGCAGGATTTTTTTTTTAAATTTTTGCTGCCTCGAGAACCTAGTGCGACTAGTCGCTCCCAATGGCATATGATGCGATCCTCACTCTTCCGTGATGCGCTTAAGGATCATTCTATATCCCTCACCACCACCATTTTCAGACACTCAAATGGCAGTTGATGAGGCGCTTGGAAACTCGGGTTAAGTATGTAAATAAATAAGGGTTATTGTGACTTGAATCTCCAAGCGCGGTCAACAGAATAAATTTATTTTAACCACTTAATAGAAATATCAAACAATCAAATGCAAATGTAAGCGGTTTCGCTGTTCTATTTACTTGGTACAACGACCAAGGTCGATCATAAGGAACACGATTGAAAATCTACCTAGCCAGATATCGAAGGCAATTTTTAGGGATTTTTGAATTTTTATTTTTTAAATTTTTTTCAAATGAAGCACAAGTGGTAAAACACACAATACAACACTCTCTTTGTATTTTTAATAATAGTAAAAAATGCTCAGAAAATTATGGAGAAAATATTTTTGTGTTTTGCATGTTTTAAAATATTTTTTTGATATTTTTTTTAATTTTTTCTGATGTTTTTATGATTTTATAAAATTCAAAGAGTGGAAGACAAAGAAAACAGTGCAAAACCAAGAGTATTTTGCAACTTAAGATTACATTAAGTGCCCAATACTCTTAAAATTTATTTTAAAACAAGAGTGCAATTAAATATCTATAATCAGAGATTGAAATCAAAATTTTTGATTTTTCTAGAACTTTCTACAATTTATTTAGTTTTTTTCACAAATTTTTGGATTTTATAAATGATTTATGGAAGAAACTTCGAGAGAAATTAAAAGACAATTAAACACACCTATAGTATTGTTTTTGAATTTTTAGGCAAATTTTCAAATTTTTATGATATAATTAATTTCGGGGAGGCAAAAAGTCACTGTTTTGTAATTTTTAAATAAAGTAAATTAGAACGAAATGCAATGAAATTCGTACACAATGAAAAACACTACAACTGGAACATACACAATATTTTAAGAATTTTTAGAACAATAGAAACATTTATTTTGATTAAAATAACATCTAAAATGAAGTTCTGGAATAGAGGGACTAAAATGGATTTTTTTGAAAAAGTTTTCTGTATCAAAATGGCACAAGAAATAAACAGAGGAAGAAAAATGTAAATTACCCACTAAACAAGTGCCACACACATGTCCTTCTAGAGCACATGGTTTTCTTGCAATTATGAAATTCCCAGGGGGCGAATGCAATTATTCCAATATTATTTTCCCTCCATAGGGTTTTCTCTTTGTTTCTTTTCCATGAGATGAGAGGGGTGTCGCTGCCCCATTTTCCTCCCATGCAGGAGCGCATGACGGATGGCTTTGGTAGAGGCACCGTTGTCGTAATGGCCGCATGCAGTTGGTGCCGGCTTCGTAGGAGATCAGCGGAGGAGAAGGTGTGGTCGAGCACCACCTGCAGAGGGTGCTAGCTGACGTGGAGTTATTGTCGTGATGACCGCAAGCGGTTTCTCTAAGAGGCCGATTAAGTAGCACGCATGTTGTGGAGGAGAAGGCGGCTGCGACGGAAGGGCCGACGCCTACGCGCTGCTGGACGCAGGCGGTGGAGGTGCTATCATAGGACTAGGGCACGACCGAGTGGTAACGACGAAGGCAGAAGGGCCACCTCGCGCTGGGAGGTGGCGCTACGTGGTACACGCTCGAGTTGTTGCACGGAGGAAGGCTGGTGGTACGTTGGTCTCTTGACAGACGAGAGGGGATGCCGCCCGCGGTTGGAGGTGGCGCAGGCAGGGAACGCCTGCGGCGGAATTTTTTTGTTCTTTTAATGTAAATAAAAATATTTTTTTATTATATATATTTTTAAACAAAAATTTCAGGAAAATATTTTTTATTTAACTTTTATTTTTATTTTTTCAGATATTTTTTAGACGAACCTGCTAAAGAAATGCTAGAGAGGAAAACAAATATATATATATATACATACATACATACATATTTTATTTTTATTTATTTATAAACAAAAGATGATGTGAATGGAGATCCAACTGAGAATAAGGAAAGGATCTTTGTGTCCGGACACCGTACGTGGCCGAGGGGCGTGGTTGCGTGAGGTAGAATGTGAAAATGGAGAGATCATGAGATGAGATGAAAAATCTGTGTCGGATCAGAATCGTGTTGTGATAGATATTTTTGTTATGATCTAAATTCTAATAAAATTGGAGCAAAGATCATACCTACGATTTATCTAATAAAACAAGATGAGAAGTAAAATTGGATCTCACATCGGGATGGGATATGCCGTGATGGCCTCATTGAGGGCCAACAGGCTGTCACCGGACGGCTCGGAGGCTGGACACCCTTCTTAAACAAGATGACTCTCAGAGATCGGGCTCCTCTCCACCAAATATTTATTAAAGAAAGAAAGAAGGAGGAGGACCCCACTAAAAATAGATGAAAATCAAAAAATGAAAGAATGTACATAAGGAGAAGGTGTTTAGTGGTTAATAAATAAATAAATAAATTATTAAATAATTAAGTAATAAAAAAACAAATTTTGTAGTTAATTGAAATAATAAATTTAAATAATTTTCAAAAATTAATTATCCACCTTAATGGTGGCTATTGAAGGTATGGAATAAAATCTTTTATACATAGTAGGTTTTTAAAATCGAATAAGTCTAATAAATAAAATAATTGAATATAAATTTCGTAATAAAATTAATTAATTAATTTAAGATATTTTTTGCTGATTTTTATATAAGGAAATTAGTTGTATACAAATATTATGTACATATAATACAATATACACATGTACAAATAAGGAAATAATTCTTAAATAATATTTATTTTTTAATTTTGTTATTTATATTTTCTTATATTATTTTTATTGAAAAAAATATTTACAATTATGTAAATTATTTATAAAAAATATGAATTAAATATAAAATATGTAAGTGTTAAAACTTCACAAACACCCTAGAAAACCGACTTTTTTACCGTAACTCCAAAAATTATGAAATCATAACCATTTGAAAGATAATTTAATATAGACTATAATGTAAGTGAGTTTGATTCAATTTGAGTTCGTAAGGAGCCGTGATTGGTATTTTAATTATCTTTTTACGGCTTTTCTGAGTGTGATTATTTGTAATATGCAAATTATTTTTCTTTGCAATTATTTTTATTATTTACAATACATTTTTATTTACAACTTTTTTTACAAAAATAGTTAATTTGAGGTCAATTTATGTACAAATAAAATAATACAAGATTTATTCAAATATACTTGAAAAATATTTACAAAATATTATTTTGGATTTTTGAATGGAAGACCCTATCTCCCTCTACTTTAATCCTGGTCGATCAGGTCAAGTATTGACCTTCTCTCGAGGTTCAGTCAGTCTATATTTACTTCAGAAATACATCCTTTATTTTTTTCTTCTTTATTCTTTTATTTAAATACAAAAACTGTTAAAAATGGATATTTAACAAATGCATGCATAATGGTAATTTTATGGAATTAGTAGGTATTCACAAGTGTTTGACTACAAAAATGAAGCTAAAATAAAAGAATAAAGGTGATGAATCGTGGATTCATCATTCCCCTATACTTTACCTTTGCTAGTCCATTAACAAACACTTATCTAGAAAATGTGTGAAAACAACAATAAAGAAAAGAAAAAGGAAATAAGTTAGAACAATGTTGACATTTAAACTTATCTTCATAAAAATAGAGTATGGAGCTCTGTCGGATAATTAATTTATTAGTGTGTCAGAACGTTATTAGGAAATGGATTTAAAACCTAACATCCTCTAAGTTCCACAGGACTCCTATTCATGTTGCCTCAATAGTCAGGTCATAACAAGTCTACATACACAAATTCTTATGACTATGAATTCTTACTTGTACGGTCTAAGTGAAATATAACTCCTCATCTCAAAAGTAGCAAAGAAACAACCTCTCTCAACAAGGTAACTCTAATAACCCGGTCTAGCAACTCTTTTCTCGAGGAGCAGGGATATTCCCTTCTAAGTTCAAGTACAACCAGCTCAGGAAGAGGGTATGGAGAAGAGAATGGATGGTAACCTGAGTAGTTAACGATCCTTGGATGCATGACCAGTGTAGCCATGCCATCATTTGCAAGATCACAAACATTTGACTTTGAAGCTCTTATTCTTTTTTTCACTTGTATATACACTCCGTCAGGCAATCTACTTTTCAATCAGGCATGTCCACTTTTGGTGATTCTACATTTTTTCTTTTTTTTGAAAATATACACAAGGTGTAGCATGTACATATCGAGTTTTTCCTCTTGAGTCAGTAGAATATACCTCTTTTGAATCATTATTGCAACCACATAGCATCGTGTATTTAGACCTCAACATCACCGAACTAGGTTGAGATACACTTCCCTCCCTTGAGGAGGACAATAGGTTCTACCTAGATGTACTACCCTCGTATGCTACCCTGAGCAAAAAGTTTGGGCCTCGTTACTACCTCTTCCATGAAGAGCTACGTGTAGAGTGCTTGTCCAAGGTAAGCCACGGTCTGAAAGAATCATGCGTGTGTTGTTAAATATTCTACTTAGATCTATCAATATCACATGTGAATATAGTCTTATGGACTCAAAAAATTAAGTCACTAGGACCTGAAAAGTATTAACTCCAATTATTATAAGGTTCCTTTGAAATTAAGTGCATTAAGGTTCAACTAAGCTCCATTCTTCAATCTATTCCAAATTTAGTTTAAATGTCCAAACTATCCTAAAAAATGCACATGCCAATGCAAGAAAATATGTACAATGCAAAGAAAAGAAAGCAAAATCTTTTTTGTGAAATAATTTTCAAATTTTGGAATTTTTATGGATTTTTGTAAAATAATGCACATGAAAATAATGTTTTTCTTATTTTAATGCAGATAGTTAGTAATATATACAAGTATATACATATTTTTTTAATAAGGCTTATGAATGATATACACATATTTAAAGAGGAGTGAGCCCATTATTTACAAGAATCTTTAATTAATACTGGTATATACACGGTAGGATTTTTTAATTAATTAATTTATTTATCTTTTTTTATTCATATATTTATTTATTTTGTGATGCATATATTCCTCAAATTTATTTGAAAATAATTTTATAATTTAAAAAACTATAGTCCAAAATAATTTTTCACACAAATTTACACTCATTTACAATCATTTGAAAATAGTTTTTGCAAACATTTTTTTCAAACAATATATATATCTATATATATGTTTTCAAAATATTTTTTCAACCATTTTTCAAAAAATATGCAAATAGTTTTACGAAATCAGTTTTATTTCACACAAAGAAAAAATTTACAAGCCACAATATTTTTACAAAGGTTGAAAATATTCGTCAAATATTTTTCGAATAGTTTTCAAAAGATTGTTCAAATATATTTCAAACCATTTTCAAAATATTTTTCAAAATATTTTAACCTGACTTATTAATCAGTATGTACAAGAATAAAAATTTGAGGAAATTTCCGCATCTTTTTATTAGATATTTTTTACAAGTGTTTATGCAATATTTTAGCCATACTAACAATATGAAAGTACGAGTTATGGCTAAAGTATATATACAATATATACAACACCCCCCTATACTAGCTCGAACTATGTCCTCATAGTGATCAAAGAGCTGCAAAGGAAGACATAACTCGTGCTCTGTGTAGAAAAGTGAAAAGAATACTATACTACAATGACGAATGTAAGAATACAATTAATAGAAGTGGTTGATCCCCTTATACTTATGATCAAGTAATCGTAAGTATAGAAGACTATACACAAGGGAAAAACCGAGGAGTAGAATGTATTGGGTTTAACCCCCTCCCCCCTACCCTACTTAGAGTAAAATATCCCTAGGTATAGGTAGCAAAACAGAGGAAAACAGAATTAAAAGAATAATCACTAGTCCGACATCCCATATACTTAGGGTAAAATACACCCTATATATGGAATGATCATGTGATGAATATGGGGTGTGATAAAGAATGTATGATATGGACAAATGGATCTATACAAATGTGAACAATGTTGAGGTACCTCCAAAAAGCGATAGAGTTTACACCCATAGCTGGCCGTAAAGGCTAGATAACGTCGTATCGAGGTTCAAGATGGTATCTATGAGGTGAATACAGTACGGTCGGTGCAGTCTCGGTGGGAGAGCAACAACGAACTCAACAAAGGAAATGATGACACCCAGGTAAACAATTAGGAGGGTGTTTGCTACTGTGAAACGATACAGGAAGATGAAATCAGCCTCCGATAGCACAAGATAAATAGTAGGTTAAAGGTCTGAATGGAGTGAAAGGGTGGAGCCAAAGCAGTCAAACGTGGAGAAGGAAGGATCTATTAGGTAATCCTCCACATCAATCACCGCACCGAATAGATAATGAAGATCAAGATCAGGAAACTCACTAAAAAGGTTGATTCTTGATGCATATAATGTAGAAAATCAATGAAATCATCGAATACCCCAAAGATCGGATCATCCTCGCGAGGGTTGTCGAGGAGATGAAAATCAAGTCATGATTAGAAATATCAGAAGACTAGGTCTAATGATCCGACAGATCAGATGTACTCCCAGAAAGTGAAACCGAGTACACAGTGTCTGTGGCATACTCCCGCAGATAACCATCAGGGAGTAATGCTGAATCATCACAGAACTGAGTATATATGTTGTCAACCTCATCAAATGATAGGACACATGGCTCAAATATGGGACTATCGAGGTCTGTCAAATCATAAATCGATCCCTCATCAATCTCTTTATGCTGAGATGTATCCAAATGTATATCCGAATCTGAGAAAACCTTCTGAAGAAAAGAAACTAAATCTATTAGATATGGACACTTAAATGACTCAAAGGATGTTTAAGATGTGGGCTCCTCCTCTATTTCTTGGGATACTAAAAGAACTAGAATCCAAGAATCATTGACGTGAAATTGCGGGATTGGCTCAAAATATGGCTGTAAATCAACCGTGTACTCGACCTATGTCCTACTCTAGGAACTCACAGTGGTAGACAACACATCCATCTCATGAAAAGTAGTAACATCCATATCCTCTAACCGGTGTGTGCTGTCTAAATCGGCATGAAGTGCCAAACACTCAACAAGTGTCATATCTCCCTTGTGTGTTGTCCCAAATAAATCATCACGTGAATATGGAATGTCTGAATGTGTATCAAAGATGGTCTCAAATAAATCCAAGTCGGGACAATAGTGTGAACAACCACACAAGGTAATGACATGTGCAATCTGCTTTGTGGTCATCCCCCTCATGGCGATCTAGACTAAGTCAGTCATCGAAAATCAATGATCCGGAAATCACCTCAAAAGATCAAGTAACCTAAACCATAAATCTCTCAATGTCTCGTGGGGGTTAACTGAAAATTCATGAATACAAGACCACATCATATCAACCCTACGTTGGTAGTAAAATCTTTGCAAGAACAATGATCATAAATCATCCAATGTAGCAATTTTCTTCCCCAACTCTCTATGCCATATCGAAGCTCTAGTCTGATGTAAGAAAGGGAAGTTCATCAACATCAAATATTCAGAAGTGATACCAAGGTATGATCGTGATTCACAAAAATCCTCCAACTCAGATATATGCATACTTATTTCCTCGTACACTCCTCCTGAAAATTTCGGTAGTAGATTAATAAACACTAAATCAAGAATGAAGGGACTCAATATAGAAGCGGAGTGCACTTCTTGATCAGTGTACTCATCAATCATCTCCGGATATAAGTCGTATAAAACTCGCAACTGTCCCATTTGATCTCCTATGGAATGCATTCTCATCTTAGCAAGTTAATCGCCCGGGTCTAGTATTTGGTCAATATGGTCTCATCAAGTGTCACTCACAACATGTGCTTAATGGGAAGGTGGATAAAGAGAAGATGGAAATTGGTCAGAGTTCTGACCTCCCAAGAGAGTGGGCGGGAATGATGGGCATGGAAAGAAGATACTGCAAAATTCGGCTGAAATGAAGTGTGACCCATCATGAATATAGGGAAATGAGAATGATGAAGGGAGGGGGGGATGGGATAGAAGAGAGTGAAAGAAAGAGAAGGTAACTGTAATGATAGAAGATAAAATAACAAACTCACACCAAAGACATTCAAACACAAAGAAAACCCCCAATTCACCAAGTCTACGCAATGTGAAGACCGTGAGATATGGTCTTTTATCTTTCAATTATAGAGTTATGTAATCAAACAAAAGTTGAACAAACACTTAGGAGGCTTGAATAGGATTTGGGAACTACTCCCAGTGTGAACGCGAGCAATTAAAAATGCAAATGATGAGGGGGTTGCTATCTCAATACAATGAGGAATCAATTACGTTTAATTTTAGAGGTCAAGTTCAATTACCATCCCCAAATTTCTTATTTTTTTATTTTAACTTTTTTTGTATTTTTTTCAAATAATAATGCCTAACGAGCTTTTTGATTTCCTCTTTGATTAATTTTCTTTCAAAAAAAGGGAGTAAGTCGAAAAACACGATGCTCAATATCAGACAATGATGCATGTAGAGATAGAAAATGCGTACCTTACTCCAACACTCTACATGTAATATGATCTACGCATAAATTAAATACAGAAAGTAAACTAACTATATGATGCACGAGCAAATCGACCTTAGACGAGTAGCTTCTATTGATTGTTAAGAACGATAGTTAGCTAATCGTATCGAGTCCAGAGTCCAATCTTGGGAGTCACTCAGTGCCCGCGACAATGGGTCCTGCTAGCACTGTATGTGACTCCTCACGATGCGTGGTCTCATATTCAATTAAACTAACTTTTTCTTTCTATTTTTTAGCAAGGTCAATTACATTCTATATAGGGACAAATAACCTATTAGATTTGGACCTCAGCTATTTACTTCACAATCAACAAAAATCCTATGTCTAAGGGCAAAAATCATGAAAATTAAATAGAAAGTTGTGGTGATGAAATCAAAAACACTGAAAACAATGGTGTGGTCCCCCAAGTGCACCGACACATGGCGAAACAAACCTCGAATAGTATCCAAGTCCACAAGTATCTAGGTCCAAATTATTACAATTATTCACAAAAATTCTCTAAATAAAATAAACATCTTCTACTCCTCTTCTCCTCTTCATGTGCTGGTCCCTTCAAAGTCATATCCACGGTGGTTCCTCGCAAAAAAAAGAGAAACAAAAGATGCTAAAATGGCAGGTACAATAAATAGAGATAAATAACACAAAATTAAAATGACTACAAAGCGTGCTCCCTGGAATTGTGCCATTCTGATGGCGTGCCTGACAATTCAGGTGATGTATGTCAATAAGCATGGCTCGTTGTGACTTGAATCACCAAGCACAGTCAACGGAAAAGATTTATTTGAACAACATAATAGAAATATCAAAAAATCAAATGCAAATGTAAACGGATTCGCTATTCCATTTACCTAGTATAGTGACCA
The DNA here is from genome assembly GCA_037367405.1 of Ottelia alismoides. Lineage (NCBI taxonomy): Eukaryota > Viridiplantae > Streptophyta > Magnoliopsida > Alismatales > Hydrocharitaceae > Ottelia > Ottelia alismoides. Next base: position 411,244 of record JAZKJV010004753.1, read on the forward strand.
GGGTTGATAAAAAGGAGCACCATTGGAAAACAATATAGTCGGATTTCCATCGTAATTTTTAGTGGTTTTTGAATTCTGAATTCTTTTTTTATTTTGTTTCAAAAGAGGAACACCTAATAAAATACAAAATACAACACTTTTTTGTATTTTTCATAATAGTAAAAAATACTCGAAAAAATATGGAGAAAATGCTTTTGTGTTTTATATATTTTTTAAAATTTTTTGGAAAGTTTTTCAAAATTTTTTGATGTTTTTATGATTTTATAAAAAACATATAGTGGAAAACAAAGAAAAAAAATGCACAACCAAGAGTATTTTGCAACTTAAATTACTTTATGTGAACAATACTCCTGGAAATTATTTTTATTCTAAATTGCAATTAAATATGTACAATCTGAGACTGAAATCGGTTTTTTTGGATTTTTTTTGAATTATTTATTTTTTTAAGATTTTTTGTTTTTCACAATTTTTTGGGTTTTTTAACTGATATATTGACGAAACTTGGATAGATATTAAAAGACAATAAAACATACCTATACTAATTGTTAACAATTTTTTAGGATGAATTTCAAATATTAATGATTTTTCTAATTTTGGACAGGAAAAAAGTCGTTGTTTTCAATTTTTAAATATATTAAATGACAATGAAATGCAACAACGTTTTCACACACTTGAAAACACTACAGCAGAATCGTACATAAAATTTTTGGGAATTTTTAGAATTATGAAAACATTTATTTTGATGAAAAGAGCATTCAAAATGGAAGTATAAATAAAGGGAGTAAAATGTAAATTTTGAAAAGTTTTTGTATAAAAATGGATCAAGAAATAATCAGAGGAAGAAATATATAAATTACCCACTAAACATATGCCACACACATGGCCTTCTGGAGCACGGTTTTTTTTGCAATTATGAAATTCCCAGGGGGAGAATGCAATTATTACAATATTATATTCCCTCCCTATGGTATTCTCTTCATTTCCTTACCACAAGATGTGAGGGGTGTCGCCACCCTCCCACTTCCTCCCACGCAGTCAGGTGTGGTGGGTGGTTTTGGCGGAGGCGCCACTATCGTGATGGCCACAGGAGGTTGGTGTTGGCTTCGCAGGAGATCAGTGGAGGAGAAGGCATAGCCGAGCTCCACCTGTGGATGGTGCTGGGCGGTGTGGAGCTATTGTTTTGATGGCACTAGGTGGTTGCTCCAGGAGGCAGAGTAAGCCGCACGTGCGGATGGGAGGAGAAGGCAGCTGCGGCGGAAGGGTCGATGCCTATGTGGGGTTGTGCGCAGGCAGCAAGGGGTGCTATCATTGGAGTTGGGTGCGGTCAGGCACTCAAGACGAAGGCGGAATGGCCGCCTTGTGCTTGGAGTTGGCGTTGCATGGTACGTGTTGGAGTTGTTGCACGGATGAAGGCTAGTGGTGCATTGGTCATGAGACGGAGGAGAGGGAAGGGCACCTGCGGCTGGAGGTGGCCCCGGTCGTGAACGCCTACTCCAATCTTTTTTGTTTTTTGTAAATAGAAATAAAGGCTTATTTTATAAAAAATGTAAGCAGGAAACGAATTTTTTTATTTAGTTTTTTTATTTTTTAGATATTTTTTTTAGATGAACCTGAAAAAAATTTTTGAGTGGAAAACAAATATATATATATATATTATTTGTTTATTTAGTTATAAATAAAAGCGTATGTGAATGGGGATCTGACGGAGAATGAGGAAAGGATCCGAGTCTCCGGCCACCGTACGTGGTCGGAATTGCATGGTAGCGTGAGGTAGAACGTTAAAATGGAGAGAACACAAGATGAGATGAAAAATTAGTGTCGGATCGAAATCGAGTTGTTATAGATAATTTTTTTAGGATCTAAATTCTAATAAAATTGGATAAAAAATTATACCTATGATTTATCTAAGAGAACAAGAAGATAAATAAATTTGGATCTCACCCCGGAGTCAGATACGTCGTGTTGGCCTCGATGAGGGCTGGCGCGTTGTCATCGGACGAGTCAGAGACATTGCACCCTTCTTCAACAAGATGGCTCTTTGAGATCAGGCTCCTCTCCACCAAAGATTGATCTAAGAATGAAATAAGGAGGAGGAGCCCATTAAAAAAGAAATTTCAAAAAGGAAAGAATGTTGAAAAGGGTAAGGTGTTTAGTGGTGAATTAGTCAAACAATTCATAAATGAATGAATGAATGAATTAAATAAATATTAATTTAGGAATTAATTAAAATAAATAAATTAAATAATTTCCAACAATTAATTAACCACCTTAATGGCGACTATTAAAGGAAAGTAATAAAATATTATATACATGGTAGGTTCTTTAGAAAAAGTTAAATAAATCAAATAATTGAATATAAATTTCGTAAGTAAATTAAATCAAATAATTAATGTTAGATATTTTATTTTTTGGTGATTTTTATATAAGAAAATTAGTTGTATACAAATATTATGTACATACAATAAAATATATACATGTATAAATAAGGAAGTAATTTTTTAATATTTTTTTAATATTATTATTTATATTAATTTATTTTATATTAAATGAAAATAATATTTAAAACTATGTACATTATGTGTAAAAAAGTAAATATGACTTAAATATACAAATATGTAAGTGGTAAAACTGCATAAAACACCCTAGAAAATCGACTTTTTAACCATAACTCCAAAAATTATGAAATCACAACCATTTGAAAGATAATTTAATTTATAGTATAATGTAAGTGAGTTTGGTTCAATTGTAGTATGTATGGAGCTGGAATTGGTATTTCTATTATCATTTTGCGGTTGTTTCTGAGTGTGATTATTTGTAATATGTACATTATTTTGGTTTGCAATAATTTTTGCTATTTACAACACACTTATTTGACAAATTTTGTTTACAAAAGTAGTTAATTTCCTGTCAATTTATGTACAAATAGAATAGTACAAGTTTTATACAAATATACAATTTTTTTTGGATTTTGAATGGAAGATCCCATCTCCCCCTACTTTATTCCACATGTCAGGTTTTGACCTTCTCTTGGGGTTCGGCTCAATTTGTATTTACTTCATAAATATGTCCTTTATTTTTCTTTTCTTTTTCTTTCTCTCTTTTTTCTTTTAGTTAAGTGAAAAAACATATTAAAATTGCATATTTAACAAATGCATGCATGATGGTAACTCTATCGAATTACTTGGTATTTATAGGTATTTGACTAGGGAAATGAAGCTAAAATAAAAGAATAGAGGCGACGAATCTTGAATTCATCAGCGGTATACAGTCAGATCAACCCTCCTCCTGCCACTCCATGAGCAGCAAGATCTATAGATGAAAGTCAACGGGGTCTGGTACTCTCAGTACCAACCATCCCCGTTTCTAGTGGTCTACTGGAGACTTCCCAACAGAAGTCTCCATCTCAGGTAGGGTAGAGCACCCAACCTCAACAGCCCTAGTATTACCACCAGTAGGAACCACAACATGGGCCTTGTCCCTGTTACCAGAGATAACAGTTGAGCCAATAACAACAACCTCATATGCAGTACTTTCAACCCCTTCCACACAAGCAGTTGTAGAGTCAACCTCATTTCCAGCGAGGCAACCTATCTGGTTCTCACACACTAATTTATGAGAACCCAACACTTGATGATCTCACCTTCTTTCTCTCTGATCAGTGCGCTTCCTTTCAAAGAGAAATGGATGAGTTAAGGCAAGGGATGAGGGAGATAATAAATGGGATGGGTTGCCATACTCGCTCAAATTGAACCCAACCCGAACAATATGAAGAGTAAATCTGAGCATGTATAATTTGCACGGACCACCTCTGCTAGTATTTTTTGGATGATACTTCTTCTTCTATATTTTATGTTGATTTTGTGACACTTCGGAGCGGTAGAAAGCCAGTTGACGGTGACTCGTCTAGGAAACAACCAGAAGTAGACTCTAGGGCGCCAGACGAGGTCGGAAGTGGTTCTAATGCCACTCACCATGATGAAGTTGATGATGGTGTTGACTCCACCAAGGATGTTGATCCAAAAGACTGTACTAAATTCGTCGTACTTCGAGTTGCAGATGGTGGTACTAAGGCCACCTACATACCAGTTGCCAGGACAGAGTACGGTGTTGATGTTGCAAGTTCAGATGTTGTCGTTGGTGCTGATGCCACCTAGATCCCTTTTGTAGTGTTTACCTATCTTGTACCTGATTATTCTAATAGAAAATCACAAAAAAAAGAAAAAACCAAAAATCAAAAATATGAATAAAGGATGGTTTTATATATCTCATGTGAGTCCATCTATTTTGCCTTACGATCTTCGCATGGATTCTAGCCTATTGAATGCACATGAAAATACTCCCGACACTTATCTTTTTGGAGAGGGTAATTCCATCCCCTTCCCTTAAGCACTCCATTTAGGAAAGGGGACCAAAACATAAAATTTAAATAAGAGACACCAACTAGAGTTTAACAAGAAGATGATCGAAAGATTCCAGATACATATGACTCTTCAAGAGGAACTTGGGCACATTCCTCTGTTCCAAAGAACTTGACAGAGAAGACCACTATCTGTAGGAAGAAGTGGAACCATAATGTAGAAGTACATGTGCTCACACGTGCCACCTGCTTTGCTAACTCAAACCAATTGCCATCTATGAGACCCGATGTAGGAACACCATATGTCAGATGCCACATTCATAAGCAGCGGTTCGATACTACTATATTATATAATTGTTCGTTGATTAACATCCTACTAGCTTCCTTACTCGATCGATTCGAGTTTGGCCCTCTTAAATAAAGCAGGACAATCCTTCAGTTTGCTAATAGATCTGTTAAGTGGTTGCAGGGGTTACAAAAGGACATTGTCGTCACAATTCCGGGGCTGAAATTCCCCATATATTTTGTTGTACTGGACATGGATATCCCTAAATCAGTGACTGATACGTACATCATCTTAGGACATCACTTCATGGCAACAATCAAGGCAGTGTCCAATCAGGATAACAGGAAGGTATACTTTCACATCGAGGGTGAAAGTGAAAAAATATAATTGATTGAAGAGACTGGAGCCAGAGATTCAGCTTTCTCAGAGAAAATGACTGACTCTAAGCACATGACAGTTGTAGAGCTACACGTCCACTACGAGTGTGCTTTTGTGATTGCAGATAATGAAGCAGTTTGGGCAGAACCAATATCACGAGCACTTGTTACATATTCAGACACCACAGAGTTACATATTGGAGCTAATGAGAGTTCAGAGAGCATACTCATGGCATAAGACACCTTAGAGAATAATGAATACAATCAGGTTAGAAAAGAAAATTCCATCTATCAAGATTCATATCCCTCAGATTTAGACATAGATTTTGATTGGCAGAACTTTGATGACTATTTATCATGTTTAATGACCACAAAGCCAACAACTAGGGTGGAGTATGAGCGAGTACAATTGATACATACATCAGTAAGAGACTATTTTAGTAAGATTTATCAATTCAACGAGATTTCTTACATGTAGATTTGGTCGTTTTCACACAGACTTTTTAGAAACTAGATTTGTCAGCTCCCACTTATCCTGAGGTGAAGACCTTGCTACAGAATAAGAAGTATAGGTTCCTTACAGACGAGACAGATATGTTTCCATTGATTATCTTAGCAGATTTGATTGAAGACCAAGAATTTCGTTTGATAGAGGTTCTTAAAAAAACTGCATTGTGATAGGATGGAGTGTTGCGATCTCCATGGGATAAGTCTGACACTATGCTCCCACCACATCTATCTTGAGGAGGATGCCAAGCCATCGTGTGAGTTCCAGCGAAGGCTGAACCTGAATGTTTGAGATATGGTCATGAAGAAAATGTCTAAGTGGTGGAGCACAAATTTTATCCACTCCATCTCTAACTCCAAATGGATTAGTCTATTGCATGTGGTACCCAAGAATACATGTAACACCTCAATAGTGAGCGATTCTGGAGAGCAGATAGCTACCTGGTTACCCACTTCTTGGACAGTCTGTGTGGGACTACATAAGATTGAATCAGGCCACCAAGAAGGATCATTTCCCACTACCATTTATTAATCATATTATCGAGAGGTTAGTTGGGAAGAGTTACTATTGTTTTCTTTATGGGTACATAGGGTACAATAAGTTGTCTATAGGGCGTGAAGAGCAGGAGAAAACGACGTTCACCTATCTACTCGAAACATATGCTTTTAGATGGATGCCCTTTGGTTTATGTAATGCCCAGGCAACATTCCAAAGGGATATGATTTCCATCTTATCAGACATGGTGGCAGACTGTTTAGAGGCCTTCATGGATGACTTTTTGATCTAGATGATGGGTTTGATGCTTGTCTTGATTGCCTAGAGTAAGTACTTCAGCACTGGATCGAGCTCAAGCTTGTTTTATCTTGAGGGAAGAGGCATTTCATGATGATTCAGGGGTCTGTCCTTGGCCAAATAAACTCCAACAGGGGTATGGAGATCAATCCAGCCAAGTTAGATATCACCAATAAACTCAATCCACCAACCAATTTGCGATAGTTGTATCTTTTCTAAGTCATGTCATTTTCTACTGATGGTTCATATAGGACTTGAGTCGAATTTCCCAACCGCTTACTAATATGTTGAAAAGAGACACTGATTTCGTTGTAGACTATACGTTTTTCCATCATTTGAGACTCTCAAAGGACTAGTTGTGCATGTTCCTATCCTTCAGCCACCGAATTGGTCTCTTCCATTCGAGATCATGATGGACACTTCATATTTTGCCATAGGGATTGAGCTTGGACAGAGGATGCATGGCTTGCATTTTTCCATTCACTACGCTAGCAGGACTTTGTATGCTGCTCAACAAAAATACACTGTGATTGAGAAAGAAATGCTAGTCATAGTCTTTGCTTTGGATAATTTTCGATCTTACATCATGGGATTTAGAGTAACTATTTACACAGATCACACCGCCATCTGATACCTCATGACAAGGAAGCATGCCAAAGCCATATTGACTATATGGATCCTTCTACTCTAGGAGTTTGATATAGAGATTAAGGATAAAACTGGAGTCAAGAATTTAGTGGTGGATCACGTCTCCAGATTATGAGAATTCAGAACAGGCCACACCTATCACAAAGACATTTCCAGATGAGGCGATTCTTGCTATCACCTCACTTCCCTGGTATGTTGACAACGTGAACTATCTCGTTGCAAAGAAAGTCCAACAAGGTTGGCCTGTGCAGCGACTTGTGACCTTCCTTGTGAAGGCAAAGTCATACCACAAGGAGGATTCCACCCTTTAAAATGAAGGGGGGATAGTGTCTGGCATTGGTGTATGCACAGGAGGAGCACCACAACATCCTCACCTATTGCCACAAGCCTGATATAGGTAGACATCAGTCTAGTAGACAGACAACACAGAAAGTTCTCCAGTCTGGCATTTTGTGGCACATCCTCTTCAAGGATTAAAATGAATTTGTGAAGAGGTATACTGACTGTCAGAGGATGGGTACTTCTGGATAGAGTGATATGATGTTACAACCCATTCCCTTATGTGAGATTTTTGATGCACGTGGCATTGATTTCAAGGGTCCATTCGCTATAACTCATGGATTTATGAACATTCTTCTTGTTATGAATTATGTTAGTCATTTAGTTGAGGTCATCCCCCCCCAACAGTAGATTCTAAAACTGTTTGCTAATTTTTGAGGAAGAATATCACTTCATGGTTTGGGGTACCCGGAGTCTTCATTTCTGATTGGGGATTCATTTTATCAACAATAATGTAAGGGTCCTTGCTAACAAGATCAACATTAACCATAGAGTTTCCACTCCATATCATCCTCTAACTAATAATCTTGCTGAGGTTTTAAACATGGAGAATATTTTGCACAAGATTGTTCACCCGGATCGAAAGTATTGGTCACAGCTTTTGGACTCGATCCTATGGGCCTATAGGACTTCCTTTAATACACCTTTAGGCACATCTCCCTTTTGGCTCATTTTCGGCAATCCACGTCACAAACTAGTGGAGATCAAGCACAAGTTACTTTGAGCAGTTACTGAGCTATTATTGGAACCCATGAGTGTCGTAGATCAAAGGAAAGCAGAATTGGCACCCCTGAAGGAGTTGAGAGACACGACCTTCTCAAGTAGCCTACAATATAAGTATAGGGTAAAGATATGGCATGATTCTCGCATCGGCCATAAACAGTTTGAGATAAGACATAAATAGTTGAGATTATTTCCAGGAAAATTAAAGAGTAAGTGGAAGGGACCATACTTGGTCAGAAAGGTGCATGGAAACGGGAGCATTGATATATCAAAGTTGTCATCTGAATCCACCTTTCAAGTTAACGGTCAGTGCTTGAAGCCATATCTTGATGAAGATTTGTTCATCACTAATGTTGCCCATATTCATTTTATCTGAGATATGATCTTCGACACACATCATTTTTTCTCATATATGATTATCACTTCTTCTTTGTAGATGTATATATCCATATTGACCATATCATTCATTATTTTTATCTGATTATCCATCTCCATATTATGACTATGCCATGATAAGGGTACACTTTGACCCAAGTATGGGGGAATACCAGACTCGTGATTATTCGTTCGATTCTTTTACCTCTGTTTTATTGCATACACTTAGCAATATTTTACCATAGGTATAGGGTTGGTAGTACCTGTACATCCTATTCTTCGATCTTCCCATTTCTTTAGTCTTCTATACTCAGGATTACTTGATCCTAAGTAACGAGGGATCACCGTTTTCTATTGATTCTATTCATTTACTTGTCGTTGTAGTACAACACTCTTTTCCCTTCCCCATACTCGGCCTGAGTTATGTCTTTTGTCATCAATATTTGATCACTCTGAGGACATTATTCGAGCCAAGTACTTGGGTGTGCCGTATAATTATATATACTATAGCCATAACTCGTACTTTGAGTGTGTCAATAATATGGATAAAAATCACAATAATTTATTATTTTTCTCACTTAAATGTTTGCAAAAACCATTTGTAAAAATTATTTTCGTAGAAATGTTTGCAAAAAATATTTTGAATGTGAAAAGTTTTTAAATATTTTTATATAAAAATCATGTATATAGTACAAACGTTTTGAAAAATTTGAAAATAAATTCTTCTAAGCATTTATCTGTAAATGTTTGCAGGATTGGAAATAAAAGTTTTGAAAAAACTGCTTGTACATATTTGTAAAAATATTTTGCAAAACATTTATTTCTTTTCCTGCAAACAAACATTTCCATAAAAATTTACATATTTTCACAAGATGAGTTTTGTATATACTTACACATGCATTTTTCTGAATTACGAATAACATTTTAACTAGTATGGAATTAAATTGAAAAATAGAGCATGGTTAAGATCTTAATCCACTTAACTTCAGAGGAACCTTATAGGATTTGGGGTTAAGACTTTTGAGGTTCATAGTGACTTAATTCTTTGAGTCCAATAGGCTATTTTCACATGTCATCTTGATGAGCCTAAGTAGAACACTTTACAACACATGCATGACCAGGACACACACCTTACACATAGATCAACATGGATGAGGTGGTGAGGAGATTGAATCCTTTGGCTTGGGGTAGCATACGAGGGTAGTACTGCTAGACGGAACCTCTCATCTTCCTCTATGCAGGCATGTGTGCCTCAACCTTGTCAAGTGGCACTGAGTTCCAAAGATAGGAGTCTGTGGGTTTAAATAATGCTTCAAAAGAGGGTTAGTCTACTGGTTTAAGAAGAAAAACTCCTTATTATATGCTGCACCATGTAGATATGTTGTACATATGAACATTAAATAAAATATGCGCAAAAAAATGAAAAATTACAAAAAGGGGACATGCGCGATTAAAAATAAAATGAATGCCAGAGTGTACATTGCGAATAAGCAAAGCTTATGTATTCCACTATCTCATCGCATGAAAGCATGTAGCAGGAGGCTTAGCTGCACTGGTTAAGCTCCAAGGGATACGTCGCTACAATGGTCACGGTCCATTCTCTTCTTTCCCCCTCTTCTTGAGTCGGTTGTACTTGAACTTAGAAGGGAATACCCAGCTCCTCGAGGAAAGAGTTGCTAGAAGGTGGGATTAGAGGTGCCATTTTTGTGGTGGGGAGCTACATATCACTTACACATTACAAGGAATGATTCATAGCCATTAGAGTTTGCGTATGTAGAATTATTCTGACCTGGTTTTTAAGGAGTCCTGACCAAAGAACTATGGAACTTGGAGACTGTTAAATCTTAAATCTATTTCCCAATAAGGTTATGCCAAACTAATAATCCAAAGGTCTGGATGAGATTCATACTCCTATTAAATGAAGATAAGTTTAATAATAAACATAGATTTTTTTCTTTTTCTTCGTCTATTTCCATTCTTTTTTAAGTAAGTGCTTGCTAAGGGACTAGCAAAGGTAGAGTATGAGGATCATGAATCTACGATTATACTTCTTTTATCTTTTATTTTAGTTTTATCGTTTAGAAAAACTATCTATAAATTGGTGTAAGTACAGTAAATTAACAATGTGCATGGCATTGTTAATATCTCATAATGAACACCAATTTTCCAAAAAAATGAAAAAATAAAGAGAAAAGAAAAAGAAGGATGTTTTTAGAACAAGTAGAGAGTGACCTAAACCCCATCAAAAGGTCAAGCCCGGACCTGATCGACAAGAAAATAAGTAGAGAGAGATAAGATACACTATATATTGCACACAAGACCTATACATGTACAAATAAATATTTATGATTTATGTAGTGTGAAGAACAAATTATTTTTTAATACATACACATAGCCATCATAATAATAATAAAATAAAATAAACTAAATATAAGAAAATATGAAAAAAATACAAATAAAATCAACATCTCATTGTAAAAAGGACACAAGTACATAGATAATAAATATTCACCTAACCCCCTTAATTAATGCAATATAATTGATGAAATGCAGCTAATTACTCAATTACAAAGCTCTATTTTCAACTTTTAGAGTGATGGATCACAGATTCATCAACCCCCTATACTTAAACCCTGTTCGTCCCTGAGTAACTTAAATGAAATGCAAAAGTGAAATGATATTGGATTCCTTACCAAGGTCATGAAAAAATGGTGAAAATGGATCTTGACAAGACCTTCGGATTATCAATGTCGCGGAAACTTATTAGGATCTGGATTTAAGACCTAAAAACCTTTAAGTTCGACAAGTCTTCTATTCAAGACGCCTCAACAGTCATGTCAGAACAAATCCTCATACAAAAATTCTGATGACAATGGATCTTACTTGTACTATGCAAGTGAAATATAGCTCTCCACATTAAAAATAGCTAAGAACAAACCTCCTCTAACAAGGTAACTCTTATTGCTCGGTCCACTAACTCTTTCCTCTAGGAACGGGGTATTCCCTTCAAAGTTTAAGTGCAACCAACTCCAAAAGATGGGGTGGAGAGAAGAATGGACGGTAGACAATGTATCTACCTATCCTAGGATGCTTGAATAGAGTATCCAAGTCATCCAACTGCAGGCTTTGAATCTCTTCTTTTTTTTATACTTGTATATACACTTCAGCATGAATTTTACTTTTCAATAAGGCATGTCCACTTTTGGAGATTCTTCATTTTTTTCTTTTTTTAACATATATACAAGGTGCAGCATGTACAAAGGAGTTTTTCTCTTTGAGCCAGTAGACTATCCCTCTTTTGAAATTTTATTACAACCCACAACATCTCATCCTTAGACGTCAACACCACTAGACTAGGTTGAGATGCACTACCCACCATAGAGGAGGACAGATGTTTCCACTGGTGTGCTACTACAAGACAAAGGATTCTACCTCCTCACCAAATCATCAATAAAGAGCTACTTGCATCGTGGTTGTCCAAGTTAGGTCACTGTCTAAAAGAATCATGCATGTGTGTGAAACATTCTACTTAGACCAGTCAAGATGACATGCGAACATAGACTCGCAGACTCAAAGAATTAAGTCACCAGACTTGAAAAATCTTAACTCTGGTTCCTACAAGATTCCACTGAAATTACTAGATTAAGGTCAAATCAAATCCTTCCTCGACAACTATTCATCACTTGGTTCGGAACCAACTAACTTCTCACTTTGCATATGCTAGATAAGCAGATGAGATGCAAATGACATGCTATGTAAATGCAAGACACGCAAATTTTTTGAATGCAATGCAAAGTAAATAAGAAACCTTTCTTATTATTATTATTTCATTCAATTTTTTCCAGTATACTCCTATTTTACAAAAAGTACAAGAATTTTACAACTTTTTATAGTATTCATACTACACAACCATACATGTATTTTAAAAAGTTTCTTTCTATCTTTTTTTAAATTTTTACCTACACCGTAATTATTGTATGATATATACAAAAATATGGAAAATTACAAGCTATGGGTAAAGTATATATGTAATATATACATGTCCCATATACTTAGCAAGTGCTATGTCCTTAGAGAACAAGAAGTGAGCAAAAAGACATAGCTCGTGTTAAGCATAGGAGAGCTAAAATTACAAAAAGAAAAGAAGTCGTGTCGCCCCCCCCCCCTATACTTAGGTTGTGGCAGCCTAAATGTAGAAGAAAAACAAAACTGGAGCGTATGAGGTCAAGAGGAGAAATGGATGAGTATATATAGGTAGGCACCAATTGTGCCTATACTTAGGCTCTGGTCATCCTATGTCTAGGAAAGAAGTGAATGTGAGAACCTATGAGATCCGGAGGATGTATAAAGAATGGTGAATAGACTCAGGTCACTCTCCCCCGATACTTAGGATCTAGTCAACCTAAGCATAGTTATAAAATGAAACGCTATGGAGCCGGGCCAGGTAATTTGAATCACTGGGAGGGGGAAGAAAATATATACCAGAAGGAGTGAGAATGTACAGATAGATCATGATCTAATTTTGATGTTGTTGATGGCTAGAGATGAATGTTACAAGGCTTCATGCGTGGATCTATGTGTATCTTCCGAGTCTACCTCTTGCATGAAAACAATCTCCTCAACATGGACTAATTGTTCATTAGCTTGAAGAAAGTGTTTCAATTGATGTCCATTAACTAGGGATGTATGTGCTCCATCTTTAAGATCTGAGATCTCAACACATCCACTGTCGTGCACAACGCAGACTATGAATGGACCCATCCACTTGGATTTGTGTTTCCCTTGGAAAAGCTTCAGCCTCTCATTGAACAATCATACCTTCTATTCAGGAACGAGGCTCTTTCATCTAATAATTTTACTATGCTAATGATTTACCTTGTTCTTGTACACCAGGTTGCATATGCTCGGTTTCTGATCTCCACAAGTTCATTACGATCCATCTTTATCCGTTTTTGACGTAGGTGGGTATTCCAATTGACCTTCTTGATTGTCCATTATGATTTATGCACTAACTCTCCGGGCAAATGGCACAATTTCCCGAATACCATCCAGAATGGGGAGGTTCCTAATGGAGTCTTGTAAGCTGTCCTGTAGGAACAAAGGACTTGGTCCAAGATCTGAGAACAATCCTTTCTGTCTAGGCGGACAAGCTCCTACAACATGGTTTTAACCACCCTATTCGTCACCTCTGCCATGCCATTGCTCTGTGGGTGGTAAGAACTAGAGATACGACTCTCGATGTCGTAATCCTTCACAAGTTTCTTTACGTCTCTTTTCACAAAATGGATGCCCCCATTGGATAAACATTGGGGATCCCGAACCTAGAAATGATATGATCTTGATAACTTTACAGACAATCCTACCCTCTACGGCTCGAGTCGGGATAGCCTCTACCCACCTTGACAAATAATCCACAACAATAAGGATATACAGAAAACCATGGCCAATCGAGAATGGTCCCATGAAGTCGTTCCCCCATGCGTCAAAGACATCACAAATGATGACAAGATGCATTGGCATCTTATCCTTGGAACTAATGTTTTCTCCCATTCGCTGGCATATTGGGTACGGCTTCACAAAGGTGAGAGCATCGCGAAACATGTTTAGACAATATAAGCCACATTGTAACCATATAGTCCTCTTCCTGATGTGGTGTCCTCCTACCTCCCGACAATGGCAAAAAGAAAGGAGACTATGGCATTCCTCCTGAGGAATACACCCCTACAAACACAATCCGATCCTTCAAAGAAAAGGATCGGATCCACTTGTTCGTAATGTATCGAATCCGACTTGACTCGATCTATGCTACTCTTTAGGAACTTTCTTGGATCCAAGATAGTTCACTATATTGGCATACCATTGGAGTGAGTTGATAACAAAAAAGGACTCGTCTGGAAAGGAGTCTCGAATAGGTGTATCATCAAAAGTTTCAAGAATTTCGAAACGAGAGAGGTGATCAACCACTACATTCTTCTTTCCAATCTTATCTCTAATGTCTAAGTCAAACTCCTAGACGAGCAAATTCATCTAAGAAGATGCGCCTTCGCGTCCTTCTTTTCCATGAGGTACCTTAGTGATGTGTGATCGATGAACACAGTCACCTTAGATTCAATGAGATGAGATATAAACTTATCCAAGGCGAACACTATGGCAAGCATCTCTTTTTCAGTAATTGTATATTTATGTTGAGCAGGATCAAGGACTTTGCTTGCGTAGTGTATAGAAAAAGGGACATAGTCCCGCCTCTGTCCTAACACAACTCGAATAACAAAATCAAAGGCATCCGTCATGATCTGAAAGGGAAGAGACCAATTCAGAGCTTATAGGATCGGGACATCCATGATCATCCCTTGATGTAGCTTAAAGGCATTAAGATATTTGTGACCTATAATAAACTCCATGTATTTGCCTAGTAGCTCAGTTAGCAGTCAAACAATCTTTGAAGAATCTTTGATAAATCTTCTGTAAAATCCAACATGCTTGAGTATTGACCACAAATATTTTATGTTTGTTGGTGGTTGGAGTCATCTGATCGTGTCCACCTTGGTAGGGTCAACCTCCATTCCTCTCTTGGAGATGACATGCCCCAATATAATTCCCTACGTCACCATAAAGTAACTTATCTCCCTAGAGAGCACTAGATTTACCTCACAACATCGTTTGAGGACTCGTTCCAACTTTCTAAGGCATGAATCAAAGGAATCACCATGGATCAAGAAATCATCCATGAAGACTTCCAGTAATTCACTGACCATCTCAGCGAATACATCAATCATGCACTTTTGAAATTTAACGGGAGAATTGCATAACCCAAATGGCACGGATTTGAAAATATAGATACCAAAGTGGCATGTGAATGTCATTTTCTCGTGATCCTCAAGAGAGATAGCTACTTTATTGTGGCCTACGAACCCATCTAGGAAGTAGACGAATTCCTTTCTTGCTAATCTTTCTAAGATATGATCGATAAATGGTAGGGTAAAATGACCCTTCTTCGTCGCAGCATTCAAGCATTTGTAATACACGTATGTACACTTGTCATGATCTACTCTCCGTCCTCATTGTTGTTCGTCTTGATTCCCGACTTCATCGGGACAACATGGATAGGTGACACCTACTTGGAATCAGAGATGTAATAAAGAAAATTCGTGTTGCATCATTTCTCAATTTCTTTCTTCACGATCTCTCGTTGATTTCTATTCAACGTGCGTTGGAATTATCTAAAGGGTTTAGCTTCATTCTCAAGGTATATATGATGCAAACACAGAGCGTGATTAATCTTGTGGAGATCTGAGATGCTCCAACCTTTCACCATGCGATTTTTTTCTAGGATCTCTAGCAAGCAAGATTCCCACTCCTTTGTCAATTGCGAACTAATGATGATCAGAAACTTCATCTCTTGTCCACAAGGAAGGTGTATTTCAGGGTTGTCGATAATGGTTTGATCTTAGGTAAAGTGTGTACATCAAGAAAAACTAGCTCAATCAATTCTGGATCTGTGCTGATAATGGATGGATCTATCTCTGAAGTGACTTCCACCAACTGACTCAACTCTGGAGTCGGATCGTGAAAAGTATCCAAGAAATAGACGAAAGACATTTGACTCATCATTCTCATCTTCTAATTGTCGTAAAGAGGGAAGGACTGTCAGGCCCAAATGGGCCACTATGTCATCGAAGATGTAGGGGGTGGACTCTATGTATGATCTATGCTTTGTTCGTCAATATGGACCTCACAAAATGTCCCATGTACAAGATTCTATTCAACGGAGATGGACTCATCGGTGCTAGTTGGGTTCTGTCTCCATGGCACAATGGTGTCTAGATGTACACAATCTGCCTCTAACGAAGTGTACTCGGTGCTAGATATAGAATTTGAACTCTGCCACCATATGAGCTTCATCTCAAGTTCCTCATTCCATCTTGGAGTTTGGAACTGGATTTTCCCAATCTCATAACCAAATAAGGCCCATGTTGTTCTCAGTAAGGTCCTTCCAATGGGAATCTCTCCAGATTCGAGGGGTCTTCATATCATGGATTGTAAAGTCCACCACGTAATACCAACCCTCGACATTGATGATAATGTTCCTCGATTCTCCCTTGGACCTATTTGTTGATTTGTCTGCAAACTATAATAAAGCTCTGGATTTCCTAAGAGGTCCTTGATTTAGCCGCTCAAAGAAAACTGTGGGCATCAGATTAAATGAGGATCCATTATCCAGTAGAGTGTGTACAAACACAGTGTCATATGAATCACCACATAATGGACTTATGAATCTGTGATTCATCACTCTAAAAAATGAAAATAGAGGTTTGTTCCCGAGTAATTAGAGGCATATTTCTACTTATATTGCAAAATTAACATTCATGCATGCATTGATAACATTTGCATTTTAGCATTCATATTTGCATAAAATAAGAAGCCAAATTCAACTTTAAATATTCACCTGTATATTAGCTAAAATACCTGATTTGTGTGTATTTTACACTAACTCTAAATCCAATAAAACCAACTCTATTCTATATATATTACTAACACTAAGTAAAGAAAAATATCAAAAAAATACTAACTTGCAAAATTGACCAATAAAATCCCAATCCAAGTTGAAGACCTTAGACCTTAAAACGTACATATCTCTCTCATAAAACCTCCGAATTAGGTCTACTCACTTTTAAAGTAATATACATTCAAAGACCTTCGAAACAAGACCAATTCCATTAAAATCAGAGTTCGTATGCAAAACTTGGGTTTTGGGCCCCTTTTGTACATTGTACATAATGATCGTTTTACCCCTATATTTTCTAATTTTATTTTCTTAATTATTAAAAATAAAAAAATTAGATTAAATTGTAAATATTCTCCTAATATTTTCCCTAACTTTATTTTGATTTTCTTCTTATTAAAAGATGACCAAAAATTTGCAAAAGATAAAATACGGTATTTTATATCTTATAAGGTACCACATAAAAATACATTTTGTACAGATGATTTCATTTGATTTTCGGCCTTTCATGAAAGTTGTAGATCTCGTTGAGAAGAGCAACTTTTGTGTTGACCACTTTTTGATTTAATCCCTTTTATTATGTCTTTTTGATTTTTCTTTCTATTTAACTTTGGATTTTTCTGGGAGCGACACATGGTGGCTCTGGAAGTTGCCACGTGTCACCCCATGATTTTTGGCTACTAATTAAAAAATACCACATGTCCCCATCCGAGCGCGCCATGTGGCGTCATCTCATTTCACCTCTACCCATTCTTCCCCACTTCTCCCTTAACTTAAGGGAGAAGCCATCGACACTTCCCATTTCTCTTCCATCTCTCCCACTCTCTCCATCTCCTCTTCAACCTCCTCCTCCTCTTTATAATCTCCTCCACTCCTCCATTCATACCCATCCGCCATTCTAGAGAAGTGTAGGCCCAGCTCGTTCCTCCCCCTTGGTGACAGCTACGGGTGTGGAGCTTGAGTCGCCGATGACCTTTGCGCTTTAGGCGTGATCTAAGGGATCTTCCCTTGCCGCAACTCAAACGAGAGCTGCTCGAACTCCTTCCTAACCGTGAAGAAGAGTGAAGACCTGCTGGACGTTCTACCCAACAATCCCAGGCATCCGTCCATCCCTCCCGGTAATTTATCCTTAATTTTCTTCTTCCTCTCTTTTTCTTCCTTCTCTACACCCATTGTCTCTCTCCTTTATTTCATCAACTTCCTCCCACTGAATCACCAAAATTTTTACACATTCATGGATAAATCACACGTTGCGAACGCAACGGTGATTTTTATTGATTTTTTCGGAGCAATGTCATCAACTAATTAATTAAACATTTAAGGTTGCTAAACAAATCCATGGCAGAACAGAGGATTTTGTAAGTCCCTATTCTTGCCCTCCCCCCTTATTCTCTCTCCCCACTTCTTCTTCCTTCCACCATAGTCGAGCTTGGCTCAAGCTTTCTCCTTCATTGCAGGTACCCTCCAGCATGACCTCCACCGCGCGCCGCCCTCGCGCAGACGACGAGAAGCCACCCGCCGTCAGCTCCAGACCCGCGCGCCATCACCTGCTGCGTCTGCCTCCTCGCGTGGCCACTCCACATGTGCGCCACCCACCTGCAACAAGCCGCGTTCTCACGCGTGGTCTAGCTCCACCGTCCACGCACGCGTGTGTGCCCCAGAGGCCACTTGCAACCGACCACCTCATCCTCGGCTGCCCGCATCTCCACCTCCCCACGTGGCCGTCCGTGCAGCCACCAGCATGCCAGCAAGCAGCGACGGTCCACCCACCTGCAGTCACCCGCCAGCCACTGCCCCCAGCCGCAGTCCAATCCCTGCGCGTTAGCCTCCAGGGGCCTTGGCCGCGCGTGCGGTGCGCGTGTCCGCCAACCGCAGGTCGTCCTCGCGCGGTGCTCCTCCCGCCCCCGTTGTTCCATCAACCATCAGCTCCGCCTGCGCCCCCCAACACCGTCGGCCGCCCCCGCTCCAATGCCGGCCGCCTTCTTCCTCGTGGGCGCGTGAAGCTCCATCGACCAATCTCCCCTGTTCATCTCCAAGAAGCAGAGGAATGCAATAGTGGATAATAAGACCAAAGTGGGAATTTGGAAAGGGGACACTTGCACCCCTTTGCATGTTTTTAAAAAAATTTGAAGTTTCCGGTAATTGCATGTAACTCCTTGTTCTTCATTTGAGCTCATATTTCTTTTTCTCTATTGAATTCGTACCCCTGCATTTGCATGTTCATTTTGTCGTCATTCTGTCATCCATTTTTAATTTCGAAAATTGCATTATTTAGCATAACTCTTGTTCTACCATTTTAGCTTTATTTGTATTTTTTCTGATTTGCAGAATATTTATGGAAATTAATTTGGTGAAAATTGCAACATTTTGCCGATGTTGATTGATTAATTTATTGCGCATTGTCTGCTTATCGATAAATATCTAAAAAATCATCATTGGTAGATCTAAGTCTATGCTACAACATATTCAAAAATCATCGAATTTGCACGTATAGTTTGTCTTAGAAAAAATATTTAGTGGAAACCTTAATCGATTTTTAATTAATCAATCATGAAGTGTTTTAATGAAATTCAAGTTGATTTCGATTGCTCTTAACTAGATCTATTTGGATTAATTTCGTTTCTGAGAAATATCATCATTTGTTAATCATTAAAATTAGTTTACTCATTTTCACTATGTTCTGCATTTTTTATTATCCGTGCATCTAAAAATTCCAAAAAAGTTAGTGTAGCTCAATTTCATCCCACTTCATAATCTGGCCAAGTTTCATAATTTTTGGAATTAATGTTACCATCTTTCTGAGTTAACTTGTAAATTGGCCTGATTTTGCATTTGTCTTGCATAAAACACCGAAAAAGACCAAAAATATCAACCCCTGGAAATTAAACCTTAGAAATTTGCTTCAAATCTACCTAAGGAGTCAGATGCCTCCCTGAGTTCGACCTTGGACTTCCACCAAGTAAAAAAATTTGCCACTGGAGATTAACTTGAATAAAATTGAAAGTGGTTTTTGATCTGCCCTCATTATCCGACTGCAACGAACAATATCAATTAATTTGAGCATTAATTTGCTCGAATTAACAAGGGTACTGGGAGCCAATTATCAAAATGGCACCGTTGCCGGGGAGGCACGGCTTAGGTTAATTTGCAGTGAAGTTCTGATTGTTTGATTTTCTATCCCCGGGTAGTCTGACCCCCGGTTTTCTTGTGAATATTTTATGTCTTTTAATTGTTTCATTTTTTGTGTCATTCTCTGACCTCAAATTATTTTTGTGCGAGGAACGCGAGGAGTCGAAGACGCTTCGAGGAATCGACACTTTAATTCTTTGAGTGATTTGAGAGAACTTGTACTTTTATTTATTTCCATTTTTTTTCGCATCATTTCCAGTGGTTCCCGTTTGGGTTCTCGCATATGTAAAGATAGTGGAACCGTGTCCCTGTGTGCTGTGTGGTTTGAATTGTAACTAAGGCTTGCACTAACAGCTCCTCAAGCCACTTTAGGAATTGCTTGTGCTCGTAATTTTTAGGACCACACATACACTTAAAAGATGCACTTAGACCCAGATCTAGTCAAATAAACCTTTTCTTCACTCGCTAATAGAACTACCTGTCTAGGAGCGGATTTTATCGTCTGCGTTTGCATGTAGTGTAAAAATTTCAATTTTGTTTTGCATCCTGCATACAAGCGAGGTGATCACTGTAAGTCTTCTTAACTCAGCATACGCATCATCATTTTACGTGCATCGGCTTTTCTCAATTTCCCCCTCTGGTTTTCACACTTAAATTAAATCGAAATAGGGACTGGACGATAGGCGTGTTGTGTGGTTGGACTAACAAGTGATAACTAATCTTAAAACCGGGACTGCTATCATTATTGACCAAAAAAATCAATAAAATTGGAAAATTGTTTGCGGGAGACTAATCCCCGACCTTGTTTTCAGGCTGAGTGAGGGTACTTGAGTGTGTGTGAACACCTGAAGGCAGAACCCAAATCCCCGCCTTCCATGTCACGGGCAAACTGATCAGAGCAAATATCATGAGTTGAATATTTTTAGATTCACTGACTAGTACCAAGTAGCCTCTGCCTGTTCGCGGGTAGTCAGGGGTGAACCAGCGGTACTTCGCGACAAGTTGCTAGGAACCCTTCGGGGTGAAGTCCCAGCCTTGTCAGCCTCCGCCTGCTTGCAGGTAGATAGGGGCATGGTCTTTGAGTCCATCAACTTGGGATAGGAGCGAAGAAAGGAAGGACCGGTGGTATCTTAGGCGACAGGTTAAACAGGGAAGACGCATCCGACTCTGAGCTGACTTCCCTCACACACAGGGTGGTTACTCTCAAACCAACCCTCTCCTCTCCTCTGAGCTTACCGAGGAAGACCATCGCCTCGGTAAGAAACCCTTCCTTGAGTTATCCTCTAGTCTAGATCATTTCCATTTCCCAAGACTAGAGGACAAGATGCCACCAAAGAAACCCCCATATGAGAGAAACCAAGATGATCCACTCCAGCGAGTATTGGCTCGCCTCGCCCAAACCGAACAAACGAATGCGGATCTTACAACAAGAATGGGACAAATCATTGCGGTAGGAGGAATCGACCGACCAATGGTTGATGCCTATAACCCAGCAGAGAATGAGATACAAAGTTGGTCGGCACCAGCGGTTCCCGCCGAAGCATTTGAGCTCAAGCCCCACTTCCTTAGCCAGCTACCGAAGTTCAATAGAAATGCCCATGAAGAACCATATGCCTTCCTCTGAGACTTCGAGCTGGTTTGCAACAACCTTAGCCATCCTAGAGTCGGGCAGGATTACATTCGACTGAAGGCCACCCCTTTTACCTTAGGAGATAAGGCAGCACATTGGCTGAAGAACCTAGGGGTGAGGTATACAACCTGGATGCAGTTCAAGGACTTATTCCTAAAGAAGTTTTACCCTCTATGTAGGACTAACCAAATGAGAACAAAGATCGCCAGTTTCTCCCAGGGACCTAGCAAACCATTCCATGAAGCCTGGGATAGGTTTAATGACCTAGTTCAGAAATGCCTCTGCCACAGCATTTCTAAGGTGATCTTAGTCCAGACCTTGTTTTGTGGTTTAACCCCAGAGATGCAGGGGTTAGTAAGTTCCGCATGTGGAGGAAGCTATCTGAATAAAAATGGGAATGCTCTATGGAAGATACTAGAGCAGATTACGGAAATTGGCATGTCGCAGGCTACCAGAGGCTATCAGTTGTCGCCCTCAATCTTATCCAATGAGACAACCCGGAGGACTGTAGCAGATCTGACAGAAGACCTCATTCGTAGCATGGGGATGATTGCTGATAAGTTAACCATGGTCGAGCAGATCCACAAGAGGGTCACTGACCTTGAGTTTCTCTCGCGTCTACCGAAGCAAGTAGAGGAACTTTCTGAGAAGGTAGCTAAGATAAAGCTACCCGCCCCTTTTGCACCACCTGTACCTGTACATCGATTCCATCTTGTACATGAACAGGCACCAGGGCCTCAGAGTGGCTGGGATCAGACTTACACCCAGCAGGACCAGCATGCACCCCCACAAGTGGAGACCGGATACGAGGAGCCTCCGCAGGTGTCGAGATCAACGGGATGTGGTATAGTCGTGACCCCCTCGTCATACAATCGGAGATGGGGAATGGTCAGCCTCACCGACCATCCCCATCTTACCATGAAACCAGGTCCGTCCCTACACCGCGCTTTGTTCAGTCCAGGCCCAAACATGGGTACCAGCCTCAACAGCACCAGCAGCAACAGTGCGCATTCCAGCAAGGTCTGTCCCATCAGCATCAGCAGTATCGGCATGGCCAGCATGGCCAGTACAGAACCTCGTCTGCAAGTCAGCATCACCAGCCTGCTCAGCCCACCGAATTGGAGTCCCTCACCTTGGCGATCCAGACCCTGTCTGATAGGGTCCAACAGATCCAGAATGACTATCTGGATATGAGAACCGATCTGAATCGCGTTTCTCGTACTTAGGACCAACAAATGGCGCCAAGGACCCCAATTCCCGCCAATGTTCAGGCCAATCCAAACAGCCTAAATCAAGACCAGAACCGACCTCGTGATCATGTATACTATTCAGATAAGTCTTTATCTGAACATGAGATCCTTTCGTATGATAATGTAAATCATATGTTCCTCAGGAGCATAAGGATCGCGATCGTACCTGATCGGGCACGAGCACCGAAGGAACGAGCCGCCAAGTCTCTACCTGAGGAGAACTTGGAGGAAGAAGAGGAGCAGCACCACCATCACCACCACCGGCAGAAGAAGATGACTTCTGGGTCCTCAAAGCAACACACCCGCATCATTAGTGAGTCCGACAAAACTGATGAAGATCCCGCACCTCCATCTGAGGAGGACCGTCCAGAAGAAGCGGAAGATGCATCACCGGTTTCGTCACAGCATGTTTCTTTTAGTCCTAGTCAGAGTCCGAGTCTGTTTCAGAGTCAGAGTCATGTACAGAACTCAGTTCCCACTTTGAATGAAAACATTTCAGTTCCAGAACATGAGTTATTGTCAATAGTCCCTTTCCCTTGAGCTCTTACGGATGGAAAGAAGAAATTAAAAATAATCTAAAAAGATGACCCTGAGATGGAAGAGTTCTGCAACAAATATATCAAGGTCACAATCCCCTTTGACAAGTACGTGCAAATAACTCATGCATTTCAGAAATACCTTAAGGTGAGATGCACACCTACTAGGGTTAGCAGGAAGACCAAAAGCAGTATTAAGAAACACTTTCTGTCAGTAGCCACGACTTGTGCAATAAAGAACTCATTTCCAAGGAAACGAAGGGACATGGGTGCACATTACGTGGTGAGTCATGTCGATGACATTGCGTTGCATGCACTCTCCTAGACAACGGATCCTCAATTAATTTAATGCCTACAACCCTCTATGAGAGGCTTAATCTCGGACCTCTTAGGAAATCTAGAGCCCTGATGCAGTTCGCTGACAAATCTACCAAGAGGTCCCACGGAGAATTGAGGAATGTTGTAATCAAAGTCGAGGGTCAAGAATACATGGTGGACTTCACTGTCCTAGATATGGAAACCCCTCGTAATTGGAGAGATTCCCAGATCATCTTAGGCTGGCCCTTCCTCAGGACGGTGGGGGCCTTGTTTGATTATAAGATCGGGAAGATTCAGTTCCAAACTCTAGGCGGAGATGAGGAACTAGAGATGAAGCAAACCAGATGGCAGAGACGGATTCTGAGTCCAGCATCGAGTACTCTTCGTCCGAAGCAGACCACGACCATGTAGACACATTTGGGCCATGGAGATAGAACCCAGCCAACATCGATGAGACCCTCCCCTCTGAAGATGATCCAGTACATGAGTCAGTTTGCGAGATCCTCAGAGACGAGTACAACTCACAACCTGCATCCCCCTACATCTTCGATGACTTAGAAGCCTAGCTGGGCTTGTCAGTCCTTCCCTCGTTAGGACAATCAGAAGATGAGGATGACCAGTCGGACGAGGCTTTCGCCGATTGCATGGAGACCTTTGACGATCTGACTCCAGAGCCAAACAATTTGGTGGCAGCAGTAATAGAGAAAGATCCAACCACTTCCAACACTGAGCCAAATTCGATTGAGCCAGATTTCCTAGACGATCACAGCTTACCTGAGCTCAAACCTTTACCCATAACACTAAAATATGCCTACCTTGCTGGTCCAGAGAAGAAGTATCCGGTCATCATCAGTTCGCGATTGACCGAGGAGTAGGAATCTCGCTTGCTGGAGATCCTTGAGAAAAACCGCAAGGCAATAGGCTGGAGCATTTCCGATCTCCAGGGGATAAATCCTGCTCTGTGTTCGCACCATATCTACTTGGAGAATGAAGCCAAACCCTCTCGTGAATTCCAACGTCGTTTGATTCCAAATTTACAAGAGGTGGTGAAGAAAGAGATAGAGAAATGGTGCAACGCGGGTTTCATTTATCCCATCTCCGACTCGAAATGGGTCGCCCCAATCCATGGGGTCCCGAAAAAGTCGGGAATTCAGATGAAAACCAATGAGGATGGAGAGGAGATCGTGACACGAGTGCCCACGTCATGGCGCGTCTGTGTGGATTACTGACGCTTGAATGCCGCGACGAAGAAGGATCACTTCCCCCTACCATTCATTGATCAGATTCTAGAGAGACTAGCGGGGAAAGAATTCTTCTATTTCATGGATGGGTTGTCAGGCTACAATCAAGTAGCCATAGCTTCTAAGGACCAGGAGAAGACCGCATTCACATGCCCCTTTGGTACCTATGCTTTCAGGCGCATGCCCTTTGGGTTATGCAATGCTCTGGGTACTTTTCAAAGGTACATGATTGCTGTATTCGCCGAAATGGTCGGCAAACTCCTGGAAGTCTTCAAGGACGACTTCTCGGTCCACGGTGATTCCTTCGATTTCTATCTTAGGAATATGGATCGAGTCCTCAAACGATGTTGTGAGGTTAATCTGGTGCTCTCCTGGGAGAAAAGTCACTTCATGGTGATGGAGTGCATTGTGTTGGGGCATGTCATCTCCAAGAGAGGAATGGAGGTTGACCCTTCCAAGGTGGATGTGATCAGACGACTCCAGCCACCAACCAACATCAAACAGTTGCGGTCATTCCTCGGGCTTGTCGGATTTTATCGGAGATTCACTAAGGATTTTTCTAAGATTTCCCGACCGCTAACTGAGCTTTTAGGCAAAGACATGGAGTTTGTTGTTGATCACAAATGTCTTGAGGCCTTTAAGCTATTGCAAGGAATGATCATGGATGCACCTATCCTACAAGCCCCATATTGGTCTCTACCTTTCGAGATAATGACGGACGCATCAGATTTCGCTGTTGGGGCTGTGTTAGGACAAATAAGATATGGCGTCCCGTTTGCAATCCACTACACAAGCAAAGTGCTTGATACCGCTCAGCGTAACTATACAGTTACAGAAAAGGAGATGCTTGCAGTAGTGTTTGCCTTGGACAAGTTCAGATCTTACTTAATTGGATCCAAGGTAACTGTGTTCACTGACCACATGGCTCTACGGTATTTGATGGAGAAGAAGGATGCGAAGGCGCGTCTTCTTTGGTGGATTTTACTTAATCAAGAATTTAATTTGGATATTCATGATAAACTTGGAAAGAAGATTGTAGTAGCCGATCATCTTTCTCGTCTCGAAGATCTTAATACTTCTGAGGATTCACCAATTCGATACTCCTTCCCTGACATGTCGATTTTTGTTGTCGACTCACTCCCATGGTATGCCAACATCGTGAATGATCTTGTCTCCAAGAAGGTTCCCGAGGGTTGGCCCAAGAGCCACATCGACCGACTTAAGTCAGATGCGAGACAATACCATTGGGAGGATCCGATCCTTTTCTTTGAAGGACCGGATTGTGTCTGGAGATGGTGTATTCCTCAGGAGGAATACCGGAGTATCCTTTCTTTATGCCACAGCTTGGAGGTAGGAGGACACCACTCCATAAAGAGGACCGCATGGAAGGTACTTCAGTGTGGCTTTTATTGGCTGACTCTGTTTTGCAATGCTATCACCTTTGCAAAGTCATGTCCAGTATGCCAGAGAATGGGAGGAACCGTTGGTCCCAAGGATGAGATGCCAATACAGCCTGTCATCATTTGTGATGTCTTTGACACCTGGGGCATCGACTTCATGGGCCCATTCCCTATTAGCCACGGGTTTGAATACATCCTTCTTGCGATAGATTATCTATCCAAGTGGGTGGAAGCTATCCCAACCCAAGCCAGAGACAGCAGAACTGTCTGTAAATTCATCAGAGATCATATCATCACTAGATTCGGGATTCCCAAAATGATGATATCAGATGGGGGTAGACACTTTGTCATTCGGGAGGTGAAGAAACTCCTGAAGGACTACGACATCGAACACCGTGTCGCTAGCCCTTACCACCCACAAACTAATGGTATGGCTGAGGTGTCGAATCGGTAGGTGAAGACTATATTGCAAAAGCTTGTCCGCCCGGACAGGAAGGACTGGTCTCAGATCTTGGATCAGGTCCTATGGGCATATAGGATAGCTTACAAGACGCCGCTAGGAACCTCCCCATTCCGAATGATATTCTGAAAGCCATGCCATTTTCCTGCAAAATTAGTTCATAAATCAGAATGGGCAATTAAGAAGGTCAATTGGAACATGCACCTTGGGCATAAGCAGAGAGAGATGGATCTGAATGAGCTTGTGGAAGTCAGAAATCGTGCATATGACAACAGTTTGGTGTACAAGGACAAGGTGAAGCGTTGGCATGATAGATATATCAGACGAAAGACCTTTGTTCCTCGACAGAAGGTATGGTTGTTTAATGCAAGGCTGAAGACCTTCCAAGGCAAGTTGAAATCCATGTGGACGGGCCCATTCATTGTCCGAGCGGTGCATGATAGCGGATGTGTCGAGATCTCAGATCTCGCAGATGACGCACCAACATTCCTTGTGAATGGACAACTGTTGAAACACTTCATCGAATCCAATGAGCAGTTAGTCCATGTTGAGGAGATCGTGTTTATGCGTGAGACAGATTCAGCAGATACACCTCGAGCCGCGCAGGAAACCTTGCAGCAGTCAGCTCCAACCATCAGCAGCATCTTGAAAGATTCAGACCGAATCACTTGTATATACCATCATTCATGTACAATCTGTCCTTTCTCCTCTCAGGACTCTAGTAACTCATCCCAGCTTCATCTATCTCTATCTTGGACTATACTTAGGATGACCAGATCCCAAGTATAGGGGGGATGAGCCACCTGAATCCGTTCTCTGTAAATCCTCCAGATCACATCGGTTCTCAGACTCATTTGTGTCCTATACTTAGGCTGACCAAAGCCTAAGTATAGGGGGGACCGATGCCCACCTTGTATATATTCATCCATTTCCCTTATTCCCCTCGTCCGCCCCAT
Organism: Ottelia alismoides; assembly: GCA_037367405.1. NCBI lineage: Eukaryota > Viridiplantae > Streptophyta > Magnoliopsida > Alismatales > Hydrocharitaceae > Ottelia > Ottelia alismoides. The sequence goes on from JAZKJV010004753.1 coordinate 439,072, forward strand.
TTTTGATCTTCTTCCACACTTAGGCTGCCAGAGCCAAAGTATAGGGGGGCGGAACGACTTCCATACATTTTTGTAATTTTAGCTCTCCTACGCTTAGCCCAAGCTTGGTCCTTTTAGTCGCTTTTCGTGCTCTGAGGACATAGCATACGCTAAGTATATGGGGAAGTGTATATATTACATATATACTTTACCCATAGCTCGTACTTTCGCCTATTTTCGCGTATTTTTGTATATATTATGCAATAATTACGGGTGGGTAAAAATTTGAGAATTTTTTTATAAAATACTCTTGTATAATCTGTAAAATACTCATACAATACTTGTATCATAGGAGGTATACCAGAGTGTGTAAAAAAATGTGTTGAAAATAAGGCTTCTTATTTACTCTTGCACATCATCTCTACATCTAAAAAAAGTCTTGCATTTCATTCATCTTCATAACATGTAATCTACACCTCATCTGCATATCTTGCATATGCAAGGTGAGAAGCTAGTGGGTTCTAAACCAAGTTATGAGTAGATATTGAGGATGGACTTGAATTGACCTTAATCCACCTAATTTCAGAGGAACCTTATAGGAACTGGAGTTAAGATTTCTCAGGTCAAGTGACTTAATTCTTTGAGTCCGCAAGTCTATGTTCACATGTCATCTTAATTAGTCTAAGTAGAATATCTATTGCACATGCATGATTCTTTTAGATAGTGACCTAACTTGGACAAGCACAATGCACGTAGCTCTTCATTGATGAGGTGGAGAGGAGGTAGAATCCTTTAGCTTGGAGTAGCACACGAGTGGAAACATCTGTCCTCCTCTTGGGAGGGTAGTGCATCTCAACCTAGTCTGGTGGTGTTGAAGTCTAAGGACAGGACGTTGTGGGTTGCAATAATGCTTCAAAAGAGGGATAGTATACTGTCTCAAGAGGAAAAACTCCTGATGTACATGCTGCACCTTGTATATAGTTCAAAAAAATTGCAAAACTCCAAAAAAATCAGACAGGTCCAAGTGAAAATAAAATACCTGTCGGAGTATGTATATCAGCAAGAAGTCTGCAGCTGGATGACTTGGCTACACTGGTCAGGCATCCCAGGATAGGTAGCTACACTGGCTACCGTCAATTCTTTTCTCTACCCCCTCCTCTTGAGCTGGTCGCACTTGAACTTAGAAGGGAATACCCCGCTCCTCGAGGAAAGAGTTACTGGATTGGGTAATTAGAGTTACCTTGTTAGAGGAGGATGGTTCTGAACCATTTCTGATGTGGAGAGCTATTTTACACATACACAGTGCAAGTAAGAATCATAGTCATCAGAAATTTGCGTTTGAGGATTTGTTCTGACCTGACTGTTGAGGCGTCTTGAATAGAAGACTTGTGGAACTTGAAGTCTGTTAGGTCTTAAGTTCATGTCCCAATAAGGTTCCGCCACACAATTAATCCAAAGGTCGAGTCAAGCTCCATTTTCAACTTTTGTTCATGACCTTATTATGGAACCCAATCTCATTTCACTCTTGCATTTCATTTTTAATTGCTCGGGGACAAGGAAGGGTTAATTATAGGTGGTTGATGAATCTGTGATTCATCACTCTAGATGTTGAAAATAGAGCTTTGTTCCCGAGTAATTAGAGGCATATTTCTACTTATATTGCATAATTAGCATTCAAGCATGCATTGATAACATTTGCATTTTAGCATTCATATTTGCATAAAATAAGAAGCCAAATTCACTTTTAAATATTCATCTGTATATTAGCTAAAATACCCCATTTGTATATATTTTACACTAACTCCAAATCCAATAAAACCAACTCTATTCTGTATATATTACTAACACTATGTAAAGAAAAATATCAATAAAATACTAACTTGCAAAATGGACCAATAAAATCCCAATCCAAGTTGAAGACCTTAGACCTTAAAACGTACATATCTCTCTCATACAACCTCCGAATTAGGTCTACTCACTTTTAAAGTAATATACATTCAAAGACCTTCGAAATAAGACTAATTTCGTTAAAATCAGAGTTCGTATGAAAAACTTAGATTTTGGGCCCCTTTTGTACATGGTACATAATGACCGTTTTACCCCTATATTTTCTAATTTTATTTTCTTCATTATTAAAAATCCCAAAAATTATATTAAATTGTAAATATTCTCCTAATATTTTCCCTAACTTTATTTTGAGTTTTCTCTTATTAAAATATTGACAAAAAATTGCAAAAGATAAAATACGGTATTTTATATCTATAAGGTACCACCCAAAAATACATTTTTTTACAGATGATTTCATTTGATTTTTGGCCCTACACAAAAGTTGTAGATCTCGTCGAGATGAGCAACTTTCAAGTTGATCACTTTTTTATTTAATCCCTTTTATTATGTCTTCTTGATTTTTCTTTCTATTTAACTTTGGTTTTTTCTGGGAGCGACACTGGTGGCTCTGGAAGCCGCCACGTGTCACCCAATGATTTTTGGATACTGATTAAATAAATGCCACACGTCCCCATCCGAGCGCGTCAAGTGGCGTCATCTCATTTCACCTCTACCTATTTTACCCCACTTCTCCTTAACTTAAGGGAGAAGCCATCGACACTTCCCATTTCTCTTCCATCTCTCCCACTCTCTCCATCTCCTCTTCAACCTCCTCCTCTTCCTCTTTATTATCTCATCCACTCCTCCATTCATACCCATCCGCCATTCTAGAGAAGTATAGGCCCAGCTCGCTCCTCCCCCTTGGTGACAGCTCCGGGTGTGGAGCTTGAGTCGACGACGACCTTTGCGCTTTAGGCGAGATCCAAGGGATCTTCCCTTGCCGCAGCTCAAACGAGAGCTGCTCGAGCTCCTTCCTTGCCGTGAAGAAGAGCGAAGACCTGCTGGACTTTCTACCCAGCAATCGCAGGCATCCGTCCATCCCTTCAGGTAATTTATCCTTAATTTTCTTCTTCCTCTCTTCTTCTTCCTTCTCTACACCCATTGTCTCTCTCCTTTATTTCATCATCTTCCTCCCATTGAATCACCAAATTTTTTACACATTCAGAGATAAATCATACGTTGCGAACACAACTGTGATTTTTATTGAATTTTTCGGAGCAATCTCATAAACCAATTAATCCAACATTTAAGGTTGCTAAACAAATGCATGGCAGAACATAGGATTTTGTAAGTCCCTATTCTTGCCCACCATCCGTATTCTCTCTCCCCACTTCTTCTTCTATCCACCATAGCGGATCTTGGCTCGATCTTTCTCCATCATTGCAGGTACCCTCCAGCCTTACCTCCACTGCGCCGCCCTCGCGCAGACGCCGAGCAGCCACCCGCCGTCAGCTCCAGACCCGCACGCCATCCCCTGCGGCCTTTTCCTCCTCACGGGGCCACTCCACCCGCGTGCCACCCACATGCAACAAGCCGCGTTCTCGCGCGTGGTCCAGCTCCACCGTCTACGCATGCGCGTGTGCCCCAGAGGCCACCTGCAACCGACCACCTCCTCCTCGGTTGCCCGCATCTCCGCCTCCCCACGTGGTCGTCCGTGTAGCTACCATCACGCCAGCAAGCATCAGCGGTCCACCCACCTGCTGTCACCCGCCAGCCACTGCCCCCAGCCGCGGTCCAATCCCCGCGCGTCAGCCTCCAGCGGGCCTTGGCCGCGCGCGCGGCGCGCGTATCCGCCAACCGCAGGTCGTCCTCGCGCGGTGCTCCTCCCGCTCCCGCCGTTCCATCAACCACCAGCTCCGCCCACGCCCCCCATCACCGTCGGTCGCCCCCTCTCCAATGCTGGCCGCCTTCTTCCGTCCTTGTGGGTGCGTGAAGCTCCATCGACCAAGCTCCCCTTTTCATCTCCAAGAAGCAGAGGAAGGAAATAGCGGATAATAAGACAAAAGTGGGAATTTACAAAGGGGACACTTGCACCCCTTTGTATGTTTTTAAAAAAATTTGAAGTTTCTGGTTATTGCATGTAAGTCCATGTTCTTCATTTGAGATCATATTTCTTTTTCTGTATTGCATTCATACCCCTGCATTTACATGTTTATTTTGTCGTCATTCTGTCATCTATTTTTAATTCCGAAAATTGTATGATGTAGCATAACTCTTGTTCTACCAATTTAGCATTATTTGTATTTTTTCTGATTTGCATAATATTCATGGAAATTAATTTGGTGAAAATTGCAACATTTTGCCCATGTTGATTGATTAATTTATTGCATACTGTCAGCTTATCTAAAAATCTCTGAAAAATCATCGTTGGTAGATATAAGTCTATGCTACAAGATATTCAAAAATCACCCCATTTGCACGTATAGTTTGTCCTAGAAAAAATATTTAGTGGAAACCTTAATCGATTTTTAATTAATCAACCGTGAAGTGTTTTAACAAAATTCAAGTTGATTGGGATAGCTCTTAATTAGATCTATTTGTATTAATTTTGTTTCTGAGTAATAACATCGTTTGTTAATTATCAAAATTGGTTTAGTCATTTTCACTAAGTTCTGTATTTTTTATTATCCGTGCATCTAAAAATTTCAAAAAAGTTAGTGTAGCTCAATTTCACCCCACTTCATAATCTGGCCGAGTTTCATAATTTTTGGAATTAATTTGACTATCTTTCTGAGTTAACTAGTAAATTGGCCTGATTTTGCATGTGTCTTGCATAAAACACCGAAAAAGACCAAAAATATCATCCCCTGGAAATCAAACCTTAGAAATTTGCTTCGAATCTACCTAAGGAGACAGATGCCTCCCTGAGTTCGACCTTGGACTTCCACCAAGTAAAAAAATTTGCTGCTCGAGATTATCTTGAATATAATTGAAAGTGGTTTTTGATCTGCCCTCATTATCCGATTGCAACGAACAATATCAATTAATTTGAGCATTAATTTGCTCGAATTGACAAGGGTAGTGGGAGGCGGTTATCATGGACACCCATGTCCCTTCATTTCATGGAAACACAGTATTGATGGCAAGTAGCGGCTACTGACAAAATGTGCTTCTCAACCCGACTTCTTGTTTTCCTGCTGACCCTAGTAGGTGTACATCTCACCTTAAGGTACTTTTGAAATACATGTGTCACATCCACATACTTATCGAAGGGGATTGTGACCTTGATATATTTGTAGCAAAACTCAACCATCTTAGGGTCATCTTTTTGTATTTCTTTAGATTTCTTCTTTCCACCCTTAAGGGAACTAGGGAAAGGGATTATTTGAAGACAACTTAGATTATGAAATTGAAATATTTTCATTTAAATGGGAAACTGAGATCGGTACAGGATTGGGATTCTGACTCTGACTAGAAAGAAATTCATGAAATGAAACAGGTGGTGCATCTACTGCTACTCGTGGTGCGTCCTCCTCGGATGGAGGTTCGAGCTCTTCATCTGGCTCACTTTATTCTTTGTTGGTGCTCCTATCCATTTTTTGTTCTTTTTTCCTCAATGATTTTTTTGGTGTTTTGGGGAGTTTGAAACCCTTTTATTCCGCTGCTGAAGGTGATTGTTGTGGTGATGCTGCTCCTCTTATTCCATGTTCTCCTCAGGTAGAGACTTGGGGACGTCTTCCTCAACTTCATGTGCCCGATCAGGTATGGTCACCGTCCTTCCGCCGCTGAGAGACATATGATTAACATTATCTTATGAAAAGATCTCATATTCAGATAGATAATACTCTGAATAATATACATGATCTTGTGGTCGATGTTGTCCCAAATTCAGGTTATTGTGGTTGGCCTAAACTGGGTAGGGAATTGGGGTCCTTGGTGCTATCTATTGATCCTTTTGGTGTGAGACACAATTAAATCTATTCTTGTGTCACGGTAATCATTCTACATCAACTAAACCTTATATGTAAAAGTCAAGAAGGCCGAGGTGAGGGACCCAAAATCACTAGTGGGCGGGGTCTGCAACTACTAGCTAGAGGATGAGTGATTTTGTTGTCTATATTGGCCCTATTTCCCTTGCAAGTAGGTGTATGGAGGTGGGGGGCCCTGCTGGCTCGAGTGGAATGTGCACTGTTGTTGGTGCTGCTGAGGCTGGTATATTTGTTCTAGCAAGGACTACACAAAATGCAATCTAGTGAGGGAGTGGGTTTCTTGCTAAGCTAGGGGTGTCAGTGGGTTGATCACTCCATATCCCCGACCGTCTGCTGACGAGGTCATGGCTGTACCACAGCCTGTTGAACTCAATCACCAATGAACGCTCCTCGTAAACTAATTCTACTTGTGGGAGTGTGTGTTGCTCCTGCTAAGTGTATTGCTACTCCTCAACCCAGTTTCTCTGAGGACCATGTACTATCTCCTGTATTAGGTGAACTCGTTGTACAAGTATAGGTGGTAACCTCCTTGGTGTCTCATTAGATAAGCTTGAGGGGGACACCTGAATAGCCCTGGTGGCCTGAGATATGCTTGTTTTTGTCATCTGCTCTAGGATCCTCCATGCAACATCTTCGTTCTTATTCGGATAGCTACCTAAATAGGATGCACTCAACCCTTGCATTTTTGGGTTCATGCCACATAACAAGACCTCCAATAAGATTGCCTTAGTAATGCCATGGTAAGGGCATTTTTGTATAAAATCATTCAATCTATCACAAGCTTCAGGGAATGGCTCATGGGGACCTTGGGAAAAACTAGCATTTTTTGTCCTCATCTTGTTAGTTCTACTGAGTGGGTAGAACTTGTTCAAAAATAATGCTTTGAATTGCATCCATGCCATACATCTAACCCCGAGATTCTTCAGCCAATGGGAAGCCTTACCTCCTAAGGCAAACAAGGTAGCCTTCCACCTGATGTAATCTTGTCCAACCCTAGGATAACTAAGGATATTACGCCCAAACTTAAAGTCTCTCTGGAAAGAATATAGTTCTTTTGGGGCATTTTAATTAAACTTGTGTAGCAGCCCAAGGAAATGGCGCTTCAGCTCAAATGCCTCTGGTGGAACCTTTGGTACAAGCCAACTATGTATCTCATTTGCAGCTAGGTTGTAGGCATGTACCATCGATCTGTCTATTCCACCCACCTTAATAAACTGTCACATCCTATCCTCGGTGAGATGGGTGGAGAGAAAAGGGATGGTTTTAGGTAGACCATCTCGAGAGTGAGAGATCCTGAGCTCAAGAGGGACGTGAGCTCGGGTTAGCCCAAGTTGCACTTGGTCCGATGAAGATAAACTTCGTGAGGGGTTCAATGAGAGATTTGCGAAGCTTGACTAAATATCCACCTAGTCAATCGTCTTTGATGGTAGAAAAGAACCGGGAGCACCTGTGTCTAAAGCTAGGATGTGACTCCTACCTAAAGAAATCATTTGAATCACAAAACCTGAGTTCACACATAAAATTGTGAAGGACCCGAAGTTGGGTACGATTAATCTTGTCGATTTTAAGTGTAATTTTCAAGCATAGCAAGGATTGTCTATTGTCCTATGGGGAAGTCGGCTCAATGCCCGATGAGTCTCCCCTGTTTGACCTATCGCATTAGATACCAACACCCTTCCTATCTTAGATCCTATCAACAACTTACTTGATTAATACTTATAAAGTTCATGAACATGCCCTTATCTACCTACCGAAGTAGGCAGAGGCTGATAAGGCTTGTAACTTCGCCCCGAGGGGTTACTATGCAACTTGTCATGTTGCATCGTTTCTTCACCCCTATCTACTTACCGAAGCAAATGGATGCTACTTGATGCTGGTCCGTTGAACTTTGAATACTTCAACCTGTGATATTTATTAAGAGTGGGGTACGTTAATATGGAAGGAGGGGACTTGGGATCTATCTTGGGATGTGAACACAAGCTCTTTATCCTCACTCAACCTGAAATCAAGGTCGTGGTTACTCTCCCGCAAATAGAATTTCCAATTTTAAGTTGATTTTGTTGGTCAATTCGTTTAACAGTCCCAATTTTATGTTAGATGACCATTTGATTAGTCCAACAAACAAGGCATGCTTATTGTATAGTCCCAAATTCATTTAATCCTATGTTGTAAAACCAAGGGGGTTGAGAAAAGCTGATGCAATCAAAAATCAATGATGCATTCCCAGTTCACAAGATTTACAATGATCCTCATGCTCTACATGTGTGATGCAAAACATAATAGGATTTTTTACACTAAATGAATGCAATCGATGAAAAACTGCTCCTAGACAGGAAGTTATATTAGCGAGTGAAGAACACAATTGAATTTGGCTAAAGTTCAGTAGTCTAAGTGCGTCTTTTAAAGGTTAAGTGTGGTTCTAAATATAACGCGCACAAATAGTCCTAGGAAGCTCTAAGAGCTACGATAGAAGGATCTATTCTATGTCAAGCAGCCACACAACACAGAGTCCATTTATTTCAGTTACACACACGGGAACCCAAACGGGAACTGCTTTATACACAGACTTTTTACAATCTCTCTCTCATCCACTCTGTAAAATTCAATGCGGGTTCTTCCACTCGTCTGATGAGTCACCTTCGATGCCTCGTGTTCCTCGCTCAAAAAATAGATAATGGTCAGAGTGAATGACATAAAATAAAGAAATAATAAAATAAATAGAGAGTTATTCACAAGAAAAATTGGGATTCAGACTACTCGAGGATGGAAAACGTATTATCTAGATGATATAAAAATTAACCTATGCCGTGCCTTCCTGTCAACAATGCCATTTAAAAGACCCATAATTTACCCTTTCAATTATGTTGAATTAAATGCATTGTAGTCAGATAAATTCAGATAACTCAAAAACCATTTATTCAATTAAAATGCAATATTTGAATGCAAATGCAATTTCACGCTAGTTCAAGGGTTAAAACGTAAATTTCCATCAATTCAGTTCCAAAAATTATCAAATTTATCCAAAAGTGGAATAATTATGAATTGAAGCTAGTGTAATTTTTTTAGAATTTTCTGATGCAATGTAAATTCATTATGAATAAAACATGCAGACTAAGTGATTTTCATAATTTCAATTTTAATTGACCCAAACATCAATATTTTCCAGAAATTAATTTATCCTAGACAGGCAAATATGATAAATATCTAAAACAATTTTTAATTCCTAAAAATACTATGTGATGAATTAATTAAAAATCATTTAATATATTCACCATTTCAATTATTCTGACCTCAAAATGCATGCGAATGAAATGAAATTTACGTACACTGTAGAAAAATTTTGACTCTAGCTACTGTGAACTTTTGAGTTTTTTCCATGAAAAGATCAATTTAATACAAATTCAGAGCGTAAATTGGGTAAACTATGGAAGATTTCATCAAATTAGTTATATTAAGTAAATCAAAGCTCACCAAAAAATCCATAATGATAAAGCATAAACATTCTACAACGCATAATTTTTAGAATTATAATATGATGCTAAATGACGGTATAAATTAACGACTAAACACATGAGCCTACATGCAAATTCAAAACTGAAAAAAACAGCACAAAAAGCACTTTTTAATTATCTAGATTCATCGGGGTCTTCTTGCAATTCCTCCAGCAAATCATGTGCACGATGAGTGACCTCTAGTGGGCAGGGTGTACGCGTGATTTTCAGAACCTCAAGGGCTCCGGTGCCATTTTCTCACGTGCACATGCATTGCACATGAGCTATAGAGTTACGGGGCAAATGCATGATTATCCGGAGCTTCAAGGGCTGCTCTCTAATTTGTTCCCCCTCCCACGTATATCTCACATGCGGGGGCAACTTTGGTAAGCGTGCGACAAGACCCTACTTGGGCGATGATTCACTGACGAGGTCAGGCAAGTGGCTATGGAGGGTGTGGTGATCGATGATCAAAGACAATGGAAGGAGCTAGTGTCAAGGCATGACTGATCGACCGAGGAGGTAGTGGGAGTGGCGATGCTCATTAATGGAGCGAGCTGCTGAAAGCGGCTCTCTGATGAGCGGCCCGAGCATGAGGCAAAGTGATATCAATGGTCGTTGCGACTTCAATCACTCGTGCCGGGCTCATTCAAGAAAAATTAGACCACCAAAGCAAAATCAAACACGAGAATCAAGGCAAGCAGTCTTGCTTATTATTTAACCTGGTACATCAACCAGGGTTAAAGACATGGAGCACAGATAATCTTACGAAGTAGTCGAGAAATCAAAGCAGAAGAAAAAATATTTTTGGTGGTTTTAAATTTGCTTTTTTTGTATTTTCTTTAATAAGGAAAAGAGTGAAAAAATAACAATAAACACAATACAACAATTTTTATTGAGATTTAAAAATGCTCAAAAATTCGGAACAAAAATTTTTTTGTGCTTTTAAAATATGCGTATGTTTTTTATGATTTTATGAAATTTTTCTGATTTTTATACGATTTTCTATAAATAGAAGAAGGGAAAATAAGCAAATAGTGCACAACTTAGAGAAAAAGGCAACTTTAAAATATTTAAAGTGCCCAAAATTCTTGATTGCATTTTTATGTGAAATTGGAAAACAAAATCTAACTACAAAACTTAAAAACACATTTTCTATTTTAAATGAATTTTTTATTAATTTTTAAAATGTTTTGGGGGTTGGGAAAACTTTATGAGATATATAAAATACAATGGAATAAAAACAACACATGAATTGAATACGACAAAACAAGTGCATAAAATTTTTGTGGAATTTTTAAGGGTATTATTCTATTTTTAAGGGTTTTCTAAATAAGACATAACTAATTTTAGGGGTTTTTTATTTTTAGAAAATAACAAATAAAATCAAAATGCATCACAAAAATTACCAAAAGTATTACACAATAATAGGAGCAAGTATTAATTTTTTGAGAATTTTTAGAGTAGTTTGGTATTTATTTAATTAAAAACTCAACACATAGTTCATAAGAACCTAAATGCAATTTATTTAAGTTCTTGTACTAAACAAGCTCTAAAAGTCTAGGGTTGATCATGCAAATTTTCCAATTAAATCCGCACATCCGTCAATTCCACACTCACATGGACATATTTGCAATTTCAGAAAACATATCACTCAAACATTAACATAGGAAAGCTTCAGGACTAAACATGCAAATACACCAAAGTTCACGTGATGACACACGTGTCTCCAGATAGGGAGGACCAAATTGCAAATAGAAGAAACTATAGGGACTAGATTGCAAATCGATTCAACTACAACATTTATTTTATTGACTAAAACATAAGTAAAACAAGTGTAGGGTAAAAAATGATATATACCCTTGCAGCATGTGAGGCATGCATGGAGGGCGCACATGTGAAGGATACGGGAAAAAATCCTCAAGCGCATCACATAAGTGTGGTGATCGCATCGAATGCGATCGGGAATGACTAGTCGCACTAGTTGCTCCGGGCAGAGGAAATTAAAATTTTTATGTGATGAAACGACATGATCCAAGAAAAATTCTCAGATCGTTTCATCTAAACCACAAAAAAGTAATAGGATTACCTCTTGAAGCATGGTTGTGATCGAGTCTCTAAACAAAGAGACCTCCTGTCTCAAGTCCGATCCGTCGGAGGGACGCTTGTAAGCGCGGGGATGAATCGCATTCTCCTCGCAATTCATGTTGATGATCCAAGCGGCGGATCTCCTGATCTCGTCACACAAGATCCAACATCTTCTTCACGAGCGAGACACACCGAAGGAGATGAAGGTCCACGAGTAGATGATCCGGCAGCATAACGACGATGTTGATTCGATGACGTCTCTCACAATGGCTCCATGGTGGATGGCCATTATAAGAGAGAGATAGAGACTTGACGTGTAGAGAAAACAATTGAGAGAGAGAGTATGACTCGTCGAGTTGGTGTAAATCAAAGAGCAATGCATGCCTCCTCTTATATAGGGTTTTGGGAGTCGATGTATCTGAATCCATGGACAACACACAATCAATGGTTGAGATTTATTTGTGTTCCTTTCAATGGCCAAGATGTTGTTGTAAAAAAACTAATGATTTAATTTTAATTAATTTCCATTGATAAATGAACAAAATTAATTCGAAATTAAATCATCTTTGATAAGAGAAAAATAATGAAGAGGACAAACCTATTTCTCCATAAGAGGGGACAGCTACTCTTCTCCTCATGGAGAGTTGTAGCCGTCTACTCCTCTTTGGTGGACTTGGTCTATCTCTTCAAATTATCGTGAGATCTTATTATCTCATAATATATATCATCATCTCTAGTTGACAATATTTTCACAAAAAAGTAATTCCAAGTTATTTTATGGAAAATATCAATCATGCCATTGAAATTATGTGAATCTTATTGACAACCCAAAACAAAATGTAATTAATTATATTTTCAATTAATAATTAAATGTGAATCCCATTCACATAACAATTAAAAAAACATAAAATACAATATGATCTCTCTAATATATTATAAATCACATTTATAATATATACGTTTAATATTGATAGTGCTATAGGACGAGTCGCTAAATACAATAAATAATTCGTGTTCGTTGTGGTACGTGTACTTAGCGATTCCGTCAGAACCGAGAGAAGATCTCCGTGAAGAGTGTCTCGGCTCTAATTTATATCCCGAGCAAGTCCGGGGTCGAACTCAGGCAGGCAAAGGAACAACTTGAGGATAATTTGAAAATTAAGTTTTAGATTTCCAATGCAATTTTTTTTATTTTTTTTAATGCAAATAGGGTGCCAAAATGCGCAATGCAAGTGAACTAATATACTAAGAAAGCATACAACTTAGCCAAATTAAGTTTAATGCCAAATCAGTTCAATTCAGCCAAATTATATTTTCCCTAGAATACTAATCCAATGATGAACACAAAACACATTTTTTTGAATTTTAGGGGTTAAAATGCAACAAGGAAAAATGCGCACTTTTTATGGGTTTTTTTCGCAATTTATCACGCAAACAGCAAGCAAAAATCATGAAAATGTTTTTGGAATTAAAACATGATTAAAGGAAGCTACAATAATATTTTTGGAATTTTTTGACAAAATATGAATTTTTATGGATTTTTTAGTGAAATCAGAGTGACAGTGAGTAAATAATTTCTAATAAATCCACAATACCAAATTAATTAGAGTGCGAATTATCCCAAAAAGATATTTTTATGTGGCATACATAAGACTTGAAATTTCACAAAGATGATGTACGTGGATTTAATTAAAAATCAAATACTAAAAAGACTTCACAATTTATTTCAGGTACAGGACAACTCCACTTTGGATGAAATTTGGACAGTAAGTTGAACAATATTCAAGGCATCATATTTAATTTTTGTGAAATTTTTAGAGCAACAATGTGTGAGATATAAATTTAAGAGTCTAAATTGAGTAAAATATGCAATATTCAGTTGAAAATTTTAATTAATTCGCAACATCTCACAAAAATATAGATAAGTATTCAGATGATAGAGAATAAGTTGCTCAACGCAATGACATTTTTTCTTGCATAAAAAGATGCATAAACAAGGTCCAAATTAAAGTGCAAACACAGGAGTATCCTTGCAAATTCCAAAAGCAAAATTAACAAACAACTTTTTACAGGGACTTATTTGTAATTAAAAAACTAAAAGTGAAAGATATGCAATATTTACAACAAAAAAATGAGAGAAAGAAAAGACCTTCTTCCTTCTTCTAGATGGGCACGGGTGAAGAAGAACCCAAATGGATGGACGGTGTCGTCGCCGCTGGCGCGGCCACGCGCGGCCGTGAGGAGGGACGAGGAGCGGCGGAAGCGCGCCGCGTGACGGGAGAGGGCGACGACGACCTGGCGGTGGTGGTTGTAGCTGGTAGCGGGCGGCCAAGGAGGTGAGGTCCGGCGATGGCGCGGGACGGCGGGAGGGGTGGTGATGTCCGGTCGCCGGTGCCGCACGTGCGGCGGAGGGCCGGGGAGGCGCGGCGGAGGCATGGCGACTCACGCCGGTGTCTGGAGCAGCCGTGGAGATGGAGGAGGGGGCGGCGGTGGGTGCTCCCACCGCTGCTGCTCTTTATTTTTTAATTTTTTTTGATTTTTTTTATTTTCTTTTAACTGCTGTAATGTGTCTTTTCTAATTTATTTTTTTTTAATTTTTTTTTTAAATTTTGATTTCTTTAACAGGGAACAAACCTGTATGCAAAATGAGAAGATGATGAGTTGGTGGTGAAATGATAGAGATATAAACAAATGGATGGGATTATGTGAATGGTAATGATATGTGATAAAAAAATTGATAAAACAACAACAATGATATAATGAAGGGAAAATTTACCTAAGATGAATGCGGTCGCCTATGGTGTGCTCAAGAGAGTACGGTCTTCGCTCGAATCGCTGGCGAGCGATGAGCTCAAGCAACACACGGATGTGGTTGCAATGTTGGCCGAAAAGCCAACGGATCTCACCGGAGGGGGGGCTGTCGTCGCTCGACCGCGGTTGCGTCGTTGTCACCAATTCAACTTTGGGAACTAGGCTCTCCTCACATAAAGATGGATCAACGGCAAATTGAGGAGGATGGGATGTATATATGGATGATGAAATGAGAGGTTATTAAAATGGTGGGAGGTTATTATATTAATGGAGTTGAATGGGAAGTTTAAAAAATGGTGGGGTTGAATGGAGGTTGGTGGTAGGATGAGTTGAATGGTGGTTATTGTAGAGAATGTATAATAAATAAATAAATGAAATAAAGTAGGCTACTTTAATTACAATAGAATAAAAGAGAAGAAAATAAATAGTGGAGAATTTACAAGGGAATACATACAACATGTACAATTTTTTGTTTACTTTTCTAATTTGTATTTTTTTGTATTTTTAATAAGAGATATTTACAATAGAAAAATACTATAAAATAATATAATTAAAATACAACACAACAATAAAAAAATGAGGAAAGAATGAATATATACAAAATATACAATGAACATCTAGGTCCCAAAACTCAACTTTTACAAATGAGCTCCTATTTTAATGAAACCACTTCCGTTGGATAGATAATTTTCTAACTTGAACTTTAAAAGTGAGTTTGGTGAATTTGGAGTCCATACGGAGCGGGAATTTGGCTTGGAAGTTGGTCTTTACGGCTTTTTCCCTTTGGGATCTACGAGCATTTGTTTGAGGTAAAATTTATTTATATTTTTGTATTTTTATATACATCGTTATGAACAAGTTTGAGAAAGAATTAGCCAAAAAGGAGTTGAAATGAATTTATTAAAAATACATGATGTTTTATGCTATTTACAGGTGAAAAACTCATTTATTTTTGCGGGTTTTTATTGTTAAATTATTTTGTGCAATATAATATACATTAATTAGTGTGTTTTATTTACAAGAATTATTTTGTTAATTTTTTGATTTTATGGATATTTTTATGGGATTTTACTTGGGGATTTTGCTAAGATCAAGATATTGCGATGATGAATCGCGGATTCATCACTATCCACATTATTCATATTCATTAAAAATAAATAGCATTTAATCATCTTGGATCTATTTTCTTATTTGCCCAAATAACATGAATCACATTCACATTATTCATATCTTTGATAACTAAATCACATTTAATTATCTTAGATATCTGTCCATATGAATTAAATTCATATTATCCGTTATAATTAAATCACATTTAATTATCAATTTTCTCAATGCTTGGATACTTATATCAACATTGAAATTATCCATGTAGTCTTTCAAGGATAATGCGCTTTCTCCGAGGATACTTAGAGATAAGGACAGGGCGATTGTATTGTTTCACGTATAGTGACTTGGATATTGACATCACATTTCAAATCCAGATCTTGGGCCTCCCATAGATGCTTGATTAAATCAAGACCGCAAATCTAATCTTCTCATTGCATCTGAATCACATTCAGATCAATGTCCAACATAGGACCAAGATCAGATTAATTCTCTACTGAGAGGAGTCACTAAAATCCAGACCTATTTCACCACTCCCTAGGAATGGAAGAGTCAAGGTTATACAATCGTTTATGATCACATCACCATCAGGTATTCCCAATACCAGTAGAACCTGCATACTGGAAGACCCAGAATAACCTCGAAGTATCAGATCAACTTTATACTATCTACTTCAGGGTTCTATCAGTAAGTTTCTTAGTTGATCATTGGGATTTGGTATCGATCATATAATTTCCAAATGCATATATCATACCTTGGTCTTGATCAAATACTTTTCAAAGTATGTATCAAACCTTCAAATTCAGTCAAGCCTCCAAAGTGAGACAACCGTGGACGAAATTTGATTCTTCCCCATATCTCATGAGTGAGCTCATGTCTTCCGATTTAGTAGTGAACCTGTATGATCCCTTCGAGAGATCGTATTACTCATATGCCCTTATATGCACACCAACGCGTCGGTGTATAGACCTTGGTTAGATCATCAACCTATTGGTCTGCCAAATGTACATACTCAGACATATAGTAACACATCTATCTCCAGTCAGAGGATGCGTGCCTATATCGTGACAACATACGACATAGGACTTTGGTTATCTCGATCTCGTTAAGTTAACTCATTGACCTAACTAATATGATACCTCCGAATATCTATTCATGTGTAGAGGACCTGCATCAAGAGGTCGGTCAGATATCATCCTATGTGAGAAACGATTGCCATCTCCTATTCAGGCTGGAGATCACATCTTGACAATCATTTGATGGTGCTTGATGAGTCCTCAATCTAACTCTTTAGATATTCATCCAAGCACCAGCCTCTATGATTCATTTAATGAATCAACAACTATATGATCATCAAGATATCCATGGTACATTACCCTAATTGTACTAAGGGGCCTATTATGCAAATTAGTTATTCTTCATTTCAGATCAGGGAATGATATGTGCAATAACATTTATTTCATAATGGCTCGTCGTGGGCTCGCATTTACAACAATCTCCCAGTAGCCCAAAGAACCATTGATGGGCTAATCATTTAAACGCACACTCATGTGACAATCATAGGCTATTTTAGAAAATAGCTAGGAAAGCGGATCAGTCACTCTGTTTCCGCGAGACTACGCCCAGTCACTTGCATATCCCCAGGTAACAGTGTTCGCATCCAATGCGAGTGTTGCATCTTATGCAACCAATACTCAATCTTGATAAAACAGTTATAGTATCCTAGACACTATTGCTCACTAATTATTATTATAACTAGTATGCAATTTCTATTATCCCTATCAGAATACCCTTATTCCTAGATATCTCTATCTCCTAAGGTATTCGTAGTTAAGACCTTTTAGATCTCCATCTAAAAGTCTTATTTTCTTTAAGAAAAGACTTAGAGATCACTATCTCTAAAGCCTTGTCATCTTTTAAAATATTTATTATTATTGCAATCAAGTGTTTTATTTCTATGGTAGGATTAGTAACAGTTTACTACTCCCACTGCGTGGCAGACATCTGACCTTTCGTACAAATCTAGCACAAACGAGGCTTCTAGCAACCGATGCACAAAGGCAAGCAATTTTAGCACCATCAACACTTGATATGCTATCCCTTCAGATTGGTCAGTACCAAATCTTAAGGGAAGGAAGACTTCCTTGGATAGAATATATCCTGGATGTACCAATAATGTAACAATCCCAATTCTCTCTCTTTTCTTTGCTTCTTAACAACTCCAGAATCAAGATCTAAGAGGTATACTTGAGATCGTATCTCAAGGTATGAAATAGCCAGATCATAAAACACTTATCATCATCATCATTATATCATTCTAAATGATTAGGACATTATCTACATTTAGCTCGATGAACACAATGGCACTCCCACTAAGCTTCATATGGTTCATCAAGATTCTATTTGAAATCATAACATTTATGATTTCATCAAATCTTATGTTCCAACAAGAAGCTTTTTGAGTCCATAGATGGATTTATTTATTTTTTACACTTTACTTTCCCCAATCATGAAGCCCTGGGGCTACTTCATGTGAATATCCTTAGGGAGGCATTCATAGAGGAATGCAATCTTGAATTCAATCTCGAAGATGCCAAATCCATGTTGTGTAGCTATAGTCAGCAATAATCCGATGGGTTTAAGCAGGGTTAATGAAGAGAAGTCTCATGCAAGCAATATCTTCTTTTCTAGTGTGTAGGTCATGGCTACGAACCGAGCTTTGAATGTCTCTACCTTATCATCAGATTCCCTTTCTCTTGAAGATCCATTTACTCCTTTATGGGTCATACCCATATAGGTGGATCCTCGAGGGTCCATATACAACACTTGTATATGAAGTCTACTTTAGACATTGTTGCTAAAATCCATCTTTCCATGTCATGATCCTCAGGAGCTTCATCACATGAAGTCAGATCATTGTCAGACTTAATCGACACATGGAATACATCCTGAAACTCATTTGAAGAGGTATTAATATTTCATCTTTAATTATTCTTTTAGTTTCCGATTTCAGGAGCCTCATTACCATCTCAAGATTAAATGAGTTCCTTTACATCATTTTCTTCTTTATTCTCAAGAGTATCACCCTCTAAGAATCACATTCTCAGATATGAGATATTTTAAGAATCTCAAGGTCATAAAGTAGGTATCCCATACCATCCTTTATTTTCCTAATGAAGTAGCACTCTCTAGTGCTTAATTCCAGCTTACTTGCTTAGAATCTTATTTAACATATATAGTGTCGTCTCTACTACATATATACCTGGAAACTAAGAGGTAATTATGCTAAAAAATATCATTTATCAAATCATGTCACACATGATCCAATTGTATCTCCCTATAACTCTATTGAGTTCAGGTTTATCAGGTACAAGCTACCTAGGTTAGATCAAATTCATTTCTTCTTTTTTCAATCTTTGGTTCTAAACCAAAAATGTGAAATCTTTGATCATTTCAAAGGTTTATTAGGTGAAGATAAGAAATATCATATCACAAATAATCATTGAATGATATCACATATCATAAATGTTTATTATGATACAGATGATCCACATACATTAATATGTATAAGATCATGAATACCCTGGCATTTTACACTATTCCCAGAGAAGAGTGTATTGGACATATTTTCTTTGAATACAATATTTACAAGTATGTAAGATTTGAACCTTAAGACAATCTAAAGTTCAATACCTCACTAGTATATTGATCATGTCAATAGATATAAGTCCAAGACTTGATGCCGGATCATTGTCAAATGATCTTTATCCTCCTATTGATCTGTAAAGGTATAATTTTGAGTATTAGAAATCTCAATGAACCATTCATTAATTTTTTAATTTTGTGGAGTCCACTAGATGTTAGATTACTATTTGAAATATATCCATCATAACCTTTTATGATAATTCTATCTCAGAATTCATGTTTATTTTTAACATTTAGAAACAAACAATAAGTGTATTCTAATATCTAGGTCATAGAGACATTCTCTAAGATTAAGGCTCTCCCACTGAAACTTAGAAGTCTAACAATCCAACAGAGATTGTTGCAACAACTTCATCAATATCCACGTGGATAGTTATAAACCTTCATATAAAATTTTCAGTTTTCTAAAACATATGCAACAATTGCAAGTGCCATTAGAAGAATGAGATAACATTATTAGACTTTAATCTTATCTTATAAGAAAGTCAATTTCAATGATCAAATATAGATTATTTCGATGCACTATCCGAGTCCTTCTCTAAGGGTCCTAAATAGTCCAGATAGTCATACTATCAATACATCGACTCATTGGAGTATTGGCATTAATCCAACTATCTGTATGCCATATGGAATTCACAGAAGTAGGTCAACTCTTTGACTTTCCTTCTTGCTTGGGTCAGACCCATGCTTCCACTACGCTCTCTTTATCTATGAAAAACCATTGCTCAAGACAAAGGATCTCTTTTGTTGAACTCAAAAGATTTCAATATAAGAGAACTTCAACATTTATACATGCTTCATTTAGTTCATACAATATGAATATTATGAAGATTTGTGAATGAAGTGAGTATAGACAGTAGAATGACGACATTCGTCATTTCTACATCCATCTAGACTCTTAAAACATTGGTTCAGGTAGGTATTCAAACATTTTGAATACATCATCTCTTTCGAGCTACTATTCTGCATAATGCAGAGAACCATGTCATTCATGATTAAATGTCTAGGGAACATATGTATGCCAAAATATCTTCTTTGATTTTATAAGTATTATTAGACAATTACGATCGCCATCGACATGTCACTTCCAAAGTACACTCGAGGAAAGATCAAGACTATAGAGACATACAAACCCTATGGTGATGTATTATTGTCTTATTTAATTGTCATACCTCATTATATTGAGGAATCTTGCACAATGCAACCACACAAATTATGTGTCCAATTGCAAGTACAATATTTGGATAATGAGTCCAATCCATGATATTTTACTCGTTATTATTGAGTATAATATTGAGTGGGTTTAATGAAGGATTGTTAGAAATAAGAAATTTGCATAGGGGTACATATATTATATATACATATTTTACATATATTTAGGAATTTTTATATCAATGTTGTCTTGCCTTGTCAACAACAAAAGTTCATTCCCTTAATCACTTTCAATGTAAGAGATATACTTACCATTATATCTCAAGCAAGATCTAGGATCTCCTTCCTTATCTTTGTCAC
Organism: Ottelia alismoides; assembly: GCA_037367405.1. NCBI lineage: Eukaryota > Viridiplantae > Streptophyta > Magnoliopsida > Alismatales > Hydrocharitaceae > Ottelia > Ottelia alismoides. The sequence goes on from JAZKJV010004753.1 coordinate 459,581, forward strand.
ATCCCAATAATATGAGAACTTGTGACTCCGATAAAAAGAAGCGGGAACACATTTCACCTTGAAAGTCCAACTTGCATCTCCCTATTTTGTATTTAATACCCGGGCCCACCACCCCTATGGTGATGTTGACCCGTCATTAATTGAACCAGCCGTCAACAGGCTTAATACTCGCTATACGCAATCCAATATCACCCAAATAATATGAGGACTCGATATTTGGGTCACTACGCATACGACCTTACTCTTTCCAGAAGGAAAAAGCCCGATCCAGATGCGCCTGCATCCAAGAGCTGTCACTTCAGACAGGCGTTCCCTACATGAAATCCCTGGTGACAGAACCCTTCTCCTTGACGGAAGACCATGGATGTCACTTATGTGATCCTCCATATCATATTCAAATTCTAATTAACATCATCAATCACATTCATTGTGATCAATCCTTCCAAGGGAAATAGACATCTATTCAAAATAGAGTGCTTTTGATTGGATATAATCAATATAATCACATTAAATTGATTATCAATCTAATTTTCAATCAACAAACTTGATTATTACTTGAATAGCAGGTAAAATCTCAAAGTATGCATTATTCGATTTTTAATATTTAGAAAAATACACTTTGATCCCTTCGGCATTATCTAGTCCCTACCCGCTGTCTCGCCAGTACCGACGAGAGTGGGACGGACCACATACGTCGCAACCCGCTACCCCAAAGCTCTCTGACTAGTCACCATATCATTTTGTATCTCAAGAAAGGATAATGCAAGATAGATCATTTTGTACTTTGAGATGCTCATTGATTTTCCGATCGAAATTATACCATATAATATTCATCAAAACCATTATGATAATATCATAAAGAGATTCGCTAAACAAATCCCCAATCCTATTCAAGAAATAGGATTTTATATGTAAAAGTTGTCCTACAACTATTGCAGGATAAACAAGGATTTTTCATGAAAACAATGTTTGTTTATGATTTCATATCAACCAATCATTATCAAGATCAACTATCTTATCATTTTGGTTAGTGAAATGTCATACAAGGAATTGATTATAATCTTTAAATATTTCATAAATATTTATCAATAATCATTTCAAAAAATTAACAGTTAATTTTCATTAATTTATTTGAATGACAATCACAAGATTTTGGATAATCATGCAATTTCCAGCAGTGATCCTCACTAACTAAAATAGCATATCTCATTCATTTCAAATACAAGTTAAGCAAAATCTATTTCCAAAGATTGATAACTAGGTTTAAAAAAAACCCATGTGATAAACATGCATTTCCAGGCATTTTAAAACCGTAATTAACATCTCAATTACATCTCCAATCGTCATCCCCGAAACAGTGGATATATGATTAATAAAACGACCATATCTTGAGCAAACAGAATCCAAATTACGCAAACTCAAATCCTATTGTTTCCATAATTAATGGGGAACATTTTCCAATTTAAATTTTTGTTTTTAAACGTTTTAAGCATGGCCGAAATTTAATCACAAGACAGGGCTGCGAAAATCGAAATGCTAAAATCTTCACGAACCCAAACGAGCCAAAATTTTTTGTAGGTTCATGGATCTAATCCAATACCTTCGTCAATCTAGCTCTGATACTACTTCAAGGATATGGAAAAAAATCTTCAAGCGCACCACAGAAGCGGGATGATCGCATCGAATGCGATCGGGAGCGACTAGACGCACTAGTTGCTTCGGGCAGCGGAAATTAAAATTTTTATGTGATGAAACAACATGATCCAATAACACTTCTCGGATAGTTTCATCTAAACAACCAAAAAGTAATAGGATTACCTCTTGAAGCATGGTTGCGAACAAGTCTCTAAACAAAGAGACCTCATGTCTCAAGTCCGATCCGTCGGAGGAGACGCTTGCGAGTTCCTTTATCATGAATGTAGGCACCTATGAGCAGAGCATGATCCCTATTTCAGAAACATTTCCAGATGAGGCTACTTTGTGTGGATTGATGGAAAGCTAAATTCATATATTAAAATCAATCTGTTGAAGAATGTACACTTACATTTTTGATAGAGAACCGAGAGAAATCTCAGTGATGAGTTCGTCGGCTTAAATTTATAACTTGGGAAGTCGAGGGTCAAATACAATGGTGCGAGCACTTTAGTGGTCGAATATGATGAACGATTAATTATGATAGTAATTTAGAGATTCATTACTTCAAGCTGATGCATCAATACACAATCAACAAAGAATTTTAACACATTTTTTATGCAACTAAATTAAATACAGATATATATGCATAAACAAAATACCCTGAGTTAATTCCTTAGGAAATCTCTTTACTAAGAGGAATTGGTCCCTAACAGCATATCTCATGTTGTCTAAATCTTCACTCCATTGTTTTAACCAACAAGTACATATTTTGATGATCCAAAATAAAAAATTATTTCAAATAATGTAATATCATTGCTATTAAAATGTTGAAAGAGTCTAAATATTCTCATAGAGTAACTAGTTAAACTAAATTACATTAATAAATCAAGGCATTTAAACATTAACAATCAATGAATGATTTTTCAATCAAAATCACACAACTATTTGCTACAAGATAAAGTATTTATAAAGCTTTCAAACAAGACCAAAATCACTTTATTTGGAATTCAGGAATAAAAGACATTCAACAATAACTTCGGTAGTGTAATTGTAATAAAAGCTTCCAAGTTTTCTTGCAAAACAGTACCAACATGGACTTAAATGCAATTAAGAAAATCTGTAGGGACTAATCTGTAAATTACATCAAAGTAGGAGGACTTATCTGTAGTTATTGAAAACCTCAGGATAGCATTGTAATTTGTCCACAAGCATGTGCAAATGAAGTAATCTTCTAGGCTCGGATATGACGGCTCGGGACATGTTCCTACTTCACATGTGCCTCGGAGTTATGCTCGGCAACCGAACCTATGGTTTGAACCATTGCTTCAAAAGGAATCATGGTTGACTTAGGGCCGTAGGATTTTTTCCAAACAAGAGCAATCAACGACAATTGGTTCACGTCTATTCTTGAAATTCATTGTGCGTGACAGAGGTGGGACTGTGTTCCGATAAAGGTAGCTTTGCTCCTCTATGTCTCTCCTGGCTCTCCCAAGCTCTGTTCACCTCCATTGACTGTCAAAGAAGATGATGGTTGTCCTTAGAAGATGAGAATATATTGGTAACACTAGATCGATGAAGTTTCATCAGAGAATAAATAAGAGATTAAAGATCATCCACATTTTCTTATCATTGATGAAATGAAGATCGACATCGTTAGTCCAAACAATAGACAAGTATCCTGCAAATAAAATAAAGAGGCTATGAGGATGGTCATAGGGTTATACGGAGGTGGAGCAATATCTCTAATAGGGTGGCCCTCTTCACGTAGAAGAAGACAACGGATCGAAGGATAACAGATATAAAGCAATGGATTGATGATTATAGATGATATGCAAGGATGAGGGATAATGGGGGAAAGTACACGAATGTTCATGTGAGTAAAATATTATATATAAATTTCATATAAAATATGAGAACTATATTGAGAAAAAGAAAATGAGAATAAACCTGACATTTGAAGGTGGAAAATGACGTAAATTGGATTGAATTTTGAGCCGATTTTAGAATCTTGGAGCTACATGATCTTCGCATGAAATTCCCGCCCAAGTAAATCAGCTCAAACAACCTCGAATCTAGGCTGTAACTTGAAAAAATGACCAAGGATCTCACTGGAGATGCATGCCATCTTGAGCTCAATCTGACCTTCACATTTTCACCAGAAGTTAGTGAGACTAGGGTGCAAGTTCGTGAAATGGAGGATAGCTGGTAAATGAGGCCAGAGGTGGAGTACTTAAAGAAGGAATGACAGAGGTTCCAATAGGTTTTGTTGGAAGCTTTAAGCTATGCTAAATATTGCATGGTTAGGACAAGGATAAGCGCAATGGCTGGTGGAAGTTAGGGTCGAAGGGTGATGGTTTTAATGTTGGTTTCGTGAGAAGAAGATGCGTAAGGAGTTTGGACAAATTAGGGGAGTTCCCGTAAAATGAAAAGTTGTCTTTTGGAGTATCTGCTGGAGTTTAGGGACGAAGGAGTAGCCATTTGATCTGATGATATAAGAGTTAGAATTAGGGCGGAGACATACGACCAGCATCACTTCTAATTAGAGAAATTATATTGTGGATGATAAGGTGTTAGAGGATGCTCGTGATTTGTCTGATTACGAGAAAATCTGAGAAATCTAGTAAAAACGGGTGGTGACCTAAGAGCGGGTCACGTAGCGCGATCTGAAGATTCTACATGTCCCAATCGGAAATTAGAGAAATTGAATAAATCAAAGTTAATCATGAAAGAATTAATTAGAGTTTGTATTAGAAAAATTTGTAAAAAAGAAAGTTGTAGATCTCGATGAGATCTACAACTTTCATGTAGAAGTTAAAGAGATCAGAGGTCATCTTTACGTAAATAAAAATTGAATACTATAAAAAGCAACATATAAAACAATTTTCTATTTTTTTTCATATTATTTTTTTGTATTTTTATTTTATTTAGTGTTATTTTATTTATTGACAATTTTATTCTAATTTTTATTTGACTTTTAATAACGAATAATATATAAAATATTACACCAGAGAAATATATAATAATTAGTGCTAATTATTTACAACACACATATTAACAATTAGGGCTAATTAATCAATGAGTCGCGTTATTAACTTAAGTAAAGGAGATAAATATAGTGAATTGAGCCGATAAATTTGGATTTATCACCCTATACTTATGCTAAACTCGTACTCGACCAAATAAAGGATTGGTTAGATTAATTAGTGAATTCACTGACTAGTGCTTGTGAGATTGCAAGGCCTAATTTCACCTAGAACACAAACTTTAGAAATCCTAAAACTCTGAATTAATCCAAGTATTTATTAAAAAGGAATTCAACTCCTCAACTTGCTAGATTCTCAATTGTACATATAAATATAAGGAACATGTTTTAGTTTTGACTGCAACACGAGAGTAGAATCAAAACATCACCAAAAATTTTAATATTAGAAGCTCTCCTAAGTTCCCAACACTCAACTCTATGGAATAAATCTAGTCTTGCCTCAATCCACCTTCTCTTTAGTTTGTCATACTTTAAAGTGACAGATAGAAGGTCAGATTATGGAGGATATCGAATTGTGTACTTATTTTCTCTACCTATCTTCGAAATAGGGTTCTCTCTAGTGCAAAAAATGCAACACATTTTTATTTTGATTTAGTCAATCAGTGTGTCCATCAAAAGAAGCTGGAGTCATCTGTAGATGTTATCTTAGGAATACATCGGGGTATCTATTATACCTTCTACACCCAGACTTGTAGCATTAACGATGCATATCCCTTTTTGGGTGCTAGCCCGACTCCTAGTCCTAGTAACGTTGGTCCAAATGGACACTTTGAAATGGTTGGGAACGCTTGTGTTTGGTGGTAGTTCTTTGATATTTTTGACTTTGTAGGATGAATGCTTCTCTTTCATTGTTTCAATCTTTTCTTTATTTTTTGCTAGTTCCACTAATTTTACCAAAAGATTGGCACACATCGATCAACTTATTAATTAAGTTCATCGCACCCCAACACATTAGATTTGATCAAGAGATAGCTTGAGAACAAGTCCCATACTGGCTAAGATGTTGACAATTAGGTTTCATGAAGCCATCATTAATTTTATTCCATCCTCGAGCATCATATAGATCAAGTCCAAACTCAAACTTCCAATCCCAGTTTCCATAGTGATATCTTGACTCATCTCAATCATTATTGTTGTCGTGCAAGTAAGTAAAAGTCAAATTCGTAAAAGGGAGATTAAGTATGGAATATAGTACGCATATTCTCAAATTAGGAGAGTGTGAATTTTTTTATTCATGAAACTAATGATTAATACATGATAACTCTATGTTCAAGGACTCCTTCAACCAAGTTTTGATGATCATCTCTAGCCTTAAAAGTATAGTAAAAATATGATAGGGAAAGACAAAAACTTACAAGTTATCTAGTTAGTAAATTTTAAAAATAAACTAAAGAACAAATATCTTTATTAAAACAAATACAACAGACTGGGTAACTTTGACGAAACATCACAGAGGTGCAAAATGAAGAACAATACAAAGACACCCCATACATCATTACAAACATCATCTCCTTAGAAATCAAGATCTAATTTTCGAGGTTTAAAATCACAGACTGCCTTATGTTTCAACTGCTTATTCTAATGGAGAAAACTTCCAAATTTGAGTAAGAAAGATCTTCATCTACTTGAAATTTTATCTTTCTAGAATGATGCCATTCTTCTTCAAAATCGATATTTTTATCTACATGGAAAGCCTCAAAATTCTTTATGATTATGGGAAGATGAATGGAACCTTGAAATCCTGTGACAGTTTTTGGGTTTTTCTTAGAAGAGAAAAATTAGACATAGAAGAATGAACCAACTTTCAAGAAAGGTAAGTTTTCATCAAGTGAACATCCTCGAGAAATGCCTCCATATCTAATTCTTCTATCAAAAGATCAACCTCCTTAATTGGCATCACTCTCTTTATAGAACTCTGTATCATCTTAATCTTCCAAAATACAGAATTAATATCCCGATTTTTCTCCATGTCAGACTTTTGTAAGATTCCAAGCAAGCCAACCTTATAAAAGAAAATGATAAGACAATTTAGAGAAACGTCACAACCTTTGAGTTATAATTAAAATACTATAGGATACTAATGAGGCGGAATAGAGTTTAGTGGGGGTTTTTCTAGTTAGAGATTAATTTAGACTCCTTTACAACCTTAGCTTTGAAAAAAAAATGAATTTTGTTTGCAAATATTGTCATATAAATATGTTGAGTTTTAAAACATGTCAAACCGTATTTTCGTAAACCACATAAAATATTATTTAAAATTTGTCAAGCAAAATAATTTTAAAAAATTATTATAAAATATTTTTATACACAAATCAGTTCAAAAGTGTAATACGATACGTATAACCCCAATAGTTGTCAAAATCATAAAAACACAATCTATGGCTAAAATATATACGCAATATATGCGATAGACGCCCCTATACATAGCTTTTTCTATGTCCTCATAGCACAAAATAATATGAAGTCATAGTTCATGCTAGGCATAAAAGAATATACACAAAGTAAATCAAAAATTACAGATGCATCATGAGTAAAAGAATCAGTTAGATTAAAATATAGACTAGAGTCCCCCTATACATAAGCTGAGGAATAGCTAAAGTATAAAGATTTGAATTAAAACTAGGTGACCCGAGGGGAATATTCAGAATGAAATTGGATCGCCCCTATATTTAGGCTAAAGATAGGCCTATGTTTAAAGAATAGGAAGCTTAATGATGAAGGGACCACTGCTAGTTGAATTTCAAGATGACGAGTCATAGGAGATTTGAATAGTTCCTAATGTTCATGCCTTGAGGGATTGAGAACTGTATCAATAAGCATGAAGTCAATCATATATACGGGAGTTAACCTTTCTTTTGGTTACACAAAATGCTTAAGTAACTGCCATTAACAAAAAAGGAAGATGCAGTCTCTGAAAGCTCTGAGATCTCTATACTACCATTCTCATGCACTTCCCTAACAAGGAAAGGACCCGTCCACTTTGATTTAAGATTCTTGTGGAAGATCTTTAACTTTGCATTAAACAACCATACATTCTGTCCAGGAAAACAGTTATTGCATTTAATATGTCAGTCATGCCACTTCTTAACTTTATCCTTATAGATCATGCTGTTGTCTTATGCTCGGTTGTGGACTTACACTAGTTCATTTAGGTCAAGGTCTCTACACAGCTTTCCTAAGTGACAACTCCAATTAATCTTCTTTATATCCCATTCATATTTGTGTACTAACTCAGTAGACAAATGACATGACTTGTCATAAATCATATTAAAGGGAGAAATGCCAAGTGGTCTTGTGTAGGACGTTCTGTAAGCCCACAGAACTTGGTACAATAAATGAGACCAGTTCATTCTATCTGGACTGGATAACTTCTAGAGAATACTCTTTACTTCCATATTTGAAATCTCTGCATTGCCACTCGATTGAGGGTAATAAGGACTAGTTATTATGAGTTCAAATTCTTAGACCTTAACTAGGGATTCATCAATACACTCACAAAGTGTCTGCCCGCATCATATATCAATACTTTAATTTTCTGATCCTTGAAATAATATGATACTTGATAATTCGCATACAGTGTTTCCATTTGCAGCTCGGGTTGGAATAGCCTCCACCCATATTGGCAATTAATAAACCAATAACAAGATATATTCAAAATATTTACTATTAGGAAAAGGACCCACGAAAACAATTCCCCAAGCATCGAAGAGATCACAAAAAATAACAGGCTCCATGGGCATTTCAACTCTATAACTAAATGTTGCTCCCGTTCTTTGACAAATAGGGTACGACCGTACAAAATCAGTTGCATCTCTAAATAAGGTTGTCCAATAGAAACCACATTGTAATATCTTTTGATCGGTTCTTTTTCCTTAGAGGTGTCTTCTAGCTTCAAGTGAATGGCAATATGTAAGGACACTCATGTAATCCTCATGAGGAATACACCTTCGCCAAACCCAATCTGTACCTTCGAAGAGAAGGAACTGATCCTCCCAATGACATTTCCTCGAATCTGACTTAAGTCGATCTATATTGCTCCTAGTCCAACTATGAGGAACTTGCTTGAAGAGAAAGAAGTTAACCATGTTGGCATACAATGGGAGTGAATCTACAACACAAATAGATTCATCAGGAAAAGTTTCTCGAATAGGTTCAAAATAAGTGGAATCTTTAAGTTCAGTCATCGAATGTTGATCAGCTACTACATTCTTGACCTCAAGTTTATCCTTAATGCCCGAATCAAATTCTCGGAGTAACAATAATCACCTAAGAAGATTCGCCTTTGCATCCTTATTTTCCACGAGATACCTAATAGCTGAATTATCTATATAAACTATCACTTTGAAGCCTAAAATCGTATACCTAAACATCACTACTTCCCAAACTACGGCAAGCATTTCTTTCAGTCACTGTATATTTCATTGAGTTGGATCCAAAACATTGTTTGTGTAGTGAATAGCAAACGGAAACCGATCTCTCTGCTACCCCAAAACAACTCCTATAGCAAAATCTGAAGCTTCCGTCATGATCTCAAAGGGAAGAGACCATTCAGGAGCTTATAGAACCAGCCAGTCGCATATATTCTTTTTAAGAAGCTTAAACGCCTAAGGAAACATGCGATCGACAAAGAACTCGTTGTCTTTTCCTAAGAGCTCATTCAGTGGTCGAGCAATTGTAGAAAAATCTCAAATAAATCTTCTATAAAATCCAACATGCCCCATAAGTGACCTTACTGACTTAATGTTGGTTGTTGGATCAAGTTTCTTTATCACATCGACCTTGGCAGGATCAACCTCCATCCCTTTTTAAGGATAACATGCCACAACACGGTACCCTCCTTGACCATGAAATGACTCTTTTCCAAAGAGAGTACCATATTCACCTCCCTACACCTCTATTGAACCAGATCCAAGTTTGATAAACGAGAATCGAATGAATCACAACAGACCATGAAGTCATCCCTGAAGACCTCTAGAAAATCGCCAACCATCTCAGCAAATACCGTAATTATGCATCGTTGAAATGTGCCTAGAGCATTACATAAACAAAAATGCATGCGCTTGAATGCATATGTGTCAAAAGGACATGTGAAGGTGGTCTTTTCCGGATATTCAGAAGTGATTGTTACTTTATTGTAGCTAGAGTACCTGCCAAGAAAACATAAGAACTCTTTCCCAGCCAATCTCTCCAAAATTTGATCAATAAAGGGCAAAGGAAAGTGATATTTCTTGGTTGCAACATTCAGACACATGTAATCAACACAAAAACAACATGATATGGTTACCTGTGTCACAATCCCTACTCCTTCTTCATTTGTTACCATCTAAATTCTTGAATTCTTCGAGACAACATGTAAACATGGCACCCATTTGGAATCAGAGATAGGGCATATAAATCCCTCTCCACACCATTTCTTAATTTCTTTTTTAACTACATCATGTAGATTTGGATTAAACCTCCTTTGAAACTCATGGGATGGTCTAGCATTTTACTCAACAAAAATGTGATGTGAAGAGAGTGTGGGGTTTATACCCACGAGATCTGACATAGTCCAACCTATAACACTACTGTTCTTCTCTAACACTTTTACCAAGTTAGCCTCTTTCTCTACTGTCAGCATAGAACTAATGATGTCATGAAACAAATTCTTAGGTCTCGTAAGGAAAGTGTACTTAAGTGTAGGAGGAAGTGGTTTCAACACTGGAAAGGATGAATCATTAAATAAATCAGGAGGAACCAGTGAATCTGGATCTGTGTTACATAGTGAAGATGACTCAACTATTGTGTTGTCCACCAATTATAATGAAGAATAGGGGATCGAGTCACAAAAAATAAACTGTAATTCGGCCAAAGCTGCGTCCGACTCAACATATAATTCCCTGATGGTTCTGAAAATATGGGAACTGACAAATCAAAAAAGACTTTTGTGTCATCATGGAAATAGGGAGATGCATATTTCAAGAACTCTGGTAATGCATCAGCAACTACTATATGAACATTTCCTCTCTAGATGAGAGTACCTCATTCTGTATTGTTGGGTTTGTGCCCAAAACCCAACTATGTTGACTTCATCATAGTCTGCCTCAGAGAATGAATATAAATCTGTGCTTGATTCAGAATTAGGTCGCTGCCATTTTGTTTACTTCATATGTAGTTCCACTTCTTTGCCTAGAGAATAGAACGTCATCGTCCTTATATGATAATGAAATGATTCTCTAACGATCCTAAGGAATGGCCGCCCAAGGATAATCTGTAAATCTCTCCAATAATGAGGAATATTCATTTCAAGGACCGTGAAGTCTACTCTATACTTTTGTCCCTCAATGGAGATAATTACATTCTTGATTTCACCCTTAGACTTTTTCATTGGTTTATCTACAAACTGAAGTACTACTCTAGATTTGCGTAAAGGACCCAACTTTAGTTTTCATATAAGGCAAAGGGTAACAAATTGATTGAAGTGCCATTATCCTGGAGAGTACAAGCAAATTCTATGCCATCGATATGACTCACCACATAATTTGCTCGTAAATCTCTCTTCTTTTGTGGTAGTTTTTTGTTCTTGATACATCAAGTAATGGCAATCGAAAGAATATGGGTCTTGATATAGATGCTTGGTTTCTTCATGCAACTTTTCTTGGTGTGCATCTCACCTTCAGATATTTTTGAAATGAAGGTGACTATCTACATACTAATCAAATGGCACTTTTACCTTGATATTATCTCTAAAAGATGTTCCATATCTAGATCGTCTTTTTGAATTTTATCAATGATGAGCTTTCCTGTCATAAGAGCATGGGGGAAAGCGACAGGAAAAGAATGAATCGAAGACTATGATTCATGAACAGAAACATGTTCTTGATTATTATTAAAAATTGAGTTTTTCAAACATGAATCTTTTAGAATTGGATTAATAATTGGATTGTCTACTTTAGGGTAGGTAGTGCCTGCTGAATGGGCATTCTTTGTGTCTGAAGGTACAAGGTCCTTCATAGACTCTGAATCTGACGCATGCTGCTCTACTTTTGAACTTCTCCTAAACCTTCTTCTTGAAGTACTTTCTCTCCAGGAAAGATCTAGTATCATTATCATATGAAGTTTCCTCGGGTTGAGCTTCAGACTCATTACTATCCATATCCTTAGCTCGATCAGGTACGACTACATTTTGTCCACTTCTAAGAGACATATGAGGAACACAATCAAATGGATAGATCTCATGATCATATTTTTGAAAACATGAATAATATACATGATCAATAAAAGGATGCTGATGTCTTTTATTCAGGCTATTGAAGTTAGCTTGAACCTGGGCTGGAATGGTTGTAGAAGGAATATTTGTGTTCATCATCTTGACGGAAAAGATGGCTTAAATTAACCCTCTGATATTATACTTCATTTTTAAATGAACGTAGCTCCTCCAAAATCTATTGTTGAAAGTCCATTAAACCTGATCATGAATACTACTACGGGGAAGACAAACAAGGATATGAAGAATGCGAAGACTGTTGCTGCTGGGCATGATTCTGAAAATACGGATTTTGCTGGCTTGTCTATTATGTCTACTGACGTCCGAACTGTTGTTTATACATTGATGCTTGATAAGGAATGGCTCTAGTGCTCATTGGGGCGAGGAGATGTAGGAGTAAATGATGTGTTGTAGAATGTCTAGGGACTCTGATAAGAGATCGATCCCCAAAACCTCCCTGCTTGGTAGGGTCATTAGTGTACCACACACCATTTACATCCAACACTTGGGAAGGCTCCTCAGTAATAGTCTCTACAAACGGTGGTTACATCTATCAAGAATGGGATAAAAGTTGGTCCTCTACCCGTGGCTGGATTGGACCTGACATCTGCTACTTCTAAATGTGATGAACACGGTGTACTGGAGCAACATATGCAGTCATGGTAGGCACCTTCAACTTTGAGACACTCTCAGAAAGTTCGACCATCTGCTTAGGTAATTTGGACAAATTGTTGTCCAACTCATTCATCCGCTCATCTATCCTTTCAACCACTGTATTTTTTCTTCTATTAAACCCAGGTCAAAGGGATCTATTGTAGTCTTTCTTCCCCTGACAGATAAGAGTGGATTGTTGGTCCCCTAATGATCTCTACTAGTGGTCTGTGCTCTACTTGTTTCAGACATTCCTTCAATCACCTTCCAGATGTTGTCTGCTCCTCGCGAAGTATAGCTTCCTCCATAAGCAGCACTAACTAAATGTTAATTAAGCTTTTTTGGGTTTTAATTATTTGATTTATGAACATGTCATTGCAACCCAATTAAACGTCAATGAACAAACAATTGTTTTCTCTTCTCACGCTGCAAAATAATTACAGCAAAGAATGTGGATCAAGAGAAATTTTTTCTACGTATGTACCTGTATAGTGCACATGATCGAACTCAGGGAGGCTACAATTCCTTAGGGTTATTCAAATAATCGATGAAAATCAATTAAGAGAAAAGTTGGAATCTCAGAGGCAAACTATCCTTGGTTTTTGTGGAATTTTTCTCTTTTCAATTTTTTACTTCTATTTTTTATTTTATGATTGTCAAATTTTAGTGATTTCAATATTGCATTTTTTTTAATTTCAATTAAAGAATAAATGCACAAGATAAGAATGATGAATGCCAAACTCTTTTTGTATTTTATAATTATATAAAAAATGTACATAAAAATCCATAGATAAAATTTTCAGGGTTTTGAAGGTTCTGAGTTTTTGGGGGAAATTTTTGTGGAATTTTCAGATTTTACAATTTTTTTTAAAAATCATACGGGGATAAAAATGAGAAACAGTGTACAACCTGAAGTAATATGTAACTTCAAAATATGTTAAGTACGTAAAACTCCTTATATATATTTTTAAGACAAGCTATATGCAAATATCTACAAATAGGAAGTGAAATGATAATTTTTGGATTTTTGTAGATTTTTATGTGATTTTTCCCAAGATTTTGGCTACTTTTTTACTTTTTGGGGTTTTATAAATAATCAATGCACTAAATTTGCATCGAAATTAAAAGACAATGAAATAAAACTAATCATTTTTTGAATTTTTAATGTAATATTTGATTTTTTATGAATTTTTGAATTTCAGGAAGAGAAAATGACATTTTTTTAATAATAACAAATAAAATTAAAATTCAATAAATATTTTATTCTACGATCAGATACACAACAGGAGAGTAATTTGATTTTCCCATATTTAATAGAGTACAAGTGCTATTTAATTCAATAAACAAAACATGCAATTTTAAGAATATGATAAATAGGACTCGATTGTAAATAATTAGAGTTTCCACATTAAAAGATAACGATAATTAAAAGCCAGAAACAAAATGCCATTTACCTAGCTTGGGACATGCGTTGTGTGTAATCTGGCTTTGGAACAGGTCTCGGTTGCAATTTCAAAAATCATCATGGGTCAGAATTGTCAATTTTCCAATATTTAATTCAATTCCTCTTAGGGTTCTATTTGTTCTTGCTCTTCGTTTTTAAGTGATAGGAATGGAGGGTGCACATTGTCTCCATTCAAGAAGTAGGCACATGGGGGACGTGCCGCCATTGTAGCCGATGGTGCGTACTGGCGGTGAATCGGCGGTCTAGGATTCTAGGAAGGGGTGGCGCCTGCTAGCCTCACTTGCGGAGGAGGGCTTTGGACTAACGGACTTCGACGGAGGGGTTTAGGTACCACCTCTACGCAGGGGCTGGGTGAGGATGCTGGTCGCATGAGGAAGAGTGGACGGCTCTGGCGGTCTTCGACGGAGGGCATGAGGACTAAGTGATGCACGTGATTCAGCTGAAGTGCGTGGGGCCCCAGAGAAGTATGACGACTGTGGAGATGGACGGGAATCGGTTGTACATAGGCCGCAGTTAGAGCGCATCCGCCATGTCGTGCAGCTCGAGAAAGGGCGGTGGAGGTTGGTGACGCGCGATGACCGCGCTGTTATGAGGGGGCGACATTGGTAGAGGGGCTTTGTCCAGATGTTCGAGCGACAATAGTGCAGCAGGCGCCGCCTGATGTTGTTTTTATCTTTTTATTATATTTATTATTTATAGAAAAAAATCTCTTTCATAGAAAAAACTTTTTTCTTATTTTTTAAAAAAGTAACTTTAGAAAAAATCTTCAACTAATTTTTTATTAGTTTTTAGGTGATCCTGCAAATTAAATGTTAGAGAGAAAGGAAACAAATATATTTTTTGCCGATATTATTTATATATAAAATTCAGATGCGAGCATGATGACTTGATCCCAAATCAAAACGGAAGATGTGAATGCAGATCCGGCTAAAAATGAGGAATGGATCCAAGTCTTCATCCACCGTGCGTAGCATAAGTTGAGAGATCGTGATATGCAGAAAATAACGTGTAGATATCGAAATATGAGATGAAAAATCAGGATGAAGATGAATCAAAATTGTGGTGGATTTTTAATATCTAGAAAAATAAAATGACAATGAAGAAGAAAATAGAGAAAATAAAACTATGATTAATCTAGGATAAACAAATAAGAGAAAATGATGGATCTCACCTTAGGAGCGGAAAAGACCTTGATCACCTCGATGAAGGCCGACACGTAGTCACCAGATGGCTCGAAGGCTAGGCACCCTTCTGCGATAAGAAGTCTCTCGGATACCGGGCTGCTCTCATCAAAGATTAATTAAGTTGAAAAGATGGAGAAGGAGGCTTATTAACAGATAGAATGAGATAGAAGTTCAAAAATTTTGAAATGAGACAAAGAGAAGGAAGAAAAATGAAATGAGATAATGATAAAAAATTGAATGTCAAAAATATTTACAAAAATTAACTATTTTTTGTATTTTCTTTACTTTGCTTATTGGAAAAAATTAATGTTAAATTTTTTTTTGTAATCATTAGTTAAGAAAATTAACTATATACATATGGTATATACAAATATGACATTATTTACATGGGTAAATAAGCAGAAAAGTTTTTTATATTATTATTTTATATTTTTTTATTTTCAATATTTAGTAAAAATATTCAAATATTTACAAACACAATATGTACAAATAAATGGAAAAATTACACAAACCACCCTAGAAAATCAGGTTTTCAACCGTAATCCCAGAAAGTATGAAATCACAGTCATTTTTAAAATAATTTAATTTAGTATACAATGGAAGTGTGTTTTATTCAATCTGAGTTCATATGGAGCCGGAAATGATCTTTCTATTATTTCATAGTGGCTTTTTTCGGATGTAGCTACTTCTATTATATACATGATTTGATTGTGCAATTATTTTTATTATTTAGCCCGCATTTTTATTTACAACTTTTGTTTTGAAAATTATTTTATTTGAGGTCAATTTATGTATAAATAAAATAGTGCAGAATAAAAATATACACAACACACATTTTTTGGATATTTTGATTAAGGACCTTATCTCCCCCTACTTTATTCCTGGTCGATCAGGTCAAGCCTTGAACTTCTCTAGGGGTTCGGGTCAGCCTGCATCTATTAAATATATACAGTTTTCCTTATTTTATTTTATTTTCTTTATTTTTCCCTTTTCTTTATTTTTATTTTAGGCTAATTTGGTAATAGGTGTACATCATTGATGAGCTGAAAAACCACGAGCGACAAAGGGAGATAAATAACTCAGGTCGTTGTGACCTCAATCACTCGCAAATCAGACTCAACAAGAAAAATCTAAGGAACCACAAAAAAAGACAATCAATCAATAAAATCGAGAGCGGTCCTTGCTACTTTTATTAACCTGGTATAGCGACCAAGGTTGAACTCAAGGAAAACAAGATGGCCTTGTGGCCTACGAAGTAGTCAAAGCCGAAAAATGAAGAAGAAAATGTTTTTGATGGATTTTAATTATTTTTAGATTTTTTTGTGTTTTTAATTTTTTAAGAAAAAAAGGGAAATAAGCAAATACAACAATTTATTAAAACAGTCAAGAATACACAAAAAATCTAATAAATGTTATTATATTTTTTAGGTTTTTAAGTGTTTTTGGTGAATTTTTCAGAATTTTTCAATTTTTATTTGATTTTATAAAAATCAAGAAAGAGAAAAATAAGGGCTATTGTGCAGCCAGAATTGAAAGATCAATTAAAAATATAAATTGATCTATAAAAGTCTAGAGGCAATTTTTATGAAAAGTATATGTAAAAACTAAACTACAGAAAAAGAGTTTTGTATTTTTTTGATTTTTTTAGAATTTTTTGGAATTTTTATAAGAATTTCAACGTTTTGCAATTTTTAGGGGTTTTATAAATCCAAATGGCACAACAATTCGACAGAAACTAAAGTAAACTAAAATTAACTATCGCTAAAAAATTTACAATTTTAAAGAAGTTTTTATATTTTGCCTTGATTTTTCAATTCAATCAGTAATGAAAATGCGTATTTTTTAATTTTTGAAAATAGTAAAAATCCTAAAAAATGTCCCAAAAATGTAGGAAAATTTTTACACTATGGTAGGAGCTAAATTTCCAAATTTCACATAATTTGGATTTAATTTGATATTTTATTCAAAGAAAACAAGGCACACAACTCACAAGGACCTAAATGCAAGAAAACATAGTTTCAGGGGCCAAACAGTAACAAATCAAGAAAGTCCAGGGGCCCTTATGCAAAAAGTCCACAAAATCACGCGCAAGGCACGTGAATCAAACACGGAGGGGCATAAGTGTCATTCCTATTTATAAAAGATCATTCAATAACCCTTAGGAAACACAGGATAAAAAGTACAAATGACCTAAAATCTCACGTGGCGATGCACGTGGCTCACATAAACAGGGACTAAAATGCAAATAAAGGAAACATAGAGGTCCACCGTGCAATTTATCCTAATTAAAAACAACGTGCTAAAATATTTACAGGACTGAACGGAAATAACAAAACATAGGAGGGCTTAAGTGCAAATTACCCCCGTTATTCAGATCAATGGCTGAAGACGCGCCACGTGGAGATTGGATGGCTGAGAATATAAGGTGACGCCTCTTCGCTAGATGGACGGTGCTGATCAAGCCCTAGGTGAATCGGACGGTGGCTGAAGCTCTGCGGATGGATGGCGAAGATCAGATCTGGAGCTGAGGGGTTGATCGGACGGTAGTTGGAGCTTCTCCAAGAACAAGCCGTCGGCGAAGTTCTCCGGCCTAATCCACGTGGTGGAGAGCTCCGATGAAGCTGCTGAGATGGGGAATAGAACGCTCGAGGTCATCCGCAGCTGATGGGCACCTCCGATGTGGCCGAGAAGCTCCAGGGAGCTCCGGCGACGGCAGAGGAGCAAAGTCGTTGTGCCTGGACTGCTGGACCCTCAGATGGGTCGCGTTAACCTGAAAAAGGGCACAGAACAAATGCTGGGTTGAGGGCAAAATGCCTCGACCCGTTAGGGGATTAAATGGATGATCGGAATGGGGAGGTGCATAGTCTCCGGTGAGGCGACGGAGAAGGAGATGCGATTCTTGGTTACGGGACGAACCAAGTTGATCGAATGGGTGAAGAAGGTGCGTAGGAGTCTCGTGATCGTGAATGGATGGTACGATGGTCGAATGGGTCACTGAGATGGCGTGAATTAGCCGGCGACAGCCGGCGGCACGATTTGGGCGTAATCTGAAATTAGACTAATCTAGAAGGTGTCGAAGATACCTGATGGCTGAAGTCGACTGTGGATGAGTCGGCTGAGCTATGGGGTTCTTTTCCTCAAGGAATCGTCGGGGTCCGAGGGTCGGCGCACCTTGCGGTGGCGCACGGTGAAGAAGACCATCAGATCAGTGGCTGAGGACGGTCCTCCCTCGCTGCAACACTCCTATCCGATAGCTGTAACTCTAGGGAAGAGAGTGGAGGTCCTGGATCATGGATCATGGATGTGAGCATGGTAATTGGGGCCCGGGGTTTCAGGAGATGGTGAACGGATCAAGCCGCTAAAATTTTGAGAAATCGGGTCGGGGCGCAAGATCCGGGTCTCGTGGTCCTGGGGGGAGAGTAGATTGGGGGTCAACAATCCCCCGTGAACCAATCAAAATCCGCCATTTTTTAATTATTTAGAAATTCAATTAAAATTAGCAAATGATTTTATTTCGAAAAAATTAAAACATAAAAAATGATTCTTATTTTTTTTAAAATTTTTTTAGTGATTTTTAATTAATTTTTTTAAAAAATATATAACGTATTGACAATATATTATTATTGTATATAGGTATATACATATACATATTTTTTATTTTTTTTAATTGTTTATTTTTGTATAATTATTCCAAGTTTATATATTTTTTAATTACAACATAAAATTTAGAATAATAAGGTATTTTTATTTTATTTTTATGATGTATTTACATGGGTTAAATAAATAGGTTGATATATATATGTACATGGTATATATACAAGGTGAGAAATGATTTTTATTTATTTTTTATTTTTTTAATTATCTGATTTTTCATTTATTTATTTACACCATAAAATATGGAGTATAAAAATATGTTTTTATTGAATTTATTAATTATTTACAAGGAGAAAATAAATAAGTATTTTATTGTATATACATGGTTTATATACACTGATGAGAGTGAGTTTTCTTTCTTTTTATTTTTACCATTTTTATTTTAGTTTTATTTTTACAAGTATGTACAAAATATTAGAAACACTTTTGAATTCTTATTTTGAGGAAAATAAATTTATTTCAATACAAGGGGGTATGTACATTACTGACCTTATCTCTCTCTACTTGGGTTATTTTGCGGTCAGGCCCATGCGGAGCACTCCCTTGGGATTAGCTCAGTCAATATTTATTATAAATATTTCCCTCTTTTTTTCTTGTGTTTCTTTATTCCTTTATTTTGACATAAAAACATGCTAATTATGCATATTTACAAGATGCATGTGTTTTGGCAATTTATGATATTTACACATATTTACATGGTATTTGGCTAAGGCTTCTAGCTAAATAAAGGAATAAAGAGTGATGAATGGGGATTCATCACGCCCCTATACTTTACTTTTGCTAGTCCCTTAGTAAACACTTATTTGAAAGAGAAGTGTAAAATAGAAAGAAAAAGGAAAAGAGGAGAAATCAAGGTTGATTGTTAAACTTTCCTTCATTAAATTGAAATATGGAGCTCAGTCAGACCTTTGGATTATTAATTTGTCGGAACCTTATTTGAACTTAAGCTTAAAACTTAACAGCCTCTATGTTCCACCAATCTATGGTCAAGACTCCTCAATAAACCAGATCAGAACAAGTATACATACACAAACTCTTATGACTATGAATCTTTCCTTGTACGGTGTAAGTGATATGTACCTCCCCACCTCAGTAGTAACAAAGAAACAACCACCCCCAACCCGGTAACTCTAATGCCTCGGTCTAGCAACTCTTTCCTTGAGAAGCGAAGTATTCCCTTCTAAGCTCAAGAGCAACCGGCTCAAGAAGAGGGGGGATAAGAGAATGGACCATGGCCAGTGTAGCCATGTATCCTTGGGAGCTCTAACCAGTGTAGCTGAGTCTCCCGCTGCATGCTTCATGAGATGGAACATGCATATCAAGCTTTGGTTATTTGAATATTTACACTCCGGTGGGATTATTAAATTTTCAATCCGACCCACCACTTTTTTGGTGTTCTTTTCTTTTTGCACATTTTTTATGTGCATCTGTACAACATATCTACATGGTGCAGCATATATACAAGGAGTTTTTCCTCTTGAGCCTGTAGACTATCCCTCTTTTGAAGCCTTATTGCAACCCACAACAACTGTCTTTAGACTTCATAACCACGAGACCAAGTTGAGACGCACTTCCTTCACTACAAGAAGAAGAGAGGTTCCGCCTAGAAGTGCTACCCTCATATGCTACCCCAAGCCAAAGGAAACTGCCTCCTCAACACCTTATCCGTGGAGAGCTATGTGTAAGGTGCCGGTGCAAGTAAAGCCATTGTCTCTAAGAGTCATGCGTGTGTTCTTAAGTGCTCTACTTAGGCTCATCAAGATGATATATGCTCATAACCTAGTGGACTCAAAGAATTAAGTCCCAATGGACCTGAAAAGTCTCAAACATAAGCCCTATAAGGTTCCTCTTATTATTAGGTGGATTAAGGTCTTAACCAATCTCCATTTGTCAATTTATTTCCAAGCCAGTTTAGATGTCAACTATGATTTGGAAAAACTGTGCAAGTATTTACAAAGATGCTATTTACAAGTATTTACACATGTGCAAAAATTTTGAAAAATGTTTGAAAATATGGATGTATGCATGAATGCGAAGTTTTGCAAAATATTTACAAAAATTTACAATAGGGTTTTTGCCAACTTTTTGTTTTCAAAACATTTTACAAAAAATTTATACTATATACATAATTTTGATATGAAAATATTTACAAGCTATTTACACAAAAAGATTTTACAATCATTTGTACAAAAATACTTTTATAAATAAATAGGTATGTTCAAGATGAATTTTATGTACAAGGGAAATTTTTAAATTTTTATGGATTTTTAGCCATTTTTATTTATTAACAGACTCACACAAAGTACGAGTTATGGCTAAAGTATATATTAAATATATACACCCCCCTATACTTAGCTCGAACGATGTCCTCAGAGTGATCAAGAGCGATGAAGAAGACATAACTCGTGCTTAGTATAGGAAAGTGAAAAGGAATGGTATATACAAAGACGAATCAAAGAATATAATGAAGAGGACTCAGTATTTCCCCATATACTTAGGATCAAGTAATCCTAAGTATAGCAAGCTGCACATGAAGGGAAATCCGAGTAGAAGGATGTACAGAGTCTACCCCCCCATACTTAGGGTGAAATATCCCCAAGTATAGGCAGCAAAAACATGGGTAGAAAGAATTAATAGAATACCTGAAGATCCTACATCCCCACTATTTTTAGGGTAAAGTACACCCTAAGTATAGCATAATCAAAAGATGAGAAAAGGGATGTGGGACTAAAGAATAGAGTGATATGGACAACTGGATCTATGCAAGTCGGAAGAACAGTGAAAATCAGGCGTGAGATGCAATAGATGTGAGTCAAGAGATCACATATCACGCAAAGTGAATAGGAGTAACATCAACGACCCGCGGCTCATGATCTAGGTATGGCTTGAGCCGTTGGCCGTTCACTCGAAAGGTAGCATCGGAAGACAACTCAAATATATCAATACTCCCATTGTCATGTACCTTTCTAACCAAATAGGGTCCCTTCCATTTGCTCTATAGCTTCCCTGGAAATAGACGAAGCCTAGCATCATACAACCATACTCTCTGCTCTGGCTCAAACTGCTTGTGGCTGATATGAGAATCATGCCACTCCTTCCCTCTCTCCTTATAATGTAGGTTGTTTGAAAAGGCGGTATCACGAAGCTCCTCCAGGGCAGCTAACTCTACCCTCCTCTGATTTCCTACACTCTCTGGATCCAAAAGTATATCAGTGACTACCCAAAGTGACCAATGTCTCAGCTCAACAGGTAAATGGCACGGCTTGCCATAAACGAGGCGAAAGGGAGATGTACCCAAAGGAGTCTTGAAAGACGTCTGATATGCCCACAAGATCGAGTCCAAAAGCTGTGACCAATCCTTTCGGTCAGGGCGGACAACTTTCTGCAATATAGTCTTGATCTCCCGGTTCGACACTTCAGCAAGACCATTCGTCTTAGGGTGGTATGGAGTGGAAACTCGATGGTCTATGTTGAACTCGCTAGAAAGGGCCTTTACCTTGTCGTTGATGAAATGAGACCCCCCGTCAGATATCAACACTCGAGGTACCCCGAACCGTGAAATGATATTCTTCCTCAAAAATCTGCACACAGTCCTAGCATCTGTTGTTCGGGAGGGGATGGCCTCAACCCAACGACTCACATAATCCACGACCAACAGAATGTACTCAAATCTGTGACTCCTAGGGAATGGACCCATGAAATCGATGCCCCATGCGTCAAAAACCTGACATAAGTGTATGGGCTGCATCGGCATCATATCACACTGTCTACAAGTTCCCATCCTCTGACAGTCAGTACACCTCTTCACGAACTCATCAGAGTCCTTGAAGAGAGTAGGCCACCATAGGCCAGATTGGAGCACTTTCCGTGTCGTTCTCTTCCCTGAGTGATGTCCTCTTGCCTCAAGCTTGTGGCAGTAAGGACATTGTGGTGCTCCTCCTGAGGAATGCACCTACGCCAGATACTATCCCCTCCCTCGTGGTAACGGACGGGATCCTCCCAATTGTAAAACTTGGCCTTCGTGAGGAAGGTCTCAAGTTTCTGCTTGGGCCAATCATGTGGAACTTTCTTGGCGACAAGATAGTTCACAATATCAGCATACCATGGGAGTGAGGTGATAGCAAGGATCGTCTCATTTGGGAAGGTCTCACAAATAGGTTCAATCTACTCAAAATCCTCAAGATACTCCAATCGGGAGAGATGATCTGCCACCACATTCTTGACTGCAGGCTTATCCTTAATCTCTATATCAAACTCCTAGAGTAGAAGGAACCATCTGGTCAATCTAGCTTTGGCATCCTTCTTTGCCATGAGGTACCTGATGTCGGTATGATCAGTAAAAATGGTCACTCAAGATCCAGTGATGTAAGATCTGAACTTATCTAGGGTGAAAACTACGGCTAGCATCTCTTTCTCAGGGACCGTATGGTTTCACTGCGTGGCATCCAATGTACGGCTAGCGTAGTGAATAGCAAATGGGACTCCATCCCTTCTCTATCCAATCACGGCCCCCACAGCAACATTGGAGGCTTCCGTCATGATCTCGAATGGGAGAGACCAATCAGGTGGCTGGAGAACATGAGCCTCTACAACACATCTCTTGAGTGTCTCAAAAGACGATAGACACTTATCATCTACAAGGAACTCGGTGTCTTTCGTCAACAGATAAGTCAACAGTCGGGCAATCCCACTGAAATTGTGAATGAATCGTCAGTAGAAACCGACGTGCCCTAGAATAGACCGTAACTGCCACAAGTTGGACAGTGGATGGAGTTTTATAATGGCATCCACCTTGGCTGGATCAACCTCCATGCCCCTGTTGGATATGATATGTCCAAGCACCGTCCCTTGAGTCACCATAAAATGACTCTTCTCTTAAGACAACACTAAGTGAACCTCTATGCATCGCTGAAGAACTCGGTGTAGGCAATCAGGACAAGAATCCAATTCATCGTCGTAGACCGAGAAATCATCCATGAAGACCTCCAAGCACTCACCCACCATGTCCAAAAAGATGGACAACATGCATCTCTGGAATGTCGCCGGAGCGTTGCACAATCCAAATGGCATGCGTCTGAAAGCATATGTCCCGAAGGGACAGGTAAAGGTAGTCTTATCCTGGTCCTCGGGCGCGATGGCCACCTGATTATAGCCGGAGTACCCATCCAAGAAACAATAATGGATCTTCCCTGCCAGCCTCTCAATAATCTGATCAATAAATGGTAGGGGGAAATGATCCTTCTTGCTGGCCTGGTTCAATCGTCTATAGTCCACACAGACCCGCCAAGAAATGGGTACCCGGGTAGCGATCTCCTCTCCAGACTCACTGATAACTATACTGATGCCCGTCTTCTTGGGCACCACATGTAACATACTGACCCACTTGGAGTCGGAGATGGGGTAGATAAAATCGACACTCCACCATTTCGAGACCTCCTTCATGGCAACCTCTCGAAGATTAGGGTTCAGCCGCCGCTGGAACTCACGCGACGGCTTTGCCTCATCCTCGAGATAGATATGGTGGGAGCGCAGAGCCGGACTGATCCCCTGGAGATCGGCTACACTCCATCCTACCACCTTTCGATTCTTTTCAAGAACCCCCATCAGACAGGATTCTTGCTCTCCAGTCAAATCAACGGAGATAATGACTGGGTACATCTAATGCTCACTCGTAAGGAATCTATACTTCAACGATGATGGTAGCGGCTTCAGCTCTGGACAAGTAGGTGCTGGCAGATATGGCTTCTGAAGAATCCGAGTGTATGCTGCCAAATCTGCATAGGAGAAGGAGAACTCTCGATCACAAACTGGATCTGGAGAAGGCTGCTCGACTGGTCTATCTATGCTCTGCTCAAAATCAACCTCCTCTCTAGTTGTAGGCTCAGTGGAAGTCAGACACAGTGTCAAATCATCAAACTCTGCCCAATCAGTATCTGACTCCGAGGGAACTGTATCGAACTCACAAAAATCTGTTTCGCGGTCAAGAACCGAATCTACGACCAGAAATGTATTATGTACCAGGAATGTGTTCTCCAAGCTCTCCTCTGCTGGCGTCTCTGCATCAGCGAACTCTAAATGTGAGAGGATGGCCTGTGCAACTGCATCTGCCCAAACTGCCTCGTCATCTGTAATCACAAAGTCACAGTCCTGGTGGATGTCTCGCCCTGCCTCTGTCATCTGCTTTGAATCTGTGGTCGGCACTGAGAAATCTGAATCTCTAGCTTTAGTCTCCTCGACCGTCTTTATTTGTATACTCTCGCCCTCGACGCGAAAGTACACCCTTCCCGCTATCATGGTCGGAATTGCCTTGGCTGTGTCCAAGAACATGCATCCTAGAATTAAAGGGCTATCGGTTACGGATTCAAGGATGTCCATGTCCAACACAACAAAGTCCATGGGGAATTTTAGGCCCTGAATCGTGACGTCAACGTCCTTCAGCAACCCCTTTGGCCACTTGACTGATCGATCAGCAAACTGAAGGACCGTCCTGCTCTGTCGGAGAGTGCCCAACTCGAAGCGGTCAAGAAGGGCTGCCGGAAGTAGGTTGATCGAAGAACTGCTATCTAATAGAGTGTGGTCGAACCTCTGCTCATGAATGTGGCATCTGACATACGAGGCTCCTGCATCAGGCATCTTGGCTGGCAGACGGTTCTGTATCGCGAAACAATTGGCACGAGTAAGCACATGGATCTCAGAATGATAGTTCCTTCTCTTCCTCCTAAATGTGGTCTGTCTCTGAGTGATCTCTAGAGTAGAGGGATGTGCTCCAAGGCCTCCTGAAGAGTCAGTTGTATATGGAAATGGTCTATCATCTGCTGGTTGAAACTCTATCTGATGATTCTTTTTTGGATTTTCGATTTTCTTCCCCCTTGCCATGTGAAATGCTCGTGGAAAGGGGATCACAGGGTCCTTCTCAGATGAAGGACTAGGAGAGAGTCTGGCATGCTCATGAACAACAAAATCCACACAAACATCATCAATCAACACATGTGGATCCGAAAATAACATACCCTTTCCTTTATTACCAGAAACATCCTGAGATACATGTACAGACGGAAAGACAATAGGAACAGCAGAAGTAGAAAAGGTGGCCTCAGTACCACCCTCGGCATGTCATCTCGCAGCATCAATACCGCGCTCTGCCACAACAACTGTGGTGGCATCAGTACCACCTCCTCCAACTGGTGAATTGATGGCCTCAGTACCGTTGGCTGGATCAACGTCCATGGTGGCATCAGTACCACCGCCATCCTCTCTCACGGCGTCAGTACCACGCTTCTCCTCGCCTGGCACCATGGAAATGGCCTGGTGTCATCGCTCAAATGAGGCGTCGCCTGCTGGCATCCTACCGCTCCTAAGTGTAACAAAATCAGCATCAATCATGTATGCAGACAAATCACCAAAGAAATCACTGGGAGTGGTAATCTCTGTGAACTCTACCTGCTCAGACTTCCTCTTCAGATTGTTTGGGTTCGGCTCAATCTGGGCAGGAATGGTGGTATTCCCTCTCACGATCTCTCGCCTCTCCTGGCGGAACGCATCCATCTCCCATCTGAATGTAACTTGTTGCTCGGTCATGAGGCAAGCTAGGTCATCTAAGGTGGGGTTCTCATAGGCTGGCCCATGAGAACCTGACGGGTGGCATCTCTAGTAGTGAGTCTGCTATTGTGGTTGGTGCGGGTGAGAGGGGTATTGCAAGGGATGATACTGCTGAGGCTGCTCTCGCCTCCAAGACTGTCCCTGCTGATAGGGACGAGGACCGTATTGCTGTGTTGGCTGGGATGACTGTTGCTGGGGGACTGGTGGATGTTGGTGCTGCTCTCGCTGATGGCCATACTAGCCGCCCTAAACTGGAGGCTGCTGCTGGGAACTGGCACCTCCGGCTGACCAACGGAATTCGGGATGGTCTCGTCAGATACCGGGCTGGGTCGATCGTACCAAATCTCGTTGACAACCATCAACGGCTCCGGCTCCTAAGAGGGTAGCATGAGTACTGCCAGGGAATGATCCGGCTTGTAGACTACCATCTGAGTGTCTGTGGATGGTGGTGTATGGTAATACGGCTACGACTGCTATTACGGCTCAGCCTGTACAAGGTGAACCTGTCTAGGCTGAGTGGAGTGCTGGGACGAGCTGCCGCTGCTGCTCGGATCTCCTCGTGACTGGAGACGGGGCTGAGAAGCCGTCAGTGCCTCCTAGAGAAACATGACATGTGTCTTCAGATCACTCAGCATCTGTGCCATCTGATCCTTTTGAGATATGCTCTGGCACTGCTTCTTCTCGATCAGCTCCATTCGGTCCAGCTTCTCGCTGATAATGCCCATGGCGACGGTTGTGGACTCGGCCTGTGTGGATGCCGCTGACGAAGTGGAAGGACCGACGTCAACCCGTACTATCCTCTAAAACTACACGGTCTGTGGCTGGGGGCGTCTCTAAGTATAGAGTCAAGTATGGGACATCACTGTATAGTTCTCAGCCATATCCTCGTAGATGGCCCAGACCTGATCCTCATCCTTGGCGAAGTAGGAACCGCCACAAGAAGCGTTCACCAGGCCCTGCAACTGTGGTGTTAACCCGCAGAAGAAGCTCTGAACTAGGTTCAACTTTGTGATGTCGTGGTGCGGGCATTTGTCAGTGAGCAATCTGAACCTCTCCCATGCCTCATGGAACTGCTCGTTGGGGAGCATGGAGAAGTTGCTAATCAGGGCCCTCGCTGCATTGGTCCTCCCAAGTGGATAGTACTTGTTCAAGTACTAGATGTAGAGCTTCTCCCATGTGTAAACAGATCTCCCCAAATGCTTCAGCCAGTTGGCTGCTCTGGCAGCCAGGGAGAAAGGAATAGTAATCATCCGAGTAGTGTCCTCGTCCATCTAACAATCGTGGATGGTGTTGCAGATCATCTCAATCTCTTGGAGATGAAGTTGGGGCTCCTCAGTGGCGAGCTCGTGGAAGCGGGGTAGAAGCTGAATTGTGTTCGGGAGGAACTTGAAGTCCCCCACGATCGCCGGAAGAACCACCCATCGGTGTGTCAGTGACGATCCGGGGTTGTGCAACTCCCGCATCAGTCTCGGAGCTGCTGCCGGCTGGTCTGGCCGAACAGGCTGGTCTGGACCCCTGCGTCCATCGGCTCGCGACTGCTCTCTCTGCTCTCGGAGTCTCTCCATCTCTCTCCTCATTTCCACCATGAAAGCCCCCTGGTTTCGTATCTGTCTCTGCATCGTCTCAAGGGAGGCTATCATGGTGGTGTTGATCGTACCCTGGTCTAGAACATATGTGGTCGTCTTTGGCCGCTGACCCTCGGTGCGATCCTCGCTGTTGGCCATGGTCTCTGCAAAGGCAAAAGACCCACACTCAGGTACGAAAAAATCATTTGCATGTGGTCTCGCATCTGGCACTGGCAACTCAGAAATAGAAGAAGGGTGGTCAAGGGGGAATAGGGCAGAATCGAACTCGAGTTTGGAGAGCGGATATGAGATCTCACGGACCAACCTAGATGAGTGGGCTGGAGTGCTGAAAAGCGGTGCAGCCAGAGGCTGCCTAAGGGACCTCCTGCCCATCATCTCGATCTGGAGAATCTGGCGGATGTGATCTAGAAACAAACAAGATGAGAAATACAAACACCGAATTCACCTACTCTACGCTGAGCTGAAGACCGTAAGAGATCGGTCAATTATATTGTTGATTTTATTTAGGTGATCATGTCATGATATCAGAGCGGTTACGTGACTGGTAGGAATTCAATCCGCCAACCATACTGTCCCGTATAAAAGGCCGGTAGTCTGATCAGGGCTCGGATGTGGCTCTCCCCAAGTGTGCGGGTCACTCTCTCGTGCAATCAAAACAGACAATGAGGGGGTTGCTCTCCCCAAGACATATTTTGAGGTGAGGTGTCTTTTAGGGTCAAGTTTGTTTAGCAGTCCCAATTTTATAGTTTTTGTTTTTAGGTATTTTTCAAATCAAACAACGCCTAACGAATTTTCAGTTCTCCTGATTATTTTAAGTCCAAAAATCAGGGGAGAAGACGAAAAAGCCGATGCGCGGGAATCAATGATGCATGCAGAGTAAGAAATGCGTACCTGACTCCAATAGTCTACGTGCAGGGTGATCCGCACATAAATAAAAGACTGAATATAAACTACCTATATGATGCACGTGGAAACCGACCCTAAACAAAGCAGTTCTACTCGTGAAGAACAGTAGCCGGGTACTTGAGCCAAGGTCCGGAGTCCTATATTGGGAGCCACTCGGCGTCTGCCACAACAGATCCTACACGTGGACCAGAGCTCAAATAATCCGACTTTTTCTAGGTAATTTAATTAATTAAGTCCAATTATCGATCTATAGGAACATGGAGATAATTAGGGTTTAGCCTTAATTAATTACGTCACAATCAATGAAAACTCCTAAGCTAGGGCTAAAAACTGCATAAATCAAATGAGCAGTAAATAAACGGTCAAAAATCTATAAAACCGTGAAAAGCCACGAAAATCTCGGTGAGGTCCCCCGAGAACACCGGTGCTCGGCGAAACAGACCCCGAAATCTACCAAGTGTCCAAGTCTGTCCCTGTATTATTACAAATTAATAAATCTGCAGAAAAATAAACTAATCTAATCTAAACTAAACTATGATTATTTTGTGGTTATTCCGTGGCTCCCAAACTTCATCTCCTCCTCCTCGCGCTCTCCTGCAGCTTCGTAGAGAAAGAAGCCGCCTCCGACTCCCGTGGTTGCTCCAGCTTCCAAAAAAGCCGCCTCGGGCCTAGGGCCCTCGCAAGAAACAGAAATCAAAGTGTCAGTCCAGAAAAATATATATATAAATAAGACAGATAAAATATATACAAATATCTACAAAAAGCCGCGAAAAAGAAAGTTGTCGTAAAATCGAAAACGACTACTAAGTCGTGCTCCCCAGCAACAGCGCCATTCTAATGAGCCGAAAAACCACGAGCGACTAAGGGAGATAAATAACTCAGGTCGTTGCGACCTCAATCACTCACAAATCGGATCAACAAGAAAAATCTAAGGAACCACCAAAAAAGACAATCAATCAATAAAATCGAGAGTATACCTTGCTACTTTTATTAACCTGGTATTGCGACCACGGTCAAACTCAAGGAGCACGAGTTGGCCTTGCGGCCTACGAAGTAGTCAAAGCCGAAAAATGAAGAAGAAAATGTTTTTGATGGATTTTAATTATTTTAAGATTTTTTTGTGTTTTCAATTTTTTAAGAAAAAAGGGAAATAAGCAAATACAAAAAATTATTAAAACACTCAAGAATACACAAAAAATACAATAAAAATGTTTTTATGTTTTTTATGTTTTTAAGTGTTTTTGGTGAATTTTTCAAAATTTTACATTTTTTATTTGAATTTATAAAAATCAAGAAAGAGAAAAAATAAGGGCTACTGTGTAGCCAGACATGAAAGATCAATTAAAATATAAAATTGATTTATAAAAGTTTGAAGGCAATTTTTATGAAATGTATATGTAAAAACTAAATTATAGAAAAAGAGTTTGTATTTTTTTATTTTTCTAGAATTTTTTGAATTTTTATAAGAATTATAGGGTTTTGCAATTTTCAGGGGTTTTATAAATCCAAATGGCACAAAACTTTGATATATGCTAAAATACACTAAATTTAACTAGTGTTTTTAGAATGTTTAAAGAAGTTTTTCTATTTTTCTTTGATTTTTCAATTGAAACAGTCATGAAAATGGGTATTTTTGAATTTTTTAAAATAATATAAAGCCTCAAAAATGTCGCAAAAATTAAGGGGAATTTTTACATTGTGGTAGGAGCCACATGTCCAAATTTCACCTAATTTGGATTTAATTTGATATTTTATTCAAAGAAAACAAGGCACACAGCTCATAGGGACATAAATGCAAGAAAACATAGTTCCAGGGGCCAAACAGTAACAAATCAAGAAAGTTCAGGGTCCCTTATGCAAAAAGTCCACAAAATCACGCGCAAGGCACATGAATCAAACACGGAGGGGCATAAGTGTCATTCCTATTTATAAAAGATCAATCAATATCTCTTAGGAAACACAGGATAAAAAGTGCAAATGACCCAAAATCTCACGTGTCGATGCACGTGGCTCACATAAACAGGGACTAAAATGCAAATAAAGGAAACATAGAGGTCAACAGTGCAATTTATCCTAATTAAAAACAACGTGCTAAAATATTTACAGGACTGAACGGAAATAATAAAACAAAGGAGGGCCTAAGTGCAAATTACCCCTGTTATTCAGAGCGATGGCTGAAGAAGCGCCACGTGGAGATCGTATGACTGATAATATAAGGTGACGCCTCTTCACTAGATGGACGGTCCTGATCAAGCCCCTGGTGAATCGGATGGTGGTTGAAGCTCTGCGGATGGACGGCGGAGATCATATCTGGGGCTGAGGGGCTGATCGGACGGTAGCTGGAGCTTCTCCAAGAACATGCCTCCAGCGATGTTTGCCGGCCTAATCCATGCGGTGGAGAGATCCGATGAAGCTGTTGAGATGGGGAATAGAACGCTCGAGGTCTTCCGCAGCTGATGGGCACCACCGATGAGGCCGAGAAGCTCCGAGGAGCTCTGGCGACGACGAAGGAGCAAAGTCGATGTGCCTGAACTACTGGACCCTCAGATGGGTCGCATTAACCTGAAAAAGGGCACAGAACAAACGTTGGGTTGAGGGCAAAATGCCTCGACCCGTCAGGGGATGAAATGGATGATCGGAATGGGGAGGAGCAGAGTCTCCGGCGAGGCATCGGCGGAGGAGACGCGATTCTTGGTTCCGGGATGAACCAAGTTGATCGAATGGGTGAAGAAGGTGGGTAGCAGTCTCGTGATCATGAATGGATGGTCCGATGGTCGAATGGATGATTGAGATGGCGTGAATTAGCCGGCGACGGCCGGTGGCGTGATTTGGGCGTAATCTGAAATTAGACTAATCTAGAAGGTGTCGAAGCTACCTGATGGCTGAAGTCGACTATGGATGAGCTGGCGGAGCTCTGGGGGTCTTTGCCTCAAGGAATTTTCGGGGTCCGAGGTCGGCGCACCTCGCGGCGGTGCATGGCGAAGAAGATCGTCGGATAAGTGGCTGAGGATGGTTCCTCCTCGCTGCAACACTCCTATCGGATAGATGTCACACTAGGGAAGAGAGTGGAGGTCCTAAGATGGGAAGGCGGAGCCAAAGATGATTGAAAAGGTGCAGCGGAGGAGACCAATATACATGTGAAGATCCGGCAAAGAAGGGGTCGGGCGAAGCATGGTGGTGCACGGATCCCTAGGCAAGAAGGCGGGCGTGGATCATGGATGTGAGCATGGTAATCGGGGCTCAGGGGTTCAGGAGATGGTGATCGGATCAAGCCGCTAAAATTTTGAGAAATCGGGTCGGGGCGGAAGATCCAAGTCTGGTGGTCCTAGGGGGAGAGTTGACCGGGGGTCAACAATCCCCCGTGGACCAATCAGAATCCGCCATTTATTAATTATTTAGAAATTCAATTAAAATTAGCAAATTATTTTATTTCGAAAAAGTTAAAACATGAAAAATGTTTCTTGTTTTTGAATTATTGTTTAGTGATTTTTATTTAATTTCTTGAAAAATATATAACATTTTTACAATATATTATTATTACATATAGGTATATACATATATGTATTTTTATTTTTATTTTTTATTATTTATTTTTGTATAATTATTCCAAATTTTTATTTTTTTTATTTGCAACATAAAATTTAGAATAATAAGATATTTTTATTTTATTTTTATGATGTATTTACATGGGTTAAATAAATTGGTTGATATACATATGTGCATGGTATATATACAAGGAGGGAAATGATTTTTATTTATTTTTTTATTTTTTTAATTTTCTAATTTTTATTTTATTTATTTACACCACTAAATATGGAGTACAAAAATACATTTTTATTGGATTTATTAATTATTTACATGGAGAAAATAAATAGGTATTTTATTATATATACATGGTCTATATACACTGATGAGAGAGAATTTTCTTTCTTTTTATTTTTCTTTTGTTTTTCCCCTTTTTATTTTAGTTTTATTTTTACAAGTATTTACAAAATATGAGAACACTTTTTAATTCTTATTGTGAGAAAATAAATTTGTTTAAATACAAGGTGGTATGTACATGACTGACCTTATCTCTCTCTACTTTGGTTCTTTTGCGGTTAGGCCCATGATGAGCCCTACCTTGGGATTAGGTCACTCAATATTTATTATAAATATTTTCCACTTTTTCATTGTGTTTCTTTATTCCTTTATTTTGACATAAAAACATGCTAATTATGCATATTTACAAGATGCATGTGTTTTGGCAATTTATGATATTTACACCTATTCACATGGTATTTGGCTAAGGTTTCTAGCTAAAATAAAGGAATAAAGTGTGATGAATGGGGATTCATCAATTATATACACAGATGCAAGTTAGTAAGAATATGAAGTTAGTTTAATCTACGGGTTTATAAGGGATTTTAAGTTAAAATAAATGAATAAAGATGATGAATCATAGATTCATCAGTAGACCCTGCACCTTAGGTTGTATACCGCAATATACAAATTGAACCAAGATGGTCGGCTCTAAGCCATGAGAAGGGCACTTCTGTAGAAAGTCTTTGAATCTCTCCCAAGAATCACAGGATGCTTCATTTGGAAGTTGGAAGAAGCTTGTGATACGTGAACGCATCAAATTTTCTCTACTCAAAGGGTAGAACTTCTTCAAGAATATGTCTTTGAACTGGGCACTCTGACATCTACCCCCAAGTTCTTCATCCAATAATCAGACTTATCCTTCAAAGCAAATGGAAGCGCTTTGAGACCTATATAGTCTTGGTTAACCTAGAGATGCCTAAGGTTTGAACAAACGAACTCAAAGTCCCGAAGGATTGCAAAAGGTTCTTCATGTGTATTCCTATTAAAAATGTGGCAGCAAACAAAGAAACTACGCCCTTAGTTCGTATTCCACTTCAAGCTCATCTAGGGTCAACCAATTCCTCATCAAAAACTTCCTAGAATTATAAGCGGCATCCATAGGTCTATCATTACCCAGATGAACTGGTTAAGCTATACTCTCATAAGTGTTTGATTATGTTTAGATTCAGCCAACCTAGCCAACACTTCATGCAACAGATCCTCTCGTTCTTCCTCCTCCTCATTCCCATTTTGACTTTTGGAGAAATCATGTCGATCTCACCAAGGCAATGATCTTCCTCAATGAGTAAAGAAGAAAGAAAGGGTCGGTATAGATGTAACCTTCCCCTGGGAGGGAATAATGATACACCGGTTTGAAGAAAGAGTAGCTTCGAAATCGGGATGGTCCAAATAGAGAAAGGGGTTGGACCTATAAAGATGTAATATTTGGGTGGTTCAGTGATAGGCTCGCAAAGTCTGAGAAAATATCGACGAATTATCCATGTAGTTGTTCAAGAGATAAGGAAATTGAGCACGCTTGTTTTCAAAAAAACCTATTTTTTACTAGGCACTTGAATATGTAGAATGACTCACACAAACAATAAAAACAAACCCTAATTAATTCAGAAACTCAACAATGTGTTGGACATGCGATCACACGGTGAGCCATTATGCAATAAATGTAATTGCAAATATCATACCCTGATCTGCAGTGAAGAATAATTAATTTGCATAATAGGTCCCTCTATACAATTGAGGTTATGTACCATTGCCAACTTGATGATCATATACATGTTGATTAATTAATTGAATCATAGATGTTGGTGCTTAGATGAATATCTAAAGAGTTAGAATGAGGACTCATCAAGTACCGTTAAATGATTGTCTAGATGTGATTTCTACCTTGAGTAGGAGATGGCAATCCTTTCTCACATAGGCTGATATTGATCGACCTCTTGATGCAGGTCCTCTACATAGAAATAGAGATTCAGAGGTGTCAAATTAGTTAGGTAAAAGAGTTGACTTAACGAGATCGAGATAACCTAAGTCCTATATCGTATGCTATCACTATACATGCACGCATCCTCTGACCGGAGACAAATGTGTTACTATATGTCTGAGTATGTATATTTGGCAGACCAATAGGTTGATGACCTAGCCAAGGTCTATACACCGGCACGCTGGTGTGCATATAAGGGCATATGAGTAATACGATTTCTCAAAGGGATCATACAGGTTCACTACTGAACCGAAAGACATGAGCTCACTCATGAGATATTGGGAAGATCAAATTCCGGTCATGGTTGTCTCGTTTTGGAAGCTTGACTGAATTTGTAGGTTTGATATATACTTTTGTAAAGTATATAATCAAGACCTAGGTATGATATATGCTTTTGGAAAGTATATGATCGATACCAAATTCCAATGATCAAATGAGAAACATACTAATAAAATTGTTAAGTAGGCAGTATAAAGTTGATCTAATACTTCGAGTTTATTCTGGGACTTCTAGTATGCAGGATGTACAGGGGTTTGGAATACCTGAGGGTGATGTGATCATAAACATTTGTATAACCATGACACTTCCATTCCTAGGGAGTGATGAAACGGGTCTGGATATTAGTGACTCCTCTCAGTAGAGAAGTAATATGATCGAGGTCTACATGTTGGACATTGATCTGAATGTGATTCAGTTGCAAAGAGAAGATTAGATTTGTGGTCTTGATTGAATCAAGCATCTATGGGAGTCCCCAAGATTTGGATTTGAGATGTGATCTCAATATCCAAGTAACTAAACCTGGAACAATACAATCGCCTTGTCCTTATCTTCAAGTATCCGCGGAGAAAGTGCATTATCCTTGAAAGAGTTCATGGATAATTTCATTGTTGATATAAGTATCCAAGCATCGAGAAAATTGATAATTAAATGTGATTTGATTATTAAAGATATGAATAATGTGAATGTGATTCATGTTATTTGGGCACATGGGAAAAGAGATCCAAGATGATTAAATGTGATTTAATTATCATGGATATGAATAAGGTGGATAGCTCTATCCATAATAATCATATATATTATAAATGTGATTTACAATACATAAGAGAGAGTATATTGTGATTTATATTTGTTAATTAATTATTATTGTGAATTGGATTCACATTAGATGATTAATTGAAAATATAGTTTCCTTTTTGTTTTGGGATGTGAATGTGATTAACATTTTTTTAATGGCATGATTGCAATATTTCACAAGATAATTGTGAATTATGTTTGTGTAATAATTTACAACAATTGTTGTTGTAAATTTTGGAGATATATCATGAGATAATGAGATCTCACGAGAGAATGAGATCTCATGAGATAAATGAGATCTCATGGGAAGAGTGGTCATCCCCTATTTTTAGGGGATATGGTTCATCTCCTCATTATCTCCAAGGATAATTAATTGATTTGAATTTAAATGTATTGAGTTATCGATATATATCAAATTAAATTAAATTCATTGTTGTTTTGTTTTTCACAACAAGATCATGGCCATTGAAAGAAACACAAATCAATCTCAACCATTGATTGTGTGTTGTCCATGGATTGGGATCCATGGACTCCCAAAATCCTATATAAGAAGAGGCATGCCATGCTCTTCGACTTGCAATGACTCGACGAGTCTCTCTCTCTCTTATTTTCTCTACATGCATAGTCTCTATCTCTCTCTTATAATGGTCGTCCGTCATGGAGCCATTGTGAGAGACGTCATTGACGCAGCATCGTCGTTATGCTGTCGGATCATCTACTCGTGGATCTCCATCTCCTTCGGTGTGTCTCGATCGTGAAGAATATGTCGGATATCGTGTGACGAGATCAGGAGATCTGCCGCTTGGATCATCAACATAGATTGCGAGGAGCACGCGATTCATCCCAGCGCTCACAAGCGTCTCCTCCGCCGGATCGGACTTGAGACAGGAGGTCTCTTGGTTTAGAGACTCGATCGCAACCACGCTTCAAGAGGTAATCCTACTAATTGTTTGTGTTTTAGATTGAAACTATCCGAGAAGTGTTCTTAGATCATGTGGTTTCAGCAAATAAATTTTTTAATTTCCGATGCATCGAGCAACTAGTGCGACTAGTCGCTCCTGATCGCACTCAATGCGATCATCACGCTTCCATGATGCGCTTGAGGATTTTTCCCGTATCCTTTTAGTGGCATCAGAGCCAGGTTGTCGAAGGTTTTGGATGAGATCCATGAACCTACGAACATTTGGCTCGTTTGGGTTCGTGAAGATTTTAGCATTTGACTTTTCGCAACCCTGTCTTGTGATAAATTTTCGACCCTGTTTAAAATGTTTAAACACGATATTTTAAATTGTATAATATTCTCCATTTTTCAAGGAAATAGTAGGATTTGAGTTTGCATAATTTGGATTCTGTTTGCTCAAGATATGATTGTTTTATTAACCATATATCCACTATTTTAGGGATGTCGATTGGAGACGTAATAAAGATGTTAATTACGGTTTTAAAACGCTTGGAAATGTGTGTTTATCACATGGTTTCGTTTTTAAATCAAGTTATCAATCTCTGGAACTTGATTTTGCTTAATTTTTTATTTAAAATGAATGAGATATGCTATTTTTAGTTAGTGAGTGTCCTTGCTGGAAATTGCCTGATTATCCAAAACCTTGTGATAGTCATTCAAAAAAATTGATTAAAATTTATTGTTAATTTTCTGAACCGATTATTGATAAATATTTGTGAAATATTTAAATATTATAATCAATTCAATGAATGCCATTTTACTCATAAAAATGATAAGATAGTTGATCTTGATCATGATTGGTTGATATGAAATCATCAACAAACATTGTTTCATGAAAAAACCCTAGTTTATCCTACAATAGTTGTAGGACAACTTTTACATGCCAAACCCTATTCCTTGAATAGGATTGGGGATTTGTTTAGCAAATCTCCTTATAACATTCTCAAAATGGTTTCGATAAATATTATATGGTATAATTTCAGTTGAAAAACCGATGAGCATCTCAAAGTACACAATGATCTATCTGGCAATATCCTTTCCTGAGGTGGATATGGTGTCTAGTTGGAGAGCATTGGGGTAGCGGGTGGCAACGTATGTGGTCCATCCCACTCTCGTCGGTACTGGCCATGACAACGGGTAGGGACTTGATAATGTCGGAGAAGTCAAAGTGTATTCTTCTAATTATTAAAATTCAAATAATACGTACTTTGAGATTATACCTATTATTCAAGTAATAATCAAGTTTGTTGATTTATAATTGGATTGGTAATTAATTTAATGTGATTAAATTGATTATATACAATTAAAAACACTCTATTACGAATAGATGTGTATTTCACTTGGAAGAAGTAATTATGTGAATATGATTCACGATAATTAATTATTACAATTTGAATATGAGGTGGAGGATCACATAAGTGACATCCATGGTCTCCCGTCAAGTAAAAGGATTCGGTCGCCAGATGTTGTATACAGGAGACGCCTGTCCGAAGTGACATATCCTATATGATTTATTTGGATCGGACTCTTTGCTTCTCGAAAGAGTAAGGCCGTATACGTAGTGACCTCAATATCGGGTCCTCATATTATTGGGGCTATATTGGATTGCGTATAGCAAGTATTAAGCATGTTGAAATTTGGTTCAATTATTGACGGGTCAACATCATCTTAGGGATGGTAGGTCCGGGTGTTAAAGACAGAATTGGGAAATGCAAGTTGGACTTGTAAGGCGGAATGTGTTTCCGCTTCTTTTTATCGGAGTCACAAGTTCTCATATTATTGGGATGTGACAAAGATATGGAAGGAGATCCCAGATCATGCTTGAGATATAATGGTATGTATATCCCTTGCATTGAAAGTGATTAAGGGAATGAACTTTCACTGTTGACAAGGCAAGACAACTTTCTTATGAGAAACTCCTAAATCAAAGTAAAATATGTATATATATAAAAATATATACACTTATGCAAATTTCACATTTCAGATAATCCTTCATTAAACCCACTCAATGTTATACTTAATAATAACCAGTAAAATATCATGGATTGGACTCATGATCCAGATATTGTACTTGCAATTGGACACATAATGTGTGGTTTCATTGTGCAAGTTTCCTCAACATAATAAGGAATGACAATTAAATTAGACAAGAAGACATCACCTTAGGGTTTGTATGTCTCTATTGTCTTGATCTTTCATCGAATGTACTTCGGAAGTGACATGTCGATGGTGATCGAAATTGTTGAATAATCCTTATAAAATCAATGAAGATATTCTAGCATACATATGTGCTCTAGACATTTAATCATGAATAACATGGTTCTCTGCATTATGCAGAATGATTGCTCGAAAGAGATGATGTATTCAAAATGTTTGAATACCTACCTGAACCTATGTTTTAAGAGTCTAGATGAATGTAGACATGATGTGTGTCATCATTCTATTGTCTATACTCTAGTCATTTATGAAGCTTCATAATATTCATATTGTATGAGTTTAATGAAGCATGCATAAATGTCGAAGTGCTCTTGTATTGAAATCTTTTGAATTCAACATAAGAGATTCTTTGTCTTGAGCAATGGTTTTTCATAGATAAAGAGAGCGCAGTGGAAGCATGGGTCTGACCCAAGCAAGAAGGAAATTCAAAGAGTTGACATGCTTCTGTGACTTCCATATGGTATCGATATAGTTGGATGAATGCCAATACTGAAAAATTTGATCTTAAGGTTTATAGTTATCCACATGGATATAGATGCAATTGTGGGAACAATCTCTGTTGGATTGATAGACTTCAAAGTTCCAGTGGGATAGCCTTAGTCTTAGAGAATGTCTTTATGACCTAGATATTACAGTACACTCATAGTTTATTTCTAAATGTTGGAAATAAACATGAATTATGGAATAAACCTATCATAAAGAGTTTTGACGGATATATTTCAGATAGTAATCTGGCATCTAGTGGACTCTACTGAATTAGGAAATTAATGAATGGTTCATTAAGATTTCTAATATTGAAATTAAACCTTTAAAAGATAAATAGGAGGATGAAGATCATTTGACAATGATCTGGCATCAAGCCTTGGACATTTGTCTATTGATTTGATCAATAGACTAGTAAGATATGAAACTTTAGAATGTCTAAAAATTTCAAATCTTACATACTTGTGAATATTGTTATCAAAGTAAAATGTCCAATACATCCTTCTATGAGAATGATGTTAGATGTCAAGCTATTCAAGATCTCATACATATTGATGTATGCAGATCATATATATCATAGTAAACATTATAGATATGTGATATATATTGATGATTATGTATGATATGAGATTTCTTATCTTCACCTAAGAAACCTTTGAAATGTTCAAAGATTTCACAATTTTGGTTTAGAACCAAATTTTGAAGAAAGATGAAATGAATTTGATCTAACCTAGGTAGCTTGTACCAGTAAGATAAATTCAAAGAATACCTTATGGAGATATGAATATCATTTCTTTCTGACTCCTCCTGATAAACCTGAACTTAATAGAGTTGTAGGGAGATACAATTGGATCATGTGTGACATGATTTGATCAATGATGTTTTTTAGCATAATTACCTCTTGGTTTCCAGGTATATATGTAGTAGAGACTACACCAAGGTTTTAAAAATCGAATCGGACATCAAACCAGGTATGCATCAGTTTTTGGTTTTTATGGTCTGACCAATGGGATCGACCGATCGAACCGGTGCTGACGTCAACAATTCATAGAAAATGGAAATAACCAAACCGTCGTATTGTTGGTTTGGTTTGTGTGTTTCAACCGGGTCGAACCGAGTTAGACTTGTATATCATACAAATAAATATGAAAAATGTTACATCATATCTTTCGAGAATTTGTTTACTCTTATAAGTTTTTCCAATAATACTTATACCCCTATTTTCAATACAATTGCATGTGTTCCCCAAATTTTTACAAAATCAATAGTAGTGGCCTTTTATTAGTACACTTGTGCTCCCATCTTATACCGAAATAAGGATTATAATGTGATTTTTTCAGAAAATATAGGAGCACATGTTAAATAGTTAAAAGTTAGGGGTGTAAATGTTCTTAAAAAAACTCAAAAGTGCATAATAATAATAATATTTCATAAAATTTATGTACATACATATATGTGATGTAATTTTAAAACTAATGACAAGTGTTGTTAATTTGTTGCTTCTCATAGTATGGCTATGACAAGTGACAACATCTTCGTTCGTTATTGTTATAAGGGGACAACTCCATACATAATGTCGGAAGAGATAAGCAATGTTCATATGGAATGAATGGACAAGTGATGATTAGTCATCGACACATGTGAAGGAGAAGAGATAAATGGGTACTATTGTGGGTTAGAATGATGTTAGATTATGAATATTTCTGAAAAAGTTTGTATAATTTATTGGAAACTATTTTTTGTCAAAAAATGGATGGTTGAACCGATGGTTTGATTTAATTTGTTCAACCGGGTTGAGCGGTTCAACCGGATTTTGACCAGTTTTGTATGGTTTTTATTTTCCAAATAAAAACTGGGTGGCTGGACCATTTTTCCTCTGGCTCTTGGTTTAACCGATTTGATCGGTCGGTTCGGTTCGATTTTTAAAACCTTGGACTACACTATATATCATTACTAAGATACCATGAAAGTAAGCACTAGAAAGTGCTACTTCATTAGGAAAATAAAGGATGGTATGGAATACCTACTTTATGACCTTGAGATTCTTAAAATATCTCATCTCTAAGAATGTGATTCTTAGAGGCTGAGACTCTTGAGAATCAAGAAGAAAATGAAGTAAAAGAACTCATTTAATCTTGAGATGATAATGAGGCTCCTGAAATCGGGAACTAAAAGGACAATTAAAGATGAAACACTAATACCTCTTCAAATGAGTTTGAGGATGTATTCCATGTGTCGATTAAGTCTGACAATGATAGGACTTCATGTGATGAATCTCCTAAGGATCATGACATGGAATGATGGATATTAGCAGTAAAGTCTAAAGTAGACTTCATATGTAAGTGTTGTATATGGACCCTCGAGGATCCACCTATATGGGTAAGACCCATAAAGGTGTAAATGGATCTTCAAGAGAAAGGGAATCCGATGATAAGGTAGAGACCTTCAAAGCTCGGTTCGTAGCCATGAGCTACACATTGGAAGAGAAGACATTGCTTGCTATGAGACTTGCTCTTTAGTAACCATGCTTAAACCCATCGGATTATTGCTAACTATAGCTATAAAACTTGGTTTTGACATCTTCGAGATGGAAGTCAAGATTGCATTCCTCTATGAACGCCTCTTTGACGATATTCGCATGAAGTAGCCCTAGGGCTTCATGGTTGAGGAAAGCAAGGAGCAAGCTAAAGAAACTCCATCTATGGACTCAAATAAGCTTCTTATAGTTGGAACATCAGATTTTGATGAAATCATAAATGTTATGATTTCAGATAGAATCTTGATGTACCATATAAAGCTTAGTGGGATTGCCATTGAGTTCATCGTGCTAAATGTAATCATTTAGAATGATATAAAAGATGATGATAAGTGTTTTATACATTGGCTATTCCATATCTTGAAATATGATCTCAAGGATACCCATAGATCTTTGTTCGGAAGTTGTTCAGAAGCAAAGAAAACAAGGTATTGGGACTGTCACATTTGTAGTACACCTTAGACATATTCCATTATTGGAAATTCCACGAAAGGTTTCTTTTCCTTAAGATTTGGTACTGACATATCTAAAGGGATAACACCTCAAAGAGTTGAGGAAGTGAATGCTAGAACTGCTTGTACTTGTGCATCAGTTACGAGAAGCTGAGTATATGCTAGATGTGTACAAAAGGAAGATTTCTACCATGCAGTGGGAGTAGTAAAGTGTTGCTAATCCTACTATGCAGAGAGAAAAAACTTGATTGCAGTAATAATAAATATCTTCAAAGATGACAAGACTTAGAAATAATGATCTCAAATTCTCATCATCAATAACATAAGACTTTATAGATAGTGATCTAAAAGGTCTTAACTGTAGATGCCTTGGGAGATAGAGATCTCCATGAATAAAGGTATTCTAATAAGTATTATGGAAATACAGGTTCTAATAATTACTGAGCAATAGGGTCATGGACACTATAATTGCTTTATCAAGATTGAGTATTGGTTGCATAAGATGCAACATTCTCATTGGATGCGAGCACTATTACATAGGGATATGCAGGTGCTGTAAAAGGACTTGGCATAGTCTTCTGGGAACAAAGTGACTGATCATCTTACCTAGCTATTTTCTAAATAGGCTATGATTGTCACATGAGTGTGGGTTTAAATGATTAGGCCATTAATGGCTCTTTAGGCTAGTGGGAGATTGTTGGACATGCGAGCCCAAGGCGAGCCATTATGCAATAAATGTAATTGTAAATACCATTTCCTATTCTAAAATGAAGAATAATTAATTTGCATAATAGGTCCCTCTATATAATTAGGGTTATGTACCATGGCCATATATAGTTGTTGATTCATTAAATGGATCATAGAGGCTGTGCTTGGATGAATATCTAAAGGGTTAGATTGAGGACTCATCAAGCGCCGTCAAATCATTGTCAAGATGTAATCTCTAGCCAGAGTAGGAGATGGCAATCCTTTCTCACAGAGGTTGATATCTGACTGACCTCTTGATGCAGGTCCTCTGCATATGAATAGAGATTCGGAGGTGTCAGATTAGTTAGGTCAAAGAGTTGACTTAACGAGATCGGGATAAAAAAAGTCCTATATCGCATGCTGTCACGATACAGTCACGCAACCTCTGACCGGAGACAGATGTGCTACTATATGTCTGAGTATGTACATTTGGCAGCCCAATAGGTTGATGACCTAACCAAGGTCTATACACCAGCGTGCTAGTGTCCATATAACGACATATGAGTAATATGATTTCTCAAAGGGATCATACAGGTTAACTATTGGACCGGAAGAGATGAGCTCACTCATGAGATATTGGGAAGATCAAATTTCGTGCACGGTCATCTCATTTTAAAAGCTTGATTTAATTTGTAGGTTTGATATATACTTTTGGAAAGTATATGATCAAGACCTAGGTATGATATATGCTTTTAGAAAGTATATGATTCATACCAAATCCCAATGATCAAATGAGAAACTTACTGATAAAACCCTGAAGTATACAGTATAAAGTTGATCTAATACTTCGAGTTTATTCTGGGTCTTCCAGTATGCAGGATGTACAGGTGTTGGGAATACCTGAGGGTGATATGATCATAAATGATTGTATAACTATAACACCTCTATTCCTAGGGAGTGATGAAACGGGTCTGGATTTTAGTGACTCCTCTCAGTAGAGAAGTAATATGATCTTGGTCTAAATGTTGGACATTGATCTGAATGTGATTCAGATGCAATGAGAAGATTAGATTTGCGGTCTTGATTTAATCAAGCATCTATAGGAGTCCCGAGATCTAGATTTGAGATGTGATCTCAATATCCAATTCACTATACGTGGAACAATACAATTGCCTTGTCCTTATCTCCAAGTATCCGCGGAGAAAGCGCATTATCCTTGAAAGAGTTCATGGATAATTTCATTGTTTATATAAGTATCCAAGCATCGAAAAATTTGATTATTAAATGTGAATTAATTATCAAAGATATGAATAATGTGAATGTGATTCATGTTATTTGGGCGCATGAGAAAAGAGATCCAAGATCATTAAATGTGATTTAATTCTCATGGATATGAATAATGTGGATAGCTCTATCCATATTAATCATATATATTGTAAATGTGATTTATAATATATAAGAGAGAGCATATTGTGATTTAGATTTTTTAATTAATTATTAATATTAATTGGATTTACATTAGATAATTAATTAAAAATATAATTTTCTTTTTGTTTCGGGATGTGAATGTGATTAACATTTTTTAATGGCATGATTGCAATATTTCACAAGATAATT
Source organism: Ottelia alismoides (assembly GCA_037367405.1). Lineage (NCBI taxonomy): Eukaryota > Viridiplantae > Streptophyta > Magnoliopsida > Alismatales > Hydrocharitaceae > Ottelia > Ottelia alismoides. The sequence goes on from JAZKJV010004753.1 coordinate 504,419, forward strand.
GTGAATTATATCTATGAAATAATTTAGAACAATTGTTGTTGTAAATTTTGGATATATATAATGAGATAATGAGATTTCACAAGACAATGAGATCTCATGAGATAAATGAGATCTCACGAGAAGAGTGGTTGTCCCCTATTTTTGGGGTATATGGTTCATCTCCTCATTATCTCCAAGGATAATTAATTGATTTGATTTGAATTTAAATATATTGATTTATCGATATATATTAAATTAAATTAAATTAATTGTTGTTGTGCTTTTCACAACAAGATCATGGCCATTGAGAGAAACACAAATCAATCTCAACCACTGATTGTGTGTTGTCCATGGGTTGGGATCCATTGACCCCCAAAACCCTATATATGAAGAGGAATGCCTTGCTCATCGACATGCAATGACTTGACGAGTCTCTCTCTTACTCTTATTTTCTCTCCATGCCTAGTCTTTATCTCTCTCTTACAGTGGTCGTCTACCATGGAGCCATTGTGAGAGACGTCATCGACGCAGCATCGTCGTTATGCTGCCGGATCATCTACTCGTCGATCTCCATCTCCTACGGTGCATCTCGCTCGTGAAGAAGATGTCGGATCTCGTGTGACGAGATTAGGAGATCCGTCGCTTGGATCATAAACATAGATTGTGAGGAGCACGCGATTCATCCCCACGCTCGCAAGCGTCTCCTCCGTCGGATCGGACTTGAGACAGGAGGTCTCTTGGTTTAGAGACTTGATCGCAACCACACTTCAAGAGTTAATCCTATTACTTATTTGTGATTTAGATCAAATGATCCAAGAAGTGTTCTTCGATCATGTGGTTTCATCAAATAAATGAAGGCCCCAATCGCATTCGATGCGATCATCAAGCTTCTGTGATGCGCTTGAGGATTTTTCCCGTATCCTTCATAATGAAGGCCGAGATGGTGGCCTTATTGTTTTATCAAATTTTAATTGGTGATTCAATGCAAATCTTTTCAGAGTTACGAGCTGTTAGGAACCTAAATTTCCCTACAAACTGTCCCAATTCATATTACTAGTTGCATCCACTCTCAGCCAGTATGAGGAAAGTCGGACCGTATAAATATAGCTACCTATTTATTTGAGTAACATTCCTTCCGTCCTCTAAACCCTCCACCACTCTAAGGAAATCTGGACTAATGAGCGGGTACCCATAGATCCTCACTGAGAAGCGGCTAATCATTTTTTGTAGAACCAGTAGTACATATGAAAGTTCGCAGCATGGTTCTATCATAATGTCGTCCCTCTCTGATAGAAATTTACCTGGATAGAATGAGGGTTTTACTGCCCGAAAATAAGGTTGATTTTATTCCAATTTATATAAGTCAACTGGCATCGATTAATTTCTGATTTTAAGAGGTTAGGTTATTGCTTGAAATTAAGTGAACACAAGCATCGTCTAACATACAATCCCTTTTACTTTATTCCTTCAGTTGGTAAAAACTGAGGGTGAAATTGGAAAATAGAATGCAAACGAAAATCATTGATGCATGCAGTCATTTAGAGATACTTGTAGCACTTCCCCGCACTCTCCATCTGGATGTAGAACAAAATTTTTAAATCAAATTATATGATGGAAATTAGTAAATCGCACCTAAACAACAGTTCTATTAGTGGTGAAGAAATTCTTTAAATTTGACTAAGTAGAATATAAATTACGTGCATCTATGAATCTTCTAAGATGTTTGCAGGTGTGAATCTTATGAGATTGGTATAGTGTGTACTAAGTTACGAATTATATCAAGCAAAGAAATGACATATGATCTTTCTATTTGGCGTAAACTTGAATCTAAAATGTCACTCAAGTTGAGAAGCACACTCGACACAACCACACATGAGAATAAATAATGTTTTAAGAGTCCTTTGTTTACATCCGTGAGATCTCAATCGGGAACTATTGTAAATGGCGATGGAATATAAACTAACTAAACTATTATTCTCTCAACTCAATTATATGTCTCATGTCTCTCCAGCAAATCGCTCCAAGCTTTTCGTCTCCGCGGTCCTTCAGGAATAGTTGGATCCAAGGGTCTATCAGTAAATAACATAAATTTATTACATAATCCATGAGAGATTTAGAAAGATTAATCAAAAATATATCACGTGTGCAACATAGGAAAACAAGCTCAAAAATAATTAAACAAAAAATTACTGAATAAATCAAGATAATCATTTTCTCTTGAAATTAATCACAAAATATGCCACATCCTTGGAAAAGGCGCCACAGATAGAAATCTAAATTCATATATTAAAATGATTTCGTTGTAGTACGGGCACTTAACTTCTCATATAAAACCAAAAGAAATATCAGTGACGAGTTTCTCGACTTAAATTTATAACCTAGGAAGTCCAGGATTGTACACAAGGATGTGAGCACTTTAGTTGTTAAATTTAGAGAACAAATAATTTAGACAATAATTTAAAGGTTCATTACTTCGAGTTGATGCATCAATACACAATCAACAAATAATTTCAACACATTTTTATGCAACTAAATTGCAAACATATATGCATAAACAACAAAGATTGGGGGACAACACTTAAATACTTACAGCAAGTAACTTGGATGAATAAAGAAAATACCTTGAGTTCATTCCTTAAGAATTCACTTCAGTAAAAAAATTAGTCCCTAAAGGCCTATCTCATGTTTTCTAAATCTTCACTCTATTGTTTTAACCAACAAATACATATTGTGAAGATCAAAAAAAATAATTCAAATTATCTCAGATAATTGAGATTAAAATTTTTAAAAAGTCTAAATGTTCATGTAGAGTAATTAGTTCTACTAAATCAAGAGTTGCCATGCAATTAAGAGTTGCATCTTCTAGAAAATCAGCAAAAGGTTAGGGATGAAGGAGTAGACGTTGGATTTGATGATCTAACTATTAGAATGAGGGAGGAGACGTACATCCAGGATCACTTATGATTGGAGAAATCAGACAGTGGATGAAAAGGCGTTAGAGGATGGTCGTGATTCGTTTGATTAAGAGAAGATCAGACGGTTCTTGTCAAAATGGGTGATGTCGTGTGGCCCAATCCAAAATTTGAGAAATTGAATAAATGAAAGTTAATTAGGGAAGAATTACTTAAATGCTATATTAGAAAAAGTTATAAACATAAAAGATATAGATATCAGTGAGATCTAGAACTTTCATGTAAAAGTTAAAGAGATCATAGGTCATATGTACATAGATAAAAATTAAATGCTATAAAAAACAACATATAAAACAATTTCCTTTGATTTTTTTCTTATTATTTTTTGGATTTTTAGTTTATTTAATGCTATTTTATTTGTTAACACTTTTATTCTAATTTTTAATTGATTATTAATAAGGAATAAATACATAAAATACTACACCATGATAATTTGAGTTATTTATAACACACATATTAGCAATTAGTGTTAATTAATCAATGAATCACGTTATTAAGTGAAGTAAAGGAGATAAATATATATAATTAAGCTGGTAAAATCTGGGATTTAACATGGACTCACTCCCATGGTATATTGATATTGTGAGATATCTTATCTCCAAGAAAGTTCTACAAGGTTGGTCAAAGCATAAGGTAGACAAATTTTTGTCAGGGATTCATTATTACCAATAGGAGGATTCTTACATTTTTCATGAGGTTGAGGGTTGTATCTAGATAAGGTGTATTCCTCAGGAGGAACACACCTGTGTACTTGAGAACTGTCACTAACTAGAATCTGGTGGGAATCATTCAGGGAAATCAGGGTAGCAAAGGTTTTAGAGAGTGGCCTATGGTGTCCCACATTGTTTAAGGATGCTACCGAGGATATTCGACATTGTACTGATTGTCAGAAAATGAAAGGAACTGTTGGTTCCGAAGATAGAATTCTCCTAAGATACATACGGATTTCTGATGTTTTTGATGCTTGGGGCATAAACTTCATGGGTCCATTTCCTATCAGTCGTGATTTCAGTACATCCTGGGCACCATGGATTGTGTTAGTCATTGGGTGGAGGCTATCCCCACACGAGCCATTGATAATTGTACAATGTGTGCCTTTTTCAAGGATGATATTATTACATGGTTCAAGATTCCCAAAATACTGATTTCATATGGGGGAAGAAATATCATTATGTGGTACAGGAGGCTGTGACATGTAACAACCAACGTGGCTTCTACATGTGGCAGTTTCCATAATTTTTTTTATTTTTTACCAAAATTAAACCACATATATTCATCTATATATCCCTCATACATGTCAACAGAATTTCGTGAGAAATTGGGACTCATATGCCCTCCATCTAGAACTGGTAATTTTAACGGTCTGAAATTTGTTGTAATCATCATGCTCTAGATGGAGGTCATATGAGTCTATGTTTTTGACGAAATTCGAATGACATATAGGAGGGATATATAGATGAATATAAATGGCAGAATTTTGAAATAAAATAAGAAATGGGTAAAATGTCACATGTAGCAGCCACGTTGGCTGCTACATGTAATAACCTGCTTGACCTCTTTCATTAATAGAGAAGATAAGAAGCTTGTGAAGGAGTACACCATTGAGCATATAGTTATGTCTCCTTACCATCTCTAGACTAATTGTTTGGTCGAAAATTCAAAATAGGAGATCAAGATGATATTGCAAAAACTTGTATGTCCAGATGGGAGGAACTTGTCCCAAATGCTTGATTCGGTTGTATGAGTTTATCAAAGGGAAAATTCACAAATCTTGATGGACACTTTGTATATGCAATCTTGATCATGAGAAGGGAAGAATGAACAAGAAGTTGGATTTGAATAGATTATTGGAATTCTGAGACTTTGCATATGATAATTCACTCACGTATAAGGAGAAAGTCAAGTCTTGGTATGACAAACACATTCGAAGGAAGACATTAGATGACAACCCATTACAATAAAAGTCAAGTCTTGTCATCTAATGCACAAGTATTTATTATAAACAGACGGTTTCTGAAGACAATCTAGATCATGATGCATTCTTATCCGTAGTTGATTTTATAGTTTTTGTATCACACGATAATCTTTTTATTCCAACTTCTGTATTTGATACATGAGCTGATTACCTCTTGTATATCCTTTCGTTTCATTATTTTTTCTTTCATTTTATCATTCTCCCCTTTCCCCATCTATATATGCTATACTTAGGATGTACTTTATCCTAAGTAATGGGGGGTGTAAATGATTTGTGTTATTCATATTCATCTCGTTTATCACTCATGTTGTTGCTTATACTTAGGAATTCTCTACCCTATGTATCAGGGGAGTGATGTTGTTTATATCATCTCTTTTGTGATTTTATTCATCTGATCTCTCACTTGTTCCCCATCTTGTTGATATTCTATAATTAGGACAATTCTACACTAAGTATATGGGGGCAAGACGAGCCATTGAGTCCGTCAATTCATAACCTTTGTTTGTCCCTTGTGTACAATATTCTATACATATGCTTAATTAATCCTAAGTATAAGGGATTACCAACTTCTATTCATTCTTTGAGTTGTTGTTGTATAGTTTTATTATTACTTTTCTATACTTATCATTAGTTATGTCTTCCTTTGCATCTCTTTGATAACTATGTGGACATAGTTCGAGCAAAGTATAGGGGTGTCGTATATATTGAAAATATACATTATTAATAACTCATACTTTTTAAAAATGTGATTATTTTTTAGATATGTATATAAATGTGTAAAATTCATGAGTGCATATAGATTTTGGTCACCTTCCATATTAAAAAAATAATGAAAATTATTTAAAAAAATAAATAATTTTTTAAAATACTTTTGTAATAATATTGTATAATCCGTGCATATACTTGTATATATTTTACTAACGTTTTTTCTCTTAAAAAATGCTTTACTTTTTATATACATTTTTTAGAATAGTATTGACATTTAAAATAATTCTGGAATAAAATTTAAGAATGGAACTTAGTTGGACCTTAATCCACTTAATATTAAGAAAATTTATAAGAACTGCAATTAAAACTTTTTAGGTCCTATTGACTTAATTCACTGCATACATAAGACTATGTTCACATGTCATCGTGAGTAGTCCAAGTAGAATATTTAACAACACACGCATGATTCTACTAGACCATGGCTTCTCTTTAGACAAGCACACTACACGTAGCTATTCACGGATGAGGTATTATGGAGGAAAAATATTTTGGCTGGGGGTAGCACACGAGTATGTAACAACTAGTGGGAATATCACTTTTCTCCTATGGAGGGTAGTGCATCTCAACATGATATACTATCATTGAGGACTAAGGACAATATGCTATGAGGTTGTAATAATGCTTCAGAAGATAGATAGTTCGCTAGCTCAGGAGGACAAACTCCTTATGTACATGATGCACCTTGTATATATTTAAAAAAATAGAAAAAAAGCAGAATCTCCAAAAGTGGACAAACCTGGGTGAATAGTAAAATGTCTGTCGGAGTGTATAAACAAGTGAAAAAATTAATAGGAAAAAGAACTTCAAAATAATTTTTTGTAAGCTTGCAGCAATTGACTTTGATACACCACTCATGCATCCAAGGATAGGTAGCTACACTGGTTACCATCCATTCTTTTCTCCATCTCCTCTTCTTGAGTTGGTTGTACTTGAACTTAGATGGAAATATCCCCGCTTCTCAACGAAAGAGTTGCTAAACCAAGGAACTAGAGTTACCTTTTTGAGAGAGGTTGTTTCTTTGCTACTTTTGAGAGGGAGAACTATATTTCACTTACATTGTACAAGTTAAGATTCATAGTCATAATAATTTGTGCATGTAGACTTATGCTGACCTGACTCTTGATGTGACTTGAATAGGAGTCTTGAGGAACTTGAAGGTTGTTAGGTTTTGAATCCGTTTCCCATTTTGGTTCCACCACACTAAAAATACAAAGATCTGACAACGCACCTTAATAAAACTTTATGAATATAAGTTTAATACTCAAATTTGTCCAAATTTCTTTATTTTTCCTTTCTTTTTCTTTTATTCACATAATCTTTCAAATAAGTGTTTACTAAGGGATGAGCAATGGTAAAGCATAGTGGGATGATGACTTTGCATTTCATAATATGTATTCATTTATTTTAGCTTAAAATACCCTATAAAACACTTATACATATTACTAAGTCCATAGTCTTCCTAACCAACACATGTTGTAAATATTGTACATTTATAACTATTTTAACCTAAAACAATAAAGAATGAAATAAAAGAAAATAAAAGATTGTATATATGTAACAGATACAGGTTGACCTGTACCCTGAGAGAAGGTCAAGACTCGACCTGATCGACCGGGAATAAAGTATAGGGAGGTAGGGTCTTTAATGAAAAAATTAAAAAAAATCTTGTAAATACATTTTACTATTTATCTTGAATTTATTATGTGTATATTAATATAAAACTTACACTATTTAGTTTGTCCATCAATTGACCTCAAATTCAATAGTTTTAATTTCTAAAAAAAATGTTTCTATATAATAAAGATAATTGCAAAATAAATTCATGTACATAATAGAAGTAACCACTTTCAGAAAAAGTCATAAAGCGATATTTGAAAGACCAATTATAGCTCCATATGAAATAGAATTGAATCAAACTCACTTCCATCGTATTATAAATTAAATATTTTTAAAATGCATTACTTTCATATTTTTTGTAGTTACGGTTTGAAGGCGGGTTTTTTGGGGTATTTTTGCAAATTTACTACTTATTTATTATATTTAGTTACTCATGTTTAATTTTATACATAATATACTATAACATATTTATAAATAGTTTTTTATAATTTTTTAAAATAAAAATAAAAAATATATAAAAAATAAATAACACAATTTCCTTATTTAATTATGTGTATAATGTTCCATATGTATATACTATATGTATATAATTAATTTCCTTAAATCAACACCGGAAACAAATAAATAGTTAGCATTTATTACTTAATATAATAAAGTGAAGTAAATAATAATTATTTATTTTGTAAATAATATACCATATGTATAGAATTTAATTAATTCCTTAGTTAATACACCATTAAGGTGGCTCTTTAAGTTTTTGATATTTTTATTTTAATGAATATAATTTCAAAAAATATTCATTATTTTAACTAATTCAATTCCGAATTAAAATATTTCCTTTTTTCCTCATTATTAATTTATTTTTGGGTAAATTTTGGGTCCCCATCTATGGGTCCGATCCCAGAATGGGTCCCGATCTTTAAATTGTAACGATTCGTGTCCTAGGACCATTTAGGAAATGGAAAATTTGGGGTTCATGATGAATATGACCTTGTTGGGAAGGGAGTGAGGGTTGGTTCCGACTTTTAAACAAAGGCATACTCGTCATTAGCGCCAAAATGTTCCTTACATTAATGGTCATGGGACCTAAATTGTTATAATTTAAAGATCAGGACCCATTCTGGGATCGAACCCATAATGTGGACCCAAATTGTAATTTACCATTTTTTTAATTCAATTTTTTCTATTTATTTGGCTACTCCTCCCTCCTTTCATGCCTTTGGTGAGAGGAGCCTATGGAGTTGTAGGTACACATGATTTCAAAAAAAAGTAAAAAAATATTCAATTATTATTCTTAAAAAATACAAATAATAATAACTAGATGGCAGCACCATCACCGCCCTAGCCGTCGTCCACCACCTCACCCCTAATGAAGATTTCCCCACGATAACTGTCGCACTGGCCCCTTCCCCTTGTTCAGCAACTCTACTATGAGCTTGGAGTAGTCAGCCCGTCAATCGCCACTGCGTCTTGAGCCCCCTTCCAGATCTACTCCACCATTGACGATCATAATCGCCATTCAACCCCTCGAGCCCAACTTCTCGGAACAAGCCTCTACGCTAATGCCACACTACTCCAAAGTAACATCATCTCGCTGCATGGCGGAGATCCCCCCCTCGCCATCCACCATGCTGATCTTGCCATCCCAGATTGCCATCCAACAATGCCATCGTGCTCCCGTGATGATGCATCTCCATCGAAGTCTGTCGTGAGCAGCACCACACCACCCTCGAACCCGAACGTCGTTGCTCCTCTAACTCTAACTATACAAAGATCTTATCTGTCCTCAAAACACCATAGCACTTAAAAAAGAATAAAAAATAAATTAAAAAGAAAACTAAGCATAGTGTACATTTAGATTCCTTATTCTATTCATTGATTTTTCAATTATTAGAATAACCCTCGGCATTTGTAGCCTCCCTGAGTTTAGTCATGTTTTTTTACTAATAAATTGAAATGCAGATTCTATTTATACATTTTTGTATTTGTTTTGTATTACAAGTAAAACAATTATTGACATTTCTTTAGGTTGTGATGACATTTGTGTATAATTCATACAACTAAATACATGAGAAGAGGTGATGACATGATTTTTAGTATGGTTAAGGTGGATTTAATTAATCAATGTTGTCGTCCTTAATCAACCATATCGATCAATCGAGAAAATTCAAGCATGAATAAAATCAATCAATCTATGTAAGTGGCATTGCCATTTTATTTACATGGTACAATGAACATGATCAACCACAAGGAGCATGATTTAAAAACTAAGTAGTCAGATTTCAGGAACGAAAATTTTTTAATGTTGATTGATTTTTTATATTTTTACTCTTTAATAAGATAAAAACAAGAACAAGGAATATAAGACAAACACCACACTCTTTTTGTAATTTTCTAATAAGTCAAAATTAAATGAAAAATTGCAATAAAAAATATTTTTTGTTTTATTTATATTTTATACTATTTTTGTAATTTTCGTGGCATTTTAATATTGTCAATTTCTAAAAATCAAATAGAGGCAAAAATGGTAAACAATGCACAGTCGGGAGTAACTTGCAATTTAAAAATGCTTAAAATGCCTCAAACCCCTAGATGCTATTTTTTTAATAAAATACAAGGAAATATCTACGAGCTGAGACTGAAAACGATATTTTTTGTTTTTTCTTTGATTTTATAAAATATCTACATGATTTTAAGTGTTTTGTATTTTTTGCATTTTATGAAGTATTTCAAACAAAAATGATACTGTACATAATACAAAACAAAACATAACTATGCTATTTTTTACATTTTTCAAAATATGATTTTTTGTGATTTTTATAAGACAAACTAACACTTTTTAAGGATTTAGAATTTTTAATAAGAGAAAATAAAACCAAATTCGCAAACCGAAATTACCATGTAAATAACAAGGAAGCATGAGATAACAAGTATATCTATAGAAATCTTTGAGCTAATTAGTTATTATTGCACCAATTAGAATATCTGAGTTAAAAAGAGTGTCATAAGGACCTTGCTGCAAATATTTGTTGTTCTAGGATCAAAATATTTCACACAATGAAAACTTAGGGATCAAAGATGCAATTTGTCCACCCAAATAGCGCGCTACACGTGATCAACAACTCGTAGGAAATAAGTGCTGCTACTCAAAATAAGACATTCCATTCATAATAGATAAATAGTTTAGGATAATTTATGCAAATAACCTAAGAGACCGTGTGGGGATGGACATGACGTAGACTCGGCTGGACAAAATGCAAATAACTAAAACTAGAAGGTCCAAACTACAAATATTCTTAACTACCTATTACATTTATTGAAATAGACAGAAATAGCACGAAAGGTATGGTAAAAGGCATAATTTACCCTTGCAGACACATGGCACACGCATGTTGAATATATAATGTATGGTATTGATGCGCTCTATAAAAGAGATCTGACGTTTGGCGTAGTGGTGCACGTGAGCGGTCAAATCCAACAGTAGGGTCTGTTCCAACAGTTTGCAGACGGTATCTGTTGGGCAGTGCAGATGAAGGCCTAGATCTTATCCAAGCGTTAGAATAAGATGATATCAGATGGTTTGGATCAGATCTAGGGTGAGGACTCCGGACCGGACGACTGGGGAATATGCAAGATGAACATAGCCTAGGCAAACTTCGCCCAAGCATGGTGGGCAATCCTCATCTCTGATGAAGGTGCTAAGGGGTCTGGCACAATCATGATGGCTCTCCGCATTGACCAAGGGGCTCAAATGGAGGAGTGGATTGTTGGATAGTCAAGAGGGAGTGCTTTGACGGAGCAATAGATGCTCTGTTCGAGGACCCTCCATGTACCTAAACTTGCAAGGATAACCATGGCTCTGAGATAATGCCTCGATCAAGGTTTATTTCAGCTGAAACTAAAGAAAGCGGAAGCGGGGATGCTAATTGACCTTAGGTGGAAGTAAGGGAGGGGTTTCTTCCTATTCTTGCTCTGGTGACCTAGATCTAGGGTGGTTGGGTTATGTAGGGAGATGGATGGTGAGCGGAGGGATCGATCTAAATGAATGGATGCAAAGGATGGGAGCTCCGATCTGGTGGTCAGAGCAATGATAGATGAGATGGTTGTGAGGAAAAGTCGGAGTAAAGATCAGAATTGGAAGTCATCGAAGGCACCTTGTGCTTATATGAACGACAAAGTTAGGTGAAGTGAACGGTGGGGTTATGGCATAAATCCTGCTGCGACGTGTAGAATAGGCAGCACAGGGTGGAGCAACGATCGTGTTGTGAGCTGCAAACCTCCCAACATCTCCTACACTTCAAAAGCTACTCTCAGGATGGTCAGCACTCACCTAAAGGTGGCTACAAAGGAATCATGGTGTGAGGTACGAGCTAAGAATCTCGAGAGAAGGAAGAGTGTATATAAAGGCATGCTCAAGTGTATAAAAAGATCGTCGAGGAACATCTATTTTGGTAGCACCTAGGGATCCACGAGGATCACAGATCCTAGGAGTACAGTCGGGGGGGTGAAATCAAGGTGGATGGATGTTGTGTTCGATCTAGAAAATATGGAGAAACATGCTCCAGCGAGCTGGAATCAGGTCAACCAAGCTAGGGGGAGGAGGTTAACCGAGGTCAACAATCCCATGTGTATGAATCAGAGTGTATATTTTTCAAAAATAAAAGAATATTAAATAGAAATTAGTGAATGATTTTAAAATAAAAATTTACATGAAAATGAATTTTTTTATTATTTTATAAACTATTTTCTATATTTTTATTATTTTTATGAAAAATGTATATATGGTGGATATCGTATAATGTGTTATATACGTATATACTCTACATGTGTAGTATGTATAGGTATTTTATTTTATTATTTTTATATAAAATACTTTTTACTTTATATTTTATTTATTTATAAAATAACTTAAGGATAAAATGACTTATATTTTATTTAAAAATTTAATTAATGATGCTAGGAGAATAGGTTTATCTACGTATTTGTGGCCATTGTACAATGAGATGTGGATTTGCTCGGTATTTTATTTTTTATTTTCATAGTTTTATTTTATTTTAAAATTACTATATGGTCTATGTATAAGTATTTAAAAATAATTTATTATTCACACTACGTAAAATAATTATAAATATTTATTTGTAAAGGTATAGCTGCTATGTGCAGTAAACAATGTACCCTATCTTTCTTATCATATTTACTTGTCAATCAAATTAAGGCTTGACCTTCTCTTGGGGTTTAGGTCACTTTGTATTTATTCTAAATACATCATTCTTTATCTTTTCATTTTATCCTTCTACTTTTTTTGGAAAATACGTGTTAATTATGAGATGATAACAATGTCATGCACAATGTTAATGTATTGTATTTACACTAATTTATAGAAAGTTTAACTAAAACATAAAACTAACATGGGACAAGTAATTCTGATAACACGATTTTCAGGTCAGTTAAGGTGGATTTAATTGATCAATGTCGTCATCTTAATCAACCAAATCAATCAATCGAGAAAATTCAACCACAAATAAAATCAACCAAACTATGTAAGAGACTTCGTGATTTTATTTACCTGGTATAGCATCAGGGGTCGAACACGAGGATAATGATTTAAAAACTTAGTAGTCGAAATTCAGGAATAAAATTTTTTAGTAGTTTTTTATTTTTTTAGATTTTTAATTTTTAATAAGATAAACATAAGTACAGGGAATAAATGACAGACGCCACAATCTTTTTTTTATTTTTCTAATAAGTAAAGTTAATCAGAAAATTGTAATAAATATTTTGTGTTTTTAATTTTTTAAAGTTTCTTTTAGTATTTTTTCCATTTTTAAATGTTTTTTATTTTCTAAAAATCAAATTGTGGCAGAAATGTTAAATAATGCACAACTAGGAGTAATTTACAAATTAAAATGCTTAAAATGCCAAAACCCCTCGATAGTATTTTTATGATAAAATACAAGGAAATATCAACGAGTAGAGACTAAAAATAATAATTTATGATTTTTTATGATTTTATACATTTTTATAAGATTTTAAGTGTTTTGTAATCTTTCGTTTTTTATGAGGTATTTTCAAACAAAAACGATACTTTTGATAATACAAAAAAAACTACCCCAATTTTTATGGAATTTTTTAAAATATTTGAAGTTTTTATTATTTTAATAATATAAACAATACTCTTTTTAAGGGTTTTTGAATTTTTAATAATAGAAAAAAAATTAAATTGGTAAACCAAAATTACCAAGAATATAACAAGTAAGCAGTAGCTATCATGTATTTTTGTAAAATTATTAGAGCCAATTAGTTATTTAAAGCATCAATTAGAAGACACGAGTTAAAAATAATGCTATAAGGACCTTTGCGTAAATATTTTCAGTTTTGAGGTCAAAACATAATAAAAACAAAGGCTCAGGGAACTAAAATACTATTTCTCCACCCAAATCTTGTGTTACATGTGATCCACAACTCACAAGGATATAAATGCAATTGCTCAAAATAAAATAGTTAATTCATAACATATAAAGAGTTCAAGATAAGTTCTGCAAATAACCCAAGACATAGACTCAGTTGATTTAAAATGAAAATAACTAAAACTAAAAGGTCGAAACTAGAAATATTCTTACCTACTTATTACATTTATTGGAGAAGACATAAATAACAAAAAAGGTAGGGTAAAAGGTGAAATTGAACCGTGTCGACATTGTTGGACATGCGAGCCTGCGACGAGCCATTATGCAATAAGTGTTATTGCACATATCATTCCCTGATCTGAATTGAAGAACATCTAATTTGCATAATAGGTCCCTTAGTACAATTAGGGCTATGTACCGTGGACATCTTAATGATCATATAGTTGTTGATTCGATTATTGAATCATAGGTTGATGGTTTGATGAATATCTAAAGAGTTAGATTGAGGACTCATCAAGCATCGTCAAATAATTACTAAGAGATGATCTCTAGCATGAAAAGGAGATGGTAATCCTCTCTCTAAAGATGGTATCTAACCTGCCTCTTGATGTAGGTCCTATGCATATGAATAGAGATTCGGAGGTGTTAGATAAGTTAGGTCAAAGAGTTGACTTAAGGAGATCGAGATAACTGAAGTCCAATGTTGTATGCTGTCACGATATAGGCACACATCCTCTGACCGAAGACAGATGTGTAACTGTATGTCTGAGTATGTACATTTGGTAGGCCAATAGGTTGATGATCTAAGCAAGGTCTATTCACCGGCGCGTTGGAGTGCATGTAAGGACATATGAGTAATACAATCTCTCAATGGGGCCATACAAGTTCATCAGCTGAACCGAAAGACAAGAGTTCATTCGTGAGATATTGGAAATAATCAAATTCTGTGCACGGTCGTCTCTCTTTGGAAACTTGACTAAATTTGTAGGTTTGATATATACTTTTGGAAAATATATGATCAAGGCCAATCTATGATATATGCTTTTTGGAAAGTATATGATCGATACCAACTCCCAATGATCAAATGAGAAACTTACCTATAAAACCATAAAGTAGACAGTGAAAAATTGATCTAATACTTCTGGTTTATTCTGAGTCTTCCAGTATGCAGGATGTACAGGTTCCGTTCCAAAGGAGTGATGAAACGAGTTTGTATTTTAGTGACTTCTCTAAGTAGAGAAGTAATCTTATATTGGTCTAAATGTTGGACATTGATCTGAATTTGATTTAGATGCAATGAGAAGATTAGATTCACAATCTTGATTTAATCAAACATCTATGAGAGGCTTGAGATCTGGACTTGAGATGTGATCTCAATATCCAAGACACTATACGCGGAACAATACAATCACATGTCCTTATTTCCTAGTATTCGCAGAGAAAGCGCATTACCCTTGAAAGAATTTAGGATAATTTCATTGTTAGTATTATATATCTGAGCATTGAGAAAAATTATAATTAAATGTGATTTGATTATCATGAATAATATTAATTTGATTCATATTATAAAGAGAGTTCTCATAGATAGTTAAATATGATTTAATTATCGAAGATGTAAATAATGTAAATGTGATTCGTATATTTTAGGCACATGAGAATATAGATTCAAGATGATGAAATGTGATTTAATTATCGTGGATATGAATAATGTGGATGACATTATCTATTGTAAATGTGATTTGCAATGTATTAGAGAGATGTTATTGTGATTTATATTTATTTATTAATTATTGATTTGAATTGGGTTCACATTGGATAATTAATTGACAATGTAAATCATATGTTATTTTGGGTTGTGAATGTGATTAATAAATTTCAATGAGAAGATTGCAATATTCCCTAAAATTATGAATTATTTTTGTAGAATAATTTAAAACAATTATTGTTGTAAAAGCAGATTTATGAAATAATGTAATCTAAGAAGATTACATTAGAGATGCCCCTTCCTTATTGGTAGGAAGGGACGATCACCAATTCCTATTAGGAAAGGGTGGCCGTCCACTCCATATACATGGAAGGAGGCACCCTCCTTTCCATTATCTCGATATGCTGTTGATTTAATTTTGGGAATGATTTATATTGGTTTATCAATATATATTTTCTCTAAATTAAATTAATTGTTGTTGTGTTTTTACCAACAAAATCTTGGTCGTTACAAGAAATACAAATCAGTGTGAGCCATTGGATTTGTGTTGTCCATGGATTGAGATCCATGGATCCTAAAATATTATAAATAGAAGGGCACCCCTTGTCTTCATAGGTTAGATAATATATGCTCTCTCTCTTTCTCTCTACATGCCCTCACTCCCTCTCTCTCATATGTTCGTCCACCATGAAAGACCTAGAGAGAGTCTCCATCGCTGCAGCATCGTCATTATGATGCCCGATCGTTTGCTAGTATATCTCTGTCTCCTTCGATGTACCTTTCTCGTGAAGAAGACTTCGTATCTCATTTGACTAGATCAGGACATTAGTCGCTTGGATCATCAACATGTATTGCGAGGAGCATGTGTTTTATCAACACGCACGCAAGCATCTCCTCCGTCGGATCGGACCTCAGACAAAAGGTCTCTTCGTTTAGAGACTCGATCGCAACCACGCTTCAAGAGGTAATCCTTTTACTTTTATGTGGTTTATATGAAATGATCTGATAATTTTTCTCAGATTATGTGGTTACATCACATGAAAAAAATATAATTTCCGTTGCCTCTGAGCAACTACTGTGACTAGTCAGTCCCAATTGGATACGAGGAAATCCTCAGGCTTCCGTGATGTGCTTAAGTATCTTACCATATCCAAAAAGTGATATCAGAATAACACATGTTTTTTGTTCCCCATTAAATAAGGAAACCATAAGATTTGAGTTTGCGTGATTTTGAATCCGTTTGCTTGATTTATGATGATTTTAGTGAACAAGTATACACTATTTCAGAGACTGCAGATTTTAACGTAATTAAGGAGTTAATTGCGGATTTGAAATGCCTAGAAATGCATGTAAATCACATAACTTTTGTTGTATATAAAATTAGTAAACTTTGAGAACTTATTTTGCTTAATTTGGATTTAAATTGATTGAGATATGGTAATTTTGGTAAGTGAGAGTCACTGGTGCAGATTACTTTCCTAATCAAGAACCTTGTGATTGTCATTTAATCAATTCCTGGAATTAAATTCTCTAATTTGCTAGAATAATTATGGATAAATATTTGTAAAATATTTGATAATAATTATTTCCTTAAATGACATTTCCCTATCCAATAAATGATTAGATCTGATCTAGATCACAAATTGGTTACATGATCTACATTATCTACGTTCCAACATACATTATTACTTCAATGGGATTGGGGATTTGTTTAGCAAATCTCCTTTAACTTCGGTTGAAAAACTTATTATCATCTCAAGTACAAAGTGATGGACTTGGCATTATCTTTTCTCGAAGCGGATATCGTGTCTAGTCGGGGAGCGTTGGGGTAGCAATTCGCACCGTGTGGGGTTTGGTCCCACTCCCATCTATACTGACCATGACATCGGGTAGGGAACGGATAATGCTTGAGATATCATGATGTATTTTTCTAATTGTCAAAATTCAAATAATATGTATTTGAGATAATGCCATATTTGAAGTAATAATAAAAGAATGTTTGTTGGATAGTAATTGGGTCATAAATTTAATATGATTAGATTAACTCAAATAAAATTAAAATTAAGACACTCTATTATGAATAGAGTTTTTATTTCCCTTGGAAGAATTAATCATAATGAATACGATTCATTATGATTAATTAGTAGACATTTGTCCGAAGTGACAACTCCTGTATGCAAGCGCATTTGGATCGGGCTCTTTTCTCCACAAAATAGTAAGGTTGTATGCGTAGTGACCCCAATATTAGGTCCTCATAGTATTGGGGTGATATTGGATTGCACGTAGCGAGTACTAACCATGTTGATGGTTGGTTCAATTAATGATGGGTCAACATCATCTTAGGGGTATTGGGCACGGGTGCTAAAGACCGAATTGGGCATGCAAGTTGGACTTGCAAGGTGGAATAAGTTTTCTCTTAATTTTTATCGGAGTTACGGGTTCTCATATTCTTGGGATGTAAAAAAGATAAGGAAGGAAATCCCAGATGTCACTTGACATATAATGGTAAGTATATCTCTTACATTGAAAGTGATTAAGGGAATAAACTTTCATTGTTGACAGGGCAAGACAATTTTTATTTAAAAAATCCTAAATAAAATTAAAATATGCATATATATATATATACACTCATGCAAATTTCTTATTTCAGATAATCTTTCTTTAAACCCAATCAATACTATAATCTGTAATAACCAGTAAATTATCATGGATTTGTCCATGATCAATATATTGTGCTTGCAGTTGAACACATAATGTATGTGGTTTCAATATGCAAGTTTCCTCATATGAATGAGGAATGACAATTAAATAGATAATAGGACTACAACCCTAGGGTTTGTATGTCTCTATAGTCTTGATCTCTCATCAAATGTACTTTAGAAGTGACATGTCGATAATGATCGTAATTTTCAACTAATCCTTATAGAAACCTAAGAAGATGTCTTGGCATACATATGTGCGCTCGACATTCAATTATGAATGGCATGGTTCATTACATCATGTAGAATGGTGGCTCTATAAGAGACGATGTATTCAAAATGTTTGAATACCTACCTGAACCAATGTTTTAAGAGTTAAGTTGTATGTAGATATGATGAGTGTTATCTATACTATAGTCATTCACGAAGCTTCATAATATTCATATTGCATGAATCGAATGAAACATGTATAAATGTTGAAGTACTCTTATATTGAAATCTTTTGAATTGAATATAAGAGATCCATTGTCTTAAGCAATGGTCGTTTATTGATAAAGAGAGCGCAGTGGAAGCATGGGTTTGACCCATGTGAAAGGAAAAGTTAGAGAGTTGATTATACTTCTGTGACTTCTATATGACATCCAAAGAGTTGGATGAATGTCAATACTGCAATAAGCTGATGTGTTGATATTATGACTATCAAGTCTAACTAGAGTCTTAGGAGAAGAACTCAGATAGTGCATCAATAATCTACATCTATATATAATTATTGAAATTAACTTTCTTATTAGATAATATTAAAGTCTAATAATTGTATATCAATCTTCTAATAACACTTGCAACTAGTTGCATGTGTTTTAGAAGACTGGAAAATTTTATTTTAAGGTTTGACAGTTATCCACATGGATATTGATGCAATTGTTGCAATAACCTCTATTGGATTGACAAACTACATAATTTCAGTGGGAGAGCCCTTAGTCCTAGAGAATGTCTCTATGACCTAGATATTAGAATACACTCAAAGTTTATTTGTAAATGATGGAGATAAACATGAATTCTGGAATAAACCTATCACCGAGAGTTATGATGGATATATTTCAGAAAGTAATATAATATCTTGTGGACTCTACTAAACTAGAAAATTTATGAATGGTTCATTAAGATTACCAATACAGAAAATTAAACCTTTAAAGATAAACAGGAGCATGAAGATCATTTGACAATGATCTGGCATCAAGATTTGGACACTTGTCCGTTGATTTGATAAATAGACTAGTAAGAGTTAAAACTTGAGAATGTCTAAAATTTAAAAACTTACATACTTATGAATATTGTATTCAATGAAAAATGTCCAATACACCCATCTCTGGGAATGGTGTTAGATGTTGAGGTATTTAAGATCTCATAAATATTGATGTATGTAGAACATCTATATCATAACAAACATTATGGATATGTGATATCTATTGATGATAATGTATGATATGACATTTCTTATCTTCACCTAGCAGAAACATTTGAAATGTTAAAAGATTTCAAATTTTTGGTTTATAACCAAAGTTTGGAGGATGAAATGAATTTTATCTAACCTATGTTGCATGTAGCTGTTAGATGAATTCAAGGAATACCATATGGAGATATGAATATCATTTCTATCTTACTCCTCCTAATACACCTAAACTCAACAAAGTTATAGAGAAATCCAATTGGATCATGTGTTACTTGATTTGATCAATGATGATTTTTAGCATAATTACCTCTTACTTTCCAGATATATATGTAGTAGAGACTATTGTATATATCCTTAATAAGGTTCCATGCAAGTAAGCTGGAATTGAGCACTAGAGAGTGCTACTTCATTAGGATAATAAAGGATGGTATTGGGTACCTACTTTATGACATTGAGATTCTTAAAAGATCTCATCTTTGAGAATGTGATTCTTAGAAGATGACTGTCTTAAGAATTAAGGTGAAAATGAAGTAAAGGAAGTCATTTAATCTTGAGTTGATAATGAATCTCCTGAAATTGGAAACTAAAAGGACAATGAAAGATCATACTTCTTCGAATGAGTTTGAGGAGGTATTCCATGTGTCAATTAAGTCTGCCAATGATCGGACTTCATGTGATGAAGCTCCTGAGGATCATGACATGGAAAGATGGATGTTAGCAATAAAGTCAAAAGTAGATTTCATATACAAGTGTTGTAAATGGACCCTTGAAGAATCACCTAAATGGGTGAGACCCAGAAAGGTATAAATGGATCTTCAAGAGAAAGAGGGACCCTGATGAGAAGGTAGAGACCTTCAAAGCACGATTCATAACCATGAGCTACACATTGGAAGAGAAGACATTGCTTGCGATGAGGCTTTCTCTTCAATAACCATAGTTAAACACATCAGAGTATTTCTACTATAGCTATACAACTTGACTTTGACATATATGAGATGGAAGTCAATATTACATTCCTCTATGAATACATCTCTTAGGATATTCTCCTGAAGTAGCCCCAGGACTTCACGGTTGCGAAAAGCAAGATGTGCAAGCTAAAGAAATCTATATATGGACTCAAATAAGCTTCATGTAGTTGGAACATGAGATTTGACTAAATTATAATTGTTATGATTTCAGACAGAATCTTGATGAACCATGTGAAGCATAGTGAGAGTACTATTGTGTTCATCATGCTAAATTTAGATAATTTCCTAATCACTTGGAATGATATAATAAAGATAATAAGTATTTTACGTTTCGGTTATACGATACATTGAGATATGATCTCAAAGGTGCCCCTTGGATCTTAGGTTTGAAGGTGTTCATAAGCAAATAGAAGAAGGCATTGGGAACGTCACATTTATAGTACACTTTGGACATATTCCATTCTTGGAAATTCTAAGAAAGGCTTTCATCTCTTAAGATATGGTACTGACCAATAAGAAAGGATAGCACCTCAAAGAGTTGAGGAATTGAATTCTAGAACTGCATGCCCATGGGCATCAGTTATGAGAAGTCGAGTGTGTGCTAGATGTGTACAATAGCCAGATGTCTACCATGCAGTGGGAGTAGTAAATTTTACTAATCCAACTATAGAAATTAAATACATGATTGCAGTAAGAACAATATCTTCAAAGATGGCGAAACATAGAGATAGCGATCTCATAGTCAAATATTCAAAAGTTTGGAGGATGAAATCAATTTTATCTAACCTATGTTGCATGTAGCTGTTAGATGAATTCAAGGAATACCTTATGGAGATATGAATATCATTTCTATCTCACTCCTCCTAATACATCTAAACTCAACAAAGTTATAGAGAAATACAATTGGATCATGTGTTACTTGATTTGATCAATGATGATTTTTAGCATAATTACCTCTTACTTTCTAGGTATATATGTAGTAGAGACTATTGTATATATCCTTAATAAGGTTCCATGCAAGTAAGCTGGAATTGAGCATTAGAGAGTGCTACTTTATTAGGAAAATAAAGGATGGTATTTGGTACCTATTTTATGACTTTGAGATTCTTAAAAGATCTCATCTTTGAGAATGTGATTCTTAGAAGATGGTTGTCTTGAGAATTAAGGTGAAAATGAAGTAAAGAAAGTCATTTAATCTTGAGATGATAATGAATCTCCTGAAATTGGAAACTAAAAGGACAATTAAAGATGAAACACTAATACTTCTTCGAATGAGTTTGAGGATGTATTCCATGTGTCAATTAAGTCTGTCAATGATCGGACTTCATGTGATGATGCTCCTGAGGATCATGACATGGAAAGATGGATGTTAGCAATAAAGTCAAAAGTAGATTTCATATACAAGTGTTGTAAATGGACCTTTGAAGAATCACCTAAATGGGTAAGACCCAGAAAGGTATAAATGAATCTTCAAGAGAAAGAGGGACCCTGATGAGAAGGTAGAGACCTTCAAAGCACGATTCATAACCACGAGCTACACATTGGAAGAGAAGACGTTGCTTGCGATGAGGCTTTCTCTAATATGACCATACTTAAACACGTCCGAGTATTTCTACTATAGCTACACAACTTGACTTTGACATCTATGTGATGGAAGTCAGTATTACATTCCTTTATGAATACCTCTCTCAGGATATTCACATGAAGTAGCCCTAGGACTTCATCGTTGAGAAAAGCAAGATGTGCAAGCTAAAGAAATCTATCTATGGACTCGAATAAGATTCTTGCATTTGGAACATGAGATTTGATTAAATTATAAATATTATGATTTCAGACAGAATCTTGATAAACCATGTGAAGCTTAGTTGGAGTACCATAGTGTTCATCATGGGAAATTTAGATAATTTCCTAATCAGTTGGAATGATATAATGAAGATAATAAGTATTTTATGATTCTGCTATTCGATACCTTGAGATATGATCTCAAAGGAGCCCCTTGGATCTTAGGTCTGAAGGTGTTCAGAAGCAAATAGAAGAAGGCATTGGGAACGTCACATTTATAGTACACTTTGGACATATTCCATTCTTGGAAGTTCTAAGAAAGGCTTCATCTCTTAATATATGGTACTGACCAATAAGAAAGGATAGCACCTCAAAGAGTTGAGGAACTGAATTTTAGAACTACATGCCCATGGGCATCAGTTATGAGAAGTCGAGTGTGTGCTAGATGTGTACAATAGCCAGATGTCTACCATGCAGTAGGAGTAGTAAATTTTACTAATCCAACTATAGAAATAAAATACATGATTGCAGTAAGAACAATATCTTCAATCATGGCGAAACATAGAGATAGCGATCTCATAGTCAAATATTCAAAAGTTTGGAGGATGAAATCAATTTTATCTAACCTATGTTGCATTTAGCTGTTAGATGAATTCAAGGAATACCTTATGGAGATATGAATATCATTTCTATCTCACTCGTCCTAATACATCTAAACTCAACAAAGTTATAGAGAAATACAATTGGATCATGTGTTACTTGATTTGATCAATGATGATTTTTAGCTTAATTACCTCTTACTTTCTAGCTATATGTAGTAGAGACTATTGTATATATCCTTAATATGGTTCCATGCAAGTAAGCTGGAATTGAGCACTAGAGAGTGCTACTATATTAGGAAAATAAAGGATGGTATTGGGTACCTACTTTATGACCTTGAGATTCTTAAAAGATCTCATCTTTGAGAATGTAATTCTTAGAAGATGAAAATGAAGTAAAGGAAGTCATTTAATCTTGAGATGATAATGAATCTCCTAAAATTGGAAACTAAAAGGACAATTAAAGATGAAACACTAATACTTCTTCGAATGAGTTTGAGGATGTATTCCATGTGTCAATTAAGTCTGTCAATGATCGGACTTCATGTGACGAAGCTCCTGAGGATCATGACATGGAAAGATGGATGTTAGCAATAAAGTCAAATAGATTTCATATACAAGTGTTGTAAATGGATCCTTTAAGAATCACCAAAATGGGTGAGACCCATAAAGGTATAAATGGATCTTCAAGAGAAAGAGGGACCCTGATGAGAAGGTAGAGACCTTCAAAGCACGATTCATAACCGTGAGCTACACATTGGAAGAGAAGACATTGCTTGCGATGAGGCCTTCTCTTCAATGACCATACTTAAACACATCAGAGTATTTCTACTATAGCTACAGAACTTGACTTTGACATATATGTGATGGAAGTCAATATTACATTCCTCTATGAATACCTCTCTCGTGATATTCACATGAAGTAGCCCTAGGACTTCATGGTTGAGAAAAGCAAGATGTGCAAGCTAAAGAAATCTATCTATGGACTCGAATAAGATTCTTGTATTTGGAACATGAGATTTGACTAAATTATAAATGTTATGATTTCAGACAGAATCTTGATGAACCATGTGAAGCTTAGTGGGAGTACCATAGTGTTCATCATGCTAAATTTAGATAATTTCTTAATCAGTTGGAATGATATAATGAAGATAATAAGTATTTTATGATTCGGCTATTCGATACCTTGAGATATGATCTCAAAGGTGCCCCTTGGATCTTAGGTCTCAAGGTGTTCAGAAGCAAATAGAAGAAGGCATTGCGAACGTCACATTTATACTACACTTTGGACATATTCCATTCTTGGAAATTCTAAGAAAGGCTTTCATCTCTTAAGATATGGTACCGACCAATAAGAAAGGATAGCAACTCAAAGAGTTGAGGAACTGAATTCTAGAACTGCATGCCCATGGGCATCAGTTATGAGATGTCGAGTGTGTGCTAGATGTGTACAATAGCCAGATGTCTATCATGCAGTGGGAGTAGTAAATTTTACTAATCCAACTATAGAAATAACATACTTGATTGCAGTAATAACAATATCTTAAAAGATGGCGAAACATAGATATAGCGATCTCATAGTCTTATATTCAAATGTTTGGAGGATGAAATCAATTTTATCTAACCTATGTTGCATGTAGCTATTAGATGAATTCAAGGAATACCTTATGGAGATATGAATACATTTCTATCTCACTCCTCCTAATACACCTAAACTCAACAAAGTTATAGAGAAATACAATTTGATCATGTGTTACTTGATTTGATCAATGATGATTTTTAGCATAATTACCTCTTACTTTCTATGTATATATGTAGTAGAGACTATTGTATATATCCTTAATAAGGTTCCATGCAAGTAAGCTGGAATTGAGCACTAGAGAGTGCTACTTCATTAGGAAAATAAAGGATGATATTGGGTACCTACTTTATGACCTTGAGATTCTTAAAAGATCTCATCTTTGAGAATTTGATTCTTAGAAGATGACTGTCTTGAGAATTAAGGTGAAAATGATGTAAAGGAAGTCATTTAATCTTGAGATGATAATGAATCTCTTGAAATTGGAAACTAAAAGGACAATTAAAGATGAAACACTAATACTTCTTCGAATGAGTTTGATGATGTATTCCATGTGTCAATTAAGTTTGCCAATGATCGGACTTCATGTGATGAAACTCCTAAGGATCATGTCATGGAAAGATGGATGTTAGCAATAAAGTCAAAAGTAGATTTCATATACAAGTGTTGTAAATGGACCCTTGAAGAATCACCTAAATGGGTAAGACCCATAAAGGTATAAATGAATCTTCATGAGAAAGAGGGACCCTGATGAGAAGGTAGATACCTTCAAAGCACGATTCATAACCATGAGCTACACATTGGAAGAGAAGACGTTGCTTGCGATGAGTCTTTCTCTTCAATGACCATACTTAAACACTTAAGAGTATTTCTACTATAGCTACACAACTTTACTTTGACATCTATGAGATGAAAGTCAATATTACATTCCTCTATGAATACATCTCTCAGGATATTCTCCTGAAGTAGCCCCAAGACTTCACGGTTGAGAAAAGCAAGATGTGCAAGCTAAAGAAATCTATCTAGGGACTCAAATTTGCTTCATGTAGTTGGAACATGAGATTTGATTAAATTATAAATGTTATGATTTCAGACAGAATCTTGATGAACCATGTGAAGCTTAGTGGGAGTACCATTGCGTTCATCATGTTAAATTTAGATAATTTCCTAATCAGTTGGAATGATATAATGAAGATAATAAGTATTTTATGATTCGACTATTCCATACCATGAGATATGATCTCAAAGGTACCCCTTGGATCTTAGGTCTGAAGTTGTTCAGAAGCAAATAGAAGAAGGTATTGGGAACGTCACATCTATAGTATACCGTGGACATATTCCATTCTTGGAAATTCCAAGAAAGGCTTCCATCTCTTAAGACATGGTACTGACCAATAAGAAAGGATAGCACCTCAAAGAGTTGAGGCAGGGAATTCTAGAACTGCATGCCCATGGACATCAGTTACGAGAAGTCAAGTGTGTGCTAGATGTGTACAATAGCTAGATGTCTACCATGTAGTGGGAGTAGTAGATTTTACTAATCCAACTATAGAAATAAAATACTTGATTGCAGTAATAACAATATCTTCAAAGATGGCGAAACATAGAGATAGCGATCTCATAGTCTTATATTCAAAAGTTTAAGACCTTGTAGGTAGTGATCTATAAGTATCTTAAATGTAGATGCATTAGGAGATAGAGATCTCCTGAAATAAAGGTATTATAATGATGAATATGGAAATACAAATTATAATAATTATCGAGCAATAGTATCAAGAACACTATAATTGCTTTAACAAGATTGAGTATTGCTTGCATTAGATGCAACATTCGCATTGGATGCGAGCATTGTTATTGGAGGGATAGGCAAGTACCGTAAAAGGACTTGGAGTAGACTTTCAGGAACATAGTGACTGATTAGCTTACCAAGCTATTTTTCTTAATAGCCTATGATTGTCAGATGAGTGTAGGTTTAAATGATTAGCCCATTAATGGCTCTTTGGGCTAGTGGGAGATTGTTGGACATGCGAGCCCACAATGAACCATTATGCAACAAATGTTATTGAAAATATCATTCCCTAATTTGATATAAAGAATAACTCATTTGTATAATAGGTCCCTTAGTACAATTAGGATTATGTACCATGGCCATCTTAATGAACATATAGTTGTTAATTCTATTATTGAGTCACAGAGGATGATGCTTGGATGAATATATAAATAGTTAGATTAAGGACTCATCAAGCATTGTCAAATGATTATTAAGACATGATCTCCAGCATGAGTCGGATATGGAAATCTTTTCTATGAAGGATGATATCTAACCGACCTCTTGATGTAGGTCCTTTTCATTGGAATAGAGATTCGAAGGTGTTAGATAAGTTAGGTCAAAAAGTAGATTTCACGAGATCGAGATAACCGAAGTTCTTTTATCGGAGACAGATGTGTTACTATATGTCTGAGTTTGTACAATTGGCAGATCAATAGGTTGATGACCTAACCAAGGTCTATACACTGACGCGCTGGTGTGCATGCAAGGTCATAAGAGTAATACGATCTCTCAAAGGGATAATACAGGTTCATCTACTGAACCGGAAGGCATGAGATCACTTGTGAGATATTAGGAAAAATCAAAATCCGTGCGCGTTCGTCTCGCTATAGAAGCTTGACTGAATTTGTAGGTTTGATATATACTTTTGGAAAGTATATGATCAAGACCTAGGTATGATATATGCTTTTGGAAAGTATATGATCGATACCAACTCCCATTGATCAAATAAGAAACTTAATGAGAAGACCATGAAACAGAAAGTGAAAAATTGATCTAATACTTCATGTTTATTCTGAGTCTTTCTGTATGCAGGATGTACAAGTATTGGGAATATCTGATGGTGATGTGATCATGAACGATTGTATAACCATGACGCTTCCATTCCCAGGGAGTAATGAAACGGGTCTAGATTTTAGTGACTCCTCTCATTAGAGAAGTAATATAATTTTGTCCAAATGTTGGACATTGATCTGAATGTGATTTAGATGCAAGGAGAAGATTAGATTCACGATCTTGATTTAATCAAGCATCTATGGGAGGCCCAAGATCTGGATTTAAGATGTGATCTAATTATCCAAGTCACTATACGTGGAATTATACAATCGCGATGTCCTTATCTCCAAGTATTCTCAGAGAAAGCGCATTATCCTTGAAAGAGTTCAGGATAATCTCATTGTTGATATTATATATCTGAGCATTTAAAAAATTGATAATTAAATGACATTTAATTATCATGATTAATATGAATTTGATTTGTATTATAAAGAGAGTTATCATAGATAATTAAATATGATTTAATTATCGGAGATGAAAATAATGTGAATGTGATTCATATTATTTGGGCACATGAGAATAGAGATCCAAGATGATTAGATGTGCTTTAATTATTATGGATATGAGTAAGTGAATGAAAATATCCAATTATTCGTAATATATTATAATTATGATTTATAATTAGAGAGAGCTTATTATGATTTATATTTGTTAATTAAGTGTTGGTGTGACTAGATTCACATTGGATAATTAATTGAAAATGTAAATCGCATTTTATTTGGGTTGTGAATGTGATTTACAAATTTCCAATGGCAAGATTGTAATATTCACAAAATAATTATGAATTACTTTTGTAGAATAATTTACAACTATTGCTGTTATAAAATTGGGGATATATGGAATAATGTAATCTAAGAAGATTCCATTAGAGATGCCCCTTCAACATTGGAAGGAAGGGATAGCCACCAATTCCTATTAGGAAAGGGTGGTCGTCCACTCCATATACATAGAAGGAGGCACTCTCCTTTTCTTTATCACCATTTGTTGTTGATTTAATTTTAGGAACGATTTATTTTGATTTATAAAATTATATTTATTCTAATTAAATTAATTGATGTTGTGTTTTTACAAACAACATCTTGACCATTAAAAGTAACAAAGATCAATGTGAGCCATTGGACTTGTGTTGTCCATGGATTGGGATCCATGGATCCAAAATGTTATAAATAGAAGGGAACCCCTTGCTCTTCATAGGTTAGACAATATATGCTCTCTCTCCCTCTCTCTCTCTCTCTTCCTCTCTACATGCCCTCTCTCCCTCTCTCTCATATCGTCGTCTACCAAGGAAGCCCTAGAGAGAGTCTCCATCGCCGCAACATCGTTGTTATGTTGTCTGGTCGTTTGCTTGTGGATCTTCTTCCTTCGACGTGCCTTGCTCGTTAAGAAGACGTCGTATCTCGTTTGAAGAGATCAGGAGATTCATCGCTTGGATCATCAACATGGATTGCGAGGAGCACATGTTTCATCAACATGCTAGCAGGCATCTCCTCCATCTGATCGGACTTGAGAGAGGAGGTCTCTTAGTTTAGAGATTCGATCGCAACCATGCTTCAAGATGTAATCCTATTACTTTTTTGTGATTTAGATGAAATGATCCGAGAAGTGTTCGTGGATCATGTGGTTTCATCAGGTGAAAAATTTTAATTTCTGCTGCCTTGAGCGACTAGTGTGACTAGTCGCTCCTGATCACAAACGATGCAATCCTCACTCCTATGTGATGTGCTCAAGTATCTTACCATATCCTACAGACATCACGTGAGAAATCTCTGATGTATTGTCCTGATGCATTATGCAATAAAGATCTGACAGTTGGGACAATGGCGTAGGTAAGAGGTCAGATCTGAGAGCAGGGTTTCATCCAATGCTTTGTAGATGGTATTTATCGTGTGGAGTAGATGAAGGTCTGGATTGAAGGATATAGGGAGATCCTTAAGCGCATCATGAAAGCATGAGGATCGCATAGTATGCGATTGCGAGCGACTAGTCGCACTAATTGCTCTGGGAAGCAGAATTCTAAAATTATAATTCGATAAAACCACATGATCTAAGAACACTTCTTGGATCATTTCATCTAAACCACATTTGGGTATTAATGTCACCTATTAAAGTATGGTGGCATCCAGTCTCTAAACCAAGAGACCTGCTGACTCAAGTCCAATTTGTTAGAGGAGAAGCTTGCGAGCGTAAGGATGAGTTGTGTGCTTCTCGCAATTCAAGTTGATGATCCAAGCAATGGATCTCCTGATCTTTTCTCATAAGATTGAATGACTTCTTCATGAGCGATACGCATCGAAGAAGCTAGAGATCCAACAGTCGTCGAAGTGGGAGCACAAGGGTAAGACGATGACGAAGATGACCTTCCCTTTATGAGAGTGGACGACCACTCAAGGAGAGAAGGGAGAGAGTATGCGTGAGAATGAGAGAGAGGTAGAAAGGCATCGTAGAGATTATGTGAACTCGAAGAGCAAGGGGTTCCAATCCATGAACATCACACAATAAATGGGTGAGATGGACTTGTGTTTCTTTCAATGGTAAAGATGTTATTGTAAAAACACAACAACAAATGATTTAATTTAAAATAATTTACATTGATAAATCAACATAATTAATTTCAACTTAAATAAATTTGACTTGATATAAGATACTCAGGAGACAAAACTAATTCCCTAAGAAGGGGGTGACGGCAGTCTTCTCCACATGGAGATCAGTGGCCATCTCCTCTTCTTAAGTGGATAGAGTCAATCTCATCTAATTATCTTGAGATCTCATTGTCTCACGATATCTCCAATATCTTAACACAATTATTGTAAATTATTTCATAAAATAACTCATAATTATATTTTGAAATTTGCAATCATGCCATTTGAAAAATTCGAATCACATTCACATCCCAAAACAAAATGTAAATTATATTTTCAATTATTTATACAATGTGAATCCAATTAACATCGGTAATTAATAAACAAATACGAATCTCAATAAGCTCTCTCTAATATATTATAAATCACATTTATAATATACCTAATTTAGGGATAGTTCTATCCACATTATTCATATCCATGATAATTAAATCACATTTAATCATCTTGTATCTCATTTTTCGCACGAACCCAAATAACACGAACCATATTCACATTATTCAAATTTTTGATAATTAAATCACGTTTAGTTATATCGAATAATTCTACTTATAATATGAATCAAAGTCATATTATTCATGATAATTAAATCACATTTAATTATCCATTTTTCTTAATGTTGAGATACATATATCAACAATGAAATTATGCATGAACTCTTTCAAGGATAATGCGCATTCTCGACGGATACTTCGAAATAATGACAAGGCGATTGTATTGTTCCATATATAGTGATTTGGATATTGAGACCACATCTTAAATCCAGATCTTGCAGACCTCCAATAGATTTTTGATTAAATCAAAGCCGCAGATCTAGTCTTCTCATTGTATCCAAATTACATTACCGAGGTCCAACATATGGACTAAGATCATATCACTTCTTTGTGAGAGGAGTCACTAAAATCCAGACCTATTTCATTGCTCCCTAGGAATGGAAGCGTCCTGGTTATACAATTGTTTATGATCACATCACTCTCAAGTTTTCCTAATACTTGTACCTCTTGTATACTGGAAGACCCAGAACAACCCCAAAGTTTTAGGTCTCTTTTAGATTGTCTCCTCCAGTGTTTTATCATTTATTTTCTAATTTGACTATTGGAGGTTGTATCGATCATATACTTTCCAAAAGAAGATATAATACCCAGGTGTTGATCATTTTTTTTCCGAAAGTATATATCAAACCTACAAATTCAGTCAAGCTTCCAAAGCGAGATAACTGTGCATGGAATTTGATTATTCTCAATATCTCATGAGTGATCTCATGTCTTCGAGTTCAGTAATTGAACATGTATGATACCTTTAAGATATTGTATTACTTATATGCCCTTGCATGGACACCAATGCATCAGTGTATGGACCTTGGTTAGGTCATCAACCTATTGATCTGCCAATGTACATACTCAAGCATATAGTAACACATATGTCTCCTATCAGAGGATGCGTGCCTATATCATGACAGCATACGACATAGGGCTTTAGTTAACTCTATCTAATTAAGTCAACTCTTTGACCTAACTTATCTAACACCTCCGAATATCTATTCCTATGCATAGGACCAACATCAAGAGTTCGTTTAGATATCAACCTTTACGAGAAAGGATTACCATCTCCTACTCAGGTTAGATATCATTTCTTAATAATCATTTGATGGTACGCGATGAGTCCTCCATCTAACTCTTTAGATATTCGTCCAAGCACTGACCTCTATGATTCAACAATTGAATCAATAGTTGTATGATCATTACGATGGCCATGGTACATAACCCTAATTGTACTAAGAGAGCTACTATGCAAATTAGTTATTCTTCATTTCATATCAGGGAATGATATTCGTAATAACATTTATTGCATAATGGCTCGTCGTGGGCTCGCTTGTCAAATAATCTCCCACTGGTACAAAGAGCCATTAATGGGCTAATCATTTAAACCCACACTCATGTGACAATCATTGTATATTTAGAAAAATAGCTTGGTAATCTAATCAATCACTTTGTTCCTAAGAGATTATGCCAAGTTATTTTAGGACACATGTATATCCCAAGTAATTGCGCTTGCATCCAATGTGAATGTTGCATATTATGCAACGAGTACTCAATTTTGTCAGTTGTAGTGTCTTTGACACTACAACTCAATAATTATTATAACTAGTATTTCCATAATCCTTATCAGAATTCCCTTATTCGTGGATATCACTATCTCCTAAGTTATAAGCAGTTAAGATATTTTATCTCACTATCTATAAAGTCTTAAGTTCTTGATAATAAGACTTAAGATCACTATCTATAAAGTGTTGTCATATTTGAAGATATTCTTATTACTGCAACTAAGTGTTTTATATCCATAGTAGGATTAGCAACAGTTTACTACTCCTACTACATGGCAGATATCTGACTTTTACACATCTAGCATACGCTCAGCTTATCGTAACTGTTGCACAAGGGCAAGCAGTTCTAGAATTCACTTCATCAACACCTGAGGTGTTATCTCTAGATAGGCCAGTACCATATTTTAAGGGAAGGAAGCCTTCCCTGGGGTTTTCCAAGAATTTAATTTGTCCAAGGTATACTACAAATGTAATGGTCCCAATAAATATCTTTTTTTTTGTTTTTGAACACCTACAAAACTAAGATCCAAGAGGTATTCTTGAGGTCATATCTCAAAAGATGGAATAGCCAGATTACAAAACACTCATTTTCATCCTTATATCATTCCAAATGATTATGATATCATCTACATTTGTTATTCGGAAAACAATGGCACTCCACTAAGCTTCACATTGTTTATCAGGTTTCTATCTGAAATCATAACATTCATAATTTCATCAAATATTATGTTTCAACTAAAAGAAGCTTATTCAAGTCCATATATGGATTTCCTTTGCTTGCACACCTTGTATTCCCAATCCATGAAGCCATGGGGCTACTTCATATGAATATTCTCGGAGAGGTATTCATATAGGAATGCAATCTTGACTCACATATGAAGATTTCATAGTCAAGTGATGTAGCTAAAGCTAGCAATATTCTGATATGGAAGGTCAAGAGCAAGTCTAATCGCAAGAGATGTCTTCTCTTCGGTGTGAATCTTGTGGATAAAAGACAGACGTTCTTTGAACGTCTGTACCTCTCGTCAGGTCCCCTCTTTCTCTTGAAGATCCATTTACACCTTAACTGGTCATACCCTTATATGTGGATCCTTGAGGTTCCATACACAACACGTGTATATGAAGTCTACGTTAGACTTTATTGCTAACATCCATCTTTCCATGACATGATCTTTATAAGCTTTATCACATGGAGTAAGATCATTATCAGATTTAACATATACATGGAATACATCCCCAAACTCATTTGAAGAGGTATTATTGTTTCATCTTTAATAGTCCTTTTAGTTTCCGACTTCAGGAGCCTCATTATCTTCTAAAGATTAAATGAGTGACTTCACTTCATTTTGATCTTGATTCTCAAGATAGTCATCCTCTAAGAATCATATCCTTAGAGATGGCATCTTTTAAGAATCTCAAGGTCATAATGTATGTATCCAATATCATCCTCTATTTTCCTAATGAAGTAGCACTCTCTGGTTCTAGATTCCAGCTTACATGCATGGAACCTTATTAAACATATATATTGTAGTTTCTACTACATATATACCTGGAAACTAAGAGATAATTATGATAATATTCATCGTTGATCAAGTAATGTCACACATTATCAATTGTATCTCCCTACAACGTTATTGTGTTTAGGTGTATTAGGAGGGGTGAGATAGGAATGAGATTCATATCTCCATAAGGTATTCCTTGAATTCACATAATAGGTACTTGCTATATTGGTTGGCTAAACTTCATTTCATCTTCCTTCGATCATTGGTTTAAACCAAAATTATGAAATCTTTGATCATTTCAAAGCTTACTAAGGAGGAGACCTCATATCACAAAAAATCATCGAATGATATAACATATCATTGATGTTTATCATGATATAGATGATCCACATACATCAATATGTATGAGATCTTTAATACCTTGACATCTTACATCATTCTTAGAGAAGGGTGCAATGGACTTTTTCTACTTCGAATACAATATTCATAAATATGTAAGATTTGAAATTTCATACATTCTAAAGTTTCATCTCTTACTAGTTTATTGATGACATCAATAGACAAATGTCCAAGGGTTGATGCCATATCACTGTCAAATGATCTTTATGCTCCTATTGATTTCTTAAGGTTTTAAAATTTCAGTATTAGAAAAGTTAATGAACTATTCATTAATATTCTAATTTAGTAGAGTCCCCTGGATGTGAAATTACATTCTGAAATATGCCTGTCATAACTCTTTACGATAGGTCTATTCTAGAAATCATGTTTATTTCCAACATTTAAAAATAAACAATGAGTGTATTCTAATATCTAGGCCATAGAGACATTCTCCGAGACTAAGGGCTCTCCTACTGAAAATACGAAGACTGTCTATCCAATAGAGATTGTTGCAACATTTGCATCAATATCCATGTTGATCACTTATTAAACCTTAAGATTAAATTTTCCAACATTCTAAAACATATGCAACAAATTTCAAATGTCACTGGAAGAAAGAGATACAATTATTAGACCTTTATCTTATATAATAGGCAAGTCCATTTCATTGATTATATGTAGATTATTCTAATGCACTTTTCGAGTCCTTCTCTAAGGATCCTAGATAGATTGATAGTCACACTATCAATACATTTCCTTATTGCAGTATTGGCATTCATCCAACTCTTTGGATCTTGTTTGGAAGTTATAGAAGTACATTCAACTCCTTAACTTTCCTTCTTACCTGGGTCAGACCCATGCTTCCACTTCACTCCCTTCATCTACAAACAACCATTGCTTACGATAAAGGATCTCCTATGTTGAATTCAAAAGATTTCAATATAAGAGTATTTAAACATTTATATGTGCTTTATGAATATTATAAAGTCTCATGAATGACTATAGTATAGATAGTATAATGATAACAATCATCGTATCTACATACATCTTAACTCTTAAAGACTTAGGTTCAGGTAGGTACTCAAACATTTTGAATACATCATCTCGTATACAGCCCCCATTCTACATGATGTAGTGAACCATGTCATTCATGATTAAATGTCGAGATCACATATGTATGCTTGAACATTTTCTTATAATTTTATAAGGATTATTTAATAATTACGATCATCACTGACATGTCACTTCCAAAGTACATTCGATGAGAGATCAAGAATATATAGACATGAAAACCATACGGTTGTAGTCCTATTGTCTATTTAATTATCATTCCTCATCATTAAGAGGAAACTTGCACATTCCAACCACCTACATTTTGTGTCCAACTGCAAGTACAATATAAATACATATTTTGCTGGTTATCACGGAGTATTTGATTGAATGTGTTTATTGAGGATTATTTGAAATAAGAAATTTGCATAGACATATATAAATATAAATACATATTTTACTTATATTTAGGATTTTTTTATATCTAAGTTGTCTTTCCTTCTTAACACTAAAGGTTTCTTCCATTAATAACTTCCAATGTAAGAGATATACTTACAATTATATCTCAAGCAAGATCTAAGATATCCTTCCGTATCTCTGTAACATCCCAATAATATGAGAACTTGCAACTTAGATAAAAAGAGGCGGGAACTCATTCCGTCTTGCAAGTCCAACTTACATTTTCCAATTCGGTCTTTAACACTCGAGCCCATCACCCATAAGGTGATGTTGACCCGTCATTAATTAAACCAACTGTCGATAGAAATACAACTCGTTATGCACAATCCAATATGCCCCCCATATTATGAGCGCTCTATATTCGGTTCGCTACGCATACATCCTTACTATTTCAAGAAGGAAAGAGACCAATCCGAATGGCTTATATGCAGGAGCTGTCACTTCGGACAGGTGCCTTCAACATACAATCTCTGGCAGCAGAACCCTTTGCCTTGATGGGATACTGTAGATGTCCCTTATGTGATCCTCCATACCGCTTTCAAATTCAAATTAATCATTAGAAATCATATAATTTATGATCAATTCGTCCAAGGGAAATATAACTCTATTCATAATAGAGTGCTTTAATTTATTGGATTCCAATCTTCTAATCACATTAAATCAATGATACAATCAAATCACCAAACTTGATTGTTACTAGAAAGGATGATATCATCTCAAAGTACATATTATTCAAATTTTAATAATTTAAAAAATACATCGTAATCTCTCCTGCATCATCCCATCTCTACCCGATGTCATGTCCAGTACCGATGGGAGTAGGACAGACTGCACGTGGTGCAAACTGCTATCCCAACGCTCCCCAACTAGATACCATATCCACCTCGAGAAAGGGCAATAACAAATTGATCGTTGTGTACTTGCGATGATAATCGTTTTTCAACCATAGTTATATCATATAATAAGAATCAAAACAATTTTGACTAACATTATAAGGAAAATAGCTAAGCAAACTCCCAATATTATACAAACAACTTTGTTGGCTGGAAAGTTCATGTAACCAATTGTGATATAGATCATATCTAATAAAAGTCGATTGTGGTCAATGTCATTGGAGGATATAATCATCAATTTAAATATTTAAAAATAATATATATCAATAATTATGTCATGAAAATGACCATTAAATTCCATCAATTTAATTGAATTACAATCACAAGGTTCATGATCAAGTATGTAATTTTGAGCAGTGATCCGTGCTTACTAAAATGATCATATCTCAATCAATTTAAAGCCAAATTAAGAAAAATTACTTAATATGGTTTGCTAATATTATATACAACATAATCCAAGTGATTAACACACATTTCTAAGCATTTCGAAATAGTAATTAACTCCTTCATTGTGTCATGATTTGCCATCATCGAAATAGTGGATATGTGGTCATTATAAAAATTCATGTCATGAGTTATCGGATCCAAAATCATGCAAACTCAAATCTAGCAGTTTTCTTAATTAATGGGGAACACTAACCAAGTGATCTTTTTGAGTTTAAACCACTTAAACAAGGTCGGAAATAATCACAAAATAGGGTTGTGAAAATGAATGGCAATAAAATTTTCACAATCCCTAATGATCCTAAGTCCTCTTAGGTTTATGGATAGTATCCAAACCTCCAACTTAGCTCTGATACCACTTAAAGATATATAGAAATCCTTAAGCACATCACAGAAGTATAAGGATCGTATCGTATGCGATCGGGAGAGATGAGTCTCACTGGTTGCTCCGAGCAGCAATATTTCAAAATTTTAATTCGATGAAACCACATGATCCAAGAACACTTCTTGTATTGTTTCATCTAAACCATAATAGGTATTAAGGCTACCTGTTGAAGCGTGATTGCGATCAAGTCTCTAAACCTAGAGAGCTCTTGTCTCAATTCCGATCCATCAGAGAAGACACATAGGAGTGCAGGGATGAGTCACGTGTTTCTCGCAATCCAAGTCGATGATCCAAGCAATGGATCTCCTGATCTCGTCTCATGAGATTGAATGTCTTCTTCACAAGCGACACGCACCAAAAATGTTGAAGATCCAAGAGTCGTCGTATTGGGAGCACAAAGGCTAGGCGATGACGAAGATGACTTCTCTTTATGAGAGTGGACGACCACTCATGGAGAGAAGGGAGAGAGTATGAATGAGAATGAGAGAGAGATGTGCCGTCAGGATTGCATTAACTCGTAGAAAAAGGGTTGCCTCTTCTTATATAGGGTTTTGGAAGTCCATGGATCCCAATACATGGACATCACACAATTAGTGTGCGAGATCTATTTGTGTTTCTTTAATGGCCAAGATGTTGTTGAAAAAACACAACAACAAATAATTTAATTTATATTCATTTATATTGATCAATCAACATAATTAATTTCAAATTAAATCTTTTAGACTAGAGATAAGATAATGAGGGGACCAAACTAATTGCCTAAGAAGGGGATGACGCCTACTCTTCTCCACATATAGATCTGTGGTTGTCCACTCTTCTTGAGTGGTTTGAATCAATCTCCTCTAATTGTCATGAGATCTCATTATCTCATGATATCTCCAAGATTTACATCAACAATTTTTGTAATTTATTTCAAAGAAATAATTCATAACTATGTTGTGAAATTTACAATCATACGATTGGAAAAATGTGAATCACATTTACATCGCAAAACAAAATGTAAATTATATTTTCAATTAATTATGCAATGTGAATCCAATTCACATAAATAATTAATGAACAAATGCAAATCAAAATATGCTCTCTCTAATATATTATAAATCACATTTATAATATACCTGGTTAATAAGGATGGTCCTATCCACATTATTCGTATCCATGATAATTAAATCACATTTAATCATCTTGGATCTATTTTTTGTCATGTGCCCAAATAACATGAATCACATTCACATTATTCATATTATTCATCTTTGATAAATAAATCATATTACTTATCTCAAATAACTCTCCTTTTAATATGAATAAAATCATATTATTAATAATAATTAAAACACATTTAGTTATCCATTTTTCTCAATGCTCAGATACATATATCAACAATGAAATTATCCATGAACTCTTTCAAGGATAATGTGCTTTCTCCGCTGATACTTTTAGATAAGGACAAGGAAATGATATTGTTCCACATATGGTAACTTGGATATTGAGATTACATCTCGAATCTGGATCTTGTGGACCTCCCATAGGTGTTTTATTAAAACGAAACCGTAGATCTAATATTCTCATTGTATTCAAATCACATTCAGACCAAGGTCCAACATATGGACTAAGATCAGATCACTTCTCTCTAAGAGTAGACACTAAAATCCATACTTGTTTCATCACTCCCTTGAAATGGAAGCATCATGATTATACAATCGTTTATGATAACATTACCCTCAGATTTTCCTAGTACCTGTACATCCTGCATACTGAAAGACCCACAACAAACCCGAAGTTTTAGATCTCTTTTAGATAGTCTCCTTCAGCGTTTTATAAGTAAGATTCTCATTTAACTATTGGGAGTTAGTATCGATCATATATTTTCCAAAAGCATATATCATACCCAGGTGTTGATCATATACTTTCTTTAAGTTTGTATCAAACCTATAAATTGAATCAATATTCCAAAGCGAGACGACGATGCACAAAATTTGATTATTCCCAATATCTCATGAGTGAGCTCATGTCTTTCAGTTTAGTAACTGAACATGTTTGATCCCTTTGAGAGATCATATTACTCATGTGCCCTTTATGCACACCAGCACGCCGGTGTATAGACCTTGGTTAGGTCATCGACCTATTGGCCTATCTAATGTGCATACTTTGACATATAGTAATACATCTTTCTCCGGTTAGAGGATGCATGCATATATCGTGATATCATATGATATATCTCTTTGGTTATGTCGATCTCGTTAAGTCTGCTCTTTGACCTTACTTATCTAACACCTCTAAATCTCTATTCCTATGTAGAGGACCTGCATCAAGAGGTCGGTAAGATATCTGCTTTTACCAAAAGGATTACCATCTCCTACTCAGGTTGGAGATCATCTCTTAATAATCAATTGATAATGCTTGATGAGCCCTTAATCTAACTCTTTATATATTCATCGAAGCACCAACCTCTATGATTCAACAATTGAATCAATACTTGTATGACAATTAAAATGGCCATGGTACATAACCCTAATTGTACTAAGGGAGCTATTATGCAAATTATTTATTATTCATTTCATATCGGGGAATGATATTCACAATAACATTTATTACAATATGGCTCGTCAAGGGCTCAAATGTCCAAAACAAATCTGATCCAAGCATCAAAAAAAGATGATATCGGATGGCTTTGATCAAATATGGGGCGATGACTTCGGATCAGAAGACAAGGGAATAGCCTAGAAGAACCCAACCCATAGGAACTTTGCTTGAGCGTAGAGGGTGATTGTCAGTTCCGATGAAGGTGTAAAGGGGTCCAGCACAATCATAATGTCTCTCCAAGTTGACCAAGGGGCTCTGATGGAGGAGTGGGAGGTATGATGGTCTTTGTTGGTGTACTCCATCGGGAGCTACTCCATCGGAGCAGTAGAGGCTATGTTCAAGGACTCTTCGTGTAACTAAACTTGCAAGGATAACCAAGGTGCAAACTAAGCTTCCACAAAGGTTTATGTTGCCTGAAACTAAAGAAAGTAGACAAAGGATTGCTAATTTACCTCCAACAAAAGTGAGGGAGGAGGTCGTAACTAATCTTAGTTCGGTTAGCAAGATTCATGTGGTCAGATTACGTAGGGAGTTGTACGGTGAGCTAGGCATCGAACTGAACGGTTGGATGCGATCGAAGGGAGATCCAACTTAGAGGTCGTAGCAAAGATGACTAAGATGACTGTGAGGAAAAATCATAGTGAAGAGCAGAAATGTAAGTGATAGAAGGTACCTTGCTGTGTTGATGTGAATGGCGAAGTTAGGTGAAGTGAACGGTGTGGTTATGGCCACGATCCTATTGCAACGAGAAGAAGAGGATTCATGTTGCCTAGCTCCATCCATGTTATGAGCTGCGAGCCACCAAGCATCTCTTATTGTTCCAAAGTACTCTCCAGATGGCTGTCACTCTCCTGAAGGTGGCTAGGCGCGAGATGCGAGCTAGGGAGATCGTGAGGAGCAAGAGCGTATATAAAGGTGCGCTCAATGGTCCCGAAAGATAGATGAAGAACATGAAACCCTATGCAGATCGGACTATGCCTAGGGATCTGTGAGGATCACAGATCCTAGGAGCACGATCGGATGGTGAAATCAAGGTGGATGGACATTGGGTTCTATATGTAAAATAGGGGAGAAACAATCTCTGACAAGCATGAATTTGGTCGACCCTACTAGGGGGAGGAGGTTAATCGAGGTCAATGATCCCATGTGGACCAATCGAAGTGAATATTTTACAAAAAAAATAATGTGAAATGAAAAAGTAAATGATTTTAAATAAAAGATGTATAAAATGAAAAATATTTATTATTTAATAAACTATTTTTCTGATATTTTTAATTAATTTTTATGAAAAATATAAATAGGGAACCTAGAATATAATGTGTTATATTCAAGTATATTATACTTGTGTTTTATATACTGGTATTTTAAGTTTATTTTATTACAAAAATACTTTATATTTTATATTTTTTATTTACAGAATAATTTAAATATTATAAAATGTTTTTATTTTTTTTGTAGATTATTTAGGGTGTTAGGTGAATAGGTATTATCTATGTACGTGTTGCCTTTGTACAATGAGATGTGGATTTTATTTTTTTTTCTGATTTTTATTTTGTTTTATTTTTATATAATTATAAGTTCTATATATAAGTATTTAAAAATAATATGTTATTCACACTACGTAAAATAATCAAAAATATTTATTTGTATCGGTATAGATGTTATGTGTTGTATACAGTGTACCTTATTTCTCTCTACTTATCTTCTTATCTATCATGTCAAGGCTTGACCTTCTCTTAGAGTTTGGGTCCCTCTGTATTTATTCCAAATACATCCTTATTTATCTTTTCTCTTTATACTTTTTTTGGAAAAATGTGTCAATTATTAGATATTAAGAATGTCATGCAAAATGTTAGTTTATATTATTTACACCAACTTACAAATAGTTTTGCTAAAAGATAAAGGTAAAATAAAAGAACAAATTACGATGGCATGATTTTCAGGTCAGTTAAGGTGGATTTTATTAAT
Source organism: Ottelia alismoides (assembly GCA_037367405.1). Lineage (NCBI taxonomy): Eukaryota > Viridiplantae > Streptophyta > Magnoliopsida > Alismatales > Hydrocharitaceae > Ottelia > Ottelia alismoides. Next base: position 546,208 of record JAZKJV010004753.1, read on the forward strand.
TAATGTCGTCGTCCTTAATCAACCAAATCGATCAATCGAGAAAATTCAACCACTAATAAAAAAATCAATCTATGTAAGCAGCTTCGCTGTTTTATTTACCAGGAATTGCGACCATTATCATACACGGGGAGCATGATTTAAAAACTTTGTAATTGAATTTCGAGAATAATACTTTTTTAATGATTTTCAATTTTTCTGATTTTAAATTTTTAACAAGTTAAAAACAAGCACAAGGAATAAAAGACACGCACCACATTCTTTTTATATTTTTATAATAATCACAAAATCAACAAAATTTTGCAATAAAAATATTTTGGGATTTTATACGTTCATACCATCTTGTTGATTTTTTTGAGATTTTTAAATTTTTTGTAATTTTCTAAAAAATAAATAGTGGTAAAAATGGTAAACAGTGCATAGCCAGGAGAAATTTGCAAATTAAAATGCTTAAAATGTTCAAAACACTTAGGTGGTATTTTCATGATAAAATACATGAAAATATCTACAAGAGACTGAAAGTAATATTTTTGGATTTTTCTTTGATTTTAAATTATTTTTCAATAGTATAAGTGTTTTGTCATTGTTAAGGATTTCATGAGGTATTTTCAAATAAAAATGATACTATAGGTATACACAACAAAGCAAGACTACCTTAATTTTCACAGAATTTTATAAAATATTTTTGATTTTTTACGATTTTTATAAGACAAATAGGACACGTTTTAAGGGTTTTAAATTTTTAATAAAAGAAAATAAAACCAAATTGTTAAAACAAAATTACTATGTACATAACAAGCAAGCAAGAGCTAATAGGTATTTCTGTAGAATTTTTAGAGCCAATTAGATATTTATTGCATCAATTACAATGCATGAGTTAAAAACATTGCTATAAGAACCACGTTTTGAATATTTTCAATTATGGGGTCAAAACATAACAAACATTGAAAACATAGGGACAAAAGATGCTATTTGTCCACCAAAATCCTGCATTAGACGTGATCCATAGCTACAAGGTATAAATGCAATTATTCAATAGATAACATTTAATTTGTAACAGATAAATAGTTCATGATAAATTCTGTAAATAACCCAAGGGACCATGTGAGGAAGCACGTGTCTCAGACCCGGTTCGACAAAAATGGAAATAACTATAACTATAAGGTGCAAGCTACAAATATTCTTAACTACTTATTACATTTATTGGACTAGACAGAAATAACGTAAAAGGAAAGGTAAAAGGTGAAATTTTCCCTTGTATACATGTGGCATATGCAAGATAAATCTCCGTATATGGTCCTGATGTTCTCTATAAAGAGATATGATAGTCGAGACAGTGGCGTAGGTAAGCGGCCAGATCCGACATCAGAGTGTGATCCAGTGGTTTGAAAATAGTATTTGTCGGGCAGCATATATGAAAGCCCAAATCTGATCCAACCATTAGAATATGATGCTATAAGATGGCTTGGAACAAATATGGAGTGATGACTCTAAATCGGACGACATGGGAATAGGTTGGATGAAAACAGCCCAAGCAAACATTGCCCAAGCGCGGAGGGAGATCCTCAGCTCCGATTAAGGTTCCAAGGGGCACAACACAATCGTGATGGTTCTCTGTGTCGACCAAGGGGCTCAGATGGTGGATTGGATGGTCGGATGGTCTGAACGTGGGTGCTCCACCTAGAGCTGTTTCACCAGAGGATTAGATGCTCTGTTCGGGGACCCTTCATTTACCAGAACCTCTATAGATAACCACGATTCGAAGACTAAACTTTGATTAAGGTTTGTTTCGGCTGAATGTAAAGCAAGCACAACACAGAATGCTAATTGATATCCAGCGAAGTAAGGGAGGAGGTCATTCCTAATTGTGCTCCGGTGAGCAAGATATGGGGTGGTCAGGTTGCGTTGGGAGATGTACGGTAAGTGGAGGCATCAATATGAATGGTTGGATGTGAAGGATGGGAGCTCCGATATTGTGGTCGGAGAAAAGATGGCAGAGGTGGCTAGGAGGAAAAATCGAAGTAAAGAATGTACATGGAAGTGATCAAAGGTACCTTATTGTGTTGATGTAAACGATAAAGTTAGGTGATGAATCTGTGATTCATCACTCTAAAAGTAGAAAATAGAGCTTTGTTTTCTAGTAATTAGCTGCATTTCAATGCTTGTATTACGTATTTAGCATTCATGCATGTGTAAATATTATATGCATTTAAGCATTCCTTTTAGCATTTTTCATTAAATAAGGAGACAAATTCACTTGTGAATATAGAGATGTATATTAGCCAAATTCACCCGTTTATATCTATTTTATACTAACTACAAATCCAATAAAATAAACTCTATAGTGTATATATCATAACAATAAAAAAGGAAAAATATCAAAAAATACTTGTAAAATTAACCAATAAACCCGAGCCCTAGTTTGAGAATAAGAACATTAAAATTTGCATATCTCTCTCGTATAGTTCCAATTTAGGTCTACTAACTTCTAAAATAATATATATTCAAAGACCTTCAAAACAAGACTAATTTCATAAAAATCAGAGATCGTGTGTGAAACTTGGGTTTTGGGCCCCTATTGTATATTGTACATATTTACCAAGTAACCCTCCATTTTATCGCTTATTTTTTCTTAATTATTAAAAATAAAAAAATAGCTTAAGTTTTAAATATATCTCTTATATTTTTAATTTTATTTGGATTTTAATAAATATAAAAACGATAAAATATTGCAAAATACAAAAATACGGTATTCTATACCTATAAGATACCACGCAAAAATACTTTTTGTACATATGACTTCCTTTTATTTTTAGTTCTTTACAAAAGTTTGAGATCTCGTCAGTAGGAGCAACTTTCATGTTGACCACTTTTAGATTTGACATTTTTTTATTTCTTTTTCATTTTTATTTACATTTAATTTTTGAAATTTTTTGAGCAACACCTGGCAGCTCCTGGTGCCACCACGTGTCACCCTTATGATTTATTTTATTATAATTCTTTATTTATTCTTTATTTTATTTATTAAATTTATTATTTAATTAATTGATTTATATTTTAATTATTTTAACTATTTTTATAAATATTGTTTATCCCGCCACATGGCTGCACGCCTATGCATCCCTTACGAATATGTAATTTGTCACCTTTATTCATTTAATTTAGGTTAAAATCTCTTATAAAACACCTGCACAAAATATTAACTTCATATAGTTGCTAACTTGTATCTTCGTGTAAATATTGTATATTTGTATATTATTTTAACCTAAGATAAATAAAGAAGGAAAGAAAGAAAGGAGAAATAAAGAAAAGAAAAGAAGAATGTATATATATTATAGATACAGTCTGATCCAAACCTCGAGCTAAGGTCAAGACTTGACTTGATTGACAAGGAATAAAGTAGGGGGCGATAAGGTGCTTAATCAGAAATCCCAAAAAATGTGTGTTTTGTAAATACTTCTCATTTATTGTGTAAATCTCTATAAAACTAACACTATTTTATTTGTATATAATTTACCTTAAAAGCAATTTTTTCAAAACAAAATTTGTAAATAAAAATGTTTGCTAAATAAAAAAAATAATTGTACAAAGAAATCATGTATATAATAAAAGAAACCACATCCGAAAAAAAGCCGCAAAGTGATAATTGAAAGATCAATTCCGGTTACATATGAATTCAGAGTTGAACCAAACTCACATACATTGTATTCTATACTAAATTATCTTTAAAATGGTTGTGATATCTTAATTTTTGAAGATACGGGTCAAAAGTTGGTTTTCTGGGATGGTTTATGCAATTTTCCATGTATTTGTACATATTGTTCTTTCAGATACTTGTAATTATTTATACTAATTATTTTAAAACAAAAATAATAATTACTCATAATTTTAAACAAAAAAACTGATTTGGTTATCTACCCATGTATATAATATCATTTATGTACATAGCATATGTATATATTTATTTTTCTTAACTAATTACCACTAAAAAAATTTACTTATAATTTTCCAATAAATAAAGTAACAAAAATACAAAAACATTAAATTATTTATTATAAATATTTTTTATGCATATTTTATCTCTATTTCATTTTAATTTTTTCCTTATCTCTTTATCTCATTTCAAATTTTTGAATTTCTATCTCATTCTATCTATTAATTAGGCTCCTTCTACATCTTTTCAACAATATAAATCTTTGGTGAGAGGAGCCCGATCTTTGAGAGTCTTCTAGTTGCAGAAGGGTGCCTAGCCTCAGAGCCATCCGGTGACAGCGCGTTGGACTTCGTCGAGGTGATCAAGGTCTTTTCCACTCCTAAGGTGAGATCCACATTTTCTCTTGTTTTATCCTAGATTAATCGTAATTTTATTTTCTCATATTTGGTCTTAACTGTCAATTTGTTTTTTTAGAACTTAAAAATCCATCACGATTTGATCTACCACCATCCCCGTTTTTCATCCCATTTCTTGATCCTATCGCATTCTTTTCTACCTTGCACGATCTCTCAACTCCACCTCGCACGGTGGCCAGAGAATCGGATCCATCTTACACATCGCAAGGATCCACATCGACTCATGCATCCATTTTGATTTTTGGGACCAAGTCATTGTGCTCGCATCCTAATTTGTTCACAAATAAAAAAAATAAAAAAAATAAAAATGTATATTTCTCTGTCTTTCTAACATTTGCTTTGTAAGGAAAATAAAAAATCAAGAAAAATAATAACAAAATAAAATTTAAGAAATGTATTTACAGCATTTGTTCTAATAGAAAATAAAAAAGTTTTTTTATTGTTATATTTTTACAATTTAACAAAAAATAAAAAACTAAAAAAGAGATGCTGTCGTCGCCTCCCTCTGCCTGCGTGCCACCATCAAGGTTGTCGCCACACTGCCGTCCAACCCTCAGCCCTCCGTCGACCATCTCAATCGCCCCTTTCACCTAGGTTGATCACCGCTCACCGACCTCCGCCTTGGATGGAGCCTCACCACCACCACGCCAGAACCACCTTTGCTTCCCACCACTCGCCAATCCTTACGCTTCGCCACTGCCCATCTCCGCCAATACCTGCGAGGGGGGTCATGGGATCTCTAAGCGGTCGCACGTTGTCCCTCTGTCAGAGAATCCTTCACCGCAAACTCGAGCGCACCGCACAATCCTTGAGAGCGCTGCCGTCCACCGCCCAGCGCGTCGACGTCTTCTCGCGCCATCACCGTCGTTTGTGAAGTCCCCACTGACATCCATCATGGTCGATCAGACCTGCATCTGCGTCCACCGCCTCCACCTTCACCCAAGTCACCCTCATCGACCTACGCCAACATCTCGTATGGAGAACAAAGGGGCTGGCGTCGCACGTCACCCCCTCAGGGTTTTAAAGAAATGAAGGGTAGGAGATTTTTAAAAAAAATTCTGGAAAATTATTGAAGTTATCCCTGGAGATTCCAAGAATCCCAGCAAATTCCAAGACGCCCTCCAAACATCTCTGAAATTGCAAATCCCCTTCCAACACCTAGACGTAATTTATTGGGTAAATTGCAAACATCTTCCTCTATTTATTTCTTGTTATATTTTTTCAATAACATTAACTATGTATATTTCAGTCCATGAACTCCAGACCTTCATTGGCATGCTTTTCTTATTGAAATAAATGTTTTCTCTAGTCAATAAATCTCACAAAAATCATGCTTTATTCTTGATGTGATGATCTTTTTTGCATAATTTTTTCAATGCATTTTGTCTTCATTTGATATTATTCAAAAATAAAAAATAGTGTCTTTTTCTCTTCCTGAATTTCAAAAATTCATAAAAATTTGAATATCGCTAGAAATTTCAAAAAAATTAGAGCCATTTTATATTATTCTCTTTTAATTTATATCAAAATTTGACACATTATATTTTTTTAAAATCAAAAAAATTGAATAATACTAAAAAACTTATAAAAAACATAATAAATTCTATAAAAATCCAAAAAATCGTGATTTTCAATTCTTATTTGTAGACATTTGTCTCTATTTTATCATAAAAATTATTTTCTGGAATTTTGGGTATAAAAATATTTTTAACTTGCAAATTACTCCTGACTGTGCATTATTTCCCATCATTGCCAATGTTTGATTTTTATAAAAATGCAAAAACATCTTAAAATTCTACAAAAAATCCCAAAAATATTTAAAAAATTTTAAAATACAAAATATTCTCTATGTATTTTTCTGATCTTTTTGATATAATTAAAAAATACAAAAGTGTTGGTGTGTGTAGTTCTTATTTCATGCATATTTACTTTATTCTAAATTAAAAAAACAAAATTAAAATCTCTAAAAGTTCGAAAATCAGAAAAAAAAAATAAAAAGAAAAAAATCCAAAAAAACCAAATATAGTTTGCTATTATGATTACTAATTTTTCTTTTATTTAATTTTTGATTGATCAAATAACACTCTGAAGTTGTAGCCTGCCTGAGTTCGATCCAATCCGCTATACAGGTAAATAAGTTGCAAAAATATTCTCTTGCTCCGCGTTATTTTCTATAATTATTTTACAGCATGAGAAGAAAAAAATTGTTTTTTTTTCGCAGGATTTTTGAGGATAACAACGACACTCTCACATCATAATAAACCAATCGTCGAGAATCACGTGCCAAGAAAATGGCGGCGTTTCCGGGGAGGCATGACGAGGGTAGTTAGGTTTCTCTTTTGACTTGCTATTCTTGGTTGTAAATAATCTTTTCACATTTTCTCCATTATTCTTATCCACTGCATTCATTTCATTATTTGTGCTTATATTTTTATAATGTGTTTCTTACACATTCTCTCTTTTCTTTTCCTTACGAGGGCCCAGGGAGAGAAGGAGGCGATACTAGGAGAGCCGAAGCACCCAAGCGAGGAGGGAGGCGGCTTGATTCATCTCGAAGCCTTAGGAGAGAGCATGAGAAGGAGAAGAAGAGTTTGAGAGAGACTTAGTTTTTTTATTTAATTCTTAGAATTGAACACTTGTAACAAGGACATTCATTGGCTGTGGGGTCTATTTCACCAAGTGCTGGTGCACTTGGGGGACCTTACCAGATTTGTTTTCATCACATTCATTTTCTTTGTTTAACGTGATTTCGTGTGCGAGCTCTTGATTGCTTTAATTAATTTGCTTGAGCAAGATAATTAATTAGGCCCAAACACCCTAAACAATAAATTTTTGTACCTATAGAGTAGAGTGTAATTTGGACTTAGTCAAGTTAACTTGTTCATTCCTGTTAAGAGAAGTTATCATCTAGGCAGTTCACCTGCATCATATAGGATAATTTTTTTCTGTATTTAAATAATGCACGGATTATTTTACATGTAGAGTGCTTGCAACAAGGTACGCATCTCTAACCCCTGCATGTATCATCATTTTTAATCGCGCATTGGAATTTCTAATCTCCTTCCTCTTTTTCACTCACATAAGATAAAAAGGAAATTAGACACTCAGTAGGCGATTATTTGAAAATATTTTAACCAAGTAACAACTGTCTAAAATACAGGACTGCTAAAGAAAACTCGACCCTAAAATAAAACAAGGAAAAATCATGGGAGAGTAACTCCCCATTGTTTGGTTTGTATGTAGTGAGAGAGTGACCCACAAACTAGGATAGAGACACACCCGAACTCTTTCCAAACTACTATATTGGGTTAGTCATTCTGTAGCGAGGATCTCTCCGGTAGCCTGTAAAGCGGCCCGCACCGTCCTTAACATATTGAATTGACCAGGTTGCTGGTAAATGATCCGTAATTCATATTGGATGGGAAAGATCTAACTTCGATATTAGCTAGTCTCCTGAGAGCATTGGGTTCCTAACAGCTCGCTTTAACCACTCTGATATATTGTATTATTACCAAACTCTAAAATTGACAAGATAATTGACCGAACCTTTATGGTCTTTACATTGAGTGGAGTTGGTATGGGGGTTTGTATTGTGTTTGCTTGCTAGTGCTAAAGATACTTCTACGCAATTTGCGCCTTCATTCACTTTCACTCTTGCATTCACCTTCGTGCTCTCGCATCCTACCTATTGATTTCGAAGATGGCGGATTGGAGTATTTCTCGTTCAGACTTTGCAAACTCATTCTACTCTCCGAGTCATTCACCTTCTATTTGGGGAGACTCACTTCACGAATATTCCTCTTTCTCCATTACACCCTTTGTAACATCCATGAATACACTATTTGAGATGGGCTTTAATCTAGAATTAATATCTTAGACTCCATCAATTCTGAGCACTAATCTAGTGACATGTATATTTTCAGTGTCAGATGTCGGACACTTAATACCACCAAAGGGAAAGGGAACCATGTCAGAACAAATTGAGATCAACAGTACCATGTTAGCCTCCATTCAGTCAATTCAAGCCAGGTTAAAAGAGCAGGATAATTTCCAAGCTACACTAAGAGATATGATTCTCGAGATGAGACAAGAAATAAAAGAGAGTAAAGAGGGGGGATAACAAAAATCCTAGAAGTGGGATTGGGGGAAAAGAACCTCATATACAACCTGGTCCTAAGCCTACATTAAAGATGCTTATAGTCCATGGTTAGGACAAACAAATTCTTGGATACAAATCCTTGCTGTTCATGGGCATTATGAGCTTAAGCCTACTATTTTACCTCCTCTTCCAATATTCCATGAAATCATTAATGAAGAACCTTATATACACTTCCATCAGTTTGATCGCATTTGTGGAATAGTACACTACCCAAATGTCCCATTAGAGATAGTGCAAATGTCCGCCTTTCCATTTAGTCTGATGGGCAAAGCTTTGTATTGGTTAAATCACTTGGGAAAGGTTGTCACTACTTGGGAAGAGTTGAGGTCCGCATTTCTAAACAAGTATTATCCACTTGGATGCCTCAACTAAATGCGATCATTGATTGCTAATTTCTCCTAGATGTCCCAATAGCCTATTCACGAGACGTGGGAAAGATTCAAAGATCTAATGGAGAAATGCCCCATCATGATATTCCAAAGACAAGTTTTGGACAAGATTTCTTTGGGAGTTTATGCATAGAAAATCAGAAGTTAATAGATGCTGCTTGTGGGTGGAGCCACTTCTACAAGGATGAGGACTTCCTTTATCAAATTTTTGAGGAGATGGCGGAGAGCTCAACAACTCTTTCTTCTTCACGTGCTTTTCAGAAGCACCCCGCCACTGCCACTACAGTACTCTACAAGGATGTCACAATGACAACATCACAAGAAGTGGAAATAGTGGACAATTCTAATGTGGCCATTGTTGGAAATCACCTATCCAAAGTAGACATTATTGAGAAACGATCCAAGGATCTTGAGAAGCTTCAAGTGATCGAGCATAGGATAAAGAACCTGGATAAGCTGGACGAGATAACGAAGCACCTGGAACTTCTTGTTAGTATGATCAGTGCAATCCACAATATGAGTGCAACATCTAATACCTCTACCCGAGAGCAGATTTCTTCCACCTAGCAGAGTAGCGGAGGACCATCCACAGTTCATCATGCCTACTATGTGAAGACACTAGATCGGGTTTAGCAACACTTACATCAGATAGTTTCGTACCAACAGGAAGTAGCCTACATTCCATAACAGTAATATCCACCACCACCTGGTATTCAGGAGGTGAATGGTATCTATTTCAACCATGAGCGAAACCATCCTTGTCCATCAGGGAAATGCCAGTTGGGATACCAACAGGGTCAGAGACTTGGCTGCCAGATTCAGGGAGGCAGACCGCAACAGTACCAACACCAGCAATTCCAGCCTCACTTTTAGTCTCCACCTTAGTTCCAAAACTAGAGACAAGGCCAGTGATAGTAGCAGTCCATGTATTTTCCTCATCCTAATGAGCATCAGACTCCATATTGTAGACATTATCCTTCCCCCCTCCTCCTCATTTTCAGAATCCGTATGATTACCAAAAGCCTCCATACTATCAGTCTTAGCGACAACTAGTCAATGAGCAACCTGAGGCCCCTTCGTCAATCTAGTAGTGGACCAACTTGCATTGCTTATGACGAACATGAATAAATTGACTCAACGAATCGATGACCTGACCACCACCGAGATACTGATTCCAGCATAGGTTGAAGCCAACACCAACAATTTCAAACGCAATGAGCAGGTAGCCAAAAGCCCACCTACCACCGAGACAGGTATGCCCCTTGATTTTACATATTTATCTGACACACTAGTTGGGGTTGGGAGATTGAGCCCCCGAGAGCTTCATCTTCTACATCATCTCCTTCACCAACAATCAAGAGGACCAATGCAACCTTCATCACCTTCTCCGGGCAGATATAGATCACCTTTAGCAAGGGAGAATATTCCAGTCGCATATTTTCCTCCTCTCCAGCAATAGCATCCCATTCTATTTTAGATTCTGTTTTCCTCTTCCTGATTTGGACATCATTGTACAGACTGAATCTGGTTCTTCTTTGTACATAGGATTGTATTTTCAATAATGGAAATGAACATCTGCATGTTTCTTTTGATTCAGTGCCATTTCCTTCTACTCTCAAATATAAAAAAATCCAAACATAAAAACAACTTTATCTGATCCTGGAGTAGTTGAGATCCTACAGAACATCTTTCTAAAGATGCCACTCCTTAATGCCATGGAATACATGCCTATAGTAAAAAAAGGAATGAAATAAGCATTTACAAAAAAGCGTAAACCAAGGAAGAACAGATGAAAGGAAACAGAGAAGCACATCTTGAGCATGGCCACAGTTTATGCCAACAGTAACCTTCCGCTTAAAAGGAAAGACAAGGGAGCAACTCACATCCGTTGCCATATCTTTGATCAAGAATTTGATTATACTCTTCTCGATAGCGATCACTCCATCAAACTCATGCCTTCCTCTTTACTAATTGAATTTCGGTTAGGTCCTCTTAAAAAACAAGGATGATCCTCCAGATTGCTGCTAGATTGATTAAGAGGTCAAGAGGCATTTTCGAGGATGTTATTGTAATGGTACAGGGAATGAAATTCCCTATTAATTTTGTTGTCATGGTTATGGACATACCTGCACCGTTACTCCATACCCAGATTATACTAAGTCGACCATTTCTCCGAATAACCGAAGCAACAGTTGATTATGTACTGGAGAGATCATCTTCATTCTCGTAGTGATAAGATAAAAATTGAGATGATCTCTAAACCCACACTAAAAATTGAGATGACCACTAATCCTACACCATCTTTACCACCTATAGTAGATGACACAGAGAAAGCTATACCAGAGCCAGATGACTGTAATTTTATTGTTGAATTCAAAGAGATAGATATGTTCACTGATTTTATAGATACTTAGGAGTTCATTTCCCAAAAGGAATATATAGAAAGCATAGTTGACATGAGTTCCCTTAGTGGTCCAATTGAGTTAGTGCTGATGGGCAGTTAGAGCTAATTTCTAAGGATCAATATGGTTTTTAGAGGAATCTTCTGATATTCCTATTATACACTTTTTTGAGATTACTGATGATAGGCCTCATTGTGAGAATTCTGATGTATAGATATCTGAGCCATGCGCCGAATCTCTTGATTTATGCACATATGAGAGACATCTTTCTAAGATCATTGCCGAGATATCTGAACCATTAATTGTTCAAAATACTGAACTCCCTGATGCACCCCTCCTTTCTGAGCAAAGATCATTCATTGCAGATCTATCCGAGATTTTACTTGCTAAGCAATTAGTAGCCAAGGTGGACAGTCCACGGAGTCCAGATTATAGTCCATTTACTAGTGCAGTACCATGGTTATTCTGGAGTTGATTCAGACCCCACATGAGCTCAAGGTTTTACCTTAAACATTGAAATATGCTTTCCTTGCCCCCCCCAAGTTTTTCCGGTCATCCTTACCTCGCAGTTGACTGCAGAACAAGAATCTCGCATGCAAGAGGTTTTTGACAGAAACCACAAGGCCATAGGTTGGAATATCTCATACCTCTGTGGTATCAATCTAGCTTTGTGCTTGCATTATATCTACCTAGAGGGTGACTGTAAATCCTCCCGTAAATGTCAGTGTCATCTATCGTAAAGAATTCCAAGTGGGTCGACCCCTTACATGTGGTCCCAAAGAATTCTCAGATTACTATCGTAAAGAATGACCATAGTGAGGAGATTCCGACCTAGGTACCTACTCATGGTGTGTCTGTGTAGATTACCGACGCCTGAACTCTTCTACTAAGAAGGATCACTTTCCACTTCCATTTATTGATCATATTATTGAGAGGTTGGCAAGGAAAGAGTTCTATTGCTTCTTGGATGGGTATTCATTATACAACCAAGTTGCTATCGCTCCTAAGGATTAGGAGAAAAGTACTTTTACTTGTCCATTTGGCACCTACACCTTTACGCATATGCCCTTTGGGTTGTGTAACGCTCTCGTTACATTGCAAAGGTGTATGTTGGCTGTTTTTGCCGAAATGATGGGCAGTTTACTTGAGGTCTTCATGGATGATTTCTCGGTCTACGGGGATAGTTTTGACACATGTCTTGCTCATTTATATCGAGTTGTTCAACACTGTTGTGAGGTAAACTTAGTGCTCTTATGGGAAAAGAGTCACTTTATGGTGACTAATGGGACTGTAGTGGGCCATGTCATCTCCAAACATGGTATGGAGGTTGACCCGGCTAAGATGGATGTGATTTTCAAGTTAGAGCCACCACATAATTTGAAGCGGTTAAGGTCACTTTTAGGACATGTAGGATTTTTTAGGTGATTCATAAAGGACTTCAGCAAAATCGCCAGACCTTTGTTTGAGCTTTTGTGTAAGGAGACTGATTTTGTTGTCGATGAGAAAGTTCTCCTTGCATTCAATCAGATGAAAGATATGGTTACTAGTTTTCCTGTCTTACAACTACCTGATTGGTCTCTTCCTTTCAATATCATGACAAACGACTCAAATTTTGTAGTTGGAGATGTTTTAAGATAGAGAAGGGATGGGATACCATTCGCTATACACTATGCTAGCAAGACTCTGGATAAAGCACAACAAAATTATATAGTTACAGTGAAAGAGATGTTAACAGTTGTGTTTGGGCTAAAGAAGTTCAGATCCTACGTCAAAGGTTCCCTTGTTATTGTGTACACAGATCACACTACCATATGATACATGCAAGCAAAGAAGGATGCCGATCCACGCCTTATCTGATGGATCCTTCTCCTCCTGGAATTTGATTTAGGGATTCGAGATAAACCTGGAGTGAAAAATATTGTGGCAGATCACCTTTCTCATATAACGAATGCAGAGACATCTAAGCATAACAAGATCCCTATTGGCGAAACCTTTCCAGATGAGGACATTTTATCTATGGACTAATTCCGATGGTATGCTGATATTGGTAGTTATCTTGTCTCCAAGAAAGTTCCACAAGATTGGCTGGAGTGCAAGGTAGACATATTTATGTTAGAAATTCATTATTACCAATTGGAGGATTTGTACCTATTTCGTGAGGGTGTGGATTGTATCTGGAGAAGGTATCTTCCTCAAGAGGAATACACAAGTATACTTGAGTACTGAAGTTTATGGTTTTATCCTCAAGCACATCACAGAAGCGTGATCGTCGTATTGGATATGACGTAGAATGACTAGTCATACAAATTGCTCTATGCAGCTGAATTTAAAAAATTTTCAAGCGATGAAACCACATGATCCAAGAACGATTCTCATATCGTTTCATATAGAACCACATCATGTATAAAGGAATACCTCTTGAAGCGTGGTTGATCGAGTCTCTACGAAAAAAGACCTCCTGTCTCAAGTCCAATCGTCGGAGAACACACTTGCGAGCGCAAGGATGAACCGCGTGATCCTCGCAATCAAACAAGATAATCCAAGCATGGTGAACTCCTGATCGCGTCATATGAGATCGAACATCCTCTTCATGAGAGTAGCACTCCAAGAAGATGGAGAACCGAAGAACGTCGAAGCGGCGGCGCGGTGGCGAAGGCGTCGATGGTTCTCTCCTCCAGGGTTTGGTGGACGGCCACCAAGGAGAGGGAGAGAGTGTTGACGTGTGAAATAAAAGAGAGAGACAGAGATGTGCTTCTAATAGCATAGCCCTAGAGAGTATGGTATGCCTCTCTATTTATAGGGTTTTGGGATCCATGGATCTCAATTCATGGGACATATAAAATCAATGGATGAGATTGATTTATGTTCAATCCAATGGTCAAGATTGTTGTTGGTAAAAGCCAACAAATTTATGATTTAATTTATATTAAATATATTTGATAAATCAAACACAATTCAATCCCAAATTAGATCAACCAAATAAGGAGAGAATCAAATCGGAGATTACATCTCCCATGTCAACATGGTGGACGACCACCAATTCCATATAGGACTTGGTAGCCGTTGATGAATCTGTGATTCGTCACTCTATAAGTTGAAAATAGAGCTTTGTTCCCGAGTAATTAGATGCATATTTCCACTTATATTGCATTATTAGCATTCATGCATGCATTGATAATATCTGCATTTTAGCATTCATATTGGATTAAATAAGAAGCCCATTTCACGTGTAAATATTCAATTGTATATTCACCATATTTCACCTATTTGTATATATTTTATACTAACTCTAAATCCAATAAAATCAACTCTATAGTGTATATATTACTAACACAAATTAAAGAAAAATATCAAAAAATACTAACTTATAAAATTACCCAATAAAACCCCAAACCCAGTTGGAGACCTTAGACCTTAAAATGCACATTTCTCTTTCATATAGTGTCCGATTTAGGTCTACATACTTTTAAAGTAATATACATTCAGAGACCTTAGAAACAAGTCCAATTTCATTAAAATAAGAACTCATATGCAAAACTTGGGTTTTGGGCACCTTTTGTATATTTTACATATTGACCGTTTTACCCCTATATTTTATCCTTTTATTTTCTTAATTATTAAAAATCCAAAAAATAGATTAAGTTGTAAATATTCTTTTCATATTTTGTCTAACGTTATTTTAATTTTTCTCTTATTGAAATTGCAAACGAAAAAATGTGGTATTTGATACCTATAAGGTACCAACCAAAAATACATTTTTGTACAGATGATTTCATTTGATTTTCGGCCCTTCATTAAAGTTGTAGATCTTGTTGAGACGAGCAACTTTTGTGTTGACCACTTTTTGATTAATCCCTTTTTATTTCTTTTTTATTTTTCTTTAAATTTAATTTTTGAATTTTCTAGGAGCGACATGTGGCAGCTCCTGGAGCCGCCACATGTCACCCCAATTTTTTTATTTTCGGATTTATTTTTTTATTATTTTCGGTTTTTATTTTATTATTATTATTATTTTTTTAAGTATTGTTATTTTTAGTAGCCTACTTATTTTAGTTATATTATATTATTATATTATTATTATTTATCTCCCTTTTACCACTTCTTTACTTGCCTTCCACTCCAAGCCTCCACCTTCTCCACCACTCCATTCCCTCCACCCCTTCTCCAACTTCTCTTTCCTCCTCTTTATAATCTCATTCCCTCCTCCATTGTTCATGATCTGCCATTTTCGACAGAAAAGAGAGAGAGCTCTGGATATGTGTAGGTGACAACTATCGAGAACCACCGTCGAGCGACGACCTCTTATCCCGGCGAGATCCGAAGGTTTCCAACCTTCGTCACTCCTCCGTTCATGGGAGAGCTCGAGCTTCTCGGTGCCTCGTTGGGCATTGATCGAAGCGATAATAAAGCCGCACATCATGACTCCAAAATCGGCGACCCTCATAGGTAGGTACTCTATCTTCATCTTGTCATTTTATTTTATTTAACAAATTTTTTTATTATTGTTCTACACCAAACAATATCACATCGTCATCACATCACAATCATTATCACCACTTTTTCATTCTATTTTCACATTCTATTTCTTGTTTACAAAAAACAAATTTTAATAAAATTACAAAAAATAAAAAAAAAGAAGGAACATGACGCAAGCCACAGCCACACGCCAGCAACTCGTCCTTGCGCGGCTGGACACACCGTCTCAGCCATACCCTCGACGCCGCCGCAGCCAGCCTCCAGCCTCCAGATCACTCCCTTGAAGCTGGGGCACGTCTCGTGCCCTCCGTCTGCCCCTGAAGATCAGCCCCTGCAACCACGTGGTCGTCGCCTCGTCGGCACAGCCTCGCGCGCGGCGCGCGTGCCCCAGCTCCAGACTCTATCGTCGTGCTCCTCCATGCGCCCGCCTCGCACGACGTCTCCAGCACTCTCTCCCGTAGTGCTCCCTCCATAGGTGTAGCACCGCCGCAAAACGGCCATCCTCCGCGTGTCCCCAGGAACATGCACCACCCCTCGCAGCGTACTCTAGGCCGCCGCCCCGAGCTTCTCCAAACCACACCCCCCAACGGTCGTGCCGCCCTGGAGCGGTGCCGCCCCAATGCCCCCTTGCGTCGTCCGTCAACCGCGCGACACGACCGCCCCCAAAGTCTCCCTTCAACCCTAGTGGGCAAAGAGAAGAGAAAAGGTTGAATTTTGTTATTTTTATTATTTGGAAAACTTACACTTGGATCCCTGCATGTTCCCTTATTTGCAGAACTTCCCTTAGGCACAATTGCCAGTTTTATTTCAATTTCTTTATTGCGAAGACACCCCTGGCTTTGAATGTTAATTTGGACATTAGTTTTGCATTATTTATTACAAATTAGAGATTGAAAATCGGTGAAATTTTACTAAATTAAGCACTGAAATCCACACATATTTATTTATTGCTCCAAAAATTGTGAAAAAATTGTGAATGATGCTTCGAAGTGTGCTCTAATTATTATCCAAATTTCGTCCAATTAGGTGTTGTCTTGTGCATAAAATAAATTCCTTAGCGATTGTAGTATGTGATTTTTAATTAAATCCACGTTTTGATAAATTTCAATCTCTAAGATTCCATATTGAAATATCTATTTGAGATAAATCAATCTCTGGATAATTTAACTTCCTGGATTTATTAGAAATTAAGTACCCACGATCGTTGTGTTTTCAGTAAAAAATTCATAAAAAAATCATAAAGTGTCAGAAAATTCCAAAAATATTCGTTTAGCTTCATTTCATCATTTTTATCTTCCAGTAATTTTTTCATAATTTTTGTGTATCGTTTGCATGAAAAATTGCATAAAAACCCCAACAAAGTTTGCATTTTTCATATGTGCATTTGAAATCAAAAAAATCCAAAAAAAAAACATTTTGCATTAATCATTGGATTAGGTTTATAGGAAAAATACAATTTGATCAATTTGGTTTAATTTCACAATAAATTTAAATTTGGCTAAGTTGTTGATTGTCATAATAACCCAGTTCATTCACATCATTGCATTTGGCATTTTATACTGCATAAAAAATATCAAAAAAATATCACTTGAAAAAACGCGATTTGATTCATCTAACTTGATTCCGAGTTCTTCCTTTACCTCCTTGAGTTGACCCTGGGGCTTGCTCAGGCTAAACAAACATAAAATCGCATATTAATTTCATTCGACGATTCATCGATTTGTGCGGTTATTTTTTATCGATCCGGATTTATCCGACTGCAAAGAAATAGTTAATTTGATCGAATTAACAAGGGGATATTTTGAAACGGCTCCCACCACCCTTGTTTATTCAATCAAATTAATGGTCAAATTAATTAATTGTCGTTCATTGTAGTTGGATAATGAGAGCAGATCAAAAACCACTTTTAATTAATGTCAAGTTAATTACATGTAGCAAATTTGTTTTACTTGGGCAAGCCCAAGGTCGAACTCAGAGAGACAACTGTCTCCTTAGGTAGATTTTTAGCAAAGTCCAAGGTTTGATTTTCAAGGGATAATTTTTTTGGTCTTTTTCGGTTTTTATGCAAGATACATGCACAATCAGGCTAGTTTAAAAGTTAATTCATATAAGTGATCAAATCAAGTCCAAAAATTACGAAACTTGGCCAGATGATGTAATGCAATGAAATTAAGGTCCTCTAAAATTTTTAGATTTTTCTGACACTAAACAAATTTACTGTGAATAAAAAATGAATGCAAGGTGATTTTGACTAACTTAATTTTAATAAATACCAAATCACACTATTTACAGATATACAAATTATCCTAGATAGATCTAAGTGTGAAGAACCCCGGAAAATTAATAAACCTAAATTTTTATGTGAAATGGACCTACTAAATATAAAGTAAGGAAATCACTAAATGATTTATTTAGGCCTCGGGATGCATGCAATTGAGATGAAATTTTTACGCAATGTAAAACTAATTATCCTAGATCTAATTTGATTTTTTGGGGATTTTTGGAATCACAGAGAAATTACTATCAATTAAGAGGCATAGGTGGGTAAAATATAGTAAAATTGAACCAATTAATTAATAGAAAAATCCACTGATAAAAATATGCTGAGTGTCACATATGAAAGAGGACAACGTAAGCTCCACAATGCAATTTTCCAAATTGAAAAATAAATTAAAATGAGTGCCTAAATATGCGTGCAAAGATAGGGATATAAATGCAATACCGAATAAAATTGACTAAAGATAAATATGTTGATAGGGACCTACATGCGATTCCCTATATGACAGAGGGCGTGGATGCAATTTCTCCCGAATGCACGTGCCAAGCGCATGATCTTCGGAGAGGGGGGCTTCTGCGTGATTATGGAAAGAAATAGAGGTTGCCTGCAATTTTCCAAACTAGGCACCTACACCTCGCGTGCTATTGGAGGTGGGGACTTCAGGATCTTCTGTTGTATTCTTGGGGTAGCTTTATGCAAATGACCAGCACTCACGTGCCTTGCACGTGAGTGAGAATAGACTCCACTAAGTTTGTTCTGGTTCGGTGGTGGTAACGTAGGTGTAGCCGGCTCGTCGGCGTTGGTTCTGGATCCCACACTGACGACAGGAGGTTGGTGGCCTCAAGGCGGCGTCCCTAGTCGACATACGACGTGGGGTGGTTGTGGAGATCGGCTTCGGGCGTAGACGTCAACGAGCGAAGCCTGGAAGAGGTGGCAGTTGGAGATGTGGCTAACCCAATCGACACCCGACACAGGGGTAGGCTGAAGTTGTGTTGAGGCGTTGATGGGAAAAGAGGAGGTGCACCGGCATGGGACTAGGTGCGTATAAGCACTAGGTGTGACGCAGCTGGAGCATGGTTTTCTGTGGTGCTCAAGGGATTGAGCGATGCGAGACCGGACTCGTTGGGTGGGTGGTGCTAAGGCTCTGCCATGGACGGCAGTGCATGGCAAGAAGATGAGGGCGCTCTGTGGAGGACGTGGCTGGATAGGAGCTCGGAGGGAAGCATAGATGGATGTGTGTGGGCTTCTGTGGACATTGCCGCAGATGGCTGTAGCGTCAAGGAGGGAAGGCGACGGCGAGCACTGGTGGAGGAAGGCGTACCTCGCTAGAGCGTGGGTTGTGCGCCGAATGAGAAGGGAGGTGGCTCGTTTCCCTAAAGCGACGCACTGGCGTCTGGAGTCGTTGGCAGCTGGAGATGGCTGCAGACATGGCAGGGGTCGCTCACAGCAATGGTGAGAGGTGGCTGGGCTGTGTGCAGTGGTGGGCTGGGAGTAGATGGCGGGGTGGCTAATGGAGGTTGAACGTCGATGTGGTTGGAAGGTAGCAGGCGGAGGCCGAGAATATAATGGGAGGAGACAACATGGTGGCAAAACAGGGGATTTCACAATATCCGTTGTTTTGCATGCATTTGTTTAGCGGGGTTAAATTTTCGATTAATTGATTAATAAAAGTTCTCCGAAAAATTCAATAAAAATCACCATTGCGTTCACAACATGTGATTTATCCGTGAAAGTGCGAAAAAAATTAGATTCGGAGCATGGATGAGGAGGAAATTAAGAGAGAGGGAATGGAGGATGTAGAAGAATATAGAAGAGAATAATGGAGAAAGAGGAAGGTAGAGGAAGAAGTGCATACCTGTATGACGGATCGGATGCCTGGGGAAGAAGGTGCACAGCGGAGCACCTTAGATCATTGCTCGAAGGTCGGCAGCCTGAGCTTAGCAGCTGCGAGGATAGCGGCTGTGACAGGAGATAAGGAACCTCCTGGATCTCGCTGTGAGAAAAATTGATCGTGGCTCAACCTTAATTGGGTCTCTGCTGTCACCAGAGATACTCTAGGGAACTCTCAACTTCTCGCAAGATTTGGCGGATAATGTGTCGATATTCCCCTAGTCAGTCATCTTGAATTGGAGAGAAGAATCGGGTGTTCTAAGTAAAAAGTAGGATTTCACTCCTACCTGAAGCAAGTAATACAATCCAAACCCCGTAGTTTCACTCTCAACACGGTGAAGGATCCGAAACCAAGTCGAATTAATCTGGTTGATGTGATTTTCATGCGAATAGCAAATGTTACGTGGCCTAGAGGGAAGTCGGCTTAAAGCCGGATGCGTCTTCCCTGTTAGCCTGTCGCCTAAGATACATGCGCCCTTCCTTTCTTCGCTCCTATCCCAAGTTGGAGGATTCAAAGACCATGCCCCTATCTACCTGCAAGCAGGCGGAGGCTGACAAGGCTGGAACTTCGCCCCGAAGGGTTACTAGCAGCTTGTCGCGGAGTACCGCTGGTTCACCCCTGACTACCCGTAAATAGGCGGAGGCCACTTGGTACTAGTCGATGAACCTGAAAATATTCAACTCGTGATATTTGATAGGATCAGTTGGAACGTGATATGGAAGGCGGGAATTTGGTCTCTGCCTTAAGTTGTTCATACACACTCAAGTACCCTCAGTCAGCTTGGAAACAAGGTCGGGGTTAATCTCCCGCAAGCAGAGTTTCCTGTTTTATTGATTTTTTTGGTCAATAATGTTTAGCAGTCCCGGTTTTAAGTTAAGTTTTCACTGATTTAGTTCAATCCACATAGCACGCCTATCGTCCAGTCCCATTTTCCTTTAACTTAAGTTGGAAAACAAAGAGAGAGAAATCGAGAAGAGCCAATGCACGAAAAACAATGATGCTTATGCGGAGTGAAGAAGACTTACAGTGATCCCTTTGCTTTTATGCAGGATGCACAATAGAATTGAAATCTTTACACTACATGCAAATGCAAACGACAAAATCCGGTCCTAGACAGGCAGTTCTCTTAGCGAGTGAAGCACATGTTATTTTGACTAGATCTGCGGTCTTAGTGCGTCTTTTAAGTGTATTGTGTGGTTCTAAAAATTTACGAGCACAAGCAAATCCTATAGTGGCTCGAGGAACTGCTAGTGCAAGCCTAATCTACAATTCAACCCACAGCACACGGGGACACAATTTCACTATCTTTACACAGACGAGAATCCAAACGGGAACCGCTGAAAATAATGCGAAAAAATAAGGAAATGAATAAAAATACAAGTCCTGTCAAATCGCTCAAGAAATTAAAATGCAGGCTCCTCTAAGCATCTTCGACTCCTCACGTTCCTCGCACAGAAATAATTCGAGGTCAGGTAGAGAACGACTCGAAATTACAAAAATAAAAGGACATAATATATTCACAAGAAAACCGGGGGTCGGACTTCCCGGGGATTGAAAGCCAAACACTCAGAAATTACTGAATTTTAACCTAAGCCGTGCCTCCCCAACAACGACGCCATTTGATGAGCCGCAGATCTACCCTTGTAATGTTGTCAAATTGACTACTTGCTTACAGTCGGATAAATTCGGATCGATAAAAAATAACCGCATAAATCGATGAATCATCGAATGAAATTAATATCCAGTTTTATGTTTCTTTAGCCTGAACAAGCCCCAGGGTCGACTCAAGGAGGCAAAGGAACAACTCGGGATCAAGTTAGATGAATCAGATCATGTTTTTCCATGTGATATTTTTTTGGTATTTTTTGATGCAATATAAAATGCCTGCAATGATGTGAATGAATTAGGTTATTAAGAAAATCAACAACTTAGCCAAATTTAATTTTAATGTGTAATTAATACAAATTGACCGAATTGTATTTTTCCTATAAACCTAATCCAATGATTAATGAAAAATGGATTTTTTTGGAATTTTTGGATTTAAAATGCACATATGAAAAATGCAAACTTTGTTGGGGTTTGCCCTTGCGTTTGTCTTCGTGTCTATTTGTGTGTGTTATCCTGTGTAATTTCACATTTTCCACCTCAACCTACTTACATTCATCTTTTCCTCTTCAAGATGTCAGGATATTGGTCCACATACCGTTCATCTTCGCCTTCTCTTTCTTCCATGTATCCTCTGCCATCCACGGGAGACCCTTTCTCGTGGTCGGTTCCACCTCAACCCGATGATGAAGTCAGAACTTCGACTGACTTTTCCACTTCTTCGCATTTCTTACCAACTCCATATTCCAACACTTCGGATCCACTTCCACCTTGGGCTGACTGTCCTTACTTTAGGGAGCTTGCAGGAATCAATGAATCAAATGAAGAGTAAGCCACTACTGAGACGGATGATTAGCAAAATTATATGCCCCCACATAATTCATTCTCACCTCAAGTAGTGTCCATACCATAATTTACATATACACATCCTGGCTTGACCTTGGGGCATAATTTGGTCGATTGAACATCCCGAATGGAGAGGCCTGTACATCATCATTTCCCATACTTGATTGACTTTAGTGATCAAGCTCCCATTAATCAGCCTTCATTCGGAGAGCCTATACATTCACAGGAGTGGACTCATGAGCAAGACTTACCAGTCCCCTATTCATTGACTCCATCAGATGAGGCTCCGACTAATACCTGTCATTCGGATTATCCATACTCAACCTAGGATTACATGCCAAAGTCTAGGTATGTTGAGTATGAGACCCCAATATCTCAGCACTATCCTCCACTTGAGCAGAACTCTCCCGTGATTTGTCATGAGAATTTTGTGGAGGATGACATCTCTAGACTTATTAAGAAAAATGAATCATTTGGTAACGAGTTGAGAGATGTCATGGAAATATTGCACTCAATTTTTGCCAGCCTGGGTATGAAAGTGGAGAAGGAAGTAAGTAGCTTTGATGTTGAAAACCGAGCGACCATTAGAGAACCCACACCATTTGTACAGTTGGAGTCCAGTCAATCTCCCTCTTCTACTAACTACTTACCCTCCAATCCAGAGTTTGATCATTCATCCATCAAAAAACATCAAAAAAATTGAAAAATAAAAAAAACACATAAAAATTAAAAATGAAAAATATTAAAAAAATTGGATCCTACCCCAAGGGAAGCACTCGATGAAGAATTGATTTTCAAACTTCCATTAATAAATGCCATAGATCACTTCCTTGACCTCAAGAGATATGTAAAGAGTAAATTGATGCCCAAGAGGTCGTGTACTAAGAGAAGAAGGACTGAGAAACACATAGTGTCTATGGCCACTTCCTTGGTGATGGGAAGAAAGACCAAGAGCTGCAGAGTGAAGCGGTTACCTAGGGTTGAATGTGAAATCAAAGACACTATCTTTACCCATGCAAGAATCGATGATGACTCTCCGATAAATATCCTCCTGACCTCTATGTTTGACAAAATCAAACTCAGGCCAATCAGAAAGTCGAGAGAGATCGTTCAGTTGGTTGATCGATCCATCAAATGGTCTAGAGGAAATATTTTAGGTATCGTTACTTTCCAAGGTGCTCTACTATAGATAGACTTCACAGTCATTGACATTGAGCACCGAGGAGAGTTCACCCAGTCTCCGATTATTCTCGGGAAGCCATTCTTGGCCTTGGCTATGGCAACTATAGATTGCGAGACTCGCGAGATCGATTTTTCAGCATTGGGAGCACTCCGACCTCACCCATTCTTTGATGCACTTTACTCTAAGGTGACCTGCACATCTGCTGACAGTCGTGACCATCGAGAGGTAGATGAGTCCCACCTCTCTGCTACACCTGAGAGACCGACTATCCGGATGACCATTGGTTATGAGACTCCCCACACCTCCACATCATCAACTGATTGCACCACCACCGTGACAGCTTCTAAGGAGGACTCACGACCAGAAGCTATCATTATGTCAGACACGACCTTTATTGATTGTCTTGACAATTTCGATGATCCTACGCAAGAGCCAAAATATGCCAAGCCATCTGAGACCACTAGCACCTTCCCGAGACATGTGCTGACACTTTAGGAATATTACAATCTATACGGTGACTCATCTGATGAGGAACCCATGGTCAGCACCACACCACATTCCATACCTTCAAAAGAAACAACCAAGACTAAATCGACACTACATAAAAACACGGTTGCTCCCTCTTCTAGTCGGTTGTCTAGTCAGAGGAAGTCGAGAATTGATTCCTCGAGATGTTCCCCCGAACCTTTCAAGGCGCATCACTCTCATTTCCCTCTCAATGATTCAGATTCTAGAAAACCGACTAAGAAAGTTTCCTTCAACACACTGGACAAGGAATTTTCTGAGGAGTCCTCATCTGGTCTGTATAAGGTGATTTATATGAGTGATCTCATTTCGGTTGTTCTCAAGTCTTATCTGAGCAAGAAGTCGTGTGTCGACCCTCGTTGGACAATCCCTACACCTCACTATTATTCACCTGAGGACGATTCCGACAACGACACATGTATATTATCCACCTCCTCGTATCCGCAAGAAGATTCGTCACAAACCTTCTTAATCCTTGTATGTTCTCATTCTTTCTTGTATATACTTTCTCTCCCTGCCTTCCCAGTGATTCAAATCACTCGCCCCGGCTCCATATCATTTCATGTCTATACTTAGGATTACCAGATTCTAAGTATAGGGGAGAAAGTGACCCGTGTCTATTCACTGTACATCCTCTAGATCACATCGGTCCTCATACTCACTCATGTCCTATACAGGTATAGGGGGGACCGATGCCCGCCATGTATATACTCAACCATTTCCCCTATTAACCTCGTCTGCCCCATTTTTGACCTTCTTCTACACTTAGGCTGCTAGAGCCTAAGTCTAGGGGGGCGGAGCGACTTCTATACATTTTGTAATTTTATCTCTCCTACGCTTAGCACGAGCTATGTCTTTTTCATCGTTTTTCGTTCTCCGAGGACATAGCACACGCTAAGTATAGGGGGGCGTGTATATATTACATATATACTTTACCCATAGCTCGTACTTTCACGTATTTTCAAGTGTTTTTTATATACTATGCAATAATTATGGGATAGGTAAAAATTGGAAAAATATTAGTTGTATAATTTTATACTATATGTATAAAAAGTTGTAAAATTATTGTAAAACATACTTTTGTAAAATTTGTTGTAAAAATATGATGTATACCAAAAAAAATTATGTATACTATGTATATTTTTACAAACTAGAAATTGTTGTAAAAATAGTTGTATAATAGAAAATAAAATTAAAATAAAGGCTTCTTATTTACTTTTGCATCCTTGCGTTTAAAAAAATCCTGCATTTCACTCGTAACATGTCATCTGCACCTCATCTACATATCTTGCATATGCAAGGTGAAAAGCTAGTGGGTTCTGAACCAAGTTATCAGTAGATATTGAGGATGGACCTTATTTAACCTTAATCCACCGAATTTTAGAGGAACCTTATAGGAACTGAAGTTAAGATTTTTCAGGTCAAGTGACTTAATTCTTTGAGTCTGCAAGTCTATGTTCACATGTCATCTTGATTAGTCTAAGTAGAATATCTCATGCACACGCATGATTCTTTAGACAATGACCTAGATTGGACAAGCACAATGCACGTCGCTCTTCATTGAATAGGTGGTAAGGAGGTAGAATCCTTTTGCTTGGAGTAGCACACGGGTGGAAACATCCCTCCTCCTCTAGGGAGGGTAGTGCATCTCAACCTAGTATGGTGGTGTTGACATCTGAGGACCAGACGCTGTGGGTTGCAATAATGCTTCAAAAGAGGGATAGTCTATTGGCTCAAGAGGAAAAACTCCTGATGTACATGATGCACCTTGTATATAGTTCCAAAAGAAAAAGAAAAAAAAGAGAAAAATGCAAGAACTCCAAAAAAATATAGACAAGCCAGATAAAAAAATGCCTGTTGGAGTATGTATATTAGCAAGAAGTCTGCAGCTGGATGACTTGTATACACTGGTCAAGCATCCCGGGATAGGTAGCTACACTGGCTACCATCCATTCTTTTCTCTACCCCCTCCTCTTGAGCTGGTCGCACTTGAACTTAGCAGGGAATACCTCGCTCCTCGAGGAAAGAGTTATTGAACCGGGTACTTAGAGTTACCTTGTTAGAGGAGGCTGCTTCTTAGCCATTTCTGACGTAGAGAGTTACATTCCACTTACACAGTACAAGTAAGAATCATAGTCAACAGAAATTTGCGTCTGAGGATTTGTTCTGACCTGATTGTTGAGGCGTCTTAAATAGAAGACTTGTGGAACTTGAAATCTGTTAGGTCTTAAATTCATATCCCAATAAGGATCCACCACACAATTAATCCAAAGGTTGAGTCAAGCTCCATTTTCAACTTTTGTTCATGACCTTGGTATGGAACCCAATCTCATTTCACTCGCATTTCATTTTAGTTGCTCGGGGACGAGCAAGGTTTAAGTATAGGGTGTTGATGAATTTATGATTCATCACTCTAAAAGTTGAAAATAGAGCTTTGTTCCCGAGTAATTAGATGCATATTTCCACTTATATTGCATAATTAGTATTCATGCATGCATTGATAATATTTGCATTTTAGCATTCATATTGCATTAAATAAGAAGCTCATTTCACATGTAAATATTCACCTATATATTCACCATATTTCACCTATTTGTATATATTTTATACTACCTCCAAATCCAATAAAATCGACTCTATAGTGTATATATTACTAACATAAATTAAAGAAAAATATAAAAAATACTAACTTGTAAAATTACCCAATAAAACCCCAAACCCAGTTGGAGACCTTAGACCTCAAAATGCACATATCTCTCACATATAGTGTCTGATTTAGGTCTACAAAATTTTAAAGTAATATACATTCAGAGACCTTCGAAACAAGACCAATTTCATTAAAATCGGAGCTCGTATGCAAAACTTGATTTTTGGGCCCCTTTTGTATATTGTACATATTGACCGTTTTACCCATGTATTTTTTCCTTTTATTTTCTTTATTATTAAAAATCTAAAAAAATAGATTAATTTGTAATATTCTTTATATATTTTCTCTAACTTTATTTTAATTTTTCTTTATTGAAAAATGAGAAAAAATTGCAAAAGGAAAAATGTGGTATTTTATACCAATAAGGTACCACCCAAAAATACATTTTTATACAAATGATTTCATTTGATTTCTAGCCCTTCACAAAAGTTGTAGATCTCATTGAGATGAGAAATTTCCGTGTTGACCACTTTTTGATTTAATCTCTTTTGTTATTTCGTTTTAATTTTTCTTTACATTTAATTTTTGAATTTTCTAGGGGCAACATGTGGCAGCTCCTGGAGCCACCACATGTCACCCCAATTTTCTATTTTCGGATTTACTTTTTATTATTTTTGGATTTTATTATTTTATTATTATTATTTCAATTATTTTTATTTGTAGTAGCCTACTTATTTTACTTATATTATATTATTATACAATTATTATTTATCTCTCTTTTACCACTTCTTTACTTGCCTTCCACTCCAAGCCTCCACCTTCTCCACCACTCCATTCCCTTCCTTCTCAAAATTCCCTTTCCTCCTCTTTATAATCTCATCCCCTCCTCCACTGTTCATGATCCGCCATTTTCGACAGAAAAGAGAGAGAGAGAGAGAGCTCTGGATATCTGTAGGTGACAGCTACCGAGAACCACCGTCGAGCGACGACCTCTGATCACGGCGAGATCCGAAGTTTTCCAACCTTCATCACTCCTCCGTTCTTGGAAGTGCTCTAGCTTCTCGGTGCCTCGTTGGGCATTGATCGAAGAGACAATAGAAGCCGCACATCGTGGCTCCAAAATCGGTGACTCTCACAAGTAAGTATATCTTCTTCTTGTCATTTTATTTTATTTAACAAATTTTTTATTATTGTTCTACACCAAACAACATCACATCATCATCACATCACAATCATTATCACCACTTTTGCATTATATTTTCACATTCTGTTGCTTGTTTACAAAAAAAAACAAATTTAAAAAAAATACAAAAAAGTTCAAAAAAAAGAAGGAACAGGACGCAAGCCACAGCCACACGCAAGCAGCTCGTCCTTGCGCGGTTGGACACACTATCTCAGCCTCACCCTCGATGCCACCGCGGCCAACCTCCGGCCTCCAGATCTCTCCCTCGCAGCCGGGGCATGTCTCGCCCCTCCGTCTGCCCCTGAAGATCAGCCCCTCCAACCACGTGGTCGCCGCCTCGCCGGCACAGCATCGTGCGCGGCTGATGAAACCCAATTTCATCATCTTAATTTCCAATTATTAACCCCCTTGCTTAGTTTTATGTTAATAAAATCCAGTTAATGTCCTGTAATTATCAGAGCCCTTAATAAATTAAAAACCACAAAAAATGGCAAAATTAAAATCTGTGGTATTTTTAGCCTTAAAAATACGCTCCAAAATATTTCGAGTCTTTGTTTGATCTCATCTCCAGATTTGGTCAACATAAAACTTGTAGATTTCATCGAGATCTACAACTTTCATGTTTTGAGTTTTCTCAAATTCGGCCAATATCACCCTCATATTTCAATTTTCCTCTAGGAATAATATGATTGGGCCACGTGGCCCGTTCTGGGTGAGCCACGTGGCCCGCTGCCCTTATCTTATCCGCTCGCATCTCCAGCCGTCGGATCGCCTCAATAATCCAACAGCCAGACCATTTCCACATCTGCTCTTTTCTTCAGACGTTTGATCTTCCCCCGCATCGAATCTGATCCGTTCGTGAGTGCCTTGATCAGAACCGTCCACGTGGCACATTTTGCGCCCTTCGATCGCGCCCCAGCTTCATCATCTACACCGTTCTATGATGCCCTGGATTTGGACCGTTCGATCATCCTACAGATATGATCCAAACCGCTCACTATCGCCTGCTTATTAGCTCGACGCGTGGCGCTTCGCCCGTCATTTAATCAAGCCATCAAGATTACATCACGACCGTCATTTAAGCGACGCTCCCATATTATGCTGTGTGGACGCTCCACAACCCTCAATCGCTTCGCTTCAGATCCAATCAGATCCGCTCTTTCACGCCCAAATGTCTCCTTTCATTGTTGTGTGTCTCCTTTCATGATTTGACCTATATGTGCTTCAATTCTACACTTATTTAGATAGACAAAAATCCGAACAATACGAGAAAGGCCCGTGTCCCTGAGTTCGACCTTGGTACCTTGCCAAGTAAAATAAAAATCACGACCATCTCATTTTGACTGATATATATTTCAATGAGATGGTCTTTGATGAGCCCGAATTGGCCCGACTGCGATGACGATTCCAAGTGCTAATTCAACACTCTTAAAGGGTCGATTTTGCGGTTCGTCAAATGGAGCCGTTGTCGGAGACACGACTCATTTCTTAGATTATTTGGAATTTTGTGTATTTAATTAAGTGTTCTATTTTTATAGGTCAACTTGTTCATTTATGTTGCATTATAAAATTTGTAGTTTTTATTTGATCTCTAAATTTCGTTTTTGTGGCAGGGCCCTTGATCACTCAAGGAGGAGAGGAGCTGGTGCTTCCCGCTGCGAGGAGCCGCAGAAACTTGCTTGGAGAAAATAGAAAAAAAATGTCTCGCATTTTTATTTCTGTTCATGTAATAACCGTCTTTACAACGGTCTTCGATCGAAGGCTCGCGCTTGTAAATGAACGACTATATGTGGTTGTGTGGAGATCATCCCCACTTGAGTGTCGATCTAGGACCAGGCACGCGGCTCTTTGAGCTTAGTTCAAATTCGCATTTTTATGTGCTTGCTTGTAGGAGGACACACCTTAATTCAAGACGCACGTAGCATCGCTTCACTTAGTCAAATTAAAAGAAAATTTTTCCCGCTAATAGAAGCATAATAGGTGCGGCTTTTATCGACTTGCATACATATTGATTTCGGTTTTTCAAAACAACCCAAGTTTTTCCACAGATTTTTTCGATAAGTCACTACATGATTTCTCGCTTACCATAGATCGCGGTTTTTGTCGAATGCACGGTTTTTCTCGATTTCCCCTCCTAGATTGATCACCTAGGTTAATGGAAAATGTGAATGAACGGTAGACGATGATTTCTTGATTTATGAGCTAACCTTAATTCAGTGAGAACATTAAATAATAGGGATTTTATCACTTGTGCCCCTCCGAGATATCGCAATATTAGTTATACCCCTATCTTTTTGGTAATATCAGTTGTGCCCCTAACTTCTTCCTCCATCACCAGTTGTGCCCTTCCGTCAGATTGACCGTCAAAAAATTAAAATAACCATGGTTTATTCAAACCATGGTGTAGTTAAGAAGGGTATTATGGTCATACCCTTCTTCATCTTCTTCCTCCTCCATTTGCTCTTCTTCCTTCTCTTCATTTCAGCTTCATACTCAACTCCAGTTTCAGCTTCATACTCAACTCCAGTTTCAGCTTCAACCATAGGTGGAGGAGGAGGGCGTAAGGGACCGGAGGAGGCGCGGGGGCAGGGATAGCGGCAGGGGCGGTGGGCTGGGAGGGGGCGGCTCAGGGGAGGGAGCACAGGGACGAGGAGGGGAGAGGGCAGGGGAAGGGGTAGGGGCGGCGGGCTGGGAGGGGGTGGGGTTGGGAGGGGTGGCTTAGGTGAGGGAGCACAGAGACGGGGAGGCAAGGGGGCAGGGGAATGGGTCGGGGATGCGGGTTGAGAGGGGGCAGCGGGCTGGGAGTGGGCGGCTCAAGGGAGGGAGCACAAGGATAGGGAGGCGAGGGGGTTGGGGAAGGGGTCAGGGCTGCGGGCTGGGAGGGTGCGGCGGGCTGGGAGGGGGCGGGGCTGGGAGGAGGCGGCGCGGGGCAGGGGCGGGGGCAGAGAGGGAGGAGGAGGAGGAGCCGGAGGAGGAGGAAGAGGATGGGCAAGAGGAGGAAGAAGAAGAGGATGAGGAAGATGATGTAAAATGACCTCCTAACCTTTTTTTAAAGTAATTCCGCCTATGTCCTCAAAGTTAACGGTCGTTTGCACTGTAGATGGACGGTCACTAACCCGAGGGGCACAAGTGATAAATTAGCAAGTTTTGAGGGGCACAACTGATATTACCAAAAAGATAGGGACATAACTGAAATTGCGATATCTCAGAGGGGCACAAGTGATAAAATCCCTAAATAATAATTGGGACTGTTAATTGCAAGTCAACATAAAATGGAGTAAAACTTTGGTTTTGGGAGAGCAACACCCTCGCATACGCATTGATTTTCACTTAACATCTTTTCTCCGCGTAAAATCTAATGTTTTATCATCAATAAAACCGACAAGATAATAAGCCAACCTCGGTTGGTTTCATGTGTGAGTTGGTGAATTTGAGGGTCTTGCTTGCTTGATTGAGCCATGCTTGTGTCGATACATACCCTAGAGCCTTAGTCACTCCATCCATCTCCGTAGATTCATCCGCTCACTTGTAAATCCATTCCTCTTCTTGATTCACCTTGTGTCCCTCCCAACATAAATTTCCATCTTTATACTTAGGCTAATCTCAGCCTAAGTATAGGGAGGACCCGAGTCCCTGTGATTTCTCTACTCATCTTTCCTTGCCTTTATACTTAGGTTATTTCTAACCTAAGTATAGGGGGATCCCCTCTTAGCTCCCGTATATTTCTCTCTACTTAAATGGACCTATGGACTTGTATCATCTAGTGCTATGAGGACATAGCAAAGTTTAAGGATAGGGGGGTATACCATGTATACTGTATATTTACTTTAGCTATAATCTCAAAATTTTGAAAAATTTTAAACTTTTTGGCTGAAGTACAATCTTTTGAACTAAGAGGACTCAAATGATTTAGCGGTTTTTTGATATTATGTTACACTATTTTGATAAAAATATTTTCGAAAATGATTTTAGAAATGAGATTTTCTTGTTTTGAAAAATCTTTTGAAAAGTGTTTTGAAAACTTTTTGTGTGACATGGTTTTGAAAATTTTCTATCTCTTTTCAATGAAAATTGAGTCTAACCTGTGTTTTAACTTAAAAAAACCATGAGAGAAATCCAAAAACCCTTTAGGAGTCATTAGTGACTACTAAGCCCAATTAAATAACCGCGTTCAGTGAGGGTTCGCCCTTAGCAGATTGGATGGTTTAGAGGATATCGCGTAAGGCCCCGTCCTCAAGCAATGGGCTCTGGCCTGTACTTACATCCATACTGGCTGAATGCAAATGCATCTATTTAATTGAGATTAGGCAGTCCTAATATCTCTTGAAGTAAAAAAAATAAGAAAAAAATCTTGTTTTGAATGAAGGAGTTGGATTAATCCTCTACTTTTACACTTCCACCCAGGATCTGAGATGTTCAAGGAGATTTAGCTTTTTGAGGTCTTTGATATTTTAGGTTAACCAACCTTACCCATCAGGGTCATAGACTTAATCATCCACATTCCCCTAGTTTTCTAGATTTTCATGCTATATTCCATGCTTAGTCTCAGACATAAAGAATATGATCAGCACATCACATCCACGACTGCGGTTTTTCACCTGAGGGATTGGGATGAGGAAGTCGAGTTTTGATTTGATCTAATGATGCTCGAGGATGCGATAAAATCTTTGAAGGCTTCATGAAACCTGAGTGTCAGCATATTAGCCAGTATGAGAACTTGGTTCTTATACTATTCTCTTGATATTGACCTATGTGCCAGAGTGTGAATAAATAAAAAATGTTGATTAGTGTGCGCCAACTCTTGGTAAAAGCAGTGGAGCTAGCCAAAAATTATAAAAATAAATGAAATATAAAAGAAAAGCTCTCATTCCACAAAGTCAAATATCAAAGAGCTTCCACCAAAGGCGAGCGCTCCCAACCATTTCAAAGAGTCCACTTGGAACACCGCTATTAGGACCAGGAGTCGGCTTTCACCAAAAAAGAGCTCTGCATTGTAAATGCTACAACTCTGGGTGTCGAAGGTACGATAGGTACTCAAAAGAGACACACCCCGGTGTACTCCTAGGAAAACAAGTGCAGACGGCTCCAACTTCTCTTGACGGATGCACTGATCAACACCAAAAAAATGTGTTGCATAAATGGCACTAGAGAGAATCCTTGTTCCAATGAGAGGGAGCGAAGAAATGACACAATCCCATTCCCTCCCTTACTGGCCTTCCATGTATATTTTCTA
This sequence comes from Ottelia alismoides, assembly GCA_037367405.1. NCBI lineage: Eukaryota > Viridiplantae > Streptophyta > Magnoliopsida > Alismatales > Hydrocharitaceae > Ottelia > Ottelia alismoides. The sequence goes on from JAZKJV010004753.1 coordinate 579,372, forward strand.
AGTCTGACAACTAAAGAGACGGTGGACTGGATGCAAGATTTGATTTATTCCCTAGTGTTGAGGATTGTGTCCTTAGGAGATTTTCTCGGACCAAGACTTTGGGTGACGGATTGACTCTACTCTCGGAATTGCAGTAAACACTAAATGTCATATCCTTTACACTATATGTACATCAGAGAGAGTCTGGAGAGGTAGAGGAATTGGATGCCTCTTGATTAAGGCTGGGTTGAACTCTAGAATTTTGGACTTCTAAAGGTGAGTCAACTTGATCGGATTGGATCCTGTACTCACATGCACAAGGGCGTTAATCCAACTTAGTCATTCTCTTTGATGCTCGAGGACGAGCATAGTTTAGGTATAAGGGGGTGATGAAACCGAATTTCATCATCTTAATTTCCAATTATTAACCCCCTTGCTTAGTTTTGTGTCAATAAAACCCAGTTAATGTCCTGTAATTATCAGAGTCCTTAATAAATTAAAAACCACAAAAAAATGGCAAAATTAAAATCCTACTTATTTTTAGCCTTAAAAATACCCTCCAAAATATTTCGAGTCTTTGTTTATCTCATCTCCAGTTTTGGACAACCTGAAACTTGTAGATCTCATCGAGATCTACAACTTTCATGTTTTGCATTTTCTCAAATTCGGCCAATATCACCCTCATATTTCAAATTTCCTCTTGGAATAATATGATTGGGCCACGTGGCCCGTTCTGGGTGAGCCACGTCGCCCGCTACCCTTGTCTTATCCGCTCGCATCTCCGGTCGTCGGATCGCCTCAATAGTCCAACGGCCCGAACATTTCCACGTCCGCTCTTTGCTTCAGCCGTTTGATCTTCCCCCGCCTCGAGTCTGATTAGTCCGTGAGCGCCTTGATAAGAACCGACCACGTGGTGCATTTTACGCCCTTCGATCGCGCACCAGCTTCATCATCTACACCGTTCTTTGATGCCCTGGATTTGGACCGTTCGATCATCCTACAGATATGATCCAGACCGCTCACTGCCGCCTGCTTATTAGCTCGACGCGTGGTGCTTCGCCCGCCATCTGATCAAGTCGTCAAGATTACATCCCGACCATCCTTTAAGCGCCGCTCCCATATTACGCCGCGTGGCTGCTCCACAGCCCTTGATCTCTTCGCTTCAGATCCAATCAGATCCGCTCTTTCACGCCCAAATGTCCGCCGTTGGATCTCCAGATCCAACGGCTGACCATCGTCGTCAACCTCCTGAAGACCCTCTTTCCCACGTCCTCCAGCTCGCGCACCCATCTTTCCCCTTTCCATTATCCCATCATCTCAGGTCACTCTCTCCACGATCTCAGTATCCTCCGACCTTCCCCACTCTTCCCTCTTCTTTGCACATGCTTCCACGTTCCCTGATGTTCCTCCAGTCGCCCCACATCTGCCACTAAACCCATGACTCCACCCACCATAACCCGCCACCTTTAACCTTCAAATACTCCGCCTCCCCCTCCGATAAACCTCATACACCTTTACGAGGGAGGAAGCCCATCCCTCCTCCGCCTCCCTGTGACAGGGGGAGGCAGAAGGATCGAGCGAAGACGACTTCGCTCCCCGGTGATGACCCTCCGACCTCCACGGCGGAGCTGCGGTGCCTCACGTCCGCCCGAGTTGCTCCGAGTTGCTGTCGGAGTCCAGCGAAGACCCGGGGCTCAAATCGAGCCCCAGCCCAAGCCTCCGTATGCCTTCTCCGATCAGGTAAGCTCCTCCGATCCCTTTTGTATTTTTCTTTTATTTTCTCGCAATTTCGTAGATCGATTTACCCATCATCGACCTCCATCAACCCCCCTCCGAGCTCCTCCACGCTTTCGCCCTTCACGGGACACTCTTAGACCACTCTCTTCTTCCTCCAGCTTCCCAGACTGCGTCCGACCCATCTCCTCCCCCCTCACGGCAGAGGAGCAACCGAGCTCCCATCCTCTTCGCTCCCTGAGCTCCCGTTCCATTCACCCTCACGAAACCCCCACTCCGGTTAGGCATAAACGCTGCAGGTAGCTTCACTCTTCGATGATGGGAGTTTACGCCGGAGCTTTTTCGCCAAGCTCGCCTCCGGCCTCCATGCTTCGCCAGATGCTTCAAGGTGCTCCAAACGCTCGACCTTTCTTCATGTATGCTCTCCAGGTGGTTGAGCACTGTTGAGGAGCTTCATCAACAACAAAGGAGAGCGGCGGAGCTGGAGCTCCTTCGCCGGAGCCCGGTCTTCGCCGACCACCGTAGACGAAGACGGAGGTACAGCGGCCGTTGGATGGTCCTCTCTCAGCGACCATCCAATGGCCTAGATGACGCCACGCCATCGATTTCAGCAACCGTTGGATCTTCAAAGATCCAACGGTATACGAGCAGCCACGTCACCTGTATCGACATCTAAAGGTGCCGTTGGATCTCCATGATCGGATGGACTCCAACCGGCCACGTGTCAGCACCAGAGATACACTGAGCCTTCGCCCCCGACCATCAGGCTCTGATCACCCGAGCCTATGCCTAGCCTCCCAGGAGCTTCGAGCCGCCCGAGCCTAGCCGAACCAGTGCCGACCCTCTACCGAGCCTGAGCAGTAACCCGAGCCTGAATGGCGCATGCAGAGCACGTGCCATCTGGGAATTTTGCAGAGACCCCTCTGAATTCTCCATTTTTGCAGAATGGTCCTGACTACACGTGCCAACCACGTGCGCCTGGGGATATTTTCACCTTGGCCCTCACGGGTTTTAATAATTGCAAATATACCCCCGTGCGTGTGGGTATTCAACAGGGAAGGCTTCGAATTTATTTTTATTACATTTTAGTCCTTTATAGGGACCTTTTTGTAATTATCTTTTCATGTTTTATTGCACTTATGCCCCTGGTTTCTTTCATGCTTATCTAGAGCCTCGTAACTATGATTGAGATGATTTCAGTGGCATTTTGAAGCTCTCTTTATTATCTTCTTTATGTCATGCTTTAATTTCATAGTAGACAATATGAAATTTGGAGAAGTATTTTATTGATTAAGTGCCTTGACTCTCATTCCTATTTTTACATGAATAAAGATTGCTTCTTATTTCATCCCTGATTGGACATGTATTTTAATGGCTCATTTACTTATGGTCTCGGGCATATTTTCCATGCATTTCATGGCATTTACTTGCATAATAAAAAAAATGCATGTTTATTTATTTAATGCATTGTTGTGTGTCTCCTTGCATGATTTGACCTATATGTGCTTCAATTCTACACTTATTTAGATAGACTAAAATCCGAATAATACGAGAAAGGATCGTATCCCTGAGTTCGACCTTGGTACCTTGCCAAGTAAAATAAAAATCATGACCATCTCATTTTGACTGATATATATTTCAATGAGATGGTCTTTGATGAGCCCGAATTGGCTCGACTACGATGATGATTCCAAGTGCTAATTCAGCACTCTTAAAGGGCCGATTTTGCGGTTCGTCAGCGGCGCGCGTGCCCCAGCTCCAGCCTCCGTCGTCGTGCTCCTCCGCGTGCCCGCCTCGTGCGATGTTGCCAGCACTCTCTCCCGTAGTGCCTCCCTCCATAGGTGCAGCACCACCGCGAAAAGACCGTCCTTCGCGTGTCCCTAGAAACGCGCACCACCCCTCACAGCGCACTCCAGGCCGCTGCCCTGAGCATCTCCAAACCACACCCCCAGTGGTCACGCTGCCCTAGAGCGACGCCGCCCCATCGCCCCCTACGTCGATCGTCAACCGCGCGGCGCGGCTGCCCCCCAAATTCTCCCTTTAACCCTAGCAGGCAAAGGGAAGAGAAAAGGTTGAATTTTGTTATTTTTATAATTTGGAAAACTTACACTTGCATCCCTGCATGTTCCCTTATTTACAGAACTGCCCTTCGACACAATTGTCAGTTTTATTTCAATCTCTTTATTGCAAAGACACCCCTGGCTTTGAATGTTAATTTGTACATTAGTTTTGCATCGATTTTTAATCAGAAAAATAGCACGTTGATGAGAAACTAATTCTTTATCTCCTGCCTATTTATTTGTATTTATGTGAGCATTACATTATTTATAAAAAATCAAGGATTGAAAATCCGTGAAATTTTACCCACTTATGCTCTGAAATCCACACATATTCATTTATTCCTCCAAAAATTGTGAAAAAATTGTGAATGATGCTTCTAAGTGTGCCTTAATTATTGTCCAAATTTCGTCCAATTAGGAGTTGTCTTGTGTATACAATAAATTCCTTAGCAAATTCTGTATATGATTTTTGATTAAATCCACAAATAGGATTTTTGATAAATTTCAACTCTCCAGGATTCATTGTTGAAATATCTATTTGTGATAAATAAATCTCTGGAAAATTTAACTTCGTGGATTTATTAGAAATTAAATACCCATGGTCGTTCTGTTTTCAATAAAACATTCATAAAAAATCATAATGTGTCAGAAAATTCCAAAAATATCAGTGTAGCTTCATTTCATTATGTTTATCTTCCAATAATTTTTTCATAATTTTTGCTTATCGTTTGCACGAAAAATTGTATAAAAATCCCAACAAAGTTTGCATTTTTCATGTGTGCATTTTAAATCCAAAAATTCCAAAAAAAATCTATTTTGATTAATCATTGGATTAGGTTTATAGGAAAATTACAATTTGGTCAATTTTAATTAATTTCACATTAAAATTAAATTTGGCTAAGTTGTTGATTTTCTAAATAACCTAGTTCATTCACATCATTGCATTTGGCATTTTATATTGCATAAAAAAATTCCGAAAATATATCCCTTGGAAAAACGCGATCTGATTCATCTAACTTGACCCCGAGTTGTTTCTTTGCCTCCATGAGTCGACCATGGGGATTGCCAAGGCTAAACAAACATAAAACCGCATATTGATTTCATTTGACGATTCATCGATTTGTGCGGTTATTTTTTATTGATCCGGATTTATCCAACTGCAACGAAATAGTCAATTCGACAACATTACAAGGGTAGATCCGCAGCTCATCAGTCGTCCACATGTTTCCATGTGGAGGCAATCTCAAGAAATCTCACGAGATTGCAAATCCGCATGGAAATCTCCATTAATATTCCCAACAACTTTTGTTGTGATTTATTCTTCAAAATAATTCATTAATAATTTTTAGAATATTGCAATCGTACCATTGGAAATTTGTGAATCACATTCACAACCCAAAACAAAATATAATTTATATTTTCAATTAATTAAACAATGTATATCCAATACACATTAATAAATAAACAATAAATATAAATTACAACTAGCTCTCTCTAGTACATTATAAATTACATTTATAATATATTAAGAGGAGTTGGATATTTCTATCCACATTATTCTTATCCACAATAATTATATCACATTTAATTATATTGGATGATTTCCACACACATCAAGATTATTAAATTGCATTGAATCATCAATTAATTAGTGCTCGAATCTATGGAATTATTCTTGAACCCTTTTAAGAATAATGTGATTTCACCGCAGATACTTGGAGATAAGGATAGGGCGATTGTATTATTCTACGTATAGTGTCTTGATGTTGAGATCACATATCAAATCCAGATCTCATATACCTCCCACAGATGCTTGATCAAATCAAGACCGTAGACCTAATCTTCTCATTGCATCTGAATCTCATTCAGATCAATGTCCAATGCATGGACTAAGATTAGGTCAATTCTCTATTGAGAGGAGTCACTAAAATCCAAACCTGTTTCATCACTCCCTTAGAATGGATGCATCATGGTTATACAATCGTTTATGATCACATCACCCTCAGGTATTCCCAATACCTATACATCATGCATAATTGAAGACCTATGATCATCCTGAAGATCTAGATCAGTTTTACACTGTCACCTTCAGGGGTTTGATCATTAAGTTTCTCAATCTTGGTCATTGAGAATTGGTATAGATCATATGCTTTCCCAACACATTTATCTTACCTTCAAATTCATGTCATGCTTCCAAAGCATGATGGCCATGCATGGAATTTGAGCAATCCCAATACCTCATGAGTGAGCTCATGTCTTCCGGTTCATAAGTGAACCTGTATAGTCCCTTTGAGAGATCGTATTACTCATATGTCCTTACATGCACACCAGCTCGTCGGTGTATAGACCTTGGCTAGGTCATCAACCTATTGGTTTGCCAAATGTACACACTCAAACATAAAGCAACACATTTGTCTCTAGTCAGAGGATGCATTCCTATGTTGTGACATCATTAAGTATAGGTCTTTGGTTATCTCGATCTCGTTAAGTCAACCCATTGACTGAACTAATCTGAAACCTCTGAATCACTATTCCCATGCAGAGGGCCTACATCAAGAGGTCGGTCAGCTGTCAGCTATATGAGAACGGATTTCCATCTCCTACTCAGACTGGAGATCATAGCTTAACAATCATTTGATGATGCTTGATGAGTCCTCTATCTAACTCCTTAGATATTCATCCAAGCATCAGCCTCTATGATTCAATCAATGAATCAACAGTTGTATGGTCATCAAGTTGGCCATGGTAAAAAACCTTTATTATACAGAGTGACCTTATAGTGCATTCATTCATTCAATCTCAGAAAGGGAGTGAAATATAATCAATAACTTTTATTGATAAATGATTTATTACAATAACATTTATTGTAAGAGTGGTTCGCCCCGGGCTCACATTGCTAACAAGCACTGTCACACATTAGGATCTGGTGGGCATCATTCAGGGAAACGCACGGCAGCAAAGGTTTTACAGAGTGTTCTATGGTGGTCCACACTGTTTAAGGGTGATACAGAGTATGTTTGAGGTTGTACTGACTAACTGAAAATGGGAGAATCGTTGGTTCCAAAGATACCATGTCCCTGTGATACATACAAATTTCTGATGTTTTTGGTGCTTGGGGGATAGACTTCATGGGCCCATTTCCTGTCAGTCGGGGATTTCAGTACAACTTGCTTTCTGTGGATTATGTTAGTCGATGGGTGGAGGCTATCCCCACTCGAGCCGCATATAGTCGTACAGTGTGTTCCTTTCTCAGGGACTGCATTATTGTATGGTTGGGATTCCTAAAATACTGATTTCAGATGTGGAAAGCCATTTTATTAATAGAGACGTAAAGAAACTTGTGAAGGAGTACGCCATTGATCACAAAGTTGCGTCTCCTTACCACCCTCAGACTAATGGCTTCGCAGAAATATCAATAGTACGATAAAGACAATATTGCAAAAACATGTATGTCTTCATAGGAAAAAACTGGTCCCAAATGTCTGACTTGGTTCTATCGTCTTATCGTACGGCATACAAGTCTCCATTAGGTATGTCTTCCTACAGATTGGTGTATGAAAAGTCTTGCCACCTGCTAGTAGAATTAATTCACAACGTGTATGCAATCTTGATTATGAGAAAGCAGGAATGAACATGAAGTTAGATCTGAATAAATTACTGGAATTCCGAGACTCTACATATGATAACTCACTCATATATAAGGAGATAGTCAAGCGTTGGAATGATAAACATATTCGAAGGAAGACTTTCTCTCCTAATCAGAAAGTTTGGTTATTTGATGCTAAGTTGAATTTGTTTCCAAGGAAATTGAAAAGCAAACGGTCAAGACCGTTGTGAGAGTTGTGCGTGACAATGGAAGTATTGTCATATATATGTTGTCATCTGACGCACAACCATTTGTTGTGAATGGACAATTGCTGAAGCCATATCTAGATCATGATACATTCTTGTCCGTTGTGGATTATATATCGTTGGTATTAGATGATCTTTTGATTCCATATTCTATGTCTTATACATGAGCTATCTACCTCTTGTATATCCTTTCATTTCACACTTTCTTCTCTCATTTTATTGTTCACCCCTTTTCCGTGTTTATATTTGCTATACTTCGGATGTGCTTTATCCTAAGTATGTGGGATGAAGGATTTGTGTTGTTCATATTTGTCCTGTTCATCACTCTTGTTGTTGCCTATACTTAGGGATAATCTACCCTAAGTACAGGGATAGTGATGTTGTACATATCATGTTTTTTTTGTCTTCCATTGAGTCTGTATATTCTCTTCATCGGTTTACCCTTTTGTACACACTATTATACTTAGGATTACTTGATCCTAAGTATAGGTGGGATCACGAACTTCTCTTCTTTGTATTTTTTCTTTGAGTCGTTGTAGCATAGGAGTCCTTTCATTTTTATATACTTAGCACGAGTTATGTCTTTCATTGTCACTCTCTCATCATTATGAGGACATAGTTCGAGCTAAATGTAGGGGGTGATATATATATTTTATATATACTTTAGGCAAAACTCATACTTTTAAGATAATTAATTTGGGGAATATGTATATAATTTTGTAAAATATACATGTGTTAAAACAAATAAAAAATTAAAAAAACAAACAAAAAAAGAAAAAACAAAAAATAAACAAAACAACAAAAACAACATAAAAACAACATAAAAACAACAAAAAAATCTTCTATATACTTGTATATATTCTATTAACCCTTGAACTTAAAAAAATTCTTTCACATATGTATTTTTCTCCAAAAACCCATAAAAAGTTGAAAATGAGAAAATTCTTTTAAAAAAATGTTCTTTACACATGTGCATCATTTCCCAAAAAAAATGCTTTCGTTGCATTGTTCATATCCGTATTTGCATGTGCATTTTTTAGGATAGTATTGACATTTAAATGAAGTTTGGAATAAAATTGAAGAATGGAGCATAGTTGGACCTTAATCAGCTTAATTTAAGAGGAACCATATATGAAATGGAGTTAAGACTTTTCCGGTACTAGTGACTTAACTCTTCGAGTCCATTAGACTATATTCACATGTCATCTTGAGTAGTCTAAGTAGAATATTTAACAACACATGCATGATTCTTTAAGACAATGGCTTATCTTGGAAAAAGCACTCGACACATCTCTTCATCGATGAGGTAGTAAGGAGGTGGAATCTTTTGGCTTGGGGTAGATTACGAGGATAGTGTATCTAGGTGGAACCTCTTGACTTCCTCCAGGGAAGGAAGTGTGTCTCAACCTAGTCTAGTGATGTTGAGATCTAAAGACTGGATGTTGTGCGATAGCAATAATGCTTCAAAAGAGAGATAGTCTACTGGCTTAAGTGAAAAAACTACTTATATACATGTTGCACCTTGTATATACTTTCATACAAAAAGTATGGAAAAATGTATAATCTCCAAAAGTGGACAGCCTGATTGAAAAGTAAATTCATGTAGGAGTGTATATACAAGGATAAAAAAAGAATAAGAGTTTCAAAGCCAAATTATTGTAAGCTTGCAGTGGATAACTTGGATACACTGGGCATGCATCCAAGGACAAGTAGCTATATTGGTTACCGTCCATTCTTTTCTCCATCCCCTCTTCTTTGAGCTGGTTATACTTGAACTTAGAAGGGAATATCTCTGCTCCTCGAGGAAAGAATTGCAAAACTGGGGAACTAGAGTGACCTTGTTGAGGGAGATTGTTTCTTTTCTACTTTTGAGATGGGGAGCAATATCTCACTTACACCGTACAAGTAAAGATTCATAGTCACAAGAATTTGTTTATGTAGACTTGTTCTGACCTGACTGTTGAGATGACCTGAATAGGTGTCTTATGGAACTTAAAGGCTTTTAGGTTTTAAATCCATCTCCCATTAAGGATCCAACACACTAATAATCCAAAGGTCTGATAGAGCTCCAAACTACATTTTTATGGACGTAAGTTTCATACTCAATATTGTCCTAACTTCTTTATTTTTCCTTCCTTTTTTCTTCTATTCACTTATTCTTTCAAATAAGTGTTTGATAAGGGACCAACAAAGGTAAACCATAGAGGGATGATGAATCGTCTATTCGTCATCTTTATCCATTTATTTTAATTTAAAATTCCTTATAAGACACCTGTACATAATACTAACTTCATATTCTTACTAACTTGCATCTGTGTCTAAATACTATATATTTGTTTATTATTTTAACCTAGAATAAATAAATAACAAAACAAAGGAAAAATAATGAAGAGAAGAGAAGAATGTATATATGTAATAGATATAGGATGACACGAACCCCAAGTGAAGGTCAAGACTTGACCTGATCGACCGGGAATAAAGTGGGGGAGGTAAGGTTCTTAATCAGAAAATCCAAAAAAAATGTGTGTTTTGTAAATACTTTCACTTATTGTGTAAATATGTATAAATATATTACTATTTTTTTAATATATAAATTTACCTTAAATAAAGTAATTTTCAAAATAAAAGTTGTAAATGAAATGTTGGCTAAATAATAAAAATAATTGTACAAGGAAATCATGTATATAAAAAAAGTAACCACATCCGAAAATTGGCCACTAAGAAATAATTGAAAGATCAATTCTGGTTTCATATGAACTCATATTGAACCAAACTCACTTCCATTGTATTCTAAATTAAATTATCTTGAAAATGGCTATGATTTCATATGTTTTAGAGTTACTGGTGAAATGTTGCTTTTCTTGGGTGGTTTATGCAATTTTCCCATGTATTTGTACATATTGTTCTTTCAAATACTTGTAATAATTTTTACTAATTATTTTAAAACAAAAATATAAAATTAATAATAATAAAAAATTTAAACAAACAACTAATTTTCTTAACTACCACAAAAAAATAAAAAATTAACTTTTAATTTTCCAATAAATAAAGTGACAAAAATACAAAAAAAATAGTTAATTTTTGAAAATATTTTTGACACCTATCTTTTTATCTCTATCTCATTTCAAATTTTTTCTTAACTCTTTATCTCATTTCAAAATTTTGAACTTCTATCTCATTCTATCTATTAATAAGGCCCCTTCTCCATCTTTTTAATGGGAACAATCTTTGGTGGGAGGAGCCCGATCTCCAAGAGTCTTTTTATCGCAGAATGGTGCCTAGCCTCCGAATCGTCTGGTGACAGCGCGTCGATCTTCGTTGAGGTAATCAACGTATTTTCCGCTCCTAAGTTGAGATCCACATTTTCTCTTGTTTTATCCTAGACTAATCGTAGTTTTATTTTCTCGTGTTTCTTCTTCGTTTTCATTTTGTTTTTTAGATCTTAAAAATCCATCACGATTTGATCCCCCACCATCTCTATTTATCTTTCCATTCTCTTGATCCTATCGTATTTTTTTTCTAACTCGCATGATTTCTCAACTCTGGCAACGTACGGTGGTCAGAGCTTCAGATCCATCTTCCACATCGCAATGATCTACATCCACCCATGCATTCGTTTTGATTTTTGAGACCAAGTTGTTGTGCTGGGGTCCTTGTTTGTTATATATAAACAAATTTAGAAAAACAAAAAGTATTTTTCTTGTCTTTTTAACATTTGTTTTACATGGAAAATTAAAAATCAAGAAAATTTATAAAAAAACAAAATTTAAAAAAGTGTTTACGGTTTCTGTTTTAATAAAAAATAAAAAATATTTTTCTTTATTAATACTTTTTTACAATTTACAGAAAAAAAACCAAAAAATGGCTCTATGACCGCCTCCCTCCGCCCGCGCACCAACATCATGGATGTCACCATATCGGCGTCCAACCCTCAGCCCTTCGTCGACCATCTCAATAGACCCATTCACCCAGGGTGCCCGCCGATCATCGACCTCCGCTTGAGGCAAAGCCTCAGCACCACCGTATAAGAACCACCTTTGCCGCTCTGCCCACCGCTCGTCAAGCCTTCTGCATTGCCACTTCCCGTCTCCACCAATACCTGCGAGGGGGGTCGGTCGATCTATAATCCATCTCGTGTTGTCCCTCCATTTGAGTAACCCTCCATCGCAAACTCGAGCGCACCACACCATCATTGAGCGTGATGCCGTCAACCGCCCAGCGCGCCGATGTCATTTCGCACCATCACCGTTGTGCATCAAGTCAGAGCCGACCTCGACCTCTGTTGATCAGACCTACATCTGCGTCCACTGCCTCCACCTTCACCGAAAACTGCTCTCCCATCGACCTATGCCACCAGTCTGTATGAAGAAGAAAGGGGTCAGCGTCACACGTGACCCCTTCTTTGTTTTGAAGAAGCCAAGGGTAGGAGAAACCCTAATGGGATATAAAAAATATCTGGAAAATATAGAAGTTATCCCAAGAGATTCCAACAATGGGGCAAATTGCAAGATGCCTTTCAGACATCTCTTAAATTGCAATCAAGCCCCTGCTAGCAGTTAGCCGTATTTTATTGGTTTAATTGCAAACATCTTCCTCTGTTTATTTCTTGTTATATTTTTTAAAGAACATTAACTATTTACATTTCAGTCCTTGTACTCCAGACCTTCATTGGCTTGCTTTTGTTATTGTAATAAATGTTTTCTTTGGTCAATAAATCTCACAAAAAACATGCTATATTCCTAATGTGGTGATATTTTTAGCGTAAGTTTTTCATTACATTTTGTCTTCATTTGATATTACTAAAAAAATAATAGTGTCTTTTTCTCTTCCTGAATTTCAAAAATTCATAAAAATTTGAATATCACTCCAAAAGTTCTTAAAAATTAGAGTAGTTCTATTCTATTATATTTTAATTTCTATCCAAATTTCACTCATTAACTCTTTTTAAAAACAAAAAAATAAAATATACTAAAAATTATAAAAGTCATAAAAAAATCTACCAAAATTTAAAAATCGTAATTTCATTTCTTGTTTTAGATTTTTGTCTCTATTTTATTATAAAAACAGTTGCCAGGAGTTTTGGGTATTAAATATTTTTTAAGTTGCAAATTACTCGAGGTCGTACTTTTTTCTCATTTTTGCAACTGTTTGATTTTTATAAAAATACGAAAAAATCAAAAAATTCTATAAAAATTCCCAAAAACATTTCAAAATCTTTAAAACACTAAAATATTTTACTGGATTTTTTGATCATTTTTTATATAATTAAAAAAATAAAGAAAGAGTTGGTGTAAGTAGTTCTTATTTAGTGCATATTGTTCTTAATTTGAAATTAAAAAAATTGCAAAATTAAAATCACTAAAAATTGAAACTCAAAAAATATAAAAATTAACAAGAGAAAAATTTCACAAAAAACAAGGATAGTTTGCCTTTGAGATTCATGTCTATTCTTTTAATTGATTTTTGATGAATTAAATAACCCTCAGGAATTGCCGCCTTCGTGAGTTCGATCCCGTATGTTATACTAGTAAATAAGTAGAAAAAATATTCTACTGCTACGCATTATTTTCTATAATTATTTTACTGCTTGAGAATAAAAAAATATTTATTTATCTCGAGATTTTTGGGGATAACAATGACACTCTCACATCATAATAAACCAATCCTCGAGAATCATGTGCCAACAGTCACGTGGCGCCTCCATTCCTCTCTCCTCTCACCTTATTCTTTCTCTCCCCCTCTCTTGTTGTTTCCTTCAAACCCATGCACACCCATCTCCCTTTCCTCCCACATCACATAGCCAAACCCACAGACCTTTCCCTCTACTCCTCCTCATGACTCCACAGCAACTGCCACACACCAACAACATACCTGCACCACTCGTGCGGACCTGCTCCTCCATCACCCACGAGACCCTCGTCTGTCATCTCCTGCGCAACTACCCAACGTGCAACCACTTCAACCCTCATCTCCACATCAACCAATTCCCGTCAAACGCTCCACCAGTTCCTCTCACACCAATGACCATTAAAGCGTCGACCAACCTCTATGCTTCCAACTCTCCGCCACTTTGGGAATAAGAGAGGAGAGCTCGTGAGATCCTCTGGTGATAGTAGAGGCCCTTCCGATCGAGCGACAACCCTCGACTTCTTCCTATGTGATCCATCGTGGGGTAATACCTTCACCACCGTGAGTTGCTCAAGCTCACTGAGCTCAGCCTCAGCCACAACTTTGAGCGATAACCAAAGCACCATTCCCAGCTCTTTCCCAGGCATCTGTTCATCACCATACAAGCAATCTTCTGTCTTTTTCTCCTTCTGCTTTCTCCCATCCTTTTCTCCCTCTTCCTCGATCAAGCTGGAGCCTTCACTCCACTTTCCTTCCTCACCTCCACACCATCCATCACACACCACCTTCATCTCTATCCTTCCGCCTGTGGCTCGCCATGGGTTGCGTGCCATCGACTACCGACCTAACCCACTTTGCTTCCACCGTAAGTACTTCCTCTAGCAGGAGCCCCCTTTGACTTTGTGCTCCACCGCTCAACTCCTCCGCTCCTCAATCTCATCTATCACCCTTGCGCTACTCCACTGGTCGTTCCATTGCCATCATGCGAACGTGTGTCGCCCCTGAAGCTTCCTCTACATGCCTAGAGTTTCCTCATCTATTGTAGCCCAGTGTGGGAGAGTCGCCCTTCGCCACCAAGGTTCATCGACAACAAGCTCTTGTCATCATCGATTTTCCTGTACTAGCACTTCACGACCCTCCACCTCCGCACTGCGACGACCAACCTTCTATTGTCATCCAATACCTTCATGTCGTCTAGCCCGTGCCTTCAGCTATGTGTGGGGATGCTCCCTCTCTGCGTACTTGGCCCTACTCTACAATCGTGAAGAGTGATGAATCCATGATTGTCACTCTTTTTTCATTTTTTTAGCTAATTATCATGGCAAAACATCGGGTAAATAGATGTAAATACAATAAGTCACGAATATGCATGCATTTGTGAATAATATATAACTAGGATGTATTTGTGAAAAAATAAGAAGAGAGAGATAGGGCCCACTTTATATTGTACATATCATGTGTGTAAATAAATAAATTACTTTTACCAAAATAAAAATATTATTTTACCTCCTTGTGTATATTTTTAAAAATAAAATAAAAATCAGAAAAATAAAAAATAAAAATAGAAAAAATTCTCTCCCACTGGAACATAATACAAATATATATAATCCCTTCTCTATTTATTTTATTTAAATAAATAATAAAAATAAAACAAAAATTATTTTATACTCCAAAAATTATGTTGCAAACAAATAAAATGCAAAATTGTAGTATTCTTGTAAATTAATAAATTAAAAGTAATTGTACAAAGTACATAGGTATAGTATACATGTACATAATACTTTATACAATATATAGACAAATTTATTTTTTAAAAAAATAATTAAAAATCATAGAGAAAATCCTTGAAAAATAATAACACAAAATTCATTGCATCATTCTTTAATTCAAATACATTTACTCTTTTTTATTTATTTATTTTTTATTTTCCCTGCTTTTTTGTCCTGTAATAGTTCTTGTCATTTTCCTATGTTTCTCCTAATTGGTCCACGTCTGCCTTTTGACCCAGGTCAACCCCCTCTTCCAGGTCTTGAAAAGACTTGACTGCTTGACCGAACTGATTTCTCACCTTTTTCCTCATCAGATCGTGCAGCCTTTTGCTCCGGTTTCTCACCCGCATCTTCCCTATGGATCCATGATCCTCGTGGATACCTAGGGATGCACAAATTTTACTCGGTTCGCACGCCCCCATCTTATTTTTGCAGCCACCTGGGAGCACTAAAAAGCATCTAATCCTCCTCCCCGAAACGGCAGCTTGTGCCTCACGCCCTTTTGATGTCATAGCCACCTCCACTTGAGTGACAACCATTTGGAGCGTCGCTTGGCGATCGATTTGGTGCAGCGATGTCGCAGCTCGACCATCGTGGCTGGAGTTTCACCGTGAATAGCCTTCATTGCCTTCTGCAACTCGATCGAGGCCATAACCCCGACGCCCACCTTCGCTTGGAGCTCAGGAGTAGATTAAAACCTTTAGGTGAATATTTCATCCTTCACTTGACTCAATTCGTTCAAATGTTTCATTCCAGCTTCGCCGTCCCTTCGCTAGCTCTGACCAATCAGTCGGAGTTTCATCACCCATCTTCAGCCTCTCTGATATCATCGCAAGAACACCCTCCATCTCGCTCCACATCCTAATCACCATGATCTTATCCATGATAGGCTCGAGATCTCTTCCATCGCCTTCGATGGTGATCAAAGTCTGACCCATGCTGCTTCTTTTCATTCTAGCCTGAATAACCTTGACCGAAGCATAGCTATGAGTCAGATCTACCCTTTGCAGGTCGTTGTGCGCATTGCAAGCCCTCCTTCATCCATTCCAGGGCTCGTCGGAGCAGCTCCAAGGGCTCGCTGTCGTCACGCCTATCCAACCATTGGAGCCTCCATTCGAGTCGTCTAGTTGACGCGGAAGCCATTCACGATCACGTCGGAACCTTCCGACCTCCCATAGGAGCTAGGGATCTCTTCCGTGGCTTCGGTGAAGTTGGTTTGGCGACTGTTCTTCCAGACATGATCCGCCGACCACGACCATCCAGATCACATCTTGATTGTCTGTCCAGCTGCTTTGTCAGACCGTTGGATGTCAGATCTGACAACCACATGCACCCCATGTCCTCGACCATTCTAGCACCGTCAGATCTGACACCTGTCGCCATCAGAGTCGCACGTCCAAGCCATCTCAGCGGCTGACACGTGCCCCCTCCACGCGTGCCTCATATGCTGCAAGGGTATATATCACTTTTTACCCTGCTCTTGTTTTACTTATGTTATAGTTGATAAAATAAATGTTGTAGTTGAACCGATTTGTAGTCTAGTCTCTTTAGTTTCTGTTATTTGCGATTTAGTCCTCACTGTATGGAGACATGTGCATCATCACGTGAACTTTGGTGTATTTGCATGTTTAGTCCTGAAGCTTTCCTATGTTAATGTTTGTGTTACGTTTTATGAAATTGAAAATATGCCCATTAGAGTGTGGAATTGACTCATGTACGGATTTAATCGGAAAAATTGCATTATCGACCCTGGACTCTTATATCTTGTTAATGTTTATTACAAAAACTTAAATAAATTGTATTTATGTCGCGACAAACTGTATTGAGTTTTTTATTAAATAAATAGAAAAAATACTCCAAAATTCTAACAAATGTACCGGTAGGTCCTGCGACTATGTAATACTTTTGATAATATGTGTGACGCATTTTGATTTTTTTTGTTATTTTCTAAAAATAAAAAACCCTAAAATTACTTCTGTCTAATTTAGAAACCCATTAAAATCGATTAATACCTTAAAAATTCCACAAAAAATTATGTGTGCTTGTTTTGTCGTGTTTTAATTTCTATATTTTTTATTCCATTATCTTTTATGAAACTCATAAAAAATTCAAAACCCCTAAAATCTTATAAAAATTATTAAAAATTCATTAAAAATTAAAAAATCTGTTTTCAAGTTCTGTAGTTAGATTTTATCTTCTAGTTTCACATAAAGTTGCAGCCAAGAATTTAAGGGTACTTTAAATATTTTAAAGTTGCATTTTTTCCAAGTTGTACATGGTTTGCTTACTTTACCCTTCTTCTATTTTTAGAAAATCGCATAAAAATCAGAAAATTTCATAAAATCATCAAAAACATCTGCATATTTTCAAACCATAAAAATATTTTTATTCTTTATTTTTTAGCACTTTTATATCATAATAAAAATTGTTGTAGTTTGTTTGTTGTTATTTTTTCACTCTTTTCCTTATTAAAGAAAATACAAAAAATTTTGCACATTAAAAACCACCAATTCTTTTTGCTTCTGCTTTGATTTCTTGACTACTTTGTAGGATTATCCTGTGCTCCTTATTTTCGACACTGGCAGCTATATCAGGTTAAATAAATAGTAAGACTGCTTGCCTTGATTCTCATGTTTGATTTTGCTTTGGTGGTCTCATTTTTCTTGATTGAGCCCGGTTCGAGTGGTTGAGGTCGCAATGACCATTAATATCACTTAGCCTCTTGCTCGGGCCTCTCATTAGAATGGTGCCATTGTCGGGGAGCACTGCTTAGTAATCGGTTTTCTTTGTTCTTTATTTGCTTCTAGTTTTATTTTTCCTAACTGTGATCTATCATATTTTCTGTTTCTCTCTTTCTTCGAGGGGACCCGATGAGTGAGGGCGGCATTCCTATGAGTGATGGCGTACCCGAGCGAAGTGGAGGTGGCTCGTTTCTTCATCGAGCAGCAGGAGAGTGTAGGAGAAGTGGAGAAAAGACTTGTAAGATCTTTTGAGAATTTTTAGTACTTTATTCTATTATTGTAATAATACAGGACTGAGAGATAGTTGGACTTGGCTTATTGGGGTCTATTTCACCGAGCACCTATGTGCTCGGGGGATCTCACTACGGTTTTCGCCAGTTTTGTTTTTATGCCTTTATTTCATTTTGATTCTTGAAGACATTTTACACTAGACATAGGAATTTCATTGTTTGTGATGTAATTAATTAAGTCCCAACCCCTAATTATATGCATGCACCTATAGATCGTAATTGGAGCTAATTAATTAAATTACAATAAAATGTTAGTTTAAGTTGGCTCGAGTCCACATGTAACAAACCACATACAGTGTTGGCAGGACCCGTTGTTGCAAGCACCGAGTGGTTCCCAAGATCAGACTCCAGACTTGGTCTGATTAGCTAGCTATCATTCTTCTCGTGTAGAAATTGCTCGTCTAAAGTCGTTTTCTTCTTGCATCATATATATATAGTTTTATTCCTTTCTTTTAATTTATGTGCAGATCACCCTGCATGTAGAATGCTCGTGATATGTACACATCTCTTACTTTGCATGCATCATTGTGTTTGATTACGTATTAGCTTTTTCGATTTCTCACCCTGTTTTCGATTATAGATAATAGGATAATTGAAAATTTTGTTAGGCATTACTTGCTTATTGAAAAATACATAAAAAATGATAATCATAAAATTGGGACTACTAAACATACTTAACCCTAAAACAAACTTCACCTAAAAATCTTTCTTGGGAGAGCAATCCCCTCATTGTTTGGTCTGCTCGTGTGAGAGAGTGACCCGCGTACTAAGATAGAGCCACATCTGAACTCTTGGCAGACTACCGAACACTTTTATATGGGACAGTTTGTTGAGAGCATTGGGTTCCTACCTGCTCTCTTAATCTCTCGGCTAGACTAATTTCTCACCTAAAAAAAATCAACAAGATAAAAGACCGAACCTTTACGGTCATAAGCTCTCAGTGTTGCGTAGGTGAATTGGGGGTTTGTTTTCTGAGCTTGTTTGTTTCCAGATCCCATCTGCCTTCCTATCTGGATCACGATGATGGGACAGAGATCCCTTAGGTAGCCTTTGGCTGTACCACTTTCTAACACTCTGCCCCACTCATTTAGGTTGATTCGGGAGAGCCCAGACCTGCTCTCTGAACCCAAGTTCGACTCTGCCCTGTTCCCCCTCGACCACCCTTATTCCACTTCTGAGGTGTCCGAGCAGAGACCGCAACAGATATTTATACATTTGACAGCACATGAGTTCAGGTCTTTTGCCTTTACAAAGACCCAAGAGATGGTCAGAATTGAGCAACATACTGATGGACACCCTAAGACCGCCACGTATGTATTGGATCAGGGGGCCATTAACAACATGTTGCTAGCTTCCTTGGAGATGATGCAAAGACATATAAAGACCAGGGAGCATTTATGGCTGATATGCACATGGAGATGGTTCAGATGCGCAGCAAACTGCAGAGAGTAGAATCACCCTTAAGGTGGAGAGATACCAGAGCGAGGTGGAGGAGATGGAGACCATCTAGAGGAGCATGTGGAGCCAGACCGACCAGCATGCCCGATGAGAGAGTTGCATAACCCTGATGCAACTTTGACACATCGTAGGATTCATCTTCTGGCAATCTTGGGAGATTTCAAGCTCCCCCCTTAGACGGTTAGTTGTTTCACAAGTTCCATTTGCTAGCTACCGAGGAGATGCATCTACATCTCCAAGAGTTTGAGATGATCTTCAGCATGGTCCATGACAAATTTGTGGACGAGGACACCATCAGGATGATGGCCTTTCCATTCACCCTTGTCGACAAAGCAGCCTACTAGCTGAAGTATTTGGGGAGATATGTGACTTCATGGGAACAACCCCAAAACGAGTACTTGAATAAGTATTATCCACTCGGTCGGATGAACGCAGCAAGAGCCCTCATCAACAACCTCTCCATGCTTCCCAACGAGCAGTTTCATGAGGCATGGGATCGCTTCAAAGAGCTCATCGACAGGTGTCCACATCATGATATATCCAAGCCCAACTTAGTGCAGAGCTTCTTTTGTGGGCTAACACCAGAGCTGCAAGGGATAGTAAACGTTTCTTGCGGGGGCTCCTACTTTGCCAAGGATGAAGACCAGGTTTGGGTTATTTTTTAGGAGATGGACGCGAACTATACAGTTATGTCCCAGACCCATTTTTACACTCAGGGGAAGCCCCATCCCTATGTTGTTTCCTATCAGAGGATAGCACGAGTCAAAGAAGGTCCATCCACCTCTTCAACAGCCGCAACAAAGGAAGAGTTGTGAGTTGCTGATATGGGAATTATTAGTGGGAAGCTGGACCGCATCGATCTTATTGAGAAGAAGAAACGCTAGGGTATGTCATAGATAGATCAGATGGCACAAACACTAAGTGACTTGAAGGCCCAGATCAAGTGTCTCCAAGAGGAATAAACGACTCCTCGGCCTAGTCTCAGGTCCCGGGCAGATCCTAGCAGCAACAGCTCGACCCAGCACCCTGCCCAGCACAGACAGGTCTACCATGTTTAGGTGGAGTCGTTCCAGCAACAAGAATATTAGTACTTCCAGCCATCACCATCTCAGGACACTCAGATGGTGGTGTACCAACAGGATCACCCCATGGTCGTTCTTCCTCCACCTCTTTTTAAACCGGAGCTATTGATGGAAGTTAAATGGATTTGGTACGACCAACCACAGCCCGACATCCGCCGAGACCATCTCGGATTTCGGTGGTCGACCGAAGGTGCCTCATCTTAGCAGCAGCCTCCAGTTCAGAGTGGACAATACACCCAATCACAGCAGCAGTAGCTCCAGTTCCCCACACCAGCAGCAACATTACTAGCAGGTTCATCGTCCTTCCCAGCAGGGACAACCATGGAGGTAGCACCAGCAATAGTCTCAACAGTACTCTAAGTATCCCCCTCATCCTTCCCTACATCATGCTCACTTCCAAAGAGGCAACCCGTCCGGTTCTCATGGACCAATCTATGAGAAACCAACACTCGATGACTGACGAGTCGCTAAATACGGTGTTTAATTTGGTCACGTTGTAATACGTGTACTTAGCGATTCGGTCAGAACCGAGAGAAGATCTCCGTGAAGAGTGACTCGGCTTTGATTTATATCCCGGGCAAGTCCGGGGTCGAACTCAGGGAGGCAAAGGAACAACTTTGAGGTTAATTCAAAAATTAAGTTTTAGATTTCCAAGCGGTATTTTTTTTATATTTTTTTATGCAACAAGAATACAAATGCAAGTGAATCAAGAAACTTAGAAAACACAAACAAGGCCAAATTAATTTTAATGGAAAAGAAGTCCAATTTAGCCAATTCGTATTTTTCCTAGAATCCTAATCCAGTGATGAATGCAAAACATATTTTTTTAGAATTTTAGGGGTTAAAATGCAATAAATAAAAATGCACACTTTTTATGGGTTTTTTCGCAATTTCTCACACAAACAGTAAGCAAAAATTATGAAAAATTTACTGAAATGAAAACATGATGCAAGAAGATTACAGTAATTTTTTTGGAATTTTCTGACAAAGTATGAATTTTTTATGGATTTTTTAGTGAAGACAGAGTGGAAATGAGTAATTAATTCCTATTAAATCCACGTTATCAAATTAGTCAGAGATTAAATTATCTCAAATAGATATTTAGATGAGCAATCCAGGAGACTTGAAATTTCGTGAAAAGCATGTATGTGGATTTAATTAAAAATCAAATACTACAAACACTCTATAATTTATTTTGGGCACAAGACATCTCTATTTTGAATGAATATTGGACAGTAAGTTAACCACATTTCACGGCATCATTCCTAATTTTTGTGGATTTTTTGGAGCAACCGTGTATGAGATATTAATTTAATGGCACAGAATGGGTAAACTATGCAAAATTTTAGTGAAACAATTATAATTAATTACCCATGTGACATAAAAATACAAATAAATGGTCAAAATGTAGGCAATTAGTTGCTCGTCACAATGGTAGTTTTCTTTGAATAAAATGACACCAAAATGAAGTCCAAAATAACGCATGAACACAGGGGTCTTTGTGCAAACTCAGAGAACTAAATTTACAAAGCAAATATATATAAGGACTGATTTGAAATTATAGAAACTATACAAAAAAGTTTTGCAATTTTTACAATTAAAAAAAATGACCTTCCTCCTTCGTTCTTTGCAGGAGATGAACCCAAAGGGGGAAGGTTTGATCGACGGCGGTCGGCGGCGCGCAGAGGCGGCGACGTGGGGGGGCAGTCGCGGTGGTCGGCGGCCTGCGTAGGATGATGGTGGAGTCGAGGCGGGTGGACGCGGGTCGCTGGGGGGGGGGGGGGGCGCGGCTGGTCGACGCGTGGAGCGGCCGCGCGCGGTGGCCGCTGCGCCGCTTGGTGGTGGGGGCTGCAGCGCGGATCCGCGGGAAGGGCCGGCGGGTGGTGGTCGCTGGAGAGGCGGCTAGCGGCGGAGAAGAGGGGGGGTGGGGCGGCGGCGGTTGCTACTGTTCCACCCTCCTGTGCGTTTTTTTTTTATTTTTTTTTTGATTTTTTTTTGAAATTTTTTTTCTGCTGTAATAAAACAAAAGGTTTTTTTTTGTTTAAATTTTTTTATTTTTTTTTAATTTTGATTTCTTAAACAGGGAAACAAAAGAGGATGTTTACAAAAAGGAAGGGAAAAATTGGTAGAAGGAAATGGTGGAAAAGATGAAGATTGTGGTAATGGTGGTAAAAATGTGATGGGGAATGTGGTGATGATGAATAAAATGATGGTGGGTTGGATGTGGTGTGCTAAAAAAATAAACATAAAAATGATGAGACAACAATGAAACAAACTATTAGATAAGATAAAATAACAAGAAAAATAAGAAGAAATACTTACCTGATCTTCGCCGGATTGGCGGAGCAGCTACGCTGGACTCCTGTTGTCGCCTCGATCCGATTGGTGAAACAAAAATCGGAGAAGCTACGCGAGCTCGACGGGGAACTCGTGACGCGAAGCAGAGCTCCGCGGATCTCACCTGAAGGAGGTCGTCGCTTGAGGACGATGCTTCGCAGCTGCCACCAACAAAACACTCCAAGCTCTCTCCTTATTCTATAAGAATGGTGGATGGGGAAAAATGAGGATGTACAAATGAATATAAAGAGAAGAGAAATGGAAGTTAGAATGGTGGTGGTGTTGAATGGGAGGTTAAATTAGTGATGGGGTTGAATGGGAAGTTAGATGAAAAAATGGTGTTGAATGGAGGTTGATGAAGACTTGGAGGTTAATGGAGGTTGGTGGTAGAATGGAAGTTATTGTAGAGAATGGGAAAATAATAAGTAAATAAATAAATTAGGTTACTTTAAATACAATAAAATAAAAAGAGAAGAGAAATAGTGGAGAATTTACAAAAGAAGATATACAACATGTACATTTTATAATTTTTTTCTTTTTAATAGTAGCTATGTACAATAAGAAAAAACAATAAAATATTACAATCAAAATACAACACCACCATGATTTTTTTGTATTTTAATAAAAAAAATTAGGAAAGAACGAACATATACATAATATACAATGTACATCTAGGTCCCAAAACCCAACTTTTGCAAATGAGCTCCGATTTTAATGAAACCACTTTCGTTTGATAGATAATTTTCTAACTTGAACTTTAAAAGTGAGTTTGGTGAATTTGGAGTTCATACGGAGCAGGAATTTAGTTTGGAAGTTGGTCTTTACGGCTTTTTCCCATTGGGATCTAGGAGTATTTATTTGAGGTAAAATTTGTTTTGTATTTTTGTATTTTTATATACATTGTTATGAACAAGTTAGAGAAAGAATTAGCCAAAAAGGAGTTGAAATGAAATTATTAAAAAATACATAAAGTTAAGGGCTATTTACATGTATAAAACTCCTTTGATTTTGCGGCTTTTTATTGTTAATTTATTTTGTATAATCTAATATACAATAATTCATGTATTTTATTTACAAGAGTCATTTGTTAATTTATTGATTTTATATACATTTATTAGAGAATTTACTCGTGGATTTTGCTAAGATCAAGATATTGAGATGATGAATCGTGGATTCATCACCCCCCTATACTTAAACTTTGCTAGTCCTCGAGCAAATAAAGAATGAATAAGTGAGGTTAACCCCTGACTGTGCATGTGAATACAAGACTTGATCCGTTCAAGAACTCTCGGTTTTAGAGATCCTAAAATTCTAAGCTGAACCAAGCTCTAGTCAAAAGGTATCCAATTTCCCTAATCATCAGACTCTCTTTGTATACATATATAGTAGGGATATGACTTTAAGTGTTGACCGCAGTTACAAGAGTAGAGTCACAACGTCACACAAGGTTCCAGTCCAAGAGACTCTCCTAAGGACCCGATCCTCAACACTAGGGAATAAACCATTTCTTGCATCCAATCCACCGTCTCTTTAGTTGTCAGACTTGAAAGTGTAGATGGAAGGCCAGTTGATGGAGGGCATAGGATTGTGTCATTTCTTCTCTCCCTCTCATTGGAACAAGGATCCTCTCGAGTGCCTTATTACTCAACGCATTTTTTTGGTGTTGATCAGTGCGTCCGTCAAGAGAAGTTGGAGCCGTCTGCACTTGTTTTCCTGGGAGTACACCGGGGTGTGTCTTTTTTGAGTATCTATTATACCTTCTACACCCAGACTTGTAGCATTTACGATGCAGAGCCCTTTTTTGGTGCAAGCCCGACTCCTGGTCCTAATAGCGGTGGTCCAAGTGGACACTTTTGAAATGGTTGGGAGCGCTCGCCTTTGGTGGAAGCTCTTTGATATTTGACTTTGTATGGAATGAGAGCTTTTCTTTGACATTTCATTGATTTGTAGTATTTTTGGCTAGCTCCACTGCTTTTACCAAGAGTTGGCGCACACTGATCAACATTTTTTTATTTTATCACACCCTGGCACATAGGTAAATGTCAAGAGATAGTACAAGAACCATGTTCTCATACTGGCTAAAGATGCTGACACTCAGGTTTCATGAAGCCTTCACTGATTTTATCCCATCCTCGAGCATCATCAAATCAAGTCCAAACTCAAATCCCTCATCCCAGATCCTCAAGTGAAATTTCAACTCATCTCATCATAACTGCAGTCGTGTATGTGAGGTGCTGATCATATTCTTAAGGTAGAGACTAAGCATGCAATATAGCACACAAATCTTTCAAACTAGGGAAATGTGAATAATTAAGTCCAAGACCCTAATAACTAAGGCTGGTTAACTCAAAATCTCAAGAGCTCATAAACCAAGTGTTCTTGAACATCACTAGTCTTGTGTGAAAGTGAATGAGTCAGGGGTTAAACCAACTTATTAGTTAGTTTTTTTTAGTTTTTGTTTTTTTATGATTTTTTTGTTTTTTGTTTTTTTGTTTTTTTTTAAGTTTTACAAAAAGTTTTTTTTCAAACAAAGTCAAAGAATTTTTTTTCTAGACAAAGGCAAAGAAATCTTTTTTTCTTTTTATCATTTTTTCTTTTTTTTCAAATTTTTTTTGTTTTGAAAAAGATAGGAAAATAAGAAAAGACTTTTTTTTGAAAAAGTTTGTTTTGTTTTTATTTTAAAAGGATTTTTTTTGAAAAAGTTTTTTAGCAAATAAGGAAAAAGAGTTTTTTTTAGAAAAAAGTTTTTTTTACCCACCCCATAATTATTGTATAATATATTCAAAAATACGTGAAAGTACGAGCTATGGGTAAAGTATATATGTAATATATACACGCCCCCCTATACTTAGCATGTGTTATGTCCTCATTGCACAAGAAGCGAGAAAAAGATATAGCTCATGCTAAGCGTAGGATGACTAAAATAATAAATAGTATAGAAGTCGATCCGCCCCCCCTATACTTAGGCTCTGGACAGCCTAAGTGTAGAAGAAGAGCAAAAATGGGGCGGACGAGGTCAAGAGGAGAAATGGATGAGTATGTACACATGGCGGGCATCGGCTCCCCCTATACTTAGGCTCTTGGTAAGCCTAAGTATAGGACAAGAGTAAGTGTGAGAACCGATGTGATCTGGAGAATATACAAAGAGGGGAGAATGTACAAGAGTGATTGAATCTGTACAGGGATCAAGAAGGTTTGTGACGGACCTTCTTGCGGGAGCGAGGGGGTGGGTAGTATACATATGTGTCGCTGTCAGAATCGTTCGTAGAAGAATAATAGTGAGGTGTGGGGAACGTCCAACGAGGGTCGACACATGGCTGCTTGCTCAAATATGGCTTCAGAACAGCTGAACTGAGCTCACTCATATAGATCACCTCATCCGGACCTGATGAGGACTCCTCGGAAAGTTCCTTCTCTGGTAAGTCGAAGGCAACTTTCTTAATCGGTTTTCTAGATACTGAAGCATGAAGAGGAAGAGGAGAGTGACAAGTCTTGAGGGGTTCGGGGGAACACCTCGAGGAATTAATACTCTTCTTCTTCTTACCAGATGACCGACTAGAGGATGGAGCAATCGATTTATCAAGATTGGTCAATTTGGTCCCAGTTGTCTCCTTTGGTGTATGTCCTGGATGTGGTGTGTGTGAGGTTCTGACCAGAGGTTCATCATCAGATGAGTCACCATATGCATTGTAATACTCCTGCAAGGTCAGCACACGTCTCTGATAAGGCACAGTGTTCTCAGTTGGCTTGACATTGTTGGGTTCTTGTGTCGGATCATCAAAATGATCAAGGCCATCCACAAAGGTCATATCCGACTCAATGATAGCTTCTGGTCGTGAGTCCTCTCTAGAAGCTATCGCGGTGGTGGTGCAAGCAGTAGGCGGTGTGTGGTTGTAGGGAGTCTCTAAACCAATGGTCGTCTGGACAGTCGGTATCTAAGGTTTAGTAGAGAGACGGGACTCAACTGTCTCTCGAAGGTCACGACTGTCTGCAACTTTATGGGTTACCTTGGAATATCGTGTGTCCTCAAAGATCGGGTGAGGTCGGAGTGCTCCCAATGCCGAGAAATCGATCTCCCGAGTCTCACAATCTATAGTTGCCTTAGCCAAGGCTAAGAACGGCTTCCCAAGAATGATCGGAGACTGGGTGAACTCTCCTCGGTGCTCAATATCAATGATCGTGAAATCCACCTGTAATAGAGCACCTTGGAAAGTGATTACTGAAATGGTTCCTCTCGACCGTTTAACAGACCGATCCGCCAACTGAATGATCTCTCTTGACTTCTTGGCAGATCCGAGTTTGAGCTTGGCAAACATGGAGGTCGGGAGGATATTAATTGGTAAGTCATCATCGATTCTTACATGGGTGAATGTGGTATCTTTGATTTCACAATCAAACCTAGGTAACCGCTTTACTCTGCGGCTCTTGGTTTTCACCCTATCATCAAAGATGTGGCCATAGACACTATATGTATCTCAGTCCTTGTTCTCTTATTACCCGGCCTTTTAGGCATCAATTTACTTCTCACAAATCTTTTAAGGTCGAGAAAGTGCTCAATGGCCATTATTAAGGGAAGCTCAAAAATTAACTTTCTATCCAATGCTTCCCTAACCGCAGGATCCAATTTTTTTAGATCTTTTCCTTTTTCAATTTTTATGATATTTTCTGAGTTTTCAATTTTTTTGGTCTTTCTGGTAGGTGAAGGAGGACTAGGAGAATGTACACACTTTGGTTTGGAGGGAAAGTGGTTAGTAGAAGAGGGAGGTAGAAGGGACTCCAGCTGTACATGATGTGTGGTCAATCCGATGTCTTCCAGGTTTTCAATATTCAATCCGCGAAATCCATGATCCACATTCCTACCTGGACTCTTGATCGGTCTACAAATGTCATCCTCCAATAAGTTCTCATTACACCTCTTGAGAGAAGTCTGTGTAATTGGAGGATACTGCTGAGAATTCGGGCTCTTATACTAAACACACCTTGACTCAGGCGTGTAATACTGGGTTGAGTATGGCCCTTCTGTATGGCAGAATTTGGTCGGAGCCTCATTAGGCGAAGTTAGTAGACAGGGGTTCTGTAAATCAGTCGCATGAATCCAATCCCCTGTATATGTCGGCTCTCCGAATGGGTGATATGAAGGTTGGTCAATGTCGGCTCTATCACTGAGGTCAATCAAGTCAGGAAGATCATGTAGTGCAGGCTTCTCCATTCGGTTTGTCTGGTTGACCTTGTTGTACCCAAAGGTTAAGTCAGGATGTGTATAGGTCAAATGTTGTCCGGTCCTAACTCGAGGTGAATATGAGGTATGAGGGGGCAACTGATTCTGCCAATCATTCATCTCAGCAGTGGCTTGCTCTGTGATTTGTTCCTTGATTCCAGCAAGCGGACGAGAATATGGTGAGTCAATCCAGGGTGGTTGTGGGGCAGGGGTGTAGGAATATGGGTTAGGTGAGAAGGATGAAGAAGTGGGGAAGTCAGTCGAAGTTCTGACTTCGTGATCAGGATTTGGGTATGAAGAGGAATAAGAGGGTGGAGATGGTCGAAATATGGTCGAAGAAGAGTGACGTGGATATGATGACCAATATTCTGACATCTTGGAAGGGAGATGGGAGAATGAAGCGGATCGAGGAAGAAAGCGTGCAAGTGCACCGAATAACACACAAAACAAACAAATACAAGAGCAAACCCTGAGTTCACCTACTCAACACAGTGATGGTCGCAAAAGTCCGACCGTTTATCTTTTCAGTTTTAATTAGGTGATAAATCAAGATATCAATCCAATTACGCAAGGCTCAAAAGTAGGTTTTGGGCACTATCCTAGGGATACGTCCTCACCTCTCAACAATCACAATTAGCCAAGCATACAATGAGGGTTTTACTCTCCCAAAACAAGTGTTAGTTTTAGTCAATTTTTTTTGGTCAACTCTGATTAGCAGTCCCAATTTTAATTTGGTTATCACTTGATTAGTCCACCAAACAAAGCACGCCTAACGCTCAGTCCTGATTTCCTTTTAACCTAAGTTTCAAAAACCAAGGGGAGGGAGTCGAGAAAATCCGATGCAAATAATGAAATCAATGATGCATGCCCAGTTCAGAAGACATATAGTGATCCTCGCGCTCTACATGCGGGATGCAAGGCAGAATTGAAATTTTATACTATATGAATGCCAACGAGAAAACCGTTCCTAGACAGGCAGTTCTATTAGCGAGTGATGAACAAGTTAAATTTGACTAATAGCTCTGCGGTCTAAGTGCGTCTCGTTAAATGTGATGTGTGGTCCTAAATATTACGAGCACAAGCAATCAAGATATTCTAATAAAATGCTCTAAGAGCCGCGAGTGCAAGTCCTATTCTACGTCAATCAACCACACGACCACGAGCGGGTCCAATGTCCAGTCCGGATACAAGCGCGAGCTCTCAAACAAGAGCCGCTGGAAGAGCAAATTACCTAAGTTATTACAATAATTACAAAAATTTCTCTCGAAGATAAATTAATTCTCTTGCTCTTCAGCAGTCGGCGTGCGTCGCGTCCGTCGACCTCCGATGTACTCCAAGTCCACCGGGCCCTCGCAAGGAAAATAAGATTTATATTAGAGAGATAAAAACAAAATATATACAAAAATATGAAGAGAAATAATTGAAAGGAAAATGGAATAAATACAAGGTGGCTCGGGGGTCAGACTACCCGAGTAAGTGGAAAACTAAATCCAAATTTTTAAATTAGTCCCTAAGCCGTTTGCCTCCCCGGCAACGGCGCCATCTGACGAGTCGCTAAATACGGTGTTTAATTTAGTCACGTTGTAATACGTGTACTTAGCGATTCGGTCAGAACCGAGAGAAGATCTCCGTGAAGAGTGTCTCGGCTTTGATTTATATCCCGGGCAAGTCCGGGGTCGAACTCAGGGAGGCAAAGGAACAACTTTGAGGTTAATTCAAAAATTAAGTTTTACATTTCTAAGCGGTATTTTTTTTATATTTTTTTATGCAACAAGAATACAAATGCAAGTGAATCAAGACACTTAGAAAACACAAACAAGGACAAATTAATTTTAATGGAAAAGAAGTCCAATTTAGCCAATTCGTATTTTTCCTAGAATCCTAATCCAGTGATGAATGCAAAACATATTTTTTTAGAATTTTAGGGGTTAAAATGCAATAAATAAAAATGCACACTTTTTATGGGTTTTTTCGCAATTTCTCACACAAACAGTAAGCAAAAATTATGAAAAATTTACTGAAATGAAAACATGATGCAAGAAGATTACAGTATTTTTTTTGGAATTTTCTGACAAAGTATGAATTTTGTATGGATTTTTTAGTGAAGACAGAGTGGAAATAAGTAATTAATTCCTATTAAATCCACGTTATCGAATTAGTCAGAGATCAAATTATCTCAAATAGATATTTAGATGAGCAATCCAGGAGACTTGAAATTTCGTGAAAAGCATGTATGTGGATTTAATTAAAAATCAAATACTACAAACACTCTATAATTTATTTTGGGCACAAGACATCTCTATTTTGAATGAAATTTGGAGAGTAAGTTAACCACATTTCACGGCATCATTCCTAATTTTTGTGGATTTTTTGGAGCAACCGTGTATGAGATATTAATTTAATGGCACAGAATGAGTAAACTATGCAAAATTTTAGTGAAACAATTATAATTAATTACCCATGTGACATAAAAATACAAATAAATGGTCAAAATGTAGGCAATTAGTTGCTCGTCACAACGGTAGTTTTCTTTGAATAAAATGACACCAAAATGAAGTCCAAAATAACGCATGAACACAGGGGTCTTTGTGCAAACTCAGAGAACTAAATTTACAAAGCAAATATATATAAGGACTGATTTGAAATTATAGAAACTATACAAAAAAGTTTTGCAATTTTTACAATTAAAAAAAATGACCTTCCTCCTTTGTTCTTTGCAGGAGAAGAACCCAAAGGGGGAAGGTTTGATCGGCGGCGGTCGGCGGCGCGCAGAGGCGGCGACGCGGGGGGGCAGTCGCGGTGGTCGGCGGCCTGCGTAGGATGATGGTGGAGTCGAGGCGGGTGGAGGGGCAGCGGCTGCGCCGCTGCGGGTGGACGCGGGTCGCTGGGGGGGGTCGCGCGGCTGGTCGATGCGTGGAGCGGCCGCGCGCGGTGGCCGCTGCGCCGCTTGGTGGTGGGGGCTGCAACGCGGAGCCGCGGGAAGGGCCGGCGGGTGGTGGCCGCTGGAGAGGCGGCTAGCGACGGAGAAGAGGGGGGGTGGGGCGGCGGCGGTTGCTGCTGTTCCACCCTCCTGTGCGTTTTTTTTTATTTTTTTTTTTGATTTTTTTTTGAAATTTTTTTTCTGCTGTAATAAAACAAAAGGTTTTTTTTTTAAATTTTTTTATTTTTTTTTTAATTTTGATTTCTTAAACAGGGAAACAAAAGAGGATGTTTACAAAAAGGAAGGGAAAAATTGGTAGAAGGAAATGGTGGAAAAGATGAAGATTGTGGTAATGGTGGTAAAAATGTGATGGGGAATGTGGTGATGATGAATAAAATGATGGTGGGTTGGATGTGGTGTGCTAAAAAAATAAACATAAAAATGATGAGACAACAATGAAACAAACTATTAGATAAGATAAAATAACAAGAAAAATAAGAAGAAATACTTACCTGATCTTCGCCGGATTGGCGGAGCAGCTACGCTGGACTCCTGTTGTCGCCTCGATCCGATTGGCGAAACAAAAATCGGAGAAGCTACGCGAGCTCGACGGGGAACTCGTGACGCGATGCAGAGCTCCGCGGATCTCACCTGAAGGAGGTCGTCGCTTGAGGACGATGCTTCGCAGCTGTCACCAACAAAACACTCCAAGCTCTCTCCTTATTCTATAAGAATGGTGGATGGGGAAAAATGAGGATGTACAAATGAATATAAAGAGAAGAGAAATGGAAGTTAGAATGGTGGTGGTGTTGAATGGGAGGTTAAATTAGTGATGGGGTTGAATGGGAAGTTAGATGAAAAAATGGTGTTGAATGGAGGTTGATGAAGACTTGGAGGTTAATGGAGGTTGGTGGTAGAATGGAAGTTATTGTAGAGAATGGGAATATAATAAGTAAATAAATAAATTAGGTTACTTTAAATACAATAAAATAAAAAGAGAAGAGAAATAGTGGAGAATTTACAAAAGAAGATATACAACATGTACATTTTATAATTTTTTTCTTTTTAATAGTAGCTATGTACAATAAGAAAAAACAATAAAATATTACAATCAAAATACAACACCACCATGATTTTTTTGTATTTTAATAAAAAAAATGAAGAAAGAACGAACATATACATAATATACAATGTACATCTAGGTCCCAAAACCCAACTTTTGCAAATGAGCTCCGATTTTAATGAAACCACTTTCGTTGGATAGATAATTTTCTAACTTGAACTTTAAAAGTGAGTTTGGTGAATTTGGAGTTCATACGGAGCAGGAATTTAGTTTGGAAGTTGGTCTTTACGGCTTTTTCCCATTGGGATCTAGGAGTATTTATTTGAGGTAAAATTTGTTTTATATTTTTGTATTTTTATATACATTGTTATGAACAAGTTAGAGAAAGAATTAGCCAAAAAGGAGTTGAAATGAAATTATTAAAAAATACATAAAGTTAAGGGCTATTTACATGTATAAAACTCCTTTGATTTTGCGG
The DNA here is from genome assembly GCA_037367405.1 of Ottelia alismoides. NCBI lineage: Eukaryota > Viridiplantae > Streptophyta > Magnoliopsida > Alismatales > Hydrocharitaceae > Ottelia > Ottelia alismoides. The sequence continues at coordinate 611,981 of JAZKJV010004753.1, forward strand.
CTTTTTATTGTTAATTTATTTTGTACAATCTAATATACAATAATTCATTTATTTTATTTACAAGAGTCATTTGTTAATTTATTGATTTTATATACATTTATTAGAGAATTTACTCGTGGATTTTGCTAAGATCAAGATATTGAGATGATGAATCGTGGATTCATCAATGACCTAGACCGCCTTCTTTCTAAGCAGTAGGCTACATTCCAGCGAGAGATAGATGAGTTTCACAAGGAGATGAGGGAGATCCTCAAGGGCAAGGGGACCATACCCGCTCAGATCAAGCCAAAACTGAACAACCTGAAGAGGAAGTCTAAGCATGTACAATTTACATAGGCTACCACTCCTAGTGACTCATTGGTTGATATTTCTTCATACACATTTGATGTTGACTTTGTCACACTTTTGGAGCTGTAGAATGCTAGTCACGGAGCCACATTTGAGTGACGAAATCGAGAGTATGTAGGAGCGCCAGACGAGGAGGAGAGTGGTGCTGATGCCGCTCATGATGATGATGGTGGTGGTGCCGACACCACTGATGAATCCTCATTCATCACTCTTTATTCCTTTATTTTAGCTAAAAATCTTTGCAAAACACCATGTAAATATTTGTAAATATAATAAATTGTCAACTTGCATGCTTTGTGTAAATAATAATAATTAGCATGTTTTTGTGCAAAAATAAAGGAATAAAGAAATAAAGAAAAAGAGGGAAATATTTAGAATAAATATTGAGTGACCCGAACCCAAGGGAGGGCCAATCATTGGCCTAACCGCAAAATAAAACAAGTAGAGAGAGATAGGCCAATTCATCTATGTCCAGATATTCCCCCCTTTATGTATATATTTTACTTTCATCAAATAAAAATATTTATGTGTTCCTCTTATTTTGTATATATTTATAAAAATAAAATAAAAGTTCGAAAAATAAAATAAAAACAAAAATAAATTCTCTCTCTCCCCCTTGTATATACCATGTATATATGTACATATACATATTTATTTTACCCTTGTAAATACACAATAAAAATCAAATAAAAATAATTTTGTATTCCACATTTTAAGTTGTAAAAAAATAAAATATAAAATAAGGATAATTGTAAGCAAATAAACTAATAAAAATACATAGGTATTTATACCTATATATAATAATACATTATGTATATACATTAAATTATTTTTCAAAAAAATAAATAAAAATAACTAAAATAAAAATTTGAAATATAAGAAACATTTTTTATTTATAAAATATTTTGAAATAAAATCATTTATTATTATTAAATCAATTTACAAATAATTTAAAAATGGAATTTTCTGATTAGTGCACGGGGGAGTGTTGACCCCCGGTCAACTCCCCCCCAGGACCACCTCTCTGCAGATCCGTGTCTTCGACCAGATTTCTCCAAATTTTCCAGATGCGATCCGACATCAATTCACCCAATCCCCGGCATCCGATTGATGCTCCATGATCCATGATCCTCACCCGATCATGCCATTAGGGATCCAAGCATCGATCTGCATGCTCCACTCCTTTCTTATCAGACCTGCACCACTATATGGCCTCTGCTTCAGCCGCCTTCCTCTGCACATTTGGCTCCCGTCTTCGACCCCAGTGACCTCTACCTTCCTCCTCATGTGACAACGAGGGTTCTAGCATGTTTCAGCGAGTGTTTGGAGGCGTTTGCTTTAGGTCTGGCGACCATCATCGCCGAGCTCCGCCACTGGTGAAGCCCAAGCTTCTGGTGGCGTCGCTCCGTCGAGGCGAAGATCCTAGGAGATTCATCATCTCTCCCACAGACGTTTCCCTCCATTAAGTACCTTTGTTAGTTCTAGATTGTCGAGTAGATCCGATCTTTTATATCTCGCTCCGCCAGCTCCGCCCCTATGGCCGGAGCTCCGTCGCCTCATCTTATCCGTATAGATATATGCATCAACCCATCTTCACCCCCCTTCCACGATCTGATCATCTCGATCTTGGCTATCCGAGACCAGATCGGGCTCGGTCCCATCCGCCGCCCACATTGGGACACCCCTTCACCATTCCACCTTGCTTCCCATTGTTTCCTGTTCAATAACCCATGCTGGAGAACTCCTCCGTGCCCAAGCTTTCATTTGAAGGTGAATAAGTGCGAGTCACCCCCCAAATTGCCTTTTGCATACCTCACTGGAGTAGCCCAGGTCCCTCTTCCTTCACCGCAGGATCGGACCGTTGGGAGCTCCATCGGTCACCACCACCAGACGCGGAGCGACGAGGTGCGTCGAAGCCCTCTAGATGATCATTCATCAGACACGCTTATCCACTCCAGTTCGCTGATGAAGTCCGTTGGGGAGGAGTTCTTCCAGATCTCCTCTGCACCGTCAGATTACACGACATCTCCAGGCTCCTTCTATGCCGACTATCACCTGCCACTGACAGGCCGTTAGATCCCATATCTAATAGTCACTGTACAACTACGTTTAAGCCAGAGGACCACCGTCAGATATGCCAGGAGGCGGGACCATAGCCACACGCCCATCAACCACTCACCGCCTGACACCTGGCCCTCGCGTGCCCTGCATGCGCTTTGGATGGGTAATTTACGCCAGACCCCCTGCATTTTATTTTAGTTCTTGTTTAGTCTATTAAATAACTTAGCACACTTGGACAATTTGCATATTATGACTTGTAGTTTACTGTATTTGCACTTTAGTCCTTATTTTGTGGATGCACGTACTTCGACACGTGAGATTTGGGCATTTTCATGTATCGGGTTGGGTTTTATTAATTTTATGGTTTGAAGTTTTACTTTGGCTATTTGCATATGTGCCCCTTGATGTATCCACGATTCATCATGTCAATATCTTGATCTTAGAAAAATCTCCGAGTAAAATCCTAGTAAAATGTCCATGAAATCAATAAATTAACAAAATAACTCTTGTAAGAGAAATAAACTAATTGTTGTATATTAGTTTGTACAAAATAAATTACCCATAGAAAGCCGTGAAAATAAAGTGGTTTTGTACTTGTAAATTGCCCAAAACTTCATGTATTTTTCATAACTTCATTTCAACTTCTTTTTGGCTAATTCTTTCTCTAACTTAATCATAACAATGTATATAAAAATTCAAAAAATACAAAACAAATTTTATCTCAAATAAATGCTCCTAGATCCCAAATAGAAAAAGTCGTAAAGTCCAACTTCCAAGTCAAATTCCCGCTCCGTATGAACTCCAAATTCACCAAACTCACTTTAAAATTTAAGTTAGAAAATTATCTATCCAACGGAAGTGGTTTCATTAAAATTGGATCTCGTTTGCAAAAGTTGGGTTTTGGGACCTAGATGTACATTGTATATTATGTATATATTTATTATTTTTTATTTTTCCTAATTATTAAAAATAAAAAAATTATGGTTGTGTTGTATTTTGATTACACTATTTTACTGTATTTTTCCGTTGTAAATATCCCTTATTAAAAATACATAAAAAATACATATTAAAAAAGCAAACAAAAAAATGGACATGTTGTATGTATTCCCTTGTAAATTCTCCACTATCTTTCCTTCTTTATATTGTTTTTTGTATTTAAAGTAGCCTACTCTATTTCACATTATTTATTTATTTACTTTTCATTCTCTACAATAACCACCAATTCAACACCATTATTCCACTATTTTTTCCAACTTTTCATTCAATTCCATTAATAATACAACCTCCCATTCAACTCCACCACCTTAATAACTTCTCATGTCTTCTCTTTATATACGTCCCATCCTCCTCAATTTGCAGTTGATCCATCTTTATGTGAGGAGAGCCTAGTTCCCAGAGTTGAATCAGTGACAGTGACGCAACCGCAGTCGAGCGACGACAACCCTCTCTTCAGTGAGATCCGTTGGTTTTTTGGCCAACATCGCAGCCACATCCGTGTGTTGCTCGATCTCATCACTCATCGGAGATTCGAGCAAAGACCGTGCTCTCGTGAGCACATCATAGGCACCCACGTTCATCTTAGGTAAGTTCCCTTTTTATGATTAGGCATAGTCATTATTTTTGCATTTTTTAGAAAATCATATCACCACCTACCCTCCATTTGTTCTACATAATCATCTTCACCACCACCATCATAGCATTATTTCCCACATTATTTACTCCCGATTTAAAGAAAATTTAAAAAATTATTAAAATTTAAAACAAAAAGTCTCATTACACCAGTTTTTTTAAATCAAAATAGAAAAAAATTTAAAAAATAAAAAAAAGAAAGAGGAGGGACTGCAGGCCAAGGACCGCCGCCCCTCCCCTTTCCTCTCCACCACCAAGCGGCACCGCCGCTTGCCACCGCCCCACTGCAGCAGTGCTGCCGCGTACGGCCAGCGCTCCCATCACCGCAGCCGTCATGCGCGGTCGGTGCCCCTGCCCTACCCGCTTGCCGCCGCCTCCACCGCGATCACCCCCTGCTGCCCGCGCCCTCCGCCGCGGGAAGCCGACGCTGTCCAAGCTGCGCCTCCCATTGCACCTCCACTGCGCCATCGGCGGTCCTGCAACGCAGCTGCGTGCGGTCGTGCCGCCGGTCCACCGCCTCCACCCCTTTTGGGTTGCCATCGTGTTCCCCAAGGAAGAAGAAGGTGACATTTTATTTTATATAGAAAATACTGTAAATACTTTATTTATAATTTCTGTAATTACAAATAGGTCCCTGTACATACTTTGTTGTATATATTGACTTCTGAAATTGCACTGATACCCCTGTGTTTGCATCTTAATTTGGACCTCAATTTTAAATCTTTTTATTCAATGAAAAATGGCATTGTGTTGAGCAACTAATTGTCCACACTATGGATATTTATTTGTATTTTTGTGAATTGTGGATAATTAATTAAATTTTCAGAATTGAAATTCTGCATATTTTACCCAAATTGAGCTCTTAAGTTTATATCTTACACACGGTTGCTCTACAAATTCCACAAAAATTAGTAATGATTCCTTGATATGTGATTGAGATACTATCATCCAAAGTGGAGTTATCATGTGCCTGAAATAAATTATAGAGTAAATTCATATTTGATTTTTAGTTAAATCCACAACCATCTTTTTTGCGAAATTTCAAGATTCTGGATGCCTATGAAAATACCTATTTGATATAATTCGCTCTTTTCCTAATTCCTTATTGTGGATTTATTAAAAATTATTTACTTGTTGTCATTCTGTTTTCATTAAGAAATCCCTCAAAAAAACCTATTTTGTTAAAAAATCCAAAAAAATATTGTAGTCTCATTTCATCATGTTTATGTTCCAGTAAACTTTTCATGATTTTTACTTACTGTTTGTGTGAAAAATAGCGAAAATACCCATAAAAAGTGTGCACTTTTCATTGTTGCATTTTAACCCTAAAAAATACAAAAAATGTGTCTTGCATTCATCACTAGATTAGGATTTTAGGAAAAATATAACTTGACTTAATTGGACTTATTCTCTATTCAAATTAATTTGGCTAAGTTGTATGCTTTCTTAGTGTTTTAATTCAGCCGCATTTGCATTTGCATTTGTTTTTACATTAAAAAATATATAAAAAAATGCATTTGGAAATTAAGATCTAAATTTTTGAGTTAAACCCGAAGTTGTTCCTTTGCCTCCATGAGTTCGACTCCGAACTTGTCCGGGAAATAAATTAAGCCGAGACACTCTTCATGGATATCTTCTCTCGGTTCTGACTGATTCGCTAAGTACACGTACTACAACGTGAACGAATTAATCATCGTATTTAGCGAGTCGTCAGATGGTGTCGTTGTTGGGGAGGCAAACGACTTAGGGATTAATTTAAAAATTTGGATTTAGATTTCACTTACTCGGGTAGTCTGACCCCGAGCCACCTTGTATTTAGTCAATTTAGTTTCAATTATTTCTCTTCATATTCTTGTATATATTTTGTTTTTATCTCTCTAATATAAATCTTATTTTCCTTGCGAGGGCTCAGTGGACTTGGAGTGCATCGGAAGTCGACGGACGCGACGCGTGCTGACTGCTGAAGCGCGAGTTCTTTTATCTTCGAGAGAATTTTATAAAAAAATTTGTAATTGTTTAGCTTCTTCTTTATAGCAGCTCTTTTTTGAGAGCTCGCGTATATAAAGAGACTTGGACATTATTTGTGGTGTGTCGAGGCTTGTTTCACTCTCCGGTGAGGGTGGGGCTCGACTTGAGTGGTGAACTAAGGATTAGGCACACGGTAGTATAGCATCAAATTTCTTTGTGCCCATCGTAATTTAGGCCATACATATCTTAGAAGATTCACATATCTTATAAGATTTAAAATGAGACACACGTAGACTTGTACTACTTAGCTCAAATCTAATAAATTCTTCCTCGCTAATAGTTTACTGATTAGGTGCGGTTCTCTCGATCTGCATGCATTTCATGTAATATTTATAAATTTAGTTTTGCATAATGCATGGAGAATGCTGGGATTCACTGTAAGTATACCTTCTTCAGAGCATGCATCATAGTTTCTTGTTTGCATTCTGATTTCCGATTCCCCTCTTGTTTTAAAACTTATGGTCAAAAGGAAATTGGGACTAAACGGTAAACATGCTTGTGTGTTCAAATAAATTTCAAGTCATAACCTAACTCTAAAATTGGGACTGAATTGAGCAGGTCGATTAAATAATTGGAATAAAAAGAACCACTGTTCTCGGGTGCATAAAGCCCTCATTGTTTGTTTTACTTGCAAGTGAGAGAGAGATGACCCTAAGATGGAGCCAAACCAGGATTTCTTACTTACTATTGGTTCTTTATTTTCAGGCGATTAACTACTTTTCAGTGAGGAATACAGGTAGCTGTATTTATACAGTCCGGACTTCCTTAGCAGAGTGGGTGTTTAGAGGGTGCTTTAGTCCTCAAGGAACGGTCTTCGGCTTGTACATAATCCTATACTAGCTTAAGTAGGTCAAACTAGTCGTAAGAACCGGGACAGTCTGTAGGAAAATAAGGGCACCTAATAGCTCGTTAATCTTCCTAAGATTGTATTTCTCACTAAGAAAAATTGACAAGATAATTTGATCGAACTCTTACGGCGATCACGTGTTGAGTTGGCAAAACTGAGGGTTTGAATTGTGTATATATTATGTGAGTTTACTCCGCACAATTACGTGCATCGTAGAACTAGTGCCTCATTGAATATAGTGTTCTAATCAATTCTTTTGACATCGAAGATGTCCGATTGGGGGGACATTTATTCGGACTTTGCGAATCTCCCGTTGAACCCTCCAAGAAGTACATCTTCACAGGTCCATGCGCAACGTTGACCAACCTGGACTCGTGACCCTCTTGAGCCCAGGATCAACCACTCTCCCGATGGTTACTCTCAAACCATTCCCTTTCTCTCTTCCCACCTCATCGAGGAAGACCTTTGCCTCGATGAGACTCCCTTGATTCATAAATCCTCTTCTAATCAAGAACACATTGCTCATTCAGGCCATAAAGAAGACACAAGAAAAATGCCTCGAAAGAAGAGAGACGATGAAGAAGAGAACCATGAAGACCCAATGAGAATGATACTTGCCAGATTAGCAGCATCTGAGCAGCAACACGCATTATTGAGAGCTCAGTTAGGATAGTTTAATGTTGGGGTCGAACCTCCAATGGATGTGGCATACAACCCTGGACAATGTCAGATTCGGAACTACTTGAGTCCGGCCGAACCCACTGTAGATTTTGAATTGAAACCGCATTTTCTGAACCTGCTGCCATACTTTGATGGGAATGCTTATGAGGAGCTATATGCATTCCTAAGGGACTTTTAGCTCATCTATGCTAACCTCAAGCATAATATTGTTAGCCAGGATTATATTTGGCTCAAAGCCCTTCCATTTGCCTTGGGTGGCAAAGCCGACTACTGGGTAAAGAACTTGGGAGTTACAGTCACCACTTATGCCCACTTCAATGACCGATTCTTAAAGAAGTTCTACCCACTGAGTAGAACTAACATGATGAGGACACACATTACGAGTTTTTCCCAATTACCCCACGAAGCCTTTTGTAATACTTGGGAAAGACTCAAGGACATCCCGTAGAAGTGTCCCTATCATGGATTAGATGACAACATCTTGGTCCAGTCGTTCTCTACTGGTCTCAACCCTGAGATGCATTGTTTAGTGAGCGATGCCTTTGGAGGCAGCTATACATCACGAGGAGCGTATACCGTCTGGAGTGTATTCGATAAGATTGTTGAAACTATCCGCTCACAGATGTCCAGCAGGACCTATACACCATCCCCCATTTCACTCTTATCTGGAGGGGGAAAATCACTTGTAGTCGATCTCTCTCAGGACGTGATCCCTAGCATGGGACTCCTTGCAGACAAGCTTACTGTAGTTGAGACAATAGACCTGAGAATTGATGAATTGGACCGAAGCGTCTCCAAGATTCCAAAACAAAATGAGGAGTTGACTAATAGGGTATCTAAGATAAAGATACCTACCGTGATTGCACCCTCTGCTCCCGTATACCGAGTTCACCATATTCAGGAGCAGTTGGTGTCAGGGAAACCCAAGCCGTGGGAGCAGGACCAATCCTACACCCACTCTTTCCAGCAGCCACCTCCTTTAGCAGAGACAGTTCAGGAGAATCCTCCATCGGTTTGGTAGGTGAATGGAGTATGGTATACTCAGGACCATGTCAGGTAGGGAAGTGGGAGACTAACAAACCTACCAGCGTCCCCCGACCTTTCATCACACCACATTCACCTCCACACCACCTCCTTCACAGCAGAGCCCTGGATTCCAGCCACCCCAGGAGTAGCAGCAACAGTACCAGCAGTATGGCTGACAGGGCCATTACCAGACGGGCCAACAGGGCCTGCAACCCCAGCAGCAGCAGTAGAGGTAGTACCCTAGTCAACTGGACTAGTCTTCCCGTTCTTCTTCCCAATCTTATCTACTTTCTTCTTCGTCTAGTCCCGTGGATATTCAGCAGCAGATACTCGACAAGCTACGTTCCTACAAGAACGAAATTCATGACTTACGGGTGGATGTCAACTGCCTGCTCTACCTCTATCCCAGCCCAAGTTCAGGCTAACCCCAATAGCCTGAACCGTTCTAGTTCCCAACACTTTGGTCAGGTATACTATTCATCATCTCCTAGATTTGAACATGAGATTCTTTTGTGTGACGAGGCTAACCACATGTCAATCGAGAGTGGAAGGACCGTGACCGTACCTTACCGGGAGAGAGATACGAGGAGAGGCATCTCTAGAGCTCTACCTGAGGAGTCTTCAGAGGACGAGGAGTAGAGGCATCATATTTCGGAGTCCCATCAGCACCATTTGAGGATACCTACTCAGGGAGCCGAGAGGAAGAGGAGCGCACGTATGCAGCATCGGCAACAGGGATACACTTCTGATTCTATGGAGGACCTTACATCTCCGGTTGTGGCGGATACCACTCCAGCTTCTATTCCACAACCTTTAGTAGATAGTTTTGATTTCGATCCCATGTTGCATCAAAATGATTCTTGTATGAAACACTCTGTTTCAGTTAATGCCAAGAATGATCTTTCATTTCATGATTCAGACTCTTCACCTTCTATTTCTCTAGCTTCAATTCCCTTCCCCCGTGCTCCTACGACAAGAAAGCGCATAAAAAAGATTAAGAAAGATGACCCCGATATGGCACGGTTTTGTAATGAAAATATCACTGTAAAGGTACCATTTGATGAATATGTGGCCAACCATCCTACATTCCAAAAATACCTTAAGGTGAGATGTACACCTACAAGGGTTATCAGGAAGAAAGACAACCGAAAAAAGACACATGTCTTATCAGTATCCACAACTTTTTATCTCAAGAATCAGACTTTGCCAAGGAAAAAGAGAGACATAGGTGCTCACTATGTGGAGAGTCATATTGACGACATTGCGTTTGCACGTACACTCTTAGATAATGGTTCTTCGATCAACTTACTTCCCTTAGCATTATATAAGAAATTGGAGTTGGGACCACTTTGCAAATCTAGAGCTTTACTCCAATTCGTTGATCATTCAGTGAAGAGACCTAAGGGAGAAGTGAAGAACATATTTATCTCATTTGAGGGGCAGAACAATCAGGTTGACTTCATATTCTTGGACATGGAGACCCCCAATCATTGGAGAGAATCTCAGATCATTCTCGGGCGGTCCTTCCTTAGGACCGCAGGCACAACTTTCGATTATGGTACGGGAATGATGAAGTTCCATTCTCCAGGCAGAGAGGTGAACCTTGAGATGAAGCAAACCAAGTGTCAGCGACCCGATTCTGAGAGTAGCACAAAGTACTCATCATCAGAGGCAGATTGCAAAGTGATTAGCACCGTTAAGATTTGGGGACATATTCCTTCAAGACAAAGCGAGACCCTTCATCTGGAGAGGACATAGTACATGATGCAGTTTTCCAGGTGTTGTTTGATCTTGTTAGATATGAATCTACCTATTCCTATGATGACGTAGAGATCTATCTGGATCTATCAGTTCCATCCTCTTCGGAACAATCATGGGACACCGATGACGAGTCAGACGTGGCTTTTATTGATTGTTTGGATATTTTTGACGATCTGAATCCCGATACTTCTGATTTAGTGGCGAGTACTACTCAGCTTAGCCCACCTTCATGCAGCACAGAATCAGATTCAGATTCAATTCAGCCAGATTTTCTTGATGATACCACACTGCCAGAACTGAAATCACTACCTCCTACACTCAAGTATTGCTTTCTTGCGGGACCCAAAGAGAGATATCTTGCCATCATTAGCTCAGGCTTGACTTTAGAACAGGAGTCTAGGTTGTTAGAAGTCTTAGAGAGGAACCGCTAAGCAATAGGCTGGACAGTGTCGGATCTCGTGGGGATCAACCCCGCTCTCTACTCGCACCACATTTTTACTAAGGATAATGTGAGACCTTCCCATGAGTTCCAAAGGAGACTTAACCCCAATATACGGGAAGTGGTTAAAAAAGAGATTGAGAAATGGTGCAAAGCAGGGTCTATATATCCTATTTCTGACTCCAAGTGGGAGGCCCCGCTTCATGTTGTCCCGAAGAAGTCGGGAATTCAGATGGTCACCAATGAGGAGGGGTAGAGATCGCGACACGAGTACCCATGTCATGGGGTGTCTGTGTTGACTACATGCGCCTGAATGCCACAACCAATAAAGATCACTTTCCCTTGTCGTTTATTGATCAGATCTTGGAGAGACTCGCAGGGAAAGAGTTCTTCTGTTTACTTGATGGGTACTCAGGCTACAACCACGTGGCCATAGCCCCTGAGGACCAGTAAAAGACCACATTCACAAGTCCATTCGGTACTTATGCTTTCAGGTGCATGCCATTCGATCTCTGTAGTGCCCCGGGCACATTTCAGCGGTGCATGATAGCCATATTTGCCGAGATGGTGGGAGATTTCCTGGAAGTGTTCATAGATGACTTCTCGGTGCATGGTTATTCTTTTGATACATGTTTAGCACACTTAGACCGAGTCCTCACGAGGTGTAGAGAGATGAATCTGGTACTCTCTTGGTAGAAGAGTCACTTTATGGTGACAAAGGGTATCGTGTTGCGGCATGCCATCTCCAAAAGGAGAACGGAGGTTGACCCTGTCAAGGTGGAGGTGATCGAGAAACTCGATCCACCTACCAATGTGAAGTCAGTGTGGTCATTCTTAGGGCATGTTGGATTCTATAGAAGATTCATTAAGGATTTTTCAAAGATCGCCCACCCACTGTCTGAGCTCTTAGGGAAAGACACGGAGTTCGTTGTAGATCACAAGTGTCTAGAGGCCTTTGAGCTCTTGAAGAGGAAGATTTGTGCCTCGCCTATCCTACAAGCTCCTGACTGGTCTCTCCCCTTTGAGATCATGACTGACCCTTCAGATTTCGCTATAGGAGCTGTGTTAGGACAATGGCGAGAAGGGATTTTGTTTGCGATCCATTACGTGAGCAAAGTATTAGATCCTACACAGAAGAATTATACAGTGACTAAAAAGGAAATGCTCGCGGTAGTATGGGCCCTCGAGAAGTTCAGATCATATATTTTGGTCTCTAAGGTGACAATTTATACATATCGCATATCCATTCGATACTTAATGGAAAAGAAGGACGCAAAGGCCCATCTTCTTCGGTGTATTTTACTCCTCCAGGAATTTGATTTTAAGATAAAAGATAAACCTGGAGTGAAGAATGTTGTGGCTGATCACCTTTCTCGGATTGAACTTAAGGATTCTCCTGATTATGAGCAAATTAGAGAGACCTTCCCAGATGAGTCAATTTGTATTATTGACTCACTCCTGTGGTATGCCAACATGGTGAACTATCTTGTCTCCATGTAGATTCCCCATGGTTGGACTATGAGCAGCACTGATCGACTGAAGTCTGATTCGAGGAGATACTATTTGGACGATCCTTTCCTTTTCTTCGAAGGATCGGATTGTATTTGGAGAAGGTGTATTCCTCAGGAGGAATACCAGAGTGTCCTCACATATTGTCACTCACTTGAGGTTGGAGGACACCATTAGGGAAAGAGAACCACTTACAAAGTACTTCAGTGTGTATTGTAATCTCCAACCTTGTTTAAAGATGCTATTGATTTTGTACGGTCGTGCGCGATCGGTCAAAGGATGGGAGGGACAGTTGGACAGAGAGATGAGATGCCCATGAAACCGATAATTATTTGTGATGTTTTTGATGCATGGGGCATAGATTTTGTGGGTCCTTTTCCCAACAGCCAAGGACATGAGTACATTTTGTTGGTGGCTGATTATTTATCCAGGAGGGTGGAGGCTATCTCAACCAAACCGCAGACAGCAAGACTGTATATAAGTTTGTGAGAGACCATATCATTGCTAGGTTCGCGGTGCCAAAAGTTTTGATATCTGAACAGAGATATGATATCTTTAGCTAAGGACTATGGATTTGAGCATAGAGTTACTAGTTCTTACCACCCATAACGGCATGGCAGAGGTTTCGAACAGAGAGGTGAAGAGTATTTTGCAGAAATTGGTTCGTCCCGATAGGAAGAACTGGTCTCAGCTCTTGGACCAAGTTCTGGGGGCCTATAGGACAACCTACAAGGCACCATTGGGTACTTAACCATTTAGAATGATCTATGGAAAGCCATGCCATTTTTTCTGCATAATCAATTCATAAATCCGAATGGGCAATTAGGAAGATTAATTGGAGTTGTCACCTATGGAAGCTTTGTTGAGACTTGAACTTGAACGAGCTCGTGGAAATCTGAAATAGGGCATATGACAACAGTTTGATTTATAAGGACAAAGTAAAGAGATGGCATGATCAACATATTTGGTGCGAAGACTTTGTCTCTGGACAAAAGGTATGGTTGTTCAATGCCAGGTTAAAGATGTTCCATGGGAAGCTCAAATCTAAATGGATGGGTCCCTTTATTGTTAAGAAAGTGCACGAGAATGGAAGTGTAAAGATAGTTGATCTCATAGATGGTGCACAGTCTCATGTGGTAAATGGACAACTGTTGAAGCATTCTGTTGATTCAAAAGAGCAGTTAGTCCAAGTCGAGGTCATCAACATCATGCAGAGTGAGCACAGAGCAGATACATCATATTACTCGTCATGAAGATGCATCATCAATATTCAACATCTTAAAAGATTCATTGTTCTTGAACATTCTCCCTTCTTTGTATATTCTCCAAATCACATCGGTTCTCACACTTACTCTTGTCCTATACTTAGGCTGACCAGAGCCTAAGTATAGGGGGAACTGATGCCCTCCATGTGTATATACTCATCCATTTCTCCTCTTGACCTCGTCCGCCCCATTTTTACTCTTCTTCTACACTTAGGCTGACCAGAGCCTAAGTATAGGGGCGCGGATCGACTTCTATACTATTTATTATTTTAGCCATCCTACGCTAAGCACGAGCTATGTGTTTTTCTCACTTCTTGTGCTCTGAGGACATAACACATGCTAAGTATAGGGGGGCGTGCATATATTACATATATACTTTACCCATAGCTTGTACTTCCACGTATTTTTGTATATATTGTACAATAATTATGGGGTGGGTAAAAAAATAATAAGAAAAAAACTTAAAAACGTAGAATTTTTTCAAAAAAAACTCTTGAAAAAACTTTTCAAAAAATTTGATTTTTCCCTTATTTACCTTAATTTTTATCTTCAAAAAAAATCCTTTCTTATTAACTTATCTTTTTCAAAAAAACAACACTTTTGAAAAAAAAAGCAAAAAAAAAATAAAAACCTTTTCAGAAAAAACTTTCTTCTTTTCCTTTACTTTTAAAAAAAAACTCTTGAAAAAAAACCTTTTCTAAAACTTTAAAAAAATCATCAAAAAAACTAACTAATAAGTTGGTTTAGTCCCTGACACTTACTCTTTCACACAAGACTAATGATGTTCAAGAACACTTGGTTTATGAGGTCTTGAGATTTTGAGTTAACCAGCCTTAGTCATTAGGGTCCTTGGACTTAATTATTCACATTTCCCTAGTTTGAACGATTTGTGCGCTATATTGCATGTTTAGTCTCTACCTTAAGAATATGATCAGCACCTTACATACGCGACTGCAGTTATGATGAGATGAGTTGAAATTTCACTTGAGGAACTGATATGAGGGATTTGAGTTTGGAATTGATTTGATGATGCTCGAGGATGGGATAAAATCAATGAAGTCTTCATGAGACCTGAGTGTCAGCATCTTTAACCAGTATGAGAACATGGTTCTTATACTATCTCTTAACATTTACCTATGTGCCAGGGTGTGATAAAATAAAAAAATTTTGATCATTGTACGCTAACTCTTGGTAAAAGCAGTAGAGCTAGCCAAAAATACTACAAAGCAATGAAATGTTAAAGAAAAGCTCTCATACCATAAAGTCAATTATCAAAAGAGCTTCCACCAAAGGCGAGCGCTCCCAACCATTTCAAAGTGTCCACTTGGACCACCACTGTTAGGACCAGGAGTGGGGCTTGCACCAAAAAAGGGCTCTGCATCGTAAATGCTACAAGTCCGGGTGTAAAGGTATAATAGATAATAAAAAAAGACACAACCCGGTGTATTCCCAGGAAAACAAGTGCAGGCGGCTCCAACTTCTCTTGACGGACGCACTGATCAACACCAAAAATATGCGTTGTGTAATAAGGCACTTGAGAGGATCCTTGTTCCAATGAGAGTGAGAGAAGAAATGACACAATCCTATGCCCTCCATCAACTGGCCTTCCATCTACACTTTTAAGTCTGACAACTAAAGAGACGGTGGATTGGATGCAAGAAATGGTTTATTCCCTAGTGTTGAAGATCGGGTCCTTAGGAGAGTCTCTTGGACTGGAACCTTGCGTGACGTTGTGACTCTACTATTGTAACTGCGGTCAAAACTTAAAGTCATATCCCTACTGTATATGTATACAAAGAGAGTCTAATGATTACGAAAATTGGATACCTTTCTACTAGAGCTTGGTTCAGCTTAGAATTTAGGATCTCTAAAATCGAAAGTTCTTGAACGGAGCAAGTCTTCTATTCACATGCACAGTCAGGAGTTAATCCAACTTATTCATTCTTTATTTTCTCAAGGACTAGCAAAGTTTAAGTATAGGGGATGATGAATCCACGATTCATCATCTCAATATCTTGATCTTAGCAAAATCTCTAAGTAAAATCCCAGAAAAATGTCCATAAAATGAGTAAATTAAGAAAATAACTCTTGTAAATAAAATACACTAATTATTGTATATTAGATTGTACAAAATAAATTTCCCATAGAAAGCCACAAAAATAAAGGGGTTTTATACCTATAAATAACCCAAAAAATCATGTATTTTTAATAATTTCATTTCAACTCCTTTTTGGCAATTCTTTCTCTAGCTTAATCATAACAATGTATATAAAAATACAAAACAAATTTTACCTCAAATAAATGCTCCTAGATCCCAAACAGAAAAAGCCGTAAAGTCCGATTTCCAAGTCAAATTCCCGCTGAGGAGCTCATTTGCAAAAAGCCGTAAGTGAGAAAATTATCTATCCAACTGAAGTGGTTTCATTAAAATCGGAGCTCATTTGCAAAAGTTGGGTTTCATGCCCTACATGAACATTGTATATTATGTATATATTTATTCTTTTTTTTATCTTCCCTAATTATTAAAAATAAAAAAATTATGGTTGTGTTGTATTTTGATTATATTCTTTTCCTGTATTTTTCTGTTGTAAATATCTCTTCTTAAAAAGACAAAAAAATACATATTCGAAAAGCAAACAAAAAAAATGTACATGTTGTTTGTATTCCCTTGTAAATTCTCCAATTTTTTTCCTTCTTTATATTCTTTGTTGTATTTAAAGTAGAATACTTTATTTCACTTTATTTATTTATTTAATTTTCATTCTCTACAATAACCACCAATTCAACTCCATTATTCCACTATGTTTTCCAACTTCCCATTCAACTCCATTAATAATACAACCTCCCATTCAACTCAACCACCTTAAAAACTTCTCATGTCTTCTCTTTATATACATCCCATCCTCCTCAATTTGCACTTGATCCATCTTTATGTGAGGAAAGCCTAGTTCCCAGAGTTGAATCGGTAACAATGACGCAACCGCGGTCGAGGGACGACAACCCTCTCTCCGGTGAGATTCGTTGGTTTTTTGGCCAACATCGCAGCCACATCCGTACGTTGCTCAAGCACATCACTCTCCGATGATTTGAGCAAAGACCGTGCTCTCATGAGCACATCATAGGCGCCCACGTTCATCGTAGGCAAGTTCCTTTTTTTATAATTAGGCATTGTCGTTATTTTTGCATTTTTTAGCACATCATATCACCACCCACCCTTCGTTTGTTCTACATAATCATCTTCACCACCACCATCATAGCATTTTTTCTGACATTATTTACTCACTATTTAAAGAAAATTTAAAAAATTATTAAAATTTAAAACAAAAAATTCTCATTACAACAGTTTTTTAAATCAAAACAATAAAAAATAAAAAAATTAAAAATAAAGAAAGAGGAGGAGCCGCAGGCCAAGGCCCGCCGCCCCTCCCCTTTCCTCTCAACCACCAAGCAGCGTCGCCGCTTGCCGCTGCCCCACTGCAGCAGCACCGCCACGCGCAGCCATCACTCCTGTCGCCGCAGCCGCTGTGCGCGGTCGGTCCGCCGCCTCCACCCCTTTTGGGTTGCCATTGTGTTCCCCAAGTAAGAAGAAGGTGACTTTTTTTATTGAAAAAATTGTAAATGTTTTATTTATAGTTTCTGTAATTACAAAGAGGTCCCTGTACATACTTTGTTGTATATCTTGTTTTCTGAAATTGCACAGATACCCCTATGTTCGCATCTTAATTTGGACATCAATTTTACATCTTTTTATTCAATGAAAAATTGCAATGTGTTGAGCAACTAATTGTCTACATTATGGATATTTATTTGTATTTTTTCGAGTTATGGATAATTAATTAAAATTGTTGAATTGAAATTCTGCATATTTTACCGAAATTGAGCTCTTAAATTTATATCTCACACACGATTGCTCTACAAATTCCACAAAAAATAGTAATGATGCCTTGATATGTGATTGAGATACTATCCAAATTTCATCCAAAATGGAGTTATCTTGTGCCTGAAATAAATCATAGAGTGAAATTCATATTTGATTTTTAATTAAATCCACATACATCTTTTTTGTGACTGATTATTCATTTTGGTGATCTTATTTTTCTTGTTGACTGAGTGTGAGATTCGGGTCGTAACGACCTTTGTTTTTACCTTTACCCGGATTTTGTGTGATTTTTCGGTCATCAGAATGGCGCCGTTGTGGGGAGCAGGGCTTAGTAGTCGCTTTTATTTTCGCGGATTTTTTTCGTGGCTTTTTGTCCATAGTTGTATATATATTTTTCTTCTGAATTTATTTGCATATTTTTATAATAACTATATATGATACACTCTTGTTCGTTTTCTTGCGAGGGCTGAAGGACCGAGACAGCTTTTCGGAAGCTAACGCAACCGCGGGAATCGGAGGCGGCTCTTTTCTGCATAGAGCCGCAGGAGAGTGCGAGGTGCCGAGCAAGTGTATGGGAGTCGCAAATAACCACAGATAGTTGTAGTTTAGCGTAGCTTAGATTAGTTTATTTTCTTGCTGAACTATTATTGTAATAATACAGGAACAGACACTTGGACTCTATCGGTGATATCGGGGTCCGTTTCGCTGAGCACTGGTGTGCTCGGGGGACCTCATCATGGTTTTTCATCAGTTTTGGGCGGTTTTGGCCTTAGCTTAGGATTTTATCTTGATTATGACGTATTGATTAGGACCTAATACCTAATTATTTGCCTGCTCCTATTAGATCGTAATTATTTGCCTTGAGGAGTCACATACAACGCGTGCATGATCCGTTGTAGCGGACATCGAGTGGCTTCCAAGATAGGACTCCGGACTTAGGTTTGAGTACCCGACTACTGTTCTTCTCGTCTAGAATTTCTCTATCTAAGGTCGGTTTCTCATGCACCATATAGGTAGTTTATTTTCTACATTTACATTTATGCGCGGACCACTTTGCATGTAGACTGTTGGAGTCAGGTATGCATCTCCTACTCCGCATGCATCATTAATTTCATTGCGCATCGGCTTTTTCATCTTCTCCACCTACTTTAAGACTTAAATAATCAGGAGAACCGAAAATTTCATAAAGCGTTGTTTGCTTGGAAAACACATAAATAAAAGAAAAGCTATAAAATTGGGACTGCTAAACACACTAGACTCTAAAACACACCTCACCTAAAAATTTATCTTGGGGAGTGCAACCCCCTCCTTGTTTGGTTTGGATGAGCGAGAGAGAGACCCGTACACTCGGCTAGAACCATATCCGATCTCTTATCATACTACCGACCTTTTATACGGGACAGTCTGTTGGGTGGATTGGATTCCCATCACCGCCCGTAACCGCTCCGATAGACTGAACTGATCACCTAAATAAAATTGACAAGATAATTGACCGAACCTTTACGGTCTTCAGCTCTGCGTTGCATAGGTGAATCGGGGGTTTGTTTGCTCATCTTGTGTGTTTCAATATCTCATCCTCCTGACTCGCCAGATCAAGAAGATGTGCAGGAGGTCTCTTAGGCAGCCTCTGGCTGCACCGCTTTTCAGCACTCCAGCCCATTCATCTAAGTTGGTTCGTAAGAGCCGAGACCCGCTCTCTGAACCCGAGTTCATTTTCGCTCTGTTCCCCCTTGACCACCCTTCTACCAGTCCTGAGATACCAGTGCTAGAGCAGAGAGAGCAGTAGTCAACTAATTTATGGGCACCTTAGTTTGGGTCTTCTGCCTTTGCAGAGACCATGGCCAACATTGAGGAGCGCACTGAGGGTACGAGAGTAGAGACTACGAAATATGTATTAGACCAAGGTACGATCAACAACACCCTGTTAGCTTCCCTTGAGACGATGCATCGGCATATATGGGAATATGGAGCTTTCATGGTGCAGATGAGGAGAGAGATGGAGAGGCTGAGGACAGAGCGATATCAGCCTAGAGCCATAAGAGCGGGAGACCCAGATCAACAGGAGGAGCCAGTCCAACCGACGCTAGCCAGACCGATGAGGGAGTTGCACAACCCCCAATCAATGCTCACATACTGGTGGATTGTTCTTCCAGCAATCGTGGGGGACTTTATGTTCCCCCCGCAGACAATTCAGCTTCTTCCCCGTTTCCACGGGCTCGCCACTGAAGAGCCCCATCTTCATCTCCAGGAGTTTGAGATGATTTGCAGCCCCGTCTCAGGTCATAGGAAGACACCGACAGCAGCAGCAGTTCGTCTCAGCCCTCCGCCTAGTACAGACAGGTCCACCACGTTTAGGCGAAGCCCTACCAGCCGTAGCAGTACCTCTAGTCACCACCATCTCAGGACAGCCAGATGGTGGTGTATCAGCTGGACTAGCCCCTGGCAGTACTCACCCCACCTACCTAGGAGCAGGAGCCATTGATGGATGTCAACGGGATTTGGTATGACCGACCCTAGCGTGGTATCCGACAACACCATTGCGGATTCCGCTGGTCGGCCAGAGGCACATGTTCCTAGCAGCAGCCTCCAGTTCAGAGTGGCCAGTACAGCCAACAGCGAGAGACTCACAAGTAGCCCCATCCCCCACTACAGCGGCAGTAGTTATCCTACCACCAGCAGTATGGTCCTCGTCCCTATCAGCATGGACAGCCTTGAAGGTGAAAGAAGCCTCAACAGCAGTATCATCCACAATACCCCTCTCACCCTCACCAGCAGCAACAACCTCATTACCAGCGAGGCCACCCGTCAGGTTCTCATGGGTCGACCTATGAGAACCCCACACTTGATAATCTAGACTGCCTCATGTTCGAGCAGCAGGCTACCTTTCGATGGGAGATGAGGGAGATTGTGAGAGGGAAGGCCGCCATCCCTGCCCAGATCGAGCCAAACCCGAACAACCTAAAGAGGAAGTCTGAGCAAGTAGAGTTCACTGAGATTACCACTCCTAGTGCTTCACTTGGCGATATGTCTGCATACATGTTTGATTCTGATTTTGTTACACATAGGAGCGGTAGGATGCCAGCAGGCGGCACCTCATCTAAGAGACAATTCCACGCCACTTCAGGAGCGCCAGACGAGGAGGAGAGCGGTGATGATACCGCTAGAGATGATGACGGTGGTGCTGACGCCACCATGGATGTTGATCCCACCGACGGTACTGAGGTCGTCGCTTCACCAGATGGAGGAGGTGGTACTGACGCCACCATTTTTAGCTGAGCACGGTACTGACGTCGTAAGTCTAGATGACGAGGGTGGTACTAAGGCCACCATTTTCAGCTGCTAGTCCTGTTGTTTTTGCTTCTGTACATGTATCTCAGGACATTTCTGCAAATCAAGGAAAGGGTTTGTTGTTTTCGGATCCACTTGTATTGAATAATGATGTTTGTGAGGATTCTGTTGTACATAAGAATTCCAGACCTCTCCTAGTCCTTCATTTGAGAAGGACCCAGTAGTCTCCTTTCCTCGAGCACTCCACTTGGCAAAGCGGCAAAAAAAAATCATAAAAAGAACCACAGATAGAGTTCAACTAGCAGATGTTGGATAGATTTCACATACAACTGACTCTACAGGAGGCCTTGGAGCACATACCTCTCTTCCTGAGATCACTCAAAGACAGGACCGCAGTTAGGAGGAAGAGGCGGAACCACCAATCAGAGATCCATGTGCTTACTCGCGCCACTTGCTTTGCGATTCAGAATCGTCTGCTAGCCAAGAGGCCATATGCAGGAGCCCCGTATGTCAGATTCCATATTCATGAGCAGAGGTTCGATCACACTCTATTAGACAGCAGCTCTTCGATCAACCTACTTCCGGCATCCCTTCTCGATTGCTT
Organism: Ottelia alismoides; assembly: GCA_037367405.1. Lineage (NCBI taxonomy): Eukaryota > Viridiplantae > Streptophyta > Magnoliopsida > Alismatales > Hydrocharitaceae > Ottelia > Ottelia alismoides. The sequence goes on from JAZKJV010004753.1 coordinate 633,347, forward strand.
CGAGTTGGGCCCTCTATGACAGAGTAGGACGGTCCTTCAGTTTGCTGATCGATTTCTCAAGAGGCCTAAGGGGTTGTTGAAGGACATCACCATCACAATTCGAGTCCTGAAATTCCCCATGGACTTCGTTGTGTTGGCCATGGAGATCCATGAGTTCGTGACCGATATCCCCATCATTTTAGGACGCTCGTTCTTGGCCACAGCCAAGGCAGTGTCCGACCATGATAGCGGGAAGATGTACTTTCGCGTCAAGGGCAAGAGTATACAAATAGAGATGGTCGAGGAGAATAGAGCTATAGATTCAGCTTGCTCGGAGCCGAATTTAGATTCAGAGAAGATGACAGAGGTAGGGCGAGACATCCACCAGGACTACAATTTTGTGATCACAGATGACGAGGCAGCTTAGGCAGACCCAGTAGCACCAGCCATCCTCTCACCTTTAGAGTTTGCTGATGCACAGATGATAGCAGAGGAGAGCTTGGAGAGCGCATTCCTGGTCCAGGATACATCTCAGGCAACAAAGCCGGCTCCCGATCGTGAGGAAGTTTTCTCTTGTGATTCTAATACAGATCCCTCTGAATCAGATTTAGACTGGGTAGAGTTTAATGATTTGATACCTTGTCTGACTTCCATAGAGCCTACAAATAGGGAGGAGGCTGATAAAGTACATAGCATAGACACACTAGCAGAGCAACCTTTGTCAGATTCAGATTGTGAACGAGGGTCTTCATTCTTCCATGTAGATTTGGCCGCATTCACTCAGACTTTTTAGAGGCCAAATCCACCAGCACCATGTTGTCTAGAGCTGAAGCCACTACCATCATCGCTGAAGTATAGGTTCCTTGCGGGTGAGCATGAGATGTACCCAGTCATTATCTCCGCTAATTTGACTGGAGAGCAGGAATCCTGTCTGATGGGGGTTCTTGAAATGAACTGCAAGGCGATAGGATGGAGTATAGCTGATCTCAAGGGGATGAGTCCGACCTTGTGCTCCCACCATATCTATCTCGAGGAGGACGCGAAGCCGTCGCGTGAGTTCCAGCAGTGGCTAGACTCGAACCTTCGAGATGTTGTCATGAAGGAGATCTCGAAATGGTGGAGCGCCGATTTTATCTACCCCATCTCCGAATCCAAATGGGTCAGTCTATTACATGTGGTGCCCAAGAAGACGGGCATCACCACAGTTGTCAGTGAGTTTGGAGAGGAGATCGCTACCCGGGTACCCACTTCTTAGCAGGTCTGTGTAGACTACAGACGATTGAACCAGGTCACTAGGAAGGATCATTTCCTACTACCTTTATTGATTAGATTATAGAGAGGCTAGTAGGGAAGAGCCATGACTGTTTCTTGGATGGGTACTCAGGATATAATCAGGTGGCCATTGCGCCCGAGGACCCCACCTTCACCTGTCCCTTCGAGACATATGATTTCAGACGCATGCCATTTGGATTGTGCAACGCTCCAATGACATTCCAGAGGTGCATGCTGACCATCGTTTCGGACATGGCGGTGGAGTGCTTGGAGGTCTTCAAGGATGATTTTTTGGTCTAGCGTGACGGATTCGATTCTTGTCTTGACTGCCTAGACCACATCCTCCAACGATGCATAGAGGTTCACCTTGTGTTGTCTTGGGAGAAGAGTCCCTTCATGGTGACTCAAGGGATGGTGCTTGGCCATATCATCTCCAACAGTGGCATGGAGGTTGATCCGGCCAAGCTGGATGTCATTAGAAAACTCAATCCACCGTCCAACTAGTGGCAGTTACGGTATTTTCTGGGGCACGTCGGTTTCTACCGGTGCTTCATTCATGATTTCAGCAGGATTTCCTGATCGTTGACAGATCTACTGACAAAAGACACTGAGTTCCTTGTTGATGTTAAGTGTCTAGCGTAATTTGAGACTCTCAAGTGTCATGTTGTAGAGGCTCATTTTCTCTAGCCGCATGATTGGTCTCTCCCATTCGAGATCATGATAGATGCCTCCGATTTTGACGTGGGGGTCGTGCTGGGACAGAGGATGGATGGAGTCCCCTTTTATATTCACTACGCTACCTGTACTTTGGATGTTGCTTAGCATAACTACACCATCACAGAGAAGGAGATGCTAGCCATAGTTTTCGCCCTAGATAAGTTCAGATCTTACATCATTGGATCTAGAGTGACCATCTATACTGATCATACTGCCATCAGGTACCTTATGGCAAAGAAGGATGCCAAAGCCAGATTGAACAGATAGATCCCTCTACTCCTGGAGTTTGATACAGAGATTAAGGATAAGAATGAAGTCAAGATTGTGGTGGCGGATCATGTTTCCTGATTGGAGTATCTTGAGGATTCTGAGCAGACTGAGCCTATATGTGAGACCTTCCCAGATGAGAGGATCCTTGCTATCGCCTCTCTCCCATGATATGCCCGAAATTGTGAACTATCTTGTCGCCAAGAAAGTTCCACAAGATTGGTCCATGCAGAAACATGAGACCTTCCTCGCGAAGGCCAAGTTTTACCATTGGGAGGATTCCGTCCTTTATCATGCAGGAGGGGATAGCATCTGGCATCGGTGCATTCCTCAGGAGGAGTACCATAGCGTCCTCACTTACTGCCACAAGCTTAAGGCATGAGGACAACACTCTAAGAGGAGAACAACACAGAAAGTGATCCGATCCTGCCTATGGTGGCCTACTCTCTTCAAGGACTCTGATGAGTTCCTGAAGAGGTGTACTAACTGTCAAAGGCTGGGCACTTGTGGACAGCGTGATATGATGCCGATGTAGCCCATCACTTATGTGAGGTTTTTGACTCATGGGGCATTGATTTCATGGGTCCATTCCCTAAGAGTCAGGGATTCGAGTACATTTTGTTTGCCGTTGATTACGTGAGTCGTTGGGTTGAGGCCATCTCTGCCCGAATAGTAGATGCTAGGACTGTTTGCCAATTTTTGAGGAAGAATATCATTTACGGTTCGGGGTACCTCGAGTGTTAATTTATGACGGGGGGTCTCATTTCGTCAACGACAAGGTAAAGGCCCTTGCTAGCGAGTTCAACATAGACCATCGAGTAGCCACTCCATACCACCCTCAGATGAATGGTCTTGCTGAAGTGTCGAATAGGGAGATCAAGACTATATTGCAGAAGGTTGTCTACCCTGACCGAAAGGATTGGTCACAGCTTTTGGACTCGATCTTGTGGGCATATAGGACGTCCTTCAAGACTCCTTTGGGTACATCTCCCTTTTGTCTCGTTTATGGCAAGCCCTACCATTTACTTGTTGAGCTGAGACATAGGTCACTTTGGGCAGTCACCGATATACTTATGGATCTAGTGAGTGTAGGAGATCATAGGAGGGCAGAGATAGTAGCCGTGGAGGAACTTCGTGATACAGCCTTTTTGAGCAGCCTACAGTGTAAGGAGAGAGTAAAGGAGTGACATGATTCTCATATCAGTCACATGCAGTTTGAGCCAGGACAGAGAGTATGGTTATTTGATGCTAGGCTTCGTTTATTTCCAGGGAAGCTACAAAGCAAATGGAAGGGACCCTATCTGGTCCGAAAGGTGCATGGCAATGGGAGTATTGATATATCTGAGTTTTCTTTTGATGCTACCTTTCGTGTGAATGGTCAGCGGCTCAAACCATATCTAGATCACGAGCCGCTCGTCGTTGACGTTTCCCCTATTCACTTTGCGTGAGATGTGGTTTCTTGACTCACATCTATTGCATCTCACGCCTGATTATCACTATTCTTCCGACTTGTATAGATCCAGTTGTCCATATCACTCTATTCTTTAGTCCCATTCCCCAGCTTTATCTCCTGATTATGCTATACTTAGGGTGTACTTTACCCTATGTATAGGGGGTAAAGGACTCTTGGGTATTCTATTGATTCTTTCTACCTATGTTTTGCTGCCTATACATAGGGTTATTTTACCCTAAGTATAGAGCGGGTAGACCCTATACATCCTTCCACTCGGATTTCCCTTCATGTACAACTTACTATACTTAGGATTACTTGATCCTAAGTATATGGGGAAACACTGAGTCCTCTTCATTTTATTCTTTCATTCGTCTTTGTATATACCATTCCTTTTCACATCCCTATACTAAGCACGAGTTGTGCCTCCTTCATCGCTCTTGATCACTCTAAGGACATCGTTCGAGATAAGTATAGGGGGTATCGTATATATTTCTTTAGCCATAACTTGTACTTTGTGTGACTGTGTTAATAAATAAAATGGCTAAAAATCCATAAAATTCAAAAATTTTCCCTTGTACATAAAATTCTTCTTGCATATACCTATCTATTTATAAAAATTATTTTTGTACAAATGATTGTAAAAATTATTTGTGTAAATAGTTTATAAATATTTTCATATCAAAATTATGTATATAGTACAAAATTTTTGTAAAATGTTTGAAAAACAAAATGTTTTCAAAAACCTTGCGTAAATTTTTGTAAATATTTTGCAAAAATTTGCATTCATGTACATCCATGTTTTCAAACATTTTTCAAAATTTTTGCACATTTGTAAAGAAATGTAAAAATTTGCATCTTTTGTAAATACTTGTACAGTTTTTCCAAATCATGGTTGACATTTAAACTGGCCTGGAAATAAAATGGAAAATGGAGCTTGATTAAGACCTTAATCCATCTAATTCTAAGAGGAACCTTATAAGGCTTAGGATTAAGACTTTTCAGGTCCATTGGGACTTAATTCTTTTAGTCCACTAGGCTATGAGCATATGTCATCTTGATGAGCCTAAGTAGAGCACTTAATAACGCACACATGACTCTCAGAGACAATGGCTTTACTTGAACCAACACTTTACACATAGCTCTCCACGGATGAGGTGGTGAGGAGGCAGTTTCCTTTGGCTTGGGGTAACATATGAGGGTAGTACTTCTAGACGGAACCTCTCTTCTTCTTATATTGAAGGAAGTGCGTCTCAACTTACTCTGGTGGTGATGAAGTCGAAAGACATGAGTTGTAGGCTGCCATAAAGCTTCAAAAGAGGGATAGTCTATTGGCTCAAGAGGAAAAACTCCTTATGTATATATGTTGCACCATGTAGATATGTTGTACATATGCACATCAAAAAAAATGTGTAAAGAATTAAAACTCCAAAAAAGAGGTGGGTCTGATTGAAAATGAAATACCCACAGGAGTGTATATAGTCAAATAAAGCAAAGCTAATGTTACACATGACCATCTCATGAAGCTTGCAACGGAGACTCAGCTACACTGGTTAGAGCTCCCAAGGATACATGGCTACACTGGTCATGGTCCATTCTCTTCTTCCCCCTCTTCCTGAGCCGGTTGCACTTGAACATAGAAGGTAATACCCCGCTCCTCGAGGAAAGAGTTGCTAGACTGAGGCATTAGAGTTACCTTGTCGAGGGAGGTTGTTTCTTTATCATTTCTGAGATGGGGAGCTATATATCACTTACACAATACAAGGAAGGATTCATAGTAATCAGAGTTTGTGTATGTAGACTTGTTCTGATCTGGTTTATCGAGGAGTCTTGACCATAGATTAGTGGAACGTAGAGGCTGTTAAGTTTTAAGCTTAAGTCCAAGTAAGGTTCCGACAAATTAATAATCCAAAAATCTGACTGAGTTCCATATTTCATTTTAATGAACGAAAGTTTAATAATCAACATTGATTTCCCATCTTTTCCTTTTTCTTTCTCTTTTTTGCACTTCTTTTTCAAATAAGTGTTTGCTAAGGGACTAGCAAAAGTAAAGTATAGGGGGTGATGAATCCCCATTCATCACTCTTTATTCCTTTATTTTAGCTAAAAATCTTTGCAAGACACCATGTAATTATTTGTAAATGTAATAAATTGTCAACTTCCATGCTTTGTGTAAATAATAATAATTAACATGTTTTTTGTGCAAAAATAAAGGAAAAAAGAAATAAAGAAAAATAGGGAAATATTTAGAATAAATATTGAGTGACCCGAGACCATGGGAGGACCAATCATTGGCCTGACCGCAAAATAAAACAAGTAGAGAGAGATAGGGACATTCATCTATGTACATATATTCCCCCTTTTATGTATATATTTTATTTTTCATCAAATAAAAATATTTACGTGTTCCTCTTAATTTTTATATATTTATAAAATAAAATAAAAGGAGAAAAATAATATAAAAACAAAAATAAATTCTCTCTCTCCTCCTTGTATATACTATGTATATATGTACATATACATATTTATTTTACCCATGTAAATACACAATAAAAATCAAATAAAATTAATTTGTATTCCACATTTAAAGTTGTAAATAAATAAAATATAAAATAGGGGTAATTGTACAAAAAGAAATTAACAGAAATGAAAATAAAAATAAAAAATACCTAGGTATTTGTACCTATATATAATAATACATTATTTATATACATTAAATTATTTTTCAAAAAAATAAATAAAAATCACTAAAAAATTTGAAAAATAGGAAATAGTTTTATTTAGACAATATTTTGAAATAAAATCATTTATTATTTTTAAATCAATTTGCAAATAATTTCAAAATGGAATTTTCTGATTGGTCCACGGGGGAGGGTTGACCCCCGTCAACTCCCCCCCTAGGACCACCTCTCTGCGGATCTGTGTCTTCGATCCGATTTCTCCCAATTTTCCAGATGTGATCCACCACCCATTCACCCAAACCTCGGGCTCTGATTGACGCTTCATGATACACGATCTCGCCCGATCAATCCATTAGGGCTCCATGCATCCATCAGCGCGCTCCACTCCTTTCTTATCAGACCCGCACCACTATATAGCCTTTGCTTCAGCCGCCTTCCTCCGCACCTTTGGCTCCCGTCTTCAACCCCAATGACCTCCACCTTCCTCCTCGAGTGACAGCGAGTGATCTAGTGTGTTACAACGAGTGTTTGGAGGCATTTTCCTTTGGTCTGGCGACCACCATCGCTGAGCACCGCCACCGGCGAAGCCCAAGCCTCTGGAGGCGTCGCTCCATCAAGGCGAAGATCCTAGGAGTCTCATCATCTCTACCACAGAGGTTTCCCTCCTTCAGGTACCTCTGTTAGCTTCTAGATTGTCGAGTAGATTCGATCTTTCATATCTCGCTCCGACAGCTCTGCTCCTGTGGTCGGAGCTCCGTCGCCGCATCTTATCCATATAGATAGACACATCGGCCCATTGTCACCCCCCTTCCACGATCTGATCATCTCGATCTTGGCTATCCGAGCTAAGATTGGGCTCGGTCCCTTCCGCCGCCTCCGCTGGGACCCCCCTTCACCATTCCACCTCGCTTACCGTTGTTTCTTGCTCAATAACCCATGCCGGAGAACTTCTCCTAGCCCAATCTTTCATTTGCAGGTGAATAAGCGTGAGTCACACCCCAAATCGCCTCTCACATACCTCGTTGGCGTAGCCCAGGTCCCTCTTCCTTTGCTGGAGGATCGGACCGTCGGGAGCTCCATCAGTCACCACCACCAGACGCGGAGCGACGAGGAGCGTCAAATTCCTCTAGCTGATCATCCATCAGACGCTCGTAGCCACTCTAGTTCACCGACAAAGTCTGTTAGGGAGGAGTTCTTCCAGATCTCCTCTGCACCGTCGGATTACATGATGTCTCCAGGCTCCATCTCGGCCGACCAGCACCTTCCACTGACAGGCCGTTGGAACCCATATCTAACGGTCACCGTACAACCACGTCTACGCCAGAGGACCACCGTCAGATCTGCCAAGCAGCGGGTCCAGAGCCGTACGCCCATCAGCCACTCACCGCCTGACACCTGGCCCCCATGCGCCCCGCACGTGCTTTTGCTGGGTAATTTAAGCCAGACCCCCCTGCATTTTATTTCAGTTCTTGCTTAGTCTATTAAATAACTCAGCACACTTGGACAATTTGCATATTAGGACTTGCAGTTTATTGTATTTGCACTTTAGTCCTTATTTTGTGGATGCACATGCTTCGACATGTGAGATTTTGGAGTTCTGTATGTATCGGGTTGGGTTTTATTAATGTTATGGTTTAAAGTTTTACTTTGACTATTTGCATATATGCCCATGTGCGTGGATGAATTGAACACGTGTTGATTTCTTGTGAAATTTATATTGTACCCCTGTACTTTCTGCACGTGTTTTATTTGAGTCCCTAGAACTTTGTTTGTCTTGCGATTAAGTCCCTCTGTGTTGTGGCTTGTTTATTGATTGACTAAAATATCAAATCAACTCCAAAAATTGCGAAATTGGGATACGTGGCTCCTGCCACTGTGTAAAATCTTCACTATTTTTTTGGGACATTTTTGAGTTGTTTTTTAATTTTTAAAAATTCAAACATCTCTATTTTTGCTATTGTTTGAATTAGAATATCAACTAAAAACATTAAAACCCTCCAAAAATTCTAAAAAGAATAGGTACTTTTTGTTTTAGTGACTTATTGCTTCAGGTAAATTTCACTTAATTGGGATTTATAGAAAACCTAAAAATTGAAAAACCCTAAAACCTTATAAAAATAATTAAAAATTCTAAAAAAATCCAAAAAATGTAATTTATTTTTATGTAGCTTAGTTTATATTTGTAGTTTCATATAAAATTGTCTCCATATTTTTATAGGCTATTTATATATTTTTAAATAGCCTTTCAAATATGGCTACACATTAGTTCCATGTTTTTAACTTTTTCTATTTTTATATAATCAAAAAAATAAAAAAATCTGAGAAAATTACCAAAACACTTAAAATTTTGTAAAATCCAAAAATAATTTTATTACATTTTTCCGTTTGATTTATGTGGTTCAATAATTAGTTGTTGGTGCCTTTTTCTAGCTTTTTACATATTTTCTTCATAATTTTAAATACAAAAAAATAAAAATTCATAAAATCCACCAAAAAATATTTTCTTATTTTATTCATTTCAGACTATTCGTAGGCCACTTGGCCAATTCGTACTCCTTGTGTTCGACCATGGTCGCTATACTGGTTAAATAAATAGAGAGACTGTTATTCGACATTTTTGACTGATTATTCATTTTGGTGGTCTTATTTTTGTTGTTGACCGATCTCCGAGATTCGGGTCGCAACGACCTTTGTTTTTACCTTTACCCAGATTTTGTGTGATTTTTCGGTCATCAACCACCAAGGATGTTGATCCATGTGACAATATTGAGGCCGTCGTGACTCCAATTACAGTTGGTGGTGTTGAGACCACCAAATATTAAGATGCTGAGCTAGAGTGCGGTACTCATGCTGCAATTCTAGATGTCGTGGATGGTACTGAGGCGAACCCTTCTACTCATGTTGCATTTCCTTCAATTTCTATATATCTTGAATTTACTGAAAAATACAAAAAAAAAGAATAAAGGAAAGGGTTCTTCATCTTCGAGTCCATATGTAATGCATGGTGATACTTGTATGGATTTTACTCCTTCGCACCAGCAAGAACTTATTCCTAGCCCTCCATCTGAGGAGGGCCCAGCCATCGCTTTCCCTCAAGCATTCGGCTTGGCTAAGGGGAATCAGAAAGAAAATAAAAAAAGAACCAGCAATTTTAGTTCAACTAGCAGATGATAGATCGATTCTAGATTCAACTAACTCTACATGAGGCCCTTGAGAACATCCCTCTCTTCTAGAGGAACCTAAGAAAGAAGGAACTCCCTATGTCAGGATCCATGTACTCATTCGTGCCACTTGCATCGTGATGTACGCTCCCGCACCCTATGTTAATTCGGTCAAATTAATGTCCAAATTAATTAATGTGATTCGTTGCAGTCGGATACGAGAGGTTAATCAAAAACCACTTATGGATTAATCTGAAGTTAATTTTAAGCGGCAATATTTTTTTTTTTACTTGGTGGAAGTCCAAGGTCGATCTCAGGGAGGCAACTGTCTCCTTAGGTGGATTACAGCAATTTTCAAGTGTTGATGTTCGAGGATCAAATTTTTTGGTCTTTTTAATTCTTATGCAGACATGTGCAGACAAATCTTAGCCAATTTAAAGTTAAATTTAATTGATGTATCAAACGAAGTCCAAAAATAATGAAAATTGGCTAGATGATTACTTATGATGGAAATGACCTACACTAATATTTTTGGAATTTTTCGACTCAAAATAATTTTTCTGTGAATTAGATGAACAGACAGAGTGATTTTCAGTATTTCATTTTTAATAAATATCAAATCACAATTTTTCCAAGAACTAAAATTATCCTAGGTGGGTCTAATGACAAGGACCTAGGAAAATTGACAGGACTTAAATTTACTGTGAAATGAATTAATTAAAATTAATTTAAGAAAATCACCAAACTATTTATTTAGGCCTCGATATGCGTGCAAATGCTATGAACTTTTTATGGTGTGTTAAAAATGATGTCCTTAAGCTACTGTGATTTTTTTATAATTTTTGAAGGCACAGATAATTAATCAAAAATCAAAAGGCATCACTGGGCAAAATATGTCAACAAAGAACCAATTAATTCATTAATAATTCAAATATGCCTACAAAAATCAGACACGTGTACTAACAGATAGAGGACAAGATTTCCAACAACATGCAATTTTTAGAATCTTAAAATGATGAAAAATGCACTCTATGGACATGTGCAAACACAAGGGTGTAAATGCAATACTGGAAATTGAAATTTCAAAAACTAAATATGCTGACAGGGACTAAGATGCAATTACCGATAACATGCAGAACTTGTATGCAATTTCTCCACGAAACACGTGCTCCTCACGTGAAGTCTGCTTCACAGGGACCTTTTTATAATTTCCTAAAGCTTCAGGGGCGTCTGTGCAAATAACCCAGGTCGCACGTGCTCCTCACGTGGGCGACCTAGGTTCGGAGAGCGTCGGAGGCTCGGAGCGAGGCTCGGGTCTTCTGGAGGTTCGGTCTAGCCTTGGTGCAGCTTCGGGTCACCCGAGCCTAGGCTTGGGGGCCGAGGCCCGGATAAGTAGACGTGGCGGCCTGAAGGCCCTTGGATCAAGATGGATCCAATGGATGTCGATGAAGATGCGTGGCGACTTGCGAGGCGTCAGATCAGAAGCGCGATGAACGGTCGAGGACTGTCGCGGTGGTGGAATACGTGGCGGGACGAGGACCGTTCGATCGGATGATCGAACGACCACTGCTTCTTCGTATCTAACGGTCCTCCGCCTCCTGCGGAGGAGAAGGCGGTGCTCCGGTGGGACTGGGCTTGCTCCGCCTTGGTCACCAGGCGTCGATGAAGAGCTTCTTGAGCTCCCACGTAGCTCGGAAGAAGCGGGAGTGCACGGCGAAGCCTCCGGTGGCCTCAAGATCCTTGGAGATGTGCTGGAGCTCGGCGTGAATGAAGCTCGAAGGGAGCTCCGGCGAGGCTCCGACCAATGAAGAATTTAGGACCTGCAAAGGGTTAGATGTATAGCCGAGGCGTGTAGGTGTTTGCGGAGGGGAGTGGAGTGATCGGCGAGGCATGAAGGCCCTTGGATCAAGATGGATCCAAGGGATGTCGATGAAGATGCGTGGCGACTTGCGAGGCGTCAGATCAGAAGCGCGATGAACGGTCGAGGACTGTCGCGGTGGTGGAATACGTGGCGGGACGAGGACCGTTCGATCGGATGATCGAACGGCCACTGCTTCTTCGTCTCTAACGGTCCTCCGCCTCCTGCGGAGGAGAAGGCGGTGCTCCGGTGGGACTGCCCTTGCTCCGCCTCGGTCACCAGGCGTCGATGAAGAGCTTCTTGAGCTCCCACGTAGCTCGGAAGAAGCGGGAGTGCACGGCGAAGCCTCCGGTGGCCTCAAGATCCTTGGAGATGTGATGGAGCTCGGCGTGAATGAAGCTCGAAGGGAGCTCCGGCGAGGCTCCGGCCAATGAAGAATTTAGGACCTGCAAAGGGTTAGATGTATAGCCGAGGCGTGCAGGTGTTTGCGGAGGGGAGTGGAGTGATCGGCGAGGCCTGAAATGGCGTGTGGTGGTCCGGCGAGTAAGCTCCGGCCAAATGGCGGAGCCGTTCGTCGGAGGAATGTGATATGCGTCGTCGGAGTGTGCGGAGGGTACCGCGGGGATCGGAGCTTCGACGCGAAGCTCGTCGAGGTGATTGGAAGGCGCGAGGATGGTCAGTGACGGCGAATAAACTCGGAGAAGAACAAGAGAATAAAGAAGACAATCGGAGGAGGAATGGAGGAGAGTTATTTGGGGATTGGGGCTCAGCTTTGAGCTCCAGGTCGTCGCTCAAGGGATCGGTAGGGTCCCGAGCTCAGGCAGCGGCTCGAGGGAGGCTGCGGCACGGTGGTGGCGGCCGTGGATCTCGCCGGAGTTGGATCTCTGTCTTCGCTCGACAACTCAACCAATTGCTGTCACCAATAGGTAGCTTGGAGCTCGAGGGGTCTCTCTGGAGTGGCGGATGGGGGTGAACGGTGCCGGTGGCTGGGTATTTATAAGGAGAAGGAGGTGGTCTGGCTGAGTGAGTGGCGAGGTTGGTGGTCGTCGTGGGGCGAGTATGGTGGAGATGGTGGTGTTCGAGGGAGCCGGCGAGAGAGAGGGACGAGTGGGGGATGTCGTGGGGAGGTCAGCGGCCAGAGGAGGTGGCTGACGTGTGTCCAGAAAAGGAAAGGGGGCGCCCCTCCCGCAAGGCAAGGGATGTGGGGGAGAGGGGCGCCTGGAGGTAGGAGACAAGGTCTCCACCGTTGGATCTCGTGATCCAACGGTGGAGATCAGAGCGTGGAGCGACGGTGTAGATTATATCAGGGAAGGAGCGATCAGAGGCGGATGGACGCGCCACGTGGCGCGCTGTGGATCAGGCGGTTACGAATGGCTGTGATGGACAGTGGGGGCCGATCGAGCGGATGAGGATCGAGGTGGAAGCGTCGGTTGAGATGGACGATCAGAAGAGTGATCCAGTGGTGGATGGATGCGCCACGTGTCTGGCTGAGGGAGCGGCGCGAACGGAGGGATCAGATGAAGCGCGGGGGAGATCTGACGGCAAGGAGAAGGGAAGCGCGTGGAAAGAACTGGACCGTTGGATCAAAAGCGAGATCCAACGGCGGAGGGCGCGGGCGGATGAGGCGATGGGCAGCGGGCCGCGTGGCGCAACCAGAGGGCGCCACGTGGCCTGCTGTGAATGGTTGGATGAAGAAACACGTGTAGAGAGAAGAGGAAGCCGAATTTGGAAAAACTCAAAACATGAAAGTTGTAGATCTTAATGAGATCTACAAGTTTCATGTTGACCAAAGACGGAGACGAGGTCAAATATGATACATAAATACAAGGATACATAAATGTACATATGTAGTATACAAAATGACCCAAAAACCCAAGTCTCTCATACAAGCTCCGATTTCCATGAAATTAGTCTCATTTTGAAGGTCTTTTAATATGTAGTATTCTAAGAGTGAGTAGACCTAATTAGGGGTTTGTATGAGGGCTTTATGTATGTTGTAATGTACAAGGGTTCTCAGGATATTTGGGCTATTTTACAAGGGTGATTTTTGGCATTCTTCCCTCTATTATTAAGGAATATATATATATATATATATATATATTATAGAGAAGAAGTTATTTGATGAAGAGGTATTTTACAGGGGATTTATGGCTTGTTATTTAAATGCAGATGAGCTGCTAAAATGCATGAATTATGGATGCATGCATGAGGGTTATTTATGCATGATAAAAGGAAATATGCCTCTATTTTCTCGGGAGCAAGGCTCTATTTTTGACTTTTGATGTGATGAATCATAGATTCATCAACCCCCTATACTTAAACCTTGCTCGTCCCCGAGCAACTAAATGAAATGCAAGAGTGAAATGATTTTGGGTTCCAAACCAAAGTCATGAACAAAAGTTGAAAAATGGAGCCTGCCTCGACCTTTGGATTACTCATGTGTCGGAACCTTATTGGGATCTGAGTTTAAGACTTAACAGACTTCAAGTTCCACAAGTCTTCTATTCAAGACTCCTCAACTCACCTAATCAGAACAAGTCTACATACACAAACTCTAATGACCATGAATCTTTTCATGCAGTGTAAGTGATAAATGACTCCCCACCTCAGAAGTAACAAAGAAACAACCTCCCCCAACCTGGTAACTCTAATGCCTCGGCCTAGCAACTCTTTCCTCAAGAAGCGGGGTATTCCCTTCTAAGTTCAAGTTCAACCGGCTCAAGAAGAGGGGGAAGAAGTATAGACTTTTGGAAGCTCAGCCAGTGTAGCTAAGTCTCCCGCTGCAAGTAACAAGGTGACCACAAGCTTTTGCTTATCTTGACTACGTATACTCCGGTGGGATTATTAAATTTTCAATCCGACCCACCACTTTTTTGGAGTTCTTTTTGGCATTTTTTTTTCTTTTTTTCTTTTTCTTTTTTTTTCTTTTTTTTTCAACAAACATGCCTTTGTACATACATGATGCAGCATAGATATAAGAAATTTCTTCTTGAGCCAATAGACTATCCCTCTTTTGAAGCTTTATTGCAACCCACTGCTTCTGTCTTTAGCCTTCATCACCACTAGTCCAAGTTGAGACGCACTTCCTTCACTAGAAGAAGAAGAGAGGTTCCGCCTAGAAGTACTACCCTCATATGCTACCCCAAGCTAAAGGAAACTGCCTCCTTATCACCTCATCCGTAGAGAGCCATGTGTAAAGTGCTGGTGCACGTCAAGCCATTGTCTCTAAGAGTCATGTGTGTGTTGTTAAGTGCTCTACTCAGGCTTGTCAAGATGACATATGAACATAGACTTGCAGACTTAAAGAATTAAGTCACCTGACCTGAAAAATCTTAACTCCAGTTCCTATAAGGTTCCTCTGAAATTAGGTGGATTAAGGTCAAATCATTTCCATCCTCAATATCTGCTCATAATTTGGTCCAGAACCCACTAGCTTTTCACTTTGCATAAGCAACGTATGCAGATGAGATGTCATGTTATGAAAATGCAAGACTCTTTTTATTTTTCTATGCAGAGGTGATATGCAAGAGTAAATAAGAAGCCTGTTTACTAAAGAATTTTTTTTTTGATTTTTACCCACCCGTAATTATTGTAAAATATATACAAAAATACGCGAAAGTACGAGCTACGGGTAAAGTATATATGTAATATATACACGCCCCCCTATACTTAGCGTGTGCTATGTCCTCAGAGCACTAAGAGCGAGGAAAAAGACATAGCTCGTGCTAAGCGTAGGAGAGCCAAAAGGTATAGAAATCATCTCGCCCCCTATACTTAGGCTATGGTAGCCTAAGATCAAAATTGGGGCGGATGCAGGAAAGATGGGCAATTGATGAGTATACATGCGGGCATCGGTCCCCCCTATACTTAAGCTCTGGTCAGCCTAGGTATCGGTAGGAAATGAGTATGAGGACCAATGTGATCTAGAGGATGTACAGTGAATTGACTCGGGTGACCCCTCCCCCCTATACTTAGGATTTGGTCATCCTAAGTATAGTCCAAGATACTGGTTCGATGATGTGGGGATGGAATGGGTTACTAAAGTCGCGGGAGAAAGGGTAGGTTGTACAAGAATGATGATATATACAGATGAGTCGGTCTGAATCTTTCGAGGTGTTGCGGATGGCTGGAGTTCACTGCTGCAAGGTCTCATACGCGGCTTGATGTGAATCTGTTGTATCTGTCTCGCGCATGAATACAATCTCCTCGACATGGACTAACTGCTCATTGGATTCGACGAAGTGTTTCAACAGCTGTCCATTCACTAGGAATGTCGGTGCGTCATCTACGAGATCTGAGATCTCGACACATCCACTATCATGCACCGTACGGACGACAAATGGTCTCGTCCACTTAGACTTCAACTTGCCTTGGAAAATCTTCAGCCTAGCATTGAACAACCATACCTTCTGTCCAGGAACAAAGGTCTTTCGTCTGATATATCTATCATGCCAACGCTTCACCTTGTCCTTGTACACCAAACTGTTGTCGTATGCTCGGTTTCTGACTTCCACAAGCTCATTCAGATCCATGTCTCTCTGTTTCTGACCCAGGTGTGTGTTCCAGTTGACCTTCTTTATTGCCCATTCTGATTTGTGCACTAACTCTGCGGGCAAATGGCACGGCTTTCCGAATACCATTCGGAATGGGGAGGTGCCTAACGGTGTCTTGTAAGCCGTCCTATACGCCCAGAGGACTTGATCCAAGATCTGAGACCAGTCCTTCCTGTCCGGGCGGACAAGCTTTTGCAATATGGTTTTCACCTCCCTATTTGACACCTCAGCCATACCATTGGTTTGTGGGTGGTAAGGACTCGTGACACGGTGTTCGATGCCGTAGTCCTTCAGGAGTTTCTTCACCTCCCGATTCACAAAGTGGCTACCCCCGTCTGATATCATCATTTTGGGGATCCCGAACCTAGAGATTATGTTCTCTCTGATGAATTTACAGACAGTCCTGCTGTCTGCGGCTCGGGTCGGGATAGCCTCCACCCATCTGGATAGGTAGTCAACCGCAAGAAGGATGTATTCGAATCCGTGGCTGACAGGGAATGGGCCCATGAAATCGATGCCCCAGGCGTCAAAGACATCACAAATGATGACCGGCTGCATTGGCATCTCATCCTTGGAACCAACGGTTCCTCCCATTCTCTGGCAAACTGGGCACGACTTCGCGAAGGTGGTGGCATCGCGAAATAGAGTCGGCCAGTAGAAGCCACACTGAAGTACCTTCCATGCGGTCCTCTTCTCGGAGTGGTGTCCTCCTGCCTCTAAGCTATGGCATATAGAAAGTACACTCTGGTATTCCTCCTGAGGAATACAACGTCTCCAGACACAATCCGGTCCTTCAAAGAAAAGGATCGGATCCTCCCAATGGTAGTGTCTAGCGTCCGACTTTAGTCGGTCGATTTGGCTCTTGGGCCAATCCTCGGGAACCTTCTTGGAGACAGGATAGTTCACGATATTGGCGTACCATGGGAGTGAGTCGATAACAAAAATCGACTCGTCAGGGAAGGAGTCTCGAATTGGGGAAACCTCGGAAGTATTAAGATCTTCGAGACGAGAAAGTTGATCGGCTACTACGTTCTTCTTTCCAGGTTTATCACGGATGTCCAAATCAAACTCCTGGATAAGTAAAATCCAACGAAGAAGACGCGCCTTCGCGTCCTTCTTCTCCATTAGGTATCGTAGTGCCGTATGGTCTGTGAACACGGTTACCTTGGATCCAATTAAGTGGGATCTGAATTTGTCCAAGGCAAACACTACCGCAAGCATTTCCTTTTCGGTAACTGTATAGTTACGCTGAGCAGAATCAAGCACTTTGCTTGCGTAGTGAATTGCAAACGGGACGCCATCTCTTCTTTGTCCCAATACAGCCCCAACAGCATAATCTGAGGCGTCCGTCATGATCTCAAAAGGTAGAGACCAATCTGGGGCTTGTAAAATGGGTGCGTCCATGATCATTCCTTGTAGAAGCTTAAAGGCCTCAAGACATTTGTGATCTACAATAAACTCCGTGTCTTTTCCTAAAAGCTCAGTTAGCGGTCGGGCAATCTTAGAAAAATCCTTGATAAATCTTCGATAAAATCCGACATGCCCGAGGAACGACCGCAACTGCCTTATGTTGGTTGGTGGCTGGAGTCGTCTGATCACGTCCACCTTGGCCGGGTCAACCTCCATTCCTCTCTTGGAGATGACATGCCCCAACACTATGCCCTCCGTTACCATGAAGTGACTTTTCTCCCAGGAGAGCACCAGATTGACCTCACAACATCTTTTGAGGACTCGGTCCAGATTTCTAAGACAGGAATCAAAAGAATCGCCGTGGACCGAGAAGTCATCCATGAAGACTTCCAGGAATTCGCCGACCATTTTGGCGAATACAGCAATCATGCACCTTTGAAAAGTACCTGGAGCATTGCATAGCCCAAAAGGCATGCGCCTGAAAGCATAGGTACCAAAGGGGCATGTAAACGTGGTCTTTTCCTGCTCCTCCGGAGCTATGGCTACTTGATTATAGCCCGAGAACCCATCAAGGAAGCAGAAGAATTCTTTTCCCGCTAATCTTTCTAAGATCTGATCAATGAACGGTAGAGGGAAATGATCCTTCTTCGTCGTGGCATTCAAGCGTCTGTAATCCACACAGACGCGCCACGACGTGGGTATTCTCGTCACGATCTCCTCTCCGTCCTCGTTGGTGGTCGTCTGAATTCCCGAGTTCTTCGGGACAACATGGATTGGGGCCACCCACTTAGAGTCAGAGATTGGGTAAATGAAACCCGCGTCACACCATTTTTCTATCTCTTTTTTCACAACTTCTCGTAAATTTGGATTCAACCGACGTTGGAATTCACGAGAGGGTTTGGCTTCGTTCTCCAAGTAAATATGGTGCGAACACAGAGCGGGATTTATTCTATGGAGATCGGAAATGCTCCAGCCTATTGCCTTGCGGTTCTTCTCCAGGATCTCTAGCAAGCGAGATTCCTGCTCCTCGGTCAATTGCGAACTGATAATGACCGGAAATTTCTTATCTTGGCACGCAAGGAAGGCATATTTCAAGGTTGTGGGAAGAGGTTTGTGCTCAGGAATAGTGTGATCATCTGAGAAGTTTAGCTCAATCTGATCTGGTTCGGTGTTGGAAGTGGCTGGATCCTGTTCTGTAATAGCTGCCACCAAGCGCGGCTCTGGAGTCGGATCGTCAAAAGTTTACATACAATCGGCAAATGCCTCGTCCGACTCGTCATCCTCATCTTCCGATTGTCCTAAGGATGTAAGGACTGACAGGCCCAACTGGGCCTCTACGTCATCGAAGATGTAGGGCGATGCAGGTTCAGAGCTGTACTCGTTCCTGAGGATCTCACAGACTGACTCATGCACTGGATCATCTTCAAAGGAGATGGACACCTCGATGCTGGCTGGGTTCTGTCTCCATGGCCCAACTATGTCTACATGCTCACAGTCTGTTCCGGTAGAAGAGTACTCGGTGCTGGTTTCGGAGTCCGGTCTCTGCCATCTCGTCTGCTTCATCTCAAGTTCCTCATCTCCGCCGGGAGTTTGGAACTGAATTTTCCCATTCTTATAATCGAATAAGGCCCCCGCTGTTCTGAGGAAGGGCCTACCTAAAATGATCTGGGAATCTCTCCAATTGCGAGGGGTTTCCATATCCAGGACAGTGAAGTCCACCATGTATTCTTGCCCCTTGACTCTGATGACAATGTTCCGTAACTCTCCTTGGGACCTCTTAGTGGATTTGTCAGCAAACTGCAGAATAGATCTAGATTTCCTAAGAGGTCCGAGATTAAGCCGCTCATAGAGGGCTGTGGGCATTAAGTTGATCGAGGAACCATTGTCCAGGAGAGTGCGTGCAAATGCAATGTCATCAACATGACTTACTACATAGTGTGCACCCATGTCTCTTCGTTTCCGAGGAAACGAGTTCTTTATTGCACAAGTCGTGGCTACTGATAGAACGTGTTTCTCAACACGGCTTTTGGTCTTCCTGCTAACCCTAGTAGGTGTGCATCTCACCTTAAGGTATTTTTGGAATGCAGGGGTCATTTCCATGAACTTGTCAAAAGGGATTGTGACCTTGATGTGTTTATTGCAAAATTCAGCCATCTCAGGGTCATCTTTTTGGATTTTTTTGATTTTCTTCTTTCCACCCTTTAGAGCTTGGGGGGAAGGGATTATTAACTCAGGTTCTGGAACTGAAATATTTTCATTAGCTGCTGGAACTGAGTTCTGAACAAGACTCTGACTCGGACTTCTACACAGACTCTGACTCGGATTCTGACAAACAGGAAAATGCTTAGGCGAAACCGGTGATGCTTCTTCCGCTTCTTCTGGATGGTCCTCCTCAGATGGAGGTGCGGGCTCATCGGTGTCGTCTGACTCTAAAGGGATGCGGGAATGCTGCTTCGAGGACTCAGATGTCCTCTTCTTCCGTTGGGGATGGTGGTGGGGATGCTCCTCCTCTTCTTCCTCTGAATTCTCCTCAGGTAGATTCTCGGAGGTTCCTTCCTTTTGCGCCCGTGCCCGATCAAGTATGGTCACGGTCCTTCTGCTCCTGAGGGACATATGATTAACATTATCGTACGAAAGGATCTCATGTTCAGATAGATAATTATCTGAATAATATACCTGATCTCGAGGTCGGTTCTGGCCCTGGTGTATGCTGTTCGGATTGGCCTGAACCTGTGCGGGAATTGGGGTCCTTGGCGCCATTTGTTGATCCTGGGCACGAGAAACCCGATTGATGTCGGTTCTCATATCCAAGTAGTCATTCTGTATCTGTTGGACCCTATCAGACAGGGTCTGGATCGCCAAGGTGAGTGACTCCAATTCGGTGGGCTGGGCTTGCTGCGGTGTTGATGCCGTCCTATATTGGCCCTGCTGGCCATGCCGATACTGCTGCTGGTGGGACGGTGCTGGCCCCTGCTGGTAGGTGCGCTGTTGCGGCTGGTACCCATGATCTGGCCTGGACTGGTATCGCGGGACTGTGACGGGCCTGGTCTCTTGGTAAACTGGGGTGGGGCGGTGTGCCTGATCCTTCCCCATCTCGATTTGCCGGACTAGCGGGTCCCGGCTATACCAAAGCCCGTTAATCTCGTATACAGGCGGAGGCTCCTCATATTCTGTTTCCACAGGTGGGGGTGCATGACGGTTCGGTTGGGTATAAGTCTGATCCCAGCTACTCTGAGACCCCGGTGCCTGTTCCTGTACAAGATGGACTCGGTGTACAGGTACAGGTGGTGCAGAAGGGGTGGGTAGCTTAATCTTAGCTACCTTTTCAGAGAGTTCCTCCACTTTCTTGGGAAGGCTCGAAAGAGACTCCATCTCCGCAACTCTCTTGTGGATCTGCTCGACCATGGTAAGCTTGTCGGCGATCATCCCCATGCTGGGGATGAGGTCCTCAGTCAGATCTGCAATAGTCCTTCTAGTTGTCTCATTGGATAAGATTGAGGGAGACAACTGATAGGCCCTTGTGGCCTGTGACCTGCCGGTTTCTGCCATCTGCTCTAGGATCTTCCATACAGCATGCTCGTTCTTGTTCAGATAGCTTCCTCCACAGGCGGCACTGACCAACCCCTGCATCTCTGGGGTTAAACCACAGATCAAGGTCTGGACTAAAATCGCCTTTGAAATGCCGTGGCATGGGCATTTTTGTACTAAGTCATTGAACCTGTCCCAAGCCTCATGGAACGGTTCGCAGGCTCCTTGAGCAAAGCTGGCAATCTTTGTTCTCATCTGATTAGTTCTACTGAGAGGGTAGAACTTCTTCAAGAAAAGGTCCTTGAACTGCATCCAAGTAGTACATACCACCCCCAAGTTTTTCAGCCAATGAGCAGCCTTATCGCCTAAGGCAAAAGGGGTGGCCTTCAGCCGAATATAATCTTGGCCAACATTGGGATGGCTAAGATTATTGCACACCAACTCGAAGTCACGGAGGAAAGTGTATGGTTCTTCATTAAGGTTTCCGTTGAACTTCGGAAGCAGGCTAAGGAAGTGAGGCTTCAGCTCAAATGCCTGGGCGGGAACTGCAGGTGCCAACCAGTTCTGAATCTCGTTCTCCGCCGGGTTATAGGTATCAACCATTGGTCGGTCGATTCCTTCTGCTGCTATGATCTGTCCCATCCGCGCCGTGAGATCTGCATTCCTCTGTTCGGCTTCAACGAGGCGGGCAAGAATCTGTTTAATTTGTTCCTCATCTCGTGGAACTTTAGGCGGCATCTTGTCCTCTAGTTCTGGGGATTGGAAAATAAGACCGGTGTTAGAGGGCAAATCAAGGAAGGGATTACCGAGGCAATGATCTTCTTCGGTAATCTCGGAGGAGATAAAAGGGTTGGTTTGAGAGTAACCACCCTGAGCATGTGGGAACCAGGATTCAAGAGGGTCATGAGTCCTGGGTGGTCCAAGGTGCGCTCGGACCGAGGAAGACGAGTTACTTGGGGGACTCATAGAGAGATCAGTGAATAGTGCGTCGAGATCTCCCCAATCACTCATCTTGATGAGGGAAGAAGATAGGATTTTACTCCTACCTGAAGCAAGCAACAAGAACAATCCAAGACCCTGGGTTCACACTCAACACAGTGAAGGACTCAAAGTTGAGTCCAATTTATCTTGTAGTTTTTAAGTGTGATATTCAAGCAAAAATAGCAAGGATTACGCGGCCTAGAGGAAAGTCGGCTTGGAGCTGGATGCGTCTTCCCTGTTTATCCTGTCGCCTAAGATACCGTCGATCCTCCCTTTCTTTGCTCCTATCCGGAGTGGGGACTCAATGACGTGCCCCTATCTACCTGCACTGAGGCGGAGGCTGACAAAGCTTTTAGGCCTTGTCGCAGAGTACCGCTGGTTCGCCCCTATCTACCTGTGAGGGTGGAGGCTACTTGGTACTTGTCAAAGAGTTTTAAAAATATCCCACTCGTGATAATTGCTAAGATCAGTTGGCTCGTGATATGGAAGGCGGGGATTTGGGCTCTGCCTTAAGGTGTTCACACACACTCAAGTACCCTCACTCAGCCTGAATACAAGATCGGGGATTAATCTCCCGCAAACAATTCTCAGATTTTATTTTTTTGGTCAATACTGTTAGCAGTCCCGATTTTAAAGTTAAGTTATCACTGCAATTAGTCCAGCACAAAACACGCCTATCGGACAGTCCCAATTTCCTTTTTAATTTAAGTGACAAAATCAGAGGGGGAAATCGAGAAAAGCCGATGCAAGTTGAAATCGATGATGCGTATGCTGAGTAGAGAATACTTACAGTGATCCCTTCGTTGTTTGATGCAGGATGATATACAGAATTGAAAACTTTATTCTACATGCAAATGCGAGTGCTGAAAGCCGCTCCTAGACAGGCAGTTCTATTAGCGTAAAGAACAGTTTAATTTGAACTAAGTCCTGCGGTCTAGGTGCGTCTTTTATGTGTAACGTGTGGTCCTATTGATTACGAGCACAAACAAGTCCTAGAGTGGCTCGAGGAGCCGCTAGTGCAAGCTAAATTACCAATCACCCACACAGCACACGGGACACGATTTCCACTATATTTACACGCGCGAGATCCCAAACGGGAACCGCTGGAAATAATGCAAAAGAAAAATAAAATAAAAAGTACAATGCCTCTCTTTCCCTCAACACAATTTAAATGCTACGTCCTCGAAGCGTCGCCGACTCCTCGCGGTCCTCGCACAAAAATTAAATGGAGGTCAGAGAGTGACACAAAAATAATGTAAAAAGAAAATAAAAGAAATAATTACAAGAAAAACCGGGGGTCAGACTACCCGGGGATTGGAAATCAAACACTCCAAAATATGCTACAATTAACCTAAGCCGTGCCTCCCCGGCAACGGCGCCATTTTGATGTACGCTCCCGCACCCTATGTTAATTCGGTCAAATTAATGTCCAAATTAATTAATGTGATTCGTTGCAGTCGGATACGAGAGGTTAATCAAAAACCACTTATGGATTAATCTGAAGTTAATTTTAAGCGGCAATATTTTTTTTTACTTGGTGGAAGTCCAAGGTCGATCTCAGGGAGGCAACTGTCTCCTTAGGTGGATTACAGCAATTTTCAAGTGTTGATGTTCGAGGATCAAATTTTTTGGTCTTTTTAATTCTTATGCAGACATGTGCAGACAAATCTTAGCCAATTTAACGTTAAATTTAATTGATGTATCAAACGAAGTCCAAAAATAATGAAAATTGGCTAGATGATTACTTATGATGGAAATAACCTACACAAATTTTTTTGGAATTTTTCGACTCAAAATAATTTTTCTGTGAATTAGATGAACAGACAGAGTGATTTTCAGTATTTCATTTTTAATAAATATCAAATCACAATTTTTCCAAGAACTAAAATTATCCTAGGTGGGTCTAATGACAAGAGACCTAGGAAAATTGACAGGACTTAAATTTACTGTGAAATGAATTAATTAAAATTAATTTAAGAAAATCACCAAACTATTTATTTAGGCCTCGATATGCGTGCAAATGCTATGAAATTTTTATGGTGTGTTAAAAATGATGTCCTTAAGCTACTGTGATTTTTTTATACATTTTGAAGGCACAGATAATTAATCAAAAAATCAAAAGGCATCACTGGGCAAAATATGTCAACAAAGAACCAATTAATTCATTAATAATTCAAATAAGCCTACAAAAATCAGACACGTGTACTAACAGATAGAGGACAAGATTTCCAACAACATGCAATTTTTAGAATCTCAAAATGATGAAAAATGCACTCTATGGACACGTGCAAACACAAGGGTGTAAATGCAATACTGGAAATTGAAATTTCAAAAACTAAATATACTGACAGGGACTAAGATGCAATTACCGATAACATGTAGAACTTGTATGCAATTTCTCCACGAAACACGTGCTCCTCACGTGAAGTCTGCTTCACAGGGACCTTTTTTGTAATTTCCTAAAGCTTCAGGGGCGTCTGTGCAAATAACCCAGGTCACACGTGCTCCTCACGTGGGCGACCTAGGTTCGGAGAGCGTCGGAGGCTCGGAGCGAGGCTCGGGTCTTCTGGAGGTTCGGTCTAGCCTTGGTGCAGCTTCGGGTCACCCGAGCCTAGGCTTGGGGGCCGAGGCTCGGATAAGTAGACGTGGCGGCCTGAAGGCCCTTGGATCAAGATGGTTCCAAGGGATATCGATGAAGATGCGTGGCGACTTGCGAGGCGTCAGATCAGAAGCGCGATGAACGGTCGAGGACTGTCGCGGTGGTGGAATACGAGGCGGGACGAGGACCGTTCGATCGGATGATCGAACGGCCACTGCTTCTTCGTCTCTAACGGTCCTCCGCCTCCTGCGGAGGAGAAGGCGGTGCTCCGGTGGGACTGGGCTTGCTCCGCCTCGGTCACCAGGCGTCGATGAAGAGCTTCTTGAGCTCCCACGTAGCTCGGAAGAAGCGGGAGTGCACGGCGAAGCCTCCGGTGGCCTCAAGATCCTTGGAGATGTGCTGGAGCTCGGCGTGAATGAAGCTCGAAGGGAGCTCCGGTGAGGCTCCGGCCAATGAAGAATTTAGGACCTGCAAAGGGTTAGATGTATAGCCGAGGCGTGCAGGTGTTTGCGGAGGGGAGTGGAGTGATCGGCGAGGCTTGAAGGCCCTTGGATCAAGATGGATCCAAGGGATGTCGATGAAGATGTGTGGCGACTTGCGATGCGTCAGATCAGAAGCGCGATGAACGGTCGAGGACTGTCGCGGTGGTGGAATACGTGGCGGGACGAGGACCGTTCGATCGGATGATCGAACGGCCACTGCTTCTTCGTCTCTAAAGGTCCTCCGCCTCCTGTGGAGGAGAAGGCGGTGCTCCGGTGGGACTGGGCTTGCTCCGCCTCGGTCACCAGGCGTCGATGAAGAGCTTCTTGAGCTCCCACGTAGCTCGGAAGAAGCGGGAGTGCACGGCGAAGCCTCCGGTGGCCTCAAGATCCTTGGAGATGTGTTGGAGCTCGGCGTGAATGAAGCTCGAAGGGAGCTCCGGCGAGGCTCCGGCCAATGAAGAATTTAGGACCTGCAAAGGGTTAGATGTATAGCCGAGGCGTGCAGGTGTTTGCGGTGGGGAGTGGAGTGATCGGCGAGGCCTGAAATGGCGTGTGGTGGTTCGGCGAGTAAGCTCCGGCCAAATGGCAGAGCTGTTCGTCGGAGGAATGTGATATGCGTCGTCGGAGTGTGCGGAGGGTACCGCGGGGATCGGAGCTTCGACGCAAAGCTCGTCGAGGTGATTGGAAGGCGCGAGGATGGTCAGTGACGGCGAATAAACTCGGAGAAGAACAAGAGAATAAAGAAGACAATCGGAGGAGGAATGGAGGAGAGTTATTTGGGGATTGGGGCTCAGCTTTGAGCTCCAGGTCGTCGCTCAAGGGATCGGTAGGGTCCCGATCTCAGGCAGCGGCTCGAGGGAGGCTGCGGCATGGCGGTGGCGGCCGTGGATCTCGCCGGAGTTGGATCTCTGTCTTCGCTCGACAACTCAACCAATTGCTGTCACCAATAGGTAGCTTGGAGCTCGAGGGGTCTCTCTGGAGTGGCGGATGGGGGTGAACGGTGCTGGTGGCTGGGTATTTATAAGGAGAAGGAGGTGGTCTGGCTGAGTGAGTGGCGAGGTTGGTGGTCGTCGTGGGGCGAGTATGGTGGAGATGGTGGTGTTCGAGGGAGCCGGCGAGAGAGAGGGACGAGTGGGGGATGTCGTGGGGAGGTCAGCGGCCAGAGGAGGTGGCTGACGTGTGTCCAGAAAAGGAAAGGGGGCGCCCCTCCCGCAAGGCAAGGGACGTGGGGGAGAGGGGCGCCTAGAGGTAGGAGACGAGGTCTCCACCGTTGGATCTCGTGATCCAACGGTGGAGATCAGTGCGTGGAGCGACGGTGTAGATCTGATCAGGGAAGGAGCGATCAGAGGCGGATGGACGCGCCACGTGGCGCGCTGTGGATCAGGCGGTTACGAACGGCTGTGATGGACAGTGGGGGCCGATCGAGCGGATGAGGATCGAGGTGGAAGCGTCGGCTGAGATGGACGATCAGAAGAGTGATCCAGTGGTGGATGGATGCGCCACGTGTCTGGCTGAGGGAGCGGCGCGAACGGAGGGATCAGATGAAGCGCGGGGGAGATCTGACGGCAAGGAGAAGGGAAGCGCGTGGAAAGAACTGGACCGTTGGATCAAAAGCGAGATCCAACGGCGGAGGGCGCGGGCGGATGAGGCGATGGGCAGCGGGCCGCGTGGCACAACCAGAGGGCGCCACGTGGCCTGCTGTGAATGGTTGGATGAAGAAACACGTGTAGAGAGAAGAGGAAGCCGAATTTGGAAAAACTCAAAACATGAAAGTTGTAGATCTTAATGAGATCTACATGTTTTATGTTGACCAAAGACGGAGACGAGGTCAAATATGATACATAAATACAAGGATACATAAATGTACATATGTAGTATACAAAATGACCCAAAAACCCAAGTCTCTCATACAAGCTCCGATTTCCATGAAATTAGTCTCATTTTGAAGGTCTTTTAATATGTAGTATTCTAAGAGTGAGTAGACCTAATTAGGGGTTTGTATGAGGGCTTTATGTATGTTGTAATGTACAAGGGTTCTCAGGATATTTGGGCTATTTTACAAGGGTGATTTTTGGCATTCTTCCCTCTATTATTAAGGAATATATATATATATATATTATAGAGAAGAAGTTATTTGATGAAGAGGTATTTTACAGGGGATTTCTGGCTTCTTATTTAAATGCAGATGAGCTGCTAAAATGCATGAATTATGGATGCATGCATGAGTGTTATTTATGCATGATAAAAGGAAATATGCCTCTATTTTCTCGGGAGCAAGGCTCTATTTTTGACTTTTGATGTGATGAATCACAGATTCATCACATCGCCATTCGTGTTGTTTGCTAGCCAAGATGCTAGATGCAGGAGCTGCCTATGTCATATGTCACATCCATGAGCAGAGGTTCGATAAGACTCTACTAGACAGCGACTCTTCCATCAACCTTCTTTCTGTGGCCTTACTCGACTACTTCGAGTTTGTCCCTCTATGACAAAGAAGGACAGTCCTTCAGTTTGTTGATTGATTTGTCAAGAGGTCGAAGGGGTTGTTGAAGGACGTGGTCGCCACAATTCAGGGCCTGAAATTCCTTGTAGACTTTGTTGTGTTCGATATGGAGATCAATGAATATGTGATTGATACCCCCATCATCCTTGGATGTCCATTATTGGCTACAACCAAGGCTGTGTCTGGCCATGATAGCGAGATGGTATACATTCGCGTCGTGGGAGAGAGTATACAAATAGAGATGATCGACAAGACTAGAGCACGAGATTTAGCCTGCTTCGAACAGCTAAGCGAGTCAGAGAAAATGACAGAGGCAGAGCGAGATGTCCACCAGGAGTGAGATTTTGTGATTACTGATGATGATGATGATGCTTGGACTGATCTTGTTTCATGATCCATCCTCTCACATTCAGACTCTACATATTCCCTGATCCCAACAGAGGAGATATTGGAGAGAACACTCTTGGTAGAGGACACATTTGAGGCTGCAGATAGTGTTCAGGATAGTGAGGCAGTATATTTTCCTTGTGATGCAGATTCAGATCCCACAGAGTCATACATCGATTGGGTCATGTTTGATGAGTTGATACCATGTCTGATTCCTACAGAGCCAACAACTAGTGTGCAAACTGATTCAATGTAGAGTACATATACACCAACAGAGCGGTCAACACCTGATATTCACGATCAGTGAGAGTTCTCCCATGCAGATTTGGTCGCCTTCACTTAGACTTTTTAGAGCACGGATTTGCCAGCTCCTAGATGCCCATGCTTTTTAGATTCCTTGCGGGTGAGCATGAGATGTACCCAGTTATTATCTCAGAAGACTTGACTGGAGAGCAAGAATCTCAATTGATGGAGGTTCTTGAAAGGAACCGCAAGGCGATAGGATGGAGTGTAGCTGATCTCTAGGGTATAAGTCTGGCTCTATGCTCCCACCATATTTATCTCGAAGAGGATGCTAGGCCATTGCATGTGTTCCAGCGACAGCTGAACCCGAACCTTCGAGAGGTTGTTATGAAGGAAATATTGAAATGGTGGATCACTGATTTTATGTACCCTATCTCCGACTCCAAGTGGGTTAGTCCATAACATATGGTGCCCAAGAAGACGGGAATCACTATAGTTGTGATTGAGTATGGAGAGGAGATAGCTACCTGGGTACCCACTTTTTGGAGGGTCTGTGTGGACAACAACGACTGAATCAAGGCACCAAGATGAATCATTTCCCGTTTCCTTTTATTGATCAGATTATAGAGAGGCTAGTTGTGAAGAGTCATTACTGCTTCCTTGACGGGTATTTCAGCAACAACTATGTGACCATTGCACTAGAGGACCAGGAGTAGATGACATTCACCTGTCCATTTGGGACATATGTTTTAAGACGAATGCCCTATTGTCTATGTAAAACCCGTCGACATTCTAAAGATACATGTTGTCCATCTTTTCAGACATGGTGGGTGATTGTTTAGAGGTCTTCATGGATGATTTTTTGGTCTATGGTGGTGGGTCTGCTGCTTGTCTTGATTGCCTAGACTGTGTCCTTTAACGCTGCATTTAGATCCATCTTGTTCTATCTTGGGAGAAGAGTCATTTCATGGTGACTCAAGGGATGGTGCTTGGTCATATCATCTGCAACATGGCATGGAGGTTTATCCGACCAAGGTGGATATCATCAAGAAACTCAATCCACCATCCAACCTTCGGTAGTTACGGTCTTTTCTGGGGCACGTTGGTTTTTACTGACGATTCATTCATGATTTTAGCATGATTGCCCGATATTTGACTGATTTGCTAACCAAAGACACCATGTTCAATGTAGATGACAAGTGTCTTGCATCATTTGAGACTCTCAAGAGTCTAGTTGTTGAGGCTCCTGTCCTTCAGTCGCCAGATTGGTCTCTCCCATTCGAGATCATGACGAATGCCTCCGATTTTGCCATTGGGGTTGTGCTGGGACAGAGGAGGGATGGAGTGCATTCTTCCATTTACAATAGCCATACATTGGATGACGTGCATGGAACGAAACTATCACTGAGAAGGAGATACCAGCCCTAGTTTTTGCCTTGGATAAGTTCAAATCATATATCATTCAACCCATAATGACTATCTTCACAAATCATACCGCCATAAGGTACCTCATGGCAAAAAAGGTATGCCAAAGCTAGATTACTATATGGATCCTTCTACTTCAGGAGTTTGATATTGAGAAAGGATAAACCTGGAGTTAAGAATGTGGTGGTGGATCATCTCTCCCGATTAGAGCATCTTGTTGAATCAGAGCAGACTGACTCCGTTTCTGAGACCTTCCCAGATGAGACATTCCTTGATATTGCCTCGCTCCCATGGTAAGCCGACATTGTGAATTATCTTGTTACCAAGAAAGTTCCACAAGGTTAGTGCAAGCAACGACTTGAGACCTTCCTTGCGAAGGCAAAGTCTTATAATTGAGAGGATCCCATCCTTTATCATTAAAGAGGTGAAAGAATTTGGCATAGGTGAATTCCTCAGGAGGATCACCATAGTGCCCTCAACTACTACCACAAGTTGGAGGAAAGAGGACACCATTCTGGGAGGAGAACGACACAGAAAGTGCTTCAGTACAGCCTATGGTGGCCAACCCTCTTCAAGGATTCTGATAAGTTCATGAAGAGGTGTACTGAATGTCAGAGGATGGGCACTTACGGACAAAGTGATATGATGTCGATGCAGCCCATTCATTTCTGTTATGTTTTTGACACATGGGGCTTTGATTTCATGGGTCGATTCCCTAAGAGTCAGAGATTCGAGTACATTCTATTGGGCATATGTTTGTTGTTGGGTTGAGTCCATCCCTGCTGGAACCGCAATTGCTAGGATTGTTTGCATGTTTTTAAGAAGAGTATCCTTTCACGGTTCGGGGTGCCTAGAGTTTTAAAACGAGGTTCTCATTTTGTCAACGACAAGGTAAAGTCCCTCGCTAGCGAGTTCAGAACCATCATGTTGCCACTCCATATCATCCTCAGACCAACGATCATGCTGAAGTATTGAACAGGGAGATCAAGATTATATTGCAGAAGGTAATCCGTCCAGACCGAAAGGATTGGTCATAGCTTTTGGACTCGGTATTGTGGGCATATCAGACTTCCTTCAAGACTCCTTTGGGTACATGTCCCTTTCACCTTGTGTATGGCTAGCCCTGCTATTTACCTGTTGATATTTGGCACAAGCCACCTTGGGTTGTCAAAGATATACTATTGGATCCAGTGAGTGTAGGAGATCGAAGGAATGTAGAATTGGCAGCCTTGGAGGAGCTTAGAGATACAAACTCTTCAAGCAGCCTACATTATAAGGAGCGAGTGAAGGAATGGCATGATTCTTATATCATCCATAAGTAGTTTGAGCTAGATAAGAGAGTATGGTTGTTCAATATTAGGCTTAGATTATTTTCAGGGAAATTGCAGAGCAAGTGGAAGGGACCATACCTGGTGTGAATGGTACATGACAATGGTAGTATTTACATATATGAGATGTCATCCAAGTCTACCTATCGTATTAACGGGATGCAGCTCAAACCACATCTAGATCATGAGCCATTGGTCGTTGACGTCGCCCTGATTCATTTTGCATGAGATGTGGTTTTTGACTCACATTTGTTGCATCTCATGCTTGATTACTACTGTCTTCTGCCTTGTATAGATCTAGATGTCCACATCATCTCATTCTTTAGTCCAACACCCCATTTGTATCTCATGATTATCCTATACTTAGGATGCACTTTACCCTAAGTATGGGAGGGTTGTTAGACTCTTGATTATTCTTTTAATTCTTTGTAACTATGTCTTTCTGCCTATACATAGGGATATTTCACCCTACGTATAGGGATGGTAGACTCTGTACATTCTACCCCTCGGATTTCCCTTTATGTACAGTTCTATATACCTAGGATTACTTAATCCTAAGTATAGGGGAAAAACATTGAGCTCTCTCCATTCTATTCTTTGATTCGTCCTTGTGGTATAGGTTTCCTTTTCACTTCAATATACTAAGCACGAGTTATGTCTTCTTCATCACTCTTAATCCATTTTGAGGACATCATTCGAGCTAGGTATAGGAGGGGTGTCGCATATATTACATATATACTTTAGCCATAACTCGAGATTTGTGTGTGTATAATAAATATAATGGATAAAATCCTTTATTAAAAACCATAAAATTTTTTTAAAAAATTCTTGTACATAAAAATCTTTCTTGTACATACATAGCTATTTATAAAAATTATTCCTGTACAAAGGTTTGTAAAAATGTTTTGATTGTAAAAAGTTTGTAAATATTTGTATACCAAAATTATGTATATAGTACAATTTTTTTGGAAAATGTTTGAAAAACAAAATTTTGCAGAAACCTTTGTGTAAATATTTGTAAGCAATTTGCAGAACTTCTGCATTCATACATACATTCATACATTTTCCAAAAATTTTGCATAAAAAGATTTTTGTATATACTTATACATTCTTATGAATCATGATCGACATTTAAAGTAGCCTGGAATTAATTTGGAAAATGGATCTCGGTTAATACCTTAATCCACCTAATTCCAAGAGGAAACTTATAGGACTTAGGGTTAAGACTTATCAGGTCCATTGGTGACTTAATATTTTGAGTCCACGAGGCAATGATTGCATGTCATATTGATGATTCTAAGTAGAACATTTAACAACGCACACATGACTCTTACAGACAATGGCTTTTCTTGCACCAACACGTTACACATAGCTCTATATGGAGGAGGTGGTGGGGAGGATGTTTCCTTTGGCCTGGGGTAGCATACAAGGATGGTACTTCTAGGTGGAACCTCTCGTCTTCTTTTAGTGAAGGAAGTGTGCCTCAACTTGGTCTGGCGGTGTTGAGGTCTAAAGACAGGAGTTGTGGGTTGTAATAATGCTTCAAAAGAGGGATAGTGTACTGTCTCAAGAGGAAAAAGTCCTTATGTATATATGTTGCACCATGCAGATATGTTGTACATATCACATCATAAAAATGTGCAAAAGAAAGAAAAACTCTAAAAAAATGGTGGGGCCAATAGAAAATTAAATACCCATCAGAGTGTATATAGCCAAATAATGAAAAACTTATGTCACCCATTCTAATCTCATGAAGCTTGCAGTGGGAGACATCTACATTGGTTGGGCTCCCATGGATACGTGGCTATGGTCCATTCTCTTCTTCATACACTTCTTGAGCCGGTTGAACTTGAACTTAGAAGGGAATGCCCTGCTCCTCGAGGAAAGAGCTGTTGGACTAGGCAATTGGAGTTGCCTTGTTGAAGGGGTTGTTACTTTGCCATTTCTGAGGTGGGGAGCTACATATCACTTACACAGTATAAGAAAAAAGTCATGATTATTAGAGTTTGTGTATGTAGACTTGTTCCGATATGGATTATTGAGGAGTCTTGACCGTAGATTGGTGGAACTTAGACGCTGTTGAGTTTTAAACCTAGGTCCAAATAAGGTTGTGACAGAATAATTATCCAAAGGTCTGGCTGAGCTCCATACTCCAATTTAATGAAGACAAGTTTAATAATCACCCTTGATTCTCCTTCTTTTGCTTTTCTTTCTTTTTTTACTTCATTTTCAAATAAGTATTTGCTAAGGGACTAGCAAAGGTTAAGTATAGGGAGTGATGAATCCCTGGTTATCACTCTATATTCGTTTTTTTAGCTAATTATCTTGGCAAAACATCATGTAAATAGATGTATATACAATAAGTTAGCAATATGCATGCATTTGTTAATAATACATAATTAGCATGTATTTATCCAACAATAAAAAAATAAAAAATAAGAAAAAGGAAGGAGTTATCTAGAATAAATACAAAGTGACCCGAACCCCAAGAGAGGGCCAAGCATTGGCCTGATCACCAAATAAAACAAGTAGGGAGAGATAGAGCCCATTCTATATTGTACATATCATGTGTGTAAATAAATAAATTATTTTTGCCCATATAAAAATAATAATATGTTTTTACCTCCTTGTGTAAATTTCTAAAATAAAATAAAAATCAGAAAAATAAAAATAAAAATAGAATAAAAATTCTCTCCCACTAGTACATAATACATGTGTGTGTGTGTGTATATATATATATATATATATCATCCCTTCTTTATTTATTTTATATATGTAATTAAATAATAAAAATAAAACAAAAATTATTTTATACTCCAAAAATTGCATTGTAAATAAATAAAACGTAAAATTGGATATCTTTTTAAATTAATAAATTAAAAGTAATTGTACAAAATACATATGTATACATGTATACAATACTCTATACATTATATAGAATAAATTATTTTTAAAAAAAAATAAAAATCAGAGAAAAATTACTTGAAAAATAATATACAATTTTCATTTTTATACTTTTTTTAATTGAAATTCATTTACTATTTTCTATTTATTTATCTTCGATTTTCCCTACTATTTTGTCCTATAGCAGTTCTTGTCATTTTCCTATGTCGCTCCTTATTGGTCCACATCCGCAAGTTTATACGGGTCAACCCCCTCTTCCAGTGCTTGACCCAACTATACTGCGTAACCGGACCGATTTCTCGTTGTTTTCCCCATCAGACTGCGTAGCCTTTCGCCCTGATTTCTCGCCAGCGTCTTCCCTATGGATCCAAGATCGTCATGGATCCCTAGGGAGGTACGGATCTTACTCGGTTCGCATGCCTCCACTAGATTTCTCTACCCACCTGAGAGGGATATAAAGCATCTCATCCTCTTCGCCATGATGGCAGCTCATGCCTCGCCCCCTTTTGACACATAGTCACCTCAAACTGAGTGACATCTGTCTGGAGCGTCGCCTAGCAATCGATTTGGTGCAGCGACGTCGCAGCTCAACCATTGTAACCGGTGTTCCGTCGCGAACAACCTCCTCCCTTGCCTTTTGTAGATCGGTCGAGACCATCACCCCGACGCCTACCATCGCGTGGAGCTCAGGAGCCGATCCAATCCTTCAGGTGAATCTTTCGTCCTTCGCTTGAGTCCGTTCGTTCGGATGTTTCATTCCAGCTCCATCGTCCCTTCGTCAGCTCCGACCAGTCAATAGGAGTTCCATCACCCACCTTCAAACGCTACGATATCATTGCACGAACACCTTCCATCTCACTCTGCATCTTGATCACCTTGATCTTCATCCATCAAGTCGAGATTAGGCTCGAGATATCCTCAATCACCTTCGCTGGAGATCAAAGTCCACCCCACGTCGCTTCTTTTCATTCTAGCCCAAATAACCCAAATCGGAGCATAGCTCCAAGTTAGAGCTACCATTTTTAGGTCATTGCGTGCATTGGGAGCCCTCCTTTCATCCATTCCGAGGCTCGCTAGAGCAGCTCCTAGTGCTCACCGCCACCACACTTATCCAGCCATTGAAGCCTCCATCTGAGCCATACAGTCGATGCGGAAGCCTTCCACGATCACTCTAGTGCCTTCCGACCTCCCATCGGAGCTGGGGAACTCCTCCTTGGCTCTGGTGAAGTTTTCCTGGCGACAGTTCCTCCAGACATGCTCTGCACTATTGGATCGACTGGGACCCTCTTGATCACATCTTGATCGTCCGTTCAGTCGCCCTATCATACCGTTGGATGTCACATTTGATGGCCACGTGCACACCGCGTCCCCGATCGTTCCGGCACGGTCAGATCTAACACCTGATTCCATCAGAGCCACACGTCCAAGATTTCTCAACGGCCAACACGTTATTGGACATGCGAGCCTACGGCGGGCCATTATGCAATAAATGTTATTCCATATATCATTCCCTGATCTGAAATGAGGAATAACTAATTTGCATAGTAGGTCCCTTAGTACAATTATGGTTATGTACCATGGCTATCTTAATGATTATATAGTTGTCGATTCATTAAATGAATCATAGAGGCTGGTGCTTGGATGAATAACTAAAGAGTTAATTGAAGACTTATCAAGCACTGTCAAATGATTGTCAAGTTGTAATCTCCAGCCTGAGTAGGAGATGGCAATCCTTTGTCGCATAGGCTGATATCTGACCGACCTCTTGATGCAAGTCCTTTGCATAAGAATAGAGATTCAGAGGAGTTAGATTAGTTAGGTCAAAGAGTTGACTTAACGAGATCGAGATAACCAAAGTCCTATGTCTTATGGTGTCACGATATAGGCACGCATCCTCTGACCGGAGACAGATGCGTTACTATATCTCTGAGTATGTACATTTGGCAAACCAATAGGTCGATGACCTAACCAAGGTCTATACAAAGGCGCGTTGGTGTGCATATAAGGGCATATGAGTAATACGATCTCTCAAAGGGATCATACAGGTTCACTACTGAACCAGAAGACATGAGCTCATTAATGAGATATTGGGAAGAATAAAATTCCGTGCACGGTCAACTCGCTTTGGAAGCTTGACTGAATTTGTAGGTTTGATATATACTTTTGGAAAGTATATGACTAAGACCTATGTGTGATATATGCTTCTGGAAAGTATATGATCGATACCAAATCCCAATGATCA
Organism: Ottelia alismoides; assembly: GCA_037367405.1. Taxonomy (NCBI): domain Eukaryota; kingdom Viridiplantae; phylum Streptophyta; class Magnoliopsida; order Alismatales; family Hydrocharitaceae; genus Ottelia; species Ottelia alismoides. Next base: position 669,317 of record JAZKJV010004753.1, read on the forward strand.
AATGAGAAACTTACTGATAAAACCCTGAAGTATACAGTATAAAGTTGATCTAATACTTCAGGTTTATTTTGGGTCTTCCAGTATGCAAGATGTACAAGTATTGGGAATACTTCAGGTTGATGTGATCATAAACTATTGTATAACCATGACGCTTCCATTCCTAGGGAGTGTTGAAACGGGTCTGGATTTTAGTGACTCCTCTCAGTAGAAAAGTAATCTGATCTTGATCCAAATGTTGGACATTGATCTGAATGTGATTCAGATGCAATGAGAAGATTGGATTTGCAGTCTTGATTTAATCAAGCATCTATGGGAGGCCTGAGATCGGGATCTGAGATGTGATCTCAATATCTATGTCACTATACGTGGAACAATACAATCGCCATGTCCTTATCTCCAAGTATCCGCAGAGAACATTATCCTTGAAAGAGTTCATGGATTATGTCATTGTTAATATAAATATCCGAGCATCGAGAAAATTGATAATTAAATGTGATTTAATTATCATGGAGAATATGAATTCGATTCATAAGTAGAGATTTCTAAGATAATTACATGTGATTTAATTATCATGTATATGAATAATGTGGATAGCACTATCAATATTAATCATATATATTATAAATGTGATTTGTAATAAATTAGAGAGAGCATATTATGTTTTATATTTTTTTATTAATTATTAATGTGAATGGGATTGACATTTAATGATAAACCGAAAACATAATTACATTTTGTTTTGGGTTGTGAATAAGATTCACATAATTTCAATGGCATGATTGATATTTTCCATAAAATAATTTGGAATTACTTTTTTGTGAAAATATTGTCAACAAGAGATGATGATATACATCATGATTATGGGGAAATTGGTTTGTCCTCTTCATTATTTTTCTCTTATCAAAGATGATTTAATTTCGAATAAATTGTGTTGATTTATCAATGGAAATTAATTTAAATTAAATCATTAGTTGTTGTGTTTTTACAACAACATCTTGGACATTGAAAAAAACACAAATCAATCTCAACCATTGATTGTGTGTTGTCCATGGACTCCCAAAACCCTATATAAGAAGAGGCATGCCTTGATCTTCGATTTACACCAACTCGACGAGTCTCTCTCTCTCTCTTATTTTATCTACACGCCAAGTCTCTATCTCTCATTTATAATAGCCGTCCACCATGGAGCCATTGTGAGAGACGTCATCGATGCAACATCGTCGTTATGTTACCCGATCATCTACTCGTGGATCTCCATCTCCTTGAGTGAGTCTCCCATGTGAAGAAGATGTTGGATCTCATGTGATGATATCAGTAGATCCGCCGCTTGGATCATCAACATGAATTGCGTGGAGCACGCAATTCATCCCCTGCCACAACATTTTCACTCTAGGTTTATATCGAATCTCTAAATTAAATTCATGGAGATGAAGGATACATATGATAAGGCATGGTTTGGAATCCTTCTTCACCTCTAAGTATCGTATGATAGTATGATCCCCGCATACAATAATGTGGGAATTGATGAGGTAAGATATGAACTTCCCTATACCAAACACAACCGCTAACATCTCCTTCTACGTAAATGTACAATTTCGATGTGCTTCATCCAGAGTCTTGATAGCATAGTGTATAACAAATGGTATCCCATCCTTTCTCTCTACTAAAACATCTCCAACTATGAAATCTGAGGCGTACATCACGATCCAAAAGGAAAACACCTGTCAGGTGGTTGTAGGACATGAGGACTAGTAATCACGTTTTTCATCTGATTGAATGCAAGGAGGACTTTCTCATCAATCACAAACTCTCTCTCATTGCATAAAAGGTCAACTAAAGGTCTGGCGATATTGTTAAAGTCCTTCGTGAATCGCCTATCAAATCCATCATGTCCCATAAATGACATCAACTGCTTCAAATTTTGCGGTAGATCTAAATTGGAAATCACATCAATCATAGCTCGGTCAACCTCCATACCTTGTTTTGGATATGACACGGCCTAAGAGAACCCCATTAATCACCATAAAGTGGCTCTTCTCTCATGAGAGAACTAGGTTTACCACACAACATTGTTGAAGAACTCGGTCTAGCAATACATGTGTCAAAATTATGCACATGGACCGAGAAATCATCCACGAAGACCTCAAGGAAACTACCCACCATGTCGGCGAATATGACCAAAATACACCTTTGTAATGCAGTGAGGGTGTTATACAATCCAAAAGGCATCCATCTAAAGGCGTAAATGCCAAACAGATAAGTGAAAGTAGCTCTTTTCTGATCCTCAAGAGCGACAGTAACTAGGTTGTATCTCGAGTACCCATACACGAAACAAAAGAACTCTTTCCCTACCAACCTCTCAGTAGTCTGATAAATAAAGGGCAGCAAAAAGTGATCCTTCTTGGTTGATGAGTTCAGGCACCATTAATAAACACAAACATGTCAAGAAGTAGTTACATAGGTCATAATATCCTCACCATGATCATTGGTTACAATCGTAATTTTGGATTTCTTCGAGACCACATGTAAAGTGCTAACCCACTTGGAATCCGAAATGGGATATATATAAAGCCAACATCACACCATTTTCTGATCTCCCTCGTGACAACCTATCTTAGATTTGGATTTAGACAGTGATGACATTCATGGATGGGTTTACAGTCATCCTCTAAGTAGATATGATGATGGCACAAAGCAGGATTAATCCCACAGAGGACTGAAATATTCCATTCTATGGCCTTACGGTTTCTCTCAAGGACATGTAGCACACGAGAGTATTTCTCAGCGATCAACTACGAGCTAAGGATGACCAGAAACATCTGGGAGGACCCACAAGGAAGGCATATTTCAATGTTGAAGGTAAAACCTTGACCTTAGGAGGGGTCTGAATCAGCTATATAATTACCTCTACTATGTACTTGTATTTAGTTTGTGATATGTACTCTGTAGACTGTACACCTTGGCTACTAACACCTCAGAAAGTAAAATCTAGGATAGATCTGCAATGAATGTTCTCTACTCATAAAGGAGGGACTCATCAGGATGTTTGACATTTTCATCAAAAACTGCTCAGATATCATAGCAATGATCTCAATAAGATGTCTCTCATATGTGCATAACTCCGGAAATACAACGATTGGCTCAGATTTATGTACCTCAGAGCTCTCAGAAGGAGGCATATCATCATTAATCTCAGAAAAGTGTGTCAGAAGAATATCAGAATGTACCTCAAAAAATTCAGACTGATCCTTAGAAATCAGCTCAAATTGTCCATCAGCAACTGACTCAACTAGATCACTAAGGGAACTGATGTCGACTGTGCTTTCTTGAGAGTCCTTTTGGGGAAGGAACTCCTGGCTATCTATGTAGTCTGTGAAAAGAACTGTCTCTTAGAATTCAACAAGAAAATCACTGTCCTATAGCTCTGATAGAACTTTTTTTGTCACATATGCTGCTAGTGGCGATAATGGTATGGGACCAGTGATCGTCTCAATTATCACCATGTCACTGCGACAGTAAAAGATGATCTCTCTTATACCATAATCAAGTGTGCTTTGGCCATTTGGAGGAACGATCGACCTAGTATGATCGGGGTATGGAGTAATGGTGCAGGTGTGTCCATATACATGGTAACAAAATCAACATGGAATTTCATTTTGTACATCATTACAATAACGATCTCTAAAATGCCTCTTGTTCTCTTAATCAATTTATCAACAAATAAAAGGATCATCCTGGTTGCCTTAAGAGGCCCTAACCAAAATCTAGTTAGTAACAAGGATGGCAACGGATGTGAGGTGTTTTGTTGTCATTCTTTTTTGGTGGGAGATTGCTGACGGCATGAATTGTGTCTATGGTTAAGATATATTTTATGTTTTCTTTCGTCTAGTCTCCCTAGTTTGACACTTTTCTGTATATACCTCTTTCATTGCTTTTTTTACTGCAGGCATGTATTCCATGGCCTTAAGGAGTGGCATCTCTAAAATGATGTTTTGAATGATCTCAACCACTCCAGGATTAGATAGGGATTTTTTTTTTCGATTTTTTTATATTCAAGAGTTGAAGGAAATGGTACAGAATCAAGAGAAACATTCAAACGTTCATTTCCATTATTCAAAGTGGAATTCTCATATACATTAGGACAACCGGATTCTATTTTGTACATGGTTTATTTTTAAAAAACATTTTTATATATAAATTTTATGAAGAAAACATTTTTATCTGATTTATTTTACTAAATGAAAAAAAGTACATGATATGTCTATAAAATAGATAACAAAGAATATATACAATGTGAGAATTGATTTATGACATTCTTATAGATTATGAACCCTAGTTCCCCCTACTTTATTCTCTAACGACCATTCCAATGCTTTGTATGGTTTCAGGGTTCGGGTCAATCTGTATTATTATTATTATATATATAACCTTCTCTTCTTCTACTTACCTTTTCTTCTTTATTCATTTATTTTGGTGTGAATAAGTGATATATATATATAATATTGACTAATATTGTGAGATTGATAAAAGACGAGAATTATTGTTACTTACAAGTGTTTTGCCAAGGATTTTAAGTCAAAATAAAAGAATAAAGATGTTGAATCATGGATTCATCATTATGTCCTTTAGATTATTAGTTTGTTTAGAACCACATTCAGGTTAGCAATTGTCACTCAATGGCCCTTTGGTTCAATGTTCCTCTAGTGAAGTGAGAGCCCCAATTGGTAGGAAAAAACCAATGACCAATAACTCAATTAGAACGATCCTTTCAGATGTAAACTCTCATAACTTTGAAATGACAAGTACCATCTGTGTAAAGTTTATTATCTCTTCCCAGATAAATAGTTGAACTATTAGTTGGCATCCTTATTTAGTAACTCATTCTTGGGGAGATGAATATTTCTTTCTTATTTTAGGTATTTGCTAGTTCACAATGAATAATGAGTAGGTTAGAAGAAAGAGAAAATAAGTGGCAACAAACCAATATAGTTTCATTTCCTTGTGAAGATGGGTTAGTGTGGTCAAGTCTTCACCAAGATGCATGCCATATCGAGAAGCTTGAGACTGTTGGAGCTTTTGATATAGGTTTCTTTTTTGGATATTTCTTTGTTTATCATTGCTCTAAATTTTTCTTTTACCATGACCAACATTGAATCTTTTGTTTTGCCCATGTCTTGGGGTCTTAGAGAATTTGTGCTATCAAACCATTCCTCATTCGAAGCTTTATTTCAATCGATTATATAGTCATTAAATGCCCATTCTATTGGAGGAAAATTGGGTTGAAGTACCAGTTATAACAGCCTCCAAGATTGGTTCATGAGCTACCTTTGATTTCTAGGCCTAGTATCGTACTGACTTAGACTACAAGATACTTCAACAACCCATATTGTTTGAGATACAAGCTGAGTGCGAGGTCTCAAGTCAAGCCATTGTCTCAAGAGTCATGTCGATGAAATTAAAGGTTCTAGTTAGACACATTGAATCAACTCATGAACACGGTATCATATAACTAAAGAATTAAATCAAAGAGACCTGGAGCATCTCAATTCTAGTCCTTAATAGGTCCCTCTGAAACTAAGTTGATTAAGGTCTACACTAAGCTCCAATCTTCATATTTTATTAAGACATTTTTAATTGTCAAATTCATTCAGAAAATGTTCATGAATTACATTGCAATAACATATTTTTGCAAAGCTTTTTTTCAAAAACATTTTAATGAATAAATTTTACAAATATTTTACAAATGTTTAGTAAGAGCTTTTTTTCAAATGGTTTGAAAATAACTTACAATGGGTTTTTAAAGGCCTTTTGAAATATTTCCAAGACATTTTCAACCATATTCTAAATCATTTTGCAAAATAATTTAAACCAATTTTTCAAAGAATTTTCGAAAAATGTTTCTACATATTTAAAAGAGTGGTTCTTTTAGTTGATTTATTGTATACTCATATAGAGTATAGTATATTAGCCATATTATTGAAAATACGTAAGTATGAGTTACATGTATGTATATATATATAACCCTCCTATGCCTAGCTCTAATTATGTCCTCGTAGTGGTTAAAGAGCAACAACAATAAATAACCTGTGCCAAGTATAGTAAAGTCTATACTGAAGGATATTGAGAATCCTTAAGTGCATCACGAAAGCGTGTCGATCGCATGATATGCAATCGGAGCAACTAGTCGTACTAGTCGCTAGATGCAGCGGAAACTAAAATTTTTAAAACTAAAGATGAAACCACATGATCACGAGAACACTTATCGGATCGTTTCATCAAACCACAAAGTATAAGGAATACCTCTTGGAGCGTGGTTGTAATCGTGAGATCCCAAACAAGAGATCCTCCTGTCTTTAGTCTGATTCACGAAGAACGCACTTGCGGTCGCGATGATGAGGCGTGTTCCTCCCGCAATCCTCGATGAAGATCTAAGCAATGAATCCCCTGATTTCATCAAACGAAATCCGTCATCTTCTTTTAGAGCAAACAACCCCAAAGAAGAAGGAGATCCTCGAGTCGTCGAAGGCGAAGGCGAGATACTCTCCTCCTCAATATTCAAGATGGACGACCACTTGAAATTGAGAGAGAGATGTAGACGAGAATGAGAGAGAGAGAGAGTAGTAGTAGGCTTCTACAACTCCAAAATAATGTACCATGAAAGGATAGGTTAGCCCTCCTTTTATATTAGTTTGGGATCCAATGGATCTCAATCCATGGGACACATAGATCCAATGTCCATGGGATTCTATGTAATAATGAATGGCTATGATTGTTGTTGGTTAAAACCAACAAAATTAATTTATGTTTAAATTAAATATATGTTGCTATATTATCAACATAATTTAATTTACCATAAATTAATCATCAAGAGATAATAACATAAAATAAAAAAGTGATAACTAAATCACCCACAAATTTCAGGGGCGTCACCCCTTCTTTTTTGTGGTGATTTTTATCTCCTTTTTTTATTCTATTTATTATTTCTTAATCTAATTTTGTAACAACCATTATCACAAAATTATTCATCAAATTAATTCCAAATTAATTTGTGAATATTTCAATCATGCCATTGAAAAATATGTGAATCATATTCACAAACCAAACTAATTTGTAAATTGCATTTCCAATAAATAAATTAATGTGAATCCAATCTACATTAATAATTAACAAATGCTATTTATAAAATCTCTCCCTCTTCAATATATATGTATGTTATAAATCATATTTATAATACACAAATATTATGGATAGTATTATCCACATTCTCCAATCCATGATAATTAAATCCTATCTAATTATCATGGGTGATTATTCTCACAACATAAATCTTAGTCATATTATGCTTGCCAATGAAATCTCATTTAATCATCAAGTCCTTCTTGCTTGGATATGTAGTTAATCAAATGAATTATTCTTTAACCCCTTCAAGAATAATGAGCTTTTCTCCGCAGATGCTCGGAGATAAGGACAGGGCGATTGTATTGTTCAACGTACAATGACTTGGACATTGAGATCTTATCTCAAATCCATATCATACGAACCTCCCACAAATGCTTCATTAAATCAAGACTGCAAATCTAATCTTCGCATTGCATCTGAATCACATTCAGACCAATGTCCAACACTTGGACCAATATCAGATTGCTTCTCTACCGAGAGGAGTCAATGAAATCCAGACATGTTTCATCACTCCCTCGGAATGGAAGCATCATGGTTATACAATCATTTATGATCACATCACTCTCAGGTATTCCCAATACATGTACATGCTGCATACTGGAAGACCCATGATCAATCTGAAGATTAAGATCAATTTTACACTTTCTTCTTCAGAGTTTAATCACAAAGTTTCTTAATCTTGGTCATTGAGAGTTAGTATCGATCATATGCTTTCCCAAAGCATATATCATACCTTCAAATTTATGTCATGCTTCCAAAGCACGACGACCATGCATGGAATTTGATCGGTCCCAATACCTCATGAGTGAGCTCATGTCTTCTGATTCATAGGTGAACATGTATGATCCCTTTGAGAGATCGTATTGCTCATGTGCCCTTATATGCACACCAGCTCGCCAGTGTATAGACCTTGGTTAGGCCATCAACCTATCGGTCTGCCAAATGTACATACTCAGACATATAGCAATACATCTGTCTCCGGTCAGAGGATGCATGCCTATGCTGTGACAGCATTCAACATAGGTCTTAGGTTATCTTGATCTTGTTGATTCAACCCATTGACCTAACTAATCTGACACCTCCGAATCACTATTCCTATGCAGAGGACCTGCATCAAGAGGCCGATCAAATATCAGCCCATGTGAGAAAGGATTGTCATCTCCTACTCAGGCTAGAGATCATCTCTTAATAATCATTTGACAGTGCTTGGTGAGTCCTCTATCTAACTCCTTAGATATTCATCCAAACACCAGCCTCTATGATTCATTTAATGAATCAACAGCTATATGATCATCAAGATGGCCATGGTACATAACCCTAATTGTACAGAGGGACCTTGTAGTGCATACATTCATCTAATTTTAGAAAGGGAGTGAAACATCAATAACGTTTATTGATAAACATAAATATTGCAATAACATTTATTGTAAGAATAGTTCGCCAAGGGCTCACATGTCTAACAATCTCCCACTAGCTGTCAGAACCATTCAGGTACTATCCGTAAACCCATACTCATTACATGCTGGTCAAAAACCTTCTGTGTCAGAGGTTTGGTAAGATGATCCGCAATGTTTGTCGGCAGAGGCCACCTTGGTGCTGATGATATCACCACGTTTTTGAATCTCCCGAAAGATGTGGTATTTCCTTTCCATGTGCTTGCTCTTTTGATGGCAATTGGGTTCCTTTGCTTGGGCAATGGCTCCCGTGTTATCGCAGAGTAACGGGATGGGAGTATCAGAGGAAACTACGCCAAGCTCCAAGATTAACTTGCGCAATCACACCGCCTCCTTTGCAGCATCCGATGCGGCAATGTACTCGACTTCTGTTGTTGAATTCGCCATAGTGTCCTGCTTCTTGCTTCTCCAGCTCACAGCACCACCGTTCAACAGGAACACAAACCCTGATGTCGACTTTCGATCATTAATATCCGACTGAAAGTCTTAATCTGTATATCCCAAGACTTGGAGATCACCGTCCCCATAGACCAAGATGTAATCTTGCGTTCGTCTTAGATATTTGAATATGTTCTTTATTGCATTCCAGTATTTCTCTCCATAGCAGGATTGGTAGTGACTTACCACTCCCACTGCATGGCAGATGTCTGGCCTAGTACACATCATGGCATACATCAAGCTTCCTACAACTGATGCGTAAGGGCATCCAGCCATGGCCTTCCTTTCCTCAACACTTCGAGGAGCCATCCCTTTAGAAGATGGATACCATGTCCTAAGGGGAGGTATCCTTTCTTGGAACTATCCATACGGAATCGTTCAAGAATCTTCTTAATGTATCCATGTTGTGACAATCCCAAAATCCTCTTTTCTCGATTTCTGAACAACTTCAGGCCTAAGATGTAAGAGGCTTCTCCAAGATCTTTCATCTCGAAGGTATGCGATAGCCAAATCTTCACACTGGTCATCACTCATGTATCATTCCCAATGATAAGGATATCATCTACGTAAAGCACGATGAACACAATGGCGCTCCCACTAAGCTTCTTGTACACACAAGGTTCATCGGGATTCTGCACAAAATCATATCTCTTTATGGTTTCGTCAAATCTGATGTTCCAGCTACGAGAAGCTTGTTTGATCCCATAGATGGATTTCTTCAGCTTGCATGCTTTACCATCCTCAACTATGAAGCCCTGGGGCTGCTTCATATAGATATCCTCCTCGGGGTATCCATTGAGGAAAAGTTGTCTTGACGTCCATCTGCCAGATGTCGTAATCAAGAGATGCAGCTATGGCTAGCAGTGTCCTGATGGACTTAAGCATGGCCACAGGAGAGAACGTCTCATCGTAGTCGATGACTTCTCTCTGTGTGTAGCCCTATGCTATGAACCGTGCTTTGAAAGTCACTACTTTCCCATCAGGTCCCCTCTTTCTCTTGAAGATCCATTTACACCCAATGGGTTTTACCCCTTTAGGTGGATCCTCTAGGGTCCATACACCATTCTTATGCATGGAGTCAATTTCTGACTTCATTACTAGCATCCATCTATCCATGTCTTGATCCACGAGTGCTTTATCAAATGAAGAAGGATCATTATCAGTCTCACCTGATACATGGAATCCATACCTTTCAGGTGGTGCAACCACCCTCGAACTCCTTCGAAGAGGTATGGGTGTTTCATCTTCATTTATTTTTTCAGTTTCTAGTTCAGGAATCTCAGAATCCTCAGGTGATTCAATGAGTTACTCTACTTCATTTCTATCTTGACCTTTAGGGAAATCATCCTCCAGAAATTTCACATCTCTAGAGACAAAATCCTTTTGGGTCTCAGGGTCATGAAGATGGTATCCAATACCATCTTTAACAAGTCTAATGAAGTAGCACTCACGAGTGCGAGATTCTAGCTTACTTGCATCCACGTTCTTCGCATGGACCAAGCATCCCCAAACCCTTAAGTATTTGTCACTAGTTTTGGTGCCATACCAGAGCTCGTGAGGAGTCTTTGGTATAGACTTGCTAGGAATCTTGTTCAGGATATAAATTGCAGTTTCTACTGCATATCCCCAGAAACTAAGAGGTAAATGTGCATTGATCGTCATTGAACGGACCATGTCCATGATGGTCCTGTTGCGTCTTTCAGCAACACCATTAAGTTGGGGAGTTCCAGGGGGAATGAGATTGGAGACAATTCCATTCTCTTTAAGATATTCTTTAAATTCATCTGAGAGGTACTCACCACCTCGGTTGGATAGAATCCGTTTGATCTTCCTATCGGTTTAGTTCTCAACCAAAGCCTTGAACTCTTTGAACTTTTCAAAGGTTTCAGATTTATGACGTAGTAGGAATATAAACATGTATCGTGAGTGGTCATCAATAAACATCAAATAATATCGATATCCATTTCTGGTCGCGGTACTAAAGGGACCACAATATGTATTAGGTCAAGAAAACCTTTGCATCTCGTAACCTTGTTACGGAAAGGTGCTCTAGTCAATTTACCTGGAATGCAGTGTTCGCGGGTAGGTAAAGATTGAACATGTAGAAAATCTAAAGGTCCATTCTTTATCAATCTATTAATCCTATCAACAGATAAATGACCAAGCCTTTGATGTCAAATCATATTCGAATGATTTCCATCCTCCCTGGATCTCTTGGAGTTTCCATTATTAGTGGTAGTAGCATTCATGACACATTCATCAATGCACAATTCATAGAGTCCACCAGAAGTCAAAATACCATCCGCAATATATTTATCATAACGGTTTATGATTAATTTATTACAGATAGTGAAGGAATATCCATTTCTAACTAACTCAGATACAGACATTAGATTCCTTCTAACTTCATGTACATAAAGATACTCTTTAAGTACTATGACTCGACCACTAGATAATGATAATCTGCAGGTCCCGACGGCGACTGCTACAACACTTGCATCAGACCCCATCTAGATGACTATCTCCCCATGCTCCAGATTCCAAGTTTCTTGAAACAAATGCAACGAATTACATACATGAACAGAAGCACCGGAATCTACTACCAAACTTCCTTCTCGTTCAATGAGAAAGCTAGTTTCAATGATTAAAGTAGATTTCATACATGCTGGGGTTTTACCTTTGTCAGTAGACTTCAGATAATCCAGGCAGTTACGTCGCCAGTTCCCCGGCTTCTTGCAGTGGTGACATCAGACTTTTTCGATGTCATAAGTGTAGAAGCACTAGAAGATGAACCAACTCCTTGATTCTTCTACTTTCTCTTCTGGGTCGGGCCCTTCCGAGAACCTTGCTTCTGCCCACACTTTCCTCTCACCTGTGTAACCATTGCACTAGCAGAGAGGTCGTCCTTCTTCATGATGTCTTCCGCAGACTTCAATGCAGCTAACAGCCCAACGTTAGTGAAGTCGCCTTTGCTCATGTGGTAAGACACGACAAAGTTGTTGAAAGACTTAGGGAGTGACAGGAAAATGAAATCAGCTTGCATTTCAGAGTCCAAGTAGGTTCCCAGGATTTCCAATTCAGAGAGGTACCCAAACACCTTGAGTACGTGTTCTCTGACAGAGGTCCCTTCCTGCATCTTGCAATGAATAATCTCTTTCATTACGTTGTAACGCTGTGTGTGGTTTATGTCACCAAACATTTCCTTCAGATTTAGCATAATCTCTTGGCAATGGTTCATTTCCACATCTTTCTTCTGAAGCACATTGGACAATGACCCAAGGATGTAGCACCTTTCCAGATTATGGTCTTCATCATATTTCTCATTATATGATTTATCTTCCGTAGTCTTAAGGTTTGCTATCTTGTCCTTGGTCAGCACATAAGAGACGCGCTCCGCGGATAGGACAAGATCCAAATTTCGAATCCAATCCAAATAATTTGGCCCAGTCAACTGGTTGACCTCTGATGAATCCATGATTCATTAACTTTTCTGTTGCATTTTGTCTTAAAACCCTTAACAAATACATGTAAAAACTCACTAATTCTCATACTTTAACAAAACCCCATTCATGTGTAAATATTCACTTTTAACCATTAAACTCATGTAAATAAATAAAGAATCAGAAAAGAAAGACAAAGCCATATGAAATATATGTATATATATGCAATATGACTTAAAATATAAATATAGCTGTAAGATATATTTATACCCTAACCCCCGAGACCAAGTCAGCATGGATTGGTCGACAAACCAATAAGTAGGGGGAGATAAGGAAAGAAAACCAAATAAAAATTATTTATCACATGTAGATACACCTTTCACTATTTATAAAATAAAATACAAAACTTCAAAGAATTTTAATTATTTCATCTTAACATATTTTTCACCAAATCTTTCTCCTAATTATTCATAAAAATGTAAATAAAAATATACAAATAAGTTAAAAATACTACCCTGTAAATATGCCAAGAAATCCAGCTTACAAATTGTCAAAATCTCAACTTCCGAACATCATAACTCCCTCATACGAACTCCAATTTCACTCTACTCACCTTTAAAGTTCATTAAAATAATATTCTCTAATTAATAAAGGTGGTTTCACTGAATTCGGAGTCCGTTTGCAAAAAGTCGGTTTTGGGACCAAAAGACAAAGGGATTTCTGGGCTATTTATTTTATGTAACACACCTTAGTTATTATTTTCTTAATTTTATAATTTTTAAATTATTTCATGATCTTATACTTTCACCATAAATTATTTCATAATTTTTGGAGACTATTTATTATTTTTATAAAATCAAACACCCTGAAATATAGGTATAATTGACCTATATAGCTACTTACTCTATTTATTAAAATATGTAAATTAATTCATAAAAATCCATAAAAATTCGTACAATTCTTATTTAATAACCTAATAATTAAGAAAATATAAAATTAATTTTTACTTAATTATTTATTAAATTTAAAATTCAGAACCTATTTAGAAATACATATTTATTAATAAAATATTTATATTTTAAATAATATTTATTATTTATTAAAAGTAATTATATCATAATTTAGGAAATAAATTTATTAAACTTTCTTGTATTTATACCTATTTGAAATAATGTAATTATCTATTTTATATCTAATTTATAAGTATTTATCAGATCTGGGCGAACCAGGTGCTGACACGTGTCAGCACCTGGAGTCTTCTTCTTCAAGAAGAAGTTGCGCCAACCGGCCAACTTCCTCCATTTATGCCGCTCGTTCCTTAAAGCTTATAGCCATCCTAAACCGTCGATTCCCTCCTCCTAACAACCCTCTACCTCGCCAGCCATTGATCTCACCTTGGGGCCCAAGCAAGCTCCCTATATAAGGGTCCCAAGTTCGCCAACCACCATTAACTTTTCCAACCTTCAAAGCTCCAGCTCCAGGTTGTACCGACTACCTAACTTCCAAGCCTCGTTCCAACCAACTCGAGCAGTGACAGCGCCAAGGGAGGAGATCGCGAGGAAGAAGGATCATCGGAGAAGAGTTCCAAGGCGGAGCAACGCCTTGAATCGCCGCCTCGTGCTGCGTGCAGCTCCGAGAAGACCGCTCGTCGAGCAACCATCAGGAGGTCATACACCTCCAGACCCCAGGTCACTTCCTTCACATTTCTTAAATTTCTTTCTCGATCGCCGAGCCATGATTAGCATGGCTAATCGCATTTTTAGATAGGTTAATCATCCATGTAATCCGCAAGTTCAAAACCCATCTCGATTCGTGTTCAAACTTGATTCAAATCAATCACCCAATCATCTTCTACCTCGCATCTTGGTTGTTTGGCTGGAATTATATGAATTTTCCTTAGACTTTGGAGCTCGTGATTTGTGATCCTTTGGCCGATTCAACATGAATCGAGCACATACATATCTTTCTTGCAGATCCATCGTCGTCGCGAAGCAGTAGTTCGTTTCAGGAGCTGTCGATCTTCATCGAAAATCGTCTTCAAAAGAGCTTCGTCCGGACTACAACAACCCCAGGTGGTCGAGACCACCATCTTTGACGCGACGCCACAGCATCTCGGAGCGTCGCCACCGCCATATCTACCGCGGGCGAGCTCGAGGGGTGGAGGAGCCACCCCTCTGGCCCCGCCGGAGCGCCAGATTCGTCGGAGAGCGGCCGCTAGAATTCGGAGAAGAAGGTCGTACGCCAGGAGCTCCAACTGCTCAAGAACACCAAAGCACAGTCTTGCGCCACGTGTCAGCGTGAGGACCATCCGATCGCAGCGAGCGGGTTCTAATCTCGGCCGTCAGATACGAATCGGTGAAAATATTGCTTCATAAGTCCAGCAAACTTCCAGCATTTACATCCCGCCTCACAAGTTTTGTATATTTACATTTAGGTCCCTCTGTAGGGACCTAAATGTAAGATTTTGTTTAGTTTTCTTTCAGAACAGTCCTCAAGGACCCGATTGCAAACATTTTTAATTAGTTTTCTTACGCTTATACCCCTGGGCTGTAGGGGTTGTTTCTTGTTCTTGTGACCTCGAATTTCGACGATCTTTGAGGGTAGTTACACAACTACCCCTGCTACCTAGTATAAAGTTTTCGCGGCTTTTCGACGAGTTTTTAACGTGTTTTGATTTTCTCGAAAACCGCTTCGTTTTGTTTTGTTTTCTTGTGTAGTTCGAGTACGCGGCTCGAACCTCGTTCACCTATACTATATAATATCACCTATATTCTATCCACCTACTATATAATAAATAAATCTTTTGAAAATTATCCCTTTTTGAAAATTAAATAAAAATTTGAAAAGAATAAAATCAAATAAAAATAATAAAAATAAAAATCACTAGAAAAAGCGTTTTGACTTAGAGAAGAATTAAAATAAATTTACGAGAAGAGAAATCTAGGGAATATATTCTACCTCCTTGAGTTCGACCCAGGAACACTTGCCTGGTTAAATATTAGTGAACGGTTTTTCGACAGAGAACCGTAATTTGTTTGATAGGTTTTAAAGAATCAAAACTTGTTTCGCGGCTTTTGCTACATCGACCACTTTCTTCATCAAATAAAAGAAAGCCGCGAAACTCGATTCTTTTTACCTCATCAACCTCCTAGAGCCTGCTAAGTAGGTTCATGGACTTCATTTTCTGAAATTAAGAATGCACTTTATTATAATATATAAATAATTATATATTCATTTTAAGAATAATTTGATTAAGGCATTTTAAATCAAATTTGTCTTGTTGTGTCTGAAGGATATTGAGAATCTTTAAGCGTATCACGGAAGCGTGTTGATCGCATCGTATGCGATTGGGGCGACTAGTCGCACTAGTCGCTAGATGCAGCGGAAATTAAAATTTTTAAATCTAAAGATGAAACCACATGATCACGAGAACACTTCACGGATCGTTTCATCAAACCATAATGTATAAGGAATACCTATAGGAGCGTGGTTGTAATCGTCAGAACCCAAACAAGAGATCCTCATGTCTTAAGTCTGATCCACGAAGAACGCACTTGCAGGCGCGATGATGAGTCGCGTTCCTCCCGTAATCCTCGATGAAGATCCAAACAATGAATCCCCTGATTTCGTCAAACGAAATCCGTCGTTTTCCTTTAGAGTAAGTAACTCCAAAGAAGAAGGAGATCTACGAGTCGTCGAAGGCGAAAGCAAGATGCTCTCATCCTCAATACACAAAGTGGACAGCCACTTGAAATTGAGAGAGAGAGAGCCTAGTCGAGAATGAGAGAGAGAGAGTTGTAACCTTGTACAACTCTTGATGATGTACCAAGAAAGGCTAGGCTAGCCCTCCTTTTATATTAGTTTAGGATCCAATGGATCTCAATCCAAGGGACACATAGATCCAACGACCATGCTTGGTCTATGTAATAATCAATTGGTATGATTGTTGTTGGTTAAAATCAACAACATTTATTTATATTTAAACTAAATATATGTTGCAACATTATCAACACATTTTAATTTAACATAAATAAATTTATCAAGAGATAATGTGATAACAAAAAAGGGAGGCAAAAAACCACACTAAATTATAGGGGGCGTCACTTATGAATAAGTCATAGGTGACGCCACCTTTATTTAGGTGGTTATTTTGTCTCCTTTTTTATGTTATTATCTCTATTATTGCAACAATATCCACCAAATTAATTCTAAATGAATTTGTGAATATTTCCATCATGCCATCGAAAAATATGTGAATCAAATTCACAACCCAAACTAATTTGTAAATTACATTTCCAATTAATTAATAACTGTGAATCCAATCTACATTTAATAATTAACAAATGCTATTTACGAAATTTCTTACTCTTGAATATATTATAAATCATATTTATAATATACATGATTAATATAGATAGTGCTATCCACAGTATTCATATCCATGATAATTAATTCGCATTTAATCATCTTGGATATCTTTTCTCATGTGCCCAAATAACATGAATCACATTCACGTTATTCATATATTTGATAATTAAATCACACATAATTATCTTAGATATCTCTTTTTATAATATGAATCAAATTCATATTATTCATGATAATTAAATCATATTTAATTATCCATTTTCTCAATGCTTGGATACAGAATTCATCAAATGAATTATTCTTGAACTCCTTCAAGAATAATGTGCTTTCTCCGTCGATACTTGGAGATAATAACAGGGCAATTGTATTGTTCCACGTATAGTGACTTGGATATTGAGATCTTATCTCAAATCCAGATCTTACGTACCTCCCACAGATGCTTGATTAAATCAAGACCGCAAATCTAATCTTCTTATTGTATCTGAATTTCAATCAGACCAATGTCCAACACTTGGACCAAGATCAGATTGCTTCTCTACTGAGAGGAGTCACTAAAATCCAGACCTATTTCATCACTCCCTCGGAATGGAAGCATCATGGTTATACAATCGTTTATGATCACATCACCCTCAAGTATTCCCAATACCTGTACATCCTGCATACTAGAAGACCTATGATCAACCCAAAGATCAAGATCAATTTTATAATGTCTTCTTCAAGGTTTTATGAGTAAGTTTCTCATTTGATCATTGGGATTTGGTATCGATCATATACTTTCCAAAAGAATATATCATACCTAGGTCTTGATCATATACTTTCCAAAGTATATATCAAACATACAAATTCAGTCAAGCTTCCAAAGCGAGACGACCGTGCACGGAATTTGATTCTTCCCAATATTTCATGAGTGAGCTCATGTCTTTCGATTCAGTAGTGAACCTGTATGATCCCTTTGAGAGATCGTATTGCTCATATGCCCTTATATGCACACCAGCTCGCCGGTGTATAGACCTTGGTTAGGCCATCAACCTATTGGTCTGCCAAATGCACATACTCAGACATATAGCAATACATCTGTCT
The DNA here is from genome assembly GCA_037367405.1 of Ottelia alismoides. Lineage (NCBI taxonomy): Eukaryota > Viridiplantae > Streptophyta > Magnoliopsida > Alismatales > Hydrocharitaceae > Ottelia > Ottelia alismoides. The sequence goes on from JAZKJV010004753.1 coordinate 687,276, forward strand.
CCGGTCAGAGGATACGTGCCTATGCTGTGACAGCATTCAACATAGGACTTAGGTTATCTCGATGTTGTTAAGTCAACCCATTGACCTAACTAATCTGACACCTTCGAATCACTATCCTAATGTAGAGGACCTGCATCAAGAGGTCGGTCAGATATTAGCCTATGTGAGAAAGGATTGCCATCTCCTACTCAGGCTGGAGATCATCTCTTAACAATCATTTGATGGTGCTTGATGAGTCCTCAATCTAATCCTTTAGATATTCATCCAAGCACCAGCCTCTATGATTCAATTATTGAATCAACAGATGTATGATCATCAAGATGGCCATGGTACATAACCCTAATTGTACATAGGGACCTATTATGCAAATTATTTATTCTTCATTTCAGATCAGGGAATGATATTCGCAATAACATTTATTGCATAATGGCTCGCCGTGGGCTCACATGTCCAACAATCTCCCACTAGCCCAAGGAGCCATTTAAACCCACACTCATGTGACAATCATAGGCTATTTAGAAAATAGCTAGGTAAGTTGATCAGTCACTCTATTCCCGCGAGACTACGCCAAGTCCTTTTACGACACTTGCATATCCCTAAGTAACAGTGCTCGCGTCCAATGCGAATGTTGCATCTTATGCAACCAATACGCAATCTTGATAAAGCAATTATAGTGTCCTTGACACTATTGCTCAGTTATTATAACCAGTATTTCTATAATCCTTATCAGAATACCCTTATTTCTGGAGATCTCTATCTCCTAAGGTATTCGTAGTTAAGACCTTTTAGATATCTATCTATAAAGTCTTAAGCTTTTGAAGATATGACTTTGAGATCGCTATCTCAAAAATCTTGTCATCTATGAAGATTTTGTTATTATTATAATCAAGTGTTTTCTCTCCATAGTAGGATTAGCAACACTTTACTACTCCCATTGCATGGCAGATATCTGGCTTTTATACACATTTAGCATACACTTAGCTTCTCGTAACTGATGCACAGGTGCAAGCAGTTCTAGCATTCACTTCCTCAACTCTTTGAGGTGCTATCCCTTTAGACAAGTCAGTACCAAATCTCAACGGAAGGAAGCCTTTCTTGGAATTTCCAAGAATGGAATATGTCCAAGGTGTACTACAAATGTGGCAGTCCCAATACCCTATTTTCTTTGCTTCTGAACAACTTCAGAACTAAGATCTAAGAGGTATTCTTGAGATCATATCTCAAGGTATGGAATAACCAGTCTATAAAACACTTATTATCATCCCTATATCTTTCCAAATGATTAGGATATTATCTACATTTAGCACGATGAACACAATGGCACTCCCACTAAGCTTCACATGGTACATCAAGATTCTATCTGAAATCATAACATTTATAATTTCATCAAATCTTAGGTTCCATTTTCAAGAAGCTTAATTGAGTCCACATATGGAGTTTCTTTAGCTTTCACATCTTTCTTTCCTCAACCATGAAGCCCTAGGGCTACTTCATGTGAATATCCTCAGAGAGGTATTCTTAGAGGAATGCAATCTTGACTTACATCTTGAAGATGCAATAATCAAGTTGTGTAACTAAGGTTAGCAATATTCAGATGATTTTAAGCATGGTTACCGAAGAGCAAGTCTCATTGCAAGCAATGTCTTCTCTTCCGGTGTGTAGCTTATGGCTACGAACCGAGCTTTGAAGGTCTCTACCTTCTCATCAGTTTCCCTCTTCTCTTGAAGATCCATTTACACCTTTATGGGTCTTACCCATATAGGTGGATCCTCGAGGGTCCATATACAACACTTGTATATGAAGTCTACTTTAGACTTTATTGCTAATATCCATCTTTCCATGTCATGATCCTTAGGAGCTTCTTCACATGAAGTCCGATCATTGTCAGACTTAATCGACACATGGAATACATCCCCAAACTCATTTGAAGAGGTATTAGTGTTTCATCTTTAATTATCCTTTTAGTTTCTGATTTCAAGAGCCTCATTATTTTCTCAAGATTAAATGAGTTCCTTCACTTCATTTTCATCTTGATTCTCAAGAGTCTCAATCCTCCAAGAATCACATTCTCAGAGATGAGATCTTTTAAGAATCTCAAGGTCATAAAGTAGGTATCCAATACCATCCTTTATTCTCCTAATGAAGTAGCAATCTCTAGTGCTTAATTCCAGCTTACTTGCATGGAATCTTATTAAGGATATATAGTTTAGTATCTACTACATATATACCTGGAAAGTGAGAGGAAATTATGCTAAAATTCATCATTGATCAAATCATGTCACACATGATCCAATTGTATCACCCTACAACTCTATTGAGTTCAGGTTTATCAGGAGGAGTGAGACAGAAATGATATTCATATCTTCATAAGGTATTCTTTGAATTTTATCTAACAGATACAAGCTACCTAGGTTAGATCAAATTCTTTTCATTTTTCTTCAAACTTTTGTTCTAAACCAAAATTGTGAAATCTTTGAACATTTCAAAGGTTTCTCAGGTGAAGAGAAGAAATCTCATATCATATATTATAGACATCACATATCCATAATGTTTACTACGATATAGATGATCTACATACATCAATATGTATGAGATCTTGAATACCTCAACGTCTAACACCACTCCTAGAGAAGGGTGTATTGGACACTTTACTTTGAATACAATATTCACGAGTATGTAAGATTTGAAATTTTAGACATTATAAAGTTTCATATCTTACTAGTCTATTAATCAAATCAATAGACAAATGTCCAAGGCGTGATGCCAGATCATTGTCAAATGATCTTCATCCTCCTATTGATCTTATAAGGTTTGATTTTCAGTATTAGAAATCTTAATGAACCAATCATTAATTTTTTTTAATTTTGTGGAGGCCACTAGATGTTAGATTACTACATGAAATATATCCATCATAACTCTTTATGATAGTTCTATCTCAAAATTCATGTTTGTTTCCAACATTTAGAAACAAACAATGAGTGTACTCTATTATCTAGGTCATAGAGACATTCTCCAAGACTAAGGGCTCTCCCACTGAGAATATGAAGTCTATCTATCCAACAGAGATTGCTGCAACAATTACAGCAATATCCATGTAGATGACTACTAAACCTTAAGATCAAATTTCTAATCTTCTAATATATATATATGCAACCAATTGCAAATGTCACTAGAAGATTGGGATACAATTGTCAGACTTTATCTTATGAAATAAGAAAGTCAGAGTCAATGATTATATGTAGATTATTCTGATGCTCTATCTGAGTCCTTCACTAAGGATTTTATACAGATTTGATAGTCATACTATCAACACATCAACTTATTGCAGTATTGGCATTCATCCAACTCTTTGGATGTCATATGGAAGTCACAGAAGTATAATCAACTCTTGACTTTCCTTCTCACATGGGTCCAACCCATGCTTCCACTGTGCTCTCTTCATCTATAAACAACCATTGCTTATGACTAAGGATCTCTTATGTTAAATTCAAAAGAATTCAATGTAAGAGCATTTCAACATTTATACATGTTTCATTAAATTCATACAATATGAATATTATGATGCTTCATGAATGACCAGAGTATAGACAGTAGAATGATGACACTCATCATACCTACATACATCTTAACTCTTAGAGACTTAGGTTCAGGTAGGTATTCAAACATTTTGAATACATCATCTCTTTCGAGCGACCATTCTGCATAATGCAGAGAACCATGTCATTCATGATTAAATGTCTAGAGTACATATGTATGCCAGAACATCTTCTTAGATTTTACAAAAAATTATTTGACAATTATGATCATCATTGACATGTCACTTCCAAAGTGCACTTGATGAAAGATCAAGACTATAGAGACACACTAACACTAAGGTGATGTATTATTGTCTTATTTAATTGTCATACCTCATTATGTTGAGGAATCTTGCACAATGCAACCACATACATTATGTGTCCAATTGCGAGTACAATATCTGGATCAAGAGTCCAATCTAAGATATTTTTACTGGTTATTATTGAGGATAACATTGAGTGGGTTTAATGAAGGATTATCTGAAATAAGAAATTTGCATAAGGGTATATATATTATATATACATGTTTTACTTTGATTTAGGAATTTTTATATCAAAGTTGTCGTGCCTTGTCAACAATGAAAGTTCATTCCCTTAATCACTTGAAATGTAAGAGATATTCTTATCATTATATCTCTAGCAAGATCTGGGATCTCCTTTCCTATCTTCGTCACATACCAATAATATGAGAACTTGCAACTCCGACAAAAAGAAGCGGGAACACATTCCGCCTTGCAAGTCCAACTTGCATTTCCCAATTCGGTCTTTAACACCCAGGCCCACCACCCCTAAGATGATGTTGACCCGACATTAATTGAACCAACCATCAACAGGCTTAAAACTGGCTATGCGCAATCCAATATCGCCCAATAATATGAGGACTCGATATTGGGGTCACTACGCATACGGCCTTACTTTTTCGAGAAGCAAAGAGCCCAATCCAGATGCGCTTGCATATAGGATCTGTCACTTCGGACAGACGTCTCCTACATACAATCCCTAGCGACGGAACCCTTCGCCTTGACGGGAGACCATGGATGTCACTTATGTGATCCTCCATCTCATATTCAAATTTTATAATTAATTATTATGAATCATACTCACATAATTAATTCTTCTAAGGGAATTACACATCTATTCGTAATAGAGTATTTTTTGGACTTAATTAATTTAATCACATTAAATTAATCAATAATCCAATCATCAATCAACAAACCTGATTATTACTTGAATAGTAGGTATAATCTCAAAGTACGTATTATTCGAATTTTAATAATTAGAAATATACACTCTGACTTCTCCTGCATTATCGAGTTCCTACCCACTGTCAAGGCCAGTACCGACGAGAGTGGGACGGACCACATACGTTGCAACCCATGACCCCAATGCTCTCCAACTAGGCACCATATCCACTTTAGGAAAGGATAATGCCAGATAGATCATCATGTACTTTGAGATGCTCATCGGTTTTTCAACCGAAATTATACCATATAATATACATCAAAACAATTTTGATTATATTATAAGGAGATTTGCTAAACAAATCTCCAATCCTATTCAAGTAAGAGGGTTTTTCATGTAAAAGTTATCCTACAACTATTGTAGGATAAACTAAGGTCCTTCATGTAAATAAGATAAGAATTAGTATTTAATTAATTCAATAGCTTCAAGATAAATAAAAGAAGTGAGTGGGATCACAACACAACGAACGAAATCTGGGTCTCAAACCAAGGGGGGATATGGCGAAATTGGTAGACGCTACGGACTTGATTGGATTGAGCCTTAGTATGGAAACCTACTAAGTGATAACTTCCAAATTCAGAGAAACCCTGGAATTAAAAATGGGCAATCCTGAGCCAAATCCTTGTTTTGAAAAAAACAAAGGTTTATTTTATATATAAATATAAAATATATAAAAAAAGGATAGGTGCAGAGACTCAATGGAAGCTGTTCTAACGAATGGAGTTGGTTGTGTTGGTAGCAGGAATCTTTATATCAAAATTACAGAAAGGAAGGATGACCTTATATACCTAATATAATACCTACGTATACATACTGACATATCAAACGATTAATCATAATCACAACCTTAATCTAGAATTTATATAAATAAATTTTTCATTCTATGAAAAATTTAAGAATTATTGTGAATCCATATCAATCTAAGTTTAAGAAAAAATTGGATATTCAATGGTCAAATCATTCACTCCAGCCGGAGTCCGATTTATCATTTGAATGAACATTTGAAAAAAATGATTAATCAGACGAGAATAAAGAGAGAGTCTCGTTCTACATGTCAATATTGACAACAATGAAATTTATAGTAAGAGGAAAATCCGTCGACTTTAGAAAATCGTGAGGGTTCAAGTCCCTCTATCCCCAATAAAAACCCTTTTTATTTCCTAACTATTTTTTTCCCATTTTTCGTCGGTGGTTCAAAATTCGTGACATTTCTCGTTCATTCTACTCTTTCACAAGCGGGTCCGAACAGAAATGCTTCTATCTTATCCCATCTTAAGTTTTTGGTGGCACATAGAAATCAACATATATGGACAAAGAATCCCCATTATGGAACCATTCAGAGCCCGAAAATACTAATTTGGAGGAAAATAAAAACAAATTTACTTTACCCCTTTTTCCCTTTCATGATAGATTATCTAATCTAAAGAAAAATAAAAAAGGAATTGCATTGAAATATATTTTTATTGATCAATTAGAATTGCCTTCCAGAACCTATAATTGTCTCAAAAGGTCCAATATACATACATTATTGGACCTTTTGAGTAACAGTCAAGAAGATCTTATGAAAATTGAATATTTTCGCCCAGAAGATGTAAAAGAAATATTGAGTATTCTACAAAAGCGTTTCGCAATTCATTTACCTAAAAATAACTAAATTTTCAATTTAAATTCATTGCAATTATTTCATCTTTTTTCTAAAGATAAAGAAAAAAAGAAAAAATCGTTTTTTGATTTTCAATACGATCCATATAATATATTTGCATAATTAATTCATAATAAAATCAAAAATGGAATGTATCTAGGGAAAATTCACTTTAAAGGAACTATTCACTAGATACCCATATGATGTTACAATTGAATCAATTTAAAAAAGACCTAAAGTGAAATTTGTTGATGAATTCATATCAACAATTGATCAAAGATCAATTATCTTACATTATGATTTAGGCAAATGTCATTCAATGAAATAATTATCTCTTTCAATATTTCAAAAATATTTATCACTAATTAATTCAGAAAATTAACAGTTAATTTTCATCTTCATTTTTGAATGACTTATCACAAGGTTCATAATCAAAAGATGTCAATTTCCAGCAGTGATCCCCAATCACTAAAATTAACTTATCTTGATAAATGTAAATCCAAAAAATGCAAAATCAGTTTCCTAATATTGCCAATTTGATTTATTAAAAAACTCAAGTCATAATTCAAGCATTTCAAGGCGGATCAAAACAGTAATTAACTCATTAATGATGTTTAGATCCGCAGTTCCCGCAACAGTAAATATATGCATATTCAAAAGGCCATATCTTGAGCAAATGAAATTCAAATTTCGTAAACTCAGATCCTATGATTTCCTTATTTAAAGGGGAACAAAATCCAGTTGCAAATTTTGCGTTTAAGCAATAAACAGTACTGAAAAATCCAATTAGACAGAGGTGCAAAATTTGAAATGCGACAAAACTTTCGCGACCCTTTCAAACCCAAGTCATCCTAGGTCTATGGATCATATCCAAAACCTTATTCGACCTAAGGCTCTGATACCACTAGAAGGATATTGAGAATCCTTAAGCACATCACGGAAGCGTGCCGATCGCATCATATGCGATCAGGGCGACTAGTCGCACTTGTCGCTAGATGCAGCGGAAATTAAAATTTTTAAATCTAAAAGATGAAACCACATGATCACGAGAACACTTCTCGGATCGTTTCATCAAACCACAAAATATAAGGAATACCTCTTGGAGCGTGGTTGTAATCGTGGTTTCCCAAACAAGAGATCCTCCTGTCTTAAGTCCGGACCACAAAGAATGCACTTGCAGGCGTGATGATGAGTCGCATTCCTCCCGTAATCCTCGATGAAGATCCAAGCAGTGAATCCACGGATTTCGTCAAACGAAATCCGTCATTTTCCTTTAGAGTAAGCAACTCCAAAGAAGAAGGAGATCCACGAGTCGTCGAGCGAAAGCAAGATGCTCTCGTCCTCAATACACAAAGTGGACGGCCTCTTGAAATTGAGAGAGAGAGAGCCTGGTCGAGAATGAGAGAGAGAGTTGTAACCTTGTACAACTCTTGATGACGTACCATGAAAAGCTAGGCTAGCCCTCCTTTAATATTAGTTTAGGATCCAATGGATCTCAATCCATGGGATACATAGATCCAACGGCCATGCTTGGTCTATGTAATAATCAATGGCTATGATTGTTGTTGGTTAAAACCAACAACATTTATCTATATTTAAATTAAATCTATGTTGCAACATTATCAACACATTTGAAATTAACATAAATAAATTTATCAAGAGATAATGTGATAACAAAAAAGGGAGGCAACAAACCACCCTAAATTATAGGGGGCGTCACCTATAAATAAGTCATAGGTGACGCCACCTTTTATTTAGGTGGTTATTTTGTCTCCTTTTTATTTTATGTTATTATCTCTACTATTGCAACAATATCCACCAAATTAATTCCAAATTAAGTTGTGAATATTTCCATCATGCCATCAAAAAATATGTGAATCAAATTCACAACCCAAACTAATTTGTAAATTACATTTCCTATTAATTGATAAATGTGAATCCAATCTACATTTAATAATTAACAAATGATATTTACGAAATTTCTCTCTCTTGAATATATTATAAATCATATTTATAATATATATGATTAATATGGATAGTGATATCCACATTATTCATATCCATGATAATTAAATCACATTTAATCATCTTGGATCTCTTTTCTCATGTGCCCAAATAACATGAATCACATTCACGTTATTCATATCTTTGATAATTAAATCACATTTAATTATCTTAGATATCTCTTCTTATAATATTAATCAAATTCATATTATTCATGATAATTAAATCATATTTAATTATCCATTTTCTCGATGCTTGGATACAGAATTCATCAAATGAATTATTCTTGAATTCATTCAAGAATAATGTGCTTTCTCCGCAGATACTGGGAGATAATAATAGGGCGATTGTATTGTTCTACGTATAGTGACTTGGATATTGAGATCTTATCTCAAATCCAGATGTTACGTACCTCCCACAGATGATTGATTTAATAAAGACCGCAAATCTAATCTTCTTATTGTATCTGAATCACATTCAGACCAATGTCCAACACTTGGACCAAGATCAGAGTGCTTCTCTATTGAGAGAAGTCACTAAAATCCAGACATGTTTCATCACTCCCTCGGAATGGAAGCGTCATGGTTATACAATCATTTATGATCACATCACCCTCAGGTATTCCCAATACCTGTACATCTTACATACTGGAAGACCTATGATCAACCCGAAGATAAAGATCAATTTTATACTGTCTTCTTCAGGGTTTTATCAGTAAGTTTCTCATTTGATCATTGGGATTTGGTATCAATCTTATACTTTCCAAAAGAATATATCATACCTAGGTCTTGATCATATACTTTCCAAAAGTATATATCAAACCTACAAATTCAGTCAAGCTTCAAAAGCGAGACGACCGTGCACAGAATTTGATTCTTCCCAGTATCTCATGAGTGAGCTCATGTCTTCCGGTTCAGTAGTGAACCAGTATGATCCTTTTTAGAGATCGTATTGCTCATATGCCCTTATATGAACACCTGCTCGTCGGTGTATAGACCTTGGTTAGGTCATCAACCTATCGGTCTGTCAAATGTACATACTCAGACAAATAGCAATACATCCGTCTCTGGTCAGAGGATGTGTGCCTATGCTGTGACAGCATTCAACATAGGACTTAGATTATCTCGATCTTGTTAAGTCAACCCATTGACCTAAATAATCTGACACCTCTGAATCACTATTCCCATGCAGAGGACCTCCATCAAGAGGTAGGTCAGATATCAGCCTATGTGAGAAAGGATTGCCATCTCCTACTCAGGCTGGAGATCATCTCTTAACAATCATTTGGCGGTGCTTGATGAGCCCTCAATCTAACCCTTTAGATATTCATCTAAGCACCTGCCTCTATGATTCAATTATTGAATCAACAGTTGTATGATCATCAAGATGGCCAAGGTACATAACCCTAATTGTACAGAGGGACCTATTATGCAAATTATTTATTCTTCATTTCAGATCAGGGAACGATATTCGCAATAACATTTATTGCATAATGGCTCGTCGTGGGTTCACATGTCCAACAGTGTCAACTTTGAAAGATTGTTCCCTAATTGTCTTTCAAAATAAGAGATATAGTTACCGCTATATATAAAGAAAGATCTGGGATCTACTTTCCTATCTTTGTCACATCCCAACAATATGAGAACTTGTGACTCCGATAAAAAGAAGCGGAACTCATTCCGCCTTGCAAGTCCAACTTGCATTTCCTAATTCGATCTTTAACACCCGGGCCCACCACCCCTAAGATGATGTTGACCTGTTGCTTATTCAACCAACTGTCAACAGGACTAGAACTCGCTATGCGCAATCCAATATAACCCCAATAATATGAGGACTCAATATTGGGGTCACTACGCATACGGCCTTACTCATCAATAAGCAAAGAGCCTGATCCAGATGCGCTTGCATATAGGGCCTGTTTGGTTGCAGGGTTGGGCAGGGTTGGGTTGGGCTGGGTTGGGATGGATGAATAGTAATCTGTGAGAAGGAAGTACCCTTGTGAATAGTAACTAGGGTTGGGCCAACCCTGCCCAACCCTGCAACCAAACAGGCCCATAGGATCTGTCACTTCGGACAGGCGTCTCCTACATACAATCCCTGGTGATGGAACCCTTCGCCTTAATGGGAGACCATGGATGTCACTTATGTGATCCTCCATCTTCTTATTCAAATTTTACAATTAATTATCGTGAATCATATTCACATAATTAATTCTTCCAAGGGAAATACACATCTATTCATAATATAGTGCTTATTGGATATAATTAATTTAATCACATTAAATTAATCATTAATCCCATCATCAATCAACAAACTTGATTATTACTTGAATAGTAGGTATAATCTCAAAGTACGTATTATTCGAATTTTAATAATTAGAAAAATACACTTTGACTTTCTCCTGCATTATCGAGTCCCTACCCGCTGTCAAGGCCAGTACCAACGAGAGTGGGACGGACCACATACGTTGCAACCCGCGACCCCAATTCTCTCCGACTAGGCACCATATCCACCTCAGGAAAGGATAATGCCAGATAGATCATCATGTACTTTGAGATGCACATCGGTTTTTTAACCAAAACTATACCATATAATATACATAAAAATAATTTTGATGTATATTATAAGGAGATTTGCTAAAAAATCCCCAATCCTATTCAAGAAAGAGGTTTTTTAATGTAAAAGTTATCCTACAACTATTGTAGGATAAACTAAGGTTTTTCACGAAAAATGTTTGTTGATGATTTGATGTCAACCAATGATCAAGATCAACAATCTTATCATTATGGTTTAGGCAAATTTCATTCAATGAAATAATTATCTCTATAAATATTTCACAAATATTTATCATTAATTATTTCAGAAAATTAACAATTAATTTTCATCAACATATTTGAATGACTTATCACAAGGTTCATGATCAAAAGATGTCAATTTCCAGCAGTGACCCCCAATCACCAAAATTAACTTATCTTGATCAATTTAAATCCAAAAAATGCAAAATCAGTTTCCTAAGATTTCCTATTTGATTTATTAAAGAACCCAAGTGATAATGTACGTATTTCGAGGCAGATCAAAGCAATAATTAACTCATTAATCATGATTAGATCTGCAGTTCCCGTAACAGTGAATACATGCATATTCAAAAGGCCATATCTTGAGCAAATGAAGTCCAAATTACATAAACTCAGATCCTATGGTTTCCTTATTTAATAGGAAACAAAATCCAATTGCAAATTTTGTGTTTAAACAATTTAAACAGTACTGAAAATTTTGATTAGATAGAGATTCCAAAATTGAAATGCGACAAAACTTTCGCCACCATTTCAAACCCAAGTCGTCCTAGGTCTATGGATCATATCCAAAACCTTATTAGACCTAAGGCTCTGATACCACTTGAAGGATATGAGAATCCTCAAGCGCATCATGGAAGCGTGTCGATCGCATCGTATGCGATCGGGGCGACTAGTCGCACTAGTCGTTAGATGCGGCGGAAATTAAAATTTTTAAATCTAAAGATGAAACCACATGATCACGAGAACACTTCTCGGATCGTTTCATCAAACCACAAAGTATAAGGAATACCTCTTGGAGCATTGTTGTAATCGTGAGATCCCAACTCCTGTCTTAAGTCTGATCCACGAAGAACGCACTTGCGGGCATGATGATGAGTCGCGTTCCTCCCGCAATCCTCGATGAAGATCCAAGCAATGAATCCCCTGATTTTGTCAAACGAAATCCGTCATCTTCCTTTAGAGCAAACATCCTCAAAGAAGAAGGACTGAAGTATATGTTAGATCCTCAAGTGTATCACGGAAGCGTGAGCGTCGTATCTGATACGAGGAAGAACGACTAGTCGGACGAGTTGTACTAGATAGCGGAAATTAAAAAAAATCGTGCGATGAAACCACGTGATTCAAGAACACTTCTCGGATCATTCCGTCTAAACCACAAATAAGTAATAGGATTACCTCTTGAAGCAAGGTTGCGATCGAGTCTCTAAACGAAGAGACCTCATATCTCAAGTCCGATCTGACGGAGGAGACGCTTGCGAGCGCGGGGATGAACCGCGTACTTCTCGCAATCCATGTTGATGATCCAAGCGGTGGATCTCCTGATCTCGACACACGAGATCCATGGTCTTCTTCACGAGCGAGGCGCACCGAGGGAGACGGAGATCCACGAGCAAATAATCGGGCATCATAACGACGACGCTGCGGCGATGGAGAACCTCTCTAGGGCATCCATGGTGGACGGCCATGAGAGGGAGAGAGAGGGCTGATGTGTAGAGAGAAAGAAGAGAGACTAATGTTCTCTCTTGTGTAAAGAAGAGCAAAGGGGTGCCTCTCCTTTTATAACATTTTGGGATCCACGGATCACAATCCATGGGACAACACAAATCTAATGGCTCTCATTGATTGTGTTTCTTTCAATGGCTAAGATTTTGTTGGTTGAAAACCAACAACAATTAATTTAATAAAAATCAACTATATAAGAAATATAAATTTGATTTATATCAAATCAATCTCCATTAGAGAAATAGGAAGGAGGCAAGCCTCTTTCCATTAAGGGGAGAGGACGGCTATGAGTCCTATAAGGACTTGGTAGTCATCCCCTCTCCTTATTAGGAAGGGAGCCTGCTTTCTATATTACATAAGATTCCATTATCTTATGATTCTCTCCAATATTTGCAACAACTTTTGTTGCAAATGATTTCACAAAAATAAATCCAAGTTATTTTATGAACATTGCAATCATGCCATTGGAAATTTGTGAATCACATTCACAACCCAAAACAAAATATAAATTACATTTTCAATTTAATGTCCAATGTGAATCCAATTCACATCAACATTTAATTAACAAATGTAAATTACAAATTGCTCTCTCTTATATATTATAAATCACATTTATAATATATATGATTAATATGGATATTGCTATCCATATTATTCATATCCATGATAATTAAATCACATTTAATCATCTTGGACCTCTATTCTCATGTGCTTAAATAATATGAATCATATTCACATTATTTATATCTTTGATGATCAAATCACATTTAATTATCTAAGATATCTCTCTTTATAATCATGATGATTAAATCACATTTAATTATCCATTTTCTCAATGCTCGGATACTCATATCAACAATGAAATTATCCGTGAACTCTTTCAAGGATAATGCGCTTTCTCCGCGAATACTTGGAGATAAGGACAGGGAGATTGTATTGTTCCACGTATAGTGACTTGGATATTGAGATCATATCTCAAATCTAGATCACGGGCCTCGTATAGATGCTTGACTAAATCAAGACCGCAAATCTAATCTTCTCATTACATCTGAATGACATTCAGACTAATGTCCAACATTTGGATCAAGAACAGATTACTTCTCTACCGAGAGGAATCACTAAAATCCAGACTCGTTTCATCACTCCCTAGGAATGGAAGTGTCATAGTTATACAATTGTTTATGATCACATCGTATTCCCAATACATGTACATCCTGCATACTAGAAGACTCAAATTAAACCTGAAGTATTGGATCAACTTTATATTGTCTACTTCATGGTTTTATCAGTACGTTTCTCATTCAATCATTGGGAGTCAGTATTAATCATATACTTTCCAAAAGCATATATCATTTCTAGGTCTTGATCATATACTTTCCAAAAGTATATATCAAACCTACAAATTCAGTCAAGCTTCCAAAGCGAGACGACCGTGCGCACGGAATTTGACTCTTCCCAATATCTCATGAGTGAGCTCATGCCTTCCGGTTCAATAAATGAACCTGTATGATTCCTTTGAGAGATCTTATTACTCATATGCCCTTATATGCACTCCAGCGCGCCGGTGTATAAACCTTGGTTAGGTCATCAACCTATTGGTCTGACAAATGTACATACTCAGATATATAGTAATACATCTGTCTTCGGTCAGAGGATGCATGCATGTATCATGACAGCATATGATATAGGACTTTGGTTATCTCGATCTTGTTAAGTCAACTCTTTGACCTAACTAATATGACACCTCCGAATATCTATTCCTATGCAGAGGACCTGCATCAAGAGGTCGATCAGATATCAGCCTAAATGAGAAAGGATTGCCATCTCGCACTCAGGATGGAGATCATCTCTTAACAATCATTTAACGGTGCTTGATGAGTCCTCAATCTAACCCTTTAGATATTCATCCAAGCACCCGCCTCCATGATTCAATAGTTGAATCAACAGCTGCATGATTATTATGATGGCCATGGTACATAACCCTAATTGTACTAAGGGACCTATTATGCAAACTATTTATTCTTCATTTCAGATCAGGGAATGATATTTGCAATAACATTTATTGCATAATGGCTCGTCGTGGGCTCGCATGTCCAACAATCTCCAACTAGCCAAAAGAGCCATTAATGGGCTAATCATTTAAACCCGCACTTACGTGACAATCATAGGATATTTAGAAAATAGCTAGGTAAGCTGATCAGTCACTCTCTTCCCGCGAGACTACGCCAAGTCCTTTTACGGCACTTGCATATCCCCTGTAACAGTGCTCGCATCTAATGCGAAGGTTGCATCTTATGCAACCAATACTCAATCTTGTTAGTTACAGTGTCCTTGACACTACAGCTTAACAATTATCATAACCAGTATTTCCATAATCCTTATCAGAATACCCATATTCATGGAGATCACTATCTCTTAAGGTATCCACAGTTAAGACCTTTTAGATCTCTATCTATAAAGTCTTAAGTTTTTTTTTGAAGATAAGACTTTGAGATCACTATCTCAAAAATCTTGTCCTCTATAAATATATTGTTTTTACTGCAATCAAGTGTTTTCTCTCCATAGTAGGATTAGCAACACTTTGCTACTCCCATTGCATGGCAGATATATGGCTTTTGTATACATCTAGCATACACTCATCTTCTCGTAACTTATGCACAAGTGCAAGTGGTTCTAGCATTCACTTCCTCAACTCTTTGAGGTGATATCCCTTTAGATAGGTCAGTACCATATCTTAAGGGATGGAAGCCTTTATTGGAATTTCTAAAAATAGAATATGTCCAAGGTGTACTACAAATGTGACAGTCCCAATATCCTCTACTATTTGCTTCTGAACAAATTCAGAACAAAGATTTAAGAGGTATCTTTGAAATCATATTTCAAGATATGGAACAACCAGATTATAAAACACTTATTATTACCTTATAGCATTAAAATGATTAGGATATCATCTACATTTAGCACGATGAACACAAAGGCACTCCCACTAAGCTTCACATGGCTCATCAAGATTTTATCTGAAATCATAACATTTATAAATTCATCAAATCTTATGGTCCAACTTCAAGAAGCTTATTTTGAGTCCACAGATGGATTCCTTAGATTGCACACCTTGCTTTCCTCAACCATGAATGCCCTGGGGCTACTTCATGTGAATATCCTCAGAGAGGTATTCATAGAGGAATGCAATTTTGACTTACATCTCTTGAAGATCCATTTATACCTTTATGGGTCTTACCCATATAAGTGGAACCTCAAGGGACCATATACAACACTTGTATATGAAGTCTACATCGGACTTTTATTGCTAACATCCATCTATCCATGCTATGATCTTCAGAAGCTTCATCACAAGAAGTTCGATCATTGTCAGATTTCTCTAACAAATGGAATCCATCCTCAAACTTATTTGAAGAGGTATTAGTGTTTCATCTTTAATTGTCCTTTTAGTTTCCAATTTCAAGAGCCTCATTATATTCTCAAGATTAAATGAGTTCCTACACTTCATTTTCATCTTGACTCTCAAGATCTCAACCTCTAAGAATCACATTCTCAGAGAACAGATATTTTAAGAATCTCAAGGTCATAAAGTAGGTATCAAATACCATTATTTATTTTCCTAATGAAGCAGCACTCTCAAGTGCTCAGTCCCAGCTTACTTGCATGTAATTACATTAAGGATATATAATACAGTCTCTACTACATATATGCTTGGAAACCAAGAGGAAATTATGCTAAAATTCATCATTGATCAAATCATGTCACACATGATCCAATTGTATCTCCCTATAACTCTTATTGAGTCAAGGTGTATTAGGAGGATTGAGATAGAAATGATATTCATATCTACATAAGGTATTCTTTGAATTTATCTAACAGGTACTTGCTACCTAGATTAGATCAAATTTATTTTATCTTCCTTCAAACTTTGGTTCTAAACCAAAATAATGAAATCTTTGTACGTTTCAAAGGTTTCTTAGGTGAAGAGAAGAAATCTCATATCATACATAATCATTAATAGATATCACATATCCATAATGTTTACTATGATATAGATGATCCGCATACATCAATATGTATGAGATCCTGAATACCTTGACATCTTACACCTTTCCCAAAGAAGGGTGTATTGGACATTTCTCTTTGAATGCAATATTCACAAGTATGTAAGATTTGAACCTTTAGAAAATCTAAAGTTTCATCTCTCACTAGTTTATTGATCAAATCAATAGACAAATGTCCAAGGCTTGATGCAGATCATTATTAAATGATCTTTATCCCCCTATTGATCTTTTAAAGTTTAATTTCAGTATTAGAAATGTTAATGAACCATTCATTAACTTTCTAATTTAGTGGAGTCCACTAGATTTGAGATTAATATCTGAAATATCTCCATCATAACTCTTTATGATAGATTTATTATAGAATTTGTGTTTAATTCCAACATTTAGAAATAAACAATGAGTGTATTCTAATATCTAGGTCATAGAGACATTCTCTAAGACTAAGGGCTCTCCCACTGAAATTATGAAGCCTTTCAATCCAATAGAGATTGTTGCAACAATTGCATCAATATCTATGTGGATGACTATAAGCCTTAAGATAAAATTTTCTACTCTTCTAAAACATATGCAACCCATTGCAAGTGTTGTAGAAGATTAAGATACAATCACAAGACTTTATCTTATTCAATAAGCAAGTCAATATCAATGATTTATGTAGATTATTCTAATGCTCTATCTGAGTCCTTCTCCAAGGATTCTAGATATACTTGATAGTTGTACTATCAACACATCAACTTATTGCAATATTGGCATTCATCCAACTCTTTGGATGTCAAACGGAAGTTACAGAAGTATAGTCAACTCTTTGACTATCCTTCTCACTTGGGTCCAACCCATGCTCCCACTACGCTCCCTTTATCTATAAACAACCATTGCTTAAGACTAAGGATCTCTTTTGTTAAATTCAAAAGAATTCAATGTAAGAGCATTTCAACATCTATACATGCTTCATTAAAGTCATACAATATGAATATTATGAAGCTTCATGAATGACTAGAGTATAGACAGTAGAACGATGACACTCATCATATCCACATACATCTAAACTTTAAAAACATTGGTTCAGGTAGATATTCAAACATTTTGAATAGATCGTCTCTTATGAAGCTACCATTCTGCATGATGCAGTGAACCATGTCATTCATGATAAATGTCAAGAGCGCATATGTATGCCAGAATATCTTCATTGATTTTTTAAGGATTATTTGACAATTGAGATCATCATCGTCATGTCACTTCCAAAGTACATCCGATGAGAGATCAAGACAATAGACACATACAAACCCTAGGGTTGTAGTCCTATTATCTATTTTAATTGTCATTCCTCATTATTATGAGGAAACTTGCATCTTGCAACCACGTAAACCACATATATTATGTGTCCAACTGCAAGTACAATATCTGGATAATGAGTCTAATCCATGATATTTTACTGGTTATTATTGAGTGGGTTTAATGAAGGACTATCTGAAATAAGAAATTTGCATAAGTGTATATATTTATACATATACATATTTTACCTTAATTTAGGCTTTTGTATATCAAAGTTGTCTTGCCTTGTCAACACTGAAAGTTCATTCCCTTAATCACTTTCAATGTAAGAGATATATTTACCATCATATCTCAACAAGATCTGGGATCTACTTCCTTATCTTTGTTACATCCCAATAATATGAGAATCTGCAACTCCGATAAAAAGAAGCGCGAACACATTCCACCTTAGAAGTCCAACTTGTATTCCCAATTCGATCTTTAACACCAGGGCCCACCACCCCTAAGGCGATGTTAACCCATCATTAATTGAACCAACCGTCAACAGAAATAGTACTCGCTATACGCAATCAAATATCGTTCCAATAATATGAGGATACGATATTGGGGTCACTACGTATACGACCTTACTCTTTCGAGAAGCAAAGAGCCCGATCCAGATGCGCTTGCATACAGGATGTAACGTCCCGAACTTAGGTCCCCGGTCCGTTAGCGGAGCATTACTGACCCTAACAACCTCATGAGATAGGGCCCATACGGACCCGATTAACCACCCCAAAATGCTTAAGTCGGGTTGTTTTGGTAGTAATCTCCTTACTTTTTATCCCACCCGGAAATTTTATATTTCCACGGTATGGGACAATTTTGAGGTTTTTACAACCTCCCCCACTTATATTCGCAACGTCCTCGTTGCGACATGGCACATCACTTCTTCCCAGTGACAGTGGCGGTTGCACGCTCCGGGTAGCCATTTCCTCCAACCTCTTTGTAGGGGCGGCTCCACCTCTCGGGTAGCCCTTTCCACTGTCAGAGGGCATTCGGCTCTGATACCATTTGTAACGGAACGGATCGTGACAATCGGCGGAAGCAAGCGACAGTTGATCGCACGACCGACCCGTTACCAAAATATCAACAAATGGCACATAATGAGCAGAGAAAATAATATCCAATCCATAAATATCCATTCAAACTAGAGTTCCATTATTACAACTCTAAACTGAGAAATAAAGAAAACTATACTAGGAATTTGTAACACCCCAAACATAGTACCATACCTAAAACTCACGAAGTGTGGATGTGGTTTATAAGTGATGTGGACTACTACTTGACAACCCGACTTAAGCATTTTGGGGGTGGTTAATCGGGTCTGTATGGGCTCGATCCCAAGAAGTTGTCAAGGTCAGTAATGCTCCGCTAACGGACCGGGGACCTAAGCCCGGGACGTTACAAATGGTATCAGAGCCAAATTCTCTCTGATAGTGGAAAGGGCTACCCGAGAGGTGCAGCCGCGCCTACAAAAAGGTTGGAGGAAATGGCTACCCAGAGCGTGCAGCTGCCACTATCACTGGGAAGAAGTGATGGGCCATGTCGCAACGAGGACGTTACGAATATAAGTGGGGGAGGTTGTAACACCCCAAACATAGTACCATACCTAAAACTCACGAAGTGTGGATGTGGTTTATAAGTGATGGGGACTACTACTTGACAACTTGGGCTTAAGCATTTTGGGTGGTTGTCAACGGGTCCATTTGGGCCCGTACCCAACAAGTTGTCAGGGCCAGTTTTTCTCAATAACGGCCCGGGGACCTAAGCTCGGGACGTTACATAGGAGCTGTCACTTCAGACAGGCATCTCCTACATACAATCCCTGGCATTAGAATCCTTCGCCTTGATGGGAGACCATGGATGTCACTTATGTGATCCTCCGTATCATATTCAAATTCTAATTAATCATTATGAATCATATTCATTATGATCAATTCTTCCAAGGTAAATAACATCTCTATTTATAAAATAGTATTTTAATTTTAATTAGATTCCAATTAATCTAATCATATTAAATTAATGATCCAATTAATATCCAACAAACATTTTAAATTGTTACTTGAATTATGGTATTATCTCAAATACGTATTATTTCGAAAGTTAATAATTAGAATACATCATGATTTTTTAAGCATTATACTAACCCTACCCGTTGTCATGGCCAGTACGGACGAGAGTGGGACGGACCACATACGTTGCAACCTGCTACCCCAATGCTCTCCGACTAGAACCATATCCACCTCGGGAAAGGATAATGCAAAATAGATCATGTACTTGATAGACATGATAGTCATACTATCAACACATCAACTTATTGCAATATTGGCATTCATCCAACTCTTTGGATGTCATATGGAAGTCACAGAAGTACAGTCAACTCTTTGACTATCCTTCTCACTTGGGTGCAACCCATGCTTCCACTGCGCTCCCTTTATCTATAAACGACCATTGCTGAACACTAAGGATCTCTTATGTTAAATTCAAAAGAATTCAATGTAAGAACATTTCAACATTTACACATACTTCATTAAATTCATACAATATGAATATTATGAAGCTCCATGAATGACTAGAGTATAGACAGTAGAACGATGACACTCATCATATCTACATCCATCTAAACTCTTCAAACATTGGTTCAGGTATATATTCAAACATTTTGAATACATCATCTCTTATGAAGCTACCATTCTGCATGATGCAGTGAACCATGGCATTCATGATAAATGTCAAGAGCGCATATGTATGCTAGAATATCTTCATTGATTTTATAAGGATTATTTTAAAATTGCGATCATCATCGACATGCCACTTCCAAAGTAAATCCGATGAGAGATCAAGACTATAGAGACATACAAACCCTAGGGTAGTAGTCCTATTATCTATTTTAATTGTCATTCCTCATTATTATGAGGAAACTTGCATCTTGCAACCACATACATTATGTGTCCAACTGTAAGTACAATATCTGGATGATGAGTCTAATCCATGATATTTTACTGGTTATTATTGAGTATATTATTGAGTGGGTTTAATGAAGGATTATCTGAAATAAGAAATTTGCATAAGTGTATATATTTATATATATATATATATTACCTTAATTTAGGAATTTTTATATCAAAGTTGTCTTGCCTTGTCAACACTGAATGTTCATTCCCTTAATCACTTTCAATGTAAGAGATATACTTACCATCATATCTCAACAAGATCTGGGATCTCCTTCCTTATCTTTGTTACATCCCAGTAATATTAGAATTTGCAACTCCGATAAGAAAAGCGGGAACACATTCCACCTTGCAGGTCCAACTTGCATTCCCAATTCGGTCTT
Organism: Ottelia alismoides; assembly: GCA_037367405.1. NCBI lineage: Eukaryota > Viridiplantae > Streptophyta > Magnoliopsida > Alismatales > Hydrocharitaceae > Ottelia > Ottelia alismoides. The sequence continues at coordinate 708,749 of JAZKJV010004753.1, forward strand.
TAACACCCGGGCCCACCACCCCTAAGGCGATGTTGACCCGTCATTAATTGAACCAACCGTCAATAGGAATAGTACTCGTTATACGCAATCCAATATCGCCCCAATAATATGAGGATCTGATATTGGGGTCACTACGTATACGACCTTACTCTTTCGAGAAGAAAAGAGCCCGATCCAGATGCGCTTGCATACAGGAACTGTCACTTCGGACAGGCGTCTCCTACATACAATCCATGTCGACGGAACCCTTCGCCTTGATGGGAGACCATGGATGTCACTTATGTGATCCTCCATATCATATTCAAATTCTAATTAATCATTATGAATCATATTCATTATGATCAATTCTTCCAAGGGAAATAACATCTCTATTTATAATAGAGTATTTTAATTTTAATTGGATTCCAATTAATCTAGTCATATTAAATTAATGATCCAATTAATATCCAACAAACATTTTAAATTGTTATTTGAATTATGGTATTATCTCAAATACGTATTATTTCGTATGTTAATAATTAGATAGTTGGTGGATCCCTAACGGAACCTGCGATTCGTCCTATGTTTGACCGCGTGATGATTTGCCCTAATGAACCATCATGTGGACTTGGCCATAGACTTCTTCGACCTCAGTCCCCATTCCGCTCCTACCTCTCTCAAAGAACAGAGTTTCAGACCGAATGTGCCATACGTGAGTGAAATCAGCATAGTGGTGATCGTGGACTTCTTCAAGAAGGGACAGGGGTATACTCAGGACGACTGGGCGATTCACAAACAACCAGCGTGTAGCTACCTCACGACAGTGACAGACGAAGCGCCTTGGGGCTTCACTTACTTACGGCCTCGGCGGGAGAAGAGCGAGGCCATCATGACTTCTTAAGCATTATACTAACCCTACCCGCTGTCATGACCAGTACCGACGAGAGTGGGACGGACCACATACGTTGCAACCCGCTACCCCAATGCTCTCCGACAAGACACCATATCCACCTCGGGAAAGGATAATGCAAAATAAATCACTTCGTACTTGAGATGATCATCGGTTCTTCAACCGAAATTATACCATATAATAGTAATCAAAACAATTTTGATTAACATTATAATGAGATTAGCTAAATAAATCCCAAATCCTATTCATGCAACATGTTTGTTGGAATGTAGATCATGTAACCAATAAGTGATTTAGATCACATCTAATCAAATATTGGTTAAGGTAATGTCATTTAACGAAAATAATTATCATTAAATATTTCACAATTTATGCACAATTATTCCAGGAAATTAAACAATTTAATTTCACTAATTGATTAAATGACAATCACTAGGTTCTTGATTAGGAAAGTATTTCCAGCAATGACCCTCACTTACTAAAAATACCATATCTCAATCAATTTAAATCCAAATTAAGCAAAGTAAGTTCCTAAAGTTTGCTAATTTGATTTATAACAGAACCTAAGTAATTTGCATGCATTTCAAGGTGTTTCAAATCCGCAATTAACTCTTTAATTACGTTGAGATTCGCAGTCCCCGAAACTGTGGATACATGTTCACAAATATGAGCATAACTTGAGCAAACGAAATCGAAATCACATAAACTCAGATCCTACGATTTCCTTATTTGATGAGGAACAAAATCCAATTATTATTTTCGTATTTAAAAAATTTAGTCATTGCCGAAAATAATCTCAAAACAGAGATGCGAAAATGAAATGCAAGAAAACGTTTGCAAACTCTAATGAACCCAAGTTGTCCTCGGTTAATGGATCGTATCCAAAACCACAGACCTATGGCTCTGATACCACTTGAAGTATATGATTAGATCCTAAAGTGCATCACGGAACCGTGAGTGTCGTATCGGATACGACGAAGAACGACTAGTCAGACTAGTTGTTCTAGGCAGCGGAATTAAAAAAATTTCATGCGATGAAACCACATGATCCAAGAACACTTCTTGGATCATTTTGTCTAAACCACAAATAAGTAATAGGATTACCTCTTGAAGCGTGGTTGCGATCGAGTCTCTAAATGAAGAGACCTCATGTCTCATGTCCGATCCGATGGAGGAGACACTTGCGAGCGCGGGGATGAACCGCGTGCTTCTCGCAATCCATGTTGATGATCCAAGCGTTGAATCTCCTGATCTCGACACACGATATCCATCATCTTCTTCACAAGTGAAGGAGACGGAGATCCATTAGCAAATAATTGGGCATCATAACGACGACGAAACGGCGATGGAGAACCTCTCTAGGGCATCCATGGTGGATGACCATGAGAGGGAGAGAGAGGGTTGACGTGTAGAGAGAAAGAGAGAGAGAGAGAGAGAGAGAGAGAGAGAGAGAGACTAATGTTCTCTCTTGTGTAAAGAAGAGCAAAGGGGTGCCTCTCCTTTTATAACATTTTGGGATCCATGGATCTCAATCCATGTGACAACACAAATCCAATGGCTCTCATTGATTGTGTTTCTTTCAATGGCTAGGATTTTGTTGGTAAAAAACCAACAACAATTAATTTAATAAAAATCAAATACATAATGAATATAAATTTGATTTATATCAAATCAATCTCCATTGGAGAAATAGGAAGGAGGCAATCCTCCTTCCATAAAGGGGGGAGGACGGCTATGAGTCCTATAAGGACTTGGTAGCCGTCCCCTCTCCTTATTAGGAAGGGAGCCTCCTTCCTATATTACATGGGATTGCATTATCTTATGATCCTCTCCAATATTTGCAACAACTTTTGTTGCTAATAATCTCACAAAAATAAATCCAATTTATTTTGTGAACATTGCAATCATGCCATTGGAAATTTGTGAATGACATTTACAACCCAAAATAAAATGTAAATTACATTTTCAATTTAATCAATGTGAATCCAATTCACATCAACATTTAATTAACAAATGTAAATTACAAATTGCTCTCTCTTATATATTATAAATCACATTTATAATATATATGATTAATATGGATATTGCTATCCATATTATTCATATCCATGATAATTAAATCACATTTAATCATCTTGGATCTCTATTCTCATGTGCTCAAATAATATGAATCATATTCACATTATTTATATCTTTTATAATCAAATCACATTTAATTATCTAAGATAGCTCTCTTTAAGATCATGACGATTAAATCACATTTAATTATCCATTTTCTCAATGCTCGAATACTCATATCAACAATGAAATTATCCGTGAACGCTTCCAAGGATAATGCGCTTTCTCCACGAATACTCGGAGATAAGGATAGGGCGATGGTATTGTTCTACGTATAGTGACTTGGATATTGAGATCATATCTCAAATCCAGATCGCGGGCCTCCCATAGATGCTTGATTAAATCAAGACCGCAAATCTAATCTTCTCATTGCATCTGAATCACATTCAGATCAATGTCCAACATTTGGACCAAGATCAGATTACTTCTCTACCGAGAGGACTCACTAAAATCCAGACCCGTTTCATCACTCCCTAGGAATGGAAGCATAATGGTTATTCAATCGTTTATGATCACCTCACCCTCAGGTATTCCCAATACCTGTACATCTTGCATACTGGAAGACTCAAATTAAACCCGAAGTCTTGGATCAACTTTATATTATCTACTTCATGGTTTTATCAGTAAGTTTCTCATTCGGTCATTGGGAGTCGGTATCAATCATATACTTTCCAAAAGCATATATCATACTCAGGTCTTGATCATATAATTTCCAAAAGTATATATCAAACCTACAAATTAAGTTAAGATTCCAAAGTGAGACGACTGTGCACACGGAATTTGATTCTTCCCAATATCTCATGAGTGAGCTCATGCCTTCCGGTTCAATAAATGAACCTGTATGATTCCTTTGAGAGATCGTATTACTCATATGCCCTTATATGCACACCAGCGCGCCAGTGTATAAACCTTGGTTAGGTCATCAACCTATTGGTCTGCCAAATGTACATACTCATATATATATATAGTAACACATCTGTCTCCGGTCAGAGGATGCATGCATGTATTGTGACAGCATACAATATAGGACTTTGGTTATCTCGATCTCGTTAAGTCAACTCTTTGACCTAACTAATCTGACACCTCCGAATTTCTATTTCTATGTAGAGGACCTTCATCAAGAGGTCGGTCAGATATCAGCCTAAATGAGAAAGGATTGCCATCTCCTACTCAGGTTAAAGATCATCTCTTAACAATCATTTGACGGTGCTTGATGAGTCCTCAATCTAACCCTTTAGACATTCATCCAAGAACCAGCCTCTATGATTCAATAGTTGAATCAACAACTATATGATTATTAAGATTACCATGGCACATAACCCTAATTGTACTAAGGGACCTATTATGCAAATTATTTATTCTTCATTTCAGATCAGGGAATGATATTTGCAATAACATTTATTGCATAATGGCTCGTCGTGGGCTCGCATGTCCAACAAGGAGATCCTCGAGTCGTCGAAGGTGAAGGTGAGATACTCTTCTTCTCAATATTCAAGATGGACGGCCACTTGAAATAGAGAGAGAGATAGTAGACGAGAATGAGAGAGAGAGAGAGTAGTAGGCTTCTACAACTCTAAAATAATGTACCATGAAAGGCTAGGTTAGCCCTCCTTTTATATTAGTTTCGGATCCCATGGATCTCAATCCATGGGATACATAGATCCAACGGCCCTGGGATTCTATGTAATAATCAATGGCTATGATTATTGTTGGTTAAAACCAACAACATTAATTTATATTTAAATTAAATATATGTTGCAATATTATCAACAAAATTTAATTTAACATAAATTAATCATCGAGAGATAATAACATAAAATAAAAAAGTGATAACTAAATCACCCACAAATTTAGGGGGTGTCACCTATAGGTGACGCCACCTTTTATGGTGATTTTTATCTCCCTTTTTTATTCTATTTATTATTTCTTAATCTACTTTTGTAACAACCACTATTACAAAATTATTCACCAAATTAATTCCAAATTAATTTGTGAATATTTCAATCATACCATTGAAAAATATGTGAATCATATTCACAACCCAAACTAATTTGTAAATTGCATTTCCAATTAAGTAATTAATGTGAATCCAATCCGCATTAATAATTAAGAAATGTTATTTATAAAATCTCTCTCTCTCTTCAATATATTTGTATATTATAAATCATATTTATAATACACAAATATTATGGATAGTATTATCCACATTCTCCAATCCTTCATAATTAAATCCTATCTAATCATCTTGGGTGATTATTCTCACAATATGAATCTTATTCATATTATGCATGACAATTAAATCTCATTTAATCATCAAATCCTTCTTGCTTGGATATGTAGTTCATCAAATGAATTATTCTTGAACCCCTTCAAGAATAATGTGCTTTTCTCTGCAGATGCTTGGAGATAAGGACATGGCAATTTTATTGTTCCACGTATAGTGACTTAGACATTGAGATCTTATCTCAAATCCAGATTGTACGAACCTCCCACAGATGCTTGATTAAATTAAGACCGCAAATCTATTCTTCTCATTGCATCTGAATCACATTCAGACCAATGTCCAACACTTGGACCAAGATCATATTGCTTCTCTACTGAGAGGAGTCACTAAAATCTAGACCTGTTTCATCACTCCCTCGGAATGGAAGCGTCATGGTTATAAAATCGTTTATGATCACATGACCCTCAGGTATTCCCAATACTTGTACATCCTGCATACTGGAAGACCCATGATCAATCTGAAGATTAAGATAAATTTTACACCGTCTTCTTCAGAGTTTAATCACTAAGTTACTCAATCTTGGTCATTGGGAGTTGGTATCGATCATATGCTTTCCCAAAGCATATATCATACCTTCAAATTGATGTCATGCTTCCAAAGCACTACGACCATGCTTGGAATTTGATCGGTCCCAATACCTCATGAGTGAGCTCATGTCTTCCGATTCATAAGTGAACATGTATGATCCCTTTGAGAGATCGTATTGCTCATATGCCCTTATATGCACACCAGCTCATCGGTGTATAGACCTTGGTTAGGCCATAAACCTATCGGTCTGCCAAATGTACATACTCAGACATATAGAAATACATATGTCTCCGGTCAGAGGATGCGTGCCTATGTTTTGACAGCATTCAACATAGGAGTTAGGTTATCTCGATCTCGTTAAGTCAACCCATTGACATAACTAACCTGACACCTCTGAATCACTATTCCTATGCAGAGGACATGCATTAACAGGTCGGTCAGATATTGGCCCATGTGAGAAAGGATTGCCATCTCCTACTCAGGCTGGAGATCATCTCTTAACAATCATTTGACGGTGCTTGATGAGTCCTCGATCTAACTCCTTAGATATTCATCCAAACACTAGCCTCTATGATTCATTTAATGAATCAACAGCTATATGATCATCAAGATGGCCATGGAACATAACCCTAATTGTACAGAGGGGCCTTATAGTGCATTCATTCATTTAATTTCAGGAAGGGAGTGAAACATCAATAACTTTTATTGATAAACATAAATATTAGAATAACATTTATTGTAAGAATGGTTCGCCAAGGGCTCACATGTATAACATATACTAAAACAACAGAATAAAAGAACAAGAGGTTGATCATCCCCCTATATTTTGGATCCGCTAATAATTAGTATAGCAGATTGTACATAAAATAATGATGATCGAGGATTAGAATGTACAAAATCATTGACTCTACTTGTCCCACATATACTTAGGGTGAAATATATCCAAGTATAGACAGAATATAAACACATTGAGAGACAAGATAAAAAAATAAATAAGAATAACTTGAGTACACTCATCCCCATGTATGTAGAATGAAGTATATACTAAGTATAGAACAGATGAATAGGATGAATGAAATATGGAAGAATGAAAGAATTGAAAAATAAGTGAAAAGAATAAAGTTATATAAAAATATTTTTGAATGCATTATCTGAATCTTCCAATGTTGTTGAGAGATATTCATCAAATACGACGTGAATATAATTGATAATGTACAAGAATGTATAATGCCATAAATACGATTTCAACAAGTGACCATTGACAGCAAATGGTTGTGTGTCAGATGACTATTCTTATACGAGAATGGTTCAAGTGTCTTATACAATCTTCACGATGAAGGACCCTATCCTTTTACTCATTAATTTGCTTGAGAATATATTTAACTTTGTATCAAACAACCATACTTGATGTCCATGTTCGAAATTCTTACGTCTGATGTGCAGGTCATGCCAACATTTGACCATCTCCATGTACATCAAGCTATTATCATATGCATAATCTCATAATTCCAGGGGCTTGTTCATATTGATAGTTCTATTATGACTACCATTTTATGACTTGAGATTGCAGATATTTACTAAAGAAAGATATTTGTGAACTAATAAACTCTTTCTGAACACCGGTAGTTGGCATTGATTTCCATACAAAGGACAGTAGGGAGACATGACTAATGGAGACTTGTAGGATATCTGATAAGCCCATAGAACTGAATCAAGAAGTTGACGCCAATTCTTCCTATGTAGCCTAACAAGTTTCTATAGAATCGTCTTGATAGCTCTATTGTATAACTCGACCAAACCATTGGATTTTGGATGATGGAGATGCGACATGATGTTCGATGCAATACTCCTTCATTAATTTATTTACTTCTTTGTTCATTAAATGGTTGCCCTTGTCTTAAATGAGGATCTTCAGTATCTTGAACCGTGAAATGATGTTGTCTTTCAAAAACCGAAAAACTGTGCAGTTATTAATGAATCAAGTGGGAATAGCTTCTATCTAGCAACTCACATAAATAGCGTCTAAAAGTATGCACTCATATCCTTTACTGTTAGGAAACGTGCCCATGAAATAAATACCATAAGCATAATATCAGAAATCTAAATATATTTGAGGGGCATAAAGTCTTTCAAACTAAGGATTCCTCCCATTTTCTGACAATCATTGCAGCCTTTGATATATGATGCGGTATTCTTAAATAGTGTGGGACACAAAAGGCCACACTGCAATACTTTTTAGGTCGTTTTGTTTCTAGAATGGTGTCCTACGTATTCGAGCTTATGATAATGCTCGAGGATACTAATATACTCCTCTTGAGTTATACACCAACGCCATATACAATCTACTCCTTCTATTAATAGGTATGGATCGTGCCATTAGTAAAAATAAATATCAGACAAGAATTTCTCCTTCTCGAGTCTCATCCAATCTAGTCAAATGAAAAATTTACCCATCGACTACTCTAAAATAAAAAAAGTGTCATTGTAATGATCGGTCGAATTTTACAATAAAAACTATTTTTATTATAATTAATACCCAAAAACTCTAATGTATAGCGTTAAGTATAATAGTGTCAAACTGAGTGAGGCAAGCTGTTGGAAAATAGGGTTAAACAATAGAAAACTAAGGTTTTATGGGATTCAAATTTTTATTTAGTTTTAGGTATTTTACTAGATTTTATTAATTTTTTGTGAATTTTATATTATTTGTTCGTGATTTTTTATTTTTGAATTTTTTTAATGTTAGAATTTTTTACATTTTATTTGATTTTTATATTCTAATTTTTATGTTTTATTTTATTTTCTTATCTATAAGAATTTTTAAAAGTCTTTTTGGATTTTTATAGATTTTGGTTTAATTTTAATGTGAAAACAGTGTTTTTATTCAAAGTTGCGAAGTGATTTTTATTTTTTAAAATAGTGATCATTACAAAAATATTTTTATTTCATTTTTATTGAAAAGTAGATGAAGTTCTCTATAAATGAGATGTTGTGTATTTTTTTGTTATTTTTTCTTATTTAGTTATTAATTTTTTAAAGTTTTGATGTATTTTTTATTAGTTTTAATATTTAATTTCTATTTTTCTTGGTTTATTAAGATGAATAGGGTGAAGTGTATTGAGGATAATTTTTGTTAGATTTTTAAAAGTGTTTTTATTATTTTATGAATTTTAAAGTTTGTTAGATTTTTGGTATTTTTAAATGATTTATTAAATATAGGAAATATTTTTATTTTTCAAAGCTTATTTAATATTGTTTGTAGTATAGTATATGGTATTCATATGTATTTTTATATTATGGATTTTATTTTATATGTATATAGTATATATTATATTATGTATACCGTGTAGGGTTATTTATGTAATAATATAGAAAATAAAGGGTGTAAGATAATATGGAAAAGTATAGGGCGAATCATGTAAAAGTTATAGGAGACTCATGTAGGTCACGTACTTGAGATCTTAACGCAGGACTTGCTTGCAGCTTACAAAATCGTGGTGGGTTATCTTGTAATTTCATCAAAATATCTCAATTTCAAGTGTTGGTCACGTGATCTTTTTAAGCGACAGGGCAACGGATGGTGAGGATCAAGCAACTTGATATGATCGACAGTAAAGAGTGGATTTGTGTTCGGTTTGGATTGTTCGATCAAGCTAAAATAGAGCGATAGTACTCCTAAGTCGGACAGCTATGTGATATCCTCTTCGATCAATACTACAACAACTACTCATTTTGCAGTCTTATTCTTCCACAATTAGAGTTTGTATGTAGTGGTGAGTGCTCGATCTCACGCTCTTATCCCCCACAAAGTCTCGTATCCATTATTTCTCAACAATTTGGAGGTTTGCAAGTTTTCTTATCCAAAATGGATACAGGGGCAGCGAATGTGTTTTATTGTGTCTACTCTCCCGCAAAGTCGCTCGATGTTGCAGTGATTGAAAGCTTCGCCTACTGCTCATTGTGATGCAGTTCGGAACTTGATCTCTACATATGATCGTAAGTGGAAATGTGAATCCTTCAGATGCATACTCTGATCTAGATGATGTACTTCTCGAACACAACGAGTTTATTCGATCTCCAATGGAGCGACCTGATGATGTTGTTGTGGTTCCATATGATCCTCATGTTGTTCAGGTGCATGTATTCCTCAATGGATGATGATTGGTAAAGGCTAATATCAAAATGATCGTGGTTAGTCACTACTTATGTTGAGCTTGTAGGCATTCTCGATGATCATATCTTATGAAGGAAATTGAAGGTTAGAGAGCAATGTCTCACCAAAAATTAGATGAGGATGAATAAGGGTTCCAGTAGCGTGAATGAATGATGATTCTGGCGATATGGAGGAGAAGGATCAGAGCTCATATCCGAGGGGATCTGAGATGAAAAAATGTGAAAGGAGGTGTAGAACTGGATCTATCAAGATGAGGTGGTATTTGAATAATGAAATGACAATTTTCATATCAAAACCAAGCGAAAGTGAAAGAAGAGAGGAAATGAGAGAAGAAGAGAGAGACTGAGAAGAGAATGGAAGTTGAAGAGGAGGAAGAAGAAGAGGAAAAATAAACCCTAATCTGGAGAGAAAATAGAGGTATTCGCCTAGGAAGCTAAGTTGAAACTCTAATGGATTGTGGACTCTACTCGAGATGGAGGAAGAGGCTGGTCGCAGTGGTGGAGCAGAGCTCTACACCATCGAGTTATCTCGTCGTCTCATATCTCCTTCTTCGCTCGACAATGGGCTCTCTCTGTTAGAACTCAAGGTGAGGAAGATTGAAATGATGGATTGATGAAATGGATGGGGGTATGGGGGTTTTATGGAGATGGAGGAATGGGGTCACCACTGTGACTCTGGTCACTGGGGTTGTTGGGAAACAATTGGCCAATGGTCGACCGTTGGGTTCGTTGGCGGTGATTGCCTGAAGAGGAAGAGGAGGAGAGGGCAGTATAACAAAGAGAATCGGGGGAAGGAAGAAGAAACTTCATAGAAAAGAGAGAGGATGAGAGAGGGAAGAATAAAAAGTAATTAAAAATTAAATTCATTAATTTAATAATTTAATAAATGTACTAACTTAAGAAATAATAGAGGGTTAATTACTTAATTAAAAAGTCATTTTAATTAATTAAATAATTATATATATAATTATTGAAAAAATTAAACAACTTAATGACTTACTAAATAATAATTCGTAATAAAATAATAAATAATGAAATAGTGAAATAATTAAATATTTTTTATTCAATATAATTAAATATTGAAATATCAATAAACATATAAAATATAGAAAATAATAATAAATTACGGTACGTTGTATAATATACCTACCAATAATAGTCCTGAAACCCACACTTTTCATATTAACTCTGATTTTAGCAAAATCAATGTCATTTAATAAATAATTCAATGAAACAGATTCAAAACTGAGTTTGCCCAATTCATAGTTCATACAACCGAGTTGAAAATGTCCGGAAAATTCAAGTAGTAGCTTCGTGGCATCGAAATTTATTGGCTTTATGGATTAAATTATTTTTTTTATTTTTTCCATTAATTTTTAGAAACACATTAGAAAAGAAATCAAGTTAAACATAGTTATGATTAATTAATTAAAAATACATGATTTTTTTACATATATTAAATATAGACAAGGAGGCCCAAACGCCAAAACTCACTTATTTTATTCTAATATTTTTTGATATTTTTAATAAAAGTATTAAGTACAAAATGAAGTTTAAGAGTGAGTTCGGTATGTTTGAAGTTTTTCATAAATATTTATGAACCTAAGAAGTCGGCTTTTACAGTTTTTTTGGTTCATTGTAGTATTTTAATTTTGAAATAAATAAATTTTCTGATATTTTATAAAATAATATATAATTTTGTGAACAACTTTTGTAAAGGAATGTTTTGATTTGAAATTTTATAAGGGGTAAATAAAACAGGTCAAATATTCACAGTGTGAAAATAAGTTTATGTACATTAATGGTCTAGATATTCTAATATTTTTATAACTTAAGATCCTTATCTCCCATACTTATTTATTTTGTCAATCTGCACAATATTGACCTAATCTCGAGGTTAGGATCAACATGTATATATATACACATCCTTCTTTTCTTTTATTACTCTTTTTTCTTTATTATTTTATTTTAGATAAAATTAATGTTAAATATATAATATTAACCATTGTAATTCGAATGTTAATTAGTAGAAATTAGTGGATATTTACATGTATTTTATTAAGGATTTTCGCAAAAATGAAAGAATACAGATGATGAATCATAGATTCATCATTCCCATATACATTACCTTTGCTAGTCCCTAGGAAAATACTTACTCTATAAATAAGTGCAAGCAAAAAGAAAAAGAAAAAGGAAAATAAAACAACTTATAACATGTTTGCTTATTTAAACAAAATCTCACTTCACCTAAAATTTAGAACTTGGATTTAGACCTTTGGATTATTAGGACTCTACTAGAATTAGGATTTAAGCCTCAACATTCACTACAAGAAATTAAACCTAAGACAACGAATAATTTGAATATTCGTTGGTATATCTTCCGATGTTAAAGATATAACAACGAATATTATTCGTTGCTTAATGATCTTTTGTATTTGTAATTAACAACGAATATCATATTCGTTGTTAAGTGTGCATATAAAGACGATTTTTTTCATTGAATTATTCGTTAAAATCCACGCTAATCGTTGCCATATTTAACAACGATTAGAAGAAAACGACAATGAATAATCGTTGTTATATGATTCGTTGCGAGGAATATAGCAACGAATACCATTATTCATTGCGAATTTAAAGAAGTAAGCAACGGATAGTATTCGTTGTCATATATTTAACTACGGAAGATATGACAACGAATATTAAATTATTCGTTGCCATAGGTCAATTTTCTTGTAGTGATTCCTCAAGTTCCACAAATCCTTATCCAGGTTCACCTCAACAGCCTGCTCAGATCCATCAATCCATCAAGCAAACTTTTTAGCTTTGAAAGCAATCTGTATACTATGTGAAAGGTTTTAGATCTTTCTACGTAGAGAAGCGAAGAAAGCGGTAATCCCAATAATACACTCCCATTGGGCCATTATCTAGATACTTGACCCTCAAGGAGGGGGGTATTTCCTTCTAAGGTTAGGTCGTAATGTGTCCCAATTAAGCATAGAAAGAATAAGAAGAATAAGGAGATAACTATAGTGTGATCAATATCATCGCATCTCTTTGTGAAGCCTCTCCAGTTTAGCCAAGTCTCCACTAAGATAATGCAGGATTTTTTTAAAGCTTGGACCATTGTGGTAATTTTTTTATTTGATGTATTTGGCTTCTTTTTGGTAGAAATAATTTTTGCACTGCACAAACGGATATAATATCTTTTCTTTCCGTCTATTTTTTGAAGATTTGGAAAATTTGTTCCAACAAATCTTTGACTCGTCCAAGGCTTTATTTTAACCCCCATCTCTACAGTCTTTAGACGTTAACACCACTAGACAAGTTAGAAATGTACCACAGAAATGGACTGCCCTTTGCAGCCCATGCAAATTAAGCTAAGTGTAGAATGCATGAGTCCAAACTTACTTCAAATGGGGAACAGTTAACTGGATGACACTAGGTGTCCTACTTAGGCACTTTCGAACTGAATTCTGAACACGGTCTCATGGAAACCAAAAAAATTAGTCTAAAAGACCTGAAGAGTCTTAAATCCAGTTCCTAATAAAGTCCCTTTGGAACTAAGAGGATTAAGGCCTAAACCAAGCTCCATCTCTCAGACTTAAATCAATTTGTTTCAAGAATTAGACTTGTTCTGAAATATGTGAATGAATGCAACAAAAAATTTTATGAAGCGGATTTTTCAGATTAAACTTTTTATGTGATTTTTAAAAGAGTTTTGCAAATTTTTATTGATTTTAAAACTTTTCAATTTCTAGGGTCTTATTAAGAAAGTTAGTGAATTAATTCAATTTACATAAATTTTACAAGAATTAAATACATTTTACAAAGGATTTTATATACATTTTATATACAAAAAGATTATACTGCTTTTATACAAGATTTTACAAGAATTTTAAAATTTAAAATAATTAAGGATTTTATCCAAGTACTTTACAACATTTTTTATTTATAATTTTAACCCATTTTTTATATAAGTCGTATTTACAATTTTCTTACAGCTTTTAGAAACCCAAAATATACACCCATACTTTAAAAGAGCCATATTATTAAAAATACTATAAAGCACGAGTTACGGCTTCTAAAGTATATATAGCACAAATATATGACACTCCCCTATACTTAGCATGAACTATGTCCCCATAGTGCTAAAAATGATCAAGGAAGACATAATTGGGTCTAGGTATAAATCGGTGAAAAGAATATTATACTACAATGACTCAAAAAGATTAATGAAGAAATGAATAAAAGTCAATCATCCCCTTTATACTTAGGATGAAGTAACCTTATGGTTAGCAGACTCAAAACCGAAGATGATCGAGGAGAAGAGAATGTACACACTAGAAGGCTCAACTTGTCCACCATATACTTAGGGTAATATTTCCCTATGTATAGAGAAGAATATCAACAGGTGAGGGACAAGAAAGAGAACAGACACTACAAAAATAAAAAAATGATCAAAAGTGTAAATGAGCGATATCACCTCCTTATACTTAGACTAAAGAACACACTAAGTATAAGTAACGACATGGGTAATAGAACATAATGATTTGAACAACATGGAGTCTACACCCTCCTTATACTTAGGATAAAGTACAACCTAAGTATAGCAATATTCTAAGCTTTATCTAGGGGTGTAAGTCAAACAAAGGGACATAAATGAATAATTCAAAAACACTTATGTACAAGATGAACGAACTATAAAAGCTCTATAAAGCTGAAGACTGGCCTTCTTGCACCACGAGGAGCAAGAAGGCTCTTATATATTCCATCATTCTGATCAAATTGTAGAAGCTCTAGTTCAACATCAAGGTCATCCTCAGAGATATCCATATCTCAATCGGAGGATCCCTAACATGTTTCGATCGGTGAGGAGTGGCCCAAATGGCTGAAAAGATGGACAGAACTATCCTCTGACAGTTGCTCCATGGTCTATGAAGTAGACGCAAGAAAGAGGTCAAACTCTGTTGCGATCTGATCAATATCCTCATCAACTAAGTCCTTATCTGAATCTGCATGAAAAGAGGGCTCAATTTTCTCATGACTGGAAGTCTCGAATAAAATATTTATAATCAAGATAATTTTGTCTTTTGAAGTATATGCCACCAGCGAGTTTGGCTCAATGATATAGTACTACAAATATCGTCAATAAATCTCCAAACATGTATACGTGAATCACCCAAATCTACGTTCTCCAAGTCTTTCTCTCTAGAGAGGAAATCTTGGGTCTCTGTAGAATCAGAAGGGATATGATTGTGTCGTATTTCAACAGTAATCTCACATGTATTTGCCTCTGATGTCTCGGAAGCACAATTGTCTGTTGGCAAAGTTTTTATCAGCTGTGAGTTCAGCACTGTGCTACTAGAAGGAAACGTAACACTATCCATTACATAATCAATAATGGCCTTAGTTGCACGTAGAAAGGACATCTAAGATGGAAGCATTCTGTTATGGTACTGAGGATTCAGAGTCTAAGACAACATAATCCATAGTGAATTTTGTGCCTTTTACCATCACGACAACATCAAGAAGTATACCATTCAGCCTCTTCATCGATCAGACTGAAAACTGAAAAATCATTTTGGTTGGCTTAAGAAGCCCCAAATGAAGAATCTCATGATGATGGAAGGGGAAAATGTGCACTGACGACCCATTGTCCAATCATGAGTGCTCAAACTCATGATCTGGAATATGACAACTGAAAAATGGTGCTCCCATGTCTTTCTTTTTCTTCTTGAGAGATGTGTGTTGATGGCACAACTGGTGGCAATGGAGAACACTTGATTTTCAGAGCAATAAATCACATCTTCTTTCTTTTCAATGTGGTGTGATGCTTCAGACATTTCTAAAGAAGAGGAATGTGGACTAGTGCCTCCAAAAGAGTGAGCTTGATCTGAATTCGGTCCATCATCTTTTCATACTTGTAGATTCTTGGTTCTTTTTAAAAATTTCTTATTTTTCTCCCTTCCCTAAATTCAGATCATCGAGGAAGGGTATATGTACATCCTCCTCAGTCATGTACACTTGGAGTATAAGAAGAAGAAGGAGAAGAAAGTATCTTTATAAAATAGGGACAAGCTCTATGAATAGTAGAAGCTCGAGATCCATTAGAAGAGTTAGGAGTCTTGTCTTTATTCCTTCTTCTAGATTTTATCTTTTTTCCTTTTTTGTGATTTTTTGCCTTTACTGTGAAGAGAATCAGAATCAGAATGTTCACTTGCGTCATTGCTGATTGTATGCCCCTTCAACGACTCATGTGAAGAGGGAATATCTGCAACTGTTATTTGCTATGTAACAATGCTAGAGATAAAATCTTTGAAGGAATACATCTGCTTTCTATGATAGGTGGTCTGCTCAATAATCAAATGGACGAAGTAATCAAATATGGAACCATCTATATCAGGAGTCTCGAAGTAATGTCCCACATCCATTTCAAGTTGTTGAAGATGTTCAAAATGATCAAATGAGTCTGAGGTAAAATCTCTTGAGGTGGTTTCTCATGGAAATGGTCCTCATATGGAACTAAATTGGTTGATAAGTTCGTTGAAATAGCATCAGCTCTCGCTCGATATGTTTGAATACATGAGGAATAGGTAACCAAGGTTCCTGAACTGGAAAGTACAAAACCGACTCGTACTCCAACTGAAAACTCAACAAAGGGAATGTCAGTTTCTGAGGATGAGAACTCTTTTCTATTGGTTCAAAATCCATCCTTTATATTGCATTAGTATCCACATCAACTTCCTGATGTGCGATCTCTAAATCATCTGGAGGTGGATCGCATCCAAATAGTTCGATGTCTCCTTCGTGTGTTATCTTGACAATCGAGATCTTTTTAAAGAGAGTACAAAATGAATCCTCATCAAGACTATGGTGTGAACCACCACACGAGGCATCGACCAATGTTTGTTTATCTACGGCCATCTCATGGTATAAGATTTGAGCTAGCTCAGATCTGGAGATCCCGTGATCTTGAAATCTCTTTAAAAGAATATGGAATTTAAACAACATATCTTGAAGTGGCTTGTGGGGATCATGTGAAAACTCTCTAAAGACCGACCGCATGAAGTTAGCTTAGCTAATGGGTTAAAATTTCCTTAGAAAAGCTGCTCGAAGCGTACCCCATATAGCTTGCTCCTCTCCCAAACTTTGGAGCCATCTCGCAGCTCTGTCCTTATGTGTCACGAGAAAGGTCTTCGTATATGCTATCTGAGTGGAATCGAGTACTGTAAATATCCTTAAACTTAATGAAATGCTCATATGGCTTTTCGTGCAGCTTCCCATGAAACATATGCAGTAGTGAGACGAAATCTGAGTCAATCAGGAAGGTGGGAAGCTCTGATGTTGAAACTGACTTAGATCCCGAATTAGATGCAGGATGATCCGTCCACACTCTAGTTTCAGCAATTCGTGGACCTGAATCTCTTATCTGATCTGGAATCAGTTCATGGGTTCATAGATCTTCTCAGCTACTACTGATGTAATCGAAGGCTGATTCGATGGAGATGAAAAGAGATGGATAAATAGAGAAGAACAATACATGGAAACAAAAGGAGATAATTCCTTGAGGTCAGAGTCACACTCGGAGAAAGTCAGAGTACATAACTCAGTCTCGAGACATGAGACGTCTTGAACCGACCTAGATCATCGAGTATATGCACCTAGAAGCATTTCCATAAGAGTCAGCCTAAGAGATTGCCTACCCATCATCATGATTAGACAAATGACTCATGATCGATTGATTGATCTGAAATATGGGACTCACACCTCAGAGTCAAACACAAAGTAAACCCTAGATTCACCAACTCAACCCGGTGATGACCGTAAAAGTTCGATCTTTAATCTTTTCATATTAAGGGTTGTTCGGAAAATAGATCTTTTCATATATTAGTGTGAGTTGATCTGTTCCTGAAACTTCCCCGGAAGACTATCATGAGTTGTAACATAAAATCTCATATTCTTATCTAATATGGGAGTAAGTAAGGACCGTTTCCGAGTACCCGTTTTACTTGAGGACCGTGCAATGCTTTTGCAATGTCCTCTAAACCCCCCACTCTGCTATGGAAACTCGAACCGTTTCCAGCTACCTGAGAATCCCCACTGAAGGGTAAGTGATTGACTATATGAAATCAGTAGTATTTTGAAAGAAATTCAAGCTATAGTTCTAGCCGTAAAGGTCATCCCTCTCTCACAAATATGGGAAGTACATGCAATTCATTTGCTGGGGATTGCTCTCCCAAATCAAGTGGAGTCCATTACGTTTATTTTTACGGTCAGACATGTTTAGCAGTCCCGTTTTTAATTTTCGGTTATAACTTTTTGAGTGTAGTGTTTTCAGAGAATGTCTAACGTTTTTTTTTCCTTTTTATTTATTCCTAGATTATGATCCACCTTGGTCGTGCATCCTAAAATTAGATACAAAGGTGCAGGAAGAGAAAATAAAAAATACTAAGCAAGCACCTAGCCTCGAAAAATCCGCGGTAAATCGTGGAGAAAATCATGATACGAGAAAAGCCGTGGTGGGTGCTTACTCCCCCAAGTTCACGACACTTAGTGAAATAGAACCGAGAAAGGAAGGAAGGTACAAGCCGGGATGCACATATAGGTCCCCTTCTACAAAATAGAAAAAGGAGAAAATGTCCTTGATAAAAAATAATATTTTTTTACAAGGGTCACATAAAAATAAACTCATTCGGCTTTCTGGTTCTCAATTGTACAGCTAAGAATTTGTGCTGCAAACAACCAGACTAGCCATGAAGTGAGAAAACTAAGATGTCAAAAAGGATACCATAAGGTCTTCCCTAGAGCTGCCTCCCCGACAATGACAGCATCTGAAAAAACGATCGATCGGTTACTCTAAAATAAGAATAGTGTCTATATAATGATAGGTTGAACTTTACCACAAAAATAATTCTTACTATTATTTATACTCCTAAACTCAAATGTATAACTTTAAGTACGGGAGTGTCGAACTCAAGGAGGCAAACTATTGGAAACTAGAGCTAAACAATAGAAAACTAAGGTTTTATGGGTTTCCTAATTATTATTTATTTTTAAGGATTTTTCTAGATTTTATTTATTTTTATGAATTTTATATTTTTTGTGATTTTTATGTCTTTTGTATTTTTTCAAAGTTAGAAAATGATTCCGAATTTTTAATCGATTTTTTTGTTATTTTTATGGTTTATTTTGTTTTCCTGTTTTATGGATTTTCATAATGCTTTTAGGTTTTTCATGAATTTTTATTCAATTTTAATGTGAAAACAATGTTTTTAAAATTGTGAAGTATTTTTTATTTTTCAAATAGTAAGCAGTATGGAAATATTTTTATTTTATTTCTATTAAAAAGTAGATGAATTTATCTTTAAACAAATATACTCTATCTTTGAGGTGATTTTTATTTATTTGGTTATTAATTTTCAATGTTTTGTTGTATTTTATATTTTTTATTGGTTTTAATATTTAATTTTTTAGTTTTTTTGTTTACTATAAAGAAAAAGGTGAAATGTAATGAAGATAATTTTTGTTAGTTTTTTCAAAGTGTTTTTATATTTTTTATGAATTTTAAGTTTGTTAGATTTTTGTTATTTTTGAAAGATTTTTAAAAATAGGAAATCTTTTTATTTTTCAAAATTTATTTAATATGTTATATAGTATAGTATAGGGTATTTATATATATTTTTATATTATGTATTTTATTTTATGACTATATAGTATGTACAATATTATGTATACTGTATAGGGTTATTTATGTAATAATCTGGAAAATTGAGGGTGCATGATAATAGGGAGAACTATAGGGGCAAATCACGCAAAAGTTTGAGGAGATTCATGTAGATCAAATGCTTAAGCTCCTTAAGAGGGACATGTTCGTGATTTGCAAAAGCTCAGAGGGTTAACTTACAATTTTGCTAAAAAAATCTCCATTTCCAATGCTGATCACATGATCTTCTTACGTTGCGTGGTAACCGATTGTGAGGATTGAGCGGCTCGATATGAGCGATGATAAAGAGTGGATGCATGTTCGGTTTGGATACTTTGATCAAGCTACAACAAACGGTGGTTGTACTCCTGAGTCGGACGGCTTTGTGAAGTCCTCTTCGATCGATCCTCCGACAACTCCATGTTTTGCAGTCCTGTTCTTCCCCAATTCGAGTTTGTATGTCATAGCAAGTGCTCGAGACAAAAGTCAGTCATGATCTCCAGCTCTTATCCTCATGACGGCTCATATCCGTTGTTGCTCGAGGATTTGCAGGTTTGCAGCTTCTTATCCAAAATGGATACAGTGTCGACGGATGTGTTTGTTCAAGTCTACTCTCCCATAAAGCGACTTTATGTTGCGGTAATTGAAGGCATCGTCTTCTACTCATTGTGATGTAGATCAGAACTCGATATCTAGATATGATCAGAAGTGGAAATGTGAATCCTTAAGCTGAATTCTCTGTTCTCAATGATGTACTGCTCAAACCTGACGAGTTGATTTGATCTCCAGTAGATCGATTTGATGATGTTGTTGTAGATCCAGATGATCCATGTGTTGTTCGGGTGCATGTATTCCGCAACGGATGGTTATCGGTGAAGATTGTTGTTGAAACGATCGTGTTCAGTCACTGCCTATGTTCATCTATTAATCATTCTCAAGAATCATCTACTGCAAAGGAAATCGAAGGCTCGAGCGCATTGTGTCATTAAAAATTAGATGAGTATGAACGAGGGGTTTTAGTGGCGTGAATGAATGATGATTCTGGCGATATAGGGGACAATGATCAGAGCTCAGATTAGAGGGGATCTTATATGAATAGATGTGGAAGTAGGGTGAGAACTGGATATATCGAGATGAGGTGGGATCTAAATAATGAACTTTGACAATTTTCATACCAAAACGAAGCGAAAGCAAAACAGGAGAGGAAATTAGAAAAAAAGGGAGAGACTAAGAAGAGAAGCGAAATCGAAGTAGAGGAAGAGTAAGAGGAGTAATAAACACTAACCTGGAGAGAAAATCGAGGAATTCTCCAGGGAATCCTAGTTGAAACTCTAGTGAATTGCGACTCTTACTTGCAACAGAGGAGGAGGTTGCTCATGGCGGTGGAGCGGAGTTGTACACCCTCGAGTGATCTGTCATCTTTTCTCTCATTCTTCATTCAACGGTGGGGAGCAGAGGCCTGTCACCCTCTCCATCTCTCTCTACCAGAACTCGGGGTGAGGATGATTGAAATAGCAGATTGTTGAAATGGATCGGGGTATAGGGGTTTTATAGTGGTGGAGGAATGGCGTCACCGACGTGACTCCGATCATCAAGGTACTTAGGAGAACTATCATCTAATGGCATGTTGTTGCGTTTGTTGGCAGCAGTTGGCAAAAGAGGAAGAGGAGAAGGAGAGGGCAGTGTGATGTAGAGAATCGGTGATGGAGGAAGAAACACAAAGGAGAAGAGAAAGAGGAGGGGAGAGAAAAAGAATAAAAAAATAGTTAAAAAATTAAATAAATAAATTTAATAATTTTAATAATTTAAGAACTATTTAGAGGGTTAATTACGTAACTAAATAAGTAATTAGTAATTATGTAATTAATTATATATAATTATTGAAAAAATTAAGCAACTTAGTGACTTATTAAATTATAATTAGTAATTAAATAATAAATTAATTAATTAATTAATACAAATAAATAAATAGTTAAATAGTTAAATAAATTTTGTTTAATTTATTAAAATAATAAAATATTAGTTAGGTATATTATATATAATAATAATAAAATACGGTATATTCTATAGTATACCAACCACTACGATCGTGAATTTTTCATATTAACTATGATTTAGTGAAATAAGTGTCACTTGATAGATAATTCAATAAAATGGATTGCAAAACTGAGTTTTCCCCATTCGAAGTTCATATGGCCTCGTTATAAGGTCTGGAAATTTTAGGTAGCAGCTTTATGGCCTTAGGATTTATTGGCATTTTTTCTCAATGTATATTTTTATGTTATTCTATTGATTTTAAAAACACGTTAGAAAAGAAATTAAGCTAAACTGAGTTATGGTTAATTAATCAATATATAGGAAAATTATACATACTGTACATATAAACAATGTGGCCCAAATGACAAAACTAACACGTTTTATTCTAATCTTTTTTTTTTGATATTTTTTAGTAAATAGTATTAAGTATAACAAAGTTTAAAAGTGAGCTTGGTTCATTTAAAGTTTTCTGTAAATAGTTATGAACCCCAGAAGATAACTTTTGCAACTTTTTCAGTTTATTATATTATTTTATTTTTGTAATAAATAATTTTTCTGAAATTTTATAAAATAATATATATTTTTCTAAATAATTTTTGTCAAGGAAATGTTTTTATTTGAAATTTCTAAGTGATAAATAAAATAGGTGAAATATTCACCATGTGAAAAATGTTTATGTACATTAATGATCTTGGTTTTCTAATATTTTTATAACTTAGGACCCTTATCTCCCCCTACTTATTTATTTTTTCGACGTGATCAATATTGACTTGGTCTCAATGTTAGGATGAGTTTGTATATATATTATATACATCCTTCTTCTCTTTTATTTTTCTTTTTCTCTTTATTATTTTATTTTGGAGAAAATTACTGTTAAATATATAATATTAACAATTTGTTGTTAGAATTTTAATTAGTGGAGCATTTTCCCAAAGATTTATACAAAATGAAAGAATATAGGCAATGAATCATAGATTCATCATGAGACCACCCTAGATACAAGGTAATTCACAATATCGTCATACATGGGGAGAGATACAACACTTAGAATTGCTTCATCAGGAAAGGTATCTTTGTTCGGTATACTGCTCAGCTAAGTATATGTGCATTCTATTCTGGATAAATGGACTACTAACACATTCCTAATTTCAAGCTTATCTTTGATTTCCATATAAAATTTCTGGAGGAGAAGGATCCATTTGAGTAAATGTGATTTCGCATCCTTCTTCTGTTATAACATCAAATAGTAGAGTACTCAGTGTTGATAATAACATTAGATCCAACCAAAAAGGATATGAACTTCTCCAAGGCGAAAAACACTACCAACAACTCTATATATGAAACTGTATAGTTTTTTTGTGCATCCTCTAATGTTTTGTTGGAATAGTGAATGATACAGGGTAATTAATCTCCTTTGTCTAGACACAGCCCCAACTGCAAATTTTAATGCATCCATCATGATCTTGAATGGGAGAGACCAATTAGGTGGCTGCAGGATAGGAGCCTGAGTTGCAAGATCTTTCAACCGATAAAAAGATTGGAGAACCTTTTTATCAACATCAAATTTGATCTCCTTGCATAATATTTCTATAAAGGTTCGAGCAATCTTGATGAAGTCCTTGCCGACATGCCCATGGAATGACCTCATATTCTTAACTATTTGAGGTGGCTCAAGATTAGCAATCATGTCCACCTTTGTCGAGTCGACTTCCTTGCCAAGCTTGAGAATGACATGGCCCAGCATAGTTTCTTTAGTGACCATGAAGTAACTCTTTTCCCATCATAGAAACAAATCGACTTCACAACATTTCTGAAGTACTCGGTCTAGGTGCACAATACAAGAATTGAAAATATAACCATAAACTGTGAAATAGTCCATGAACTCCTCGAGAAAGCTACTGACAGGCAAAACCAGCTAACTTATACATTTTGAATATAGCAGGTGCATTTCACAATCTAAATAGAATTCTCTTGAAGGCATATATGTTGAATGAACACGTGAATATAGTCTTCTCTTGATCTTCAGGGGATATCGCCACTTGGCTGTAACTAGAATACCCCTCTAAAAAGCAAAATAACTCTTTCTTTGCTAGACGTGCAAGCACTTGATCAAAGAACATAGAGGAAAGTGTTCCTTCTTTGTTGTTGTATTTAGGCACCCATGATCAACACAAACACGCCATGATGTTGGTACTTAAGAAATATCATCTCCTTGGTAATTTATAATCACATTGATCCCGTATTTATTTGGAACTACATGCAATGAGCACACCAACTTCGAATCAAACATAAGGTAAATGAAGCCAGCTTCACACCACTTCATGATTTATTCATGACAATGTCCCATAGGTTAGGGTTCAACCTTCATTGAAATTCAGACGATGGTTTGCGATCATCTTCCATGTAGATATGGTGTGAACACAAGGCTAAGATTTATCCCTCGGAGATTCAAATCATTCCTACCAAGAACCTTGCATTTTTTCTTTAGAACCTCAAGCAAGAGAGAATCCCAATCCTAGGTCAGCCTTCTATTAGTGATGACTGGATACATATTCTGTTCACCTCCAAGGAAAGCATACTTTAGACCTGCTGAAAGCTGCTTCAATTTAAGGTAATTGTTTAGTCGGTATCACATACACTTATGAATTGGCACTGGTAGGTGCATGATCTGTTGAAAATAAGTGGTTGTCCAACTCTATCACTCGTGGATAAGAAAATGTATCGAACATATTTGCAATGAATTCATCGTGTTTAGTTTGGCTTGAATCTTCTTCGAATAAGTTGATCAGGAATATGACTCTATCTTACAGTTGACAATAGAGAAAGGGTGGATTGTGCTTTCCAGGTCCTCCATTGAAGAGAGGATTTCTTATGTCAAAATGTCATTCAATGACAATTGTTGATCACTGATATATTCAATAATGTCACAATCTTCTACTGACCGTTATGTATTACTTTCATTAGTTGTTCTCTCTACGACTTCGGCTCATTGATCATGTCCATGGTGACTATTAAATTATAGGAGCGAAATGTGATCTTTCTAGACCCATAATCAACTACTTCTTTGGTAGTTCGAAGGAACGACAGACCAAGAATAATCAGAGTATGAAGTAACGGTGTAAGTGAATCCATGTCTAGGACAACGAAGTCCATTGGGAAGTGCATATCTTGCACAGTTACGATAACGTCCTCTAATAAACATCTGGGGCACTTAATAGATTTATAAACAAACTGAAGGATCATGTGTGTGGGTTTAAGCAGACCCAACCGAATTCATGAAATAATGACGAGGGAAAAAGATTTATAGAGGAACCGCTATTAAGTAATGTTCACTCTAAAATCTGATTAAAAGTCTCACATCTGATCAAAGGCGCTCCTTTGATTGGCTTCTTCTGTGGGATATTAATGAATCTCAAATTCATTACTCTAAAAGTCATTAATTAAGCTCTAGTCCCTAAAAATCATTGACATTTCTTCATTTATATTGTATAATTAGCATTCATGCATGGTTTAATAATAATGGTTTTTTATCACTTATTATTGCACAAAATAACAAGCCAAATATCACAGTCCAATTGACCTGTAAATAGCCTAACTTCACCGATTTTTAACTAATTCATACTACTTCCAATTGACCTGAAACCACCTCCATTGTATGCATAATGCTAAAAAGAATAAATAAAAAATACAAAATAAATCACTAGCCTAAGTAAGTGGACCAGAAACCCAATCCCTAGTTCAAGGATTTTCAAACTTAAACCATGATATCTCCCTCATCCTATGTCTGTTTTCATCCTACTCACTTTTTAACTAATTTACATTCAAATACCTTCAAAACAAGACCAAGTTCAAGTGAATCGGAGCTCATATGTGAAAGTTGGGTTTTGTGCCTCTTTTGTATATTTTGTATTTTAGCGGTTTTTGACCTATTATTTTATGTACATAATTGACTCATTTAATTTTATTTATTTTGCATTTGACTTATTTGATAAATGTTTTATTAAAATGCGTAAAAATACAAATCCCAAACTGACCTTGAAATCAAACAAACTAACAGAGTCTGAGTCCTTACTAACAATCTATACAAAAATTGTCTTTTTCGTATTCTACTTTATTTCTTATTTTTCTAACTTAATAAAAAACCAAAAAAATGAAACTTATGTGAATTATTTATCACTAATTTTATCATATTTTTTCTGATTTTTATCTGGTTTAAAAGTGACAAAAAATTGAAAACCCAAAAATCAAGGTATTCAATGTTAATGAGATACCCCAAAAATATCACTTGGCGCAAATGATAGATTTTGGTTTGGGGCCTACATGAAATTGTAGATCTCATCGAGACGAGCAAATTTTGTGAAGAAAATTTTTTGATTCGAGGTCCTTATTATTTATTCCATATTTATCTTTATCCTTCTTTTATTTTTCTAGGGCTGACACGTGATCGGTCTTGGAGCTACCATGTGTCACCCATTTTTTTAGCCTTTTATTCTTTCGTTTTTATAAAAAAAAATTATACAGCATCGCATGTACAGAGCATGTGCCTCCTACGAATGTGCCTTACATGTGCTCCCCATGATGTCCCACTCGCTGCCAAGTAGCCCTAGAAGGGTTGTCTGATCTCGACCTATCGGACAGCACCAGTGCCTCACTCTCCTCCCTCGTTTCCGCCTCCATCCCCCAAATTTTGCTCCGCCGCTCCGTGATTTCCACCCTCCACCAACCTAATCGGTGTGTCTTCGCCTCCTTCCATATAGGGTCAATCGTTGCACCGCGAGTCCCTCCGTCGCCTCTGTGATTTTCTCGACTCAATCACAAATCTCAGTCAAATCTTAATCACGTGATTCCCTTCCGATCCAGCCACCATCTCCCTTTGCTTTTTATACCATTGTCGCTGCCCTCACGAATTCATCCGCCGATAGAAGACGACGTGCGGAGGTAACATCTTTGCCGCCACCCCCTACAGAGAGGTCAGGTGGCTTAGCCATTGTTGTAGCACGGCGCTCCGCCGCTACTGCCCTTACTCCGGTCCTTGTCGACCGTCGAGCCAACCCACCGTTGAAAGCCACTGCACAACGGCCTCTGCCAAGGCATCACCGGGCCCAAACCCGAGACCCACCACGTGCATCACATGTGCGGTTGGGGGAACTTCACCTCACGTGACCTTACATGTGAGGGTGGATAATTTTGCAGAAGGCCAACTGAAATTCCGCCAATCACCTGAAGAGCCTCGCCACCATAGGTCACGTGCAACATACGTGACCCTTTGGTAATTTTGCATAATCTCCCCTAGCATTTCAGTAATTACAGTCCAATCCCCTTTTTATTTATTTAAATATTATTATTTCCATTGAGACCCTTGTATTCCCCAATTACTTTGATCGATATTTTCGCAACATTTATTTTTTATAAAAAATAACACTATGTTATACAATTAATTCTCTTCATCAGGCTTATGTATGATATTTTTGTTGTCTGTGGTTAATTATTAACTCATATTCTTGTGAAAAATTGCATATTGTACCCATCTTGTGCTTCAAAATTCATAAGTTACCCAGAGTTCTAAAAATGGCCAAAAACTCACAGATTCTAGAATTGGTTGTTTATTACATCGTGCTCAAAAAGATTTGCATGTGCATGCATGATTTCCCTAAAAAATCTGTTTGCATTATTAATCTCTTATTTTTAATAGGTATTAAATCTAGTTTATTTAAGTTTTAGGATTTTTCTAAGGTCGATCGCTTAGTGATAGATCTTGGATAATTTTATCCTTTAAAATAAATAAGTTGAATGCTTATTGTAATTAATTATTGAAATTCGATGTGTTTGCATTTATAAATTCGTAAAATATTTATCTTGCATCCAAAAATTTCAAAAAAATTATAGTGCATTCATTTCATCATAATTGTCATCTTGGCCAAATTTCATATTTTTAGGACAACGTTTGGTTCAAAATTATATTTAGTCCCTAAAATTGGCCACATTTGCAATTTGCATCCAAAATTGCATTAAAATACAAAAAAATCTGCCTTGAAAACCGTGGATGAATTTTAATAGACAAATTTCTAGGTTGTTCCTTTGCCTCCTTGAGTTCAACCTTGGGACTTTTCAAAGTAAAATAAACATAAAACCGCGTTGATTACAATTAATTAGGTTTCTTTTGGTTACTTCTTGATCGATTTTGATTGCCCACCTACAACGAAATGGCATTTTTAAATGCTCAATAATTTCTTACAAATTAACAAGGGCATTTCCAGACTCGTCAGATGGTATCGTCTCTGGGAAGGCAAATGACTGTAAAAATTCCATTTTTTATTTTATATGTCCACATTTATTTTCGGTATGTATGTTTATAACTTTTTGAGTGACTCTCTCTCTTATTTTTCTTGCGAGGTACCCGGCGTACGTGGAGCAGTTTTCA
Source organism: Ottelia alismoides (assembly GCA_037367405.1). Taxonomy (NCBI): domain Eukaryota; kingdom Viridiplantae; phylum Streptophyta; class Magnoliopsida; order Alismatales; family Hydrocharitaceae; genus Ottelia; species Ottelia alismoides. The sequence continues at coordinate 736,902 of JAZKJV010004753.1, forward strand.
AGAACCGATGCATCTTCACTGACTTTAGAAAAGCGGCATTAAAGTTTAAGATCGAGTCGAGTTGTGAGAAAAGCCTATAGTATATGATTTATTTGTGCAATTTTACTTTTGGTAATTAATTGCTCATTTATAGCGGTGTCAGTTTGGACTCTCGCGTGTGTAACAAGACCTCTAACTTTTTTCTGTGGTATTTCGTGGCCTGTTTCACTCTCTAGTGAGGGTGGGGTCCGACTTGAATGGCACTTAGGATAAAGCTGCACATACGACCATTAGAGATTTTAAGATTTATTGTTTGTTCTTATAGAACCAACGATCACACTTCACTTTAATTGAGATGCACATTACATCGTTCAATTTAGTCCAAAATCTAACTAATTTCTTCTCGTCTAATAGAACTTTCTGCTAGGTACGGTTTTTCATTGGCTTGCATTAATTTAGAATAAATTTTCAATTCTTGTATTGCATACCACATGGAGATTGCAAGGAATCATTGTATGTCTTCTAACTGAGCATACATCATCATTTTTAGTGTACATCATCTTTTTTCGAATTTCTCCCTCCTGTTTTGTCACAAAACTTTAAAGGAAATTGGGTCTGGATGGAAGACGTAAATTTGTGCTCACCGAATTCTTTAGTGAACACCTAAGTAAAATTAGGTCTGCTAAATATATTCGATTTTAATTAACCCATAAAATTAAGAATGTTTGCGGGAGAGCAGCCATGACCTTGGATGAATTTATCTGTCTGAGTAAGCGAGAGAGGACACTTAAGGTTAGATCCCAGCTCCGAAATTTTCATTCAGACTATTGAATCTAAAAATGAAAGCTACTTCTCAGTGAGGAATACGAGAAGCCAGTAAACGGTCCGGATTTCCTTAGCAGAGTGGGTGTTTTAAATGACATTGCATAAGGCTCCATCCTTAAGTAACAAAGGTAATAACTTTACAGTCCGTACTTACACCTATAATGGCTTGAAGTAAGTGCAACTAGTTGTAAGATTCGGGCCAGTCTTCAAGAAAATTTTCAGCACATAACATCTTGTTAAAATTTTTCCAAGATTAATTTATCACCAACTAAAATTGAAAAGATAATTGTCGAACTCTTACGACTTCATTGTGTGAGTTGGTGAAACTGGAGTTTGTATTGTATTTGCGTTGGTGTACGTGAACCGATTTCGAAGATTAAAAACCACACACGTGTGCCATCTATCTCCTTCATAAGAAGTTCTTTTGAATATCCTATGCACTTGTACCGAGATCAACCATGTCGTTCATCATCAACCACCTTTGAAAAAAATAGGACAATGGTAGGAGTACCCATCTAATCTATATTACGAAAATGAATTTGTCTTGGTCAGGCCCAAATCATCAAAACCCTCTTCTTTCCGAAATCCTCCAACATTTGTGGGAGACTTTAACTCTTGGATGAATCCAGCCCTCTCATTCAATTCCAAGCCACTCTACTCGAATCATCTGATCAAAGTCACCACAACATCATATTCTCCCACTCCACCACTTATGAATGCACTGCCATCTTGGGATGACCCGACTTATGACAGATTTCTTTCTACAACCCAAGGACCATTTGAAGAGCAAAACATCGAGACTCGTGATTGGCCAAGAAACAAAACCCAACCACCTTCATTCTTTCCTCACAATCTTATTGGGACAAGTCCACAATTCACAAAAATGCATTCAGACTGGACCATAGGGAATAATATGATGGCCCGATTAAATCGCAAGGAGTCCACACATAATGATCAATCAGGTTGCATTGACCATAACGACCAAATCCCTATTGACCGACTCAAATACCACTCCTTCGATCAACCTACACATACAGAGGACAACCCTGATAATATCGACACTTATGAACCATGTATGATTCCATTGTTTGGGGATACGATCATTCATGACCATAGAAGTAGACTCTACTCAAATAAGCATAGCATGCCCGAGTCACGACATGTTGAGTATAAGACCTACAGATTCCCATAAAATCCTTCCACTGAGCATACTCCTTCCATAATTTGTGAGGAGAACTTTTCAAGAAATAACAATTATATATTGGATAGTCCAAGAAAATCTCCTCTAAAGATCATACAGGAACATTGAAGATGAAATGATTGGATCTCAAATCCAAGAACACACACCGACTGCTCCCATGATTGATCGTGAAAAGATTCTGGACGATGATATTTTGAGAATAAATAAGAGATTTGACTTAATGGAGGATAAATTTAGGAAGTTTGCCGACCAATTAATTTTGCTCTCTAGTGGCTCGAATATAAAAATGGATGAGAAAAAGATTGGATCTCATGTAGAAAATTCTAAGGATATTCAGAAGCCTAGAGAATATGTTCACCCTAGGGATGACTCTGACAGTGACACTTCTGCTTATTACTCCCCTAGGGATAAATCTGATTCTGACTCGGATTCTTACACAACATATCAAAACCCCTCATTATCTACAGAAACATCACATCTACACACCACACAGAAAATACCAAAAATTTGAAATATTCAAAAACGATCAAAAAATTGAAAATTCATAAAAATACATAAAAATTTAAACCGAAGAAGATCTAAATAATTTAGATCCTATTGTATGGGAAGCACTTGAGAAAAGACTGATTTTTGAACTTCCGTTGATATAGGCCATTGAACATTTCCCCGGCCTTAAAGGATTTGTAATGGACAATTTGATGATGAAAAAGTGGAGTAAGATAAGAACAATGACTGAAAGACATATCTTGTCAGTGGTCTCCTCCTTGGTGTTGAGGAGAAAAACCAACAACCGCATAGTGAAATGATTTCCCAGATTTGAGTGTGGAATCAAAGAAAGCATATTTACCCATGCTCGAATCGATGACGACTCACCAATCAATATCCCCCCGACCTCTGTATTCGATAAACTCAAACTCAGACCTATCAGGGAGATAAGAGAAATCGTTCAACTAGCTGATAGATCGATAAAGCGGCCAAGAGGAACAATTTCAATCATCATTACATTCCAAGGTGCTCCTATCGAAGTAGACTTCACAATCATTGATATTGAGCATCAAGGAGAATTCACCCAGTCTTCAATCATTCTCAGAAATCCATTCGCCGCTTTGGCTAAGGTAATTATTGAGTGTGAGAGCAGGAAATCAATTTTACAGCATTGGGAAACTTCGAGCCGACAAGTCTTTGAATAAAAACGATTTTCTGAGGAAACCCACGAAACCTTCGATAGTCGTAATCATCAAGCGGTAGAAGAGCCCTACCTCGTTGTTACACCTTAGGTAGCGGTTTTTGATGTGACTATTGGTTTAGAGTATCTCTCCATTTTTCCATTTCCCACTTCTCTCACCATGGGAAATGACTCCAATTATGATCTTGAGACTTATACTATGGAGCATCCCAAGACGGCCGAAATCTCCTCTAACCACATTGATCAAATCAACCCGACACAGGAATGCTACAACATTAAGTTAACTAAGAATGAACATGCAGAGACTCTCTCTACTATTCCATTTCCCGCTGCTTCTGGAAAAGTGTTTCTCATATGATCATGAGACATACGCATGGGCTCACCCTGAGTCAACCTTCTCCGACTACCTTGAACAAATCAATCCAACTCAGGAGTGCACCAACCTAAAGAAAACTAAGAACAAATATACGGGACATACACATACCAAGGAGAAATTTTTCAATGGTTATTCATCTGGAGACTCAAGTGTCAACACCTCACTCCCAGGACCAACACCTTCACGAAACAAAATTACTGCTCCTACATCTAAAAAGAAAGTTGCCTTTGACCTTCTGGAAGAGGAATCGTATGATGACCCTCATCAGGTCCGGAAAATGTAATCTATATGAGTGAGGTCTGTTTGGCAGTCTTAAAACCTTGTCTTCGCAAGGATCCAAACTTCGATTCCCAATGGATGACTTCCATTCCTCACTGTTATAAATCCAAAGCCGATTCTCCTTGTCTCATTAAATATACTAGAATAATTCCATATGAGCTGATTGAGACCTGTGCTTCAGAGTATTCATCATCCGAGGACAAGTCGCTTGACTCCAAGAAGGAACATATTCTGAGAAAACAACTAAAGAAACTAAAAGACAAGAACATATGGAGTGCCTCAACTTTCAAAGACTATTCCTCTGAGGATAACTCCGATGACGGTTATCTTTCATCTGATTCATACGCGTCATCTACTATCTAGCATGATTTCTCGGAGGATGACACTGATAATTGTTGGGAATCATATTCTTCATCTCCTTCTTATCATTACGATCTCCGACCACAGTCTCACACTAAGATTAGTCGAAAACCACCTTAATCATTGGCTACCCACCCTCCCTCATGACCACATCAGTCTCCTTGTATATCTTTTTCCTCTAATTAAGTTGAGGCCTAAGTATAGGAAGGACCGATGCCGTCTGTACATACTATTATCCCCATCTCATGATCACCTCATTTCCACCCTTCTTCTATACTTAGACTGATCAGAGCCTAAGTATAGGGGAAACCGATGCTCATCTGTATATACTCTCCTCATTCATATATCCCGACCGAATCATTTTTGCTCTTCTTCCGCACTTAGACTGTTCACAGCCTATGTATAGGGGGCATGCCAATCTATCATTTTCTTTCTTTTTCACTCTCTTACGCTTATCCCGATCTATGTCTTCTCCACGCTTCTTGTGCTTTGAGAACACAACACTCGCTAAGTATAGGGGGTGTTTATATATATTGTGTATACCGATAGCTCGTACTGTCGCGTAAGTCTATATGTATTTACGAGGTGGGTAACTAACTTAAAAAATACAAAAAATAAAAAATTTTGCTACTAACACTAACTGTGTCCCACCAATTTTTTTAAAAAAAATGCTTCTTACTCATTTTTTACATAAAAACCAAAAAAACATTGCATTTTTAAAAGAAAAAGTAAAAAAACAAAATCACAAAAAAAGACAAAAAAATGTGTCTGCACTTCACGCAGTTGCACTTCATCCAATATTACAGGCATTTGCATTTGTGCAAAGTCCTTGGGTTTTGAACCAAGTTATGAGAATAAACCGAGAGTGGTCTGGACTTGACCTTAATCCACCTAATTTTCATAGGAATTTCACCGATAAAAAGGATTTTAGAAGCTTCAGGTCGATGACTTAATTCTTCGAGTTCCACATGACAATGTGCAGCGTTTGACTCTTAGTGTCTAACCTGGTCTCTTCATTCTGGGTACGACTCTGGAATTGGGAATTAATTTGTACTCTCACATAATGGACTTAGCTCAACTCAGATGGGGTGTTGGAAGACTGTTTGAGTTTCTTTTCTGGTAGCGTGGAAATCTAAAGACCGGAGTACGGGTTCAAATAAAGCTTCAGAAATGGGATAGATGGCTGGGCACAAATTTTTCTAAGACTTCAAAACATGTACGAAAAAAAAGGATTCGATATCCGTAGGTGCCCAACAAGATCCATGCAGAGCTACCGAAATCCAAATACAAATAATCCTACTACAAACAAATATTTGACCAAAAAGATCCACGCTTCAAGAAAAAATGCAGATCTTGGTGGAGAATCGACTACACTGGCCGGCTTCACAAGGAGAGGTGACTACACTAGTCACCCTCCAATTCCTTTCTCTTTCTTCTAACTTCTCCCCCATTTCGATTGTGCTGACTCCCAGAGAACGAGTTACTAAAGAGGAGGTTTGCATGGTTGTCCGGCACTCTTGATGAGAAGAGCTAAAACCTTTCACACATATGAGTCGATTGTTCAATGTTCATGGGGTATGCTTTGGGAGGAGGATTGATCTAAGATGACTTATGAGTCGAAGCTGTGACAATGATGTGTAGAACTTGAAGGATGTTGATTTTAAAACCCTAAGTCTCACAGAATTTCTGCCACACGAATAATCCAAAGGATAGGTCTATTTCCATTTTCTCCTTCTGCTTTTATCTTAGTAAGGAATCTAATCTCATTGTACCTCATGCATTCATTATAATGCTCGGGGACGAGCATGGCTTAAGTATAGGGGGATGATGAATCTTAGATTCATCACTCTAAAAGTCATTAATTAAGCTCTCCCTAAAAATCATTGGCATTTCTTTATTTTTATTACATAATTAGCATTCATGTATGTTTTGATAATAATGGCATTTTATAAATTATTACTGCATAAAATAATAAGCCAAAAATCATGGTCCAATTGACCTGTAAATAGCTTAACTTCCCCAATTTTTAACTAATTCATGATAACTACAATTGACCTGAAACCATCTTCATTGTGTACATATTGGTAACAAGAATATATAAAAAAAATATAAAAAATAACTAACCTAAATAAGTGGACCAAAAACCCCAACCCTAGTTCTGGGATTTTCAAAATAAAACCTTGATATGTCCCTCATCCAGTCACAGTTTTTTATCGGAGTTCATATGTGAAAGTTGGGTTTTTGGCCTCTTTTGTACATTTTTATTTTAACGGTTTTTGACCTATTATTTTATGTGCATAATTGGCTCATTTAATTTTTTTATCTTTTCCATTTATCTTCTTTCATAAAAGTTTTATTTAAATGCACAAAAATCCAAATCCAAACTAAGCTTGAAATCAAAGAAACTAACTAAGGATGAGTCCTCACTAACAGTTTGTACAAAATTTATCTTTTTCGTATTTTATTTTATTTATTCTTTTTCTTACTTAATTTAAATCCAAAAAATAGAGTAATGTGTAAATATTGATCTTTTATTTTTATCATATTTTCTACGGATTTTTATCTGATTTAAAAATGATGAGAAAACTAGAAACCCCAAAAATCTAGGTATTCAATGTAAATGGGATACCCCAAAACAATCACTTGGTGAAAATGATTGATTTTGGTTTTAGTCTCTTCACAAAAGTGTTGATATTATCGAGGCGAGCAACTTTTGTGGAGAAAAATTTTAGATCCGAGGTCGTTTGCTATTTATTCCATATTTATTTTTATCTTTTATTTTTTATTTTTTTGGGCCTGATACGTGGCCGCTCCTGGAGCCGTCACGCATAACCCATTTTTGAGTCTTTTATTTTTTTCATTTTTTTAAAAAAATAAAAAATTTAAAAAGCATCGCACGTGGGGAGCACATGCCTCCTGCGCCCGTGCCCTGCACGTGCTCCCCATGTTGTCCTACTCGTTGCCATGTGGTCGTAGCAGGGTCGTCCGATCTCGGTCGATCATACAAAACCTATGCTTCACCCTCCTCCCTCTTTTCCGCCACCTTCCCCCAAATTTTACCGCTGCCACCCCACAATTTCCGCCCTCCTTCAGCCTAATCGGGGCGCCTCTGCCTCCTTCCATCTAGGGTCGATCGCCTCCTCACGAATCCCTCCGCCGCCTCCACGATTTCCTCGACCCAATAACAAATATCCGTCAAATCTTCATCACATGATTCCATTCTGATCGGGCCACTATCTTCCTCTGTTATTTATACCATCGTCGCTACCCTCACGAATTCATTCGCTCATAAAAGACGATGCGCGGAGGTGACAGCTCTACCGCCACCCCCTGCGGCGAGGTCTGGTGGCTTAGCCACCGGTGCAGCGTGGCGCTCCTCTGCTATTGCCCTTGCTCTGATCCTCATTGGTCGTCGATCCAACCCACCACTAATAACCCCTACACCACCTCCCTCCGCCAAGGCATCACCGGGCCTGGAGTCGAGACCCCCACCACGTGCGTCGAACGTGCAGTTGGGAGAACTTCATCTCATGTGACTCCACATGTGGTGGTGGATAATTTTGCAGAAGGCCCCCCGGAATTTCATCAATCACCAGAAGAGACCCACCACCACAGGTTACGTGCGACGCACGTGACCCTCTTGTAATTTTGCAAAATCTCTACCAGCATTTCAGTAATTACAGTCTTGTCCCCCTTTTATTTATTTAAGTATTCTTATTTTCATCGAGCTCAATGTATTCCCCTATTGTTTTGATCGATATTTTTGCATTATTATTTTATTAAATAATAGCACTATGTTCTACAACTAATTCTCTCCATCATGGCTTATGTTTGATTTTTTGGTATGCGGTTAATTATTAATTGATATTCTTGTGAAAAATTGCATATTTCACCCATCTTATGCTTCAAATTTCATAAGTAATTAACCAAAGCTCTAAAAATCAACAAGAAATCACGGATTGTAGAATTAGTTGTTTATTACAGCGTATCCAAAAAGATTTGCATTTGCATGCATGATTTGCCTTAAAAAATCATTTTTTATATTTCAATCTCTATTTTTTAATAGGTATTAAATCTAGTATTTGTAAGGTATAGGATTTTTCTAAGATCAATGACCTAGTGATGGATCTTGGATAATTTTATTCCTTGTAAATAAATAAATTAATAATAATTATAAATAATTATTTAAATTCAATGTGTTTGCATTCATAAACCCATGAAATATTTACCTTGTGTCCAAAAATTTCAAAAATTTTAAAGTGCATTCATTTCATCATAATTGACTTATTGGCCAAATTTCATATTTTTAGGATAACATTTGATTCAAAATTGCATTTTAGTCCCTAAAACTAGCCACATTTGCATTTTGCATCCGAAATTGCATTAAATATACAAAAAATGACCACATTGAAAATTGTGCACGGACTTTGATAGACAAATTTCTAGGTTGTTCCTTTGCCTCCTTAAGTTCGAACTTGGGACTTGTCCAAGTAAAATAAATATAAAACCATGTTGATTAAAATTAATTAAATTTCTGGTGGTTATTTCTTGATTGATTTTGATTCCCCATCTCAAACGAAATGAAACTTTTAAACACTTGATAATTTCTTACAAATTAACAAGGGCATTTCCGGACTTGTCATAGATCACTGATAGAATTTATTGTAGACATTGTCAAGATGTTCTTATCCCGTAGGATGTATATGGTCTTAACAGTTTGGTTCCTTGATGCACATGCCTCTTTCAAATACTTTTTTACAGCTGGCAAGTATTCCATGTCCTTCAATAATGTCATTTCGAGAAAAAGAATTTGAACAATCTCAACAACACCAGGATCTGATAATGAGTTTTCAACCATCCATTCTTTTGTTTTTTATAGCATCAAGAAAAGGAATATTAAAAAATCAAAAGAATTGTTCTTATTTACCTTATTATTTATAAATGACAGGAAAGGAGACATGCCATCTTTCAAAACATACAAAAAGGTACGTATAGGAGCTTTGGCTTCTTCTATAGGTTTGGGAGTTGCTACTAATGCAGGCTTCTCCTTGGGTTGCTCACCTTAGCCTTGTCTCTTATTCTATTTTTAAAATTTTCTTTTGTTGATTTTTTAGATATTTTGGTGGCAATATGGTATGGCTCCTCCATCTTCTTCTTCCTTACATGACTATGTACCTGGATCGACTCATGTAGGTAATGATGATTCACTAGAAGATGCTTTATTTTTCCTCTGGGCTACTACAGATGGCTATAAGGTCCTACCGTTGTTGGGAATGACATCATTAAATAACATAAAAATATGGATATCTGACCCTTCATGATCGAATGAGACATCATGAACTACATGATCCTTGCATTTAAAATTTGTTAGATCGGCCTTTCCCTACATGTGAATGGAAGTTCTTATGGTAGTGAGGTCTTCAAGCTTTTAACTCATCTCTGCTCATCTAACCATCAGTTGAGATGGGCAATCGAGAGACGGATTCATGGGCACAACCTTGGATGGTTCAACATGTTGACCACACTGAGATTGATAATGTGGTAGATCCTACTAGATAAAACACCATGAATGGTAGTGAGGAGGATGTTGCTGATAATGCTGAGTAAGGGGATATCAATTGTTTTGAGGAGCCATGTAATTGTGATATGGATGTTGCTGGTCGTATGCCAGCTATTGAATTGAGGATTCTGTCTCCAAGTGTTACGATATGGTGAGAATGTTTTTGTTGAGGTTGGTGTTGGATAAACGTCCCACCATTGCATTGGTGGTATGGCCAAATTGTAGAAGATTGGCCATTTTAATGTCCGCCTGGATGGTTTATTTGTAAATCGTTATTTCATATGCCTTTCTCCTCCTAGTTTTGGGTAAAAGGTGGGAAATATAGAACCGCAAATGATGGTTGGGGCTTGGGATGGTAGACAGCCATCTTCTAATGTGATTGATATGGTGGTGCTTGATCAAGAGCCAACATGTAGTATATGTGTCGGATCAACTGAGGTTGCTCTAGGTTCTGCAGAGGTGGTTGTGGTGATGATAGCTCCTTCAGCTCAATTGAAATCGTGGTTGAAGGGCTCGTAGATTGACAAGAGTTGATTTTACTGACCAGCAGCTCTAGCTGCTTGGTAATCTTATCAAGTTTTTCCAACTATTGAGTTCATTATTTTATCACAGAAAAATTCTCAAGATATTGTGATCTCTTTCCAATGATGTCCACTCTAGATAAGTAGCTCCCAATAACGCTAAGGATGGATATCTCATCTTTGTACACTTCATGAGATGCCATTATATAGACAGACTAGTGGTGGATCCGTGATTGGAGTTAATTTGCGCATGATGAAGACAAGGTGACTCCTCCTTCGACCATTTCTTAAAAAATATTCCATACAACATTGTCATCCATATTGGAGTGAGATTCACCACATGCGACATCTACAAGCCTCTGACTTATAGTAGTGGGACCCCTGAAGAAGTGTTGGACTAGGATAGTTTGAGGAATTTCATGGTGGGACGAGTGAGACTTTTCAAGATGATACGACAAATGACAAACAAGGAGTGCAACATGATGTTTATACGCGAGAGCTACACATAGGCACACATAAAAAACTTTAAATAAGATTGACTTAGTGTGGGACTTCGTAGTATATGTCAAGTGATATGCAGGTTGCATGGTCTAGTTTCTACAAAGCCAGTCGGCTTCAAAGCATACGACTCTGGAATAATTGCTTGAAGATGCTTTTTGACATGTATTTCTGCATGCCACACAATAGGAGTTCGAGCAACTAAAGGAAACAGTGGAGGTCTTGCTCAGGGATTTGGACTGAGCTACTTAGAGAGAGGACTTATTCTGGGAGACGGTGCAGCAAAACACCCATGTAATGCTAAATATGTCTAGATTGGTGGAACAACTGATCATAAGGGGCAATGTTCCGCCTCTCCATTATCCTCGTAACCGTAGTCTCCCACCTGAATGATGATGTGCTCTCTTCTTAGATAATGTCAATTGCGGTGTATAAATATCCGGATCTTGGAACATGTTTTATTTCTACGAGGCCCTGTGAAGAAGAGCTTAGTACTTTATGATCTAGTTGATAATAAGGCATGATGTCATGTATCCATGCGTATATTATCATGTAGTATCTAGATAATGTAGAAAAAGCCTTGAGTTTTAAACTCCATAAATATGATGCGAATTCCCTATCTAAAGGTGGGAAGCTCATTCTGCTAAAGCATGTGTTGTCGGCGATTCCTATCTTTTTCTTTTTTAACTCGGTTGATGCTGGAAGGTATAATGAAGTAGATAGAGGTGATGAGAAGATTCTTCTGGTCAGCTGGGAAGTAACAAAAATCAGGTACACACCTGGTAGGCTGGGAGGAGATCATGAGGCAGAGAAGCGAAGGAGGCCTAGGAATTCAGGATGTGAGTTATATGAATAAAACACTTCTGGATAAGTGGGTGGTGTAGATTTGGGGTAGCACCGATAGATTGGCTATCCAGCTCGTAAGTACTATTTTTGGCATGAATGACGCCCTAGAAGTTGGTAGAGTGTGTTTTGAGTCTTCTCTTTGGAGTGGGGTTTGTCATGTTTTACAACAGGTGAGGTCCAAAATGGCGCCAATGTTGGAGACCGGGGAGGTCTTTCGTTTTTGTCAGGACAGCTAGACGGGGGAAGGGGTACTCTGCAATAGATTCCCGAGACTCTTTACTTTGGCGGCAAGCAAGGGGTGTTCCGTGGCTGAAGTCGGTGGGTCTGGTTCATGGGTTACTCACTTCATGTATGCACTTTCGGGACGAAGAAGGGAGGAGTTGGGCAGAATGCTGTCGGAGCTACCCTCCCCTGAACGCATTTATCAAGGTAAGGATCATTTTATTTGGGAGGGGGAAAGATTCTCGGTGAAAAAGGCATTCTTGGTGTTTAGAGGGACAATTGAGGACTCGAATCAAGATCGGAAATAGGATATCAAGATTATTTGGACAAGCAATATTCCTTGAAGAGTGAAGGTATTTCTTTGCTGCCTCAGAAGGGGTAGGATTTGGGACAAAACAAGAAGGGGGAGGCTATTTGGCATTCATGATACCCAGTGTGACAGATGTGACGCACAGACAGGGGACACGGAACATTTGTTTTTACATGTCCTTTGTCGGAGAAGGTTTGGAAGGAGGTAGGGACGTCTTGGGTATTGCATGGTAACTCCGATGATTTCTGGAGATCAATGAGGGCAGTGGGGATGAACTCGATGGCCGATTGTTCTCTGTCATTTGCAGTTCTTTGGGCCATTTGGGGAGGAAGAAATGATTTAATTTTTAAAAATCGGAGATTTTACTCAGAAAATGTAATCATTTCCTGTCTTTTCCTTTAACATTGCTGGTCCACAAGGTAGTGTATATCTTTATCTTTTTATGAAATGAAGAGTTTTTTTTGCGGTGAGTCCCAACTCAGGATTTCATCCTCTTTCCTCTCAAAGAAAAAAAAATATATGATGCGAATTTGATGTTTGACTATATCATTTAGTAAAACCAAGAGATCATGATTTGTGGAGTGTTTGATCCAACTTCTCGGTATCCTACTATCCTACTTACTTATTGGTAATAATTGCATATTTGCAATAAATAAGATGGCTCAGGTAGTGCAGTTGTAGCCGCAAGAGCAGCTGGTAATTTTTTTATCAGAACTCATTCTCCACTGTCACGAAACCATCGATAATGTAGCTATATTTGTCGGAGATTAAATTCAACCATGTAGAATAATAGTTTTCAGCGGTTGTTTGTCCCCCACGACAAATCCATGTACTTGTGACGGTCTGGCTTGTTGCGGTGGTTTATCGCAGTTGGTAGTTGACCACTGCAAATGTCTTTTGTTGCACTTATTTTCTCGATGAAGCTATTGTGATGGACGTCTATTTCTTGCAGCAGTAAGCGATCGTCGCAAGAGCTCTATTTTCGATAGTGGATCATGATAACCGATGCGAGAAGGAAGATTAGACGAGAATGATAAATAGAGGGGTGACTTATTCTCCGCAATTCACTCAAGGCAGTGAGAAAATGAAATGCTTAGAGTTATTGTTAAGTTTCGGGTCTTAGATTTGAGTAGTCAACGAGGAAAGCAAGCTCCAAAAACTTATTGATTTTATGCCCGACTATATCGCTAAATGTGAGACTTTGTTTGGAATGTTTTAGTCACACGTATTTCATTTTACAAAGATTTTTTTCTTGGACAATCATAAGAAGCGACATACCAACATCAAATCAATTTCCCTAGCAGTTAGATGTTGATACCATTATGCAGAAGCTATAACATCATATGCTTTTACAACATTGAATATATTCTAGTCACTTGTTACTACTTCCATAGAAAGGGGTCCCTCTAGGTAACGCAGAGATATTGCTACAACAGATTATGCTACATCATCACTCTGTATAGATTACAAGTTAACGGTCCCGTCTAAAACAAATACGCATTCACACTCTAGCATACACGGAGCTGCATGTACGAATGTATAGATGTTGTATGTGAGCCTAGCAACCTTGCAGATAGTAAAACTGTAAAAAAAAAGTGGTGGAGAATAAAAACCTGCACATCTATACATATCCAGATTCATGTCGCCACTAAGGTCCCACATTTAATTCCACCATGACACGTTGCATTTCAATCAAATCGAGCAATCAAGGCAGAAGGGTCGGGATCCTTGCATGAACTGGCAATGGCATGGTCTGCGAAAGAGGGGAGCCCCAATTGAAGGCAACCTCATTGGTTTCACCCAACTGGGATAATAAGTACGAGCCCAATCCATCCATCCATCCATCCAAGGGTCGGATCAAATCACAATCCCTTCCATTTAAGAGTTGAGGGGATCCAGACATTTGCACGTCATATGTACTAACCCTTTCCCACGTGCATGCACACGCCATCAATCCATTGCATGAGCCAATCAATCAACCCTAATTAAAACAAAGCCCATGCATGACGTAGACGAGGATTCCATCATCTGCAACAGTTTTGCACTAAATCTAAACAGCCGTGGTCTGTAATCTTGGAACCTGGATTATTTCATTTCAAGCAGTACACTTGTACGGTTAAAACTTGCAAGAATGAATTTATTACTTTACGGAAACATTTGGACTTTCAGTTCTCCTGTAACAATGTTTTATTATTTTTTATTTTTTACCATTGTCCCTTACGTGTCACGGTCTAACCCCCTCATAATCTTTTTTATACTACATAACAACAACTAAATTTGAAGTCAATTGTAATACTCCAACCTCCAAATATAGTCACACATCTAAAACTCAGGAAGTATAGGTGTGGTTTATAAGTGGTGAGTACTATTATTTGATAACTTGAACTTAATCATTTTGTGTATTGTCAACTAATCCATTTGAACTTGAATCCTACAAATTACCCGGACTAGTTTTCTCAATTAATGAAGAAGAGAGATGTTACCTCAACAACATGTACCAAACTGCAGAGAGAGGGAGAGAGACACAACGTCAACTATCCTATAGCTAGAAATCTTCATCGTTGAACACAGATTTGCTTACTGTAGGAAAATGAACGTCCAAGGAGGTATGATCTACATTTTAAAGTATCAATTTCAATACTAGCCCTTAGTTTAGAAGGACCCCATCACCACAAAAGGAAGACAATAAGAACAGATGTAAACATTCATGTGCCATGGAATGTTTAGTTTAAATTTTATTACAAAATTGATGAATGTGATCACTACAACAAATTGGCTTTATAGATACGTTTGTATTTTAAAATTCTTTCTAAATTATCCATTGTTTAAAATATAGTAACGAATATTATCCATTGCTAAATGATTTTTATACTAGAAATTATCAACAAAAGTCATGTTCGTTGCTATATAATTAGCATGCACTTTATATAACAGTCATTATCCATTGCTATTTTTGAAATTAGAACTAATCATCATTAGTTTTTTAGTTCAAAATCTTGTGACAATTACTTAAGATTTTAAAAATAGCAACATACAAATATTCTTATATAGAAGATTATAAATTTTGCTGCTAATTTCTAGTATAATTGTTATATGTAGGGATAATTTTGTGATGAATTTAAAATAAACCTTTTTGTAGAACCAATTTGTTGTAGTTATCTTGGGTAGATACAACTAGTTGGATGACTGCAATCTGCTCAAAGAAAGGAGAATTTGGACCCGGGAATGCTTGAAATTGATCTCTAATAACTGAGATTTGAAACTTCAATCTAAATGATAGAACCACTAAGGTGCACGCTCAAGGTGGAGTTGTGGCAACGGTGTGTGATATCGTAACACTCTTTTCCTTGTCCCTCTCCTTGCCTCAGGTAAGATTTTTGCATTCCCCATCTCTTAAAGATTTCTCCTTTTTCCCTTTCTTCTTTCATTCCTTATGATGGGTTGTAAATGATAAAATAGGCCTCATTGAAATAAATTGAAGAAACCAATGGAAAAAACATCCCCTTCCAAATAACAACTATGACTGATGACATACCTTTCCCTCTCGATGATTAGGGAAGCAATAATTGCCCTCTCTCAACTCTAAGGAAGCGAGGTTGCCAAAGATCTTTATCTTTGAATCATAACAAATCCACATCCAGGAATCATCAACCAAGATTTCCTCTATGTCGCGAGGGTCTTAGAACCTTCTTTAACAAATTGTTTCCAAGACAATCACCAGATAAATCTTAACAAGTATGGAGAATAAAGATGATTCCAAAAGTGGATGACTCTATACATTCATGCCGGGTTATAAAGGAGAACTCGAGAGACTGACCATTGAAAATCAAACCAAAGTGACCCATCCCATTATTATGGGATGTGGTTGCGTTGCAAAGCAATCCCAATGAAGATTGGTCATGGACCCTCCCTAAATTAAAGGCCAACTCATCCTTGGATTGCTAAAGGAAAATGCTCTTCTCGCATTCATCTTGATAAGTATCATCTCCATTTCTCTTTTACAATTTCGAATGCAAACGTTGATGCAGAAATATGGTATGACTGTCCCTCTTTACAATATGGCGCTCCCATGAATTCATGTTAGTTTTCTCATGTTTTCCACGCACCCCATTACGAAATTCTAGTGGACGAACTTCTAGTGGAGAATCATTAATAAGGTAAGTATTGAAATGCTTTTCAAATACCTAGTAAACTCACTCAATGCTCTAAACATTATTATAAACATGTTCTATCATCAGTCCTTATACATGTTGGACTTGCAAATCCTTGGAGACCCATTAATGCAATAAAAGTTTTTGTTTTATCATTTCCGTCTAAAATAAAATGAATAAATAAATAAGAATGAACTTTGCTATTAAGGTCCTTTTTAATTAGAATAACGTACCATGGCCATATTGAATACCATGTAACTGGGAGGACACAACTGGCTTCAAACATGTGACATTCAATAAAGATCTCCATTTGAGAATGAGTTGTCAATCTTTCTATGTAGACTGATTTCCAACTGGTTTGTTAATGCATGTACTTTGCATAGGAATAGAGATTCGGATGTGTTGGAATAATAAGGTCGAGGAGTTGACTTGATGAGGTCAAGGTAAACCAAGACCTAGATCGTATCTGTCATGATCAGGTACACATCCATTAACCGAAGACAAAAATGCATTTATATGTAAGAGTGTGAACATTTGGTAGATTAATAGGTTGGTGACCTAGCCAAGGTTAATATATATGCACATTGGTTTGCATATTAAGACATTTGAGATGTACGATCTCTCAAATCATACAGGTTCATAATTGTTGAACCGAGATATAGAGATCACTCATGAGATAATTTGGGCACAAATGAGTTCCATGCATGGTCATCTTGTTTATGAAATAAGACATGAATTTGAGAAATCAATATATTCTTTTGGAAAGTATATGATCAATATTGTATCCCAAATATCAAATGTGAAATATATTGAATTATTTTGAAGAAGACAATGAAACTATGGTTGGAACTTCAGATATATAAAACTTCTTTTAATGTAACAGATAATTGAGTATTGGGAATACTCAGGGTTAACTATACCATAATAAGATCATCTACTGTAATACTTCTATCCCTGAGGAAGTGATTAAACATGATGTATTTTAGTGGCACCATTTACCTTGATGATTTGAGAATTAATTGGATTAAATATCGATTCATTTGAATCTACTTTCCAATTCCAATTCTAGTGTCCTAATGCCGGAAATAGAAATGATATGGAAATGGAAATATATAAGCTCCTTGAGCTCGTTTCTGACCTCCTAATGGTTTGAACTTTGACTATAAATGGTCAAATAATCTTTAGTATAGCTCACCAATACTTTCTCAAGCTCACATGTTGTAGCCTGCGTTTTGTTGAGCTCATTTAGAGTATGAAGCATTCCACTCAAGCTCAAATGATAAGAGTGTATCAATTTCAAGGTAAAAATAGTACAAACCTTGAAACTAGATTTATATCCATATTTCAAGTCACTATACATGGATATTATGATTTTCCTGACATTATCTCCAAGTATATGCATTTGTATCTCATGAGTCCTAATTGGATCAATACTCATACTTAAAGATGTCAATGTTGTAATACTTGTTATTATTACATTTTTTATAAAGACATTTTTATGTTTGATTTATAAAATATATGTCACTAATTAATGTTTAAATTATGAATCATAATAATTAAAGTTTATATGAATATGATTCACGTAAATAATATATATGTAATTATGATTTGCATCATATTTCAAGGTATGAAATTATGTGTGCATTTAATTCACGATTTTTCTTAGATGCAAATTGGATTTACATTTTTTTGTGCTTGTGAATATGATTCATAAGCTATATGATTTGTTTTCATAATTTAACCAATAATTATAATGTGATTATCAAGAAAATTGATTGATAAATAAAAGGCAACAACTTTGACTATGTTTAACAAAGATGGGGCATGTACAATGGTTGTACACATGATGCCATTGTATTGAGTCCTATTGATAATTAGGAATGGCATATTGTTGCATTAGTTATTGGTTAATCAATTAATAAATTAGCAACAATCTCATTCTATGGAGTTTGTTGGGTTGTGCTTTGACACATGGTGCCACTATAACGATTTCTCAAAATTAACTCTTTGTTTATTTATTTCTTGATTTATTAATTAATGTAATTGGAGATAAATAATGAGATAATTTTACTATTAAGCAAGTACTTGGTATTAAGGTCATGATAATAGTCCAATGGTTATCGTTGCACATACCTACTTGAAGAGAAGACTTTTCAATAGGCATGTACAATTGGTATAAAAGGAGAGTAAAACTCTCTCTCATTTATTCACTTGTGTTTTGTAAAGCTCGGAACCTTAAGAATTTCATGCCTTATCTAAAGAGAAGAGTCTTGAGTGTATACAACTCATTCACGCCTTTCTTGAAGCCCTATCTAGGTGAAGACAACATCCAAGTTCGTGGGGAGCAACACGATTCACCTCCACATCCACGAGAGAGACACTTCATATTGCATTTGATTCATGATTTCTCTTGCTTTAGAGACCCATTATTCAAGAGATAACCCTAATGTCATATTAATATTCATTAAAATATTCGAAACCTTGTTAGAAAAATAGTTTCTCTAATTTAATGATTTCATAAAATACAAATCTTTATGCTGAAATTTCTTATTCATATGATGAACTTGCAATGATTTATGTAAATAGTTTGCTAATTTACCGAGATTCTGTGATGAGAAGTTCATAAATAGTTCATTTACTTCCTTTAGTGTGTTAGGGCAAAAGTTAATTAAGAAACTCCATCTTGATTTCTTGGCGATACTCAAAGTGTTGTTGCACTATACATATTCATAATAGTATGGTTAAAATGTTTGAAATGCTTCTAGCCCTTTGATACTGAGGGCGATGGTATTCACCTCACACATCACAAAAGCATGGATATCACATCTTATTAAATCTAGGTCGACTAGACGCACTAATCATAGGGGGTAGTGGAAATAAAAAAATTTCGATGAAACCAAAAGACATGGTAACCAATCCCATGTCATTTCATCTTGATCACAAACAAGTATGAGGGTTAGTGTTGTAGTGATCGTGATACTTGTGTCTCAAAATGAACCTATTGTCTCAAGTCTGTTCCAACATAGTTATCACTTGTGGGCATTGTTAGCAATGTGAGCCCCGGGCGAACCATTTCTACAATAAATGTTATTGTAATGAATAAATTATCAATGAAAATTATTGATTATTTTTCACTCCCCTTTCTGATATTAATGAATGAATGCACTATAGGGTCCCTCTGTACAATAAGGGTTATGTACCATGGCCAACTTGATGATCATACAGCTGTTGATTCATTGGATGGATCATAGAGGCTGATGCTTGGATGAATATCTAAGGAGTTAGATAGAGGACTCATCAAGCATCATCAAATGATCATTAAGTGATGATCTCCAGTCTGAGTGGGAGATGGCAATCCTATCTCATATGACTGATATCTGACTGACCTCTTGATGCAGGTCCTCTGCATGGGAATAATGATTCAGAGGTGTCAGGTTAGTTAAGTCAATGGGTTGACTTGACGAGATCGAGATAACCAAAGACCTACGTTGAATACTGTCACAACATAGGCATGCATCCTCTGACTAGAGACAGATGTATTGCTATATGTCTGAGTATGTACATTTGGCAGACCAATAGGTTGATGACCTAATCAAGGTCTATATACCGGCGAACTGGTGTGCATGTAAGGACATATGAGTAATACGATCTCTCAAAGGGATCATACAGGTTCACTTGTGAACCGGGAGACATGAGCTCACTCATGAGGTATTGGGACTGAACAAATTCCATGCATGGTCGTCGTGCTTTGGAAGCATGACATGAATTTGAAGGTAAGATATATGCTTTATGAAAGCATATGATCTATACCATATCCCGATGACCAAGATTGAGAAACTTAATGATCTAACCCTGAAGATGACAGTGTAAAAGTGATCTTTATCTTCAGGATGATCATGAGTCTTCCAG
Organism: Ottelia alismoides; assembly: GCA_037367405.1. NCBI lineage: Eukaryota > Viridiplantae > Streptophyta > Magnoliopsida > Alismatales > Hydrocharitaceae > Ottelia > Ottelia alismoides. Next base: position 757,125 of record JAZKJV010004753.1, read on the forward strand.
TATGTAGGATGTGTAGGTATTAGGAATACCTGAAGGGTGATTTGATCATATACGATTGTATAACCATGACGCTTCCATTCCGAGGGAGTGATGAAACAGGATTGGATTTTAGTGACTCCTCTCATTAGAGAAGTGACCTAATCTTAGTCCATGAACTGGACATTGATCTGAATAAGATTCAAATGCAATGAGAAGATTAAGTCTACGGTCTTGATTTGATCAAGCATCAGTGGGAGGTCCATAGGATCTGGAGTTGAGATATGATCTCAACATCCAAGTCACTATACGTGGAACAATACAATCGCCCTGTCCTTATCTCCAAGTATCTGAGGAAAAATAGCATTGTTCTTAAATGGTTTAAGAACAATTCCATAAGATCTAAGCAAAGAGAATTTGATAATTAAAAGTGTTTTAATTATCATGATGTATGAGAAATTATCCAACATGATTAAATGTGATTTAATTAGTTTGGATAAGAATAATGTGGATAGAGATATCCAATTATTCATGATATATTATAAATGTGATTTATAATGTATTAGAGAGAGTTAATTATAATTTATATGTGTTGATTAATTATGATGTGTATTGGATACACATTGTGTAATTAATTAACAATATGAATTACATGTTGTTTTGCGTTGTGAATATGATTCACAATTTTTCCATGGCAAGATTGCAATATTCTCAAAGATAATTGTGAATTATTTTTTTGAGAAATAAAACCCAAATTATTTTGTTGCAAATAAATAAGCGAGATTACATGGAGATTTGCAATCTCATGGAGATTGCAATCTCCATGCAATCCATGCATGGACGGCACACCACTCCTAATTGGAGTGGGTGTGCGCCTACATGGAAGGCACATGGAGATGAAATCTCCATGTGTCTTCTCTCCTTATTTGTTGGGTTGATTTAGGAATGAATTATATTTGATTTTATCAAATATATTTTGACCTAAATTTGTTGCTTTTGACAACAACAATCTCAGCCATTGGATGAACATAAATCAATCTCATCCATTGATTTTATGTGTCCCATGGATTGAGATCCATGGATCCCAAAACCCTATAAATAGAGAGGCATACTTGGCTCTCTCTTTACACATGCTATTGTAGCACAAACTCTCTCTCTCTTTCTCATATACACGACAGCCCTTCTCTCCCTCTCTTCTTGGTGGCCGTCCACCTTGGTGGAGAGAAACGTCGACGCCCGCGCCATCGTGCTGCCGCTTCGACTCTCTGCGGTTCTTTGTCTTCTTGGAGTGCTTCACTCACGAAGGAGACGTTTGATCTCGTGCGACGAGATCAGGAGCAATCGCGCTTGGATCAACTTGGATTGCGAGGACACCGCGACTCATCTCCGCGCTCGCAAGTCGTTACTCCGACGATGGGACTTGAGACAGGAGGTCTCTTTTCGTAGAGACTCGATCAACCACACTTCAAGAGGTATTGCATTATACTTGATGTGGTTATAGATGAAACGATTTGAGAATGGTTCTCGGATCATGTGGTTTCATCGGTTTAAAAAATTTTAAAATTCCGCTGCTCCGAACAACTAGTACGACTAGTCGTTCTTCGTCGTATTCGATACGACGATCACGCTTCCGTGATGCGCTTAAGGATTTCTCCATATCCTTCAAGTGGTATCAGAGCCTTAGGTCGACGGTTTCGAATATGATTCGAAAAACCGTAGACGACTTGGGTTCGTTTAGGTCGCGAAAGTTTTCATCGCATTTGATTTCGCAGATCTGTTTAGTAGATAAATTCGGCACTGTTTAAATTGTTTAAACATGAATTTAATACTTGTTTTTTGTTCCCCATTAAATAAGGAAACCATAGGAACTGAGTTTGCGTAAATCGGATTTCGTATGCTCTAGTTATGGTTGTTTTAATGGACATGTATGCACTGTTGCGGGAACAATAGATTTTAACATGATTAAAGAGTTAATTACTGTTATCATCTGCCTCGAAATGCGTACAAATCCACTTAGGTTCTGTTGTAAATCAAGTTAGCAATCTATGAAAATTGAGTTTGCTTAATTTGGATTTAAATTGATTGAGATATGCCAATTTTAGTGAATAGGGGTCTATACTGAAATTGCATTCCTAATCTAGAACCAAGTGATTGTCAATTAGTGAAATTAATTGTTAATTTCGTGAAATAATCTTGAATAATATTTGTGAAATATTGAGACATGATTATTTGCCTAATTGACATGGCCCCAACCAATTAATTGATTAAGATGTGATCTAAATCATAAATTGGAAACAACAATCTTCAAACTTGATGCTTGAATAGGATTTGGGAATTTGTCTAGCAAATTTCCTTATAATCAAAAATGTTTTGATTATTACTATATGGTACAATTTCGGTTGAAAAACCGATGATAATCTCAAGTACAAATTAATCAATTTGGCATTATCCTTTCCCGAGGCGGATATGGTGCCTAGTCGGAGAGCATTGGGGTTGCGGGTTGCAACGTATGTGGTCCGTCCCACTCTCGTCGGTACTGGCCATGACAGCGGGTAGGGCCGGGATAATGTCCGAGGGATTAAGATGTATTTTTTCCTAATTATTAAAATTCGAATTAATACGTATTTTGAGATATTACCATATATGTATTCAAGTAAAATAATCAAGTTTGATTGATTGAATTGGATTGATAATTAATTTAATATGATTAAATTGATTATGTCCAATTGAAATACTCTAATATGATTAGAGTTATTAATTCCCTTGGAAGAATTAATTATGTGAATGTGATTCACGATAATTAATTAAAATTTGAATATGAAGATGGAGGATCACATAAGTGACATCCATGGTCTCCCGTCAAGGCGAAGAGTTTCGTCGCCAGGGATTGCATATGGGAGGCGCCTGTCCGAAGTGACAGCTCCCGTGTGCAAGCGCATCTGGATCGGGCTCTTTGCTTCTCGAAAGAGTAAGGCCGTATGCGTAGTGACCCCAATATCGGATCCTCATATTATTGGGGCGATATTGGATTGCGCATAGCGAGTACTATTCCTGTTGACGGTTGATTCAATTAACAACGGGTCAACATCGCCTTAGGGGTGGTGGGCTCGGGTGTTAAAGACCGAATTGGGAAATTGCAAGTTGGACTTGCAAATTGGAATGAGTTCCTGCTTTTCTTTATTGGAGTCACAGATTCTCATATTATTGGGATGTGACAATGATAAAGAGGAGATCCCAATTCTTGCTAGAGATATAGCGGTAAATATATCTCTTACTTTGAAAGTGATTAAGGGAATGAACTTTCAAAGTCGACAATGCAAGAATAATTTGATTTAAAATACCTTAATCAAATATCATAAATTTGAATATATATTTCTATATTCTAATATAGTGCATTCTTAATTTCAGAAAATGAAGTCTTTGAACCCACTTAGTAGGCTTCTTGAGGTCAACCAATTGACCGGCCCAAATTACTCGGATTGGATCCGAAATTTGGAGCTTGTTCTCTCTGCTGAGCGCATTAGTTATGTGCTATCCGAGGACAAGCTTGAGAACCCTATGTCCAAGGAAGAAAAAGCATTTAATGACAAGTATGATGAAGATCATGTCTTGGCTAGGTGCTATATCCTAGGTTCTCTCTCCAATGTTCTGCAGAAGCAACATGTGGAGATGAATATCTGTCAGGATATAATGAAGAATCTTAAGGATATGTCTGGTGACATTAACCGCACTCAGCGGTACAATGTTATGAAAGACCTCATTCGCTGTAAAATGCAGGAAGGGACTTCGGTCCGTGAACATGTACTCAAAATGTTTGGGTACTTGTCGGAGCTGGAGACTCTTGGGGCAACGATGGATGCAGACATGCAAGATGACTTCATTCTGCTGTCATTGCCCAAGTCTTTTAATAACTTTGTAGTGTCATTCCACATGAACAAGTTGGAATTGACAAATGCTGCTCTCCTTGCTGCATTAAAGTCCGCAGAGGACGTGATGAAGAAGGATGGTCCCAGTGGCAGTGCAATGGTTGCACAGGTCAAAGGGAAGCGCGGTCGGAAGCATGGTTCTCGGAAGGGCCCGGCCCAGAAGAGAAAGAAGAAGGGACAAAGTGTTGCCTCTTCTTCCAATGCATCCACTCTCATGGCGTCGAAGAAAACCGACGTCTGTCATCACTGCAAGAAGCCGAGGCACTGGAAGCGTAACTGCCCAGATTACCTGAAATCCTCAGACAAAGGTAAAGCCCCAGCAGGTATGAAATCTACTTTCATCATTGAAACTAGCTTTCTCGTTGGACGAGAAGGAAGTTGGGTTGTAGATTCTGGTGCTTCTGTTCATGTATGCAATTTGTTGCATTTGTTTCAGGAAACTAGGAATCTTGAGGAAGGGGAGATAGTCATCCAGATGGGATCTGATGCAAGTGTTGCAGCAGTAGCCGTCGGGACTTGTAGACTATCATTATCTAGTGGAAGAGTCCTTATACTTAAAGAATGTCTTTATGTACCTGAAGTCAGAAGGAACTTGATATCTGTATCTAAGCTTGTTAGAAGCGGATATACTTTCCTTTTCTGTAATAAATTAGTCATAAGTCGTTATGACAAATATATTGCGGATGGTGTTTTGACTTCTGGTGGACTCTATGAATTGTGCATTGATAAATGTATTATGAATGTGACAACCACTAATAAAAACCCTAAAAGATCCAGAGAGGATAAAAATATCTCAAATGAGATATGGCATCAAAGGCTTGGTCATTTGTCTGTTGATAGGATCAATATATTGATAAAGGATGGACCTCTAGATTTTCTACAGGTTCAACCTCTGCCCACTTGCAAACATTGCATACAGGGCAAAATGACTAGGACGCCTTTCCGTAACAAGGTTACGAGATGCGAAGGTATTATTGACCTAATACATACCGATGTATGTGGTCCCTTCAGTACCGCGACTCGAAATGGATACCGATATTATTTGACGTTTATCGATGACCATTCGCGATATGGGTTTATCTTCCTACTACGTCATAAGTCTGAAACCTTTGAAAAGTTCAAAGAATTCAAGGCTTTGGTTGAGAACCAAACCGATAGGAAGATTAAACGGATTCGATCTGATCGAGGTGGCGAGTACCTATCAGATGAATTCAAGGAATACCTTAAGGAGAATGGAATTGTTTCCAATCTCACTCCTCCTGGAACTCCCCAACTAAATGGTGTTGCTGAAAGACGCAACAGGACCATCATGGACATGGTCCGATCAATGATGAATAAAGCAAATTTACCTCTTAGTTTCTGGGGATATGCAGTAGAGACTGCAATATATATCCTGAATAAGATTCCTAGCAAATCCGTGCCTAAGACTCCTCATGAGCTATGGTATGGAACCAAACCTAGTGTTAATCACTTGAGGGTTTGGGGTTGCTTGGTCTATGCGAAGAACGTAGACGCAAGTAAGCTAGAATCTCGCTCTCGTGAGTGCTACTTCATTGGGTATGTTAAAGATGGTATTGGATACCAACTTTATGACCCTGAGACCCAAAAGGTTTTTGTTTCTAGAGATGTGAAGTTTCTGGAGAATGATTTCCATAAAGGTCAAGACAACAATGAAGTAGAGGAATTCTTTGAATCCCCTGAGGATTCTGAACTTCCTAGACCAGAAACAGAAGAGATAAATAAAGATGAAACACCCATACCTCTTCGAAGGAGTTCGAGGGTGGTTGCACCACCTGAAAGGTATGGATTCCATGTGTCAGGTGAAACTGACATTGATCCTACTTCGTTTGATGAAGCACTCGCGGATCAAGACATGGATAGATGGATGCTAGCAATGAAGTCAGAAATTGACTCCATGCATAAGAATGGTGTATGGACCCTAGAGGATCCACCTAAAGGGGTAAAACCCATTGGGTGTAAATGGATCTTCAAGAGAAAGAGGGGACCTGATGGGAAAGTAGAGACTTTCAAAGCACGGCTCGTGGCCAAGGGCTACACACAGAGAGAAGGCATCGACTACGATGAGACATTCTCTCCTGTGGCTATGCTTAAATCCATCCGGACATTGCTTGCTATAGCTGCATATCTTGACTACGACATCTGGCAGATGGACGTCAAGACGGCTTTCCTCAATGGATACCTCGAGGAGGATATCTACATGGAGCAGCCCCAGGGCTTCATGACTGAGGATGGTAAAGTATGCAAGCTGAAGAAATCCATCTATGGGCTCAAGCAAGCTTTCTCATAGTTGGAACATCAGATTTGACGAAACCATAAAGAGTTATGATTTTGTGCAGAATCCTGATGAAACCTTGTGTATACAAGAAGCTTAGTGGGAGCGTCGTTGTGTTCATCGTGCTTTATGTAGATGACATCCTTATCATTGGGAATGATACAGGGATGATGACCAGTGTAAAGATTTGGCTATCCCATACCTTTGAGATGATAGATCTTGGAGAAGCCTCTTATATCTTAGGCCTGAAGCTGTTCAGAAACCGAGAAAAGAGGATTTTGGGATTGTCACAACATGGATACATTAAGAAGATTCTTGAACGATTCCGTATGGATAGTTCAAAGAAAGGATTCCTACCCTTAAGACATGGTATCCACCTGTCTAAAGGAATGGCTCCTCAAAGTGTTGAGGAAAAGAAGGCCATGGCTGGATGTCCTTATGCATCAGCCGTAGGAAGCTTAATGTATGCCATGATGTGCACTAGGCCAGATATCTGCCATGCAGTGGGAGTGGTAAGTCGTTACCAATCCTGCTATGGAGAACAACACTGGAATGCAGTAAAGAACATATTCAAATATCTAAGACGGACGCAAGATTACATCTTGGTCTATGGAGATGGTAATCTCCAAGTCTTGGGATATACAGATTCTGACTTCCAATCGGATGTAGATGATCGAAAGTCGACATCGGGGTTCGTGTTCTTGTTGAATGGTGGTGCTGTGAGCTGGAGAAGCAAGAAGCAGGACACTACTGCAGATTCAACAACGGAAGCCGAATACATTGCCGCATCAGATGCTGCAAAGGAGGCGGTGTGGTTGCGCAAGTTCGTGCTGGAGCTTGGCGTAGTTTCCTCTGATACTCCCATCCTGTTACTCTGTGATAACACGGGAGCCATTGCCCAGGCAAAGGAACCCAGATGGCATCAAAAGATCAAGCACGTGGAAAGGAAATACCACATCATTCGGGAGATACAAAAGCGTGGTGACATCATCATCACCAAGGTGGCCTCTGCCGACAACGTTGCTGATCCTCTTACCAAACCTCTGACACAGAAGGTTTTTGACCAGCATGTAATGAGTATGGGTTTAAAGATTGAACCTGAATGGTTCTGAGGGCTAGTGGGAGATTGTTAGCAATGTGAGCCCCGGGCTAACCATTTCTACAATAAATGTTATTGTAATGAATAAATTATCAATGAAAATTATTGATTATTTTTCACTCCCCTTTCTGATATTAATGAATGAATGCACTATAGGGTCCCTCTGTACAATAAGGGTTATGTACCATGGCCAACTTGATGATCATACAACTGTTGATTCATTGGATGGATCATAGAGGCTGATGCTTGGATGAATATCTAAGGAGTTAGATAGAGGACTCATCAAGCATCATCAAATGATCATTAAGTGATGATCTCCAGTCTGAGTGGGAGATGGCAATCCTATCTCATATGACTGATATCTGACTGACCTCTTGATGCAGGTCCTCTGCATGGGAATAATGATTCAGAGGTGTCAGGTTAGTTAAGTCAATGGGTTGACTTGACGAGATCGAGATAACCAAAGACCTACGTTGAATACTGTCACAACATAGGCATGCATCCTCTGACTAGAGACAGATGTATTGCTATATGTCTGAGTATGTACATTTGGCAGACCAATAGGTTGATGACCTAATCAAGGTCTATATACCGGCGAACTGGTGTGCATGTAAGGACATATGAGTAATACGATCTCTCAAAGGGATCATACAGGTTCACTTGTGAACCGGGAGACATGAGCTCACTCATGAGGTATTGGGACTGAACAAATTCCATGCATGGTCGTCGTGCTTTGGAAGCATGACATGAATTTGAAGGTAAGATATATGCTTTATGAAAGCATATGATCTATACCATATCCCGATGACCAAGATTGAGAAACTTAATGATCTAACCCTGAAGATGACAGTGTAAAAGTGATCTTTATCTTCAGGATGATCATGAGTCTTCCAGTATGTAGGATGTGCAGGTATTAGGAATACCTGAAGGGTGATTTGATCATATACGATTGTATAACCATGACGCTTCCATTCCGAGGGAGTGATGAAACAGGATTGGATTTTAGTGACTCCTCTCATTAGAGAAGTGACCTAATCTTAGTCCATGAACTGGACATTGATCTGAATAAGATTCAGATGCAATGAGAAGATTAAGTCTACGGTCTTGATTTGATCAAGCATCAGTGGGAGGTCCATAGGATCTGGAGTTGAGATATGATCTCAACATCCAAGTCACTATACGTGGAACAATACAATCGCCCTGTCCTTATCTCCAAGTATCTGAGGAAAAATAGCATTGTTCTTAAATGGTTTAAGAACAATTCCATAAGATCTAAGCAAAGAGAATTTGATAATTAAAAGTGTTTTAATTATCATGATGTATGAGAAATTATCCAACATGATTAAATGTGATTTAATTAGTTTGGATAAGAATAATGTGGATAGAGATATCCAATTATTCATGATATATTATAAATGTGATTTATAATGTATTAGAGAGAGTTAATTATAATTTATATGTGTTGATTAATTATGATGTGTATTGGATACACATTGTGTAATTAATTAACAATATGAATTACATGTTGTTTTGGGTTGTGAATATGATTCACAATTTTTCCATGGCAAGATTGCAATATTCTCAAAGATAATTGTGAATTATTTTTTTGAGAAATAAAACCCAAATTATTTTGTTGCAAATAAATAAGAGAGATTACATGGAGATTTGCAATCTCATGGAGATTGCAATCTCCATGCAATCCATGCATGGACGGCACATCACTCCTAATTGGAGTGGGTGTGCGCCTACATGGAAGGCACATGGAGATGAAATCTCCATGTGTCTTCTCTCCTTATTTGTTGGGTTGATTTAGGAATGAATTATATTTGATTTTATCAAATATATTTTGACCTAAATTTGTTGCTTTTGACAACAACAATCTCAGCCATTGGATGAACATAAATCAATCTCATCCATTGATTTTATGTGTCCCATGGATTGAGATCCATGGATCCCAAAACCCTATAAATAGAGAGGCATACTTGGCTCTCTCTTTACACATGCTATTGTAGCACAAACTCTCTCTCTCTTTCTCATATACACGACAGCCCTTCTCTCCCTCTCTTCTTGGTGGTCGTCCACCTTGGTGGAGAGAAACGTCGACGCCCGCGCCATCGTGTTGCCGCTTCGACTCTCTGCGGTTCTTTGTCTTCTTGGAGTGCTTCACTCACGAAGGAGACGTTTGATCTCGTGCGACGAGATCAGGAGCAACCGCGCTTGGATCAACTTGGATTGCGAGGACACCGCGACTCATCTCCGCGCTCGCAAGCCGTTACTCCGACGATCGGACTTGAGACAGGAGGTCTCTTTTCGTAGAGACTCGATCAACCACGCTTCAAGAGGTATTGCATTATACTTGATGTGGTTATAGATGAAACGATTTGAGAATGGTTCTCGGATCATGTGGTTTCATCAGTTTAAAAAATTTTAAAATTCCGCTGCTCTGAACAACTAGTACGACTAGTCGTTCTTCGTCGTATTCGATACGACGATCACGCTTCCGTGATGCGCTTAAGGATTTCTCCATATCCTTCAGGCATGTGGATGAGATGTGTGCTTCCGCAATCCAAGTTGATGATCCAAATGTAGAACCTCCTAATTTTGTCTCACAAAATCCATGATCTTCCTTACAAACATGAGGCACCAAAGAAGATGGAGATCCATAAACAGTCGATCCGGCAGCACAACGCAACGCGCCAATGGTGGAGTTCTCTCAACAAACTCTTGAAGTGGGCAACTACAAGGGTTTTGGGTGAGAGAATATGGACATGCATATGAGAGGAAGAGGGACTTTTGTTTCTTCAACTTGTGTGTAGAAAATACTTGGATTAGATCTACTTTTATATAATTTTGGATGGCTAATATGCACTCCTAGTTTAAATCATTGGTCTAGACTTCGTTGTAACAATTTGAAACAACAACTAATTATTTTAAAAGAAATAAATATATTGAAGAAATTCTCCAATAAATTTAATTCTCTTTAAATTGAATAAATGTGGAATAGTAAGGAAGGAGGAGAGCCTCCTTCCACATTAGAGTGGATGGCCACCATGAAGTAAATTTCCATATGGTAATATGTATCAAATAAGGTATAGAGCTATCTTCTTTCCTTGTGGATGAGATTCTCAAATCTCACCATATGTTGCACACTTTTGCAACAACTTTTGTTACTTGAATTTTCATCAAAATAATTCCAAATTATTTCATGATAATTTGAATCATGTCATTGATAATTATTAATCATATTAATCCATTTGAAATTAAATCTAAATCATATTTACATTTAACCATACAATGCAAATCCAATTCATATTTTATTATACAATCTTAATCCAATTCACATTTTATTACATAATGTGAATCCAATTCATGTTTGCTTATTAAATTGTAAATCATATGTCCAATTAAACTCTATATCATATTATGAATCACATGCACAATATAAATATAATTATTGTGGATGGTGTTATTCATATTAATCATATCGTTGATATTAATATGCAATTTAATTATCTTATGTCTCTCTAATGTGCCTAAATAATGTGCATCATATACACATTATTAATAATAATCAAATCATATTTAATCATTATTATTCCTTGATTAGATATTATCAATAATAAAATTATTCTTGAACTCTTTCAAGAACAATGATTTTCTCCACGTGTACTTGGAGATAAGGACTGGGTGATAAAATATTCTATGTATATCGATGAATCCTGATTCTCATTATTTATCCTTTTATTTTAGCTATATCAATTAGCAAAAGCATCTATAAATATATGTAAATACAATAAATTATCATTGTACGTGCCCTTGTCAATATTACATAATTAACCCATATTTTTAAAGAAATAAAATAATAAAGAGGAAAGATAAAGGAAAGAAGGATTTAATTATTAATTAAGTACATATAGACCCAAATCCTAAGAGAAGGTCAATCATTGACCAGATCGACAAGGAATAAAGTAGGGGGAGATAGGCTTCTTGCACATTCTTTATTATGCATTATATGTACATATTACTTCTCCTATTTTATTCATCAATAAAAAGATTCAAAATAAAGTATTTTCTTGATAAAAGTTGTACATAAAAATGTTTTCTAAATAGTAAAAATACTTGTAAAAGAAATTGTTATACATATTCAAAGAAGACCGCTTATAAACATCCATACAACAGGAACTGAAAAGTTCAATTCCAGCTCCTTTTTAACATAAATTCTTCCAAAATCAACATTATTTAAATATAAATTAAATTATCTTTCAAATGAGGGGTTCCATAAATTTTGGAGTTAATGAGGTAAAAATTGTCTTTTTGGATACATTGTATCGTCACATGATACCTATTCTTGTAGATAAGTATATTTAATTGTTTAAATTTATAATTTTTTCATATTGTATTTTGAACACTTGTACATATTCTTAATAATATAATAGAAAGTAGAAAACACAAAATACAATAAAAAAATCAAAAGTTGATTGTACAAAAGCCACATTCTTGTATATGTTATACGATATATATTTATTCAATACCTCTATTTAATTTATAAAAATCAAATAAAAATAATTTTATATTCCTCAAAATTTTCTGTAAATAAATAAAATATAAAATAAATGATTTATTTATAAAAATAAATTAATAAATATAGAATAATAAAATATATAGGTATAATAAAATATACATAATACACACTAATACTATATATATGATAGATATAACTTCACAAAAAATAAAAATCATAGAAAAATATATTTTAAAATTAATAAGCATATTTCATTTTTACCATTTTTCATACTAAATTCATTTAGTATTTTATTTACATTTTTCTTTGATTTTTGAACTTCGAATTTTCTAATTGGCTAGCCCTAGTCTGTTGACTCAGGTCAACCCTTCCCCTTTCCAAAACAAACCCGACTAGTCTTCCCAGGCCCGATTTCTCCCATTTCCATAGCTCAGGTACGAACATCTTATCTCCCATTTTCTGCATAGGATACTTCTTTTAGGATCAGTAATCTTTACTGATCCTTAGGAGGAGTCGGATCTTCCTAGGGTTTCACACTCTCCGCCGATTCCTCTAGACCTTGGAGATTCCTTGTAAATTCCCTCGTCCACCACCCTTACTCCCCAGCTCGTGCCTTGTACCACCTTACACCTTAGCCATCTCTGGAAGAGTGATAGGATTTTGCAGGCCCCCTTCAGATCTCGATTTGGTGGTTACTTGGTCGTAGATTAAGACGTGGCCGCAGCCCTCCGTCGTGTGTAGCCTCCCAGGTCTTCTGTAACCAGACGAGGCCAGGACCTCACCTTTCCCTCCGTAGCTCTTTGTAGTTCATCATAAGCTCTAGGTAGCTGATGAATAACCATTCATCACTCTTTATTCTTATATTTTAGCTACAAAAACCTTTGCAAATGCATGTAGATATATGTAAATACAAATAATTACCAAAAGCATGCATTGTGTAAATACTTATAATTAGCATGTTTTTGTGCAAAAATAAAAGAATAAAGATGAAAAAGAAAAAGAGGGAAATATTTAGAATAAATATTGAGCAACCTAACCCAAGGGAGGGCTCAGCATGGGCCTGACCGCATAAAAGCCTAAGTAGAGGGAGATAGGGGCTCATGTGTATAGATTTTTGTAAATAAATAAAATTATATTTTCCTCACCCAAAAATGCTTGTACATATGAAACTATTAAAAACAAAATAAAAATCTAAAAATCAAAAATGCAAAAACACCCTTTTACCATGTACATAAACCATGCCTCCTTATTTATGTAACCCTATAAATAAATAAAATTATTTAGTAAACTTTTTGTAAATATTCTATGTTACATATTGTAAATAAATAAAATAAAAAGAATCAAAACAAAAATCAAATAAAAATAACAAAATTAAAAATACAAAAATACATTGTATATATATCATGTATATAAATGTATATAACTATTTATTCCACCCATGTATATAAACAATAAAAATAAAATAAAAATACCCTTTTATTCCTAATTCTATACTATAAATAAATAAAATATAAAATGGGAATAAAAATGCACAAAAATAACAAATTAAAAATCAAAAAATTAAAAAGAAATATTGTACAAATACCTATGTATAGCTATACTATGTAAATACCCTATTTTTATTTCCAAAAATTAATTAAAAATCACCAAAAAATAGAAAAAAATAAAAGAAAAATATTTCATGTTGAAAGTTTTTGCTGATTCGGCCCCTAGCCAGGTGTATTTGTCATCTCAAGATCTTGCCACGTGGCCTGATTTCATTGGGCCCTGGGGATGTTGACCGCCCGGTCAACTGACCCCCCCAGGACCATTCTTCGCGGATTCGAGCGCCGGGCCTTCTTCTCGTATTTATATTCGCTCGACCCGATTGCCTAACACCTAAACCCCGGCTCCGTTTGACACCTCCCACATCCGACATCATCGCCGGGCATCTACCTCGGGATCCGCGCGCCACCGTGACCCTACCCGATCAGCCCTAGCCGGGTCTGCACTCATATATATTCTGAGCTCCGCCGCTCGATTCCGCCATCTTTGGTTCCCCATTCTCTGTCCCGTGACCTCCACCGCAATCCCTGAGGTGACAGCTCTCGATTGCCCGTGTCGCAGCGAGGAGGGGGTGGCTGGACCACTGATCCGGCGACATTGCGCCGCCGTGCTCCGCCCAGTGCAGGAGCCCGAGCCTCAGGACTTGACGACCTTCGAGGCCACGACCGGGAGCTACCTCAGCTCCAGCACAGTCTCATCGACCACCCAGGTAATCGTCTAGCCTAGCCGTTTAGCCTAATTTCCATTTTGCCCCAATTCGCACCGCCGTCGATTTCCGTTGATTCCGACCATCTCACGCACCCATTCGATCATCGGAATCCTTCATCATCTCCGCCTTCCTCCCGCGCACGTTCTCCGCACCTCCGTTCAACCCAGCTCGCACAGGAGATGGGGATTCGAGTTCCTCCGTCCATCGCCTCGCCGGAGCTCGCCCATCTCGCCTCCCCGATCACCTTCACCACGCCTAACGGGGTCGAGGCACTTTGCCCTCGACCCGCGAGTTTGCTGGGATACTTTGCAGGTCCATCCAAGCCCATCTGAGGGCTTGGACCACTTGGTCCAGCTGCTCCACCTCCGCCGACCTCGTCGGACCTCTCCAAGGATCGGTTGGGTCATCGGAGGCCTCCATTAGACGCGGAGGGCCTGCAGCTTCCTTCTCCAATCTTCAGCGAGCGTCCAGGAGGAGACCAGCGCCGTCACGAGTCCGGTGAAGTTCGTCGGAGCCCTGTTCGTCCATCATCCTTCTCCGCCGTCCGATTGACCCCGAGCTCCAGATTCAATCACGATCGTCCATCCGAGGAGCAGCTTCAACCGTCAGATCCATTCGAGGGTCGATCTCCACCGTCGATCCAGCGAAGCTCAGCCACTTCTTCCGTCCACCGTTCGATCTGCAACGTGGCAGCACCTGGACCGTCGGATCACAGTCGAGGACCCAGCCCTGGGCGCCACCCCTTTTCAGCCGTTCATCTATCCACGTGGCGTCCATGCTCGACTTAATAAAGGGGTAAATTGTCTTAGTCCCCCTTTTTTATGCATTTAGTGTTAGTCCTGTAAATAAGTTTCGCATTTTATTTACGTTTGGAAAATTGCACAATGGACCCTGAGCTTTAGTTTATTTGCACTTATACCCCTGTCTGTGTGAGCCACGTGCTTCGTCACGTGTATTTTTGGGATATTTGCAGTATACGCCCTTGTAGTTCTGGTTGTTAATGAATGATTGAAAATGTTTGAGTAATTGCATTTATGCCCTTGTGAGCGTTTTATTTGCACATGTGCGTCTTTTAGTGGGATATTTGCATAACAGCCCCTGGACTTTTTGGTACGAGTTACCAAAAGGTCCTCGGACTTAGTTTTATTACATATAGGTCCTTGAGTGCCCCAGGCACGCGCCTCGTGCGTGATTTCTTGGGTATTTTGCACCAGGACCCCCAGAACTTTGGGTATTTGCACTTTGGTCCCTGTGTACAGTGCCCTCTTGTCATTTTTGAATAAAATATCAAATCACCTCCAAATCCAACGAAAATTTGATACATGGCTCCTGCCATGGTGTAGGATTTTTGTAGATTTTTTAGGACATTTCTGATCTTGTTTGGTATTTTTAAAAATTCAAAAACCTTTATTTTTGGCACTGTTTAGCTTGAAAAATCACAAAAAAAATATAAAAACCCCCCTAAAAATTCTATAAAAATTAGGTACTGTTTATTGTGTGTTGATGGATTTTCTAGCCAACTTTGGCTATTTTTCATCACTGGAAAACCCTAAAAACTTAAAAACCCTCAAAAACCCATAAAAATTCTAATAAATACATTAAAAATCCAAAAACAATAATTTTGGTACTCAAATTTTCCTTGTTTTCTCTATTTTACAGGAAAATTACCTCCAGGCCCTTTTGAGGTTCTTAGGTATTTTATTTAAGGACTTTAGGCTTGGCTGGACAGTACCCCTTGTTTTTCTTACTGTTTGATTTTTAGAAATTAAAATAAATATCATCAAAATCCCAAAAATTCACCAAAAACACCAAAAAACATAAAAAAACATAAAAACATTTTTGTTTGAATTTTTGCTTGAATTTTGATGCATTAAATAAATTGCCAAAGTGTGTTTGTCTCTGTTTTCTTTTATTTTCTTTACATATTAAAAATCCAAAGAAAAATTTAAAAACAATTAAAAACCACTAAAAACGTTTTCTCTTTTTCTCTGATTCTTCGACTACTTCGTAGGCTTTTTAGCCAATCCGCGCTCCTTGTGTTCGACCCTGGGTGCTATACCAGGTTAATATCATAGCAGGACCGCTTTGTTTCGATTTTACGTATTTTTCGAGTGGTTCATTTTTCTTGATCGACTTAGTCGAGTGATAGAGGTCGCAACGACCTAATTTCTGTACCTTTACCTCTGTCATTTGGCCGGTCATCAGAATGGCGTCGTTGCCGGGGAGCACGGCTTAGTAGTCGTATTTAGCTTTTTCCGCGGTTTTTGATTTTCGCGGCTTTTTGTATAGAATTTTTGTATATATATTTTTCTCATATTTCTGCCAATAATTTTTGGCCTGACCACTTTTCTCTCTGTTTCTTGCGAGGGCCCGAGGAGCGAGGGCAGCATTCCTAGGAGCGCCGGTGCACCCGAGCGAAGCGGAGGCGGCTCGTTTCTTCATCGAGCCGCAGGAGAGAGCGAGAGAGAGAGCTGAGTGGGTGAGGATAGTTTAGGGATATTCTATTTTATTGTTGTAATAATACAGGTACCCTCAGAGACTTGACTTGTGCTTGACACTTAGCGGGTCTGTTTCGCCGAGCACCGGTGTGCTCGGGGGACCCTTAGGAGATTTTCGCGGTTTTTGACGTGGCTTTCTTCTACTTTTTTACTGCCTTTCGGTGTTTACGCTGTTTTTGCTCGAGCCCCTAGACTTAGGAATTTCTGGTGATTGTGCCGTAATTAGTAGGATCCAAACACCTAATTGCTTATCTGTTCCCATAGAACGTAATTGGACCTACTAATAATAAATAATGAAAATAACTTAGTCACTTTCCTGAGAGCCTACGCGCCGCGAGCCTGCCCCGTCAAGCGCTACTCCTGAACTCGACCTGTCGAGAAGAGGAGGGGTGGGTCTAGACCGGACTCTTTGGATCGAGGGCGGGTGACTGAGTTAGACGGTTCTGCGCTAGAAATTGCTCATCTAGGACTCGGTTTTTTTTCCGCTTGCATCATTTAGGTAGTTTATTTCCTGTCTTTAAATTCTGCGTGGATCACTTGCATGTAGAGTGCTGGAGACAAGGTACGCATTTCTATCTCAGCATGCATCATTGATTTATCGCGCATCGGCTTTTTCGTCTTCTCCCCCCTGTTTTTGGACTAAATAATCAGGAGAACCGAAAAATTCGTTAGGCCTTTTGTTTGCTTTGAAAAATATTAAAAAGAAAAACAATAAAATCGGGACTGCTAATCATACTTGATCTTAAAAACCGCTCACCCTAAAGACTTTGTCTTGGGGAGAGCAACCCCCTCATTGTATTGTTTGGATGCGCGAGAGAGTGACCCGCACCCTAGGTAGAGCCTCCCGGTGCTAGACCCGACTGATTACCGACTTTTCCGTGCGGGCCAGTCGGTTGGGATAGCATCGGGTATCCTAACAGGTCACGTAAGCGCTCTGATATTTTGTGTGTTCACCAAAATAAAATAGACAAGATAATTTGACCGAACTTTCACGGTCTTCAGCTCGCGTTGCGTTGGTGAACCGGGGGTTTGTTTTTGATCATAGTTGATTCCAGATCTCATCCGCACTACTCGCCAGATCAAGATGATGGGTAGACGGTCTCTTAGGCAGCCTCTGGTTACACCGCTTTCGGGCACGTCTACCCGATCATCTAGGTTGGCCCGCGAGAGCCGAGACCAGCTCTCCGAGCCCGAGTACGATTCCGCCCTGTTCCCCCTCGACCCCCTTTCTTCTGGTATTGAGAGACATGAGCCCGAGGAGAGATTAGCAGATTTGACAGCACCTGAGTTGGGCTCATTTGATTTTGCAGACGTCGCTATGGCCGGCAGTTCAGAGGATCACCCCGGAGGTCCACGAGGAGACCAACATTTTGTTCTAGACCAGGGGCGATCAACTCCACCCTGATCGCATCACTCGAGACAGTACAGCAGCAGCTACGTGATTTGGGGGCATTCATGATAGAGGTGAGGCGTGAGTTGGAGAGGCTCAGAGCAGAGCGAGGCCAGCAGAGCGAGCCTGAGGAGATCCTGAGCAAGCCTGAGGAGATGCCTGATGCAGAGGCCGCAGCCGCAGCAGCCGCAGCAGCAGCAGCCGCCGCTGCCGCCGCAGCGGCAGCCGCCGCGGCAGGAGGACCACAACAGCCGATGCGGGCGTTACACAACCCCGGATCTACTCTGATGCATCACTGGGTGGTAGTGCCAGCGATCGTGGGGGACTTCAAGTTCCCCCCGAACACCTTGCAGTTACTGCCCCGTTTCCACGGGCTAGCCACTGAGGAGCCCCACCTTCACCTCCAGGAGTTTCTGATGATCTGCAGCACTGTCCACGATCGCCACGTGGACCAGGATACGATCCGGATGATAGCCTTCCCGTTTTCACTGGCAGATAGAGCAGCCACCTGGCTGAAGCATTTAGGGAAGTTTGTCTACACTTGGGAGCAGCTCCGCACCGAGTACTTGAAAAAGTACTATCCACTCGGGCGGACGAATGCAGCGAGGGCCCTGATCAGCAACTTCTCCATGTTCCCCAACGAGCAGTTCCACGAGGCTTGGGAGAGGTTTCGAGAGCTCCTAGACAGATGCCCGCACCACGACATATCCAAGCCGAACCTAGTTCAGAGCTTTTTCAGCGGGTTGACGCCAGAGCTTCAGGGTCTGGTGAACGCTTCTTGCGGCGGGTCCTACTTTGCCAAGGACCACGATCAGGTCTGGGCCATCTACGAGGAGATGTCCGAGAATTACATGGTGATGTCTCAGACCCGATTGTACACTCAGAGACCCCAGCCACAGCAGCCAGGATCCGTGCAGTACCAGCGGATAGCACGGGTAGATGCAGGTCCATCCAGTTCGTCCGCAGTCGCAGCAGCACAGGCAGAGTCATCTGCTGCGGACATGGGTATCATCAGCGAGAAGTTGGACCGCATGGAGCTGATAGAGAAGAAGCAGTGCCAGAGCATCACTCAGATGGAACAGATGGCACAGGTTCTGAGCGACATGAAGACCCAGCTCATGTGTCTCCAGGAGACACAGATGGCTTCGCAGCCCCGTCTTCTGTCGCGAGGCGATACCGGCGGCAGCAGCAGCTCGTCCCAGCGCTCCAGCTCCTCACAGCAGCCTAGACAGGTTCACCTCGTACAGGCGGAGCCGTACCAGCAGCCACAGCCTACCTACCAGTCCCCACCATCTCCAGACATGCAGATGGTGGTCTACCAGCCGGATCAGCCTCTAGCAGTACTGCCACCAGACCCCTTCGATGCTGAGCCGTTGATGGATGTCAACGGGATTTGGTATGACCGCCCCCAGTCTGGGATCCGACGAGACCATCCCGGATTCAGGTGGGGGAGTGGTGGTGCCCAGCCCCAGCAGCAGCCGTCAGGACAGGGAGGGCAGTACTCCCAGCAGAGAGACCAGCACCAGTCGCAGCCGCAGCACCCAGCACACCAGCAGCACCAGCCATCATCCTACGGTCCTCGTCCCTATCAGCAGCAGGGACAGTCATGGAGGCGTGAGCAGCAGGCTCACCCGATTCAGCAGCAGCACCCGTCCTCATATCCCTCTTACCAGCACCTTCAGCAGCAGATCCAGCAGCCTCACCCCCAGAGAGGCTACCCGTCGGGCCCCCACGAGAGCCCCGCTTTGGATGACATCGCCCGCCTCCTCACGGACCAACAGGCCACATTCAGACGGGAGATGGACGAGTTCCGCCAGGAGATGCGGGACCTGGTGAGAGGGAAGGCCGCCATACCAGCCCAGATCGAGCCGAATCCGAACAACCTTAAGAGGAAATCTGAGCAGGTAGTACATACTGAGTTAGCCACTCCTAGTGACCCATTTGATGATACATCTTCGGATCTATTTGATGCTGATTTTGTCACACTTAGGAGCGGTAGGACCCCAGCAGGCGGCGGCGCCTCATCTGAGCTTCACCACGAGGATACTTCAGAGGCACCACATGAGCAGGAGGAGAGCGGTACTGAGGCCGCTCCAGATGATGATGGTGGCACTGATGCCACCAAGGATGCTGATCCCACCGGCGGTACTGAGGCCGCCACTTCACCAGTTCGAGGAGGTGGTACTAACGCCACCAGTAGAGCCGAGCCAGCCCGCGGTACTGATGCCGCGAGACGTCTACTACCAGCAGCAGCAGCAGAGCCAACCAGTGGTGGTACTGAGGCCACCGGTGTTTGTACAGATAGAGATGTTGTCTTTCCTCGCATTCCTGTATCTCAGAACTCTGTTATGAATAAAGGAAAAGGTTTACTTTCTTCTGGTCCCACTGTGGTGCATGATGTATGTGTGGATCCGGTCCTTGAACCGTCTAGACCTTTTCCTAGTCCTTCATCTGAGAAGGACCCTGTGATCCCCTTCCCTAGAGCCCTTCAGATGGGGAAGGGGAAGAAAAAAGATGACCCAAAAAAGAGAGAGCTTGAGGAGTTCAGCCAGAGCATGATCGATCGATTCCACATCCAGCTGACCCTCCAGGAGGCTTTGCAGCATATTCCCCTTCTCCAGCGTTCTTTGAGAGACAGGACTACAGTCAGGAGGAGGAGGAGGAACCACACTTCCGAGATCCATGTGCTGACGAAAGCCACGTGTTTTGCGATCCAGAACCGACTGCCAGCCAAGAGGCCAGATGCAGGGGCCCCGTATGTCAGATGCCAGATCAGTGAGCAGAGGTTCGACCGTACTCTATTAGATAGCGGATCGTCGATCAACCTTCTTCCGGCAGCCCTTCTCGACCGCTTCGAGTTGGGCACTCTTCGACAGAGCAGGACAGTCCTTCAGTTCGCTGATCGATCTGTCAAGAGGCCGAAGGGGTTATTACGAGACGTTATCATCACGATTCAGGGCCTGAAATTCCCCGTGGACTTCGTAGTGTTGGACATGGAGATCCCTGAGTCAGTGGCCGATACCCCCATCATCCTTGGTCGTCCGTTCTTGGCCACAACCAAGGCGGTGACTGATCATGATAGCGGGAAGGTGTACTTTCGTGTCGAGGGCGAGAGTATACAAATAGAGACGGTCGAGGACTACAGAGCTAGAGAGAGAACCCGCTCAGATGCGAGTACAGATTCAGAGCAGCTGACAGACACCGAGCCAAACATCCACCAGGACTGTGATTTTGTGATCACAGACGATGAGGCAGCTTGGGCAGATCCTGCAGCACAGACCATCCTCTCATATTCAGATACAGCTGATGCCGAGATGATAGCAGAGGAGAGTCTGGAGAGCACAGCCCTGGTTCAGGATACCACAGAGGCAGCAGAGCCGATCCTTGATCGCGACACGATGTTCAGTGATGGTGGAGTTGAGGCCACCTTGTGTTCTGGTGGTACTGATGCCACCGCGGTTGATACAGATCCCTCGGATTCAGAGTCTGATTGGGCTGATTGCTATGATCAGATGCCAGACTTGAGTCCATCTGAGCCTATAGATGAGGAGGAGGCAGATGCAGAGCCGAGCAGAGACAGTGCTGTTGAGCAGCCTTCTCCCGATCCAGTTTGTGAGAGTACGCTTTCACTTTCCCAGGCAGATTTGGCAGACTTAGCAGCTTTCACTCAGTTTCTTCCGCAGCCAGATTTGCCAGCACCCAGCATTCCAGAACGGAAGCCGCTCCCTACTTCGCTGAAGTATCGATTCCTTACGGGCGATCCAGAGATGTACCCAGTCATCATCTCCGCCGAGTTGACTGGAGAGCAAGAATCCCGTCTGATGGGGGTTCTTGAAAAGTACCGCAAGGCGATCGGATGGAGCGTAGCGGATCTCCATGGGATTAGTCCAGCAGTGTGCTCCCACCATATCTATCTTGAGGAGGGGGCGAAGCCGTCGCGTAAGTTCCAGCGGCGACTGAACCCCAACCTGAGAGAGGTCGTGATGAAAGAAATATCAAAATGGTGGAGTGCAGATTTTATTTATCCCATTTCCGACTCCAAGTGGGTCAGCCCCTTGCATGTGGTGCCCAAGAAGACGGGCATCACGACTGTGATCAGTGAGTCGGGAGAGGAGATCGCTACACGAGTACCCACCTCTTGGAGGGTTTGTGTTGACTACAGGAGACTCAACCAAGCCACCAAGAAGGACCATTTCCCCCTGCCTTTAATTGACCAGATCATTGAGAGACTGGCAGGGAAGAGCCATTATTGCTTCCTGGATGGGTACTCGGGCTACAACCAAGTGGCCATCGCTCCTGAGGATCAGGAGAAGACCACCTTTACCTGTCCTTCGGCACATATGCTTTTCGACGCATGCCATTTGGGCTATGCAATGCCCCTACGACTTTTCAGAGGTGCATGCTGTCGATCTTTTCGGACATGGTAGGGGAGTGTTTGGAGGTCTTCATGGACGATTTCTCGGTCTACGGCGACGGATTCGATTCTTGTCTTGACTGCCTAGACCGGGTACTCCAGCGATGTATCGAGTTTCATTTGGTTCTATCATGGGAGAAGAGTCTTTCATGGTGGACTCAAGGGACGGTGCTTGGCCACATCATCTCCAACAGGGGCATGGAGGTTGATCCGGCCAAGGTTGATGTCATTAGAAAACTCACACCGCCGTCCAACTTGAGGCAGCTACGGTCATTCCTGGGGCACGTTGGATTTTATAGGATATTTATTCAGGATTTCAGCAAGATTGCCCGACCGTTGACTGACCTCTTGACGAAAGACACCGAGTTCCTTGTCGATGACAAGTGTCTCTCGTCCTTTGCGACTCTCCAGCAGCATGTTATTGAGGCTCCAGTTCTCCAGCCGCCTGATTGGTCTCTCCCATTCGAGATCATGACGGACGCCTCCGATTTTGCCGTGGGGGCAGTGCTGGGACAGAGGAGGGATGGAGTTCCGTTTGCCATACACTATGCTAGCCGCACATTGGATTCCGCCCAGCGGAATTATACGGTCACAGAGAAGGAGATGCTAGCCGTAGTGTTTGCCCTAGATAAGTTCAGATCGTATATCATTGGATCTAGAGTGACTTTGTTTACAGATCACACCGCCATCAGGTACCTCATGGCAAAGAAGGATGCCAAGGCCAGACTGACGAGATGGATCCTTCTACTCCAGGAGTTCGACATTGAGATTAAGGATAAGCCTGGAGTCAAGAATGTGGTGGCGGATCATCTTTCCCGACTAGAGCAGCCTGAGGATTCTGAGCAGATTGATCCCATTCGAGATACCTTCCCAGATGAGGCGATCCTTGCTATCGCCTCACTCCCGTGGTATGCCGATATTGTGAACTTTCTCGTTGCAGGGAAAGTCCCACAAGATTGGCCCAGGCAGAGGCTTGAGACCTTCCTTGCGAAGGCCAAGTCCTACCACTGGGAGGATCCCATCCTTTACCACGAAGGAGGGGATAGCGTCTGGCGTCGGTGTATTCCTCAGGAGGAACACCATAGCGTCCTCACTTACTGCCACAAGCTTGAGGCAGGAGGACATCATTCTGGGAGGAGAACGGCACAGAAAGTGCTCCAATCCGGCTTGTGGTGGCCTACCCTCTTCAAGGACTCTGATGAGTTCGTGAAGAGGTGTACTGACTGTCAGAGGATGGGCACTTGTGGACAGCGTGATATGATGCCGATGCAGCCCATTCACTTCTGTGAGGTTTTTGACGCATGGGGCATCGATTTCATGGGTCCATTCCCTAAAAGTCAGGGATTTGAGTACATTCTGTTGGCCGTTGATTATGTGAGTCGTTGGGTGGAGGCTATCCCGCCCGAGCCGATGATGCGAGGACAGTTTGCAGATTTTTGAGGAAGCATATCATCACGCGGTTCGGGGTTCCACGAGTTCTTATTTCTGATGGGGGATCTCACTTCATCAACGACCAGGTGAAGGCCCTTGCTAGCGAGTTCAGTATAGACCATCGTGTTGCCACACCTTACCATCCACAGACGAATGGTCTAGCTGAGGTGTCGAATAGGGAGATCAAGACTATTCTGCAGAAAGTCGTTCGCCCTGACCGAAAGGATTGGTCACAGCTTTTGGACTCGGTTTTGTGGGCATATAGGACGTCTTTCAAGACACCATTGGGCACGTCTCCCTTTCGCCTCATATATGGAAAGCCGTGCCATTTACCTGTTGAGCTGAGGCACAAGTCACTTTGGGCAGTTACAGATATTTTGATGGATCCAGATGGTATGGGAGACCAGAGAAGGGCAGAGTTAGCTGCCCTGGAGGAGCTTAGAGATGCAGCTTTCTCAAGCAGCCTATATTATAAGGAGAAAGTCAAGGAGTGGCATGATTCTCATATCAGCCACAAGCATTTTGAGATTGGACAGAGAGTATGGCTGTTTGATGCGAGGCTACGATTATTTCCAGGGAAGCTACAGAGCAAATGGAAGGGACCTTTTCTCGTCAGAAAGGTGCACGACAATGGTAGTATTGATATATCCGAGTTGTCTTCTGAGAGCACCTTTCGAGTGAACGGCCAGCGGCTCAAGCCATTTCTAGATCATGAGCCGCGGGATGTTATTGTTGCCCCTATTCATTTTGCGTGAGATGTGGTCTCTTGACTCACATCTTTTGCATCTCACGCCTGATTTTCACTGTTCCTTCGCCTGTATAGATCCAGTTGTCCATATCATTCTATTCTTTAGTCCCACATCCCTTTTCTCATCTTATGATTATGCTATACTTAGGGTGTACTTTACCCTAAGTATAGGGGGGATGCCGGACCTGCAAGTATTCTTTTTATTCGGTTTGCTCCTGTTTTGCTGCCTATACTTAGGGATACTTTACCCTAAGTATAGGGGGGCAGATTCTGTATCTTCTTCACTCGAATTTCCCTTCATGTACAGCTTGCTATACTCAGGATTAGTTAATCCTTAGTATAGGGGGAAACCACCGAGCTCCTCTCATTCTATTCATTTATTCGTTCCTGTACTTAGCCATTCCTTTTCACTCCCCTTTTACTAAGCACGAGTTATGTCTTCTTCATCGCTCTTGATCACTCTGAGGACATCGTTCGAGCTAAGTATAGGGGGGTGTGTATATATTTCATATATACTTTAGCCATAACTCGTACTTTGTGTGAGTGTGTTAATAAATAAAATGGCTAAAAATCACAAAAATTAAAATTTTTTTCATGTACATAAACTTCTTTTATATGCACATACATAGCTAGTGTACAAAGTACTTTTGTAAAAATGATTTCAAAAATCTTTTGTGTAAAGTTTGTGTAAATATTTTTATATCAAAATTATGTATATAGTACAAAATTTTTCCAAAATGTTTTGAAAATCAAGAGTTTGCAAAAATCTTGTGTAAATGTTTGTAAATATCTTTTTGCAAAACTTGCACTTCATGCATCATCATCATCCATGATTTCAAAACATTTTTCAAAAATTTTGCATGATTATAAAATATTTGTAAACAGCATCTTGTGTACATATATGTATATAATTTTTCCTGGATGAGAGTTGACATTTAAACTAAGCCTGGAATTAAATTGAGAAATGGAGCTTGAATAAGATCTTAATCCACTTAACTTTAAGAGGAACCTTATAGGACTTAGGGTTAAGGCTTTTCAGGTCTATAAGGACTTAATTCTTTGAGTCCACTAGGCTATGAGCATATGTCATCTTGATGAGCTTAAGTAGAACACTTAACAACACACGTATGACTCTTAGAGACAATGGCTTGACTTGCACTGCACTTTACACATGGCTCTCCACGGATGAGGTGGTGAGGAGGTAGTTTCCTTTGGCTTGGGGTAGCATATGAGGGTAGTACTTCTAGCGGAACCTCTCTTCTTCTTCTAGTGAAGGAAGTGCACCTCAACTTGGTCTAGTGGTGATGAAGGCTAAAGACAGAAGCTGTGGGTTGCAATAAAGCTTCAAAAGAGGGATAGTCTACTGGCTCAAGAGGAAATTTCTTGTATATATGCTGCACCATGTAGATATGTTGTACAGAAGTCCTTGAAAAAAAATGCAAAAATGCAAAAAGAACTCCAAAAAAAGTGGTGGGTCGGATTGAAAATTTAATAACCCCACCGGAGTGTACATAGTCAAATGAAGCAAAGCTTATGGTATCCATGTTACATCTCATGAAGCTTGCAGCGGGAGACTTAGCTACACTGGCTAAGTTTCCAAAACTCTATACTTCTACCCCCTCTTCTTGAGCCGGTTGCACTTGAACTTAGAAGGGAATACCCCGCTTCTCGAGGAAAGAGTTGCTAGACCGAGGCATTAGAGTTACCAGGTTGAGGGAGGCTGTTTCTTTGTTACTTCTGAGGTGGGGAGCCACATATCACTTACACTGCATGAAAAGACTCATGGTCATTAGAGTTTGTGTATGTAGACTTGTTCTGATCTGGTTTATTGAGGAGTCTTGTCCATAGATTGGTGGAACTTAGAGGCTGTTGGGTTTTAAGCTTGAGTCCAAATAAGGTTCCGACACATTAATAATCCAAAGATCTGATCGAGCTCCATATTTCAATTTGATGAAGGAAAGTTTAATAATTCAACCTTGATCCATGTTACATCCTCTTTTTCTTTTTCTTTTTCTTTCTTTTCACTTCTTTTTCAAATAAGTGTTTGCTAAGGGACTAGCAAAGTTAAGTATAGGGGGGTGATGAATAACCATTCATCACTCTTTATTCTTATATTTTAGCTACAAAAACCTTTGCAAATGCATGTAGATATATGTAAATACAAATAATTACCAAAAGCATGCATTGTGTAAATACTTATAATTAGCATGTTTTTGTGCAAAAATAAAAGAATAAAGATGAAAAAGAAAAAGAGGGAAATATTTAGAATAAATATTGAGCAACCTAACCCAAGGGAGGGCTCAGCATGGGCCTGACCGCATAAAAGCCTAAGTAGAGGGAGATAGGGGCTCATGTGTATAGATTTTTGTAAATAAATAAAATTATATTTTCCTCACCCAAAAATGCTTGTACATATGAAACTATTAAAAACAAAATAAAAATCTAAAAATCAAAAATGCAAAAACACCCTTTTACCATGTACATAAACCATGCCTCCTTATTTATGTAACCCTATAAATAAATAAAATTATTTAGTAAACTTTTTGTAAATATTCTATGTTACATATTGTAAATAAATAAAATAAAAAGAATCAAAACAAAAATCAAATAAAAATAACAAAATTAAAAATACAAAAATACATTGTATATATATCATGTATATAAATGTATATAACTATTTATTCCACCCATGTATATAAACAATAAAAATAAAATAAAAATACCCTTTTATTCCTAATTCTATACTATAAATAAATAAAATATAAAATGGGAACAAAAATGCACAAAAATAACAAATTAAAAATCAAAAAAATTAAAAAGAAACATTGTACAAATACCTACGTATAGCTATACTTTGTAAATACCCTATTTTTATTTCCAAAAATTAATTAAAAATCACCAAAAAATAGAAAAAAATAAAAGAAAAATATTTCATGTTGAAAGTTTTTGCTGATTCGGCCCCTAGCAAGGTGTATTTGTCATCTCAAGATCTTGCCACGTGGCCTGATTTCATTGGGCCCTGGGGATGTTGACGCCCGGTCAACTGACCCCCCCAGGACCATTCTTCGCGGATTCGAGCGCCGGGCCTTCTTCTCGGATTTATATCCGCTCGACCCGATTGCCTAACACCTAAACCCCGGCTCCGTTTGACACCTCCCACATCCGACATCATCGCCGGGCATCTACCTCGGGATCCGCGCGCCACCGTGACCCTACCCGATCAGCCCTAGCCGGGTCTGCACTCATATATATTCTGAGCTCCGCCGCTCGATTCTGCCATCTTTGGTTCCCCATTCTCTGTCCCGTGACCTCCACCGCAATCCCTGAGGTGACAGCTCTCGATTGCCCGTGTCGCAGCGAGGAGGGGGAGGCCGGACCACTGATCCGGCGACATTGCGCCGCCGTGCTCCGCCCAGTGCAGGAGCCCGAGCCTCAGGACTTGACGACCTTCGAGGCCACGACCGGGAGCTACCTCAGCTCCAGCACAGTCTCATCGACCACCCAGGTAATCGTCTAGCCTAGCCGTTTAGCCTAATTTCCATTTTGCCCCAATTCGCGCCGCCGTCGATTTCCGTTGATTCCGACCATCTCACGCACCCATTCGATCATCGGAATCCTTCATCATCTCCGCCTTCCTCCCGCGCACGTTCTCCGCACCTCCGTTCAACCCAGCTCGCACAGGAGCTGGGGATTCGTGTTCCTCCGTCCATCGCCTCGCCGGAGCTCGCCCATCTCGCCTCCCCGATCACCTTCATATCGCCTCGCCGGAGCTCGCCCATCTCGCCTCCCCGATCACCTTCACCACGCCTAACGGGGTCGAGGCACTTTGCCCTCGACCCGCGAGTTTGCTGGGATACTTGCAGGTCCATCCAATCCCATCTGAGGGCTTGGACCACTTGGTCCAGCTGCTCCACCTCCGCCGACCTCACCGGACCTCTCCAAGGATCGGTTGGGTCATCGGAGGCCTCCATTAGACGCGGAGGGCCCGCAGCTTCCTTCTCCAATCTTCAGCGAGCGTCCAGGAGGAGACCAGCGCCGTCACGAGTCTGGTGAAGTTCGCCAGAGCCCTGTTCGTCCACCATCCTTCTCCGCCGTCCGATTGACCCCGAGCTCCAGATTCAATCACGATCGTCCATCCGAGGAGCAGCTTCAACCGTCAGATCCATTCGAGGGTCGATCTCCACCGTCGATCCAGCGAAGCTCAGCCACTTCTTCCGTCCACCGTTCGATCTGCAACGTGGCAGCACCTGGACCGTCGGATCACAGTCGAGGACCCAGCCCTGGGCGCCACCCCTTTTCAGTCGTTCATCTATCCACGTGGCGTCCATCCATCGGCTCGACTTAATAAAGGGGTAAATTGTCTTAGGCCCCCTTTTTTTATGCATTTAGTGTTAGTCCTGTAAATAAGTTTCGCATTTTATTTACATTTGGAAAATTGCACAATGGACCCTGAGCTTTAGTTTATTTGCACTTATACCCCTGTCTGTGTGAGCCACGTGCTTCGTCACGTGTATTTTTGGGATATTTGCAGTATACGCCCTTGTAGTTCTGGTTGTTAATGAATGATTGAAAATGTTTGAGTAATTGCATTTATGCCCCTGTGAGCGTTTTATTTGCACATGTGCGTCTTTTAGTGGGATATTTGCATAACAGCCCCTGGACTTTTTGGTACGAGTTACCAAAAGGTCCTCGGACTTAGTTTTATTACATATAGGTCCCTGAGTGCCCCAGGCACGTGCCTCGCGCGTGATTTCTTGGGTATTTTGCACCAGGACCCCAGAACTTTGGGTATTTGCACTTTGGTCCCTGTGCACAGTGCCCTCTTGTCATTTTTGAATAAAATATCAAATCACCTCCAAATCCAACGAAAATTTGACACATGGCTCCTGCCATGGTGTAGGATTTTTGTAGATTTTTGAGGAATTTCTGATCTTGTTTGGTATTTTTAAAAATTCAAAAACCTTTATTTTTGGCACTGTTTAGCTTGAAAAATCACAAAAAAAATATAAAAACCCCCCTAAAAATTCTATACAAATTAGGTACTGTTTATTGTGTGTTGATTGATTTTCTAGCCAACTTTGGCTATTTTTCATCACTGGAAAACCCTAAAAACTTAAAACCTTCAAAAACCCATAAAAATTCCAATAAATACATTAAAAATCCAAAAACAATAATTTTGGTACTCAAATTTTCCTTGTTTTCTCTATTTTACAGGAAAATTACCTCCAGGCCCTTTTGAGGTTCTTAGGTATTTTATTTAAGGACTTTAGGCTTGGCTAGACAGTACCCCTTGTTTTTCTTACTGTTTGATTTTTTAGAAATTAAAATAAATATCATAAAAATCCCAAAAATTCACCAAAAACACCAAAAACATAACAAAACATAAAAACATTTTTGTTTGAATTTTTGCTTGAATTTTGTGCATTAAATAAATTGTCAAAGTGTGTTTGTCTCTGTTTTCTTTTATTTTCTTTACATATTAAAAATCCAAAGAAAAATTTAAAAACAATTAAAAACCACTAAAAACGTTTTCTCTTTTTCTCTGATTCTTCGACTACTTCGTAGGATTTTTAGCCAATCCGCGCTCCTTGTGTTCGACCCTGGGTGCTATACCAGGTTAATATCATAGCAGGACCGCTTTGTTTCGATTTTACGTATTTTTCGAGTGGTTCATTTTTCTTGATCGACTTAGTCGAGTGATAGAGGTCGCAACGACCTAATTTCTGTACCTTTACCTCTGTCATTTGGCCGGTCATCAGTAGCCCCTATTTTGCCTTCATTTTCTTTTCCATTTCGATTCAATTCATTAGCTCTGCTACCAGGTCTCTTGCTCCGATCATCTGGTTGGAGCCCCATATCACCCTCTAAACACACTGATCGAATCTCCGACTCACCCACATCCCTCTCAATTACTCTGATCCCCGTGGATCTTTCTTTATCAGAGCAGAACTAGGGTTGGTTTCCTCCCATGTCTTTGCTGGAAACCAAAGCTCCATTTCCCCAAAGCTTTTTCTCTATGTTTACATGAAAATACCCGACCAGAGTGAAGCCTCCGAGTCCCTTTTCACTTCGTAGGTATATGAGCATGCATGGAGACCCAATACAAGCCCGACTGCTCAAGAAGAGCACCTCCACGTGTTCTATCCTGATCATCCAACCATCCAAATCTCCATCTGAGAACTCTGATTAACGTGGAGTGACTTCACGAAGCTGTTGGGCTTCATCGCAAGTTCAATGGTCCTATGGATCGTTGTCCACCACTATTTGAAGATCATCGCGCTTCACTTCTTCCTGTATTCTTTCTCGCCATTCGATCTGGAGATGGAGCTTCAAATTTGATCAGGACTGTTCTTCAATGCTCAACCCACTATGGTCTGATCGATGCCTTTGCATAACTGAGTCTACAACAACGCCAGCATTTGCAGATCGTTAGATACGTACTGGCGCACCTAATTTGAGAAACACATCCCTGAAATTCTATGGCCATTAGATCGCTTTGTAGAGCTCCATCAAAACCATCGGCTGCCTTATGTGCATTACAAGCCTGCTTTTGTAATTTCCCATTATCTCTGCATTTTTATTTTATTTTGTGTTAGTGAAATAAGTATAACTGTAGTGAAAAGCATTTCCAGAAAGGACCACGTAGGTTTAATATTTCACTTTAGTCCATCTAAAATGTAGTCACGTGTAGCTTGACATGCTTTTTGGTGTATTTGCTTATTTCACCCCATACTCTGAACTTGTTGTTGAATGAATGAAATGTTTTTAATATTGCACTTATACCCTGTGTGTCTAGTTTTACGTGTTGCACAAGTACTTTATGGACTAATTGTATATTAGAGGCTACTATACTTTAATTACTTATTACTTGTAAGGTCCTAGAACTTAAAGTATTTGTATTTTATTGTATGTGCACTATTTTCATTATAGTCTTCTATTAATACCAATAAATTGTCAAGTGACTAAAAAATTGCCAAAAAAAATACAGGTGGTTCCTGATTGCATGCATTATTTATGGTGATTTTTGCTTGCTAATTCCATGCATTTTTATAATAAAACGTTAAAAACATCCTAAAAATCCTAGTTTGTTTTAGAAAAATCATAAAAATTTAAAAACCCTTTAAAAATTCTAAAAAGATATTGTAGCTACCTTTTTATCAACTTTTAACTTTTGTATATTTTTTTGAATAATAACTCATAAAAGTTTAAAAATTTGCAAAATACTCAAAAACCTATGAGAATCATATAAAACCAAAAAATAAAAAAATATGATTTCTATTCTTGTGTGTATATATTTACTTCTACTTTATCATGAAAATAACTTCCATGAATTTTGTGCTCTTTACCTATTTTTAAATTGCAAAACATCCCTAGTTGTGCAACGTTTGTTTGCCTTTTCACTGTTTGATCTTTAGAAAATCTTTAAAACATCTTAAATTTCCCAAAAAATTTGCAAAATCACTTCAAAATATATAAAACCCAAAATATTGTTACTTTATTTTTCTGAGCTTTTTTTACTATTTTGAAAAATACAAAAAGATTGCTTGTGTAAACTTTTATCCTTTGTGAACACTTCTCTTGTACTGATAAATTAAAAATTTAAAAAGTTAAAAACCACTAAAATGCAATAAAAATCCTTTGATTTTTGAATCGATTACTTAGTGTTTAATTATCCTCCTTAAATTCGACATTGTTCGCTATACCGAGTTAATAAAAGTAGAAAAATTGCTAGATTTCTCTAGTTGATTTATCATTGGTTTATTTTCTTGTTAGTCGCATTGATTGATTAGGTCATACAACAGCTAATTCTCTACTTAACCCTAGTTGGTCTTTGTGGTTATCAGAATTACATCTTTACAAAGGAGCATGGCTAAGTAGTCAAGATTTATTTTTGTTCAAAATTGTTATAACTATTTATGACCTCCGAATGTTTTGCTTATGGTGCAAGGGGCCACAAAGAGTACAACTTGAATCTCTTTGGAGGGACCCACACTTGTGGAGGAGCCGACGCAGCAAGAGGAAGTTATATTAGATAGAATTGGTTTAGTTTTATTTTTACAATGAACTATTGTAATAACTTAGACTTTTGGACTCTTCTGGACACTAGAGCGTTATTCGAGGTTTGTTTCACCGAGTGCTGATGCACTTGGGGGACCTCATTGGATTTTATTTTCTTGCCTTTTATTTTTATTAGTTTTTCGAGGTCTTAGTCCCTAGACTTAGGTTTTATTCTAGTTGAGCTAGATAGAAACTAAGGTCCAAACATCCTAATAGAATATCCACTCGGATGGACCATTGCAGCTAGAAACATAATTAGCAACTTACCATGATCCCCATCAAACAGTTCCATGAGGCATGGGATCCATCGCGAGATTTCCTCAATAGGTGTCCCCACCATGATATTAACAAGCCTAATCTCATTCAAAGTTTCTTCTGTGGGAAGACACCTGAGCTGTAGGGGCTAGTAAATGCCTTTTGTGGAGGTTCCTACTTCGCCAAGGATGAACATCAGGTTTGAGGCATCTATGAGTTGATGGCTGAAAACTGCACCCTTATTTCCCATACGACTTCATTTCATAGGTGATAACCGAGGTTTTGCGAGCAATAAAAAGTCAGTGTTGGCGTAGAGGAATTGCTTGTGACAGAAACTTGATTAATCAAATAAAAATCAATATAATCGGAGAGAGAAAAGAATGAACGATTAGATTTCTATCCTATTTTATCTTAAACTAAATATTTATCCAAGTAAGTTTCCCTGGGTCAAACACAAGGAGGAAAAATAGCAATACATGGGTTTTTGAGAGAAAGGGATATTTTTTTATTTTTATTTCTTCTCGAAGAAAGCGAGAAAAGTTAGGAAAATCTTTTCAATTGATTTTTTATTTTGAAATTTTCATTATATTTTTATCTTTTCCAATTTATTTTTATTTTTTAAAGTGATAATTTTCAAAAGTATATGGAACTTTGCACTTAGATCCGTACTCTGGAACTTTGCACATAGGTCCCTACATAGGGACCTAAATGCAATAAGTGAAACTATGGAGATGCGATGGAATATTTGGACTTGCCTGAGCTACTTAAAGAATATTTCCACTGTTTTGTAGTATAATGACCAAGATTAGATGAGGCTTGCAAGTTCGTAGAGGACATGTGTCATCGATTTGTGTAGAGGTTATTCTTCATATTGTTCTTCCCCTAATCGGGGCAGGCGGCGACAATGGATTACTCCCCCGATCTTCGACTATGGAATGACATTGTGTGATCTCTTGCATGGCCAGGAGGAGGTCTCCTACCTCCTTCAAGCTCTCTTGTGGCGTGGGACGATTGAAGGAGATGGTTGACGATGGAGGTTCTAGGGTTTGAAAACACTAGAAGGTCTTCTCTTCAGATGCTTTGGTAAGGAAAATAAAATGAAGTGCTCCAGATGCAAAGAGTTTCTACTACGAATCTCATGCTACATGCAACAAATTCAGTTAAGCTCGATTCACAAATGAATTGATCCAAAGATTTGGTGTTCTTGTAGTTCAAAAATAGTTCCAAAATAGTAAAATGTCAGGCAAAAATGGGTGTTGACTTGAGCAAAATAGAGTCGAAATTGGGATGTATTCTTGAATGTAACCTTAAGAAGGTAATTAAGGTAATATAACTAGGCGATTAACTCAGCTAATTGGACACGAAATTTGATGGAAATAAGAAAATGAATGTTGTCATCCAGGGATAGGAAGGTGTATGGCCTTCCTGATATTCGCTCAGTGGCAAGTGTTCACCAGAGATCCACGTGCGATCGAAATGCTTCAAGGTGGTGCTCGGGCCTTGGAACTCTCCACCGTTATACCCTAGTCAATGTTGAATCCACCTTAGGTGTTGTCACAACCAAACTTGGCCAAAAATGATGGAGGAAGTTGGCTAATTTTCAGCCATTCTTGGAAGTTGGAGAAGTTAGTTGGCTTGTGCCAACTTTGAGTGTATTTATAGGAAAGTCGACGGGGAGTTAGGATAGAATCGAGGGTTGAACTGAATCTTGGTTGTTTGTTCTAGGGATCTGAGGGTTTGGATAACGTTTAGGATGACAGGCAAAACATGAGAAATTAGCAAAAGTTGTCAGTTAGTAGACAGTTCTCGAGGAAAATGAACACGGTGTTGACACATGTCATCACCTGGTTGGACAAATAATGTATTTATATTATAAATTACGCATTAAATAATAAAAAAACGTTTTTAAATAGGTATAAGAACAAAAATATGAATGATTAATTTGTATAAATTACAAAATAATTACTTTTGATAAATAATAAGTATTTAGTGAAATAAAAATATTACATTAACAAATAAGTATAATTAGTACTTCGTAAATATTCATTTGGTTTTTAGTTTAATAATTGGGAATAAAAACATTGATTTTTGTCTTTGATTTGTTTTTATATTTTTTAGTCTTTTTCAAAGGTCAGTAAATTATATACAATTACTCAGCCTAATTTTTAGAGGTTTTTTATGATAAAATAATTTAAAAGAAAAATAAGAAAAATCAAATACAATTAATTACGGGTATTTATACACAATATAATCAAGGGCATATGAGTAATACGATCTCTCAAAAGGATCATACAGGTTCATTTATGAATCAGAAGACATGAGCTCACTCATGAGATATTGGAAAGAATCAAATTCTATGCTCGGTCGTCTCGCTTTGGAAGCTTGGCTGAATTTGTAGGTTTGATATATACTTTTGGAAAGTATATGATCAGCACTTGGGTATGATATATTCTTTTGGAAAGTATATGATCGATATCGACTCCCAATGATCAAATGAGAACTTAATGATAAAACCATGAAGGAGAAAGTGTAAAATTGATCTAATACTTCAGATTTATTCTTGGTATTCTACTATGCAGGATATACATGCATTAGGAATACTCGAGGGTGATGTGATTATAAACGATTCTATAACCATGACGCTTCCATTCCTAGGGAGTGATGAAATGGGTCTGGATTTTAGTGGCTCCTCTCATTAGAGAAGTGATCTTATCTTAGTTCAAGACATTGATCTGAATGCGATTCAGATGCAATAAGAAGATTAGCTTTGCAGTCTTGATTTAATTAAGCATCTATGAGAGGTCCTCAAGATCTGTATTTGAGATATGATCTCAATATTCAAGTCGCTATACATGGAACAATACAATCACCATGTCCTTATCCTCTAGTATCAATAGAGAAAGTGCATAAACTTGAAAGAGTTCAAGGATAATTTCATTGTTGATATATGTATTTGAGAATTGACAAAATTGATAACTAAATGTGATTTAATTATCATGAACAATATGAATTTGATTCATATTATAAAGAGAGTTATCTTATAAAATTAAATGTAATTTAATTATCAAAGATGTGAATAATGTGAATGTGATTCATGTTATTTGGGCAAATGAGAATGGAGATCCAAGCTGATTAAATATGATTTGATTATCGTGGATATGAATAATGTGGATAGAACTATCCACATTATTCATATATATTATAAATGTGATTTAAAATATATAAGAGAGAGTTATTTGTAATTTGCATTTGCTAATTAAATGTTGACGTGAATCGGGTTCACATTAGATAATTAATTGAAAATGTAATTTACATTTTATTTTACGTTGTGAATGCGATTCACAAATTCCCAATGGCACGATTGCGATGTTCACAAAATAATTATGAATTATGTTTGTGGTATTATTTACAATAAGTGTTGTTGTAAATATGGGAGATTTCCATGCAATAATATAATCTCATGAGATTACATGGAGATTGCACCTTCCTATTGGGAGGGTGGACGGTCACGAATCCCATTAGGAATGGGTGGTCGTCCCCCCATCTTAATAGAAGGAGGCAATCTCACTTCCATGTACCTCCATGCTTGATTGATTTAATTTGGGATTAATTATATTGATATATACAATCTAAATTAAATTAATTTTTCTTGTATTTTTACAACAAAAATCTTGGCCATTAAAAGAAATACAAATCAATGTGAACCATTGGATTTGTGTTGTCCATGGATTGAGATCCATGGATCCCAAAATATTATAAATCGAAGGGCACCCTTTATCTTCATGATATAATAAGAACATATGCTCTCTCTCATTATTTATACACCATCTCTCTCTCATTGTGGTCGTCCACCATGGAGCCTAGAGAGAGTCGCTTTGATCGCAACATTGTCGTTATGTTGTCGGTTGTTTGCTCGTGGATCTCCGTGTCCTTTATTGTGGCTCATTCATGAAGAAGACATCGGATCACATGTGATGAGATCGGGAGATTCGTGCCTGGATCATTAACATGGATTACGGAAGCATGTGTTTCATCAACGTGCTCGCAAGCATCTCCTCCGTCAGATCGGACTTCAGATAGGAGGTCTCTTCGTTTAGATACTTGACCGCAACCATGCTTCAAGAGGTAACCCTAATACTTGCTTACGGGTTGGATGAAACGATCTGAGAATCGTTCTTGGATCATGTGGTTTCATCACATGAAATTTTTTTAAATTCCATTGCCTTGAGCGACTAGTGTGACTAGTCGCTCCCGATCGCATACAATGCGATCCTCACTCTTTCGTGATGTGCTTAAGGATTTTCCCATACCCTTCAAAGCGGGGCTCCGTGGTGGCGATGGCGAAAGGCAAAGGTCACAAGATGGCCAGTGAAGCGATTTGGGTGTCCAATGATGCGAAGATGGAGTGGAGGTGTTGAGATGGCATGAAGTTGTGGTGCTAGGCACTGGCACAGCTCATGGAGGAAGTGTGGAGGGACATCAGTGACTACTGGTGTGGCCATATTATGTTCTATTTGGGGGTGGAATCAAACAAAGAAGAAATTTTAGAATAAAGGACGATTTGGGGATGAAGAACTATCTGGAACAAAATTAAATCAATCAAAAGAAAGAAAAGGAGGATGAGGTTGGATTCTACTTGGGATCGATGAACAAATGCTTGGGAAGTGAAAACTTGGATCTTCCTAGTCATCACTCACACGTCGTGGCAAGGTAAAACTGAACAATTGTTGATGAAGGTGGACAACTGCAAGAAGGGATGGGCTCCCTTGGATCACACCATCAAGATGCACGGTCATCGCTCAATGAGCTCTTGCTCTCACTGTCACCGAGGGAAGATTGGATCTCGATGGACTTGTTCTCACAATGGCAGTATGCAGGTGACAGAGGATGACCAATGGATTTCATTGGAGGTTGGGTGGTTTCCGACGGATGCGAATGAGAGGGAGAGATGGAGCTGAGAGGACGAACGAGTGGTTGTGGGAGGCGGTTGGAAATGGAGGAAAAGGTGGGCTGATTCATGGCAGTTGTTGATGGAGAGGGAGGTTGATGCGCACTGCCGCAGAAGTTAGAGTGGTAGGTGCAAGAGAAGGGGGAAATGAGGATGCCACGTGGCAGACGTTGAGAGTTACCCATTGCAAGAGAAAAAAATTAAATAATAATTTTAAATAAAATTAAAAATAAATAAAATAAAAAATAAATAAAATAACGAGAAAATAAATAGAAAGGGGGGGTGAAGCGTGGTGGCTGTAGGAGCTACCACGTGTCGCTCCTAGAAAATTCATAAAGAAATAAAGAAGAAGAGAAATAAAAAATAAATAGAAAATGAGGTATACCCAACAATTGATCTTCATAGAAGTTTTTTATTTCAATGTTATCTACAACTTTCGTGAAGGAAACAAAATCAAAAGAAATCATCTATATAAATCGTATTTTTGTTGGTATTCTATAAGTATAAAATACCATGTTTTTTGTATTTGTAGTTTTTATCATTTTGAAATAATTCAAAACAAAAGAAAATCTAATAAACTATAAAATACTTACACACTAATCTATTTTTCTGATTTTTAATAATTAAGAAAATAAATAAAATAAAAAAGAGGACTTATATACAAATATTGTGAGATATATTTTCTTTGTTTTTGGATTCAGTTTTTATTTAGATTTTTTACATGTTTTATTAAAATATATATCAAAGATAATAAATGAAAAATAAAAAAATAAACAAGAATTACATTGTACATAAAATAATAAATGTAAAATCAGTCAATATATACAATAAATAATGGGGTCCCAAAATCCTAGTTTCACATATGAATAATGATTCTCATGAATTTGGTCTTGTTTTGTATATAATTGAATGTACATTAGTTAAAAAGTTAGTAGAGGTCCATGGGAACCCGTATGAGGGAGATATTCACATTTACGACTTTTTATCTCAAAACTAGAGTTTGGTTTTTATTAGGAAAATATACATGTTAGTATTTTGGTATTTTCCATTGATTAATGTTAGTCATAGGTAAAAAACAAAGTTGATTTTATTTGACATTGAGTTAAAGAAAATAATTAAA
Source organism: Ottelia alismoides (assembly GCA_037367405.1). Taxonomy (NCBI): domain Eukaryota; kingdom Viridiplantae; phylum Streptophyta; class Magnoliopsida; order Alismatales; family Hydrocharitaceae; genus Ottelia; species Ottelia alismoides. Next base: position 796,057 of record JAZKJV010004753.1, read on the forward strand.
AATAAGAGAAGTTATTTAATTATATGTGATAATGTACATGATTTTTGGCTTCTTATTCAATGCAATTATGAATGCTAAAATGTGAATCTTATTTACACATGCTAGAATGATAATAATGCAATATAGATGATTACATGCAACTAGTTACTTGAGAACAGAGCTTTATTTCATCTTTAGAGTGATGAATCACGTATTCATCAAAAACGCATGCCTTGCGCTTGTAGGTTTGGATATTTTACAGTCAAAAGCTCTCGATCTCTTCAATGTTGTATCTAAGTCCTTAATGTTTATGACTCGTGTGCACCACAAGGAGTATTTACCATGACACCAGTTGTATTATCCTAATAGCAAAATGTGCCCCCGTGCATGAAATAATATCAGATACAGTTGTCGTAGGTTTACTTAATTGTAAAAATACCACTTTTGGAGTTGTTTGCAAGAATTTTATTTATGTTTTGCTACAATTATGCTCCTGGACTAATTATGTGATATCTTCAGCATTCAAACTCATGTTGAGTTTATTTTAATTTCATTTTGAAGGTTACTTAATATCTTTATTATGGCACTAATTAATAACATGTGATTAATTTGTCAGAGATATAATTACTTGAATTCTTATATGTATTGTGTAATTTTATCAATCTAGCTTCATTTTATTGCTTCATATGGATATTGAAACTAATGGGACATATTGCTTGAGATTATTATATTAGTTCATGAGAATATGTATTTATCCACAAATATTTTTCTACTTAGATGAATTTTGTTGCATTCTGTACTTTATTTATCATGCATGAAAATCAAGTAAAAATGCATTATGTCTCATATGTTGTATGAATTCCATTATCTTGTGAATTTAACCTAGATAACTTAATGATTGCATGACATTGATTATAATAACTCGTGTCCCTGAGTTCGACCCTGGACATGCCTAGGATAAATTAAACCGAGCCCTCTTTATAGATATTTTTCGACTTGATTCTGATAAATTGTTTAGCAGTTGTATTACAATGTATGGTAATTAGATTAGCTGTCATGTGATTAATCAATGGCTCCTTTACCACAATGTAGTTGAATCTACTGAACACATCTTAGTAAGATGTACATTTATCAATGGGATACTTAATCTAAATTGTAACGGAAATAATAGACTTGGAATGGCCATCATGTTGCAATGGGAATCGACACTCCATTTGAGTACCCTTCGACCTTCTTTGCACTTCTTGTTATGCTCGTTTAAACTTATTTATAAAAAAATGAATTTTTTACACCCATGACCTTGTATACTTTCAATATATCATACATAATCATCAATGATTCATAATTACATGAGAAATCCTGAAAAGTCACTCCATCTTACACCCATAACCATCCATTATGTTGGTCCAATGATCCAACCACTCATGTGTGTTAATCTAACCACATCATATCCTAGGGTTGCCATTAACTTTTTTTTCAATCACTACCACGCAACCCAACCTCCTTTTCTTCTTCACCTTTCCAACTCCATCTCCTCTGCTCCTCCCTCCTCCTCCACCTCCTCCGCCCCCTTCATTCCCACCTCTTCCCTTTTGAGAACCCTCCACCACCACCTCCTTCACCCACTCCCCCCTCCTTCTTCACCTTCAGACCTCTTCGTTGCTCCCTCCTTCACCCTCTCCACCAATCCCCTCCTCCTCAACCTCCTCTTAGATCCAAAAACCAGGCAATCCACTCCATCCGAGCATCCACCCCATGATGAGGAGCACTATACTATAGTGAATCCCTGGAACAACTTCAATGAAAAGGGAGAAACCACATACCGCTCCAATACTTGAAGTGCATGAATCATTTGAAGATAGAGGCACCACAACCTAGAAACTATTGCCAAAATCACAACATTGAAGACGTCTAGAGAATAGCATTGCTTGAAGATCGAAGCACAACATCATCGCCTGGGATTTGCAAAGCAACCAGAGGACATGAAACAACCATACATCGAAACAACTAACTTGATATTGTTCAGCCTCAACTAAGCTGCGTTGCTCGCAAGAACTGCCTGGACCTTTCGACAATTGGGGGAAGAACCCCTTATTCCTCATACTCAACTAAATCGCAAGATTAAGTGAAGAGAAATCATCCGAAGCTATCATGTTTAGGCTTTTCTTGGCTATCAGATTTGATTTATTAGCACACGAAATCAAGCCTTGTTTGTGTTGCATATCTGCACCATCTAATCTAAGAGGAAATGGAAGGAGGAATGGTATCATTTGTAAATAAGGTGGACTTAAAGGGGCATTTATCTAAATATTTGATGAATTTTGTTATAGTTAACATAGAAACAGATGGATGTTAACATAGGATTATGCCCATTTATGAGTTCAGAAATATTCGGAACTCTTGGGTGTATTTCGTGATTATGTAGGGTTGGTTATAAAAATCCCTCGAAAACAGTTGTAATGAATATTGGAGCAACCTTATCATTGACTATGCATTTTTGCTCCTTATCAAGCTGAATGCGGCAATTCCTGACCGACCTTTCTCTGTGCAATGCGCATCCCTCTTCCAAGATTTTCAGCCAAATGGGACTCAATGGCACTTCGCTCCTACGTCAATGATCCCCTCGGGCTAAGATGGGAAACCTCTTGATGTCTACTCAAGCCTCCAATCAATCTTCGCCTTGCCTTTATAAATTTTGGTTTTATTTTCCTTTTTGGTTTTTTCTGTGCCTAGATCTATTACTATTAGGCCGTGAGGCTCTATCCCAGTGCATTGTATTGTATATCTCTAAAAACATCCTGGCTCGCAGATTAATGCTGACCATTATCTTTGGATGGCTCACTTCGACAAATTAGCTTGTTGAGAACCATTATCTTTGGACTAAACGTATTGCCAATGTTCTAGTGCATCTCAAATCGGTTCCTATCTGAAGGACAATCAAATTAGTTAGTTAAGAACCATTTTTTCTCTGAAGTAGGGATTTATCGTAGTACAATTGATTTCTTGGCAGGCATGAATCATCAAGAAACCAGCAACATCAGGTTCCTGTTAATAAAATAAATATATTGTTAGGAGCTTTCTGTGATTGTGATATGATCTGTTGTGTCGTCTGGAACTTGTTGTTCTTATCCGCTCAAAGTATCTTGGAAAGCTACACAATCAATAATTTTTGTATTTCTAGAAAAATAAAGATAGAAACAGATAAGAAGCCAGCAAGGGAATCAAAGGGACGCCATCTGCAGCCCTTGATTGCCCTTCAATTATCAAAAGTGGTGGCCCAAGCTATTTCGTTCTCTGTTTATTTCACACCATTGGGTCGTTATTTTAGTAATCCTTCTTAGTGCGTTGACCGCAGTGCTTCTTCCTATAGGCAGAACAGATTCAATGTGTTCTTTGTAATTGCGAATCCATATTGGATCATCCGACGTATGATTATCACTCGCTATCGATGTAATCAGACGAAATAGATCTGGACGCAAAAGAAATTGTCCTGTATTTTCACTACAAAAATGGGTTTTCATGCAACTGTAATTGCATTTTGTGGGGGAGCAATTTCGGAAAATAAGTGTGTTAGCTAATTGTATTACCAATACTATCTACATCCTCAATCTAGAATTTTCTCATACCGAGATCTACATCAAATTACAAAATTATCATCACAAATTTCAATACAAAGATCATAAAGCACTAGTAGAGAATACCAAACCTCGCCCCCACAAAAATAACTTCGGAGAAACATTGAAGGTGAATTCAGCATTCAAGCCTCGAGGTCGACTGTATTTGATTATCAAGACGTACCAGGGAACATGATCTGGATCGAATGTGGTAGCAATCTGATTTCCAAAGCATGTGATTCATTCTTATTCCATCAACAATGAATCCATGTAAGGTTAATCTGGATCTCAGTAGATCGTGAGAACGAGATCCAAGATGATCATCTTTGCATTAACATAGCTCGAAACTTGGGACCCCCCAAAGAGCTCAGCATAGGAGGTGGAGCCCAAGCTGGGCTTTTGTGGGAACTCAAGGAACTCTTCGATGAATCCATCCAACTCGCCAAACCCCTGAAGCAAATTGCCACAATTCTCATTGTCGCTCCCCATCCTCATACCCTCCTCCATCACTTCCTCCTTCACCCACCCATTGATGCACCATTCCCCAATCTCCACACACCGGCTTTCGCACCTTCCTCTCCCTTCCTCCCGTGCACCCATCCTGGATGTCCTTACTTCTTCCTTCTTCTTGTCGATCTCATGGACCGCTTGCTTTCCCGTGAGCCTTTGAACAAGGTCACTGAAGTTGGCGGGATCCGTCTCGATTACTTCTGGGGCAAAGAGGTGGATTATTCGGATCTTTGGCTTTGTCTTCATTATCGCATGCGAGCTGGCCCTGAGCGGGAGCTTAGATCGGCATGTCGTCATCGTCTCCGCCATGGCCATGCAATTGCAGCAGAGGGGACAAAGGGGTGGTTGGGGAGTGGATGGTAGGTTTACGTTAAGGGGGAATCAACGGGCTTAAATAGACCATAGAGGAAGGAGAAAGGTATATGAAAAAGGGAGTATAGATGCAAGTTGGGCTTTTAGTTGAAATAAAAATTAATGGGAGGAAGAACAGTGGGTGTTTCCATGTACGATCCTTCATGTTTCTACATGGTGGACAATAAGAAGCAACCGATAGAGATCAGAGAAACCTTATTAGAAATTGCAGAAAATTATCCAAGTCGCCAATCTCGTGTCCAACGCTTCTCCACATTAATTATATTTAGGAATTTTTGCTTTTTTGCCATTGCATAACATTACAATGACACTTTAGTATCCGAAAATTCTTATTTATTTTATGGTCCCTCGTTAACCTTCGTACGAGCAATTGTAAGAATATAAAATATGAGAAGGGTATTGTGTAGCTGCAAGCAAGGGGCAACATGTCAAAATACCCATGTATTTAGCCACGAGCGAGATGTTGAGGTGAAGGAAGCAGATCCCCTGTAACTTTCGATTACAAATTTTTTGCAATTTTTTGAAGGGGAATCAGAGCTGTTGCAATCTCAATTTTTTGCAATTTTGATTACAAATCTTAAGAGTGAATCTTATATTAATTATCTACATATCATTCAAATTTTACTTAAATTGAAGTTCATTTATTATTTTTATCTTAATGGTTGAAGGTTCGGATCCTCTTAAAATGGAATTTAAATTGCTTAGATATTACCCAGATCTTTAAACATTAAGATGAAATAGCAAATAACCTCCAATTTGAGCGAAATTTAGAAGATACATAGAGCATTAATCTAAGATTCAATTTATAATATTTGATTTGGATTTGAAATCATGAAAAATTGAGATTACAACTGCTCCGTTATAACGAGAGTTAAAGCAGACGATCCACTTCTTGAGGTGACTGGGCTAGTTGTAGGAATGAAAATGGACATGTATTATCATATTTCTATTTTTTTAATCCTAGTGTGGATACAAATATAAATTCACATGGCTGTGCAAAAATGATAAATCATAACCTCAAAATACAAATACGAACGTAAAACATATATTAACTATTCAGATACAAATATTTGAGAAATAACTATGAAATAATATACAAATATTGGACACATTTAATCTCTAATTACTAACTTTACTTTGTTTCTTGGGCTTGGGATCCAAAATTATATACGCAACTACATTATTAAAAAATCAAATAAAAGGATCGTTTTTCATCTTATTAAGGAAAACAATCAAATATATATATATATATATATATATATATATATATATATAATGAATGTGCTATATAATCTGAAGATAATAATTCTCTATTAGTAATATGGTTTTTTATTTTAACATGGTTACTTTATTCTAGGCATGCTATGTTTTACGTAGATCCATTATAAAAATACTCATTTATAAAACAACACATCATATAGGAAATAACAACTTATGGTTGGAATAATATTTAAAGAATGTTAATTATTTTGTCTAAGATACCAGAAAATAACTTTAGTAGTATTATATAAAAAGAGGGCATTGTGTTTCTCCCTAATTTAAGTGCCTAAGATGTAGTGTGAACACAATCCAACAATAATAATTAATCAATGGCTTTATTTAAACGAATCCCAATTTTTTTATGGATGTGTTATTGAGATTCAAATAATCTGAAATTTTAACAAGGTCTTCATTTTATAGTACAAATCAAGATCAATGAATTTGTTATTTAATTTTCTTAAAAAATACTCATTAAACAAATGAGAACGCACAGTTGTGTGTGGTTAAGATGTTTCTTAAAAACTAATATTGATGATATGGTGATGCATTAATATAGGTAATAAATAAGCAATAATATATATTAATGTGTGGGTGAAATATGAAACACATAAAGCTTACGACAAACATTATGTAATGAACAAAAATATTAGTCAATTGGAGGTAAGGTTATAGATAACTTAAAGCATGGAGAACAGCGCATCTCGATTTTCATCATAGTTACATATGATATTTATTTACATTCTTCCAAAAATAAATATTTTGATTTGTATCCCCTAAAAAGTGTATATTTGTATCCATATTTATATCTGACAAATTTCGAGTTGTTATAATTGTTTATGTCTTTATATTAATCCGTCGGATGTCGAATTTCAATATTTGCACTTGTATTTATATTTTGCAAATGATAAAAATGACAACCATATCTTCTATCAAACCGATGCGGGATACAAACATATATGGATATATTTGTATCTCTTTTCACATCCAGGTGGCTGAGGAGAAAACATCAGTATCGCTCCTAATTTTTTGATATTTTCAAGACCTAAGGATTATAGCCTCGAAGTTTTGATATTCTGAATTGGGTGATCATTAATTTCCTTGTTTTCTATTTCTATCAAATTACGGAGAACATGCAGCAGTGACGCAGATCCGAGATTGTTCGCGGAGGGGAATATTTGCAGAATTTCTCTGGAAGTTTCGAAACACATTCTGATACAGAATTTCAAAATTGTTTTTTTTTTGGGGAGGGTTATAATTTGTAGGCCTTGAAAGTAAATTCCAACATGCCGGATGCCTATGTGATATTTCCAAATAGTTATATTTGATTCGTTGGCATGTACTTGCAATTAGCAAAGCCACCGGCTATGGCTTTACCAATTGATATAAAAATAGTTGTGGTGTCATATAAATCAAAAAATAATTTTAATTATTTATCACACCAGTTAATTTACGGAGTGGAGAAGGATACGTCAACGATTAATGCCCGTTTGAACGAGGCCAAGGGAGGTCTAATAAAGCCAATTCCATTCTGCATTATGGCTTTTCCGTTGTCGTCATTCCCGAAAAGTTAACTTGTAAAACACGTGTCTGAAATAAAGGAATATAAGATAGAACTCGAGTTCATTTATGTTTTTAAAACTTTAGTTTCGACGTAACCTTCCGGTGACGACTTTATATGCATGTATATTCTTCATTTTTACACCAGTAATTTCATGATGCCGAAAGGAGAGCAAGAAAGAGAAGTAAGCATAAATAAACTATTTTATTTTCAGTGAGATAATACAGTTCTAACATTATTAACGAGCAAAAGTCTACTGGATTTTTATACGCATGCAGACAAAGAAAGCATAAAGTGATATAAATGTTGGATAATTTGTAGTCCAGTCCCAACTTGGGGGCTGCACCTTCGCCTTTTCTTGCAGGGGCTTTTTGTGCAGTATGACCGGCTTTTTGAAGCCCGATTGGGGCTCTTGGAGCAGAGAGCTATTGACTGCATCCCCCCCCCCCCCCCCCCCCCCCCCAAATTCCAGAGAACGAAATCCCATAGGGTTCTTCCCTTTCCAGCGACCAACCAGTGGCCAGCCGCAAGGGTTTCTACGGGAAACCCATTTTCTTCACTTACGCGAGGGAGAGACCGAGACGGAGAGGGCAACAGCATATCGGATACTCTTGGAGCAAAAGCTGGGAGAGCTCGAGAGGAGCTACAATGGGAAGGTTGTTGTGGACGACCTCAAGTAGCCGAAGCCGATTTTAGGTCTCCATCCGGGAGCCACAGCGAAGCCACTTTACCTTCTTGGTTTTGAGCACAATAGATATTGTTAGATACTTAAGAATAGTTAGATACTTGATGAAAAACTATTATTGTTCTAGTGCCTTGTATCTCGATTTTGTTGGGCAACAAAATCAAAAGAACTTTGGCTCTTTTTGATCGTCGTGGATTCGTTGCCGGTCTTGCACCGTGGTTTTTCCCTTGCTCACATCGAGTAAGGGTTTTCACGTAAAAATCTTTGTCTCGTGTGGTTGCATGTGTGATTGCTTGATTATCATTGTTGTCATTTGGTTCTCGAGTGGGGAACCCATATTGTTGTTGTGCCATCTTTGCTACAGGAAAGGATTTAGTAACATGCCTATTATCCCCAACAAGTGGTATTAGAGCTCAGGTTGAGCAAAATGGGCAAAGATGATGGGGGCACAATGATTAAGCTCATAAGAAGTAATTGGCAGATTTGGAAAGCCAAGACGGAAGACATCTTGTATTGCAAGGACCTCCCACGATCCGGTGAAGGGAGAGAGCGTCAACTCGGAGAACATGTCCGCAAGTGAGTGGATAAAGTTGAACCAAAAGGCTATTGGGGACCATTCGGAAGTCACTTGACATGTCTATATTCCATCATGTGGCTAAGGAGACAAATGCAAAGGAGTTGTGGGACAAATTATCCAACTTCTATGATCAGAAGACCGCAACTAACAAGGCTTTCTTGATTAGAAAGCTTGTAAATTTGAAATACAAGGATGGATGCAAAGTGGTAGAGCATGAATGATTTCCAAAGCATCACCAACCAGTTGATTTACATGGTATTGGTACTTGATGACGAGTTGTATGCACTTCTCTTGTTGGGTTCATTGCTAGACAGTTGGGAGATTCTAGTAGTCATTGTGAGCAACTCTGCAAAGGACAGCAAGTTGACCATGGCCATGGTCAAGGGTAGTCTCCGGAATGAGGAGATTAAATATCGCTCATTTGGAGAGACATCCTTCTCTTCACATGTGTATACAGTTGAGAGGAGAGAAATGTCCACTAGCATGGGAAAGTCACAAGAGAGACAACAATCTAGAGGCAAATCCAAGGACAGAGGAAAGTATCACCATTACTAGTAACATAATCACTGGAAGAGAAAACTGCAGGATTTGGAAGATAGAGCAAGCTGAAGCCAAGAAAGATCAGAAAAAGTAAGACGAGAATGTAGTTGCAGTTGTGGCAGATGACAGTGCAAATGATCTGATTCTCACTACACAGGATCAGTGCTTTGCAGGGAGTGATTTTAAGTAGGTCGGTGACACAGCCGCCTCCTATCATGTGACCCCACACAGGGAGTTCTTCACCACCTACACCGGTGGTGATTTATGGATGAGTCTTGATGGGTAATGAGAGTTACTCCAAAATCGTAGGCATGGGCACCATCTCAATCAAGACTGATGTTGGGTGCTCAATGACTGTCCAGAATGTAAGGCATGTTCCTGATGTACGACTTGCCTCATATATGGTTCACAACTAGATAGTAAACGCTACCATCTAAAGTTCGGTGCTAGAAAGTGTAAGATTAGGAAGGGTTCTCTCATCATGGCTAAAGGCAGTTTGTGTCACACACTCTATATGACTAGAGTGAAGGTCATGGATGACAGTTTGCATGCCAATGAGGTAGATACTTCAGATTTGTGGCACTGTCGACTTGGCCACATGAGCCAAAAGGGCTTGCAGCTTCTTAGAAAGAGAGAGTTGATACCCTACCACAATGACATCACATTGTCTCCTTGTGATGCATGTGAGATTGGGAAGAGAAGTAGTGCACCATTCAGAGTCAGATCCAAGGTGAAAAGAGATCTCCTACAACTGGTTCACTCAGATGTTTTTGATCCCATGGACACAACCTCTTTGGGAGGCCACATGTATTTTATCACCTTCATTGATGATGCATATAGGAAGGTGTGGGTGTATGTACTGAGGATGAAAGATCAGGTTTTTGATTGTTTCAAGAAGTTTCATGCTATGGTTGAGAGAGAGACAGGGAAATTGTTGAACTGTCTACGTACGGACAATAGGGGAAAGTACACCTCCCATAACTTTCAGGACTACTTCATAGAGCATGGCACCGGGAATGAGAGAACATAGCCAAGCATACCCCAACACAATGGTCTTGCTGAGCGGATGAATCAGACCATTGTTGAGAGAGTTTGTTGTATGTTGAAGACAACGAAGTTGTCCACGACTTTTTGGGCTGAGGTGATTCGTACTACATGTTACTTGATCAACCAATCTCCATCAGTTCCTTTAGGTTTTCAAATTCCAGAGCATGTTTGGATAGGAAAGGACCCCTCATATGCTCATTTGAGGGTGTTTGGATGCAAAGCCTATGCATTAGTACCCAAGGAGCAGCGAAAGAAGTTAGATGACAAGGTAGTACCTTGTATTTTTCATGGCTATGAAGATCAGGAGTTTGGATAGCGTCTTTGGGATCCATGGAAGAAGATTGTCACCAGACACAGTGATGTGATTTTCTATGAGAATCAGACATTGGTTGAGGACACCACTGAGAGTGGTGATGTAGATGAGATTTTCATGGATGATGACATCGATGAGGACACGGATCCCTCTCTAGTACACGGTACAGGTGGAGAGGATGGGCAGCTAGAGCAGCATGAGCCAGATGCTGACCCCACTGATGTAGGTCTAGGGGATTTGGGGCAGGGGAAGCAGCCTCATCCACATGCAGATGTAGCAGAGACTCATGTCAGGAGATCTAAGAGGACACGTCAGCCATCATCCTGTTACCCCACTTCTAGATATGTGATGCTTACAGATGCAGGTGAGCCATACACCTTTGAGGAGTCACATATGCATAAGGACAAGGATTATTGACGCAATTCAATGAATGAAGAGATGTTATCTCTCAAGAAAAATCACACTTATGATCTTGTTGAGCTTCCCAGAGGTAATATAGACTTGAAGAACAAATGGGTCTACAAAGCTAAAGTCTGATGACAGTGGCAAGCTGGTGAAGCATAAGGCCAGATTGATGGTGAAAGGGTTCAGTCAGAAAGAAGGGGTAGACTACGATGAGATCTTCTCCCTAGTGGTGAAGATGAACTCAGTGAGAATTGTGCTAGGACTTGTTGCTAGTATGGATCTTGAGCTGGAGCAGATGGACGTGAAGACGACGTTTCTTCACAGTGATTTGAAATAAGAGATCTACATGGATCAACCACAGGGATTTCAAGAGAAAGGGAAAGAGCACATGGTTTGTAGGTTGAGGAAGAGTCTTTAAGGCTTGAAGCAAGCCTCGAGACAATGTTACTGGAAGTTTGATGCTTTCATGACGAAGCAAGGATTCAAGAGGACTACAGTCGATCCCTGTGTATATGTTCATCGTCTTCCCAATGACAATTTCATCATTCTTTTGATATATATGGATGATATATTGATTGTAGGTCATCATTCCAACTTGATCGCGAAGCTCAAGAGAGAACACTCAAAAGAGTTTGAGATGAAAGATTTGGGAAAAGCAAGTCACATCATTGGGATGCAAATTACAAGGGACAGGGAGAAGCTCATGTTGTGGTTGTCACAAGAAAGCTATGTTGAACACGTGTTGAAGCGGTTCATCGTGAAGAATGTCATGCCTATCAGTACGCCTTTAGCTTCTCATTTCAAGCTGACCAAGGAGTCATGTCCTTCTACTACTGAGGAGAAAAAAAGAAATGGCCAAGATCTCATACCAATCCACAGTTGGAAGCCACATGTATGCCATGGTTTGCAGTAGACCCGAAATAGCCCATGTAATGGGCGTGGTGAGCATATTCATGTCTAATCCGGGGAAGCACCATTGGGAGGCCGTGAAATGGATCTTGAGATGCTTGAGGGTGACCGTAAGTTGTGTCCTGTGTTTGGGAGGTCAGATCCCAAACTTTGTGGCTACACTGATGCAAATATGGCAGGAGACATGGACTAGAGAAATTCTATCTTAAGGTACATTTTCACATTTGCAGGGGGAGCCATATCGTGACAATCCAAGCTACAGAAATGTATTGCTCTCTCGACTACCGAGGCAGAATACATAGAAGCAACAAAGGCTGGGAAAGAAGTGTTGTGGCTACAATGCTTTCTTTGTAAGTTTGGATTGGGTGATAGTGATCCAGTCGTATTTTGTGATAGCCAGAGTGCTATAGACTTGAGCAAGAGTACCATGCACCATGCTCATACAAAACATATTGATATGAGATACCATTGGCTAAGGGATGTAATTGAATAGAAGGAACTCTTGTTAAAGAAGATTCACACTGATGAGAACGCCTCAGACATGTTGAGCAAGGCATTCACTCGTGACAAGCTTCAGCTCTGTAGAGAAATGAGAGGTGTCAGTTCTTCTTGATCTCCATCACTGGGCTACACCTCCCTGTTGGGACTGGAGGGGGAGGTTGTTGGGTATTTGTAGTCCAGTCCCAACTGGGGCTGCAACTTGACCTTTTCTTGCAGGGGTCTTTTGTGCAATATGACCGGTTTTCTGAAGCTCGATTACGGCTCTTGGTGCAAAGATCTATCAGTTTCCCTTCCCCCCAAATTATAGAGAATGAAACCCAATAGGGTTCCTCCCTTTCTAGCGACCAACCAGTGGCCAACCACAAGAGTTTCTACGGGAAACTCATTTTCCTTCATGCACACGATGGAGGGATCAAGCGGGAGAGGGTACAGAAGCTAGGAGATCAAGGGCAACAACTCAGACTCTTGGGAGCTCCGTATTTGGGTTTGGAACAGCAACTGGGAGAGCTCGAGAGGAGCAACAACGGGAAGGTCGTTGTGGATGAATTCAAGGAGCCGAAGCCGATTTTGGATCTCCATCTGAGAGCCCACATGGAAGCCACTTCACCTTCTTGGTTTTGAGCACAATTGGTATTGTTAGATACCTAGGGATAGTTAGATACTTGGTGAAAAACTATCATTTTTGGCTTGTATATCGATTTTGTTGGGCAACAAAATCAAAAGAACATTGGCTCTTTTTGACCATAGTGGATTCGTTCTGATCTTGCCCCATAGTTTTTCCCTTTCTCACATCGAGTAAGGATTTCCACGTAAAAATCTTTGTCTCGTGTGGTTGCTTGTGTGATTGCTTGATTACCATTGTTGTCATTTGGTTCCCGAGTGGGGAACCAAAATTGTTGTTGTGTCATCTTTGATGCATGAAAGGGATTTAGGAACACGCCTATTATCATCAACAATAAAAACATAGGACCCTTTGGGAGGTCAAATTCATGATGGGTAGGAAGCTCGGGGATAAAACTTTTCTTTGTATTCAAACTAATATGTTTCATCAAGCTGAGATGACCTCTTGTGGTTGCTGATAATTATGATGGCTCATGTGAAACTACTCAGATATTAGAGCACCTGCAAATTTAATTTAGTTTACTAACCGTAATAAATGTGTTTGGTTATGATGCTTTTTGGCAGAATTTGCAGAGAAAATGCTGGCACAAACTTAAAAAAGAACGGAACACAACAAAATATTCAACAGGAAACACTTGACTCCCGAGGAAAAGGATGTATGCATATTTGCAACTGAAATTATGTTTCCATTCATTTAATATGTAAAACTATAGTGGGGGTAAAGAAGTCAAAATCATTAAGAATTGACTATAGTTGTAAGTTTTGAAGGGGAAGAGAAGGATGCAAGTCAACTATTACATTTTTTAGGCATCAATCATGAATAGATATAAATAATAAATTGATTCGGGCAACTGATATGCTTACACATCAGAACAAGTGGATAGCTAGAGGAAATTAATACTAGGGATTTTTCAGACTTGTTTTTTCCTTGCAAAGTTTGTAAAATGCGTGTGTCCATATCTATTTCGTGTTTACCCGATGATTTATACAAAGCACCTACATTTACGCATGTGAGGGTTGATCTTGTGAGAACCAAAAATTATGAGAGCATGGGAGCGGTGGGTCTAGACCACTAGATTCTGTCATCTCTCTCCTGATTGATTGGAGGAGGAGAGATATTAGCAGAATCTAGTGGTGTAGACTCACTGCTCTCATGTTCGCATAGCTTTTGGCTCTCATAAAATCAGCCCTCTTGCGCATTTTCCATGTTGTTAACATCTATGACTCCGACTATTTCAGACAGCAATATAGGACTAAAATACACGAAGAAATAATTATAAAATAAATTTCCATATTGTTTATTACCTAGTAATGCTTTTATCCTCTTCCCGCTCTCAGTGTCTACATATTGCACCCTCTATTATCATTCAGGATAGTGGTGTAATATTCTATTAACAAGGATGTCACCCCTGGGAAGATCCGTATGCAAGTTATCACCGTTCACTACCCTTTTCTTTGAAGATTAAGAGCTATTGAGCACTCACTTTCATGCTAAGCTGAACACCGGAAGCAAGCATTCAGGACAAGACAAAGCTTCACTAATTCCATGAACTTTGATTGCCCGAAGCACTTTAGGGGAACCGAGGAAGGATGATTGAAGGACCAGAGTTATTGCATTCCCCGAAAGTAGAAGAATGTATATACATATACCATCTTAGACCCGGTTATGAATGAACGACATTTAATTGTTATTTTCAATGTAGCATATCAAATCATATATTCGCCTGGCAAACAGACATCGTCATAGCCAACATGGATAGATTTTCGATGCTAATTCCACATGATATTTTGGAGTGAACATCATTGCCGGTGTAGTGCTACAGTCTTATATCACAATGAAAATATAGCAGGGAAATGATCAAGTCTTAGCTAGGCTTTTCATCTCATTTTATTAATGAAGCACATTCCTCCTGGTTTCACGTCATGGTGCAACTCTGCCTACCACAACATGCAATCATGTAATCCCATCGGGATCTATTATAGACTATCATGACAAATAAAGGCACAACAAATGACGGTAGTCTAACATCCTTTCTTCTATAGTTATTGTCTGTCATGATCCAGATTTTGAGTGGTCGTATCGTTCCATTCTCAGTGATAACTTTTTCCAATAATAATAGCGAACATTAAAAAACAAACTACAATAAAAAATGCTATAAAGAAAGCATCCAATATTATTTCATTCACAAAAAGAGTTTAGATACCACTCTATCCCAATGTATCTATTTACATGTACATCAAGATGAAGAAAAAGGAACACAATTAATGAACTACTAACTAGTTGAGACGGAAGAAAAACTACTAATGGTCAGTTGACCTAGCTATTATCCTAGTGAATACTCACCGATTACTATCAAATTCTAGAAACATAAGATAGGGGTGAGCGCACAACCAGTAATGAAGAAGAGAAAAATAGATAATTATGGTAATTTAGAAATCTCATCATGTTAGAAAATTATATTTATTTTCTTCTTCCATTATTCCAATAATTTCCATTTATTCTCTTCCATGTCAGGGAATAGTTTAGGCAACATTGTCTCAACTTATCATGGAACTGAAGTTCTAGATACTCCGATATAAGAGTTTTCTTTGAACTCATGAGCTTATATAGTTGCATATGCCTCAATTAATCCTTTAATACTATCCTAATCAATTTTTAGTTACACGTTCTTTCATCTTGTCTAACAAGGAAGCACACCATCCTTGATGACATGGTTACTTAAATCTACATGCCATCAAACATGTAATCCTCTTTACCATCATCATAAGATACATATTATCGTGACATAACTGCTACTTATCCCACCTCATGGTTCTACATGGCATGTGATAAGTAAACTTTTCACCCTATTAATTGTTTTGAATTATTGTAGCACAAGAAAAAGTGACTAAACAAAACCACTTGAAATGTTTAAAGTTTATTTAAGGTAGTTAATTTTTTATTTGGTGCAAGTGCGAAGGTCGAACTTTGTGAGGTAAATTTGTGGGTTTAGTCTCATTTCAAATAAAATTTTGACTAGATTTTTCAAATTACTTCTTTTATTTTGCAAATTTTATTTCTTTGCAAGAACACAAATAATGAAAATGACATATATGTAAAGAATATGAAAAATAAAAAAATTAGGATGAAGAAGCAATGAATTGTGAAGCTAAAAATAAATATGTTATGCAATTTATGATGAAATGATGTGCCCAAGTGTTTTCAAAAAATAGATGAAAGAAATAAAAAATAAGGGTGGGGTAAACCCCTATCAATTCATTAATGCCATAAAGGTTATTGTTTTTATCTGAATTAAATATTTATGCTTACACATAATTAAAGATCCCTTGTACAATTAGGGGGTCTTTGGATAGAAGGTTATTTCGTAGAGGTTAACCCTCCCAAAAAATGTACCTGGTGGATAACCTTTTTGTGTATTTTGGTGTTTGGATGGAATGTTTGTTATTGAGAAATTTTTTTATGATGTTATTTTATAATAGTTTTAAAAATGATTAGATGTTGAGTATTTTATAATTTTAAATGATAAGATGGTATACTATATTATTTTTCAAAATAGGAGAGAGACAAATGGGTAATTTGATATATTGAATGAGAGAATAGAACTTGTCAAGTGGGTCCCACAAGTGAGGGGATAAAATATAGCTTGTAGGGGGCATGATGAATCCATGATTCATTAACTTTTCTGTCGCATTTTGTCTTAAAATCTTAACAAATACATGTAAATATTCATTAATTCCCACATTTTATCCAAATCCTATTCATGAATAAAAATGCAATTTTATGCATCAAAAACATCTAAATAAATAAAGAATAAAAAATAAAGAAAAGAAAAGAATGTAGATTGTAGATATGTATATATGTACAATATGACTCATATAATATAAATATAGCTGAAAGATATATTTATATAACCTAATCCCTGAGACCAAGTCAACATGGATTGATGGACAAAACAACAAGTATGGGGAGATAAGAGAAGAAATCATAAAAAAAAATTAAATAACACTCCACACATTATTCATTATTTATCAAATAATTATCAAATCTTCATTGATTTTTAATTAATTCATATGAAAATATTTTTCACCAAATTCTTTAATTATTTCTAAAAATGTATATAAAAACATAAAAAATATTATCATATATATACGCTAAGAAATCCAACTTTTAAATTGTCAAAATCTCAACTTCTGAACATCATAACTTCCTCATACGAACTGCAATTTCACTCTACTCATCTTTAAAGTTCATAAAATAAAATTCTCTAATTAATAGAGGTGGTTTCATTAAAATTGGAGTCCGTTTGCAAAAAGTCAGTTTTGGGACCTAATGACAAAGGGGTTTCTGGGCTATTTATTTTATTTAGAACCCAATATTTAATGTTTTATTAATTTTATAACTTTTAATTATTTTATTGATATTGCATTTTTATCATGATTTATTTCAGAATTTTTGGAGCTTGTTTATTATTTTAATAAAATCTAAAACCCTAATTTATAGATGAAATTGAACTATCTAACCTATAATTATATTTATTATTATATCTAGATTATTTTATTAAAATCCACAAAAAATTAATAAAATATTATTTATTATTATAATAGTTAAGAAAATATAAAATTAACAAATAATTGTTTATTTGTTGAATTAAAGATTCGATACCTATTTATTAAGTATTATTTATACTTATTTACCAATATAATACTTATATTTCGAATAATATTTATTATTTACGAAAATTAATTATCCCATAAATAAGATAATTTAATTATTCACATTTTTCTTTTTTATACCTATTTAAAATAAAATTATTTACTATTTATTATATATTTATATGTAATTTACATATCTGGCCAACTAGGTGCTGATACGTGTCAGCACCTGGCTCTTCTTCTTCTTCAAGAAGCCGGTTAGGAGTTTGTTCTACCTGACCGTTTTCAACTAATTCTCTAGCCTGACTTCTAACTCCCTTGATTGATCTAAACCATCCATCCTATTCTTCTAACTAACCTCCTATACGCCCACCATTAGATCCTCCTTAGATCGTCTCCATTCTGTCTATAAAAGCTCATCAAGTTGACACCATTAACTAACTCTCCCCAACTGACTCTGAACTCCAGATTATCAGCCGTCCCTGCCTTGTATCGCCGCCCCGGCCATCTAAGGTGGTGATAGCGCCTAGGAGAAGCCTAGCGTGGAAGAAGATCGTCCGAGGAGACGTTCCAAGGTGCATCGCTGCCTTGCATTGCTGCCTTGCATCGCTGCCTTGCATCGTCGCCTTGTGCAGCGTCGAGCTCCGGGAAGCCGCCCCATCGAGCTATCACCAGGAGGTCGTATACCTTCTACTCCCCAGGTATTTCATTCACCTTTCAACCTTTTATTTCTCTATTAACGTGCCTCAATTAGGGTAGTTAATCCCGTGATTAGGTCCATTAATCCTTTATCTGAGATGCGAACCGAGTCTCCTTCCTCTATTCCATCTCATTTCATCCAAATTCTTCGCCATTTCACCTTTAATCATACATTGTTCTTCAACTATTCTGGAAACACCATTTTGATCTTGCAACTATTAATAATTTGACCGATTCTTGAGCGAATCGAGCACATACACTTGTAATTTGCAGATCTATCTTTCATATGAAGCAAATCCAAGGCAAATTGAACTCACAAGCATAATGAATGAATCATTCGAAGAAGGTGCAGATCAATCATCAGTTTCCAGGAGCATTTGAACCAACAACTTCATCTCCTGATCTCTGCTGATCACGAACACCTCCAACCAAGCTCCCCCGTCAGCCAGCTCGAGGGGTGAAGGAGTCACCCCTCTGGTTCTGCTGGAGGCCCCAGATCGTCTCCAGTTGTCGGCAATAATTCGGAGAAAGAGGCTTCGTCATCAGTCGTGCAACCTGTTCAAGAACACTCGAGAACACTCGAAGTATAGGCTGTCGACACGTGGCGCATGTGTACGGTCCAGATCACATGTTGATATCTAATCCTAATCGTTCAAAACGAAACAGTGGGAAAGTTGCATCATAAGCCCCACCAAGTTCCAGAAATTCAAGCACGCCTCCAGAGTTTCTAGAAATTACAATTAGGTCCCTACACAGGGATCTAATTATAATTCTTTTATTTTCTTTTGCATTTTTGTCCCTACATGGACCGTTCTGTAATACAAACTCAGTACGTTTTCTTGCAGTTAGGCCCCTGGCTTGTAGGGGCCATTTGAACCTCGTATTTTTAATATTTTCCATGATTTTTCTAGGGTAGCTCGATTAACCACCCAATCTATTTTTCGAACATTTTTTCATATTTTTCGTCGCTTTATTTTGTGGTTTTGATTTTCTTCATCTTGAGTTTGTTTTGAATCGAATTGGTTTTCAATTTCTTTCATTGTAAAATCAAGAATAAAAGAAGATTTTCTTGGAATTATTTTCCTTGACTCGAAATCGTAGTTTAAACATTCTGCTTCCTTAAGTTCGACCCAGGGACACTCACCTGGTTAAATTAGTAGTGAATGATAAAATAGGATTTTTCTCCTATTTCTTAGTAATTTTTTTTATTTAAATGTGGTTTCCTCTTTTGGCAGTTATCTCCCTCTACAACCGATAGCCTATCAAACCGTAGGGTCGGGACCGAGTTTATCAGAGCACCATGGTGGAAAAGAGGGATTTAATGGAAAATATGGGGGGGGGGACCCAACATCTCTTTGATTTTCACCAATCTTAACGCACCCTTAAGTTATGCACTGTGGCCATTTCGAATACCATGCAGTTCTTAAATCTAAAGAGTTAGATTGATGATACAATCAAAGCATCATATGATATTATTGGTTGATATTCAGTTTAAGAAAGAGATGGAAATCTTTCCCTAAAAGTTTATTTCCGATCGACCACTTGATGCAAGTTCTCTCCACAGGAATTGAGATTTGAAGGTGTCAGAATAGTCAAGGTCAAAAGTTGACTTGAGGAGGTCGAGAAAAATTAAGGCTTTAGTTATAGCTCTCACGATCCTTTGAGACGAGACATATCTACATTTACTTGTCCGAGTATGTGCATTAGAAATACCATTAGGTTGAAGAGTTAACCAAGCTCCATATACGATTGCGTAGGTGTTAATTTGAGAACATATTTGGTGTATGATATCTCAAAGGAATCATACAGGTTCATACTTGATGAACTGGGAGATAGAGCTTACTCAAGTTCTCTTCCCCACTCATGATGGATAGGTAGATTGTATGGAAGGCCGGTGGAGCTGGGCTTTATAGGTGGAGGAGGATGAGGATAATGACTGGGAGGTGAGGTGGATTAACAGATGGTTAGAGGAAGAGGAGTAATGGCGGGACAGTAAATGACGATTGCAGGAGAGGAGAGGGATGGCGAACGATAGTTGTAGGAGAGGAGAGGGGCGGCACAAGCCACGCATGCGATTGGAGAGAGAGAGAGAGCGACATGTGCCTGGAGAGGGGAAAGAGAGATTGGGGAGGAGCCACATGGCACACTAGAGAGAGGCCACATGGCAGATAAAAATAAAAGTAAAATAAATAATAATAATAATAATACTAAAAGGGGGTGACACGAGGGGGCTTTAGGAGCTACCACATGTCACTCGTAAGAAATTCAGAACTTAAAATAAAAAAAGAAATAACAAACAAGATCAAATTAAAATGTGGTCTATATGAAAGTTCTTTGTCTCGATGAGATCTACAATTTTTGTAAAAGAATTAAAAAAATCATCTATACAAAAAGTGTTTTTATAGGTACTCTATAGAAAATATGGTACCCGTACTTTTTATATTTTGTGAGTTTTTTGAAGTTTAATTTGATTTTAATTAGTGAATTAATTTGTATATAATATATACATAATTATTCTAATTTTATGGTTTTTTATAGGTTAGAAAACTATAAAATAAAATTGACAAAGATAAATTATGTACAAAATATACAATGCCATTTTTATGTTTTTTCCACTGATTATCTGATTTTTATGAGTTTTAATTTTTTTATGCTAAGTTAGTTTATTAATAAAAGAATATAGTAGAGATAGAATTAGGTCAAAATAATTTATTTTTGTACATAAAATAATAGATTCAATTGAGGAAAAATATAGATTATTTAATTACATATTTTAACCCTAATTTCAACACAATTAGTGAATATTATATATCGATTTTAGGGATTTAATTAGTGATTTATTAATGGAATTTATTAATATTTTCATATAATGTAGACGAATCATGGATTCATAAAATGAGAGGGCTGAAATGGAGTTGCATGCATGGTCGTCTTATTTATGAAATAAGACATGAATTCAAAATATTAATATAAGCATTTGGAAAGTATATGATTAATATTGTCTCCCAAATTATATTTTTGATAAATATATTGATATACATTGGAAGGAGATAGTCAAACAAGGGTCTGAACTTCAGGATTATTAACGTCTTCCAGTATGTAGGACGATAAAGTATGAAATATTCTAAAATGATGCATTCATCACATCTATTTCGAGGGAGTAACTAAACCGAATGGATGTTAGTAACTCCATTTTATGGCTTATGGATATTAGAACTAATTGGATTAGGTCTCATATAACATGACCCATTTCCGATTCCAATGTATGATTCTAAGTCCAAATGCTGGAAATGGAAATGAAAATGAAAATAGAGATGCATTGACTTTCACAACACATTTCTAAGATCCAAATGATGTGGACAATGATTATACATGGAAATGGAAGTTGATGTCATCACTGTGATCCATTTCTAATCTCACGTGAGCTAGAAATATAGTGTGATGTGTTCCACTATAAATGGTTTAAACATTGAAATTTGATAGATATTCAAATTTCAAGTCATTATACATGGATAATATTATCTCCATGACATTTTCTCTAAGTATAAGTGAATGCTACTCACATGCATTATGATATGAATAATATGACAATAAATATTAATATCACCTATATACTTATCCAAGGATAACGTGAATATTATTCACATTTCTTATCATTAAATAATATGAATAAATATTTATACTAATTAATATTTAAATGAATATGATTCGTATCTTATTTCAGGATATATGTAAATATAATTCACATTGGAAAAATTAAATGTAAAATAGATTTACATTTTTATTTTGGGTTTATAAATTGGATTCATAAATTAAGAGATTGTTCTCATACATAACCCAAAGTATGATATTTGTAGTTTAATTTATCGAAGGATAATTAAATTAGAATATCATAATCGTTATGGAAGAAATAAAATAGTGATAATTGGACAAGGTGGACGTCCATCATAGGTGCCATGTTGATGCCCAACATGGAGAGCCTAATGAGATTAGGACTTTCCTTTTATTGTATTTTTTTTGGATGAAAATTATGAGACAATGGTAGTCCTATTGCTTGAAAGTTTAGGATATTATTCTAGCATGTGATCCATCATCCAATTGGCCATAGGGTGGACATCCACAAAAAGTGGACTCTCCATGGACGTCTACTACTAGTACATAAGGGATGGTTTGGCCTCTCTCTTATGGTAAACCACCAACAACAAGAACATCTTATTAACTCAAAGAAAGTCAAATTGCTTACAAATTTGAAAGAAAAGGGATTAAAAGACTCTTTACTTGGCCCTCCCCTTCTCTCCAAGACCTCTTGGATGTTTACATCAAGTTTCATAGAAGACTAAGGAAAGACCCATGAAATGCCCTACTTAGTGTCGAATGTTTGTGGTTGAGCACTAAACACATCAATAAAAACCACTAATTATTTAATTTGTCAATTAATATGAGCGATCTAATTTATATTTTACTTGAGTAAGCCAAAGTCAAACTTAGGGAGGCCACTGTCTCCTTAGGTTAATGATTAGTTAATCTAGAAGCTAGGTTTTCAAGGAAGAATTTTTGTATTTTTTATATAAGTGAAAATGCCATGTAAATTCGGGCTAGTTTGAGGAAAAAAATGCAATTTACGATCAAATAAAGTCCACTTCTCCAGAGGATAAAAATGATGATATTAAGCAACTGTATTTTTTAGAATTTTCTAATGCAAAATGAATTAATTATAAATTAAATATAAATTCAAGGTAATTTTGATCAAATTAATTTTAATAAATATCAAACACCAATATTTTTCAAGAGATTGAATTATCGTATATAGATCTACATGAGAGGTATCTAGAATAATTTTTCGTTCCTTAAAATACCAAGTGTGGAATTCATTAAAAATCAATTACTCAATTCACCAACTATTTATTATGACCTCTATATGCTTGCAAACAAGTTGATTTTTGGGCATAATGTAGAAACACCTAAAATCCACCTATTGTAAATTTTTGGAGCAAAAGATAATTCAATATCTATTAAGGAGCACACAAAGGGAAAATTATGCAATTTTTCACCAAAATATTTATATTAAATAGACCATGGCTCATAAAATATAATCAACATAAATAATGATAGAGCATAATTGGTTCCATAAGTTGCAATTTTTAGAATGATAAAATGATGCTAAATGAAGGTTCAAATGAATGCAATATTTACAACAACAATTGTTGTAAATAATTCTACAATAATAAAAAAATGTTATACACAAACAAAATTTATAAAAAAATTAAATATGCTGACAAGATTGTTATGCAATTACCGAAACTCTAGGGACCTGAATGCAACATGTGCCTCACGTGCCTCCTGGGGCATCGATGTAACTTTTATCGATGATGCATATGATTCACAAATGACTCCAATTGAGAGGGGTTGCATGCAAATATTGGACTCGGGGGGGGGGGGGGGTGTTGGCATGTGATTTTCCCCACCGTGTCATGCCTGACACGTGACGTAATGATGAAGAGGGGGAGAGGGGTGCGGCCCCAGGCAAATTGAGGAAAACTATGAGGAGAAGCGCGACCATGGAGGCACACATAAGCGGTTGGTAGCTAGGCTCTTGGCGTTGGTGGATGACAGGGTTGTTGCAAGAGGTTGAGCGGGCTACATGAGGTGGAGATTCCTCGTCCAACACATGGTCAAGGAGGCGAGGTGCGTAGTTGGAGAGGGTTGAGGCGCACCACACATAGTGATTGGATGAGGCAGGCGATGCAGTGTTAACAACCCCGACAGGGGGTTACTATAGGTGGGGCTCGCAACTGCTGGCGAGGCAAGGGCATCGTGGGTGTTGGATGGGGGTTTCTAGTTTTTATTTGATGAAAAAAATGTCTGCAAGTGTTGTTGCAACTCAAATAATCCCTTAATAAAAAATTTATTTAGTTCTCAAGCCAAGTTTAATTACAAAAAATGTAACAAGAGAATTTGCAATTTAATTTACCTGTATAGCTAACAGGATCGAACTCAGGGAAGCTACAAATCCCGAGGGTTATTATAATAATTGAAAAATAAATTAAAGGAAAAAGGAATTTCAAATGCCAACTAACTTGGTTTTTGTAGGATTTTTCTCTTTTTAATTTCTTTATATTTTTTAATTCTATTTTTTATTTTTAGATTTTAATATTTAGTTATTTTTAGTTACAAAATTTTAATTTTCAAAACATTAAATTTTCAAAGCAATTTATACACAAAGGAAATGAATTCTTTTTCTATCATTCTTTTAAATGTAATAAAATGTACAGAAAAGTTAAACAAAATTATTTTTGTATTTTGACGATTTTTACATTTTTGTAATTTTTCAAAAATTTTTAGATTTTTTAGAATTTTTAAAATGAATAAAAACAAAGGAAATGAAAACAATGTATATACATGACAAATTTGCAATTTAAAAATAACAAATAAGATAAAAAATTGTGGCAATTATTTTTTCTAAAATCTAGAATGAATTCTCTACAAATAGGAAGTGAATCACAATTTTTGGATTTTTCTACTATTTTCTGTTATTTTTAAAGATTTTTAGTATTTTACGTTATTTGGGGTTTTAAAAATATTTAATATGTGAAAATTGCACCAAAACTAAAATGCAAAAAAGGAAGCTAATCTATTTTTTTAGAAATTTTTGATATAATATTCAATTTTTTTATTATTTTTCAAAGTTCTAACAGGGAAAAAATACATTCTTTTTTATTTTTTAATAATAACAAATGATAAAATGCAATGACAAAATTATACTGTGATCAAATACACAACAAAAATATAACAACAATTTTGCAGAATTATTTGACCAACAAGAGTATTTTTTCAATAAGAAAGATCAAGTAATTCAAAGACTGGACTATAGGGACTTATTTGCACATAATTAATTTTTTCACATAAAAATATAACAAAACTAAACAACATGGAGAATTTGCAATTTACCCACGAAGTGTGTGATGCACGTGCTTGAGTTTTGGAGAGAAGGGACCTTTATTGTAATTTTTGAAACCTCTAGGGGTGAAGTTGCAATTTTTCTTACATTTTTTATTTTCACAGGGTTACTGTGGGGGGCTTCCTTCGTTCCTTCATGTTCACTCTTAAGGGAAAGAGGGGTTCGCTACCCCTTTCGTTTCATCTACAACCAAGGCAGTGACACGTGATGAGAGGCAACAACCATGACTTGGCGGCGTTCTGGTGATCGGTAGGCCTCGCACAGGGCGATGGGCTTGGTTGCAGCAGGCGGTTGCGGTGTAGAGAGGATGGAGAGGCTGCGCGTTGGTCTGGCTGTGACAGAGGTAGTCGCGCGAGGGAGCATCATGCTCCAGGCGGTGGGTGCTGCAGCGGAGGAGGACTGTCAGCCTGCACAGGATGCACGGTCGGTTGTTCGAGACAGGTGGAGATGTTCTCCTTGCGCGGGGGCACATGCAACTGCAACAGACGGTGAAGAGCTAGAACAGTTGTTGGAAGAGGGGCTCGCGCGACTGCGGTGATTGAGGCATTACCCCCAACATCGTCGACCAAGCTTATTTTTCCATCGCGCCAGAGCTTCCCTGTCTCCCCATCTAACTCCTGGCTTGGAAGAGCTCCGCCTCGACTAGCTCGTCAGGCCCTAGTCTCGAGACACCTCCCTTGCGTACGTGAGAGACACGTGCATTAGGGATTATTTACGTGGAAGCACATGAAGTCCTGTACAGTCACGTCCAGTGCTTGCACCTGACCTCTTGACATTTTTTCAAAGAAACCCTGGAGGTCCTCTTATTTCCAGCCAACTCCCTGCCACTCAACAGGCACATGCGTGATACGCTCTACTTTGGAAAAATTGCAGAAACCACCAGAGGGTATATGTCATCTAGGTCCTTTTTCAACAATTCTATTTTATTTGATTATTGTAAATTGCGAACTGAACCCTATGTTCTCTCTTTATTTTGAACCTCTATGTATCATTATTTTATTATTTTAAAAATTTTGTTATGTTTCTCAATTAATTGTTACGTTTGTGGCATACTCATGATATTTTTATTATCTGTGGTCAATTAATAATTAATTTTTGCGTGTAAAATTACATGTTTTTCCCATTCTGACCTTAAAAATTCATAGATAATTAACTAATACTCAAAGAATTGCCAAAAATTCAAGCATAATATAATTAACTGTGTTTTACATTATGCCCAAAAATCACATCATTGGCTTACATGGTTTTCTTTGAATAAATCATTTTGTGATTGAACTAATTGATTTTTAATAGATGGCAATCTCAACATTTTTAGGTTTTATGTTTTTTTTCTGAATCGATCACCATTAGATACACTTAGGATAATTTTATTTGTAGAAAATAAATTTATTTTCCTTATATTAAAATTAATTAACTGTTAATAACACTAATCACATTATGCAGTTTATAATTAATTCACATTGCATCCCAAAATTCCAAAAACATGCTGAAGCTTAATTTCGTCACATTTCACATTATTACGAGGTTTCATAATTTTCAGACATTATGAGAATATATTACATTTTATCCTCAAATTTAGCCATAATTGCATTTCATTTATTATTTGCATTTGAAAATATAAAAAAATATCTTTTTAAAAACCTAACCTCTAGATCGACTAAAATCTCACCTAAGGAGACAGTTGCCTCCCTGAGTTCGACCTTGGACTTCTTGAGTAAAAAAAGTTGATCGCTCTCTTTAGTTGACATAATAATTAAAATTGCGATTTTTTTATCAATCCTTAATTGCCCGAATACTACAACAAATATGCATATTAAAAGGGTAACTTCGCAATTCATCACATCTGCACTTTGCTCATCTTAGTTGAAATGATAAAGGACTAGATTTGTCGGCAAGAGACACAAGTCAATGGAAACATCATAAAACACAAATCTATGGCCATTGTACCCCAACCTGGTCTTGTAGCAACAATGTCTAAATATGGAATGCTATAGGTTGCAATAAAACTTTCACAGAGTGATACTTTACTGGCTCAAAAGGTAAAAGACCTTATGTAAATGTTATACATAGTATTAGAAAATGCAAAACCAAAAAGTCTCAAAAATAATAGAAGGGCAAATAAGCAAGGAAAATCAATTACCGTCAGAGAATGTATTCAATAAGAAAGCTTATGCTTCAAATCAAAGTATTCATGTGAGCCTACAGCTAGATGACTTGGCTGCACTGGTCAAGCATCCAAGGATAGGTAGCTCCATTGAATACCATCTATTCTCTTCTCTGCCTCCTCTTCTTGAGTTGGTTACACTCGAACTTAGAAGGGAAAACTCATCTTCTTGAGGAAAGAGTTGTTGGATTGGGGAAATAGGGTAACCATGTTGGAGAAGACTTTATTTTACCGCTTCAGCTAAGAGAAGAAACATACCACTGACATTGTACAAGAAAAATTAATAGTCATAAGAGTTTGTTTATGAAGAGACTTGTTCTGATCTGGCTATTGAGGAGAACTGAAAAAAGGATTTTGGTTCTTAAGGGTTATTAGGTTTTAAATCGTATTTCTATTAAGGTTCTCACAAACTAATAATCCAAAGGTCTAAATAAGCTCCAGACTTTAATTATTTTTGAAGATAAGTTTAAGAAACATTATTATTCTAGGTTCTTTCTTTTTCTTTTCCTTCTTTTTTTGCACCTATTATCATAAGTGTTTGTTAGGGACTAGCAAAGCCAAGTATAGGTGTGTGATGAATTGCCGTTTATGCTCGATTATTCATTTATTTTTGGCTTTCATCCCTAAATAAATGCATGTAAATACCAATAACATTCCTGATTTAACAAATGCACATTGATCTCCACATTGTATATAAAAATAAGTATTTAAACCCTAAAATTAAGGAATAAATGAAAGAAAAGAAAAATAAGTGAATTGTCCTAGACACTGATTATCACTGACCCTTCATACCAAGTCAAACTTGGACTTGGTCGACGAGGAATAAAGTTGGGGGAGATAGGGCCGACAAACCACATAAAAACAAGCAATAAAAATCCAAAATTTCTTATCAATAAATTGATTTGGGACCCCTTTTATTATTTATTATTCATACATCAAATCATTAAACTCTAAACATGAAATTTGTAGATAAAAATGTAAATAAAAATATAAAATTTATTTTATATAAAAATAATGCAAAGTATGCTCAGGACACACATAATAAAAAGACGTAAAGAAAATTTCTCAGACCTATATATTCTCCATATAATCTTAAAATGCAATAAAATCACCTTTAATTGTGTGTGTATATATATATATATATTAATATGCTATTTAATGAAGGTGGTTTCATTAAGTTCAGAGTTAAGATGAAGAAGTTAGCTTTGGGCCCTCATCGTGTAACACACCTATATAAAATATCAATTTATTTATTGTTTACATTTTTATGTTTCCTATATTTTTATAAAATTATAAATAATATTGAAAATATAGAAAAAATTAAAATAAATTAAAATCATGATTACACTACAATAAATAATGTACTTTACTACATACGTAAATATGCCTATAAAGTACCCATATTATATCTATATGCGTTTATTTGAGGGAATAAATAACTTTGGAAAAATCCAAGAAAATATGTATGATTGTAATTAAATATAAGGTAAATCTTGAAATTATGTAAAATAGAATAATAAGTTAAAAACCACAAATTAATAATAAAATAGGGTTTATATATGTATTATACCTATAAATAACATGTAAAAATCAAAACTTGACAAATACCATTATAAAAATAAATAAAAATCATAAAAAATTGCTTATTTTTATATAACATATTTCACGTTTATATTTTTTAAAATACAATTATTTCTATTTTAATGTTATTATTCTTTCATTATTTGGTTGTTTGTCATTTTGCACCTAGGTGGCACTGACTTGGCCCAATACGGGGCCTCGAAATGTTGACCCCATGTCAACAGTCTCCCTTGCCTCTGCTCTTATCAAATGTTGTTGGCTAGTCATTTTCTCCATATTTTTGCACCTTTTCCTTTCTATTTTTTAGCCTTGATTCCTTTTTCTCTTTTGATGATCGGATCATGCTCTTTCATGCTGTCCCTTTTGTTTTATTTATGGATCAATCTTCGAGCGAAATCCTATGTTTCTTTTTCACTTTTTATCATGCATGTATATATACTCCATATCCCCCTTCATTCATGTTTGATCCCTTCTCGTTGCTCGTAATACCCATAACCCATCTTTGATTGTTGCCCTTGTGATAAGAGGTTGTCGGTCGCATTTTGTGGCGTGGAGAAGGGAGGAGGAGGATGATCTAGGACATCAGAGCTACTCCTCGTTGACTGCCACTCCCACCCCATCAAGCAGATGGGCCTCTTATCTTCTTGCACTTTTTAGTTATGTATATCAACCTTAGCACAAATTTCCATTCACTTTTTCTTGATTTCATTTACAATATCAAAAAATCTGAAAAAAAGTTTAATTGCTAGAGCTCTCTGCTCCATCCTTGTTCTACCTCACTTCAACCATCGAACTTCATCATGTTTGCCTCCATCAGACTCCCCTTGCATTTTTTCACCTTTCGAAGCATCTCATCCTCCTCAGTTCGACCTGGATCGAGCTATCATAGCTCCATCTCCATCACCTCGTCGGAGATCTGTCGCCACACCTTTTTACTCCTCCATTTCACCTTCAAACAGATTGAGGAAGCTTTCCCTTGACCAATGTTCTTCTTGTGCAGGTTTGGAGCCCTAATACCCCTACAGAGGTTTGATTCGACTTGCACAAAGGTCTTCAGAGTGCTGCACTTCCTCAGCCCTCCAAGTCCCCACCGATGTGTTCTGGACTTCCTTGAGAACTCTGGTAGCTACGGATGACCTCCAGCTTTGTTCTAAGAACAACATCAGCCCACTAGGTGGTCAGAGATGTGATATTCATCGAATCAAAGTTCACCCAAGCAGGTGTTCTTCCCTGTTCCCCTAAGCCGCTTTAATACCGTTAGATTAGGAGGTAACTCCAGTTTTAACATTGGTCGTTGAATCATGCCGAACTTCAGCCATCAGATCCACCTGCGAATTTGATCTACACCATCCAACCACAAAACTGTATCAGGCCATCAGGGTCGTTGATCTGTTTAAGAGATTCAAGGAGCATCCTCTGATAGCACACAAGGAGTGGATAATTTGCATCTGTCCCTCTCCACTTTTTGTTAATTACTCTTTAGTCCTATAATTACATTTCATAGTTCAAAAACATGTGGACAATTTGTAGATTAGACCTTTACATTTATACTATTTACATTTTAGTCCAGGCCACATCACCTCTTGTGCAGTGCCACATGAGGGTTTTTTAAGGATCATTTGCACATTATATACCGAGGTTCCTTTGATCTTGCATAAAAAATTGAAAAATATTTTTTTAAATTACAATTTATTCCCTATCATATATTAAAGTTATATTTTATTAGGAAAATTACTTGTATGCACTTGGATGTTTAATTATTCGCATAAATACCCTTCCATGAGTTATTTAAAGGGAATTTTTATTGGATGAATTGCTGAAACAAACCTGGACATGTATATGTTATAAATACATGCTTTATTTATTTATTTATTGCAAAACAGTCCATGTTATCTATTTTATTTTTTTTGTTTTTTTATCGTATTATTTCACTAATCAAATCTAAAATTCTCATGTTAAAAAAATTTAAATGCCTTATAGTTAATTATATCACAAATATATTTGTTATTCTAATTAATCTTATTTTCCTAATTTAAAAAATGTAAAGTAGCTATATTTTATTGTTTTAACTTGCAAAAATCATATAAATTAAAATATAGATAAACAAATTAGGGTATGTGTATTTTATTATCTGCTATCACATATGCAAAATTCATAAAAAATAGAAAATGATTAAAAATTACAAAATACATAAAATCTTAAAAAATCATTAAAAATTGTTTCAAAATTAGAAAAATATGTTCTAAAGTTTGAAATTGTATTTGTTTTATTCTCTGTGATGGAAAAATTATTTTGTACCCTTTTTGACTTGACAGATATTTTATTTTATGTATTTTGATTTTTAGAAATCCATGAAAAAGCTTAAAATACCATAAAAATATCCTCAATAAAGAGAAATATAAAAAAACCCATATTTTATTTTGGTTTATTTTAACATTATTTGCTACATTGGAAAAATCCAATAAGTCATGGTTACCTAAAGTATCTCAATTCCAGTCCTTAATGGGTTCCTATGAAATTAAGTGGATTAAGGTCTATACCAAGCTCCAATAGTCAGACTTTGTTTAGACTTGTTCAATTGTCTTAATCATACCAAAAAAAATGCAAGTGTTATGTATAATGCAAGAAAAATATTTGTAAAATGAATAATAAAATTTTTTATTGAATCAAATAAAACAAAAATATTCGAACGTTTAC
This sequence comes from Ottelia alismoides, assembly GCA_037367405.1. Taxonomy (NCBI): domain Eukaryota; kingdom Viridiplantae; phylum Streptophyta; class Magnoliopsida; order Alismatales; family Hydrocharitaceae; genus Ottelia; species Ottelia alismoides. The sequence goes on from JAZKJV010004753.1 coordinate 827,700, forward strand.
AAGAATTTTATAAATGTTAGAAAACTTTTTGCAAAAGTTTTCCAAATGGTTTTCAAAAGTTTTTACAAGTCATTTAACAATCATTTTTCAAATCATTTTGCAAAAATGTTTTTAAACCAGTTTATTGATCAACTTTACATAGAAATTTTAAAAAAATTTGTACACATTTTAAAATGCATTCTTTATTGTTTATTAATTGTACATTCTAGCCCATAGAGTATATTAATAATATGTGCATAACCAAAATATGATCTTTTAAGACTCCTAGTAGACGATCGCTTTGATAGTTTGAAGGAACACTCGACCATAAATGATGGGAGTCTAGAGTAGACGTGCAACAGAGTCCATGTCTAAGACAAAAAAATCCATTGGAAAGTGCATGTCTTGCACAATCATGATAACATCTTTTAAGAAACCCATGGGTCGCTTGCTGAATCGGTCAACAAACTTCAAGATCATACGAGTTGGCTTCATTGCCCAAATTCTTAAAGTAATGAGGAGGGCATGAGGTTTATAGAGGAGCCATTATCAAGAAGATTTATCTCAAAAACTTGATCGAATATCTGACATATGATGATACGTGCAACTTTGTCTTTCTTATTTTATGGGAGATCACTGATAGCCTTCACAATGGCTATGGCTAAGATGTGTTTTTCTCCTTTGCTTCATATGTTCTTACGACTATGATGCTTAGAGGTACATGCATATTTTAAACCTTTCTTCATATATGGCATGTATTCCATGGCCTTCATCAACGACATTTTTACTACAAGATTTTCTGTAATTTCAACCACTCCATAGTCAGATAATGCATTTTTCAAATTTCTGATTTTTTGGTATTTTTCATTGCATATGGAAAAAGGAATATTCATAGAAGAAAATTCATTGTTGTTATTTACATCATCAACTCCAAATGGTTAGGTAGAAGATGGCACACCATGTACAATATGTAAAAATGAATCTACATGAGCTTTAGCTCCGTCAGACTACGATGGAAGTGTTGCTGGTTCTAGCTCCTCCAGGTCTGGTGTGGCTCGACCTCAGCTCTTCTTCTTTTGGAAAATTTTATTTTGCTATTTTGGTATTTTTGTTCTTTGAATAGGTGGTGGACCAGTGATGCTCCTCCATCATCTTCTTCCTTACCAAGCTTTGTTGCCGGACCGACTGATGCAGAAGATGACCTGCCGGAAGATGCTTTATGTTTCCCCTTTGGTACGGAAGATGGTTGAAATGTCCTGCTACTCTTGAGACTCATTACATGAGACAACACAAAATCTAAAATACCTGACTCTACGGGATTGTATGAGATATCATAAACTACCTTCTCTTTCCTTTTGAAATTGTTGTGGTTGGACTCGACCTATGCTAGAATGGGAGTTTTTGTGGTAGTGAGGGCATCAAGCTTCTAACTCGTATCTGCCATACCTTTGCCAAGTTGGGCCTAGAAGCCAAGAGCGGGGTTTACATGAGCTGCCTCAGATGATTCAATGTGATGACTACATTGGGAGTGATAATGTAGAGATTATTCGTGGGAATAATGTTGATTGTAATGAGGAGGGAGTTGTTGCTAATGAAATTGAGGAGTGGAGAGGTACTTGTTCTGATGAACAACAACTTATTGGTGATTTGATTAGCACTGGTGGTATGTGGGCTATTGGTATTTTTGATTCTATCACCAGATGTTTTGATATGGTGGAAACTATTATTGTAGAGGTTGGTGGTTCTATAAAACCTCCCACCATATGGTTAGTGATATGACATGGTTGTAAGGGATTGGCCCTACTGTTGTTCGCGTGGATGGGCCAATTATGAATCACTATTCTAGATGCCATTCACCTCTTAGATTTTGGATGGTGGTCGGAAAATCGATTTGATTATGATGGGGATTGGAGCTCTAGTAGATGGATGACAACCTGGTGAGACAGTTGTTGAGGTGCATGGTTAGGTACCTACACATTATATACGTCCTGGACCTGAGGCTGACCTAAACTCGACTGAGGGTGATGTGGCGATGGTGGATCCTTCAGCTCAGCAGGAGTTGTGGTTGCGATACTTGCAGACTATATGGCATGGATGGTGCTGACCTGTATATCTAGCTGTTTGGAAATTTGATCCATCTTGTGATACTGGGTCCTTTGTTCGATCATGGAAAACTTCTTAAGGTCTTGATAACACTTCTTAATGATACCGATCTTGGAAAGTAGCTCCCAATGATGCTGAGGTTGGAGCTCTGATGAATCGCTAAATGCATAAATTAATATGTATCCATTGTAGCACGAGCACTTAGCGGATCATTCATAACTGAGAAGAATCTCAATGGAAAGGTTCTTAACTTGAATTTATAAACCTAGGAAGTCCACAGTCGAACACATGGACTTGAGCAATTAGGTGAATAAATTTAGGTGTCAAATATTTAATATAGCAGTGTATAGGATGATCATAGCGAGTGGATGCACAAAATAGAAAATAGATAAATTTTCAACACATTTTTTATGCAATTAGTTTACATGAAGACACTAACGCATAGACATCATAATTATGACAATCACAATGGTTGAAGACACGATAGAAAAACTTGAATTAATCACAAACATTTCCTGAATTAATTAGGTGATAATTAAAGAAAGAATAATGCCAATGATTATCTAAGTATCAAAAGCATCCAATAATAAGTTATTCTTTAATCTCATTTTGATTATTAATCAAGCAATTAAATCACTTCATCACTTAATGAAATTGATAAAAATAACTAGAATAATGTCACTAACGTTCAATGTGCAAATCAAGTTCAACATCTCACAATGTTTTTTTAATTTTATTTAAAGGTCAAATTAAGCAATGGAAATAGGAATAGTTAAAACTTGATTTTTAAACTAAAATTAACAATAAATCATTCTAAGATAAAGAGCATCAAAATAGCTTTCAAACGAGACCAAAATCACTTCATTTAGATTTATTTGTAAAAAGATGTTCAATGTTTAATACATGAGCATTTTTGCAATAAAAATAACAACATTTTATTAAAAAACAATGACAATTTGGATTGGATTATAATTAAAAAACCCATAGGGCCTAAAATGCAATTTACACAAAGGTAAAAGGGCTTATTTGAAAATAAGGGAAATAAGAGGGTTGGTGCTGCAATTTTTTCACCTTATGTGTGTGAAGCGCGTGACTAGGTTAGGCTCCGGCGAGGAGGTTCAGTCCATGTGTCCACCTCTGGTGCTTCTCACAGGCTCGGATATAAGCTCACCATACAAACCTTAGGGGTGAACCGTTGCTTCAGAGATGGCAATGTGGCACGAAGATAGTCATTGGATCATGCCCATTGTTGGGGATCCAATGGCAACTGCTTCTCGAGAGTTCTTCAACTCATCCACGAGTGGTGGTGCTCGGGCCGAGCTCCAGATGACCTTCCTGAAGACTCTGCAAAGTCGGAGATGAAATGAGGATGATGGGGAACCATTGCAATGGCGTGTCGATAGCTTTACCAATGAAGAAATTGGATATCAGAACACTTCTTCATTCTTTGACCAATGAAGCCCTTAAGGACTTTTAATGTTACCATAGAAATCCTATGCAAATGCGAACATGTTCAAGTTGTTGTGAGGTGAAATGGAGGTCCTAATGGGATAAAGGAATAGAACCCTTTTGGGTTTAGGTTAAATATAGACCTGGAAAGGATCAAAGTGGATATAATTATGAAGAAGCGAAGATCACTATTGGATAGATACGCCAGAAAGATGGATAGTTTGCGATGAGATCCAAGTAATAAAATAAGGATATAAGCAAGCATATGATTCTAGGAAAATATTCAAACATTGAATGAAAAGAAGATTGAGTGAATGTCTACCTGGAATGGAGTTTGGGCTAATGGAGGAATTGAAGAATATTGCAAGCCTGAAGTGGAGCTCATTTGCTCCGGGTCTTCACTCGAAGATCTGAGCTAAGGCAGCTCACCAATGCGCTGCAACTTGGTTGAGAAGCCAAGGATCTTGCTAGCGAAAGATCTCCGTCGTTGTGCTTGAATTTGTTATCCCACTATAACTAGAAGATGGATAAGGCTAGGAGTCTTCTCCTAGAGTGGCGGATACCGGCAGAGGTTGACAATGAGCACATGAGAGGTAGGAAGTTGGAGGTCTGCGGTTCTGAGTGATGGCTTCAACCAGCGCTAACTGGCGAGAGATAGAAGATGACGTGGTGTTAGGAAACGGGTGTGCTTATGGGATGAAAGGTGAAGAGAATATAGGTGACAATTGGAGCAGAGGTTGTCGGAAGTGGTTGCCAGAAATAAGAGAAGTTGGGTGCTTTCCAAAGGTTGCATCATTTAAGGGAGGAACTGGAGGTTGATGATGCATTCGGAGCCGTTGGATCAAGACGCAACAATTCCGGTGGACAACTATCTATACAAAAAGATGCAACCATGTGGGAGACCATGGAGTCGCCACGTGGCCCAGCAAGATTTAGGAAAATGACATAAATACAAAAAAATCCAAAAGAAATAGTGAGATAAAGAATTGGAAAAAAAACTCATAACATGAAAGTCGTAGATCTCGATGAGACATACAACTTTCTTGTAGCAGTCAAAGAAATCAAAGGTCATCTATACATAGATAAAAATTAAATACATATTAAAACAATATGAAAATGTTTTCTTCTATTTTATTTTGTTATTTTTTGGGTTTTTATTTCATTTTATGTTATATTATTTATATACAATATTATTTTAATTTTCTATTTTATTTTTAATAACAAAAAACACATATTATGAATTAATTCATCATCGTACAAGGGGTATTTAATTTCTAAATACAGGAATTAGTTTGTATCCAATGTTGCACGAGCACTTATCAAATCATGCAAAATCCAGAAGAATCTCAATGGTGAGGTTCTCAATTTGAATTTATAAACCTGGGAAGTTCAGTGTCGAACATAGAGACACAAGCCATAATATGATTAAAAAGGCTCTCAAATCTGGGCTAAGTTATCAATAGTCTATCTAGGTCAGAGAGAAACAAAACAATGTAGGGAGGCAATGCAAAATCAAATGCACATCACAAATGCATGCATGAATGAGACAAAATGTTATTTAAGAATGACGTAATGCATGTTAAAAACAGTGGAATAGTGAACAAAATGATAAAACATTAGCACATGCAAATATTCTCATTAATATGCCCTAAAATGATTTATTAAACTTAAGAAAAATTATAAATAAAAATCTAAGTCCAATTGTGTTTTTGATTAGAGACAAAATTTCATATAATATAGATTTAAGCATCTCATCTAATAATTTAATCGAAAATTTGGAATGAAATATGAGAATTAATGGATCCATATTAAAGATAATAAACAAGCAAACACAACAAAATTGAAATTACTTCTATTGGATATATGATGCTCAAGATATTCAATATTAAGTCTAGGGGCAAGATTGTAATAAAAACATGAGAAAACATAGCACAATTATCACAAACAGGCCCTAGTGGGGACTAATGTAATTATGTAAAACCGACTATTAATTTTATTTAATACCCCCTACACGGGGGTATTTTTGCACTTAAGAAATCTTACAGGGGAGGCACTACAAAATACATATGCTCGCAAGCTTGAGGTGTGTGGGGCCTAGGTTTAGGTGAGAGGCTTGTGGCTTGGAACACGTGGCGGCGCTTGGTGTTTTAGCTGGGGGCTCGAGAAGTCCAAGGATGCAAGCTCAAAGTTAATTATGTGGATCAAATTCAACCGTTGGATCATCCGCAAATTGGGGGTGATGCAACGGTACTTGTACATCCTCCTCAAATAAGCATTGCCACACACAGTGACACGAGAGCTGGGCTCCGACGAGCCCCTCCTTCCTCCTCCACACAGATCTTCTTCTCTTGATGGTCAAAGGAGGAACCTGGAAGGCTGGCTAAGATCAAGATGCATCAATGACGGTATGGGAGATCTTGCTGTTTCCTGATAATGTCTTCTCATCGGAGAAGAAATTCCAAAACGGGCTCCCCTCCAAATTCTAATAATTGAATCTTTTAAGTCCATCAGATGTTGGGGAAGACGAAAGAGAAACATATGAAAGTGCGTGCAAGAGAGTGATAAATCCTAGATATACCAGCTTAATTGATTATATTTATCTCCTTTACTTAAGTTAATCACAAGATTCCTTTCCCAATTGACGCTAATTACTAACTATTGTGTTGTAAATAACTAACACTAATTATTATATATTGTTATAACTAAACTATGGTGTAATATTTTATGTATTTATTTCTTATTAAAAATCAAATAAAACTTAGATTAATATTGTACAAAAAATAATATGAAACAACATACAAAAAAATAAGCAAAAGAAAAATTAGATAAAATTGTTTTATAATGTTTTTATTCGTATTTAATTTTTATCTATGTTTAGATCACCTCATATCTCTTCCACTTATACATGAAAGTTGTAGATTTCATCGACATCTACAACTTTCATGTTTATCATTTTCTTCTAAATAGCCCTCTAACTTATTCTTTTCTCATTATCTTTGTTTTTTCAATTATGATTGGGTCACATGGCACCTTCAGATCATGCCACATGGCCCTCTTCTGTGTTGACATCGGCTTTGATCTAAGTCGTCTGATTGCATTCTGATCAGGTGTATCTCGACCACTCGATCGTGCTGTAGATTTAGCCTTCGGATCAGATCAGTTGAATTAATCCAATCCGTTCTTTAGCGCTTCGATCATGACCACTTGATCAGGATCTGATCAAATGATTCTCAATCGCCTCAGCCCCAACCATCTAATCTGATGATCGGATGGCTGAGGTTCATCTTCAACCTCTAGCCAATAACTTATGTTTCCTGAACCGCCATCTTCAACCTATTTTCGCAACCTACTCCGACCAACTCCCTATCAATTGCAACCACAAAACCCTTCTGCTAACTTTCCTAACCCACACGGACACCCTAACTCCCTTCTAACCAAACTGCTTTCGCAAATGGCAACGGTCGAAACTTCGACCGAAATCACAACCAACATCCGCCTGAGCTTACTTTGAATAGCCCATTGCCATCCCCTTGATATGGCTATATGCCACTCCGAGTGACTACTCTGAGCCTTCCTGAACCTTTGTTACGGAGAGATTTGAAGACAAAGAGCAACAACGAGCTCAGTTCACCGGCGAAATCCACGAGCCATATCTCGTGACTGCATACCTTAATCAAAGGTTTGCATGAGCTTCAAACATTCGTTGTGTTTATGAAGCGAAGACCGAGGTTTTGAACCTCATTCATGCTTAAGATTCAATCCTCGAATCAGTCATTCATCTCCAGGTTAGTATTTCCTCCTCTTTTCTTTATAGTTTCTCAGATTTATTCCATAGAAGCTACTTAATCATTTTCTCATCTAAATGATTGTTTACCCTCACTATTTATCAATCATCCACACATATATCTCCAGTAGATCTCTCATACCAATATTTTACCGTTCATCTAACAATGACATAGCATTTGCATGCACTCTCCTAAATAATGGCTCATCAAACAATCTTTTACCCTTTGTTTTATATGAGTAACTGGAGTTGGGTCCACTACATAAACTGAGCAGTACTCTAGTTTGCAGATAATTCTACGATGAAAGTGAAAGGTGAAGTCAAAAATGTTATTGTTAACATTAAGGGACAAGAATACAGAGTGGACATCACTGTCCTTGAAATGGATAACCCCGATCATTGTAGAGATTCACATATCATCCTTGGGCAGCCTTTCCGCTAGAGCTTCCTTTGATCACCCTACATAGGTGATGAAGTTCCATTCTCTAGGCAGAGAAGTAGATCTAATGATTAAGCATATGAAAAGGTAGCGACCTAACTCAGAGTCTAGCACAAAATTCTTTTCATCATCAGAAATAGATTGTAAAGCTGTTAGTATAGTTGGGATATGGAAAAAAAACTTGATAGGATTGAGAGAGACCCTCTCATCTATAGAGGTTGGTGTACATGGTGCAATTTGTAAGATGCTCCTAGAGTTCTTGAGTTATGGATCATCTATCTTTTTTCTTGATAACTCAGAAATATTTTTAGATCTGTTAGTTCCCTCTACTAAGGAATAGTAAAGGGATTAAGATCTTGAGTCACATGTGACTTCGGTCAAATTACTGTATTTCGTTAGCGATCCGATGCCTTACACAACATAGTTAGTGGCAAGTACAATAGAGATAGTTCAACCTTCATGCAACATAGAGTCATATTCAAAGATAGTTCAACTAGATTTAATTTATGATACTATGTTGTTAGAGATGAAATCACTACCTCCTACACTTAAGTACGCCTTTCTTGCACAACCCAAAGATATATTTCTTATCATCATTAGTTCTAAGATGATTGTAGAACATGAGTCTTGGTTTCTAGAAGATTTAGAGAAGAAACGCAAGGTTATAGGGTGGATGATATCGAATCTCCTGGGTATAAACCATGCACTCTATTCCCACCACATCTATTGTGTGGATAATCACATGCCTTCCCATGAGTTTCAAAGAAGATTAGACCATAATCTACAAGAGTAGTTAAGAAAGAGATAGATAAATGGTGTGGAGTTGGTTTTTTTACCATATTGTTGACTCTAAGAAGGTGCCCCCCTACATGTCATCCCAAAGAAGTCAGGCATTCAGATGGTCACCAGCGAGGAAGGAGTTGAGATCGTGACATGAATACCCACATCGTGGCATGTCTATGTCAATTACAGGTGCTTGAATGCCACGACCAAGAAAGATCACTTTTCCTTACCTATTACAGATCAGATCTTGGAGAGACTAGAGGGGAAAGAGGTCTTTTCTTCTCTTGATGGGTATTCAGGCTACAATCATGTATTCATCACCCTTGAATATTTGTAAAATATCACTTTTACATGTCTTTTCGGCACATGCATGTTCTAGCACATGTCATTTGGGCTTTGCAATGCCCCATGTACTTTTCACCGGTACACGATTGTTGTATTTGTCGAAATGATGTGGATTTCTTGGAGGTCTTCATGGATAATTTTTAAATCCTTGGTGATTAATTTGATTCATGTTTATCATACTTGGATTGAGTACTTCAAAGGTGTAGGCATGTGAATCTCGTACTCTCCTAAAAAAAGTCATTTCATAGTTATAAAGGATATCATGTTGGTGTACGTCATCTCTACGAAGGGAATGGTGGTCGGCCCTACCAATGTGGATGTGATCAGGAAACTTTATTCACCAACCAACATCAAGTAACTTGGGTCATTTCTAGATAACATTGGATTTTATAGAAGATTCATTCAAGATTTATCTAGTATTGCCCGACCACTAACTGATCTCTTAGGAAAAGACATCAAGTTTGTTGTAGATCATAGGTGTCCTAAGGCGTTTGAGCTTTTCAAAAGGAAAATAGGAGATTTGTCGATTTTGCAAGCTATGATAGGTCTCTTCCCTTTAAGATCATGGTCAATGCTTCATATTTTTCTATAGGAGTTATTGATAATTCATAAGTATGAGGTACCTAGCGTCTGATCTTGGAGGGCCTATGATGTCCAACAAGTTGGATCCAACAATCGATGTATCAGTGCCTCTCTCAGCTCTCAGTAATCACTCAACCAAATTAGTCAACAATATAATCACAATATAGATAAAACAATAAAGGAATGCATGGTGAAATTTATTATACTCTACATAAAGATGTGTGTAGACATCAAGTGTAGGGGTCAAACCACTAAGAGCAAGTCACATATAGGTTAATTATTGTCTATAAAAATAAATAATAATTGTTTCTGTAGTTTTTCTACTTTTCTAATTTTTTGTGGGCTTTTGCCTATATATTTTATAGATTTTTTATGTTTTTATATATTTTTTAAAATTTTTAAAATTTAATTATTTTTAATTTTGTAATTTTTAGTATTTTTTTGAAGATGTATGTAAATATCTATCTATCTTTATGTATATATTAAGATGTATATAATAAATACTTATAGAATATATATAATAATTATGTAAAAATTTAGGAAATATATAAGAACAATCCTTTTTATTTTTTATTGGTTTTAAATACATATTAGGTATTTATAAATAATAATACTTTTTATAATAAGTATATCAGTAATACTATTTACATTTGCTATAAAAGGTTTTATATTTCTAAATATAATTATTTAAAATAAAAATTTATAAAATAAAATGGTTTGTATTTTTAAATTATTTATCTATTTTTATGTTTTTTCTTTTAATTTTTGCTAATTTTTATGTATTTTAATGTATTTAAATATATAAATTTGTAGCTATAATAAATAGGTCAAATTGTTTTGGGTTTTCAAAATATACAAGTACTTTAAAATTTCCCAAAACTATTTTTCATATGTAGTATAATATATATATATATATATGAAAATATGCCACAAAAAAGTAATTGTTTGGATTTTTGTAGAGTATTTACTGATTTTTATGAGATTTTAGGGTTTTTTTTTCAATTTCTAATGTTTTTGTGTTTTTATATACGTGATTTGTGGTCTAGAGTTATAATATATAGTAACATATACTATGTAATTTTTTAGAATTTTAAGATAAGTTTTTTTATTTTTTATTTTTTTGTCCAAATAGTGAATAAATAGCTCCTAATCTTTTTTAATATTTAGGAAATGCAATAAAATGATAAATAAAAATATGGGCATGCATTAACATCATTTAAATTACACCCCCAATTTTTCCAAAATCAATAGAGTATAAGACTATCTATGAAAAATAGAAATGGATATAAATAATTATAATACTAGTAGGGGTATATTTGAAATAAAAATATATTACAAGGGTCTATATGCAAAAATATCTGAAATATTAACACTAATATTACAATTTTTAGTACTAAAAAGAAATATAGGAAGTCAAGAGGGCTTCCTTGTAATTTTCCCACCTCACGTAGGCCACCATGTGAGGTGACCTAGCTTGGATCTCTACGTAATATACAATAAGACAAGGTGGCTCATTGCAAAGTTTACACAAAATATAGAACAAGCTTTACTTTTTATAGGACCTTATATAAATACGAAATAGGAGCGAAGAGTGGCTCAGATATTTACCCCTTTAAGTACACCTCATCTAGTGGCTCACTAAACTCTTCGAGGCAGATCTGACAATAGAGAACATATTATGTTTCTTGTGCGATGGAGGGCACAAATAGATCTCAACCCTACTTGTGATTGGATAACTTGAAGGAGGTCTAAAGGGACTGCCAATAATAGCCCTCTTGGACTACTTCGATCAACGTTAAGCTATGCTCCGACCTTCTCTGACACTTCTACAAAGCTCAAAAGCTTTCTAGTTGGCTCCTGCATCTGCCTGAGGGTTCACGATACTCCGGGACCCGTTGGAGGAATCCTGGAACTCTGTTTCACCTAAGGCTATTTGTTGAGCTTCGAGTGGAATCCAAGTGGTACTTTAAGGCTCAATACTATAAAAAATGGTTGAGAAGGATGTGAGGGTCGCAATCTATGCTCTCTTGAAGCTATAAGCACAAGTGAATAACAAGGAGATGGAGTTCCAATAGAGGAGGGGATCTCAACCAACCTTGATTTGTACAGAATCAAGGAGAGGAACAAGTGGGAGAGGTACATTGTGTATTATTTTTGTGTGAAAATAATTTTGTATTTTTATGTATAATATTCATGTTGAGGATTTTATTACTCGAAGTATAAAAACAGGAAAATAAAATATGTTCGAGAAGGCCTTTATTGATGAATTTGAATTATCATTTTTAAGTTGTAGTCTTTACAATTTGTTTGCCCCATCTCTGCCTACTTTATTCCTTGTAGACCAAGTCATCATGATGACTGGGTCTCGAGGTTTAGGGTCACTCAATGTATTTGACACTTCATTCTTTTTCTTTTCTTTCTTTTTTTTTCATTTATTTTGGGTATTAAATTCAGTACTCAATACATTATTTATTGGTCGATTATAGACTATGTTTTTGCATAAATTAACACTATATACACGCATTTAGCTAGGGAATCAAGGCCAAAATGAAAGAATAAAGGTAATGAAATAGATATTCATCACCCCCTATACTTGCCTTTGCTAGTCCCAAGCAAACAATTATACTAATAAGTTCAGAACAAGAAAATAAAGAAAATAAAAAGAAAGACCTTGGAAAAAAAATTGACTTTTAAACTTGTCTTAGTAAAATAAAAGTTTGGAGCCTAGTGATGACATTTTGATTCTTGGTTTGTTCGGAACCACATTAATATTAGTAAGTTTGACACAACAACCCTTAATTTCAATAAACATATATCCAGTTCTATTCGCAGTCTCGTCAGAACCATCCTTTCAGTTGCATATTCTCGCAACCTTAAAATGACAAGTATCATATGTGTTAATTTGCTAGTTCTTCCCTGATAAACTATTGAACTATCAAGGAGTATCCTCCTCTAGTAACTCGTCCTCGAGGGGACAGGTATTTCCTTATAAGGTTAGGTGCTTGCTAGTTCACAACAAAAAAGGGAGAAGAAAGAGGAATGGGAGAAGAAGTGGAAATGTATCAGTGCACTCTCATTTACATATGAAGCTCGGCTAGTATAATCAAGTCTTCATCAAGAATCATGCCTATTCTAGAATCTCAATATTTTACAATTTTTGAAGTAGGCTTATTTTTGGATATTTTCTTCGTATTTCATTGCTTTGCATTCTTGTTCTGCCTGGATGGATATATAATCTTTTGGTCCGCCCGTGTTTTAAAGTCTTGGAAAGAAGTTGTGCTAGAAGACCATTCCTCATCCGAAACTTTTTTCAATCCAGTCTCCAGTCCTTAGATGTCCATGCTACCTGAGAAAGTGGGTTGAATTACTGGTTTTGACAGTCCCCAAAAATGTTTCCTGAGCCACCCTTGACGAAGCCTGGTATTGTCTGACTTAGACTCCAAGATTTTTCAACTATCTATCTAGGTTGAGCTAAGTGTTAAGTGCAAGGTTTATAGTCAATCCACTGTCTCAAGAGTCGTATGGATGACATGAAGGGTTCTAGTTAGACACAATGAATCGACTCATAAATAAAGTCTCATAGAACCTAAAGAATTAAGTCATGGTGACCTAAAGTATCTCAATTTCAATCCTTAATGGGTTCCTATGAAATTAAGTGGATTAAGGTCAATACCAAGCTCCAATAGTCAGACTTTGTTTAGATTTGTTTAATTGTCTTAATCAAATCAAAAAATGCAAATGTTATGCATAATGAAAGAAAAATATTTGTAAAATGAATAATAAAAAAAATTTATTGAATCAAATAAAAGAAAAATATTCAAATGTTTACAATAATTATACAAATATTAGAAAAAATTTTGCAAAAGTTTTCCAAACGTTTTTCAAAAGTTTTTACAAGTCATTTAACAATCATTTTTCAAATCATTTTGCAAAAATGTTTTTAAACCGATTTATTGATTAACTTTACATAGAAATTTTAAAAATTTTTGTACACATTTTAAAAGGCATTCTTTATTGTTTATTAATTGTACATTCTAGCCCCTAGAGTATATTAATCATATGTGTATAACCAAAATATGATCTTTCAAGACTCGTAGTCGACGATCGCTTCGATAGTTTGAAGGAACAATCAACCATAAATGATGGGAGTCTAGAGTAGAGGTGCAATAGAGTCCATGTCTAAGACAAAAAAAATCCATTGGAAAGTGCATGTCATGCACAGTCATGATAACATCTTCTAAGAAACCCATGGGTCGCTTGCGGAATCGATCAACAAACTTCAAGATCATACGAGTTGGCTTCATTGCCCACATTCTTAAAGTAATGAGGAGGGCATGAGGTTTATAGAAGAGCCATTATCAAGAAGAGTTATCTCAAAAACTTGATCGAATATCTGACATATGATGATACGTGCAACTTTGTCTTTCTTATTTTGTGGGAGATCACTGATAGACTTCACAATGGCTATGGTTAAGATGTGTTTTTCTCCTTTGCTGCATCTGTTCTTACAACTATGATGCTTAGAGGAACACGCATATTTTAAACCTTTATTCATATATGGCATGTATTCGATGGCCTTCATCAACGACATTTTTACTACAAGATTTTCAGTAATTTCAACCACTCCATAGTCATACAATGCATTTTTCAAATTTTAATATTTTTGGTATTTTTCATTGCATATGGAAAAAGGAATATTCATAGAAGAAAATTCATTGTTATTGTTTACGTCATCATCTACAAATGGTTAGGTAGAACATGGTACACCATGAACAATATGTAAAAATGATTCTACATGAGCTTCGACTCCGTCAGACTACGTTGCTTTATGCATCCCTAAAATAGGGTTGCTTTTTTTCCAATTTATTTATGTCAACTTGCATTAATTCATTCATGATTTTAAGTATTCAGTTATCGCTTGAATTTAGGTGACCAAAAACATCGCCTAACGTACAGTCCCTTTTCCTTTATCCTTAAGTTGATGAAAACTGAAGGAGAAATCAAAAAACGTAATGCATTCGAAAATCAATGATGCATGCAGTCGTTAGAAATACATACAACGCTTCCTAGCACTCTTTATGTGGATGCAGAAAGGAATTTTTAAATCTAGTTATATGATGCAAGTCGAGAAACCACACCTTAGCAGTTGTTCTATTAGCAACGAAGAAATCAATTTATTTGACTAAGTAGAATGTATGCTATGTGTGTCTATGAATGTCCTAAGATTTTTTCTATTGTGAATCTTATGATATTCTTGTAGGGTGTCATAAATTACGAAATGGATCAAGTAAGAATGACCTACGATCTTTCTATTTGGCATAAAACATTTATAAAATGTACTCAAGTCGAGAACCATTCTCGACAGAACCACACATAAGAAGAAATAAAGTTAACATGCCTTTGTTTACATGGACAAGAACTCATATTAGATCCACTTTAAATAGACAAATTAACTACAACGCAATGGAATAAATTCTAATTAAGATAATTAATCTCTACTAAATCAATTGTTTTGTGGGCTCTCCAGCAAGTTCAATATGAGCTTCTTGCCTCTATCGACCATCAATAATAGTTAGCTCCACGGGCCTACCACAAAACAATAAATTTGTTAGGAAATTCTAGAGAGATTAGGATACTTAATTAAAAAGACATCATAAGTTCAAAACAACATTCAAAGAAAACAAGCTCAAAAAATAATTAAGACCAAAATTACTAAATAAATAATTATTACTAAATATAATCACAAAATGTGACATGTCCCTGGCAATGATGACATCTATGAATCACTAAATGCATGAATTAATAAAGATCTATTGTAGTATGGGCACATAGCTTTTCATACAGAACCGAGAAAAATCTCAATAACGAGGTTCTCGACTTTAATTTATATCCTGGGAAGTGCAGGGTCGAATACAAGGATGCGAGAAATTTATTGATTAAATTTAGATTTTTAATATTTTAAATAGAAATTCTTGGATTAATTATATTAAGGTAATGAACAAAACATAAAAAGATACATGTTTTTTGACATAATGTTTTATTCAATTAAGTTAAATACAAATAATAATGCACTATCCATATGAAAAGAACAACCATACTTAAAAGTACATGACAGATAACTTGGATTAGTCACGAAAATTTCTTGAATTGATTGCTCATTAATTAAGGAATTGATTAAGCAGAACGTGATATCAGTCTCAATCTCTTTCTACATGAGTTAAAACTTCACTTTAATGCTTAAAACTGATAATGAGCAATTAAATCATCTGATGACCTAATGATATTGTTTAGTTTTAACTAATAATAGATCTTTAAAAATCAAGAAAACTCAGAAGTTCAATTATTCACTCAACGTGCACTTTTAATATTATTTCATGATTTAAACAAGCTCTCTAAATAAAGAACAAATAATGTGCGGCTTTTAAACCAAAAGTAACAACAGAATTTACCAATGGATAGAGCATTAAGCAAGCTTTGAAATGCAACAAAAATTACATCAATTGAACTTAAGGGGAAAAAATTTGCAACAATGAATACAATGACATAAATGCAAGAAAAACATAAATAAAATAATCCACATGGGTTGAAATGTAAATTACAAAAATGTGGAAGGGCTTATTTGTAATTATAGAAACGTAGTAGATAGACGCTGCGATTTACTAAGTCACGTGCATCAAACATGTAACCTAGCGAGGCTCGATGATGGAGGCTCGTTCCACGTGGCTGCCTCTGGTGCTCCTTGTAAGGCTCGGATACAAACTCAACACACGATCCTGAGTGTTGAAGTGATGCCTTGGTTGGTGACGTGGATACAAACTCAACACACGATCCTGAGGGTTGAAGTGTTGCCTTGGTTGGTGATGTGGATAACCTGGACCATTGGATTTTGCCCAATTTGGGGAGATCAATGGTATCTGCTCCCTGTATGTTCTTTGACTCCTCCACGCACGACGGTGGTCGGACTGTGTTGCGTCGAATGCTGAAATGCTCTACCTCGCTCCTTGTGAGACTCTGAAGATCATATCTCCTTCCTGATGCCTCCGCGAAGACGATCGAAGGCTGAGGAAGATGAGAGACACCTCCAAGTGCTCTATTAAGGAAATTTTGCCAAAGAAGAGTATGGAGATCAGAGTTTGGACTCAATTTCAGATCATTGAAGTTGTATAGACCTGCAATGTTAGTACAAACCACAAACAAGATCTGTACGAACAATTTGAAGTGGATACGAGATGGAATGAAGGGATCAAATGTGGTGAAGGAAAGGATCCCTAGTTGGTGCTTAGGCTAAGGAAAAACCTAGAAAGGATCAAGGTGGACACACCAATGAAGAAACGAAGAGATCTACTGGAGATATATGTGTGTATGATTGATCAATAGTGAGGGTAAACAATCATTTAGATGAGAAATTGATTAAGTAGCTTCTATGGAATAAATCTGAGAAACTATAAAGAAAGAGGATGAAATACTAACCTGGAGATGAATGACTGCTTCGAGGATTGAATCTTAAGCCTGAATGAGGTTCAAGACCTCGGTCTTCGCTTCACAAACACGACGAATGTTCGAAGCTCATGCAAACCTTCGATTAAGGTTTGCATTCACGAGATATGGCTCGTGGATTTCGTCGGTGAACTGAGCTTGTCATCGCTCTTTGTCTTCAAATTTCTCTGTAACAAAGGTTCAGGAAGGCTCAGAGTAGTCACTCGGAGTGGCATATAGCCAGAGCAAGGGGATGGCAATGGGCTATTTAAAGTAGGCTCAAGCGGAAGTTGGTAGTGATTTCGACCAAAGTTTCAACCGTTTCCATTTGCGAAAGCAGTTTGGTTAGAAGGGAGTTAGGATGTCCGTGTGGGTTAGGGAAGTTAGCAGAAGGGTTTGGTGGTTGCAATTTATAGGGAATTGGTCGGAGTAGGTTGCGAAAATAGGTTGAAGATGGCGGTTCAGGAAACATAAGCTACTGGCTAGAGGTTGAAGATGAACCACATCCATCCGATCATCAGATTAGATGGTTGGGGCTGAGGCGATTGAGAATCATTTGATTAGATCCTGATCAAGTGGTCATGATCAAAGCGCTAAAGAACGGATTGGATTAAATCAACTGATCTGATCCAAAGGCTAAAACTACAACACAATTGAGTGGATCGAGATACACTTGATCAGAATGCAATCAGACGACTTAGATCAAAGCCGATGTCAGCACAAAAGAGGGCCATGTGGCATGATCTGAAGGTGCCATGTGACCCAATCATAATTGAAAAAACAAAGATAATGAGAAAAGAATTAGTTAGAGGGCTATTTAGAAGAAAATGATAAACATGAAAGTTGTAGATCTCGATGAAATCTACAACTTTCATGTATAAGTGAAGAAAGAGATATGAGGTCATCTAAACATAGATAAAAATTAAATACGAATAAAAACATTATAAAACAATTTTATCTAATTTTTCTTTTGCTTATTTTTTTGTAATTTGTTTCATATTAATTTTTGTAAAATATTAATCTAAGTTTTATTTGATTTTTAATAAGAAATAAATACATAAAATATTACACCATAGTTGAGTTATAATAATATATAATAATTAGTGTTAGTTATTTACAACACAATAGTTAGTAATTAGCGTCAATTAGGAAAGGAATCTTGTGATCAACTTAAGTAAAGGAGATAAATATAATCAATTAAGCCGGTATATCTAGGATTTATCACTCTCTTGCACGCACTTTCATATGTTTATCTTTTTGTCTTCCATAACATCTGATGGACTTAAAAGATTCAATGATTAGAATTTGGAGGGGAGCCCGTTTTGGAATTTCTTCTCGGATGAGAAGACATTATCAGGCAACAACAAGATCTCCCATATCATCACTGATGCATCTTGATCTTAGCAAGCATTCCTGGTTTCTCCTTTGACCATCAAGAGAAGAAGATCTGTGTGGAGGAGGAAGGAGGGGCACGTCGGAGCCCAGCTCTCGTGTCACTGTGTGTGGCAATGCTTATTTGAGGAGGAAGTACAAGTACCGTTGCATCAACCCAATTTGCGGATGATCCAACGTTCGAATTCGATCCACATCATTAACTCCGAGCTTGCATCCTTGGACTTCTTGAGCCTCCAGCAAAAACACCTAGCACCGCCACGTGTTCCAAGCCACAAGACTCTCACCCGAACCTAGGCCCCACACACCTCACGCTTGCGGGCATATGTATTTTGCAGTGCCTCCCTTGTAAGATTTCTTAAGTGCAAAAATACCCCCCTGTAGGGGGTATTAAATAAAATTAACAATCTTTTTTACATAATTACATTTTAGTCCGCACTGGGGCCTGTTTGTGATAATTGTGCTATGTTTTCTCATGTTTTTATTACAATCTTGCCCCTAGACTTAATATTGAATATCTTGTGCATCATATATCCAATTGAAGTAATTTCAATTTTGTTGTGTTCCTTGTTTATTATCTTTAGTATTGATCCATTAATTCTCATATTTCATTCCAAATTTTCTATTAAATTATTAGATGAGATGCTTAAATCTATATTATATGAAATTTTGTCTATAATCAAAAACACAATTGGACTTAGATTTTTATTTATAATGTTGCTTAAGTTTGATAAATCAATTTAGGGCATATTAATGGGAGTATTTGCATGTGCTAATGTTTTATCATTTTGTTCACTATTCCATTGTTTTTAACATGCATTACGTCATTCTTAAATAACATTTTGTCTCATTCATGCACGCATTTGTGATGTGCATTTGATTTTGCATTGCCTCCCTACATTGTTTTGTTTCTCTCTGATCTAGATAGACTATTGATAACCTAGCCCAGATTTGAGAGACTTTTCAATCATATCATGGCTTGTGTCTCTGTGTTCGACAATGAACTTCCCAAGTTTGTAAATTCAAATTGAGAATCTCACCATTGAGATTCTTCTCGATTCTGCATAATCTGATAAGTGCTTGTGCAGCATTGGATACAAATTAATTCCTGTATTTAGAAATTAAATACCCCTTGTATGACGATGAATTAATTCATAATATGTGTTTTTTATTATTAAAAATAAATTAGAAAATTAAAATAATATTGTATATAAATAATATAACATAAAATGAAATAAAAACCAAAAAATTAACAAAATAAAATAGAAGAAAATTTTTTCATATTGTTTTAATATGTATTTAATTTTTATCTATGTATAGATGACCTTTCTTTGACTGCTACAAGAAAGTTGTATATCTCATCGTGATCTACAACTTTCATGTTATAAGTTTTTTTTTCCAATTCTTTATCTAGCTATTTCTTTTGGATTTATTTTGTATTTATGTCATTCTCCTAAATCTTGCTGGGCCACGTGGCGACTCCATGGTCTCCCACATGGTTGCATCTTTTTGTATAGATAGTTGTCCACCGGGACTGTTGCATCTTGATCCAATAGGCCAGAATGCATCATCAACCTTCAGCTCCTCCCTTAAATGATGCAACCTTTGACAAGCACCCAACTTCTCTTATTTCTGGCAACCACTTCCGACAACCTCTGCTCCAATTGTCACCTTCATTCTCTTCACCTTTCATCCCATAACCACACCCATTTCCTAACACCACCTCATCTTCTATCTCTCGCCAGTTAGCGCTGGTTGAAGCCATCACTCAGAACCATAGACTTCCAACTTCCTACCTCTCAAAAGTGTGCTCATAATCAACCTCTGCCGATATCCACCACTCTAGGAAAAGACTCCTAGCCTTATCCATCTTCTAGTGACAGTGGGACACCGAATTCAAGCGCAACGACGGAGATCTTTCACTGGCATGATACTTGACTTCTCAACCAAGTTGCAGAGCATTGGCGAGCTGCCTTAGCTCAGATCATCGAGTGAAGACCCGGGGTAAATGAGCTCCACTTCAGGCTTGCAATATTCTTCAATTCCTCCATTATTCCAAACTCCATTACAGGTAGACATTCAATCGATCTTCTATTCATTCAATGTTTGAATATTTTCCTAGAATCATATGCTTGCTTATATCCTAATTTTATTACTTGGATCTCATCGCAAACTATCCATCTTTCTGTCGTATCTATCCAGTAGTGATCTTCGCTTCTTCATAATTATATCCACTTCGATCCTTTCCAGGTCTATATTTAACCTAGAACCTAAAAGGGTTCTATTCCTTCATCCCATTAGAACCTCCATTTCGCCTCAAACAACTTGAACATGTTCGCATTTGCATAGGATTTCTATGCTAACATTAAAATTCCTTAAGGGCATCATTGGTCGAAGAATGAAGAAGTGTTCTGATATCCAATTTCTTCATTGGCAAAGCTATCGACACACCATTGCAATGGCTCCCCATCATCCTCAGTTCATCTCCGACATTGTAGAGTCTTCAGGAAGGTCATCTGGAGCCCGACCCGAGCACCACCACTAGTGGATGAGTTGAAGAACTCTCGAGAAGCAGTTGCCATTGCATCCCCAACAATGGGCATGATCCAACGACTATCTTCTTGCCACACTGCCATATTTGAAGCAACGGTTCACCCCTAAGGTTTCTTTGGTGAGCTTATATCCGAGCCTGTGAGAAGCACCAGAGGTGGACACATGGACTGAACCTCCTCGTCGGAGTCTAACCTAGTCACACGCTTCATAAACATGATGACCGAAATTTCACCAAGATACGGGTGAATAAAAATAGATCAAGGGTCGTTGTGACCCGGATCTCGGAGACAGTTCAGTCAATCAAGAAAATTATGAGCAGACCACTAAAATAGAATAAAAACCAAAGAAACAAGCTAGTGGCCCTGGCTATTAGATTAGCCTGGTATAGCGACCAGGGTCGGACTCAGGGAGCACGTAATGGCCTTGCAGCCTAAGAAGTAGTCAAAAATAGTGAAAAATAAAAGACAGATATTTTTGGTGGATTTTTAGTATTTTTAATATTTTTTGGATTTTCAAATAATAAAGAAAATAAGAAAAACAATAAATCAAGCAACTACAAACAATTATTTAAGCACTAAAAAATCACTCAAAAATTTAAACAAAAATGTTTTTACGTTTTTAAGTTTTTTTACTGTTTTTGGTTAATTTTTAGTATTTTTCTGATTTTTATTGAATTTTATAAAAAATCAAACAAGGCAGAAAAACAAAGGTACTGTCCAGTCAGAATTGGAGGGCCAAATTAAAATGCAAAATGGCCCTATCAAAGTCTGAAGGTAATTTTCTTGTAAAGAAGAAAATGCAAGGAAAATTTAGGCACCAGAATTATTAATTTTTTATTTTTCTTTTAATTTTTAGAATTTTTATGGATTTTTAGGATTTTTGTAATTTTTATAGGTTTTATAAATCTAAAAATGACCAAAATTGGTTAGAAAATCAAACAAGGTAAAACAAACAATATATAATTTTTTTTTGTAATTTTTAAAGGTATTTTAATATTTTTTGTGATTTTTAAACTTAGACAGTAAAGAAAATGCGTGTTTTTGAATTTTTAAAAATAATAAATAAAGTAAAAAATGTCTCGAAAAATTGGAGAAAATTTTACACCATGGCAAGAGCCATGTATCCAATTTTCATCAAATTTGGAGTTCGTTTGCTATTTTATTAAAATAAAAAACAAGGGTACAGTGCATAGGGACCTGTACACAATTAAGAGAAGTTCCAGGGAGTCCGGTGCAATTTCTCAAAGGTTCCACGTGAAAAGCGCGTGACCTGGGCACTCAGGGACCTATTTGCAAGAAAACTTAAGTCCCTGGACTATTTAGTAACACATACTAAAAGTCTAGGGGCGAAAGTGTAAATTACCCACTATATACGGCACATGGACAATTAAAACATTCACAGGGGTATTTTTGCAAATACTAAAAACTTAATCTCATTCATTAACACCCTGAAACATAAAGGCCATACATGCAAATAACCCACAGAATCACGTGTCAAAGCACGTGTACCACTACACACAGGGGTATAAAAGTAAATAAACTACAGTAAGAGGTCCTCCATGCAATATTCCCAAAAACTAAAGAACTACAAAATGAATTTATAGGACTAGATAATAAATGGGAAAACTAGAGGGGCCTAAGAGAAATTACCCCTTATTTAAAGGCCGAGGGTCGAATGAGCGCCACGTGGTGGATCTGACGGTCGAGGAAGCGCGACGCACAACAAAGGGACCCCTTGGCGCGATCGAACGGCTGGGAAGCTCCCACGTGGAAGTATCCGTGTATATAATCACGTGATCCGTGTATATAATCACGTGTGAACCAATGAGGTAAGATCTGAACTTTTCTAAACCAAATACAACTGCTAACATCTCCTTCTCTGTAACTGTATAATTCCGTTGTGCTTCATCCAGAGTCTTGCTAGCATAGTGTATAGCAAATGGTACCCCATCCCTTCTCTGTCCTAAGACTGCTCCAACTGCGAAATCTGATGCATCCGTCATGATCTCAAAGGGAAGAGACCAATCAGGTGGCTGTAAGATAGGAGCACTAGTAACCATTTCTTTCATCTGATTGAATGCAAGGAGAACTTTCTCATCGACAATAAAATCAGTCTCCTTACACAAAAGCTCCGTCAAAGGTCTGGCGATTTTGCTGAAGTCCTTTATGAATCGCCTATAGAATCCTACGTGTCCCAAAAATGACCTCAATTGCTTCAAATTCTGCGGTGGCTCTAACTTGGAAATCACATCAATCTTAGCCGGGTCAACCTCCATACCATGTTTGGAGATGACATGGCCCAATACAATCCCATTAGTCACCATAAAGTGACTCTTCTCCCACGAGAGCACTAGGTTTACCTCACAACAACGTTGAAGAACTTGGTCTAAATGAGCAAGACATGTGTCAAAACTATCCCCGTAGACCGAGAAATCGTCCATGAAGACTTCAAGAAAATTACCCACCATGTCGGCGAAAACGGCCAACATACACCTTTGAAATGTAGCGGGGGCGTTACACAATCCAAAGGGCATCCGTCTAAAGGCGTAAGTGCCAAACGGACAAGTGAAAGTAGTTTTCTCCTGATCCTCAGGAGCGATAGCAACTTGGTTGTATCCCGAGTACCCATCCAAGAAGCAAAAGAACTCTTTCCCTGCCAACCTCTCAATAATCTGATCAATAAAGGGCAGTGGAAAGTGATCCTTCTTGGTAGCTGAGTTCAGGCGTCGGTAATCTACACAGACACGCCATGAAGTCGGTACCCGGGTCGGAATCTCCTCACCACGGTCATTCTTTACGATCGTAATCCCAGATTTCTTTGGGACCACATGTAAAGGGCTGACCCATTTGGAATCCGAAATGGGATATATAAAACCAGCATCACACCATTTCTTGATCTCCTTCATGACAACCTCCCTTAGATTTGGATTTAGACGGCGCTGGCATTCACGGGAGGGTTTACAATCATCCTCTAGGTAGATATGATGCGAGCACAACGCTGGATTGATCCCATGGAGATCCGAGATATTCCATCCTATGGCCTTGCGGTTTCTCTCAAGAACCTCTAGCACGCGAGATTCTTGTTCAGCGGTCAACTGCGAGCTGAGGATGACCGGAAACATTTGGGGGGGACCCGCAAGGAAGGCATATTTCAACGTTGATGGTAAAACCTTGAGCTCAGGTGGGGTCTGAATCGTCTCTGTGATAACCTCTGCTGCTGTACTGATAGATGGTATGTGATCTATGCTCTGTAGACTATCCACCTTGGCTATCGACGGCTCAGCAAATAGAATATTTGATAGATCTGCGATGAATGATCTTTGCTCAGAGAGGAATGGCTCATCAGGATGTTCAATATTATTATCAACGAACGGCTCAGATATCTCAGCAATAATCTCAGAAAGATGTCTCTCATCTGTGCATAAATCAGGAAATTCAATGAATGGCTCAGATATCTGGACCTCAGAACTCTGCTCAAACTGCTCATCGGCAACTATCTCAATTGGGCCACCAAGGGAGCTCATGTCGACTGTGCTTTCCACCAAGGGAGCTCATGTAGTATAGTGGTGAGTATTCCCGCCTGTCACGCGGGTGACCCGGGTTCGATCCCCGGCAACGGCGCCATTTTGTTGAGCACGAAATTTAGAGATGGGAAATTTGATTGTAAAAAATGTAGGGTCGTTGATTTTCCCCAAAACCCGCGTCAACAAAAAATTATTTATTTTCTGATTTTTGCTACTTATTAACCTGTATAGCGGACAGGGTCGAACTCAGGGAGGCTACAATTCCCGAGGGTTATTCAATTAATCAGAAACTAATTAAAAGAAAACAGGAATCTCAAAGGACAACTATCCTTGGTTTTTGTGATTTTTTATCTTTTCTAATTTTTTTATATTTTTTTTATTTCTATTTTTTTTATATTTTCTGATTTTCAAATTTTTAGTGATTTTGATTTTGCAATTTTTTTTTATTTTCAAAAATAACTGAGATTAATGCACGAAATTGATTAAATACACACCACGACTCTTTTTTGCAATTTTCAATTATGCCAAAAATAATCAGAAAAATCAAAGGAAAATATTTTTGGGTTTTAAAAGTTTTGAAATGTTTTTAGCAATTTTTGTGGAATTTTCAGATGTTTTTGGATTTTTCTAAAAATCAAACAGTGAGAAAATAAGAAACTGTGCACAGCCTGGAGTAATTTGCAATTTAAAAATCGTTTTAATGCCCAAAACTCCTGACAATAATTTTTAAGGCAAACTAGAAACCATTATCTACAAATAGGAACTGAAATCACAATTTTTGGATTTTTGTAGAAGTTTTTATGATTTTTATAATATTTTTGATATTTTTCAATTTTTTTGAGTTTTATAAATAATTAATGCATGAAACTTGGTATGAAATTAAAAGACAATGAAATAAAACTACTCTAATTTTTTTTAGAATTTTTGGAGCTATTTTCGAATTTTTATGAATTTTCGAATTGCAAACAATGAAAAAGACACTGTTTTTGATTTTTTAATAATATCGAATGAAGTCAAAATGCTACGAAAATTTTATGCTAGGAAGAATAGCACATCAGGAGTATAGCACAATTTTCTCAAAATTTTTGAAGCATGAGAAACATTTATTTCAATAAAAGATCATGCAAATTATTTTTCTGCAGTTCGGGGACCAAATTGTAAATTCTGTGAATGTTTTGGACTGAAATGTAAAGATTCAGAGTTTTTGTCTCAAATAACCAATAAAAATAAACAGAGAAGTGAAAGCGCAATTTTATCAATATATCATGTGCATATCATGTGCTAGAGGTTTCCGGCAGGGGCGTTCTTGTAAATATGAGATCTTCTGGGGCTCTTTTGCAAGTTGTAAAACTTCAGGAGAAAAACACTGCTTTGGAGACTGGCAAGGACCTCTTTGTGGATTTGAGAACTCCAGAGGGCTATTTGTGTAAATTTGCCAAAAAAATAACAAACCCTTAGGGTTCCTTTCTCTGAATCTCGTTTCTTTTTCTGCAAGCCACAAGAAGGATGGGGCAAGATGGGCCTTGGCCGCCGCCGCCCCTTCTTCTTCGGCGGGCAAGGGCGGCGCGGTGGCGAACGGCGGGCGGAGCGGGGGCGTCGAGCGTTGGAGGTTGCGGGGTCCGCGCGGTGGCGTGATGCTGGGGGAGGCCGCTCGCGTCGGCGTCGCGTGGCCTGGCGGTGGGCGCTGAAGCAGCAGGAGGGACGGCGCGACGCGTGGCCGCGCGTGGCTACGAAAGGAGGGTCGGCGCACGGCTTCAGAAGCGGAGGAAAGGGGCGGCGCGGGGGGCGCGACCAGAGTGGCGGCGCACGGGCGCGGTTGTCGCGCGGTGGTTCTCAACAGCGCCGCCTTGTGCGGCTGGTGGCGATGGAGCGGGAAGACGACGCCGCCCCCGCTGGAGCGGCTCACGCGCGAGGAGGCTCGGCGCGGGGCAGCGCCGCTGGCGCACCACCGCAGGAGGCGGTTGGCGTCGGGGCTTCAAGGAGGAGGGGCAGCCGATGGAAGATGGCGGCGGGGGGTGACGACCCCGCTGCTGGAGAATTTTTTTATTTTGTTTTTTTTTATTTTTTTTGAAATTTATTTTAAGATGTAAACAGTGAATGAAAAAAAAAACAAAAGGAAAACACTTTTTTTTTATTTTTTTTTGTAAATCCGAAAATAAGAGAAAAGAGGAATAAAGAAATATTTTTTTTTATTTTGTTTTATTTTGTTTTTTTTTTATTTTTTTATATTATCCTGCAAAACAAATGTTAGAAATAAAGGGAATTTTTTATTTATCTACAAAATCGGGAAGTGAATGGGGATTCGGCGAACGGTGAGGGATTCGAATCCGACTCTCCGACCACCGTGCGTGGTCGGAGTTGATAGATCGTGAATGGTAGAGATAGAACGCGTAGAGATCAAGAAAGTGAGATGAAAAATCGAGTCGATGGCGGATCAAATCGTGATGAATTTTTTTATGATCTAGAAGAACAAAATGACGATAAAAAGAAAAAAAATGCGATAAAATAAAGAGCGATTAAACTACGATAAAGATGCAAAGAAAAATACGGATCTCACCTTAGGAGCGGAAAATGGGCCGTGATCGCCTCGACAAGGCCGACTCGCTGTCACCGGACGGCTTGGAGGCTAGGCAACTTCCTCGACGAAATTTCTCTCGGAGATCGGGCTCCTCTCTCTAAAGATTGATCAGGTTGGAATGAGGGAGATGGAGCCATATAAATAGAAAAGAGATGAATTTTGAATTTTGAAGAAGATAAGAGAGATTTTTGAATTTTTTTTGGTGGGAGAGATAATCATGAGAGATAAAATAGAAGGATAAAATTATTTACAAAATTATCTAATTTTTTTTTGAATTTTCGTCACTTTATTTATTGGAATTTGAAAATGTTATTTTTTTATTTTTTTTATGATGGTTGGTTAAAAATTGCAACTATATACATATACTATACACATATATGGTATTAAAATACAAGGATAAATGGGGAAATTGGCCTTTCTTTTTTTTTGTTTTACGAATTTTATTAATTAATTTTTTTTATTTTTATTTTTGTTTTAAGTAATTAGTAAAAAATAATTACAAATATATACACAAAATACAAGGGAAAATTGCACAAACCACCCCAAAAAACCAACTTTTCAACCGTAACTCCAAAAATTATGAAATCACAGCCATTTTGAAGATAATTTGATTTAGAACTCAATGGAAGTGAAATTGGTTTAATTTAATATCATATGGAGCCGGAATTGATCTTTCAATTAGGGTTTAGTGGCTTTTTTCCAAGTGTGGCTACTTTTATTCTGTACATGATTTAATTGTGCAATCAATTTTATTAGTTAGGACCCATTTTTATTTACAACTTTGATTTTGAATGTTATTTGATTTGGGGTCAATTAATGTACAAATAAATTAGTGTTAGTTTTATACAGATATACACAAAATAAGTGAGAAACACATTTTTTTGGATTTTCTGGTTGAGGACCCTATCTCCCCCTACTTTATTCCTGGTCGATCAGGTCAAGTCTTGACCTTCTCTCGGGGTTCGGGTCATCCTGTATACAGTCTTCCTTTTTTTATTTTCTTTTCTTTATTTTTCCTTTCTTTCTTTATTTATTTATTTTAGGTTAAAATTAGTAAGAAATGTACAATATTTACACAAATGCAAGTTAGTAAGAATATGGAGTTAGCGTTATATGCAGGTGTTTTATAAGGGATTTTAAGCTAAAATAAATGAATAAAGATGATGAATCGCAGATTCATCAAAAGCCAAGCAACGAGCTCCTGGGTCGAGGGCAAAGTGCCTCGACCCGGTTAGGGGTGGTGCAGGTGAACAGTGCGTCGGAATGAAGAGGCTCCGACGAAGCGACGGTAGAGGAGCCCCAATCCCAGTTCCTGTGCGAACTGGGATGGATGAGTGGGTGGAGAATGTACGCGGAGGAAAGGCGGAGATGATGAGCGATTCCGATGGTCAAAACGAAAGCGAGGATGGTCGGAATCAGAGATGAACGACGACGGGATGAATTGGGCGAAACACAAAATTATCTAAATAGGGAAGGAACGAGAGCTACCTACTAGATGGAGTCGACTGAGGAAGAGCTGGGGATGCTCCAGGTCCTTGCCTCAAGGGCCGTCGATGCCCGAGGCTCGAGCACCACATCCAGGCGGTGCACGACGGTGCGTAGCTGCCGGATCAGAGGTCCGTCCACTCCCTCCGCGCTGCGACACGGCCGGAAGCGAGCTGTCACTCTCGCGGAGGCTGTGGAGGTCCTGGGGTGGAGAGAAACAATCCAAAGATGGAATGAAATGGAGGCGGAGCTCGGACTTTATACGGCAAGGGGTCCGGCAAGAACATGTCGGGTAGGGTTCCGCGAAGCGCGGATCCCAACGGGGATGAACGGGCGTGGATCTCAGATGCACGAGGAAGAAAGAGAGCCCAGGGTTTGTGGATATGGGCGTCGGATCGAGTGTGGATATATGGGAGAAGTCGGGTTGCGGGCTCGGATCCGGGACTCTGTGGACCAAGGGGGGGAGTTAACCTGGGGTCAACGTCCCCCGTGGACGAGTCAGAATAGGCCACGTCAGAATTGTTTAGAAATTCAAAATAAAATAATAAATGGCCGAATTATTTAAAACTCAAAACATGAAAAATGTTTGTTTTAATTTTTTCTATTTTTTGTGATTTTAATTAATTTTTTTGAAATAAAAATAAGCTATTTACATTATAGTACTATACATAGGTATATACACAATATGGATTTTTAATTTTTGATTTTTAATTAATTATTTTTGTACATTTTTGTTTGCATTTTATATTTTATTTATTTATAGCATAAAATTAGGAATAAAAAGGTATTTTTATTTTATTTTTATTATTTATGTACAAGGGTTAAATAAATAGATATATACATTTATATACATGGTATATATACAATGTTGTTTTTGGTTTTTAATTTTGTTCTTTTTATTTAATTTTTGTTTTTATAGTTTTTATTTTATTTATTTACATAATGAAATATGGAATATATACAAATTTTGTGGGATTTTAATTTATTTATTTACAAAGTGAAATAAATAGGGCTAGGGGGTTCTATTTACATGATGAATATGCACAAGGAAGAGTATTTTTGTTTCTTTTTAATTTTCTTCTTTTTATTTTGATTTTATGTTTTCAAATATATACAAATATAAACAAACCCATTTTTATTTTATTTTTTTAGAGGAAAATATTTTTATTATATTTAATTACAGGTATATGTACACATGAGCTTCCTTATCTCTCTCTACTTGGGCATTTATGCGGTCAGGCCCATGCTGAGCCCTCCCTTGGGATTAGGTCGCTCAATATTTATTCTCAACATCTACCTCTTTTTCTTTTGTCTCTTTATTCTTTTATTTTTGCACAAAAACATGCTAATTATTGAACTTTATACAATGCATGCACTTTGGTAATTATTTGTATTTACACTTGGGCAAGGACCTGGAGCATACTGCTGTTGTGGTGGATACACTGGGGGCTACTGCTGGTGGTGATCTCTCTGATGGCTGTACTGGCCACCCTGTGCTGACGGCTGCTGCTGAGGCTGGGCACCTCCGGACGCCCAACGGAATCCGGGATGGTCTCGTCGGGTACCGGGATGGGGGCGGTCGTACCAAATCCCATTGACATCCATCAACGGCTCTGAATCGTAAGGGTCTGGCGGAAGTACTGCAAGAGGCTGATCTGACCGGTATACCACCATCTGTGTGTCAGTGGATGGTGGTGCCTGGTAGGTGAGCTGCGGCTGCTGGAACGGCTCCGCCTGTACAAGATGGACTGTATAGGCTGCTGGTGGGAGCTGGAGCGCTGGGACGAGCTACTGCTGCTACTCGGATCGCCTCGTGCCTGAAGACGAGGCTGTGAAGCCGTCTGTGCCTCCTGGAGACACATGAGCTGTGTCTTCAGGTCACTTAGAGTCTATGCCATCTACTCCATCTGCATGATGCCCTGGCACTGCTTCTTCTCAATAGTCTTCATCTGGTCCAGCTTCTCGCTGATGATCCCCATGTCTGCGGCTGTGGACTTGGCCTGTGCTGCGGCTACCGTTGACGAACTGGATGGACCGGCGTCGACCCATGCTATCCTATGGTACTGCACGGTCTGTGGCTGCTGGGGTCTGCCCTGAGTGTACAATCTGGTCTGGGACATCACCATGTAGTTCTCGGCCATCTCCTTATATATGGCCTAGACCTGATCGTGATCCTTGGCGAAGTAAGACCCACCACAAGAAGCATTCACCAAGCCCTGAAGCTCTGGTGTCAGCCCGCTGAAAAAGCTCTGAACAAGGTTCGGCTTGGAAATGTCGTGTTGCGGGCATCTGTCAGTCAGCTCTCGAAACCTCTCCCATGCCTCGTGGAACTGCTCGTTGGGGAGCATGGAGAAGTTGCTGATCAGGGCTCTAGCAGCGTTCGTCCGCCCGAGTGGATAGTACTTATGCAAGTACTCAGCGCGGAGTTGCTCCCAGGTGTAAACGAACTTCCCCAAGTGCTTCATCCAGGCGGCTGCTCTGTCTGCTAAGGAAAAGGGATAGGCAATCGTCCGTATGGTATCCTGGTCCACCTGACGATCGTGGACAGTGCTGCAGATCATCTCGAACTCCTGCAGGTAGAGATGGGGCTCCTCAGTAGCCAGCCCATGGAACCGAGGTAGGAGCTGAAGTGTGTTCGGGGGGAACTT
Source organism: Ottelia alismoides (assembly GCA_037367405.1). Lineage (NCBI taxonomy): Eukaryota > Viridiplantae > Streptophyta > Magnoliopsida > Alismatales > Hydrocharitaceae > Ottelia > Ottelia alismoides. The sequence continues at coordinate 858,819 of JAZKJV010004753.1, forward strand.
GAAGTCCCCCACGATAGCTGGTAGCACCACCCAACAATGCGTCAAAGTCGATCCGGGATTGTGATTCTCCCGCATCGGTCTCGGAGGTCCTGCTGCTGCTGCTTCTGCTTCTGCTGCTGCGGCTGCTGCCGCGGCTGCGGCTGCTGCATTGTCGGGTCCCCCCCTGGGCCGCGGTTCTCGTAGTCGGCTCTCATCTGCTCAAGCTCTCGTCTCATCTCTATCATAAATGCTCCCTGATCCCTTAACTACTGCTGCACTGAGTCAATGGAGGCGATCAGGGTGGAGTTGATCGCACCCTGGTCCAGAACGAAATGCTCCTGCTGCGGATCTCTGGGGTGATCATCACTACTGCTGGCCATAGTCTCTGCAAAATCAAAACAACCAAACTCAGGTGCCAATAAATCATCTGTCTGTCTCTCCTCTGGCACTGGTATCTCGGTCTCAGAAGAAGGATGGTCGAGGGGGAACATGGCGGAGTCGTACTCGGGTTCGGAGAGCGGGTCTGAGCTCCCACGAACCGACCTAGATGAGTGGGCTGGAGTGCTAAAAGGCGGTGCAACCAGGGGCTGCCTAAGAGTTCTCCTACCCATCATCGTGATCTGGCGAGTAGTGCAGATGAGATCTGGTAACAATTATGATCACAAGCAAACCCTCGATTCACCAACGCAACGCGAGCTGAAGACCGTAAAGGCTCGGTCAATTATCTTGTCAATTTTATTTCGGTGATCAGTTAGGATAGCAAAGCGATTACGTGACCTGTTGGGTTACCTGATATTTTCTCAACCGACTGTCCCGTACAGAAATAGCCGATAATCAGTCGAGAATAATATTGGAGGGCTCTACCTAGTGTGCGGGGTCACTCTCTCGCGCAAGCAAACCAGACAATGAGGGGGTTGCTCTCCCCAAGAAAATTTTTAAGTGAGGTGTCTTTTAGGGTCGATAGTGTTAGCAGTCCCAAATTTTATTATTTTTCTTTTTAGATATTTTTCATTTATCAAACAAACTCGCCTAACGAATTTTTTGGTTCTCCTGGTTTATTAAGTCCAAAACAGGGGGGAGAAGTCGAAAAAGCCGATGCGCGATGAAATCAATGATGCATGCAGAGTAAGAGATGCGTACCTGACTCCAGCTGTCTACATGCAAGATGATCCGCACAGAAATGAAAGACAGAAAATAAACTACCTAAATGGTGCAAGCGGAAAAGCGAGTCCATAAACAACAGTGCTACTCGAAAGAACGGCTAACCGACCACCAGCCTCCAATCCAGAGAGTCCGGTCTACACCCACCCCTCCTCTTCTCGACAAGTTGAGTTCAGGAGTAGCGCTTGACGGGGAGGGATCGCGACGCATAGGCTCGGAGGTGATGGAATGGCTATTTTATTATCTTTTTATTTTTGGTCCAATTACCGATCTATAGGTGCAGGCAGATATATTAGGGTATTTGGATCCTAATTATTACGTCACAGTCAAGAAGAAAATCCTACGGCTAGGGGCTCGAAAATTCGTGTGAAATCGGAAAAGGCAGTAAAGGAAATAAATCGTGTAAAAAGCCGCGAAGAAAACCGAACTAGCTAAGGGGGTCCCCCGAGCACACCGATGCTCGGCGAAACAGACCCCGAGAGTCTAAGTCTCTGTCTGTCCCTGTATTATTACAATAATAGTTCGAATAAATGCTGAAAAGGAAATCTAATCTAAACTAGACTAGACTCGCGGCTATTTCGTGGCTCCCGCACTCTTGCTCACTCCTCGCGCTCTCCTGCGGCTCTGTAGAAAAGAGAGCCGCCTCCGACTCTCGCGGTTGCGTCGGCTTCCGAAGAAGCCACCTCGATCCTCGGGCCCTCGCAAGAAAGCAAACAGAGTGCCAGACCAGATTTTTTAAACAATTATGCAAATAAATGATATATATACAAAATATGCACAAAAAACCGCGAAAAGAAAAACTGCGGAAAAATCAACTACGACTACTAAGCCGTGCTCCCCGGCAACGACGCCATTGTGATGACCAAAATTTCACCAAGACACGGGTGAATAAAAATAGATCAAGGGTCGTTGCGACCCGGATCTCGAAGACAGTTCAGTCAATCAAGAAAATTATGAGCAGACCACCAAAATAGAATAAAAACCAAAGAAACAAGCTAGTGGCCCTGGCTATTAGATTAGCCTGGTATAGCGACCAGGGTCGGACTCAGGGAGCACGTAATGGCCTTGCGGCCTACGAAGTAGTAAAAAATAGTGAAAAATAAAAGATAGATATTTTTGGTGGATTTTTTAGTATTTTTAATATTTTTTTGGATTTTCAAATAATAAAGAAAATAAGAAAAACAATAAATCAAGCAACTACAAACAATTATTTAAGCACTCAAAAATCACTCAAAAATTTAAACAAAAATTTTTTTATGTTTTTTATGTTTTTGTACTATTTTTGGTTAATTTTTGGTATTTTTCTGATTTTTATAGAATTTTATAAAAATCAAACAAGGCAGAAAAATAAAGGTACTGTCCAATCAGACTTGGAGGGCCAAATTAAAATGCAAAATGGCCCTATCAGAGTCTGAAGGTAATTTTCCTGTAAAGAAGAAAATGCAAGGAAAATGTAGGCACCAGAATTATTAATTTTTGATTTTTCTTTTAATTATTAGAATTTTTATAGGTTTTTAGGAGTTTTGTAATTTTTATAGGTTTTAGAAATCTAAAAATGACCAAAATTGGTCGGAAAATCAAACAAGATAAAACAAACAATATATAATTTTTTTGTAATTTTTAAAGGTATTTTAATATTTTTTTGTTATTTTTTAACTTAGACAGTAAAGAAAATGCGTGTTTCTTAATTTTTTAAAATAATAAATGAAGTCAAAAATGTCTCCAAAAATTGAAGAAAATTTTACACCATGGCAGGAGCCATGTATCCATTTTTCATCAAATTTGGAGTTGGTTTGCTATTTTATTAAAATAAAAACAAGGGTTCAGTGCATAGGGACCTGGGGGTCCGGTGCAATTTTTCCAAGTTTCCACATGCAAAGCGCGTGACCTGGGCACTCAGGGACCTATTTGCAAGAAAACTTAAGTCCCTGGACTATTTAGTAACACGTACTAAAAGTCCAGGGGAGAAAGGGTAAATTACCCACTATATAAGGCACATACGCAATTAAAACATTCACAGGGGTATTTCTGCATATACTAAAAACTTAATCTCATTCATTAACACCCTGAAACATAAAGACCATACATGCAAATAACCCACAGAATCACGTGTCGAAGCACGTGTACCACTACATACAGGGGTATAAAAGCAAATAAACTACACTACGAGGTCCTCCATGCAATATTCCCAAAAACTAAAGAACTACAAAGCGAATTTACCGAACTAGATAATAAATGCGAAAACTAGAGGGGCCTAAGAGAAATTACCCCTTATTTAAAGGCCGAGGGTCGGATGAGCGCCATGTGGTGTATCTGACGGTCGAGGAAGCGCGACGCACAACAAAGGGACCCCTTGGCGTGATCGAACGGCTGGGAAGCTCCCACGTGGAAGATCGGGCGGCTGTTAAGCGACGTGGGCATGTGAAGGGTCCTGGCTCAGATCAGACGGAGGAGGTTTAGCCACGTGGATGATCGGACGCCTCCTGTGTGACGTGGCTAAACCTCGCTGAGTCGACGGTCACGATCACTCCTCCAAGGATCTGACGGTGCTGGCAGCTCCTCGAATGGACGAATCTGATCTGAACTGGAGCTGGGGGATGATCGGACGGCTGCGAAGGGTGCACGAAGAACAAGCAGCCGACGAACTTCGTCGGCTCGGTGGACGCACGGTGACCCTCCTCGTGGGCTGCTGAAGATCGGAGAAGGTTCGCCTGGGCCGCCCACGTCTAATGGTCCTCTCTGATGATGCAGCGGAGCTCCAGAGAGCTCAGGCGACGTTGACGGAGGAGATGCTGCTGCTCCAAAGAGTCGAAGCCCTCAGATGGGCTCGGATGAACCTGGAAAGCCAAGCAACGAGCTCTTGGGTCGAGGGCAAAGTGCCTCGACCCGGTTAGGGGTGGTGCAGGTGAACAGTGCGTCGGAATGAAGGGGCTCCGGTGAAGCGACGACGGAGGAGCCCCAATCCCAGTTCCTGTATGAACTGGGTTGGATGAGTGGGTGGAGAATGTGTGCGAAGGAAAGGCGGAGATGATGAGCGATTCCGATGGTCGAAACGAAAGCGAGGATGGTCGGAATCAGAGATGAACGGCGACGGGATGAATTGGGTGAAACACAAAATTAGCTAAATAAGGAAGGAACGAGAGCTACCTACTTGATGGAGTCGACTGTGGAAGAGCTGGGGATTCTCCAGGTCCTTGCCTCAAGGGCCGTCAATGCCCGAGGCTCGAGCACCACCTCCAGGCGGTGCACGATGGTGCGTAGCTGCCGGATCAGAGGTCCGTCCACTCCCTCCTCGCTGCGATACGGCCGGAAGCGATCTGTCACTCTCGCGGAGGCTGTGGAGGTCCTGGGGTGGAGAGAAACAATCCAAAGATGGAATGAAATGGAGGCGGAGCTCGGACTTTATAAGGCAAGGGGTCCGGCAAGAACATGTCGGGTAGGGTTCCGCGAAGCGCGTATACCAACGCGGATGAACGGGCGTGGATCTCAGATGCACGAGGAAGAAGGAGAGCCCAGGGTTTGTGGATATGGGCATCGGATCGAGTGTGTATAAATGGGAGAAGTCGGGTTGCGGGCTCGGATCCGGGACTCCGTGGACCAAGGGGGGGAGTTGACCTGGGGTCAACGTCCCCCGTGGACGAGTCAGAATAGGCCACGTCAGAATTGTTTAGAAATTCAAAATAAAATAATAAATGGCCGAATTATTTAAAACTCAAAACATGAAAAATGTTTGTTTTAATTTTTTCTATTTTTTGTGATTTTTAATTAATTTTTTTGAAATAAAAATATGCTATTTACATTATAGTACTATACATAGGTATATACACAATATGGATTTTTAATTTTTGATTTTTAATTAATTATTTTTGTACATTTTTGTTCGCATTTTATATTTTATTTATTTATAGCATAAAATTAGGAATAAAAATGTATTTTTATTTTATTTTTATTATTTATGTACAAGGGTTAAATAAATAGATATATACATTTATATACATGGTATATATACAATGTTCTTTTTGGTTTTTAATTATGTTCTTTTTATTTAATTTTTGTTTTATAGTTTTTATTTTATTTATTTACATAATGAAATATGGAATATATACAAATTTTGTGGGATTTTAATTTATTTATTTACAAAGTGAAATAAATAGGGCCAGGGGGTCTATGTACATGATGAATATGCACAAGGAAGAGTATTTTTGTTTCTTTTTAATTTTCTTCTTTTTATTTTGATTTTATATTTTCAAATATATACAAATATAAACAAACCCATTTTATTTTATTTTTTTAGAGGAAAATATTTTTATTATATTTAATTATAGGTATATGTACACATGAGCTTCCTTATCTCTCTCTACTTGGGCATTTATGCGGTCAGGCCCATGCTAAGCCCTCCCTTGGGATTAGGTCGCTCAATATTTATTCTCAATATCTCCCTCTTTTTCTTTTGTCTCTTTATTCTTTTATTTTTATACAAAAACATGCTAATTATTGAACTTTATACAATGCATGCACTTTGGTAATTATTTGTATTTACAAGAATATACATGTATTTGCAAAGGTTTTTGTAGCTAAAATATAAGAATAAAGAGTGATGAATGGGTATTCATCACCCCCTATACTTAACTTTGCTAGTCCCTTAGCAAACACTTATTTGAAAAAGAAGTGAAAAAGAAAAAGAAAAAGAGGAAAATATACATGGATTAAGGCTGATTATTAAACTTGCCTTCATTAAATTGAAATATGGAGCTCGATCAGATCTTTGGATTATTAATGTGTCGGAACCTTATTTGGACTTAAGCTTAAAACTCAACAACCTCTAAGTTCCACCAATCTATGGACAAGACTCCTCAATAAACCAGATCACAACAAGTCTACATACACAAACTCTAATGACCATGAATCTTTCCATGCAGTGCAAGTGATATGTAGCTCCCCACCTCAGAAGTAACAAAGAAACAATCTCCCCCAACTTGGTAACTCTAATGCCTCGGTCTAGCAACTCTTTCCTCGAGAATCGGGGTATTCCCTTCTAAGTTCAAGTGCAACCGGCTCAAGAAGAGGGGGAAGAAGAGAATGGACCATGGCCAGTGTAGCCATGTATCCTTGGGAGCTCTAACCAGTGTAGCTGAGTCTCCCTCTGCAAGCTTCATGAGATGTAACATGTATACCATAAACTTGTGCTTTATTTGACTATATACACTCCGGTGGGACTACTAAATTTTCAATCCGACCCACTACTTTTTTGGAGTTCTTTTCTTTTTGCACTGTCTCTAAGAGTCATGCTTGTGTTGTTAAGTGCTCTACTTAGGCTCATCAAGATGATATATGCTCATAGCCTAGTGGACTCAAAGAATTAAGTCCCAATGGACCTGAAAAGCCTTAACCCTAAGCCCTATAAGGTTCCTCTTAGAATTAGGTGGATTAAGATCTTAATCAAGCTCCATTTCCCAATTTAATTCCAGGCTAGTTTAAATGTCAACTATGATCCAGGAAAAACTATACAAGTATTTACAAAGATGCTATTTATAAATATTTTCAATCGTGCAAAATTTTTGAAAAATGTTTTGAAACCATCGATGTATGCATGAATGCAGGTTTTGCAAAAATATTTACAAACATTTACACAAGGTTTTCGCAAACTTTTTGATTTACAAAACATTTTGGAAAAAAATTGTACATTATATATAATTTTGATATACTCTTATTTACAAATCCTTTACACAAATCGTTTTACAATCATTTGTACAAAAATAATTTGTATTAATAAATAGGTATGTGCAAAATGAATTTTATATACAAGGGAGAAAAATTTTAGATTTTATGGATTTTTAGCCATTTTTATTTAGTCATACACTCACACAAAGTACGAGTTATGGCTAAATTATATATGAAATATGTACACACCCCCTATACTTAGCTCGAACGATGTCCTCAGAGTGATCAAGAGCGATGAAGAAGACATAACTCGTGCTTAGTATAGGGAAGTGAAAAGGAATGGCTAGATACAGAGATGAATGAAAGAATAGAATGAGGAGAACTCGATGGTTTCCCCCTATACTTAGGATCAAGTAATCCTAAGTATAGCAGGCTGTTCATGAAGGGAAATCCGAGTGAAGGATGTACAGAGTCTGCCCCCCATACTTAGGGTGAAATATCCCTAAGTATAGGCAGCAAAACAGGGGTAGAAAGAATGAAAAGAATACCCGAAGGTCCTACATCCCCCCTATACTTAGGGTAAAGTACACCCTAAGTATAGCATAATCATAAGATGAGAAAAGGGATGTGGGACTAAAGAATAGAGTGATATGGACAACTGGATCTATACAGGTCGGAAGAACAGTGATAATCAGGCGTGAGATGCAATGGATGTGAGTCAAGAAACCACATCTCATGCAAAGTGAATAGGGGCAACATCAACGACCCGCGGCTCATGATCTAGAAATGGCTTGAGCTGCTGGCCGTTCACTCGAAAGGTACTCTCAGAAGACAACTCAGATATGTCAATACTCCCATTGTCGTGTACCTTTCTCACAAGATAAGGTCCCTTCCATTTGCTCTGTAGCTTCCCTGGAAATAGACGAAGCCTAGCATCAAACAACCATACTCTCTATCCAGGCTCAAAATTCTTGTGGCTGATATGAGAATCATGCCACTCTTTCACTCTCTCCTTATACTGTAGGCTCTTTGAGAAGGCGGTATCACGAAGCTCCTCCAGGGCTGCTAACTCTGCCCTCCTCTGGTCTCCTACACTATCTGGATCCAAAATAATATCTGTAACTACCCAAAGTGACCTGTGCCTCAGATCAACAGGTAAATGGCACGGTTTGCCATAAATGAGGTGAAAGGGAGATGTGCCCAAAGGTGTCTTGAAAGACGTCCTATATGCCCACAAGACCGAGTCCAAAAGCTGTGACCAATCCATTCGGTCAGGGCGGACGACTTTCTGCAAAATAGTCTTGATCTCCCTATTCGACACCTCGGCTAGACCATTCGTCTGTGGATGGTATGGAGTGGCAACTCGATGGTCTATGCCGAACTCATTAGCAAGAGCCTTTACCTGGTCGTTGATGAAATGAGACCCCCCGTCTGAAATCAACACTCGAGGTACCCTGAACCATGTAATGATGTGCTTCCTCAAAAATCTGCAAACTGTCCTGGCATCAGCGGTTCGGGCGGGGATGGCCTCAACCCAACAACTCACATAATCAACGTCTAACAGAATGTACTCAAATCCCTGACTCTTAGGGAATGGACCCATGAAATCGATGCCCCATGTGTCAAAAACCTCACAGAAGTGAATGGGCTGCATCAGCATCATATCACGTTGTCCACAAGTGCCCATCCTCTGACAGTCGGTACACCTCTTCACGAACTCATCAGAGTCCTTGAAGAGAGTAGGCCACCATAGGCCGGATTGGAGCACTTTCTGTGCCGTTCTCCTCCCTGAGTGATGTCCTCCTCCCTCGAACTTGTGGCAGTACGTAAGGATGCTGTGATGCTCCTCCTGAGGAATACTCCTACGCCAGATACTATCCCCTCCCTCATGGTAAAGGATGGGATCCTCCCAATGGTAAAACTTGGCCTTCGCTAGGAAGGTCTCAAGTTTCTGCCTGGGCCAATCTTGTGGAACTTTCTTGGCAACAAGATAGTTCACAATATCGGTGTACCATGGGAGAGAGGTGATAGCAAGGATCGCCTCATCTGGAAAGGTCTTACAAATAGGGTCAATCTGCTCAGAATCCTCAAGATACTCCAATCGGGAGAGATGATCCGCCACCACATTCTTGACTCCAGGCTTATCCTTAATCTCTATGTCAAACTCCTGGAGTAGAAGGATCCATCTAGTCAGTCTGGCCTTGGCATCCTTCTTTGCCATGAGGTACCTGATGGCGATATGATCAGTATACAAGGTCACTCTAGATCCAATAATGTACGATCTGAACTTATCTAGGGCGAGGACTACGGCTAGCATCTCCTTCTCCGTGACTATGTAGTTCCGCTGCACGGAATCCAATGTGCGGCTAGCGTAGTGGATGGCAAATGGAACTCCGTCCCTCCTCTGTCCTAGCACAGCCCCCACGGCAAAATCGGAGGCGTCCGTCATGATCTCGAATGGGAGAGACCAATCGGGTGGCTGAAGGACAGGAGCCTCTATCACACTTCTCTTGAGAGTCTGAAACGACGAGGGACACTTGTTATCGACAAGGAACTCGGTGTCTTTCGTCAGCAGATCAGTCAACGGTCGGGCAACTCTACTGAAATCACGAATGAATCGCTGGTAGAAACCAACGTGTCCCAGAAAAGACCGTAACTGCCGCAAGTTGGACGGTGGTGCGAGTTTGCTAATGACATCCACCTTGGCTGGATCAACCTCCATGCCCCTGTTGGAGATGATGTGGCCAAGCACCGTCCCTTGAGTCACCATGAAGTGACTCTTCTCCCAAGATAATACCAGGCGAACTTCTATACATCGCTGAAGTACTCAGTCTAGGTAGTCAAGACATGAGTCGAATCCGTCGCCGTAAACTGAGAAATCATCCATGAAGACCTCCAAGCATTCCCCTACCATGTCCGAAAAGATCGACAACATGCATCTCTGAAAAGTCACAGGGGCATTGCATAGCCCAAATGGCATGCGTCGGAAGGCGTATGTGCCGAAGGGACAGGTAAAGGTCGTCTTGTCCTGGTCCTTGGTAGCGATAGCCAACTGGTTATAGCCCGAGTACCCATCCAGAAACAATAATGGCTCTTCCGTGCCAGTCTCTCAATGATCTGATCAATAAAGGGCAGGGGGAAATGATCCTTCTTGGTGGCATGATTGAGTCGTCTGTAATCCACGCAGACCCTCCAAGAAGTGGGTACTCGTGTAGCGATCTCCTCTCCGGACTCCGTAACCACTGTAGTGATGCCCGTCTTCTTGGGCACCACATGTAATGGACTGACCCACTTGGAGTCGGAGATGGGGTAGATAAAATCGGCGCTCCACCACTTCAAAATTTCCTTCATGACAACCTCTCTCAGATTCGGGTTCAGCCGCTGTTGGAACTCATGCGACGGCTTTGCCTCATCTTCGAGATAAATGTGGTGATAGCACAGAGCCGGACTAATCCCTTGGAGATCTGCTACGCTCCATCCTATCGCCTTGCGATTCTTTTCAAGAACCCCCATCAAACGGGATTCCTGCTCTCCAGTCAAATCGACTGAGATGATGACTGGGTACATCTCATGCTCACCCGCAAGGAATCTATACTTCAGATGTAGGTAGGGCTTCTGCTCAGGACAAACTGGTGCTGGCAAATCTGGCTTCTGAAGAATTCGAGTATATGTGGCCATATCTGCCCGAGAGAATGAGAGCTCTCTCTCTCTCACAAACTAGATCTGGAGAAGGCTGCTCAATTAAACTGTCTCTGCTCTGCTCGGCATCTACCTCCTCCCTATCTGCAGGCTCAGTGGGAGTCAGATCTGGTGTGTAATCATCAAACTCTGCCCAATCAACACCTGACTCCGAGGGATCTGTGTCATCTAAGGTGGCCTCAGTACCACCATCATCACAAAAATCAGTCTCGCGGTCGAGAACCGGCTCTGCTGCCTCAAAAGTATCCTGGACCAGGAATGCGCTCTCCAAGCTCTCCTCTGCTGTCGTCTCTGCATCAGCGGAATCTAAAATTGAGAGGATGGCCTGTGCGACAGGATCTGCCCAAACTGCCTCATCATCTGTAATCACAAAGTCGCAGTCCTGGTGGATGTCTGGCCCGGCATCTGTCATCTTCTCTGTGTCTGAAGTGGTCTCTGAGCATGATCTGTTTCTGGCCTGTTGTCCTCGACCGTCTCTATTTGTACACTTTCGCCCTCGACACGAAGTAGACCTTCATGCTATCATGGTCGGTCACTGCCTTGGCTATGGCCAAGAACAGGCGACCTAGAATGATGGGGGTATTGGTCACTGACTCAGGGATCTCCATGTCCAACACTACGAAGTCCACGGGGAATTGCAGGCCCTGAATCCGTGACGACAATGTTTCTAAGCAACCCCTTCGGCCTCTTGACAGATCTATCAGGAAACTGAAGAACTGTCCTGCTCTGTCGTAGAGTGCCCAACTCGAAGCGGTCGAGATGGGACGCCGGAAGTAGGTTGATCGACGATCCGCTGTCTAATAGAGTACGGTGGAACCTCTGCTCACTGATATGACATCTGACATATGGGGCTCCTGAATCTGGCCTCTTGGCTGGCAGACAGTTCTGGATCGCGAAACAAGTAGCTCTGGTCAGCACATGAATCTCTGAGTGATGGTTCCTCCTCTTCCTCCTAACTGTGGTCCTATCTCTAAGTGAACGCTGGAGTAGAGGGATGTGCTGCAAAGCCTCCTGAAGAGTCAGCTGAATGTGAAAACGGTCTATCATTTGCTGGCTGAACTCTTCCAGCTGCCTCTTTTTTTATTTTCATTTTTCTTCCCCTTCCCCATCTGAAGGGCTCTAGGGAAGGGGATCACAGGGGTCCTTCTCAGATGAAGGACTAGAAAAAGAGTTGAGACGGCTCGACGGCCGGATCCACACATACATCATGCATTACAGTGGGACCAGAAGAAAACAAACCCATTCCTTTATTCACAGAAATGTTCCGAGATACATCAGTAACAGGAAAAACAACAGGAATCTCAGAAGAACTGGTGGCATCAGCACCACCTCGGCTGGAAGACTCGCGGCCTCAGTACCGCGCTCTGACTCGGCAAAATGGGTGGCCTTAGTACCACCTCCTCCAACTGGTGAAATGGCGGCCTCAGTACCGCCGGTGAGATCAACATCCGTGGTGGCGTCAGTACACCGTCATCATCTCTAGGGGCCTCAGTTCCGCTCTCCTCCTCGTCTAGCGCTCTGGAAGTATCCTCGTAGTGTAGCTCAGACGAGGCGTCGCCTGCTGGCATCCTACCGCTCCTAAGTGTGACAAAGTCAGTGTCAAAAAGATATGCAGACATATCACCAAAAGTATCACTAGGAGGGGCATACTCAGTACAAACTACCTGCTCAGATTTCCTCTTCAAGTTGTTCGGGTTGGGCTCTATCTGGGTAAGGATGGCGGCCTTCCCTCTCACGATGACCCGCATCTCCTGGCGAAACTCATCCATCTCCCGTCGAAAGGTAGCCTGCTGATCTGTAAGAAGGCGGGCTATGTCATCCAAGGCGGGGTTCTCATAGGATGGCCCATGAGAACCTGACGGGTAGCCTCTCTGGTAGTGAGGCTGTTGCTGTGGGTGAGAGGGGTACTGCTGGGGATGCTGCTGCTGCTGCTGATGAGGCTGCTCACGCCTCCAAGACTGTCCCTGCTGGTAGAGACGAGGACCATACTGCTGTGACTGCTGTTGTGGTGGATACACTGGGGGCTACTGCTGGTGGTGATCTCTCTGATGGCTGTACTGGCCACCCTGTGCTGACGGCTGCTGCTGGGGCTGGGCACCTCCGGACGCCCAACAGAATCCGGGATGGTCTCGTCGGGTACCGAGCTGGGGGCGGTCGTACCAAATCCCGTTGACATCCATCAACGGCTCTGAATCGTAAGGGTCTGGCGGAAGTACTGCAAGAGGCTGATCCGACCGGTATACCACCATCTGTGTGTCAGTGGATGGTGGTGCCTGGTAGGTGAGCTGCGGCTGCTGGAACGGCTCCGCCTGTACAAGATGGACTGTATAGGCTGCTGGTGGGAGCAGGAGCGCTGGGACGAGCTACTGCTGCTACTCGGATCGCCTCGTGCCTGAAGACGAGGCTGTGAAGCCGTCTGTGCCTCCTGGAGACACATGAGCTGTGTCTTCAGGTCACTCAGAGTCTATGCCATCTACTCCATCTGCATGATACCCTGGCACTGCTTCTTCTCAATAGTCTTCATCTGGTCCAGCTTCTCGCTGATGATCCCCATGTCTGCGGCTGTGGACTTGGCCTGTGCTGCGGCTACCGTTGACGAACTGGATGGACCGGCGTCGACCCATGCTATCCTATGGTACTGCACGGTCTGTGGCTGCTGGGGTCTGCCCTGTCTGTACAATCTGGTCTGGGACATCACCATGTAGTTCTCGGCCATCTCCTTATATATGGCCTAGACCTGATCGTGATCCTTGGCGAAGTAAGACCCACCACAAGAAGCATTCACCAAGCCCTGAAGCTTTGGTGTCAGCCCGCTGAAAAAGCTCTGAACAAGGTTCGGCTTGGAAATGTCGTGTTGCGGGCATCTGTCAGTCAGCTCTCGAAACCTCTCCCATGCCTCGTGGAACTGCTCGTTGGGGAGCATGGAGAAGTTGCTGATCAGGGCTCTAGCAGCGCTCGTCCGCCCGAGTGGATAGTACTTATGCAAGTACTCAGCGCGGAGTTGCTCCCAGGTGTAGACGAACTTCCCCAAGTGCTTCAGCCAGCGGCTGCTCTGTCTGCTAAGGAAAGGGAAGGCAATCATCCGTATGGTATCCTGGTCCACCCTGACGATCGTGGACAGTGCTGCAGATCATCTCGAACTCCTGCAGGTAGAGATGGGGCTCCTCAGTAGCCAGCCCATGGAACCGAGGTAGGAGATGAAGTGTGTTCGGGGGAACTTGAAGTCCCCCACGATAGCTGGTAGCACCACCCAACAATGCGTCAAAGTCGATCCGGGATTGTGATTCTCCCGCATCGGTCTCGGAGGTCCTGCTCCTGCTGCTGCTGCCACGGCTGCGGCTGCTGCATTGTCGGGTCCCCCCCTGGGCCGCGGTTCTCGTAGTCGGCTCCTCATATGCTCAAGCTCTCGCCTCATCTCTATCATAAATGCTCCCTGATCCCTTAACTACTGCTGCACTGAGTCAAGGGAGGCGATCAGGGTGGAGTTGATCGCACCCTGGTCCAGAACGAAATGCTCCTGCCGCGGATCTCTGGGGTGATCATCACTACTGCTGGCCATAGTCTCTGCAAAATGAAAACAACCAAACTCAGGTGCCGATAAATCATCTGTCTGTCTCTCCTCTGGCACAGGTATCTCGGTCTCAGAAGAAGGATGGTCGAGGGGAACATGGCAGAGTCGTACTCGGGTTCGGAGAGCGGGTCTGAGCTCCCACGAACCGACCTAGATGAGTGGCTAGAGTGCTAAAAAGCGGTGCAACCAGGGGCTGCCTAAGAGATCTCCTACCCATCATCGTGATCTGGCGAGTAGTGCAGATGAGATCTGGTAACAATTATGATCACAAGCAAACCCCCGATTCACCAACGCAACGCGAGCTGAAGACCTTAAAGGCTCGGTCAATTATCTTGTCAATTTTATTTCGGTGATCAGTTAGGATAGCAAAGCGATTACGTGACCTGTTGGGTTACCCGATATTTTCTCAACCGACTGTCCCGTACAGAAATAGCCGGTAATCAGTCGAGAATAATATCGGAGGGCTCTACCTAGTGTGCGGGGTCACTCTCTCGCGCAAGCAAACCAGACAATGAGGGGGTTGCTCTCCCCAAGACAAATTTTAAGTGAGGTGTCTTTTAGAGTCGATAGTGTTAGCAGTCCCAAATTTATTATTTTTCTTTTTTAGATATTTTTCATTTATCAAACAAACTCGCCTAACGAATTTTCGGTTCTCCTGGTTTATTAAGTCCAAAACAGGGGGGAGAAGTCGAAAAAGCCGATGCGCGATGAAATCAATGATGCATGCAGAGTAAGAGATGCGTACCTGACTCCAGCAGTCTACATGCAAGATGATCCGCACAGAAATGAAAGACAGAAAATAAACTACCTAAATGGTGCAAGCGGAAAAGCGAGTCCGTAAACAACAGTGCTACTCGAAAGAACGGCTAACCGACCACCAGCCTCCAATCCAGAGAGTCCGGTCTACACCCACCCCTCCTCTTCTCGACAAGTTTAGTTCAGGAGTAGCGCTTGACGGGGAGGGATCGCGACGCATAGGCTCGGAGGTGATGGAATGGCTATTTTATTATCTTTTTATTTTGGTCCAATTACCGATCTATAGGTGCAGGCAGATATATTAGGGTATTTGGATCCTAATTATTACGTCACAGTCAAGCAGAAAATCCTACGGCTAGGGGCTCGAAAATTCGTGTGAAATCGGAAAAGGCAGTAAAGGAGCCACGAAGAAAACCAGAACTAGCTAAGGGGGTCCCCGAGCACACCGATGCTCGGCGAAACAGACCCCGAGAGTCTAAGTCTCTGTCTGTCCCTGTATTATAACAATATTAGTTCGAATAAATGCTGAAAAGGAAATCTAATCTAAACTAGACTAGACTCGCGGCTATTCTGCGGCTCCCGCACTCCTGCTCACTCCTCCCGCTCTCCTGCGGCTCTGTAGAAAAGAGAGTCGCCTCCGACTCTCGCGGTTGCGTCGGCTTCCGAAGAAGCCACCTCGATCCTCGGGCCCTCGCAAGAAAGCAAACAGAGTGCCAGACCAGATTTTTTAAACAATTATGCATATAAATGATATATATACAAAATATGCACAAAAAACCGCGAAAAGAAAAACTGCGGAAAAATCAACTACGACTACTAAGCCGTGCTCCCCGACAACGACGCCATTGTGATGACCGAAATTTCACCAAGACACGGGCGAATAAAAATAGATCAAGGGTCGTTGCGACCCGGATCTCGAAGACAGTTCAGTCAATCAAGAAAATTATGAGCAGACCACCAAAATAGAATAAAAACCAAAGAAACAGCTAGTGGCCCTGGCTATTAGATTAAGCCTGGTATAGCGACCAGGGTCGGACTCAGGGAGCACGTAATGGCCTTGCGGCCTACGAAGTAGTAAAAATAGTGAAAAAATAAAAGATAGATATTTTTGGTGGATTTTTTAGTATTTTTAATATTTTTTTGGATTTTCAAATAATAAAGAAAATAAGAAAAACAATAAATCAAGCAACTACAAACAATTATTTAAGCACTCAAAAATCACTCAAAAATTTAAACAAAATTTTTTTTATGTTTTTTATGTTTTTGTACTGTTTTTGGTTAATTTTTGGTATTTTTCTGATTTTTATAGAATTTTATAAAAATCAAACAAGGCAGAAAAATAAAGGTACTGTCCCATCAGACTTGGAGGGCCAAATTAAAATGCAAAATGGCCCTATCAGAGTCTGAAGGTAATTTTCCTGTAAAGAGAAAATGCAAGGAAAATGTAGGCACCAGAATTATTAATTTTTGATTTTTCTTTTAATTATTAGAATTTTTATAGGTTTTTAGGAGTTTTGTAATTTTTATCGTTTTAGAAACCTGAAAATTACCAAAATTGGTCGGAAAATCAAACAAGATAAAACAACCAATATATATTTTTTTTGTAATTTTTAAAGGTATTTTAATATTTTTTGTTTTTTTAACTTAGACAGTAAAGAAAATGTGTGTTTCTTAATTTTTTAAAATAATAAATTAAGTCAAAAATGTCTCCAAAAATTGAAGAAAATTTTACACCATGGCAGGAGCCATGTATCCATTTTTCATCAAATTTGGAGTTGGTTTGCTATTTTATTAAAATAAAAAACAAGGGTTCAGTGCATAGGGACCTGGGGGTCCGGTGCAATTTTTCCAAGTTTCCACATGCAAAGCGCGTGACCTGGGCACTCAGGGACCTATTTGCAAGAAAACTTAAGTCCCTGGACTATTTAGTAACACGTACTAAAAGTCCAGGGGAGAAAGGGTAAATTACCCACTATATAAGGCACATACGCAATTAAAACATTCACAGGGGTATTTCTGCATATACTAAAAACTTAATCTCATTCATTAACACCCTGAAACATAAAGACCATACATGCAAATAACCCACAGAATCACGTGTCGAAGCACGTGTACCACTACACACAGGGGGTATAAAAGCAAATAAACTACAGTACGAGGTCCTCCACGCAATATTCCCAAAAACTAAAGAACTACAAAGCGAATTTACAGAACTAGATAATAAATGCGAAAACTAGAGGGGCCTAAGAGAAATTACCCCTTATTTAAAGGCCGAGGGTCGGATGAGCGCCATGTGGTGTATCTGACGGTCGAGGAAGCGCGGCGCACAACAAAGGGACCCCTTGGCGTGATCGAACGGTTGGAAGCTTAGACTCGGGCGGCTGTTAAGCGACGTGGGCATGCGAAGGGTCCTGGCTCAGATCGGACGGAGGAGGTTTAGCCACGTGGATGATCGGACGCCTCCTGTGTGACGTGGCTAGACCTCGCTGAGTCGACGGTCACGATCACTCCTCCAAGGATCTGACGGTGCTGGCAGCTCCTCGAATGGACGAATCTGATCTGAACTGGAGCTGGGGGATGATCGGACGGCTGCGAAGGGTGCACGGAAGAACAAGCGGCCGACGAACTTCGTCGGCCCGGTGGACGCACGGTGACCCTCCTCGTGGGCTGCTGAAGATCGGAGAAGGCTCGCCTGGGCCGCCCACGTCTAATGGTCCTCTCTGATGATGCAGCGGAGCTCCAGAGAGCTCAGGCGACGTTGACGGAGGAGATGCTGCTGCTCCAAAGAGTCGAAGCCCTCAGATGGGCTCGGATGAACCTGCAAAAGCCAAGCAACGAGCTCCTGGGTCGAGGGCAAAGTGCCTCGACCCGGTTAGGGGTGGTGCAGGTGAACAGTGCGTCGGAATGAAGGGGCTCCGGTGAAGCGACGACGGAGGAGCCCCAATCCCAGTTCCTGTGCGAACTGGGTTGGATGAGTGGGTGGAGAATGTGTGCGAATGAAAGGCGGAGATGATGAGCGATTCCGATGGTCGAAACGAAAGCGAGGATGGTCGGAATCAGAGATGAACGGCGACGGGATGAATTGGGTGAAACGCAAAATTAGCTAAATAAGGAAGGAACGAGAGCTACCTACTGGATGGAGTCGACTGTGGAAGAGCTGGGGATGCTCCAGGTCCTTGCCTCAAGGGCCGTCGATGCCCGAGGCTCGAGCACCACCTCCAGGCGGTGCACGATGGTGCGTAGCTGCCGGATCAGAGGTCGTCCACTCCCTCCTCGCTGCGACACGACCGGAAGCGAGCTGTCACTCTCGCGGAGGCTGTGGAGGTCCTGGGGTGGAGAGAAACAATCCAAAGATGGAATGAAATGGAGGTGGAGCTCGGACTTTATACGGTAAGGGATCCGGCTAGAACATGCTCGGGTAGAGTTCCACGAAGCGCGGATCCCAACGCGGATGAACGGGCGTGGATCTCAGATGCACGAGGAAGAAGGAGAGCCCAGGGTTTGTGGATATGGGCGTCGGATCGAGTGTGGATAATGGGAGAAGTCAGGTTGCGGGCTCGGATCCGGGACTCTGTGGACCAAGGGGGGGAGTTGACCTGGGGTCAACGTCCCCCGTGGACGAGTCAGAATAGGCCACGTCAGAATTGTTTAGAAATTCAAAATAAAATAATAAATGGCCGAATTATTTAAAACTCAAAACATGAAAAATGTTTGTTTTAATTTTTTCTATTTTTTGTGATTTTAATTAATTTTTTTGAAATAAAAATAAGCTATTTACATTATAGTACTATACATAGGTATATACACAATATGGATTTTTAATTTTTGATTTTTTAATTAATTATTTTTGTACATTTTTGTTCGCATTTTATATTTTATTTATTTATAGCATAAAATTTAGGAATAAAAAGGTATTTTTATTTTATTTTTATTATTTATGTACAAGGGTTAAATAAATAGATATATTACATTTATATACATGGTATATATACAATGTTCTTTTTTGGTTTTTAATTATGTTCTTTTTATTTAATTTTTGTTTTTATAGTTTTTATTTTATTTATTTACATAATGAAATATGGAATATATACAAATTTTGTGGGATTTTAATTTATTTATTTACAAAGTGAAATAAATAGGGCTAGGGGGTCTATGTACATGATGAATATGCACAAGGAAGAGTATTTTTTGTTTCTTTTTAATTTTCTTCTTTTTATATTGATTTTATATTTTCAAATATATACAAATATAAACAAACCCATTTTATTTTATTTTTTTAGAGGAAAATATTTTTATTATATTTAATTACAGGTATATGTACACATGAGCTTCCTTATCTCTCTCTACTTGGGCATTTGTGCGGTCAGGCCCATGCTAAGCCCTCCCTTGGGATTAGGTCGCTCAATATTTATTCTCAATATCTCCCTCTTTTCTTTTATCTCTTTATTCTTTTATTTTTGTACAAAAACATGCTAATTATTGAACTTTATACAATGCATGCACTTGGTAATTATTTGTATTTACAAGAATATACATGTATTTGCAAAGGTTTTTGTAGCTAAAATATAAGAATAAAGAGTGATGAATGGGTATTCATCACCCCCCTATACTTAACTTTGCTAGTCCCTTAGCAAACACTTATTTGAAAAAGAAAGTGAAAAAGAAAAAGAAAAAGAAAAAGAGGAGAATATACATGGATTAAGGCTGATTATTAAACTTGCCTTCATTAAATTGAAATATGGAGCTCGATCAGATCTTTGGATTATTAATGTGTCGGAACCTTATTTGGACTTAAGCTTAAAACTCAACAGCCTCTAAGTTCCACCAGTCTATGGACAAGACTCCTCAATAAACCAGATCAGAACAAGTCTACATACACAAACTCTAATGACCATGAATCTTTCCATGCAGTGCAAGTGATATGTAGCTCCCCACCTCAGAAGTAACAAAGAAACAACCTCCCCCAACTTGGTAACTCTAATGCCTCGGTCTAGCAACTCTTTCCTCGAGAAGCGGGGTATTCCCTTCTAAGTTCAAGTGCAACCGGCTCAAGAAGAGGGGGAAGAAGAGAATGGACCATGGCCAGTGTAGCCATGTATCCTTGGGAGCTCTAACCAGTGTAGATGAGTCTCCCGCTGCAAGCTTCATGAGATGTAACATGTATACCATAAACTTGTGCTTTATTTGACTATATACACTCCAGTGGGACTATTAAATTTTCAATCCGACCCACTACTTTTTGGAGTTCTTTTCTTTTTGCACATTTTTTTTTCATGTGCAACTGTACAACATATCTACATGGTGCAACATATATACAAGGAGTTTTCCTCTTGAGCCAGTAGACTATCCCTCTTTTGAAGCTTTATTGCAACCCACGGCTTCTGTCTTTAGCCTTCATCACCACTATACCAAGTTGAGGTGCACTTCCTTCACTAAAAGAAGAAGAGAGGTTCCGCCTAGAAGTACTACCCTCATATGCTACCCCAAGCCAAAGGAAACTGCCCCCTCACCACCTCATCCGTGGAGAGCTATGTGTAAAAGTGCTGGTGCAAGTCAAGCCATTGTCTCTAAGAGTCATGCTTGTGTTGTTAAGTGCTCTACTTAGGCTCATCAAGATGATATATGCTCATAGCCTTAGTGGACTCAAAGAATTAAGTCCCAATGGACCTGAAAAGCCTTAACCCTAAGCCCTATAAGGTTCCTCTTAGAATTAGGTGGATTAAGATCTTAATCAAGCTCCATTTCCCAATTTAATTCCAGGCTAGTTTAAATGTCAACTATGATCCAGGAAAAACTATACAAAGATTTACAAAGATGCTATTTATAAATATTTTTCAATCGTGCAAAATTTTTGAAAAATGTTTTGAAACCATCGATGTATGCATGAATGCGGTTTTGCAAAAATATTTACAAACATTTACACAAGGTTTTCGCAAACTTTTTGATTTACAAAACATTTTGGAAAAAAATTGTACTATATACATAATTTTGATATACACTTATTTACAAATCCTTTACACAAATCGTTTTACAATCATTTGTACAAAAATAATTTGTATTAATAAATAGGTATGTGCAAAATGAATTTTATATACAAGGGAGAAAAATTTTAGATTTTATGGATTTTTAGTCATTTTTATTTAGTCATACACTCACACAAAGTACGAGTTATGGCTAAATTATATATGAAATATATACACACCCCCTATACTTAGCTCGAACGATGTCCTCAGAGTGATCAAGAGCGATGAAGAAGACATAACTCTGCTTAGTATAGGAAGTGAAAAGGAATGGCTAGATACAGAGATGAATGAAAGAATAGAATGAGGAGAACTCGATGGTTTCCCCCTATACTTAGGATCAAGTAATCCTAAGTTTAGCAGGCTGTTCATGAAGGGAAATCCGAGTGAAGGATGTACAGAGTCTGCCCCCCCCCATACTTAGGGTGAAATATCCCTAAGTATAGGCAGCAAAACAGGGGTAGAAAGAATGAAAAGAATACCTGAAGGTCCTACATCCCCCCTATACTTAGGGTAAAGTACACCCTAAGTATAGCATAATCATAAGATGAGAAAAGGGATGTGGGACTAAAGAATAGAGTGATATGGACAACTGGATCTATACAGGTCGGAAGAACAGTGATAATCAGGCGTGAGATGCAATGGATGTGAGTCAAGAAACCACATCTCATGCAAAGTGAATAGGGGCAACATCAACGACCCGTGGCTCATGATCTAGAAATGGCTTGAGCTGCTGGCCGTTCACTCGAAAGGTACTCTCAGAAGACAACTCAGATATGTCAATACTCCCATTGTCGTGTACCTTTCTCACAAGATAAGGTCCCTTCCATTTGCTCTGTAGCTTCCCTGGAAATAGACGAAGCCTAGCATCAAACAACCATACTCTCTATCCAGGCTCAAAATTCTTGTGGCTGATATGAGAATCATAACACTCTTTCACTCTCTCCTTATACTGTAGGCTCTTTGAGAAGGCGGTATCACGAAGCTCCTCCAGGGCTGCTAACTCTGCCCTCCTCTGGTCTCCTACACTATCTGGATCCAAAATAATATCTGTAACTACCCAAAGTGACCTGTGCCTCAGATCAACAGGTAAATGGCACGGTTTGCCATAAATGAGGTGAAAGGGAGATGTGCCCAAAGGTGTCTTGAAAGACGTCCTATATGCCCACAAGACCGAGTCCAAAAGCTGTGACCAATCCTTTCGGTCAGGGCAGACGACTTTCTGCAAAATAGTCTTGATCTCCCTATTCGACACCTCGGCTAGACCATTCGTCTGTGGATGGTATGGAGTGGCAACTCGATGGTCTATGCCGAACTCATTAGCAAGAGCCTTTACCTGGTCGTTGATGAAATGAGACCCCCCGTCTGAAATCAACACTCGAGGTACCCTGAACCATGTAATGATGTGCTTCCTCAAAAATCTGCAAACTGTCCTGGCATCAGCGGTTCGGGCGGGGATGGCCTCAACCCAACAACTCACATAATCAACGTCTAACAGAATGTACTCAAATCCCTGACTCTTAGGGAATGGACCCATGAAATCGATGCCCCATGTGTCAAAAACCTCACAGAAGTGAATGGGCTGCATCAGCATCATATCACGTTGTCCACAAGTGCCCATCCTCTGACAGTCGGTACACCTCTTCACGAACTCATCAGAGTCCTTGAAGAGAGTAGGCCACCATAGGCCGGATTGGAGCACTTTCTGTGCCGTTCTCCTCCCTGAGTGATGTCCTCCTCCCTCAAACTTGTGGCAGTACGTAAGGATGTTGTGATGCTCTTCCTGAGGAATACTCCTATGCCAGATACTATCCCCTCCCTCATGGTAAAGGATGGGATCCTCCCAATGGTAAAACTTGGCCTTCGCTAGGAAGGTCTCAAGTTTCTGCCTGGGCCAATCTTGTGGAACTTTCTTGGCAACAAGATAGTTCACAATATCGGCGTACCATGGGAGAGAGGTGATAGCAAGGATCGCCTCATCTGGAAAGGTCTTACAAATAGGGTCAATCTGCTCAGAATCCTCAAGATACTCCAATCGGGAGAGATGATCCGCCACCACATTCTTGACTCCAGGCTTATCCTTAATCTCTATGTCAAACTCCTGGAGTAGAAGGATCCATCTAGTCAGTCTGGCCTTGGCATCCTTCTTTGCCATGAGGTACCTGATGGCGATATGATCAGTATACAAGGTCACTCTAGATCCAATAATGTACGATCTGAACTTATCTAGGGCGAAGACTACGGCTAGCATCTCCTTCTCCGTGACTGTGTAGTTCCGCTGCACGGAATCCAATGTGCGGCTAGCGTAGTGGATGGAAAATGGAACTCCGTCCCTCCTCTGTCCTAGCACAGCCCCCACGGCAAAATCGGAGGCGTCCGTCATGATCTCGAATGGGAGAGACCAATCGGGTGGCTGAAGGACAGGAGCCTCTATCACACTTCTCTTGAGAGTCTGAAACGACGAGGGACACTTGTTATCGACAAGGAACTCGGTGTCTTTCGTCAGCAGATCAGTCAACGGTCGGGCAACTCTACTGAAATCACGAATGAATTGCCGGTAGAAACCAACGTGTCCCAGAAAAGACCGTAACTGCCGCAAGTTGGACGGTGGTGCGAGTTTGCTAATGACATCCACCTTGGCCGGATCAACCTCCATGCCCCTGTTGGAGATGATGTGGCCAAGCACCGTCCCTTGAGTCACCATGAAGTGACTCTTCTCCCAAGATAATACCAGGCGAACTTCTATACATCGCTGAAGTACTCAGTCTAGGTAGTCAAGACATGAGTCGAATACGTCGCCGTAAACTGAGAAATCATCCATGAAGACCTCCAAGCATTCCCCTACCATGTCCGAAAAGATCGACAGCATGCATCTCTGAAAAGTCACAGGGGCATTGCATAGCCCAAATGGCATGCGTCGGAAGGCGTATGTGCCGAAGGGACAGGTAAAGGTCGTCTTGTCCTGGTCCTTGGTAGCGATAGCCACCTGGTTATAGCCCGAGTACCCATCCAGAAAACAATAATGGCTCTTCCCTGCCAGTCTCTCAATGATCTGATCAATAAAGGGTAGGGGGAAATGATCCTTCTTGGTGGCATGATTGAGTCGTCTGTAATCCACGCAGACCCTCCAAGAAGTGGGTACTCGTGTAGCGATCTCCTCTCCGGACTCCGTAACCACTGTAGTGATGCACGTATTCTTGGGCACCACATGTAACGGACTGACCCACTTGGAGTCGGAGATGGGGTAGATAAAATCGGCGCTCCACCACTTCGAAATTTCCTTCATGACAACCTCTCTCAGATTCGGGTTCAGCCACCGCTGGAACTCATGCGACGGATTTGCCTCATCTTCGAGATAGATGTGGTGATAGCACAGAGCCGGACTAATCCCCTGGAGATCTGCTACGCTCCATCCTATCGCCTTGCGATTCTTTTCAAGAACCCCCATCAAACGGGATTCCTGCTCTCCAGTCAAATCGACTGAGATAATGACTGGGTACATCTCATGCTCACCCGCAAGGAATCTATACTTCAGATGTAGGTAGCGGCTTCAGCTCAGGACAAACTGGTGCTGGCAAATCTGGCTTCTGAAGAATTCGAGTATATGTGGCCAAATCTGCCCGGGAGAATGAGAGCTCTCTCTCTCACAAACTAGATCTGGAGAAGGCTGCTCAATTAAACTGTCTCTGCTCTGCTCGTCATCTACCTACTCCCTATCTGCAGGCTCAGTGGGAGTCAGATCTGGTGTGTAATCATCAAACTCTGCCCAATCAACACCTGACTCCGAGGGATCTGTGTCATCTAAGGTGTCCTCAGTACCACCATCATCACAAAAATCAGTCTCGCGGTCAAGAACCGGCTCTGCTGCCTCAAAAGTATCCTGGACCAGGAATGCGCTCTCCAAGCTCTCCTCTGCTGTCGTCTCTACATCAACGGAATCTAAAATTGAGAGGATGGCCTGTGCGACAGGATCTGCCCAAACTGCCTCATCATCTGTAATCACAAAGTCGTAGTCCTGGTGGATGTCTGGCCCGGCATCTGTCATCTTCTCTATGTCTGAAGTGGTCTCTGAGCATGATCTGTCTCTGGCCCTGTTGTCCTCGACCGTCTCTATTTGTACACTTTCGCCCTCGACGCGAAAGTAGACCTTCATGCTATCATGGTCGGTCACTGCCTTGGCTATGGCCAAGAACAGGCGACCTAGAATGATGGGGGTATTGGTCACTGACTCAGGGATCTCCATGTCCAACACTACGAAGTCCACGGGGAATTGCAGGCCCTGAACTCGTGACGACAATGTTTCTAAGCAACCCCTTCGGCCTCTTGACAGATCTATCAGGAAAACTGAAGAACTGTCCTGCTCTGTCGTAGAGTGCCCAACTCGAAGAGGTCGAGAAGGGATGCCGGAAGTAGGTTGATTGACGATCCGCTGTCTAATAGAGTACGATCGAACCTCTGCTCACTGATATGACATCTGACATATAGGGCTCCTGAATCTGGCCTCTTGGCTGGCAGACAGTTCTGGATCGCGAAACAAGTAGCTCTGGTCAGCACATGAATCTCTGAGGGATGGTTCCTCCTCTTCCTCCTAACTGTGGTCCTATCTCTAAGTGAACGCTGGAGTAGAGGGATGTGCTGCAAAGCCTCCTGAAGAGTCAGCTGAATGTGAAAATGGTCTATCATTTGCTGGCTGAACTCCTTCCAGCTGCCTCTATTTTTTTATTTTCATTTTTCTTCCCCTTCCCAATCTGAAGGGCTCTAGGGAAGGGGATCACAGGGTCCTTCTCAGATGAAGGACTAGAAAAGAGTTGAGACGGCTCGACGGCCGGATCCCACACATACATCATGCATCACAGTGGACCAGAAGAAAACAAACCCATTCCTTTATTTACAGAAATGTTCCGAGATACATCAGTAACAGGAAAAACAACAGGAATCTCAGAAGAACTGGTGGCATCAGCACCACCCTCGGCTGGAAGACTCGCGGCCTCAGTACCGCGCTCTGACTCGGCAAAATGGGTGGCCTTAGTACCACCTCCTCCAACTGGTGAAATGGCGGCCTCAGTACCGCCGGTGAGATCAACATCCGTGGTGGCGTCAGTACCACCGTCATCATCTCTAGGGGCCTCAGTTCCGCTCTCCTCCTCGTCTAGCGCTCTGGAAGTATCCTTGTAGTGTAGCTCAGACGAGGCGTCGCCTGCTGGCATCCTACCGCTCCTAAGTGTGACAAAGTCAGTGTCAAAAAGATATGCAGACATATCACCAAAAGTATCACTAGGAGGGGCATACTCAGTACAAACTACCTGCTCAGATTTCCTCTTCAGGTTGTTCGGGTTGGGCTCTATCTGGGTAAGGAATGGCGGCCTTCCCTCTCACGATGACCCGCATCTCCTGGCGAAACTCATCCATCTTCCGATCTGTAAGAAGGCGGGCTATGTCATCCAAGGCGGGGTTCTCATAGGATGGCCCATGAGAACCTGACGGGTAGCCCTCTCTGGTAGTGAGGCTGTTGCTGTGGGTGAGAGGGGTACTGCTGGGGATGCTGCTGCTGCTGATGAGGCTGCTCACGCCTCCAAGACTGTCCCTGCTGGTAGGGACGAGGACCATACTGCTGTGACTGCTGTTGTGGTGGATACACTGGGGGGCTACTGCTGGTGGCGATCTCTCTGATGGCGTAACTGGCCACCCTGTGCTGACGGCTGCTGCTGGGGCTGGGCACCTCCGGACGCCCAACGAATCCGGGATGGTCTCGTCGGGTACCGGGCTGGGGGCGGTCGTACCAAATCCCGTTGACATCCATCAACGGCTCTGAATCATAAGGGTCTGGCGGAAGTACTACAAGAGGCTGATCCGACCGGTATACCACCATCTGTGTGTCAGTGGATGGTGGTGCCTGGTAGGTGAGCTACGGCTGCTGGAACGGCTCCGCCTGTACAAGATGGACTGTATAGGCTGCTGGTGGGAAGCTGGAGCGCTGGGACGAGCTACTGCTGCTACTCGGATCGCCTCGTGCCTGAAGACGAGGCTGTGAAGCCGTCTGTGCCTCCTGGAGACACATGAGCTGTGTCTTCAGGTCACTCAGAGTCTATGCCATCTACTCCATCTGCATGATGCCCTGGCACTGCTTCTTCTCAATAGTCTTCATCTGGTCCAGCTTCTCGCTGATGATCCCCATGTCTGCGGATGTGGACTTGCCTGTGCTGCGGCTACCGTTGACGAACTGGATGGACCGGCGTCGACCCATGCTATCCTATGGTACTGCACGGTCTGTGGCTGCTGGGGTCTGCCCTGAGTGTACAATCTGGTCTGGGACATCACCATGTAGTTCTCGGCCATCTCTTATATATGGCCTAGACCTGATCGTGATCCTTGGCGAAGTAAGACCCACCACAAGAAGCATTCACCAAGCCCTGAAGCTCTGGTGTCAGCCCGCTTAAAAAGCTCTGAACAAGGTTCGGCTTGGAAATGTCGTGTTGCGGGCATCTGTCAGTCAGCTCTCGAAACCTCTCCCATGCCTCGTGGAACTGCTCCGTTGGGGAGCATGGAGAAGTTGTTGATCAGGGCTCTAGCAGCGTTCGTCTGCCCGAGTGGATAGTACTTATGCAAGTACTCAGCGCGTAGTTGCTCCCAGGTGTAGACAAACTTCCCCAAGTGCTTCAGCCAGGCGGCTGCTCTGTCTGCTAAGGAAAAGGGGAAGGCAATCATCCGTATGGTATCCTGGTCCACCTGACGATCGTGGACAGTACTGCAGATCATCTCGAACTCCTGCAGGTAGAGATGGGGATCCTCAGTAGCCAGCCCATGAACCGAGGTAGGAGCTGAAGTGTGTTCGGGGGAACTTGAAGTCCCCCACGATAGCTGGTAGCACCACCCAACAATGCGTCAAAGTCGATCCGAGATTGTGATTCTCCCGCATCGGTCACGGAGGTCCTGCTCCTGCTGCTTCTGCTGCTGCTGCGGCTGCTGCCGCGGCTGCGGCTGCTGCATTGTCGGGTCCCCCCCTGGGCCGCGGTTCTCGTAGTCGGCTCTCATCTGCTCAAGCTCTCGCCTCATCTCTATCATAAATGCTCCCTGATCCCTTAACTACTGCTACACTGAGTCAAGGGAGGCGATCAGGGTGGAGTTGATCGCACCCTGGTCCAGAACGAAATGCTCCTGCTGCGGATCTCTGGGGTAATCATCACTACTGCTGGCCATAGTCTCTGCAAAATCAAACAACCAAACTCAGGTGCCGATAAATCATCTGTCTGTCTCTCCTCTGGCACTGGTATCTCGGTCTCAAAAGAAGGATGGTCGAGGGGGAACATGGCGGAGTCGTACTCGGGTTCGGAGAGCGGGTCTGAGCTCCCACGAACCGACCTAGATGAGTGGGCTGGAGTGCTAAAAAGCGGTGCAACCCAGGGGCTGCCTAGGAGATCTCCTACCCATCATCGTGATCTGGCGAGTAGTGCAGATGAGATCTGGTAACAATTATGATCACAAGCAAACCCCCGATTCACCAACGCAACACGAGCTGAAGACCGTAAAGGCTCAGTCAATTATCTTGTCAATTTTATTTCGGTGATCAGTTAGGATAGCAAAGCGATTACGTGACCTGTTGGGTTACCCGATATTTTCTCAACTGACTGTCCCGTACAGAAATAGCCGGTAATCAGTCGAGAATAATATCGGAGGGCTCTACCTAGTGTGCGGGGTCACTCTCTCGCGCAAGCAAACCAGACAATGAGGGGGTTGCTCTCCCCAAGACAAATTTTTAAGTGAGGTGTCTTTTAGGGTCGATAGTGTTAGCAGTCCCAAATTTTATTATTTTTCTTTTTAGATATTTTTCATTTATCAAACAAACTCGCCTAACGAATTTTTCGGTTCTCCTGGTTTATTAAGTCCAAAACAGGGGGAGAAGTCGAAAAAGCCGATGCGCGATGAAATCAATGATGCATGCAGAGTAAGAGATGTGTACCTGACTCCAGCAGTCTACATGCAAGATGATCCGCACAGAAATGAAAGACAGAAAATAAACTACCTAAATGGTGCAAGCGGAAAAGCGAGTCTGTAAACAACAGTGCTACTCGAAAGAACGGCTAACCGACCACAGCCTCCAATCCAGAGAGTCCGGTCTACACCCACCCCTCCTCTTCTCGACAAGTTGAGTTCAGGAGTAGCGCTTGACGGGAGGGATCGCGACGCATAGGCTCGGAGGTGATGGAATGGCTATTTTATTATCTTTTTATTTTTTGTCCAATTACCGATCTATAGGTGCAGGCAGATATATTAGGGTATTTGGATCCTAATTATTACGTCACAGTCAAGCAGAAATCCTACGGCTAGGGGCTCGAAAATTCATGTGAAATCGAAAAAGGCAGTAAAGAAAATAAATCGTGTAAAAAGCCGTGAAGAAAATCGAACTAGCTAAGGGGGTCCCCCGAGCACACCGATGCTCGACGAAACAGACCCCGAGAGTCTAAGTCTCTGTCTGTCCCTGTATTATTACAATAATAGTTCGAATAAATGCTGAAAAGGAAATCTAATCTAAACTAGACTAGACTCGCGGCTATTCCGCGGCTCCCGCACTCCTGCTCACTCCTCGCGCTCTCCTGCGGCTCTGTAGAAAAGAGAGCCGCCTCCGACTCTCGCGGTTGCGTCGGCTTCCGAAGAAGCCACCTCGATCCTCGGGCCCTCGCAAGAAAGCAAACAGAGTGCCAGCCCAGATTTTTTAAACAATTATGCAAATAAATGATATATATACAAAATATACACAAAAAACCGCGAAAAGAAAAACTGCGGAAAAATCAACTACGACTACTAAGCCGTGCTCCCCGGCAACGACGCCATTGTGATGACCGAAATTTCACCAAGACACGGGTGAATAAAAATAGATCAAGGGTCGTTGCGACCCGGATCTCGAAGACAGTTCAGTCAATCAAGAAAATTATGAGCAGACCACCAAAATAGAATAAAAACCAAAGAAACAAGCTAGTGGCCCTATCTATTAGATTAGCCTGGTATAGCGACCAGGGTCAGACTCAGGGAGCACGTAATGGCCTTGCGGCCTACGAAGTAGTCAAAAATAGTGAAAAATAAAAGATAGATATTTTTGGTGGATTTTTTAGTATTTTTAATATTTTTTTGGATTTTCAAATAATAAAAAAATAAGAAAAACAATAAATCAAGCAACTACAAACAATTATTTAAGCACTCAAAAATCACTCAAAAATTTAAACAAAAATTTTTTTATGTTTTTTATGTTTTTGTACTGTTTTTGGTTAATTTTTGGTATTTTTCTGATTTTTATAGAATTTTATAAAAATCAAACAAGGCAGAAAAATAAAGGTATTGTCCAATCAGACTTGGAGGGCCAAATTAAAATGCAAAATGGCCCTATCAGAGTCTGAAGGTAATTTTCCTGTAAAGAATAAAATGCAAGGAAAATGTAGGCACCAGAATTATTAATTTTTGATTTTTCTTTTAATTATTAGAATTTTTATAGGTTTTTAGGAGTTCTGTAATTTTTATTGGTTTTATAAATCTGAAAATGACCAAAATTGGTCGGAAAATCAAACAAGATAAAACAAACAATATATAATTTTTTTTGTAATTTTTAAAGGTATTTTAATATTTTTTTGTTATTTTTTAACTTAGACAGTAAAGAAAATGCGTGTTTCTTAATTTTTTAAAATAATAAATGAAGTCAAAAATGTCTCCAAAAATTGAAGAAAATTTTACACCATGGCAGGAGCCATGTATCCATTTTTCATCAAATTTGGAGTTGGTTTGCTATTTTATTAAAATAAAAAACAAGGGTTCAGTGCATAGGGACCTGGGGGTCCGGTGCAATTTTTCCAAGTTTCCACATGCAAAGCGCGTGACCTGGGCACTCAGGGACCTATTTGCAAGAAAACTTAAGTCCCTGGACTATTTAGTAACACGTACTAAAAGTCCAGGGGAGAAAGGGTAAATTACCCACTATATAAGGCACATACGCAATTAAAACATTCACAGGGGTATTTCTGCATATACTAAAAACTTAATCTCATTCATTAACACCCTGAAACATAAAGACCATACATGCAAATAACCCACAGAATCACGTGTCGAAGCACGTGTACCACTACACACAGGGGTATAAAAGCAAATAAACTACAGTACGAGGTCCTCCATGCAATATTCCCAAAAACTAAAGAACTACAAAGCGAATTTACAGAACTAGATAATAAATGCGAAAACTAGAGGGGCCTAAGAGAAATTACCCCTTATTTAAAGGCCGAGGGTCGGATGAGCGCCATGTGGTGTATCTGACGGTCGAGGAAGCGCGGCGCACAACAAAGGGACCCCTTGGCGTGATCGAACGGCTGGGAAGCTCCCACGTGGAAGATCGGGCGACTGTTAAGCGACGTGGGCATGCGAAGGGTCCTGGCTCAGATCGGACGGAGGAGGTTTAGCCACGTGGATGATCGGACGCCTCCTGTGTGACGTGGCTAAACCTCGCTGAGTCGACGGTCACGATCACTCCTCCAAGGATCTGACGGTGCTGGCAGCTCCTCGAATGGACGAATCTGATCTGAACAGGAGCTGGGGGATGATCGGACGGCTGCGAAGGGTGCACGAAGAACAAGCGGCCGACGAACTTCGTCGACCCGGTGGACGCACGGTGACCCTCCTCGTGGGCTGCTGAAGATCGGAGAAGGTTCGCCTGGGCCGCCCACGTCTAATGGTCCTCTCTGATGATGCAGCGGAGCTCCAGAGAGCTCAGGCGACGTTGACGGAGGAGATGCTGCTGCTCCAAAGAGTCGAAGCCCTCAGATGGGCTCGGATGAACCTGCAAAGCCAAGCAACGAGCTGCTGGGTCGAGGGCAAAGTGCCTCGACCCGGTTAGGGGTGGTGCAGGTGAACAGTGGGTCAGAATGAAGGGGCTCCGGTGAAGCGACGATGGAGGAGCCCCAATCCCAGTTCCTGTGCGAACTGGGTTGAATGAGTGGGTGGAGAATGTGTGCGAATGAAAGGCGGAGATGATGAGCGATTCCGATGGTCGAAACGAAAGCGAGGATGGTCGGAATCAGAGATGAACGGCGACGGGATGAATTGGGTGAAACGCAAAATTAGCTAAATAAGGAAGGAACGAGAGCTACCTACTGGATGGAGTCGACTGTGGAAGAGCTGGGGATGCTCCAGGTCCTTGCCTCAAGGGCCGTCGATGCCCGAGGCTCGAGCACCACCTCCAGGCGGTGCACGATGGTGCGTAGCTGCCGGATCAAAGGTCCGTCCACTCCCTCCTCGCTGCGACACGGCCGGAAGCGAGCTGTCACTCTCGCGGAGGCTGTGGAGGTCCTGGGGTGGAGAGAAACAATCCAAAGATGGAATGAAATGGAGGCGGAGCTCGGACTTTATACGGCAAGGGGTCCGGCAATAACATGTCGGGTAGGGTTCCGCGAAGCGCGGATCCCAACGTGGATGAACGGGCGTGGATCTCAGATGCACGAGGAATAAGGAGAGCCCAGGGTTTGTGGATATGGGCATCGGATCGAGTGTGGATAAATGGGAGAAGTCGGGTTGCGGGCTCGGATCCGGGACTCTGTGGACCAAGGGGGGGAGTTGACCTGGGGTCAACGTCCCCCGTGGACGAGTCAGAATAGGCCACGTCAGAATTGTTTAGAAATTCAAAATAAAATAATAAATGGCCGAATTATTTAAAACTCAAAACATGAAAAATGTTTGTTTTAATTTTTTCTAATTTTTGTGATTTTTAATTAATTTTTTTGAAATAAAAATAAGCTATTTACATTATAGTACTATACATAGGTATATACACAATATGGATTTTTAATTTTTGATTTTTTATTAATTATTTTTGTACATTTTTGTTCGCATTTTATATTTTATTTATTTATAGCATAAAATTAGGAATAAAAAGGTATTTTTATTTTATTTTTATTATTTATGTACAAGGGTTAAATAAATAGATATATACATTTATATACATGGTATATATACAATGTTCTTTTTGGTTTTTAATTATGTTCTTTTTATTTAATTTTTGTTTTTATAGTTTTTATTTTATTTATTTACATAATGAAATATGGAATATATACAAATTTTGTGGGATTTTAATTTATTTATTTACAAAGTGAAATAAATAGGGCTAGGGGGTCTATGTACATGATGAATATGCACAAGGAAGAGTATTTTTGTTTCTTTTTAATTTTCTTCTTTTTATTTTGATTTTATATTTTCAAATATATACAAATATAAACAAACCCATTTTATTTAATTTTTTTAGAGGAAAATATTTTTATTATATTTAATTACAGGTATATGTACACATGAGCTTCCTTATCTCTCTCTACTTGGGCATTTATGCGGTCAGGCCCATGCTAAGCCCTCCCTTGGGATTAGGTCGCTCAATATTTATTCTCAATATCTCCCTCTTTTTCTTTTGTCTCTTTATTCTTTTATTTTTGTACAAAAACATGCTAATTATTGAACTTTATACAATGCATGCACTTTGGTAATTATTTGTATTTACAAGAATATACATGTATTTGCAAAGGTTCTGTAGCTAAAATATAAGAATAAAGAATGATGAATGGGTATTCATCAATACATAAGGTGAAAAAATTGCAGCACCAACCCTCTTATTTCCCTGATTTCCAAATAAGCTCTTTTACCTTCGTGTAAATTGCATTTTAGGCCCTATGGGTTTTTTAATTGTAATGCGGTCCAAATTGTCATTGTTTTTTAATAAAATCTTGTTATTTTTATCGCAAAAATGCCCATGTATAAACATTGAACATCTTTTTACAAATTTATACTAAATGAAGTGATTTTGGTCTCGTTTGAAAGCTATTTTGATGCTCTTTATCTTAGCATGATTTATTTTCAATTTTAGTTTAAAAATCAAGTTTTAGTTATTCCTTTTTCCAGTGCTTAATTTGACCTTTAAATACAATTAAAAAAACATTGTGAGATGTTGAACTTGATTTGCACATTGAATGTTAGTGACATTATTCTAGTTATTTTTATCAATTTCATTAATTGATGAAGTGATTTAATTGCTTGATTAGTAATCAAAGTGAGATTAAAAAATAACTTATTATTGGATGCTTTTGATACTTAGATAATTATTGGCATTATTCTTGCTTTAATTATCACTTAATTAATTCAGGAAATGTTCGTGATTAATTCAAGTTTTTTTATTGTGTCTTCAACCATTGTGATTGTCATAATTATGATGTCTATGCGTTAGGGTTTTCATGTTAACTAATTGCATAAAAAATGTGTTGAAAATTTATCTATTTTCTATTTTGTGCATCCGCTCGCTATGATCATCCTATACACTGCTATATTAAATATTTGACACGAAATTTATTCACCTAATTGCTCAATTCCTTGTGTTCGACTGTGGACTTCCCAGGTTTATAAATTCAAGTTAAGAAACTTGCCATTGAGATTCTTCTCAGTTATGAATGATCCGCTAAGTGCTCGTGCTATAATGGATACATATTAATTTATGCATTTAACGATTCATCAGAGCTCCAACCTCAGCATCATTGGGAGTTACCTTTCCAAGATCGATATCATTAAGAAGTGTTATCAAGACCTTAAAAATTTTTATGTGATCGAACAAAGGACCTGATAGCACAAGCTGGATCAAATTTCCAAATAGCTAGATATACAGGTCATCACCATCCATGCCATATAGTCTGCAAGTATCGCAACCACAACTCCTACTGAGCCGAAAGATCCACCATCGCCACATCACCCTCAGTCGAGTTTAGGTCAACCTCAGGTCCAGGACGTATATAATGTGCAGGTACCTAACCATGCACCTCAACAACTATCTCATCAGGTTGTCATCTATCTACTAGAGCTTCATTCCCCATCATATACAAATCGATTTTCCGACCACCATAAAATCTAAGAGGTGAATGGCATCTAGAATAGTGATGCATAATTGGCCCATTCGGGCGGACAATAGTAGGGCCAATCCCTTACAATCAGGTCATATCACCAGCCATATGGTGGGAAGTTTTATAGAACCACCAACCTCTACAACAATAGTTTCCACCATATCAAAACATCCGATGATAGAATCTGAAATACCAATAGCCCAAGTACCACCAGTGCTAATCACATCATCAATATGTTGTTGTTCATCAGAATCAGTACCTCTCCACTCCTCAATTTCATTAGTAGCAACTCCCTGCTCATTACAATCAACAGTATTCCCACGAATAATCTCTACATTATAAATCCCAATGTAGTCATCACATTGAATTATCTGAGGTAGCTCATGTAAACCATGCTCTTGGCTACTAGGCCCAACTTGGCAAAGGTATGGTAGATATGAGTTAGAAGGTCGATGTCCTCACTACCACAAAAACTCCCATTCTAGCATAGGTCGAGTCCAACCCCAACAATTTCAAAAGGAAAGAGCAGGAAGTTTATGATATCTCATACAATCCCGAAGAGTCAGGTATTTTAGTATTTGTGTTGTCTCATGTAATGACTCTCAAGAGTAGCAGGACATTTCAACCATCTTCCGTACCAAAGGGGAAACATAAAGCATCTTTCGGCAGGTCATCTTCTGCATCAGTCGGTCCGACAACATAGCTTGGTAAGGAAGAAGATGATGGAGGAGCATCACTGTTCCATCACCTATTCAAAGAACAAAAATACCAAAAATATCAAAATAAAAATATTAAAAAAGAGCTGAGGTCGAGCCACACCAGACCTGGAGGAGCTAAAACCAGCAATTATTTGTTTGTAGGTACCAATCAAGTTAGAGAGGGACGACATTAGGATAGAACCATGCCATGAATTTTCATATGAACTACTAGTTCCATAAAAATGATTAGCCACTTCTGAGTGAGGACATATGAGTAGCCGATAAACAGTCCAGATTTCCTTAGCAGAGTGGATGGTTTAGAGGACACCATGTAAGGCCCTATCCTCAAGAAAAAACAGGAGCCATATTTATAAATCCCATACTTACTTCCATACAGGCTGAGAGTGGATGCAACCAGTCATAGGAATCATGACAGTTTATAAGGAAATTTAGGGACCTAACAGATCATAACTCTGACAAGATTTATATTTGATCAACAATAAGAAGTCGACAAGATAATAAGGCAATCAACTCTGCCTTTAGCATTGAGTTGGTGAATTCACAAGGGTTTGTATTGAATGAGTTTTTGAGTAACTCCACATATTCACGTGCCCAGTAGAAATAGACTCTTTTGTATATTGAGTGTGCTCAAATTTTCTATATCTTGAACTTCAAAGATGAATAATTGGTCGGATATTTGATCGGATTTTGATAGCTTATTATTGAACCGCCCAAATATTACATCTTCACCAATCCAATTCCCTCCTTCCCTGCCTTTAATTGGACCATCCCAGTTTGTAAATAACCCTTTTTCTGAATTGGTGTATCATAATTCCCTCCTTGGGAGTGGTTATATCTCAACCAATCCCTTCTCTTCTTTTCTCACCAAGGAATACCATTGCCTCGGCGAAATCGATCTAATTTCTTTATAAACATCTAGATCTTATATAGACCCTTTATTTGATGTAGGTGATGAAAACACATCAAAGATGCCCGCTAAGAAACATAATGGAGAGGAGGAAGAGTGAGAAGATCCAATGCATGCAGTATTTGCCAGATTGACAGAATCAGAACAGAATCAAGCAATGATGAGAGCTCAACTAGGCCGATTGCAATTGGGTAGAGATGCATCAATGGACGTAGCATATAATCTTGGGCGTTTTCAGATGACTAATTGGTTAAGCCCAACCGAACCTGAAGTTGAATATGAATTAAAGCTACAGTTCCATAGCTTGCTGCCACATTTTCATGGGAATGCACATGAAAAACCATATGCATTACATAGGAACTTTGAGATAGTCCGTTCAAATATTAGACATCCTAGGGTTAGTCAAGACTACATTAGGCTCAAAGTACTTCCTTCTGCATTGAAGAATAAGGAAGATTACTTGATGAAGAACCTAGGGGTAGTTGTTACTACCTTCGGACAGTTCAAGGATCAATTCATGGAGAAGTTCTACCCTTTAAGTAGAACTAACTTGATGCGCTCACGCATCACGAGTTTCTCCCAATTACCTAATGAAGCTTTCTGTGACTCGTGGGAGAGATTCAAGGACCTCTTGCAAAAATGTCATTACCATGATTTAAAGCCTACTATCTTGGTTCTTTCCTTGTATAGTGATTTATACCCATAGGTGTAGGGACTGGTTAGTGTTGCTTGTGGATGCAGTTATACATCATGAGGTGTGGACACAGTATGGAATTTATTTAAACGAATAGCCGAGACAAGTAGAGCACAATCCACTAGTCAAGATCAGTTAGAGAACCCCAATCCATTCCAATATAGTGGGAGAATGAAGGCTACAGTGATTCCTTTTGACATGAGCCTTATAGCAGATAAACTCACAGTCTTCGAGAGGATATATAGGCTTAAGAATGAGTTGGAAATCAACTTATCCAAACTGCCAAAACAGCTGGCGGAGATTTCTGAGAAGGTATCCAAGATGTGGGTACTAGCCTGACTGCATTTGCCGCTCCAGTTTACTATGTTCATCATATTCATGACCAATATATCTCAGGGCCACCTCAGCCAAGGGTAGAGGTCCTTCCTTTAGACCATTCTTGTCAGCAACAACCATCATTTGTTGAAGCATTATTCGTGGAGCCTTCCCAAGTATGTTAAGTAATTGGTGTGTGGTTGATGAATCCATGATTCATTAACTTTTCTGTCGCATTTTGTCTTAAAACCTTTAACAATACATGTAAATATACATTAATTTCCATCTTTTATCAATATATCATTCATAAATAAAAATGCACTTTTAAGCATAAAAAACATGTAAATAAATAAAGAACAAAGAAAAGAAAATAAGGTAGATTGTGAAATATGTATATATGTATAATTTGACTTATAAATATAAATATAACTGCAAGGTATATTTATATAACCTAACCCCGAGACCAAGTCAGCATGGATTGGTCGACAAACCAATATATAGGAGGAGATAAGGAAAGAAAACCATAAAAATAAGTTAAGATACACCTCATAGAATTTTCACTATTTATCATATAAATACAAAAACTTTATTAATTTTTAATTAACTCATATGTAAATATTTTTCACCAAAGTCTTTTCCTAATTATTTCTAAAAATGTATATAAAATTATAAAATAAGTTAAAAATATTCTCTTGTATATATACCAAGAAATTCAACTTTTAATTTATCAAATTCTCAACTTCCAAACCTCATGACTTTTTCATACGAACTCTAATTTCACTCTACTCACCTTTAAAGTTCATAAAATAATATTATCTAAATAATAGAGGTTGTCTCATTGAATTAGGAGTCCGTTTGCAAAAAGTCAGTTTTGGGACCTAATGACAAAGGGGTTTCTGGGCTATTTATTTTATTTAGAACACACTATTTACAATTTTATTAATTTTATAATTTCTAATTATTTTCATGATATTGTATTTTAATCATACTTTATTTCAGAATTTTTGAAACTTATTTATTATTTTCATAAAATCCAAAACCCTAATTTATAGATAAAAATGAACTAGTTAACTTATACCTGTATTTATTAATATACCTAAATTAATTTATTAAAATCCCTAAAAAATCTCATATCCTTTATTTATTATTCTAATAATTAAGAAAATACAAAATTAATATTTAATTTTTTATTTATTAAATTAAAAATCCAAAACCTATTTATTTATACTTATTCATGTAATAATGATAGCCGAATAATATTTATTATTTATAAAAAAGTAATTATTTAATAATTTAAGTAATTTAATTATATACATTTCTTGCTTTTATACTTATTAAAAATAACGTTATTTAATATTTATTATTGAATTTATAAACTATTTATACATCTGGCCAACCAGGTGCTGACACGTGTCAGCACCTGGTGCCTCTTTTCCAAGAAGCTGCTACTGACTTCTGTTCTAACCAGCCACCTTCACCAACTTTCCCGCGCAAATCGTAACATCTTCAGGTGATCTAATCCATTGAATCTCTTCTCCTAACAATCATCTAATTCGGCCACCATTAGATTAAACTTGAAGATCAAGCAATCTCTCTATAAATACCGCCAAAGTTGGCGGTTTTCAACAACTTTCCCATAACCACCTGAAGCTCAGATCTAGTGGCCGACCACCCATCTTCCTCGCCTTGCTCCGCTTGCTATGGAGGTGACAGCTCCACCCAAAGGTGCTCGCGTGGAAGAAGAACCATCGGGAAGAAGTTCCAAGGCACCATCCTCGCCTTGCATCGCCACCGTGTGCGCGTGGAACTCCAGGACACCGACCCGTCGAGCAACGACCTGGAAGTAATACACTTCCAACTTCACAGGTACTCATCCATCTTTCATGTTTCATTCTCGATCCTCGTGCCTCTATTAGCGTGGTTAAGCATGTCATTAGGACACTTAATCCTTCATCTTAAATGAACATTCAAATTCAACATCCAGATCGTTCCATACTCAAATCGAATCGAGATCCATTTTTCATTATTTTTTACGTCTATCTTCAACAAGTCTGGAAACGTATTTTGATCTTGTAAAATTTAATTTGTTGGCTGATTTCTCTGCAAATCGAGCATGTATCGATCATCTTTGCAGATCCAACTACCTTCTGGAGCGATATCAAATCATCCGGAGTTCTTCATCATCATGCGAAACTCATTCAAAGATGGCTCAACAACCCTAGCATCAGCCACAAAGCAGAAAATGATCATCTTCACCGGTTGATTTCTGTCGCTCTCCGCCACCTACACCGCATTCACCCGTAGGCGATCTCCAGGGGTGGAGGAGCCACCCCTCCGGCCCTACAGGAGGCCCAAGCTACACTCCGATCGACGACAATAATTCAGAGTAGACGTCGCCTTCGTCAACCGCTCAACTGCCTAAAGAACTGCCCAAGAATAACCGGGCTATAGTCTGTTGACACGTGGCATGAACCGACGCTCGAGATGAAGCGCCACGTTCTAATCCTGACAGTTTAATTTGAAATGGTGAGTCATTTGCAAAAACAGTCCAGAAGACCTCGAGAATTCAAAAGCACCTCCAAGTTTTCCAGAAATTGCTATTAAGT
Source organism: Ottelia alismoides (assembly GCA_037367405.1). NCBI lineage: Eukaryota > Viridiplantae > Streptophyta > Magnoliopsida > Alismatales > Hydrocharitaceae > Ottelia > Ottelia alismoides. Next base: position 898,808 of record JAZKJV010004753.1, read on the forward strand.
CCCTGTGTAGGGACCTAATTACAATAACATTTTATTTTTCTTACATTCGAGTCCCTGACAGAGGACTGAACTGCAGAGTTTTATTTCTTATTTTTACATTTCTATCCCTGAGTTGTAGGGGGACTTTGGACGCATTTTTGACACTATTTTCCGTAGATTTTTTAGGGTAGTTACGTAACTACCCCAGCGAGTTTTTTTTTCAATATTTCTTGTGTGTTTTCGTCGTTTCATCATCTTATTTTGATTTGTCGAATCTGGACTCCGTTTTGATTTGTTTTCGAATGTTCATCGAGCTCGTTGCTCGATCAATTTACCTACTATATAGTATTACCTATATTTCACCTATTCGTCACATATTATATTGTAGGTAAATTCTTTGAAAAATATCACTTTAAAAAAATAACTAAAAAATGGAAAAATATAAAATCAAATAAAAACTTCAAAATCAACTTAGTTAGAAAAGAGACAAAAAAATCACAAAAATATCCTTTTCAATCAAAAAAAATCAAAATACCTCTATTCTGCATCCTTGAGTTCGACCTAGGCACACTTACATGGCTAAATAAATAGTGTAAGGTTTAAAATAGGAGAGAAGTCTATTAATTCACCTCATTTTCTCTCTCTCATATTTTAAACCGAATTTTTGTTTGATGTAGACTTGGGTCTCTTCGTGGTTTTCTACACCGACAACGCAATCAATTAACCGCAATCAGGCCCGAGCTGCATCAAAATGACACCGTTGCTAGGGAGGTGTTAGTGTTATTTTGACTTTTTTTACATATTTTGTGATTTTCTTTTCTCTCTTCTTATTCTTCGTAGTTTTTACTTGTTTTTCTTACGGCTTTTTCTCGAGACTTTTATCGATCTTCTTTAGCTGCTAACCAATTTTTACAGGGCATGCAGGATCAGTCGGTTTCTTAGGAAGCTGAGTTAGTTGAGAGAGCAGAGGCCAATTCCTTCTTTACGAGTCGGCTGGAGAGGGTAAAAAATTGATTAGTGTAACTTTTGTAAAAGAGAGAGAGATGTATTGAACTTTAGTAGAAGGGGTCCACTAAGGACATACCGACTTGTACCTTCCCCCCCCATTTTTTTGGGGTCTGAATCGCCGAGTATCGTGAATTCAGGGGATCAGGGCACCAACCGCGGTTTTCTCGCATTGACAGTTTTTCCGCAGCTTTTTCGAGGCTAGATGCTTGATTAGGAGTTTTCTTTTATTCTATCTGATTGCACTTACATAGTTAGTCATAGGACTTGCAATCTAGGTGCATGATTTTAGGATTTTTATAAAGAGGAAATAAAAAAAATCAGTACACAATTGTATGAAAAAACTAAAAAAATATAAAACCCCAAAATAAAATCAGGACTGCTAACATATCTGATCTAAGACAAACGTAAGATTCTTTGATTTGGGAGAGTAACCCCCATACATTTCTCAAAATGCGAGAGTGAGAGACGTCCCTTAAATATATGAACCGGTTTTCTTCCAAAATACTACTTAGTCTATACACCTGATCACCGCTTTTCAGTGGGTACGCTCGGGTAGTCAGAAACGGTCAGGGGTTACTTAGCAGAGTGGGGGGTTTAGAGGACACTGCATAAGGCTCCATCCTCAAGCAACACGGGTAGCTGGAAACGGTCTGTACTTACTCCCATACTGGGTGAGAGTAAGTGATTTTCTGTAAGGACTTAGGTAGTATTACGGGGAAAAATCGGGCACCTATCAGCTCGCGTTAATCGATTATACTTGTTTGCTAATTACAACCCTAAAACCGACAAGATAAAAGATCAAACTCTTACGGTCATCATCAAGTTGTGTTGGAGAAAATGGGGTTTGCTTTGTGTTTGCTTGCGGGGCGTGAGTTACCGAAGCTTTACGCATTTTTCCATCTTTCTTGAATCGTAAATCGTGCTCTCCCGATCATTCTCTTGACATCGAAGATGAAGATTCGATGAATTTTCTGCTCAGACTCCGTGAGCTTCCGGTCCCACCGTCCGTCGTACATCTTCACAAGCTCGGGATGACCCTCTTCCCGAGCTGGTCCCATCTGATCTCGAGGAAAGTCAGACCCAGACTCCCTCGCCTCCTGGCCAGACTATTGAGGCAGACTCTTGTCTCAATACATTATCGACATCTCCAGCTGATTTTTCGCTGAGTTCTTACAAGCGATTTTCTTTTCCAGAAGATTTGAAGCAGATGGCTCGCGGCAAAGGACCAGCAGACGAGAGGCCACCAGTTGAGGAGCATCATGACGGAAGACCAGATCCAGCCGCATATGTCACAACAAGGATTCTCGACACTCTCCAACAGATGAATATCCAGATACGAGAACAATGTAGGCTGAGATAGCCGTGTTGCGAGCAGCGGTCGGGATCCCTTTACCACCTGTAGTGGTTCCCGCCACTTTACAAGAAGAGTATGACCCGGGCGTGAGAACGCTCCATCATTGGATTCGTCTACCACCGAATCAAGGGCCATACGAATTGAGGTTGTACCTCATCTCATTGCTTCCCAAGTTCTACGGGAATGCTACAGAGGAGTCGTTTACCTTTCTGCAGCAATTCGATATGATTTGTGATACGACTAGTTATCCAGGAGTTACACAGGAGACTGTTTGCCTCAAAGCTTTTCCCTTCGCCTTAGCTGATAAGGCACTTTACTGGTTGGGTCACCAAGGAAGGGAAGTTTCTACATGGGATGATCTGAAGTCCACATTCCTGCGTAAGTACTTTCCTCTGGGGAGGACAAACATGATGAGGAGTAAGATCTCCAATTTTACACAGCATCCGCATGAGTCTTTTCATGAAGCATGGATAGATTCAAAGATCTTACATAGAGATGCTCGCATCATGAGATACGAATGAAGGTGCTCGTACAGAATTATTTTGGAGGACTCCAACCGAACATCCAGGGGCTAGTGAGTGTCGCATGTGGTGGCAACAATTTTAATAAGGATGCTGAATCAGTTTGGTCCATCTTCGAAGGGATGGCAGAGAACTCGAGAGTCGTCGACTCTACTCAGGCATTCCTGAAAGCCACTCAGCCACCACATCACCGAGAACATTATAAGGTGGCTAATATCTCAGAGTCTGAATCCAACACCAACATAGACTTCACTAGCGAAAAATGAACGTTGCTGGATGTGATTAAAAAACAAGTTCAAGACTTACAACCGCTTCGAGAGTTGGAGAAACTCTCATCTCCACCTCAACAGCTGAGTGATCTTACGAAGAAGGTTTTAGAGCTTCAACTTCAGTATCAGCAGAGCCAATCTTCTTCGACCGCACAACCTACATGGAGGATCTTACTCGCTCCACCCACCTGACAGATTCATTACGTACAGAGAGAGCCAGAGACTCCGCAGATTGATTGGCATGAGGATCAGTCACATGCCAATTCTAGCTAGATCATCAGTGCTGCAAACATGGATGTTGAGTCTCAAGCCACTCTTGAGATCAATGGGATTTGGTATACTCCGATTCAGGAACCGAGTATACCGCATCATCAGCAATAGCAGTATAGCCAACTGCAGCATGGAAGTCCACACTTCCAACATCGACAGAATTTCACGCAGTAGCAGTCTCACCAGCATGCATATCAGAGACCGCAATCATACCAGTATCCGGCTAACCATTTATGGTCATATCATTAGCAGCAGCCGCATCAATCTTCCTCCACATCGCAGAGATTCTCCCAATCTTCCACCTCACAGCAATATACGCCAAGGCAGGAGAGAGGAGCAAGCCAGGGTCACCACATCGAATCTGAGATGAATTCACAGGCTCAGGTACTAAATCAGATCATGGATATGCTGAGTACGCTCCAAATTGCGCACAAGACAAACATGGAGTAGGTTAATCATCGTGTGGATGAGTTAAATGCTCCAAAGACCACTCTTCCAGCCCAGCCTCAGATGAACCCAAACAATAAGCGGAGGCATCCAGATCAGGTAGACAACACTACATGTACGATCTCTTTTCCTGAATTTTTATCTAACTCCATTCGTCTAAGGAGCGGTAGATCACCACGAGCACCTGTTGGAGTAGAGGAGAGGGTACTTGATGAGGAGCAGGAACAAATCCATGAACAACCAGATTCTGATGCTGAGGAGGAGCACCAACACATTGATGACGACCACCATGAAGATCAAAGAGAAGGGAGCGATGCCGAAACAGTTGACATGGACATCGACAAATTAGACGATGATATCATGCCAGACCATACAGATACTCCCGATAAAAATACGTCTTCCATTATTTTAGATAGTTTTGTACATAATTCTGAAACTCTCGATGTATATGTCGATTCTGAAATCAATAAAAAATATGATTTTCTCATTCCTGACATTGTTCCTTTTCCCAACGCTTTGTTTGGGAAAGGAAAGAAAAACACCAAAAAAGAATGTTGTCACTCCAGAGACTGAGCGATTACTGAAAGATCACATCTTTTTGAAGATCCTGCTTCATGATGCCTTGGATCATTTTCCTACGCTTAAGAATCAATTGAAAAACTGATGCACCACACGTAGGAAAAAGAGATCATGTACAGAGAAACATGTTTTGACCAAGGCTACATCATGTGCTATTCAGAAGAAGTTACCGAAAAAGAAGAAGGACTTGGGAATACATTATGTTAGATATAAGATCGCAAATGCCGAATCCGATCGTACTCTCTTAGATAACGGTTCCTCGATCAATTTGATACCATCTTCCTTACTCGACAAGCTTGAGTTAGATCCTCTTTACGAATCCTGCACGATCCTTCAGTTTGCTGATAGATCTGTAATGAGATCTAAGGGTATATTAAGGAACGTTATCGTAACTGTGCAGGGTCCGCAATTCCCAGTGGACTTCACTGTCTTGGACATGGATTGCCCTACACAGTTGCACCTTACCCCAATCATTCTCGGGAGACCTTTCTTAGAGACTGCGAAGGCTCTCTTCAATTATGATACAAGGAAGGTATCTTTTCACGCCGAAGGCGAGAGGGTACATATAGAGATGGCGAGAGATTTAAACAGATCTAGTGATGCCTCTTCCGATTTCTTGAGTTCTTTAGCCACATGTGATTACATGGATGAGGTTCGTCTTGACGACTTCGAAAGGTATCGAGTAGAGACCCAAGATTGCTTAACAGAGGATGGGTCCGAGACTACAGTTGGCAATTCTTTAGAAGGTACCTTATATTTCAGTATGGATGATGGAAAGCAGAGGGATCAGACTTCTGAGGAGTTTAATGCAGATCTTGTAGATGAGGTTTCAGCAGAACCAGAATCTACCTTACCAAAACTGAAGTTGTTGCCACCGAATATGAAGTACGCTTTCCTTGCGGGTCCACATCGACAACTCCCGATTATTATCAGCTCATCTTTGACTGAAGAAAAAGAATCTCATTTGATGGAGGTTCTTAAAAGAAATCGCAAGACTATTGGGTGGATTGTATCCGATCTCCGAGGGATTAATCCTGCTTTGTGTTCTCATCATATATATCTCGATCATAACAACAACCCTTCCAGAGAATTTCAACGTAGGCTGAATTTGGTTTTACGAGAGGTTGTCAAGAAAGAGATTACGAAATGGTGCGACGCAAGATTCATTTATCCTATCTCCAACTCTGAATGGGTTAGCCCATTACATGTTGTCTCGAAGAAGTCGGGAATTCATATGATTAAAAATGAGAGTGGAGAGGAGATTCCAAAGAGAGTAACCACGTCATGGTGGGTGTGCGTCGATTATAGGAAATTGAACGCCACGACGAAGAAGGATCACTTCTCTTTGCCTTTTATAGACTAGGTCATAGAACGATTGACAGGGAAGGAATACTTCTCTTTCCTTGACGGGTACTCCGGATACAACCAGGTAACCATTGATCCTGAAGACGAGGAGAAAACCACCTTCACTTATTTGTTCGGCACGTATGCCTTTAGACGGATGCCCTTTGGATTGTACAATGCCCTTGCTACTTTCTAGAGGTGTATGCTTGCTATTTTTGCAGACATGGTCGGTGATTTTCTCGAGGTCTTTATGGATGATTTTTCGGTCTATGGTGAGTCCTTTGACGATTGTTTAACGCACCTAGACCAGGTTCTTCAGAAATATTGTGAGGTAGATCTCGTTCTGTCTTGGGAAAAGAGCCATTTTATGGTTACTCATGGGATCGTGTTGGGGCACGTCATCTCCCAGCGAGGCATGGAGGTTGACCCTGCCAAGGTGGATGTCATCAAGCGCCTCGAACCACCATCCAACATTAAGCAGTTACAGTCATTTCTCGGGCATGTCAGCTTTTACCGACGGTTCATTCAGGATTTCTCCAAGATTTCCCGACCATTAACTGAATTATTAGGAAGAGACATCAAGTTCTTGTTAGATGATAAATGTATTAATGCCTTCCTCACATTAAAGGAAAATATTATTAGTGCTCCTGTCCTACAACCACCTAATTGGTCTCTACATTTTGAGATCATGACAAATGCTTCAGATTTTGCGGTCGGGGCTGTATTAGGACAGAGGAGGAATGGACTTCCTATTGCTATCCACTATGCCAGCAGAACTTTAGATGATGCTCAACGTAATTACACGGTGACAGAAAAGGAGATGTTGGCAGTGGTATTCGCTTTAGATAAATTCAGATCTTATCTTCTTGGCTCTAAAATCACAATCTATACAGATCATTCAGCTATCTGATTTTTGATGGAAAAGATGGGTGCCAAGGCATGTCTTCTTAGATGGATTCTCTTACTTCAGGAATTAGATTTGGACATTAGAGACAAACCTGGGGGAAAGAATGTGGTAGTTGATCACCTTTCCTGATTATAGACAGAACAACCTTCAGATGAGTACACGCTAGAGATTGCAGAGAGATTTCCAGACAAGAGAATCTTTGCAGTTACCGAACTTCCATGGTATGCAGAGATACTAAATTTTATGGTTACACAGAAAAGTCCTCAGGGTTGGCCAAATAATCAACTTGATAGACTAGTTCCCAAGGTATTATACTACCATTGGGAGGATCCGATTCTTTTTCATGAGGGACGGATTGTGTTTACAGACGTTGTATTCCTCGGGAGGAATATCATAGTGTCCTCACTTTGTGTCATTCTATAGAGGCAGGGGGACATCACTCAGGGAAGAGGACAGCGCAAAAGTTACTTCAAAGCAGATTTTAGTGGCCGACTCTTACTAAAGATGCCTGCACATTTGTGAAGAGTTGCCTAGATTGTCAGAATGCAGTAGGGACAGTCAGTGCTAGAGATGCAATGCCAATGCGACCCATCATTATTTGCGAGATTTTTGACGTATGGGGTATAGATTTCATGGGATCGTTCCCTTCTAGCAGCGGCTTTGAGTACATTCTTCTCGCTATAGATTATGTTAGTAGTTGGTTGGAGGCTATACCCGCACGAACAACAGACAGTAAGATAGTTTGCATGTTCCTAAGAGAACATATTATTTTACGGTTCGGGATTCCATGTATTCCTATTTCTGATGGGGGTAGCCATTTCATTAATAAGGAGGTCAAAAAGCTAGTGAAGCAATACGGTATTGATCACAGAGTAGCTTCTCCTTACCACCCACAGACGAACGACATGGTTGAAGTCTCCAATAGGGAGGTGAAGTCAATTCTCCAGAAATTAGTACGACCGGATAGGAAGAACTGGTCGCAGCTTCTAGATCAGGTTCTTTGGGCATATCATACTGCATATAAAACTCCCTTAGGTACTTCACCATTCAGACTGGTTTATGGAAATCCATGCCATTTGCCCAAAGAGATGATGTACAAATCTGAATGGCTATTCGAGAAATTTTACTTTATGCACAGAAAGCAAGAGCTAAGAGAATGATAGATCTGAATGAGCTGGTAGAGATTCGAAATCAAGCATACGAGAACACTCTCATTTATAAAGATAAAGTGAAGAAATGACACGATAGACATATTCGGCACAAGATCTTTTCCCCTGGGCAGAAAGTCTGGTTGCTTAATGTAAGATTGGGAATTTTTCTTGGAAAATTAAAAAGCAAGTGGGAAGGACCTTACATAGACAATGGAAGCATAGCAATATCAGATGAGTCACCTGGTGCAGAGCCGTTCGTGGTTAACCGGCAGATACTGAAGCACTTCGTAGAGACTACTGATCATCTGGCCCGTATTGAAGTGATCTATTTTGTACAGGATTCATGATCATTCTTTCACTTCATCTCATCTTGTACAAAGACTTTTGAGGCATTTGATTTCTGGATATCCATAACACTTGTATATTCTTTGTAGACCACAATCGTCCCCATTTTTGCTCATCTTCTATGCTTAGGATACCAGATCCTAAGTATAGGCGGGACTGATTGCCCGTTGATTAACGTTTTCTATTTTGTTCTATCAATTGTGTATATCCCCTCTTTTTCACAAATCACCGATTCCCGATTTTTGGATACGCTCTCTTATATACTTAGGATGCCTTATCCTAAGTGTAGGGGGACCAAGTGATTTCGATGATTTCGTATTCTTTATTCCTTTTGACCTTTCGTTATATATTCTTTTCACTCAGTCATCCCGTTTTTGCTTTTGCTATACTTACGATTGCCTGATCGTAAGTATAGGGGAGGGTTGACTGACTTGTATTCTCTTATTCTTTTTCACCCACTTTTACTTATCACGAGTTATATCCTCCTTTTTCTCTTTTGACGCTATGAGGACATAGCACAAGCTAAGTATAGGAGGGTGCATATATATTGTATATATACTTTTGTTCATAACTCGTACTTTTATGTATTTTCTATATCTATAAAATCCATAAAAAGCGGGTTAGGGCTAATTTAAAATCCATTCATACATTTATCTATTACTTATAAAATCTTTGTAAATAAGTAAGATATGTTTAAAAGATGTAATTAAAAAAATGTATTAAAATATGTATTTAAAATTTGTATAATACTTATTTAAAATCCTATCTATTAAAACATGTAATCCTTATAAAAGTCTTTGTATATAAAATCTGTAAAATACATTAGATATTTAATTCAAATAAAAAATATCTTGTAAAATTCATATAGAAAAACTTGTTAATAATCAGAAAATCCATAAATACAAAGTCCTAAAAGTCATAAAAGTTACAAAATCTTTAAAATCCATTAAAATAAGTAAAAACAGAAAATAGACTTCACAAAAACATGGTTGCATTTGCATTCGCATTTTTCAGAGTAAGTTTGACTTCTGAAACTAAGGATTGAGTCTAGTCTAAAGGATAGAGCTTGATCACGACCTTTAACTCTCATTGTAAGGAGCCTAGTTAGGATCTGGAATTTAGACTCTTCAGGTCGTTTGACTTAAAACCTCTGGGTTCCATAAGATCATATTTGGTAAATCAATTCATATGTGCTTAAGTAGACCATACGGTGTCATCCGTACAACTCTACACCATGCACTATTCACTTAGCTCGACTTGTGTGGAGTTGCGAAGGGCAGTACATCTTAGTAGTGTGTTTCTATCCTTGTTTTTGCAGCATTGACGTCTAAAGACGAGAGAGATTGGGGTTGCTATAGTCGCTTCGGATGAGGGAAGGATCCGCTAACACAATTTTTCTAAGACCTCAAAAAAGGGACGGAACAAAAGATGCTATATCCATCAAGGCACAAAGAGATGAAGCAGTGCAAACAAATTACAAACCCAAATAAAAGAAGAGGGCACCAAATACAAATACGACCACAATGGTCCGAGCTTCCACCAAAAATGCCTGCACATCTTAGTGGAGACTTAGCTACACCTGTTGAGCTTCACAAGGAGTTGCATCTACATTGGTTGCACTCCACTTCTTTTTTCATTCTTCTACTTTCTCTCTATATTCTTTTTTTTGAATGAAATTTCTCTCTATATTCTATTGTGGACATAACACGAACTGACCGCAGAAGGGAATACCTCCCTCCCCGAGGAAAGAGTAGCTGGATGAGGAAGCAATAGAAGTGTATAGCCGGGATGGACGGTTTCTTCGTTTCTTTTAGCAGGAAGAGCTAAATCAATTCACACACCGTACAAATTGACTTTAAGGATGATAGAGTTTGCGATATGAATAAGTGAGTCTGAACTAGCCAATGAAGTGATCTTGAATAAGGACTTGTGGAATTTGAGGATTGTTGAGAATAAAAGCCTAATCCTAGTTAAGGATCCGACAAAATGCTTGTTTCAGGCCCGATCGAGCTATATCCTTTGTCTGTTCTCATGAATTGGTTTAAGAAAACAAATTTATTCTAATCTTTTTCACATACTTTTCAAATAAGTGTTTGCTAAGGGACTAGCAAAGTTTAAGTATAGGGGGTTGATGAATCCACGATTCATTAACTTTTTCATCGCATTTTGTCTTAAAACCCTTAACTAATACATGTAAATATACATTAATTTCCATCTTTTATCAAAATATCATTTATAAACAAAAATGCACAATTAAGCATAAAAAACATGTAAATAAATAAAGAACAAAGAAAAGAAAATAAGGTAGATTGTGACATATGTATATATGTATAATTTAACATATAAATATAAATATAACTGCAAAGTATATTTATATAACCTAACTCCGAGACTAAGTCAGCATGAATTGGTCGACAAACTAATAAGTAGGGGAAGATAAGGAAAGAAAACCATAAAAATAAATTAGATACACCTCATAGACTTTTCACTATTTATCAAATAAATACCAAAACTTCATTGATTTTTAATTAACTAATATATAAATATTTTTCACCAAATTATTTCTAAAAAAGAATATAAAATTATAAAAATAAGTTAAAAATATTCTCCTATATATACCAAGAAATGCTACTTTTAATTTGTCAAATTCTCAACTTCCAAACCTCATAACTTCTTCATACGAACTCCAATTTCACTCTACTCACCTTTAAAGTTCATAAAATAATATTCTCTAAGTAATATACGTGGTTTCATTGAATTCGGAGTCCGTTTGCAAAATGTCGGTTTTGGGACCTAATGACAACTGGGTTTCTGGGCTATTTATTTTATTTAGAACACACTATTTACAATTTTATTAATTTTATAATTTCTAATTATTTTCATGATATTGTATTTTCATCATACTTTATTTCAGAGTTTTTGGAGCTTATTTATTATTTTAATAAAATCCAAAACCCTAATTTATAGAAAAAATGAAGTTATACCTAAATTAATTTATTAAAATCCCTAAAAATTCACACAGCCTTTATTTATTATTCTAATAACTAAGAAAATACAAAAATAATATTTAATTCTTTATTTATTAAATTAAAAATCCAAAACCTATTTATTTGTACTTATTTATGTAATAATTATATCCCAAATAATATTTATTATTTATAAAAAGTAATTATTCTATAATATAAATAATTTAATTATATACTTTCTTGTTTTTATACTTACTAAAAATAACGTTATTTATTATTTATTATTGAATTTATAAACTATTTATACATCTGGCAAACCAGGTGCTGACACGTGTCAGCATCTGGTGCCTCTTCTCCAAGAAGCCGGTATTGACTTCTGTTCTAACCAGCCACCTTCACCTATTTTTCCTGCGCAAATCATAACATCTTTAGGCGATCTAATCCATTGAATCTCTTCTCCTAACAATCAACTCATTCGGCCACCATTAGATTAAACTTGAAGATTAATCAATCTCTCTATAAATACCCCCAAAGTTGGCGGTTTTCAACAACTTTCCCATAACCACCTGAAGCTCATATCCAGTGGCCGACCACCTATCTTCCTCGCCTTGCTCTTCCTGCTCTGGAGGTGACAGCTCCGCCCAAAGGTGCTTGCGTGGAAGAAGGACCATCGGCGAGAAGTTCAAAGGCGCCAACCTCGCCTTGCATCGCCGCCGTGTGTGCGTGGAGCTCCAGGATGCTGACCTGTCGAGCAACGACCTGGAAGTAATACACTTCAAACTTCACAGGTACTCATCCATCTTTGCACGTTTCATTCTCGATCCTCGTACCTCCATTAGCGTGGTTAAGCACGTCATTAGGATGCTTAATACTTCATCTTAAACACACATTCAAATTCAACATCCAAATCGTTTTATACTCAAATCAAATCGAGATCCATTTTTCATTATTTTTTACGCCTATCTTCAACAAGTATGGAAACGTATTTTGATCTTGAAAAATTGAATTGGTTGGCTGATTTCTCCGCAAATCGAGCATGTATCGATCATCTTTGCAAATCCAACTACCTTATGGAGTGATATCAAATCATCTGGAGTTCTTCATCATCATGCAAAGCTCATTCAAAGATGATGCAACAACCCTAGCATCAACGACAAAGCAGTAAATGATCATCTTCACCTGCCGATTTCCGTCGCTCTCCGCCACCTACGACCGTATTCACTCATAGGCGAGCTCGAGGGGTGGAGGAGCCACCCCTCCGGCCCTATAGGAGGCCCAAGCTACACTCCAATCGACGGTAAGAATTCAGAGAAGACACCACCTTCGTCAACCGCTCAACTGCCTGAAGAACAACCGAGCTACAGTCTGTTGACACGTGGCATGAATCGATGCACGAGATCAAGCGCCACGTTCTAATCCTGACCGTTTAATTTGAAATGGTGTGACATTTGCAAAATCAGTCCAGAAGACCTCCAGAATTCAAGAGCGCCTCCAAGTTTTCCAAAAATTACGATTATATCCCCGCACAGGGACCTAATTGCAATAACATTATTTTTCTTACATTTTTGTCCCTAATAGAGGACTGAACTGCAGAGTTTTATTTCTTGTTTTTACATTTCTACCCCTGAGTTGTAGGGGGACTTTGGACGCATTTTTGACACTATTTTCCGTAGATTTTTTAGGGTAGTTATGTAACTACCCCAGGAGGTTTTTTTTTCAGTATTTCTTATGTGTTTTCGTCGCTTCATCGTCGTGTTTTGATTTGTTGAATCTCGACTCCGTCTTGATTTGTTTTCGAGTGTTCATCGATATCATTGCTCGAGCGATCTACCTAATATATAATATCATCTATATTTCACCTATTCTTCACATATTATATTGTAGGTAAATTGTTTGAAAAAATATCACTTTGAAAAAATAACAAAAATTGGAAAAATATAAAATCAAATAAAAACTTGAAAATCAACTTGTTTAGAAAAGAGATAAAAAATCACAAAAATATCCTTTTCACTCAAAAAAATCAAAATACCTCTATTCTGCCTCCTTGAGTTCGACCCATGCACACTTCCTGGCTAAATAAATAGTTTAAGGTTTTAAATAGGAGAGAAGCCTATTAGTTCACCTCATTTTCTCTCTCTCTCTCTCTCTCCTATTTTAAAACTGAATTTTTGTTTGATGCAGACTCGGGTCTCTTTACGGTTTTCTACACCGACAACACAATCAATTAACTACAATCAGGCCCGAGCCGAATGAGTGGTATATTGTTCAGAAGATTTTTTTCGGGTTCTTATTTTATGATGTAAATAAATGTGCTTTTGTTGTTGACCCAAAGAATCCCTCAATAAAGAAATTATTTTTTTTCTCTCAAGCAAAAATTATTACAAAAATGTAGCAAGAGAATTTTTGCTATTTATTTTACCTATATAGTGACAGGATCGAACTCAGGGAGGCTACAATTCTCGAGAGTTGTTCAAATAATTGAAAATCAATAGAGAGAAAAATAAAATCACAAATACAAACTATGCTTGGTTTTTTGTAGGATTTTTGTCTTTGTAATTTTTGATTTTTTTAATTTTTTATTTTCATATTTTCAATTTTTTAATGATTTTAAATTTGCAATATTTTAAATTGGAAAAATAATTAATTTATTAGCAAATTTATACATAGATGAAAATGTAGTCTTTTTAGATTTTTCAAATATAACATAAATTTTAAAAAATATTCAAAATAAAATCTTTCTGTGTTTTTATGATTTTTTACTGTTTTTGTAAATTTTCAGATATTTTTATATTTTTCAGGATTTGTAAAATGAATAAGAATTGGGTAAGAATGTAAACAATGAATAGTGAAGAATGTTTTGCAATTGAAAAAAACAAATAAACATGAAAATTATGAAAATTATTTTTCCTAAAATTTAGAAGAAATTATCTATAAATAGGAACTAAAATCACTATTTTTAGATTTTTTTCTACATTTTTGTGTACTTCTTTTAAGATTTTGAGTATTTTTCAATTTTTTTAGTTTTAGAAATAGTTAATGCATGAAAATTGCATAGTAATTAAAAGGCACAAAAACAAAATGAATCTAATTTTTTGGGATTTTTATGCAACATTTAATTTTTTATTAATTTTGAAAGTTCGAATAGGGAAAGAATGCTATGTTTTTATTTTTTATTAATAAAAAATGATGATAAAATGTAATAAAAATTTTATACTACGAAGAGACACACAACAAGAATATAAAATATTTTTTTTATAGAATTTAATGTGCATGTTTAGCATTTATTTTAACGAGAAAAAACACATCCAACAACAGTTTGGAAAACAAGGATTAAATTTAAACTATTTGAAGTTTTTATAATACAATTAACTAAAATTAAATTTCAGGAGCAAAATGCAATTTACCCTAGATAAAGCATTCTTGCATGTGTGTGGAGGCTCTGACAGGGAAGTTTGTGCGATATTAGAAATTAAGGGGGTTGAAATGAAATTTTCCCCCCATAAAATAATATTTTATTTTAGGGTTCACGTGGGGACTTCGTTTCGTGATCTTAAGGCCATGGAAATGGGATCAACGGGGTATACCCAGGCGGTGGTCGACGGACAACGCGGAGGAGATGGATGACTCGTGCTTCTCCCGTGGAGGAGGGTGATGGAGCTTCGAGTGGTTGCCCCGCTGAATGGCGGTGTACTTTGCGTGATCGTGCGGTGATGCGTGTGGATGCTCAAGCAGCAACGATGGCGGGAGAGAGGCTGGTTTTGGTGGTTCGAGTTGGGTTTGCACGATCGATTGGGGCTTCAGGTGTAGGTGGACAACGATGGTGCGGGTTTCTCCAGGCTGTGGTCGACAGATGGCGTAAAGGAGATGGGTGGGAGACACACGCCCAGGTCGGTGCTCCTGTGGTGGGGGTGAAGATGGGCGGTGACGGGTCTTTTGTGATGAAGAGACGATTGGTTGTGTACTTCAGTTGGCAGGTAGCGATGGAGATGGCATCGCGGGCTGAACGACGGGCCACAGGTGGCTGCGACGAAGGTTTACGGTGGCTCTCGCGGATCTAGCTGGTGGACAATGAAGAGGGTGGGCGGCAGCGGTAGGAGTGCTACCGCCCTAACTAGAGATTTTTTTTATTTTTATATTTTTTATTGTAAAAATGGAAATAGGAAAACCTTTTTTATATATTTACTTTTTTTTTTATAAAAAATTGTATAAACATTTTATTTATTTTAAAAACAGAAACAACAAAATATTTTCTTATTTTTTGAAATCCTTTTTTATATTTTTTTGAAAAGATAGCAATTATATACATTTTTAAATATTTTTATTTCAGAAAATAAACTATAGATAAAAATGTTATCCGACTCAAGCACGTTGGATCGATCTAAATCCAATATGGAAATGTGAGTGGATGACAGATCCAGTGGTTGTGATGGAAGATTCGAAGTCGAGAGACCGTGTGAGGGAGAATGTGAACGTGGATAGATTGAGAAAATGAGATGGAATCGAAATCGAGGGCGGATCGAATCGTGATGGTTGATTAAAAAATGATTAACTAAGATATAGAATGACAAGGAAATTAAATATACAAAAATTAACCTATTATTATCTACATAAATAATGAGAAAAAAATGGATGTCACTGTGGGAGAGAATAATGCCGTAATGGCTGTGACGAAGGCCGACTCGTTGTCACCGGACGGCTCGAGGCTAGGCACCTTTCTACAACCAGAAGCTCTTGGAGATTAGGCTCCTCTCACCAAAGATTGATTAAAGAGAAATGAAGGAGGAGGAAACACATTAATATGGAAAAGAATTGAATTTGAATTTCAAAATTTTGAGTGGAGATAACAATGAAATTTTTAATGGAGATAAATATAAGGAAGGAAGTTAGTGGTGGAGTTAATAAAATTATTTATATAAAGAAAAAAATTAAATGACTATCTTTGTCATTTGATTTAATTAAATATTAAATTTAAATTATTTAGTTTTTGTTGGGGTTATTTGAGAATATCAACCATATACATACAATATATATAGTACACTATAAACATAGTTAAATAAGGGAATTAGTTTTTTTATGTTTTAATTTTTTAATTTTATTATATTTTAAATAATTATTAAAATTTATTTGCATTTATTTATAATACAATATGTATACAAATAAATATAAAGATAAATGAATGGTAAATTTATAAATAAACATCCCAAAAAAACTTCTTTCAAACCATAAGTTCAGAAATTATGAAACCTCAAACATTTTAAATATAATTTAATTTAGAATATAGTGGAAGTGAGTTTGAATTAATCTGAGTTCATATGGAGCTAGAATTAATTTTTCAATTATCTCGTGACTACTTTTTCCAAATGTGGTTGCTTTTTATTTTTACATGATTTAATTTTGTAATTATTTTTATTATTTACGGAACATTTTTATGTTCAACTTTTATTTTGAAATTATTTAATTTGAGATCAATTTATGTAGAAATAAAATAGTGTTAGTTTTATATAAATATATACATAATAATTCATAAGTATTTACAAATTATTTTTTTGATTTTGTGATTAAAGAACATATCTCCCCCGGCTTTATTCTTGGTCAATCAGTGCAAGTCTTTACCTTCTCTTGGGCTTCGAGTCGTCCTATATCTATTACGTATATACTGTCTTTTTATTTTCTTTATTTTTCATTTCTTTAATTTTTTATTTATTTTAGGTTAAAATAATATATATATATATATATATACACACACAATATTTACACATAGATGCAAGTTAGTAGAATATGGATTTATCAATATATACATCTGTTCTATACTGGACTTTAGATAAAATAAATGAATAAAGATGATGAAATGCATATTCATCATATACGAATGATCCCGCTACACAGGGAAATTTTGAGGATCGTTTCTCATCCCAGCATCCCTAGACTTTTTATGACACATCATTTACGCCTACACCTCTTCTAGTATTACAGATCTCTGGAGTCAGTTCTTAGAAGGCACCAAGGCAGTAGTAGCAATACGAGCATTAGCAGGCGTACTAGTCAAGCCAGCAAGGCTTGAATAATAAGCATCATACCCAGTCCCAACAGCAATCTTATGGTTATCAGGGCCAATATTCATGCCCTTCTTTTTATTCTTCCCAAACACAACAACAATCATCTTTCGGTCCCATGGACTTTCAATGTCAGATTCTAGAGGAGTTGTGTTCCTATCGAAACGAATTGCAGGATTTTGAAGTTTGACCTCAACCGCTTATCCCGTTTACATGATGAACACAATATTCCTGCTACGTCCATTCCTACCCAGGTTCAGGCTAATCCCAATAGCCTGAACAAACCTCAACAACAATAGTTATTAGACAGGTATATTACCCAGATTTTCAACAGTCTGAGCACGAGATCTCTCTATTTGATTATGTTAATCACATGTCTCTCAGGAGCGGACAAACCACGATCATACCTGATCAGGATAAGGTCATGGATATAACCACATCTAAAGCTCAACATGAGGAGAGTTTAGAAGAAGATGACACCATGCATTTTCAGAAAATAGGAAGTTCTAGATCAAGGAGGAGTTCGAGAATAAGCAGCAGGCATAAGACTGAGAGTCTACAGAGGAACTTGTACCTTCAGATGAGGAGAAGATACATTTCAAAGGTATTCCCCATCATATAGTAGATGATCCACTTGTTATTCCAATTGTAAAAGATTCAAGTGTGAAAAACTCAGTTTGTCTTAATAAAAAGCACGTTTCCGTTTATGATTCTAAGTCATCACATAATTCTTTGCCAATCCCTTTCCCATGTGCTCTTACAACAAGAATGCACATCATTAAGAATGGCACGATTCTGTATGGATAATATCATGGTCAAAGTTTCATTTATCAATATGTGGCTAGTCATCCTGCATTTCTAAAATATTTGAAGGTGAGACATACACCTACTAGATCTAGAAGGAAGAAACTGAACAGCTACATCAAGACTCTTGTTCTTTCAGCTGCCACAATATTTCATCTCAAGAACGAGAAGTCGCCACAAAAGAAGAGAGATTCAAGAGCACATTACGTTGTGAGTCATATTGATGACGTAGATTTTGCACACACTCTCTTTGATAATTGTTCTTCGATTGATTTAATACCCTTTGCCTTATATGAGAAGTTGGAGTTGGGACCTTTATGTAAAGCTAGAGTGTTACTTCAATTTGTAGATAATCAATGAAATAGTCTAAGGGCATGGTCAATAATGTCATGATATATAATGAGGGACATGATTAGAAAGTGGACTTTACTGTTCTTGATATGGATATCCGTCATCATTGGAGAGATTCACAGATCATCCTTGGACGACCCTTCCTCAGGACCGCTGGAGCCTCTTTTGATTATCAGACATGGATGATGAAGTTCTGTTCTCCTAGTAGAGAGGTGGATTGTCGATGAAGCAAATGAAATGGCAAAAACCTGATTTCGAAACTACTATTGATTTCCCTTCACTCTCAGAGGAAGACTGCAATGTAGTTCGCACAGTTAGAATCTAGGCTCATAACCCAACAATACAGAATGAGACCCTCTCATTCGAAGAGGGCCATGTACATGAAGCAGTTGAAAGGTTATTGCCAAAGTTCTTCAGTTATGCATCCCCCTATTCCCTTGATGACATAGAAGTCTCTTTGGACTAGTTAGTTCCTCTTCATTTGGAACAATCAAGGGAATTAGGTAATGAGTCCGACGTAACTTTGGCCGAACTATCGTATATCTTTGGCAATCTGACTCCATATTCTTTAGTTATGTTTGTGGATAATTTTGCAGATAATTCGTATCTACTACACAACAAAGATTCAGATTCAGTGGTAATTCAGCTTGATATCCCTGATGATCTATCTTTGCCGAATTGAAGCCACTTCCTCCTACACTCGAGTATTCTATCCTTACAGGTTTAATGAATAAGTTTCATGTAATCATTAGAGCTTGGTTAACTGTAGAGCAGGAAGCTAGGTTGTTAGAAGTGTTAGAGAAAAACCATAAGGCTATAGGATGTACAGTATCAGATCTCAAGGGTATAAACCCTGCACTCTGTTCACACCACATTTTTATTGAGGCTAATTCTAGACATTCCCGTGAATTTCAGAGGAGTCTTAATCCAAATCTTCATGAAAAAGTTAAGAAGGAGATAGAAAAATGGTGTGGAGCGGATTTTTTACACTATCTCTGACTCCAAATGGATGGCACCTTTACATGTTTTCCCGAAGAAGTCAGGACATTTGATGGTCACCAATGAGGAGGGAGTTGAGATTGTGACCCGAGTACCTACATCATGGCACGCCTGTGTCGATTACAAACGCCTAAATGTTGTGACCAAGAATATCACTTTCCCTTGTCGTTTATTAATCAAATTTTTGAGGGACTTGTAGGGAAAGAGTTCTTTTGTTTTCTTGACAGGTACTCTTGCGACAATCAAGTAGCCATCTCCCCTGAGAAATAGGAAAAGACTACTTTTACATGATCTTTTGGCACATACACATTTAGATGCATTCCTTTTGGGTTATGTAACACCCCATGTATATTTCAGATATGCATGATTATTCTGTGTGCCGAAATGGTTAATGATTTCCTAGAGGGCTTCATGGACGACTTCTTGGTACATGGTGATTCATTTGATTCTTGTTTAGCACACTTGGACCAAGTACTTCAAAGATGTAGTGAGGTGAATCTAGTACTCTCCTAGGAGAAAAGTCATTTCATGGTTAAGGAGGGTATTGGGTTGGGGAATGTCATCTCCAAGAAGGGAATGGAGGTTGACCCTTCCAAGGTGGACATGATTAAGAAACTTGATACACCAACCAACATTAAGTAAGTAAGGTCATTTCTTGGTCATGTTGGATTTCATTGAAGATTTATTCAGAATTTTGTTATGATTGCCCGACATTTGACAGAGCTCTTGGGGAAAGATACCAAGTTCTTTGTAGATCACAAGTGTTCTGAGGCCTTTGAGCTCCTTCAAAAGATGATCTATGACTCACCATTTCTGCAGGCTCCTGACTTGTCTCTTCTCTTTGAGATCATGAATGGTGCTTCAGATTTTGCTATAAGAGTCGTATTGGGGGTAGTGACGAGATCAGATTCTATTCGCTATTCACTATGCAAGCAAGGTATTAGACACAATTCAGAGAAAATATACAATGACTGAAAAATAAATGCTTGCGGTAGTTTGGGCCTTAGAGAAGTTCAAGTCTATGATTTTAGGTTCAAAAGTAACAATCTATACTGATCATTCAACCATTAGGTATCTCATGGAAAAGAAGGATGCGAAGGCATGTCTTCTTAGGTGAATATTGTTACTCCAGGAATTTGATTTGGAAATTAAAGATAAATCTGGAGTTAAAAATGTAGTGGTTGATCATCTTTCGAGGATTGAAATAAAGGAATTCCCTGATAGTAAGCCTATTCAAGAGACCTTCCCAGATGATTCTATCTGTGTTATTGACTCACTCCGATGGTATGCCAACATGGTTATCTCCAAGCAAGTTCCCCATGGATAGACTAGGAGCAATATAGGCCAACTCAAGTTGGATTCAAGGAAATACCATTGGGAAGGTCCATTCCTTTTCTTCGAAGGACCGGATTATATCAGGAGAAGGTGTATTCCTCAGAAGGAATATCAGAGTGTCTTTATGCATTTTCATTCATTTGAAGCTGGAGGACACCATTCAAGAAAAAGAACTGCTCACAAGGTGTTTCCAATGTGGTTTCTTCTAGCCGACCTGATTTAGAGATGCTGCAGATTTTGTACGATCATGCCCTATTTGCCAAAGGATGGGAGGGACTGTTGGATCAAGAGACTAGATGCCCATGAAGACTATGGGTTTTTGTGATGTTTTTGATTCTTTGGGAATAGATTTTATGGGTCCTTTACCTAATAATGAAGGTTTCGAGTATATGCAGTTGATTATTTGTCTAGATGGGTGGAGGCTATTACAAGCTGAGCCGCAGATGGTAGAACTATTTGCAAGTATTACGGATCATATTATTTCACGGTTCGTCGTTCCTAAAGTTTTGATATCTGATGGAGGAAGCTATTTTGTCAATGGAATGATGAAATCTTTATCACAAGACTATGGATTTGAGCATAGAATAACTGGTCCTTACCACCCTCAAACAAATGACAAGGCAGTGGTTTCAAATAGGAAAGTGAAGAGAATCCTTCAATAGTTGGTACGACCTGATAGGAAGAACTGATCTCAGTTGTTGGACCAAGTTCTATGGGCTAACAAAATGGTCTACAAGACACCTCCGGGCACTTCACCCTTCAAGGTGATTTATGGAATGCTATATCATTTTCCCACTGAGTTAGCGCACAAATCTGAATGGGCAATTAAGAAGAAAAACTGGAGCAGTCACTTAGGAAAATTGTGTAGAGATCTCAACTTAAATGAACTAATGGAAATCTGCAACCGAGCATATAATAACAACATGATCTACAAGGACAAAGTTAAGAGGTGGCATGATGTGCATATTAGATGCAAAAACATTGTTCATGGACAAAAGGTATGGTTGTTTAATGAAAAGTTAAGGATTTTCCACAAGAAATTAAAATCATAGTGGATGGGTCCTTATATTGTAAAGGAAGTGCATGAGAATGATAGTGTAGAGATTTCAGAGCTTTCAGAGAATGTACCATCCTTTTTGATTAATGGGCAGTTACTTAAGAATTTTGTAGATCAAAGGAAAGGTTAACTCCCATCGAGCTGACTAACTTCATGCCAATTGAGTTAGTTCAATTTCTATCAGATGACGTATGATTGTCATCAGAATATTCAATTCTAGAAGATTCATACTCTCTAAACAATCCTTTAAATCCTTATTTATCATTAACCTCTTATTTATTATTCCACCCACACTTAGGCTTCTCTCAACCTAAGTATAGGTGGGATTTTTCCTCATCTCTTTGCATGCTTTGGTTTTCCAGGACCTAAGTATAGGGGAAATAGATCATGTACACTCATTGTAACTCATCCTTACACTTGTCCCATTCTCGTCTTAGCACTTATAGACTGTTTTATGATTAGTTGATCTATGGCTTCATATCACTTTGTGCTATGAGTACATAACAAAGGCTAAGTATAGGGGGGTCTACTGTATATATTGCATATATACTTTAGAAGCTCATATTTTTTAATTTTCAAACTTTTGGGGTTGTGGGTATTGTATTACAATTTTGAATTGAGTTTTTTATACAATATTTAGAAAATAATTTTTGAAAATTATACATACATATTTGACATGGTTTTCAAAAATTTTACATGGTTTGCGAAAATACGGTTTGACATGTTTGGAAAATCATTTGTAAAATATTTTAAAAACCTACAAATATATATATATATATATATATGTGTGTGTGTGTGTGTGTGTGTGTGTGTGTGTGTGTGTGTGTGTGCGTGTGTGTGTGTGATAATATATGCAAAAAGTTTTCAAAATTCTTTTCAAATTAAGGGTGAAAATGAGATTAATTATTTCAAAGTCAATGAAAATCAGAAATTAAATCATCTTGTGTCTCTTTAGTGTTCTTTTTGAGTTTGAAGGTTCTCAAAGGTCGTGACGGTTCACCGAATCATTTCTTCTATCCCTTTATATGGTTATTCTGCCATAGAATCTTTGAGAGATACTCATGGACAAACGTATGGATTTTAATTATATAATTTGCAAGATCAAATTGATAAATATTTCGTTTAAAAGAGTGATGCCAGCTAAGGAGGGTGATTTATAAATAGAAGAATTAGAGATGGAAGTACCTTTTCCATTTTTTTAGGATGTCCCGTCCTTGGATCTCACTCATCTTGTAAGTGGGGTCAATCATTCTATGTCTAGTTTCTTTATTCTAAGGAAAAATAAAAAGTGTTTTGCAGGATTTAAATGTTTGATTCATCTTCCCATAATCATGAAGAATTTTTAGGCTTCCCATGTAGATATGTATATCACTTTTGAGGAAGAATGGCATCTTTCTAGAAGGTTGAAATTTCAAGTTGATGAAGATCTTCCATACTCAGACTCCAAAGTTTTCTCCAATAGGAAAAAGCAGTTGAAACATAAGGCGGCCTGTGTTTTAAAACCTCTAAGATCTGATCTTGAATTTTAAGGAACTGAAGTTTGTAGTGTTGTGTTGGGTATTTTAGAAAGTTCTTTGTGATATGTTGTCAAAAATACCCAGTCTGTTGTCCTTGACTAATAAAATCTAATAATTTCTTCATTTTTTTCTAAATAACTAACACATTGATTTATTAAATTAGTGATACTTCTCTAACACTTTCACTATGCACGCAAGCCTTGAAATGATCTTCAACACTTGGTTGAAGGAGTTCCTAGACATAGAGTTATCATGTATTAATCATTAGGGTCAGACGTAAAAAATTCACACTTTCTCCTAGTTCGAAGATATGCATGCTATATTTCATGCTTAATCTCTATTAAAAGAATTTGTCTATCACTCACATGAATGATTGCATTCATGATTGAGATGAGTCCAGATATCACTAAGGAGATTGTAATTGGAAGTTTAAGTTTGGATTTAATCTATATGGTGCTCGTGTATGGATAAAATAAATTACGGATTCATGAAACCTAAGTGTCAGCATCTTAGCCAGTATGGGACATTTTATCATGTTATCTCTTGATCTTTACCAAGAGTGCCAGGATGTGATAACATTAATAAATAAGTTGATCAGTGTGCGCCAATCTTTTGGTAAAAGCAGTGGAGCTAGCAAAAAAAACAAGAAAAGAAAGAATTTATGAAAGAAAAGTTCTCATCATACAAAGTCAAATATCAAAGAACTATTCCATCCATTTCAAAGTGTCCATTTGGACCATCGCTATTAGGATCAGGAGTTGGGCTAGCACCCAATAAGGACTCTACATCGTAAATGCTACAAGTCCGGGGGTAGAAGGTATATTAGATACTCAAAAAAGGCATACCTTGTTGTACTCTAAGGAAAACAAGTGCAGATGACTCCAACTTCTCTTGACAAACACAATGATTGGTGAAAATCAAAATGAAAATTATGTTGATTATTGGCACTTGAAAGAACCCTATTCCAATGAGAGGACGAGAAAATAAGTACACAATCCTTTATCCTCCATAATATGGCCTTCCATCCTTCCCTTGAAAGTCTAGTGGATTGAAGTAAGACTAGATTTATTTCTTAGGGATGAGGGTTGGGTCCTTAGAAGAGCTTCTTAGATTGAAATTTTTGGTGATATAATGACTCCACTCTCATCATGTAGTCTACACTAAGCCATACTTATATATATATATATATATATATATATAAACACATTCACACACACATTGAGAGTATAATAATTACAGGAGTTGAATTCTTTTTTTATTAATACTAGAATCAACTTAGAGTTTTAGGAAGCCTAAAACCTAGTGTTCTCGGACAAATGAAGCCTTGTATACTCACTTGCACATGTCAGGGATCTTACTAGTTAAACAAACTCTCGAACAAATTCTTTATTTATTAGCTCGTGGACGAGCTTAGCTTAAGTATAGGGGGTGATAAACCTGAGATTTATTATCTTAATTGATTATATTTATCTCATTTACTTAAGTTAATTACAAGATTCCTCGCCCAATTGAAACTAATCACTAACTACTATATTGTAAATAATTAACACTAATTATTATATATTATTATAACCCTACTATGGTGTAATATTTTATGTATTTATGTCTTATTAAAATAAACTCAAAATTAGAGTAATATTATAAAATAATATGAAATAAAATGCAAAAAATAAGTAAAATAAAAAATTAAAGAAAATTGTTTTATATGGTTTTTATTTGTATTTAATTTTTATCTTTGTAGATAACCTCTGATCTCTTTGACTTCAACATAAAAGTTATAGATCCTATCGAGATCTATAACTTTCCTGTTTACCATTTTTCTAAATCACCCTCTAACCAATTCTTTTCAAATTATCTTTATTTCTTCAATTCTGATTAGGCCACGTGGCAACTTCAGATCGTGCAACATGGCCCACTCCTGTGTTGACATCGGCTTTGAACTTAACGGTATGATTGCATTCTGATCAGGTGTATCTCGATCACTCGATCATGCTGCAGTTTTAGCCTTTGGATTAGATCAATTGATGTGGTCATCAAACGGTTCTCAATCACCTCAACTTCAACCATCTTTTATTTATAAAATCTAATAATTCTTTCATTCTTTTGTAAATAACTAACACACTATTTTATTAAATTAGTGATTATTCTCTGACAATTTCACTATGCACGCAAGTCTTGAAATGATCTTCAACACTTGGTTTAAGGAGTTCCTAGACTTAGAGTTATCATGTATTAATCATTATGGTCTTACACATAAAAAATTTACACTTTCTCCTAGTTCGATGATGTGCATTCTATATTTCATGCTTAATATCCACTAAAAGAATTTGACTATCACTCACATAAACGATTGCATTCATGATTGAGATGAGTCAAGATATCACTAAGAAGGCTTGAATTGGAAGTTTGAGTTTGGATTTAATATATATGATGCTCTCGTCTGGGATAAAATTAATTACGGCTTCATGAAGCCAAAGTGTCAACATCTTAGCCAATATGGGACATTTTCTCATGCTATCTCTAGATCTTTACCAAAAGTGCTAGGAAGTCATGATATTAATAAATAAGTTGATCAGTGTACGTCAATCTTTTCGTAAAAGCAGTGGAGCTAGCCCAGAAAAACCAAGAAAAGAATGAATTGATGAAAGAAAAGTTCTCATCATAAAAAATCAAATATCAAAGAGCTACCACCAAAGGGAAGTGCTTCCATCCATTTAAAAGTGTCCATTAGGACCAGGAGTCAGGCTAGCACCCAAAAAGGGCTCTGCATCGTAAATGCTATAAATCAGGGTATAGAAGATATATTGGATACTCAAAAAAGGCACACCTCGGTGTACTCGGAGGAAAACAAGTGCAGATGACTTCAACTTCTATTGACAGACTCACTGATTGGGAAAAATCAAATGAATATTGTGTTGATTATTGGCACTTGAGACAACCCTATTCCAATGAGAGGAAGAGAAATTAAGCACACAATCCTACGTCCTCCATAATCTGGCCTTCTATTCTTCCCTTTAAAGTCTGACAAACTAAAGACCTGGTGGATTGAAGTAAGACTAGATTTATTGCCTAGGGCTGAGGGTTGGGTCATTGGGAGAGCTTATGAGATTGGAAGTTTTGGTGATATAATGACTTCGCTCTCATGATGCAGTCTACACTAAGCCATATTTCTTATATATATATATATATATAGAGAGAGAGAGAGAGAGAGAGAGAGACCCACACACACACACGTTGAGAGTCTAATAATTAGAGGAGTTGAAATCTTTTTTATTAATACTTGAATCAACATAGAGTTTTAGGAAACCTAGTGTTCTCGATCAAATCAAGCCTTCTATACTCACTTGCACATGTCAGGGTTCTCACTAGTTAAATTAACTCTCTAACAAGTTCTATATTTATTAGCTCAAGGACGAGCTTAGATTAAGTATAGGGGGTGATAAATTGAAGATTTATCAACTTAATTGATATATTATCTCCTTTACTTAAATTAATCATATGATTCATTGCCCAATCGAAACTAATTACTAACTACTATATTGTAAATTATTAACACTAATTATTATATATTATTATAACTGTATTATTGTGTAATATTTTATGTATTTATTTCTTATTAAAAATTAAATAAAAATTAGAGTAATATTGTGAAATAATATGAGAAAAAATGCAAAAAAATAAGCAAAATAAAAATTAAAGAAAATTATTTTATACGGTTTTTATTCGTATTTATTTTTTATCTATGTATAGATGACCTCTGATCTCTTTGACTTCAACATAAAAGTTGTAGATCTCATCAAGATCTCTAACATTCACGTTTACCATTTTTCTAAATCATCCTCTAACTCATTCTTCTCAAATTATCTTTATTTCTTCAATTCTGATTGGGCCACATGACACCTTTAGATCGTGCAACGTGGCCCACCCTATGTTGACATCAGCTTTGATCTTAGTCGTCTTATTGCATTCTGATTAGGTGTATCTCGACCCCTTGATCGCGCTGTAGTTTTAGACATTGTATCAGTTCAGTTGATATGATCCAATCCATTCTTAAGCACCTCAATCACGACCACTTGATCAGGATCTGATCAACCGATTCTCAATCGCCTCAACCCCAGCTATCTGATCTGATGATCAGACGAATGAGGTTTATCTTCAATCTCCATCCAGTTGCCTCTGTATCCTAAACTGCCATCTTAAACCTATTTTTGCAGCCTACTCTGACCAACTCCTAATCAACTGCAACCACCGAATCCTTCTGCTAACTTCCTTAACTGAAGCAATCACAAGGGCAGTGGTCGAAACTCGGCCTAAACCACTGCCTGCTTTTGCCTGAGTCTACTTTAAATAGCTCGTTGCCATCCATTTGCTTCGACGATTCACCACTCTGAATGACTTCTCCTAGCCTTCTCAAACCTCTGTGACAAAGAGATTTGAAGAAAAAGAGCAGTGATGAGCTCAGTTCATCGACGAGATCCATGAGACATATCTTGCGATTGCATACCTTAGTTGAAGGTTTCATGAGCTTCAAACATTGGTCGTGTTTGTGAAGCGAAGAACGAGGCCTTGTGCCTCATTTAGTCTTAAGATTCAATCCTCGAATCAGTCGTTCATCTCTAGGTTAGTATTTCATCCTCTTTTCTTTATAGTTTTTTATATTTACTCCATAAAAGCTACATAATCATTTTCTCATCTAAATGATTGTTTACCCTCTCCATTGATCACTCATCCACATGTATATCTACAGTAGATCTCTTCATTTCTTCATCTTCATGCCCACCTTGATCTTTACTAGGCTTTTCCTTAGCCTAAGAACCAACTAGTGATCCTTTCCTTAAACATGTTTGATCCCTTCATTCCATCTCGTATCCACTTCACATTGTTAGTATGGATCTTATTTGTGGTTTGGACTAACATTGTAGGTCAAATACAACTTCAATGATCGAAGAATGAGTCCAAGCTCTGGTCTACATATTCTTCTTTGGCAAAATTTCCTCAACAGAGCACCTGGAGGCATCTCTCATCTTCCTCAACCTTCGATCGTCTTCGTGGAGCCATCATGAGGGAGATATGATCTTTAGAGTCTCAAGAGGATCAAGGCGGTGCATTTCAGCCTTCAACGGAGCATAATATTATAATCACCGTGCGTGGAGGAGTAAAAGAACATACGAGGAACAGATACCGTTGATCTCCCCAAATTGGGCGAGATCCAACGGTAAATGTGGTTGATCCACGTCACTAACCTAAGGCAATGCTTCAAACCTCCAGCTCATGTGTTGAGTCTGTATCCGAGCCTTGCGCGGAGCACCAGAGGTAGCTACATGGACTGAGCCTTCATCACCAAACCCCGCCAGGTCACGTTCTTGGCACACGTGATTGGGTAAATTGTAGTGTCGATCCACTACTTCTTTCTAATTACAAATAAGCCCTTCCGCCTTTTGTATAATTTACATTTCAACCCATATGGATTATTTTATTTACATTTTAGTCCTTATTTGTCCTGTTCTGAAATAAAACTTGGAATTTTTACTTACATTTATGCAAATTTTACTTACATTTATGCCCATGGATTCATTATTGAATATCTTTTTCTCCTTAAATTTAATTGATGTGATTTTGGTATCATTTCAAAGTTTGCTTGATGCTCTATCTTTTGGTGAATTATGTGGTTACTTTTGGTTTAAAAGCCATACATTAATTGTTCTTTATTTATAGTGCTTGATTAAATCATGAAATATTATTGAAACTTCCCTTTGAGTGAACAATCGAACTTCTGAGTTATTTTGATTTTTAAAGATCTATTGTTAGTTAAAACTAAACAATATCATTATGTCATCATATTCTTTAATTTCTCATTATTTATTTCAAGTATTAAAGTGAAGTTTTAACTCATGTATAAAGAGTTTGAGACTAATATCACATTTTATTAATCAGATCCTTAATTAATAGGCAATCATTTCGGGAGATTTTGTGACTAATCCAAATTATTTATCATGTACTTTTAAGTGTGGTTGTTTTATTCATATTGAATGTGCATCATTATTTGTATTTAATTTAATTGCATAACAAACTATGTTTAAAACATATATCTTGTTGTGTTTTGTGCATTACCTAAATATAATTAATACATGGTTTGCTATTTAAAATATTTGAGATCAAAATGTAATCAATAAATTGCTCGCATCCTTGCATTCGACCCTGGACTTCCTGGGATATAAATTAAAGCTGAGAATCTCGTTATTGAGATTCTTCTCGTTTCTGTCTGAAAAGCTACGTGCATGTGCTACAATGGATCATTATTCATTCATGCATTTAGTGATTCATCAGAGAGGAGTGAGTGAAATGGAGGGCATATAGGAGATGAAGGTGCATCCCTAATCGGTCTTCCTCCATGCTGGTGGAGGAAGGCGATTGAGGTGGATGTTGCGATAGAACAAGAGATGCTAATGCCAAATTCTTCCGTGAGGATCAAGGATCCAAAATGAAGACCAAAACATCATGGTTTGAAGTTTGGTTCTAATTGAAGAGCAATAAAAAATGAAGAAAACAAGGAAGAGATATGCATCTACTTTCATGTAGACTGAAGAACTTAAAAGAAGATGAACGAATGCCGATGCTAGAGGTTCGTGAAAACCTCTACGTCATCATTTGATGAGTTCAACGCTCCTTAAAGGTCGAACAACCAAGGAAAATGGTCGTAACATGGCCTCCCACCATTGGTCTCATCGAAAGGGGTTCCTCTATCTTCGCTCTAGCATTCCTCCCTCTTTCTGTCACGAAGAGGGCGAGAGGAATAAGGGCCTTCTTTGCTCAAAGTATGGGCATCTTCTTCAAGTGGCGGCGATGGTGTATTTGAAGTAGACGATGGTGGATGTTAGCGTCTCTAAGCGGTGGCTTCAATTGCATGTAGACATGAAGAGGTTAGATGTTAATGGAGGTTAGAGTAAGGGCATAGTCAAGGGAAGTTGGGAGAAGGCTAAAGAGGTAGAAATATGTCGGGGTAAGTTTGGAGGTGGTTGAATAATTGAGAGAAGTTGGAGATGTCAAGCAGTTTGCTCAGCGGCAGAGAGATGCGCATGAGGTTGAAGATGAAGGCTTGACTGTCTGATAAAGATCTAATGATTGCCATTTGCGCGGAAAGGTGCAGTTTGGATAACTATGATCCATACATATCATGGGGCTAAATATCAGGCGCATTGGCTGGATTCAGATCAATCAAAATCAATCGAACAACCTTGAAGGAAGGCAGTAAAGGGGGCTAAGCCATGTGGCATGATTTGAAGGCACTATGTGGCTCAATTAGAATTAAAAGAAAAAGATAAATCAAAGAAAAATATGAAATAATTAGATAGAAAATGAATTAGGAAAAATCATGAACATCGAAGTTGTAGATATTGATGAAATCTACAATGTTTATATAGAAAGCAAAGAGATCAAAGGTCATCTATACATATATAAAAATTAAATACATACAAAAACTATATAAAATATTTTTATTTTATTTCTTTTATTTTTTGTTTTTTATTTTCTTTTATTTTATATTAATTATATAAAATATGATTCTAATTTTTAATAGTGAAAACACATAAAATAATAGCACAATAATAGAGTTATATAACATATATTAATTGGGTTTAGTTATTTACAACACATCGAGGATTAATTAATGTTAATTGTTAATGAATTTATGTTGGTTGACTTAAATAAGAGAGATAACTATGTAATTAATGATGATAAATATGGGATTTATCACCCCCTATACCTAAGCTAAACTCATCCTCGAGCTAATAAATAAATAATTAATTAGAGAGTTAGATTAATTACTGAGATCCCTACCATGTGTAAGTGATTATACAAGGCTCAATTTGACCTATAACTTTAGGTTTCAGAAATCTAAAAACTCTAAGTTTATCCACATTATAATCAAAAGGAATTCAACTCCATTAATTGTCAGACTCTCAATGTGTGTGTGTCTTTGTGTATAAGAAGTATGACATAATGTTGACTACATCCTTAAGAGTATAGTCAAAATTTCACCAAAAGTTCCAATCTCCGAAGCTCACCTATGGACCCAACCCTCACCTCTAGGGAATAAATCTAGTCTTGTCTCAATCTACTGTCTCTTTAGCTCGTCAGACTTTAAAAGCAAAGATAGAAGGCCAGATTGTGGGGGATAGAGCATTGTGTACTTATTTTCTCTTCCTCTCAATGGAACAAGGTTTCTCTCAAGTTCCAATATTCAACACATCTATATATTTTTAATTTCAATCGGGGTGTCTTCAAAAGAGATTGAGCCGTTTGTACTTGTTTTCTTGGGAATACACCGGGCGTCTTTTTAAAGTATCTAATATACTTGCATTAGACTTGTAGCGCTAACTATCCATAGCCCTTTTTAAGTTACTCTCCCAACTCATAAAAGCATAATGAGTTGGCCCAAGTGGACACTTAAAGGTTACGAGTGCTTGCCTTGAATATAAGCTCATATGATGTAACTTTATAATGTAATGAGCTCTTCTTTATTTTCATCATATTTTTGTATGAGGGAACTTCCCTTATTTTTGACTAGCTCCACCACTTTTACCAGGGATTTGCACACATTGATCCACGTATTAATTCATTTCATCATACCCATGCACTTTAGGTCAAAGTCAAGAGATAGGATGAGAACCATGTTTCATACTAGCTAAGATGTTGACACTCTGGTTTCATGGAGCCATCATTAATTTTATCCCATCCTCGAGCATCATATAGATCAATTCCAAACTCAAGCTTCAAATCCCAATACCTCAAGATATCTCAACTCATCTCAATAATGAATGCAATCGAGCATATGAGTAATATCAAATTCTATTAAAGGAGATTAATCATGCAATATAGCACACATATGTTCTATCTAGCGAAGTTTGATTTTTTAAGTCCAAGATCATAATTATTTTGACATGATAACCCTAAGTCTATAGACTCCTTAAACTAAGTGTTAAATAATATTTCAAGCCTTGAGTGCACAAAGGAAGTCTAAAGGAAGAACACAAATTAATAAGTTATTATTTTTGTGATTTTTATTTATCCTTTTTTAATTAAATTATAGAGTTAAGCAATTAATTACTCTCAATTACACCCTTAACTTTGAAAAAATCGAAAACATTTTTACAAACATTGTCACATATGTATATAAAATTTTCAAATATTTTACAAAGATATTCAAAACAAGTAAAACTCACTTTTTCAAACCTCATTAAAATATTTTCCAAAACAATGTTACATAAAATAAGTTTTCAAAATTTTTTACAAATGATTTTCCAAACCTGTCAAGTTGTATTTTCACAAATCACGTAAGACACTTGAAAACTATGTCAAATATGTATATAATTTTCAAAATCATTTTGAAAACATTTGGTACAAAAATCAATTGCAATATTGTAATAGGATACCTATAGCCCCAATAGTTTGAAAAAATGATCTATGAATAAGTTATATATATATATATATATGTAATATACGGTTAACCCCCCTATACTTAGCTTTTGCTATGTCCTCATAGCACAATGTGATATGAATCCATAGCTCAACTAAGTTTAAAAGAGATATACAATAACTGATTCCAGAATTACAGATGCAGAAAAAGTAAAAAGAATCAGTTAGTGGAAGACGGGGACTTGGGTCCCTCTATACCTAAGCTAATAAATAACTCAAGTGTAAAGATATAGAATAAAACTAGGTGACATGAGGTGAACAATCAGAATTAGTTGATACCCCTTGTACTTTGGTTGAAAATATGCTTACTTATAAAGAATAGAAAACTAAAGGTTGGGAGGTATCATGGTAATTGAATCTTAAGATTAAATGAATCTTAAGGGGTAAAATAGAGCCTAGTGTTTTGGAAGATTTAAGCACAGTCAGACGATATCAAACAGACCCAATTATTTCACCAACACACACAATGAAGAAAAAAAATGGCCTAATTAACTTGTCTCTTTTATTGGTGATAATCCAAACTTCGAATTCATTACTAGAAGGTTTAAGTGGGATTTGGGCACTATCCTATGGATACGTCCTCATCTCTCAACATATAAAAGAATCCTACAAATAATTAGGGGTTTACTCTCCCAAAATAATGTGAATTTTTAACTCCATTGTAATTAGATCAACTTGCATTAACGGTGTCATTTTTAGAAATTAGGTCACCACTTGTATTATATCTTTGAACAAATAAATCATCATCTAGTGTCCGGTCCCATTTGCATATTATCCTAAGTTACAAATCATGCAATGAAAGAACCATGCAGACGTAAAATCATGATGCCATGCTCAAGAGAAGTACTTACTCTCTCCATGCACCCCCATAACTAAAAATAAATTTTACCTAAATGCATGCAAGTTGATGAAAAACCACACTTGATAATGCCTTCTATCAGCGAGATAAGAATCAATTTAATTTGAGTTAGATTAAACATATATTAAGTGTGTCTCATGAATCTTATAGATGAGTGGATATCTTAGGATGAGGTTTTTGTGTCCTAACTTACGATTCAAGAACTACAAGTAATACATCAAGAGTAGAAATATGAGACGTGTTCCTAAATCCTAAGTAAAGAACTCAAGCTAAGTCCTACCAAACATGGGTGAAACAGACTCAACGTACAACAATGGAGTCCAGTTCATAATATACATCAAATGGAGCAACAAAATAACCTTAGACGGGTCTTTGAAGCATCTTCTGTGGTTCGTCTCAGTGGTAAATCCATCTTGAGAATCCAACCTCCATTCTCCATGGGCATCCTCTATGAACAAGCCCTTACATAGAAGAGAATATATAAGATATCAAAGATTATCAAACAGGTAAATAATTCATGAAACATATAATCACGTAATAACCAAAAAAATATAAATCAACTTAACCAACAATATAAAACTCAAATAATCATATTAATGAAGATGTTTCCTTGACAATGGCACCACCTGATGAATCGCTAAAAGCATGATATAATTTTTATCCATTGTAACACAGGAACATAGCAGATCATGCAAAATCGAAAAGAATCTCAATGATGAGGTTCTTGGTTTGAATTCATAAACATGGGTAGTTCAGGATCGAACACAGAAACACGAGCTATAATATGATTAAACATGATCTTGTATATAAGCTAAGATATCAATAATCTATCTAGGTCCAAGAAAAATGTAAAAAAACAGTCAAGAAATGCAAGATCAAATGCACGTCACAAATGCATGCATGAATGAGACAAAATGTGATTTAAGAAGGAATCAATGCATGTTAAAAATAATGCCATAATGGACAAAATTAAAAATCATTAGCACATGCAAATATACACATTAATATGTCCTAAAATAATTTATCAAAAGTAAGCAACATTATACATAAATTTTAAGTCTAATTAAGTTCTTGATTAGAGAACAAGTTTCATATAATATAGATTTAAGCATATCATTGATCTCTTATAATTTAATAAAAATTAAACACAAAATCATATAATTAATGGAACTATATTAAAGATAATAAATGAAGGAACATAACAAAATTGAAATCACTTCAATTGGATATATTATGCTCAAGATATTCAAGATTAAGTCCACGGGAATGAATGTAATAAAAACGTGAGAAAACATATCACAAATATCACAAATAGGTTCCTGCAGGACTAAAATGTAACTATACAAAAGCAGCTATTAATTTTATTAAATACCCCCAATTCATGGGTATTTTTTCAAGTAAGAACTCCAGTAGCAGAGACGCTGCAAAACTCCTAGGCCCATGCACATGAGGCATGCGTGGCCTAGGTTGTGGTGAGAGGCTTGTGGCTAGGGCCACGTGGCGACACCTAGTTCTTCAGTTGGAGGCTTGGGAAGTCCAAGGTTGTAGGCTCAGAATGGATGATGTGGATCAAATTGGACCATTGGATCAACCACAAATTGGGGGTGATCCAATGTTACATGTACTTCTTCCTCAAATGACCACCTCTGCACCTGGCAACACGAGAGCTAGGATTCAACGAGCCCCTCCTTCCTCCTTCGCAATTGATGATTACTTGATATACTGTGATGATAGGCTTAAATTATGTGGAAGATAATATCAATTCTTGATTTATAAACTCTTAGATCACATAATCCATGACTAATTTATTCCATGTACACAACAAGAGAAAACCCCTTAATTACATATAAATCGACAAATCATGGTTTTATATCTGGCAAAATATTTTCAAAGATGATAGATCGATATTTTATTCAGCGGGATTATTCAAATATCGAGACTTATACTTGTCCATTATTCTAAATGAACAACCATATTTGTAAGAGAGAAAAAATGCATTGGGATCATAGTATAACAACATCCAACACATTGTCACTTTACATCTTTGTTGGAAAGAAATGGGGGAGGGTAAGAGTAGGAAAATTCCCACTCTTTAAATGTCATGCATGCATATGGACCATTCTCTCTCTTTCTCCCATTTTCCATAAAAAATTCGGCCATGATAAATCCCCCTCTCCCCATGCAACTCCCCATACATGCATGCATTTATTGATTTTGTCTTATATGCATGTGACTCCCCATACATGCATTCATTTATTGATTTTGTCTTATATGCATGTGACTCCTCAATTCATGCATGAAGAGGAGCCACACAATGCATTTATAAAGAGGGTACCTCTTCCTACGCACAAGAGATTCACACACTCTCCATATTCTTCATGGACGCATCTCCCTTCTGACGCACATACCTCTCTCTCCCCTCACACACTCTCTCACTCGACACTCCTCTCACGTATTTCTCTCTCCCTCTTATCTCTCCCTCTTGTTTCTCCTTTCTGCAGGTACACGTGCAGATAGCAGCCATCCAGCCCGCGCTCTTTCATCGACATCCTCCGCCCAGCCACTGCATGCCCAACGACCATCCCTTCCAGAGCGTCCTTGTCACGACCTACCATGATAGCCGAGATGAGTGCGACAGTTAAACTATATGATCATCTTAATCATAAGTTAGAATTTTTTTATAAAAAAATTGGACAGCAATTCTTCTATTTTATGGACTCCCAAGCGCTACCCTATACTTGGAAATTCATGTGAAACATTCCATAAACATATCCACAAAATCCTCTAACACAACCATCCAAGTCATTATCTACATCTGCAATATCAAAAACATCTCCATAGTTCCTTATATACAACTGTCAGCTACTATCACAAGTTTGGATACAACTCCTTTACTTAACAGAACATTAAGTTTTCTAGGATGTTAACTATTTACCTGAAGTACAAAAATATGCCACAACAACAGAAATGGAGTGAGTATCCCAACACTATCTTCATAAAACTTAATTCATTCCCCTGCGTCCTCTACGACTCCTCAAGTGTGTCTGTAAATAAGATTAAATAATAGAACATTGAGTCTAAACTCAAGCTGGAAGCCCAAGGTAGAGTACCTCGATAGTGGACGCCGGAGATGGGGGTTGGAATCTGACCTCTAGCCTCGCATCACCTCGACGGGGGGTTAGGGACGACTCCCCTGTCACTGGAGGACCTCTACACCCACACCCGGAGGTTTGAAGCTCTCCCAAGGCGGTTCAAAGGAGCAAGGCAGATGGCGGGTTCTTTTTGAACATGTGAGGAATAGGGCTCGAAGAACGAGGCACCATAGGTGCATCGATGATCCGCAACCCAAGACGAAGCTTGGGCGTGAATCCTTGATGCCAGGGCTACAAAAGTCATGAAGGGTGTATCATGTTTTGGTGAAAGGGGTGACCTCGAAAAAAGGATGAAAATGGGACAAAACCTATCTCTGACACAGGCTAGGAGGAAGGTCAGGCTATTGACCTTGGTCAACGAGGCAGACCACCTGGTTGGTCCACGTGGACCAACCAGCAAAAACCTTCTAGAAATACATTAAAATTTAATTTAAAAATATATAATGAATGAATTAATATTCAATTACTAAATATAAAATGTTTATTATTTTATAAGATATTTTATTATGATTTTTATTTATTTTTGTGGTGTATAAATTTACAAGTTACCTATTATGCCCTTTATAGGTATAACGTCTATATATTTTATTCTTTTATTTTTATTTTGTGTTTTTAGTTTATTTATTTTTGTTTATTATTTTACAAAATTAAAGAATACTTTTTGGCACTTAAAAATATTTTTATTTTATTTTTCTGATGTGTTTTGTATATTTAATAAAATATAACTATGTATTATACAGGTATGTACATAGGTATTAGACCTATGTATTATAAATATACAAGTATTTTATTTTGGTTTTTCTTGAGGTTTTATTCTGATTTTAATGTACATACTTATTATAAGTAATGTTTACAAATTTATAAAAAAATAAAATTATAAAAATAATGAATAAATAATAAAATGAATATTTTTATCCGTACAAGTATACTACAAGGGTCCAAAACTCAACTTTCAAACCGTAACTCCGAAAAATACGAAACCACCTCCATTAAATAGATTATTTTAAGCTATATACAATAAAGGTGAGTTTGGTACATTTCGAGTTTTATTTGCAAGATACAGGTCTGGGAAGTTAGAGTTCTGGAATCTTATTCAGTCCATAATTTTTTATATGTTTATTATTTTTCAGTGAAATCAATTTTGTATTTTTATATATGAAAATATCTAAATCTTTCATGTACGAAATTTCTTTATTTGAAGTATAAAAAGTGGAACCAAAAATAGGTCCCAAAATGAATAAAGAATGGATTAAATAAAAGGGGTTTTATTGTATTCTGACCCTTATCTCCCCCTACTTTATTCCTTGTCGGCCTATTCGTCAAGATGCCTAGGTCTCGGGGTTTTAGGTCATAAAATATTTACAATATTTTATTCTTTTTCTATTCTTTTATTTATTCTATAATTTTGGCTTTAATTACAGTATTTTATATACGATTTACATACACATGCATGGATGCTAAGATGCTCTAATTAAGGGTATTTACATGCATTTGGTAGGGTTTTTGATGCCAAAATGATAGAATAAAGATGATGAAATGTGGCTTCATCAACCGACTCCATATAATTTCATTTTGTGACTATACTTAGGATATCCAGATCCTAAGTATAGGGGGGAGAGTGACCCGCATCTATTCATTGTACATCCTCCTGATCACATCGGTTCTCATACTCACTCCTGTCCTATACTTAGGCTGACCAGAGCATAACTATAGGGAGGACCGATGTCCTCCATGTTTATACTCATCCATTTCCCATCTTGCCCTCGTCCGCCTCATTTTTTTGATCTTCTTCTACACTTAGGCTGCCAAAGCCTAAGTATAGGGGGGCGGAGCGACTTCTATACATTTTGTAATTTTAGCTCTCCTACGCTTAGCTCGAGCTATGTCTTTTTTATCGCTTTTCGTGCTCTGAGGACATAGCACACGCTAAGTACAGGGGGGCGTGTATATATTACATATATACTTTACCCATAGCTCGTACTTTCGCGTATTTTAACGTATTTTCGTATATATTATTCAATAATTACAAGGTGGGTAAAAATTGAAAAAAAATTTGTATAATTTTGTACTTTATGTATAATACTTGTATAAAAAGTTGTAAAATTCTTATAAAACATACTTTTGTAAAATTTGCTGTAAAATAGGATGTATACAAAAAACTTGTATACTATGTATATTATGCACAAATTGTATCAACTAAAAATTATTGTAAATAATAAAAACTATTGTATACCAGAAAAAAAATAAAAATAAAGACTTCTTATTTACTTTTGCATTTTTGCATTTAAAAAAAAGAAAAAAAAATGTCTTGCATTTCATTCATAGCATGTCATCTACACCTCATCTGCATATCTTGCATATGAAAGGTGAAAAGCTAGTGGGTTGTGAACCAAGCTATGAGTAGATATTGAGGATGGACTTGATTTGACCTTAATCCACCTAATTTTAGAGGAACCTTATAGGAACTGGAGTTAAGATCTCTCAAGTCAAGTGACTTAATTCATTGAGTCCGCAAGTCTATGTTCACATGTCATCTTGATTAGTCTAAGTAGAATATCTCGTGCACATGCATGATTCTTTTAGACAGTAACCTAGCTTGGACAAGCACAATGCACGTATTTCTTCAGTGATGAGGTGGTGAGGAGGTAGAATCCTTTAGCTTGGAGTAGCACACGGGTGGAAACATCCGTCCTCCTCTAGGGAGGGTAGTGCATCTCAACCTAATGTGGTGGTGTTGACGTCTGAGGACAGGACGCTGTGGGTTGCAATAATGCTTCAAAAGAGGGATAGTCTACTTTCTCAAGAGGAAAAACTCCTGATGTACATGCTGCACCTTGTATATAGTTCTAAAAAAAGAAACAATAAAAGAAAAGAAAAAATGCAAGAACTCCAGAAAAAAATAGACAGGCAGAAAAAAAGAAAAAAATATTGCCTATCAGAGTATGTATATTAGCAAGAAGTCTGCAGCTGGATGACTTGGCTACACTGGTCAGGCATCTCGGGATAGGTAGCTACACTGGCTACCGTCCATTCTTTCTCTACCTCCTTCTCTTGAGCTGGTCGTACTTGAACTTAGAAGGGAATACCCCGCTCCTCGAGGAAAGAGTTACTGGACCAGGTAATTAGAGTTACCTTGTTAGAGGAGGCTGGCTCTGAGCTATTTCTGATGTGGAGAGTTACATTTCACTTACACAGTACAAGTAAGAATCATAGTCATCAGAAATTTGCGTTTGAGGATTTGTTCTGACCTGACTGTTGAGGCGTCTTGAATAGAAGACTTATGGAACTCGAAGTATGTTAGGTCTTAAATTCAGATCCCAATAAGGTTCCACCACATAATTAACCCAAAGGTCGAGTCAAGCTCTATCTTCAGCTTTTGTTCATGACCTTGGTATGGAACCCAATCTCATTTCACCCTTGCATTTCATTTTAGTTACTCGGGGACGAGCAAGGTTTAAGTATAGGGGGTTGATGAATCTGTGATTCATCACACTAAAAGTTGAAAATAGAGCTTTGTTTCCCAGTAAATAGCAGCATATTTCCCCTTATCTTGCATAAATAGCATTCATGTACGCAAGTATAATATCTGCATTTTAGCATTCATATTTGCATAAAATAAGAAGCCAATTTCACTTGTAAATATTCACCTGTAAATTAGATAAAATACCTTATTTGTATATATTTTATAACTTAGAATCTAATAAAATCAACTCTTTTATGTATATATGACTAACACTAGTTAAAGAAAAATATAAAAAATTACTAACTTGTAAAATTGACCAATAAACCCTCAATCCAAGTTTGAAACTAGGAGCCTTAAAATGCGCATATCTCTCTCATACAACCTCCAAATTAGGTCTACTCACTTTTAAAGTAATATACATTCAAAGACCTTTGAAACAAGACCAATTTCATTAAAATCGGAGCTCGTATGCAGAACTTGGGTTTTGGGCCCATTTTGTATATTGTACATATTGGCCGTTTAGCCATTAATTTTTATCATTTTTTTCTTCATTATTAAAATCCAAAAAAATAGATTAAATTGTAAATATTCTTGTCATATTTTCTCTATTTTTATTTTGATTTTTCTCTTATTGAAAAATGAAAAAAAACTTACAAAAGATAAAATGCGGTATTTTATATCTATAAGGTACCACCCAAAAATATAGTTTTGTACAGATCACTTCCTTTGATTTTTGGCTCTTCATGAAAGTTGTAGATCTCGTCAAGACAAACAACTTTCGTGTCGATCACTTTTTGATTTAATACTTTTTGTTATTTCTTTTTGTTTTTCTTTACATTTAATTTTTGAATTTTCTAGGAGCGACATGTGGCAGCTCCTGCAGCCGCCACATGTCACCCTAATTTTTTATTTTCGGATTTATTTTTTTATTATTTTCGGATTTTACTATTTTATTATTATTATTATTTTAATTATTGTTATTTTTAGTAGCCTACTATATTATTTTATTTATTTTACTCCCTTTTACTTCTTCCTCCTTACTTGTCTTTCATTCCAAGTAAATTACTCCCCATTTTCTCCACTTTCTCCATCTCTTTTCCAACTCTCTCCTCCTCTTTATATTCCCATCCCCTCCTCCATTTTCGATCATCCGTCGTTCTACGAGTGAGATAGGTTCTAGCTCCGTCAAAGCCGTGAGGTGACAGCTCCTTCTTCGACGTCGAGCAACGACAAGCCGAAGGTGAGATTCGAGGTGGAGAGATTGACCTCGTCACAGCCGCATCCAAGCTGTATAGCTTTTTCAATTTTTTGTCGAGTCGAATCGAGTCCACAACGACGGAAGCCGCACATTGTGGCTCCACTTTCGGCGATCCACAGGTAAGTATATTCTATCTTCTATCTTGTCATTTTATTTTATCTAACAAATTTTCTTCCTTGTTGCTTTATCATCATCACATAAAAATCACACCACCACTATCACCAAAGCACCACATTCACCATTTTTTCTCTATTTCATTTCTACCATTGTTTCCTGTTTACAAAAAAATACATTTTTTTTTGCAAAACAAAAAAAAACAAAAAAAGCCACAACTCCAGGTCTCCATGGACGGTCGTGCTTCACCCGCCAGCCACCTCCAACGGCAGCCGTCCCCATCTCCGAGCGGCCAGCCGCCTACGCCTACGCTGCCGCGGTAAGCCGTGGCTGCTGCTCCCCAGTACGCACGCCCGCCTCCCACCGACCTTGCCGTGCGCCGCCAGCTCCATCCCTAGCAGCATATTTTCCCTTATATTGCATAAATAGCATTCGTACACGCAAGCATAATATCTGCATTTTAGCATTCATATTTGCATAAAATAAGAAGCCAAATTCACTTGTAAATATTCACATGTATATTAGCTAAAATACCCTATTTGTATATATTTTATACTAACTCCGAATCTAATAAAATCAACTCCAAAGTTTATATATTACTAACATTAATTAAAGAAATATATCAAAAAATATTAACTTGCAAAATGGACCAATAAAACCCCAATCCAAGTTCGAAACCATGAACCTTAAAATGTGCATATATCTCTCATACAGCCTCCGAATTAGGTCTACTCACTTTTAAAGTAATGTACATTCCAAGACCTTCGAAACAAGACCAATTTCATTAAAATCGGAGCTCGTATGCAAAACTTGTGTTTTGGGTCCCTTTTATATATTGTACATATTGACCGTTTTGCCCCTGTATTTTACCATTTTATTTTCCTAATTATTAAGAAGCCAAAAAAATAGATTAAGTTGTAAATATTCTTTTCATATTTTCTCAATTTTTATTTTGATTTTTCTCTTATTGAAAAGTGACAAAAAATTTGCAAAAGGAAAAATGTGGTATTTTGTACCTATATGGTACCACCCAAAAGTACACTTTGTACAGATGATTTCATTTGATTTTCAGCCCTGCATGAAAGTTGTAGATCTTGTCGAGACGAGCAACTTTCGTGTTGACCGCTTTTTGACTTAATCCCTTTTCTTATTTCTTTTTTAATTTTCTTTACATTTAATTTTTGAATTTTCTAGAAGCGACATGTGGAAGCTCCTGGAGACGCCACATGTCACCCTTTATTATTATTATTTTCGAATTTATTTTATTATTTTCGTAATTAATAATATTATTATACATTATTTAAATAAATGCCACATGACCACATCCGAGCGCACCATGTGGCACCATCTCATTCCCCATCTACCCATTCCACCCCACTCTCCCTTGGCTTGAGGAGGAGGTAACCATCGACGGCCACTCCTCACCCCACCCCCTACACCTTCTCCATCTCTTCTCCAACCTCCTCCTCCTCCTCCTCTTTATATTCTCCCCTCCTCCTTCATTTATCTCCATCCGCCGTCACATTACATGATAGAAGAGAGAGCTCCAGAGAGGATACCAGGTGACAGCTAGTGCCTCCCCTTGAGCGACTACCTCCCCCACCCTAGGCGAGATCCGACGAAGCCGCATCTTCGCCGACGCAAGTTCACCTCAAAGCTTGTCGAGCTCTGCATCGCCGCTGCATCGAGCAAAGATCGGAGACTCCAGTAAGAGCCTCATCTCTAGGCATCCGACTCCATCTCCAGGTAACTTCTTCTTCTTCTCTATTCATCCCCTGTTCTCCTTTCCTATACACCCATATGTCTCTCTTCCATTTCATCATCTTATGTCCATCAATTCGCAAAATCGACCGCACTTCAACGGATAAATCACATGTTGCGAACGAAACTATGATTTTTATTTATTTTTCCAATGAATTCTCTTGAATCAATTAATTCCACATTTACGCATCCTAAACAAATAGGGGGAGTTCCCCTGTTTGGCCATCTTCACGCCCACGCGCCCCCCCCTTGGTCGTCCACACCTCCATCCCCTGGAGACGTCACATGCGCAATCCAAGAGGCAGTGTTAGCCGACCGCGCATTACCAGCGCCCCTCGAGCGGCGCCGCCCCCGCCACCGACCAGCACGGGTTCCATCTCCCCGATCGCCCCTTTGTAGAGCTTCCCACCGCCTTGTCCAAGTGCGCCGTTGTGTGCCCGTCTATCGACCAGCCCAGCTCCCCACGGCACGCACCACCTCGCGTTGTGCCTCGCAGCACGGGCTAGCCCTCCCGCCAGTCCACGTGCCTCCGCCTCCGCCTCCAAGGCTCCGGCTCCATCACGCGTGGCCGCGCTCAGCTCACCGCCATCCTGCCGCCAGGTCTCCGCCCCATCGTCATGGCTGCCGCCGCCCTCCAAGTCCCGTAATCGAAGCTCATCAACGCCGGCGGCCTCTTGGGGAGAAGTCCCCTGTTTCAATGCCAAGAAGTAGAGGAAGTCATAACGCATAATAAAGACAAATTGGGCATTTGCAAAGGGGACACTTGCAGCCCTTTGCAAGTTTTTAAAAAAATTTCATGTTTTCGGTAATTGCATGTATGTCCCTGTTCTTCATATCATATCATATTTCTTTTTCTATATAGCATTTATATCCATGTCTTTACACGCATATTTAGACATTCATTTAGCATCATTTTTAAATTTGGAAAATTGCATTGTATATCCTACATTGTCCTCTTCATTATGCGATGCTTGGCATATTTTTGTAATATCAGTAGATTTTTCTATCAATTAATTGGTTCAATTTTGCTATATTTTGCCCATTTATGCATGTTAATTGATAGTGATTTCTCTGTGACTCCAAAAATTCTCCAAAAATCACAGTAGATCTAGGATAAGAAGCTTTACTTTGCATAAAAATTTCATCATTTGCACGTATCTCGAGGCTAAATAAATAATTTAGTGATTTGCTTAATTAATTTTTAATAGGTCAATTT
This sequence comes from Ottelia alismoides, assembly GCA_037367405.1. NCBI lineage: Eukaryota > Viridiplantae > Streptophyta > Magnoliopsida > Alismatales > Hydrocharitaceae > Ottelia > Ottelia alismoides. Next base: position 943,361 of record JAZKJV010004753.1, read on the forward strand.
CACATAGAAATTTAGATTGATTAATTTTCCTGCATTCTTCACACTTAGATCTATCTAGGATAATTTTGATATCTGCAAATAGTGTGATTTGGTATTTATTAAAATTAAATTAGTCAAAATCACCTTGCATTCATTTTTTATTCATAGTTAATTAATCTAGTGTCAGAAAATTCTAAAAAAATTAGAGTAGCTTAATTTCATCATATTTCATCATCTGGCCAAGTTTCATAATTTTTGGAAATAATTTGACCATCTTTCCGATTTAACTTGTAAATTGGCCTGATTTTGCACGTGTCTTGCATTAAAAAATTGAAAAAAGAAAAATATATCCTCCGAACATCAAACCTTGGAAATTTGCTTTGAATTCACCTAAGGAGACGGCTTCCTCCCTGAGTTCGACCTTGGACTTCCAACCAAGTAGAAAAAAAATGCCGCTCGAGATTAACTTGCTGTAATTGAAAGTGGTTTTTGATCTGCTCTCATTATCCGACTGCAACGAATGAATATTATTAATTTGACCATTAATTTGATCGAATTAACAAGGGTAGTGGGAGTCGTTTCATCCACCTCGGAATGCTGACCTCGGTCAACGCCCCCTTCCAGTCGGGTCGGGTCTAGACCACTCTTGCTGGAGCTTCGTCCCTACTTCTCTCACCAGACTCCAACCTCCGTTTCCCTCAATTCCTTGCCCGATTCTTCCCCTAGGATAAGTGACCCTCATGGATATCTAGGAATGATCAGATCTTCTTAGAGTTGCGTGTTGCCTTTCGATCTTTCTAGACCCTAGGGAACCCTATAAACTCACTCTTTTGCCTCCAGCGCTTCGCATCTCATCCATTGCACTAGAACAGACCCTGATCCTTCTTTCTCGTAGTGATAGCCGTTGGAGGGGTGCCTTAGGATCATCCGAAGTTGTTTAGCTCTCGTAACTCACGACGTGGCTGGAGTTCTGCCACGTGAAGCCTCCCAGCCAGCCACAGCTTGGTTGGGGCCAGGACCTCGTTCCACCCTCGCCTGAAGCTCAAGAACCTGTCCAATCTTTCAGGTAGTTACGTTCCCTTCTGTATTTCTTCCTTCGATCATTCTATCCATTCAGCATCGCTACCAACACCTCTGCTCCGACCAGCTGGTCGAAGCCTCACCACCCACTCCTATCCATTCCGATTACTCCCTCGACTCGCCCCGCATCTTCTCACATAGTCTGATCACCCTAAGGCTCGACCATCAGGTTAAGATTAGGTCGGTTCTCCACCCCTCACGTTCGTCGGAGACCCAAAACCCCATTACCCACCGCTTAACCTATTTGCATGCTTAAATAACCTTCTCCGGAGCATTGCCCCGAGCTTAGGATACCTTGCAGGCACTTGCACACATCTGGAGGGCCATTTGAACTTCCAGCTGCTCAAGTAGAGCAACTGTAAGGGAGCTACCATCGTCACAATAACTCGGCCATCATCGCCTCCATAGGAGCCCCGAGTTTGATGCGTAACACCACCACGAGTCTGCTGGAGCTCCTAGACCTGTCATCGGGTAGACATATCTCTTTCTCTGCTCGATCGAAGTTCATCCCGGGCATGTTATAGTAGACCACTCCATAGCCTTCAGATCATCCATTCGATGCCAAATCTAATCCGAGCCACTCTACATGAGTAGTGTTTGAGTCGTTAGATCAATTCTTTTGACGCATCTTCCCGTACGACCGTGACATCCTCTATAGCCATCATATTTATCCTCAAGAGTGATCAGAACCATGCGCTCGACCTTCCTCTAGCGTGTGCCACGTGCCCCTTGCATGTTTTGTTATTTTGCTTTAGTCCATTAAATATGTCTTGTAGTTAAGTACTTTTACATTTTGGACCCTATAATTTATAATATTTGCATTTTAGTCCCACCGAATTGGAATTACTTGTATGCTCGCGTAACTTTTAGGTTATTTGCATGTTCTGTCATGGTGACTTCTCTATTATTATTGAATGAATGTTAACTTTTTAAAAATTACATTTATACCCATGGGTGTTCAGCATTGAGCATGTATGTGAATTAAGTGGGATTTTTGCAGTACTGACACTGAGCTTTCATACTATGTTATCGAATTGGTCTAGAAACTTAAAAACAAAGAGTTCCCTGTGAACTGTGCTTAATTGTAGACTTTGTTTTGGACTTAATAAATACTAAACTAATTCGAAAAATTAGAAAAAATTATCGCTGTCTTCTGTTAGTGTGTAATCTTTACTTTTATTTTGTTTGGTTGATTTATTTACATTTTCTATTTTTAAAATTTCAAAACCCTTAATAATGTCCCTAATTGCCTTATTAAAATTATAAAAGTTCGAAAATATTTAAAAATTCCATAAAATTTACTGTGTGTGCCTTTTTATGTGCTTTAACTTATGTATCAATTTTGTTCGAAAATTCATTTAAAAACACTAAAAATTACAAAACAATTAAAATCTTTTAAAAATCATATAAAATCAAAGAAATTTCAGAAATTGTAATTTCAGTTCATGTTTAGGGCACTTTCGCATAAAATTGTTGATCAAGTCCTTAGGTCACTTTAGATATTTTTAATTAGCAGTTTGGCCCTGATTGTGCACTTTTTGTAGTTTAGGGATTTATTTGATTTTTATAGAATCATAAAAACATTTTAAAGGCCCAGAAAAATTACCAAAAACACTTTAAAAATTAGAAAATTCAAAAATATTTTTATCCCAATTTTCTGAGTTTTTTTATCCTTATAGAAAAATCTGAAAAGATTCTTGTGTTTGTTTTCTTTATTTTTGTGCTTGCTTGCCTTTATTCAATTAAAAAACTATTGAAAATATTTTATATCTAAATTTTGACTACTTTGTATTTTTTGCATGCTCCTTATGTTCGACCGTGGTGGCTATACTTGGTAAATAAAAATAACGAACCACATACATGCTTTGATTGCTTGTTTCTCTTTGAGTGGTTTTACTTTCTCATTGATTACTCTTGGTGATTTGGGTCACAAAGACCCTTGATTATTAGCTACTTAACCTGATTTGCAAGTTCTGTCATGAATTTACATAATTCTTGTGTCCGATTATGCTCCTATGATCCAAGATCCTTGCAGATCCCTAGGCGCAACCATATCGCCCTAGGGTTTAGCTAAATCTTCCAATCTTTCCAGAGCCTAGCTTTACCCTATAAATAATCACCCCCATCTTCCAAGATCATCTCGTTCCTTGCCACTTCTTTCTCCCTATCTACCTCCAGCTAAGTGACAGGAGTCCAGAGCACCCTTTGGAGCCTTGATTGGTGGTTTGTTGAGTGTAGCTCAGCTCGTGGCCAGATTCCTCAATCGCGATAAGCCACCTGACCATCCACCGCTAGGTATAGGCTATGACCTCGTCCTCCACCTCACATAAAGCTCTTGAGCATATCAACACCTTCAGGTATCCCCTATTCCCTTCCACTTCCTTGATTCACTTTGATATATCCATTCCACTTTGCCGCAACTTTGAGTGCTCCAATCATCTGGTCTGGAGCTCCGTCACATTATCCTCCCCGCAAAGCTTGATCTACCGACTCACTCATCATCTTCTGATGTGTCATGACCATACTTAGACCAACTCATCAGAGATGGATTAGGGGGAGACCTCCTTCCTCCATTTCCACTGGAGGTCGAAACATCTTCCACCATCGCTTCCCTTGCTTCTTTCGCAAAATAACGTAGGTCAGAGTTTAACCTCCGGGCATGGAGTTTCCTTGCAGGTTCAGGTGCACGTGAGAGCATCTTTTGTCCCTTCGATAGACCCGATTGAGCAGGTTCATGTGGAGCTCCACCGTACCAACCATCCGACCGTCACTTCATCCATAAGAGCTGGACATTCAATGTGGAGCACTATTGCAAAGGTGCTGGACCTCTAGGAAGTTGGATTCGATCAACAGCTTGCCACCCATCTTTGATCAATGCTTCCTTCTACATGTTCTTCCAGAAGTCTTCTCGCCCGTCAGATCTAGAGATGCTACACCATATTAGATCTACGTCACATGTTCATGCCCTTTTTCAGAGCATCATACCAGTCTCTGATGTGGATCTGACATGCACACTCACCTATGATCTAAGCCGTCAGATCCACATCCCAATGGTCATTAAGACTGTACATTGTCGTGGAGCCTTGTGCCATCAGATTTTATCAGAGCCATGTGTCACCCGTGTCTGCAAGGTTAGACTTCACATTTTACCCCAATGTCTATGCTTTTTACGTCCAGTCCAATAAATGTAATAAGTAGTTAAGTACTTTTGCAGTCAGGACCTCTTACTTTATTTATTTTCACTTTAGTACATTTGAGTCTGAGTCACGTACACTCGCATGAGTGCTTTGGGGATAGTTATAGATTTTACCTTGAATTTCTCATATGTTACGAAATGAATGTTTTATTTTTAGTATTTGCACTTATAACCATGTTTGCCTGGGCTCACGTATTGCACATGTATTTGGCAGATTAATTGCATAAAGGTCCCTGTACCTTCTTGACTTATCATCTTCTAGGCCCGAGGACTGAGAATATTTTCTATTAGGTCCCCGATAGTTGTTTTAACTACTTGTCTTTGATTTTAGTGCAATAAATATTAAATCAACTAAAAAATTCTATAAAAATTATTTGTAATCCATTATTGTATGTTTTATTTACTGTTATTTTTTCTTGTTGATTTTCTTATATTTTTGAGAATCTACGTTTCCCACTCTTTATTATTTTATTTTAGCTCTTTCTTTTAGCAAAATCACCTGCAAATACCTGTAAATTCAATAACTTTACGATATACATGTCATTGTTAATATATAACATTTACCATATATTTTGAAACCCCTCAGTTTTGGACCTCTCCATTACATTTTTTTATTATTCAAAATAGGCATTTTTTTCTAGACTTAATTATCTACATCTTGACATATTGTGGACATTTTTTTGATTAGTGGTTAATTAATAATTAATTATTTTGTTTAAAATTACATACTTTGCCCACTTGGTGCTACGAAATTTATAATTAATTAACCCTTGCTTTAAAAATTCCCCAAAAAATGATGGATTGTAGAATTAATTGTGTTTAACATTGTGCTAAAAAAGAATTGCATTTGCATTCATGATTTGCCTAGTAAAAATCATTTTGCATATTTCAATATTTGATTTTTAATAGGTATTAAATCTCACATTTTTGAGGTTTAGGATTTTTCTGAGATCCATTCCTAGTGATAGATCATAGATAATTTTATTATTTGAAAAAAAATAGGTTTAATATTTATTATAATTAAATATTGAAATTCACATCATTTGCATTTAAAAATTCATAAAAAAATTCATCTTGCATCCAAAAATTTTAAAAAATTACAGTGCATTTATTTCATCATAATTATCATCGGAGCCACGTTTCGTATTTTTCGAACATCATTTGATCGATATTTACATTTTAGTCTCTAAAATAGGTTGAAGTTGCATGATGCATCTCTAATTGCATAAAAAAAGACCGCCTCGAAAACCATGCTCGAACTTTGATAGACAAAATTATAGGTTGTTCCTTTGCCTCCTTGTGTTCGATCTTGGAGCTTGCCCAAATAAAATAAACATAAAATCACATTAATTAAACTTGACAAAATTTACTTATGGTTATTTCTCGATGAATTTCGATTGCCCGCCTAAAACAAAATGACACATTAATTTTAATGTGCGAAATTCACGATATTTAACAAGGCTATATCGGAAATGTCTGATGGCGTCATTGCCGAGGAGGTAAACGACTTAGTTTTTTGTCTGAATATTTTTATTCGGTTTTCCGCATTCTAGTAGTCTGACCCCCAAAATTTTCACTATAAATTCCATTTTTTTCCTGCATTTATTTTATTTTATTTTCAGTACTTATTTATCTTATTTTTGAGTCACTTTCTTACACATACACTCTCTCTTTTTTTTTACGAGGTACCTGACGTATGTGGAACGATTTTTGGAAACCGAAGCATCTTCACCAACTCCCAAAAAAACAACAATTAAATTTAAGATTGAGTTGAGTCGTGAGAGAGCGTAGAGTCTAGGATTTTATTTCCTGCAATTTTAATTTCTATAATTATTTGCTCATTTATAGCGGTGTCCGTTTAGACTCTCAGGTATGTAAAAAAGACCTTAAACTTTTTCTGTGGTGTGTCGTGGCATGTTTCACTCTCTGATGAGGGTGGGGTCCTACTTGAGTGGTGCTTAGGATAGACCTGCACTTACGGCTTTTAAAGCATTTTTAATTTTTGATTGTGCTTGTATGACCAAGGGCCACACTTCACTTTAATTAAGACGCACAGTAGATCGTTCAATTTAGCCAAAGTCAACTCAATTCTTCCACACTAATCGTACTATCTGCTAGGTGTGGTTTTTCATCATCTTGCATTCATCTAGATCAATTTTTCTATTTTTGTATTGCATCCCACATGGAGATTGAGAGGATTCACTGTAACTCTTCTAACTGAACATACATCATACTTTTTTGCATGCATCGACTTTTCCCAAATTTCACCCTCATGTTTTATCACATAATTTTAAAGGAAATTGGGACTGGACGGTAGACATGTATTTTTGCTCATTTAATTCTTTAGTGATCGACTAATTTAAATTAGAGCTGCTAAATATAGCTGATTTTAAAATCCATAAAATAAAAAAAATCCGAGAGAGCAACTCCGACCTTGGATTCTTTTATTTTTCTGAGTGAGCGACTAGAGCCCAAATAGGGATTTTCATATTGGCTACTGATTCTACGAAAAATGATTAGCTACTTTTCAGTGAGGATCTACCGGTAGCCGGTAAACGGTCCAGATTTCCTTAGCAAAGTGGGTGGTTTAGAGGACATTACGTAAGGCTCCATCCTCATATAACGGGCAACCATTTTACGGTCCGTACTTACACCCATACTGGCTGAAAGTAGGTTCAAGTAGTCGTAAGAATTCAGACCAGTCATTATGAAAACTGCTGGCACCTAACATCTCACTAAATTCTTTCCAAAATTGATTTATCACCAAGTAAAATTGAAAAGATAAATTTCCGAACTCTTGCGGCTTCATTGTATGAGTTGTCTAACCTGAGGTTTGATTTGTGTTTGATTTTTCGTGCGTGAACCAATTTCGAAAATAAAAAGCCACACACTTGTGCCATCACTCTCCTTTCTTGATTTGTCAATCAATAAACCTCATTCAAAAATCATGGAACTTTTTTCCAAGAACTCTTCAGATACAGATCATGAAAATCAACTCGTCTCGAATAAACCCAAACCGTCATTCATTTCAGCTCTTTCAAAAATGACGGAACATTTATCTGAGAATCCGTCAGAGCTATACTATGAAAATGAATTTGTATTGGTTAGACCCACAACTTCAAAACCTCCTCCAACTACATACCATCCAACTTCCACAAGAGACTCTCAACCACCATTAGATCCAACACTCTCTACAAATCCGATCTACTTCATGAAAGACAACCCTTTGTATTCGGATCATGCAAACCAACTACTGACCGAGGTCTCCACTTCTTCATATGTCAATCCAGTCTACTCCGATCATACAATTCATCCTTCATATTCGATAAATGTCAATCAATCATTCATGGGAGATTATAACCATATGATCGAATTTAACACTACTTCTCATCTTCCATCTTCCCCACCCTTGAACACAAATGAGTAACCATCATCTTGGATTGACTATGACAACATACAGAGGACTGGATTGACGACATAGAAGCACATAATCCCAGTATGTTGACTACACAATATCAAGGTCTGACCAATCATGATCAAAGTATTGAAATCTACTCAGACCAACTCCACATGCATGGATCACATGAGAAGCCTCCTTCCATAATTTTTGAGGAGAAATTTTCAGAAATTAATGATCATATATTGAATACTTCAATATACTCTTCTCCCAGCACATACAAGAAAATGGAAGATGAAATTATTAAATCTCAAAAACACACCCTGGCAGCTCCCATGATTGGTCATGAATAGATTTTGGAGGATGATATTTCGAGTATAAACAATAGATTTGATTTAATGGAGGATCGATTTCGAAAGTTCGCCGACCTATTAATCACTTCCTGGTAGCTCAGACATAAAAATGAATGAGTAAAAGATTGGATCTCATGTTGACAGATTTGAGGATATTCAGAAACCTAGGGACGATTCTGACAGCGGAACTTCTACATATTACTCCCCTATAAATGACTATGCCTCCGACTCTTACTTGTAACATCAAAGCCCCTACTCATCTACGAAAGGCACCACATCACCACATCACAGAACAAATATGAAAAAAAAATGAAATATTAGAAATAACAAAAAAATTGAAAATCTCGAAAAATACATAAGAATTGAAACTGAAGAAGATATGAAGAATTTGGATCCTGTTGTACGGGAAGCACTAGAGAAAATATTGATTTTTGAACTTCCCTTTATACAGGCCATTGAACACTTCCCCGACATTAAAGGATTTGTAATGGATAAATTAATGATGAAAAAGTTGGGCAGGATAAGAACAAAGACTGAAAGACATATTTTGTCAGTGGCCTCCTCCTTGGTGTTCAAGAGAAAAACCAAGAGCCGCATAGTGAAGTGGTTGCACAGATTTGACTATGGAATCAAAGACACAATTTCACCCACGCTTAAATTGATGATGATTCAGACCGATCAAGAAGATACGAGAGATTGTTTAATTAGCTGACTGATCGATAAAGCGACCGAGAGGAACTATTGTTGTCATCATGGCATTCCAAGGTGCTCTTCTCAAAGTAGAATTCACAGTCATTAATATTGAGAATCAAGGAGAATTCACCTAGTCTCCAATTATTCTCGGAAAGCCATTCTTAGAATTGGCTAAGGCAATTATAGAGCGTAAGACTCAGAAAATTAATTTTATGGCATTGGAAGCACCTCAATCTCAACTAGTCTTCAAGGAACCACGATCTTCTGAGGAAACCCATGAAGTTCTTGACAACCATAACCATGAAGCGGTAGAAGAGCCCTACCCCGTTGCTACACTTGAGATAGCGGTTGTTGATGAGACTATTGGTTTAAAGACTCTCCCCCTGCTCCATTCCCAGCTGCTCTCACCATAGAGAATCAAGTTTATGAATCATATAATCTAGAGACTTATGCATGGCCGCACCCTGAGTCAACCTATTCTTACTACCTTGATGACATCAACTCGACACAGGAATGCTCCAACATCAATTCAATTGAGAACGAACATGCAGAGACTCTCCCCACGATTTCAATTCCTACGGATTCACAATAGAAGAATGTTCCTTATTTGATCCAGAGACATATGCGCGGTCGCACCCTGGGTCAATCTACTCTGAATACCTTGACCAAATCATCCCAACTCAGGAGTGCTCCAACATTAAGAAGACTAAGAAGAAACATGCTCGACGAACATCGACCAAGGAGAAGAATTCAAATGGTTATTCATCTGGAGACTCAAGTGGACCAGCACCTTCACGGAATAAAAGGAATACTCCTTCATCAGAAAAGAAAGTCACCTTTGACATCCCGAAAGAGGAATCAGCTGATGATCCCTCATCAGCTCCGGAAACGTTAATCTACATGAGGTCTGCTCAAGAGTTCTAAAATCATATCTTCACACGGATCCAAACTTCGACTCTCATTGGACAACTCCCATTCGTCACTACTATTCATCCAAAGATGATGCTCCCGCTCTCGTCAAATACAATAGAATTATTTCTTATGAGTTGATTGAGACTGGTGCTTCAGAGTATTCCTCCGATGACAAATTGCTTGATCCCAAGAAGGAACAGATTCTGAGAAAACAACTGAAGAAACAAAAAGACAAGAATATCTGGAGTGTGTCCACTTTCAAATACTATTGAACTGAGGATAACTCTGATGATGGTTAACTTTCATCTGACTCGTACACTTAATCTACTATCCATCACGACTTTTCTAAGGATAACACTGATAATAGTTGGGAATCATATGCTTCATCTCCTTCTCATCATTATGATCTCCCACCACAAGCTCACAAGAAGATCAACCGAAAACCGCCTTAATCTTCAGCTATCCACACTCCCTCCCGACCACATCAGTCTCCTTGTACATATTCTTCCTCTACTTTGACCAAGGCCTAAGAATAAGGGGGATCGACGCTCATCTGTACATACCATTCTCCCCATCTCACGATCATTCCATTTCCACCCTTCTTCTGTACTTAGGCTGACAAGAGCCTAAGTATAGGGGGACCCGATACCCATCTATATATACTCTCCTCATTCACATATCTCAACCAACTCATTTTTTCTCTCTTCTTCTATACTTAGATTGTTCACAGCCTAAGTATAGGGGGGCGGACTATTCTTTCTATTTCTTTTTCTTCTTCACTCTCTTACGCTTAGCCCGAGCTATGTCTTCTTTACGCTTCTCGTGCTCTGAGGGCACAACACTCGCTAAGTATACGGGGGGGGTATGTATATATATTGTGTATATATTTTATCCACATCTCGTACTTTCGCGTAAGTCTATATGTATTTATGGGCTGGTTAACTAACTTGAAAAAAACAAAAAACAAAAAAAGAGAGAAAAAGAAAAAGAAAGAGAGTTTTGCTATTAACACGGACTGTGTCCAACCCCAATTTTTTTTTAGAAAATGGCTTCTTATTTAGTTTTGCATAAAAATTGTTCCCTTCATATTTTTTTAAAAGTTTCACAAAAGAAAACAAAATTTGTCTGCATTTCTCACACCTGCACTTCATCTAGCATTTCATTCGCATCTGTGAAAAGTCCTTGGGTTCAGAATCGAGTTATGAGCAGAAACCGAGAGTTGTCTGGACTTGACCTTAATCTATTTAATTTTCAGAAGAACTTCACCGAGAAAAAGGATTTTAGAAGATTTAGGTCTTTGACTTAATTATTTGATTTTCACATGACAATGAATAACGTTTGACTCTTAGTGTCTAACCTGGTCTCTTCATTTTGGGTACGACTTTGGAACAGGGAATTAATTTGTACTCTCGCACTATGCACTTAGCTAAACTCAGACAGGATGTTGGAAAACTGTGCGAGTTTCTTTTCTGGTAGCATGGAAATCTAAAGACCGGAGTATGAGTTGAAATAAAGCTTAGGAAAAGGGATGGACGACTGGTCACAATTTTTTCTAAGACCCCAAAAAAATGCACGAAAACAAAAAGATTCTATATCCGTAGGGGCATAAGAAAATCCAAGAAAAACCACCAAAAATCCAAATACAAAGAAGCCACAACCAAATAAATATCTAACCAAAAAAGGGTCCAAGCTTCAAGAAAACCTGTAGATCTTGGTGGAGACTCGGCTACACTGGCCAGCTTGACAAGGAGAGGTGACTACACTGGCTACCCTCATGTTCTTTTCGCCTTCTTCTTACTTCTCCCCCATTTTGATTGTGAACAGAATGCAACAGACCTTGAAAGGAAATACCTGGCTCCCGAAGGATGAGTTACTGGAGAGGAGGTTTGCATGGTAGTCCGACATTCTGGATGGAAAGAGCTAAAAGCTTTCACACACATGAGTCGATTATTCAATGTTTACAGGGTATGCTTTGGGAAGAGGATTGATCTAGGATGACTTCTGAGCCGAAACTGTGATAATGATGTAGAGAACTTGAAGGTTGTTGAATTTAAAATTCCATGTCTCACGGAAGTTCCGCCAAACTAATAATCCAAAGGTCAAGTTGAGTTTCATTTCCACCTTTAGCTCATGGTCTTGGTATGGAACCCAATCTCATTTCACCTCATGGCATTTCTTTTTGATGCTCAGGGACGAGCATGGTTTAATAAAGGGGGATGATGAATCTCAGATTCATCACTCTAAATCTCAATAATTAAGCTTAACTCCCTCAAAATGATTAGCATTTCCTCATTTATTCCGCATAGTTTTCATTCATGCATGTTTTAATAAGAATTTCATTTTATCACTAATTTTTACACAAAATAAGAAGCCATAAATCCTAGCTAAAATTGACCTGTAAATAAGCCTAATTTCCCTAATTTTTAACTAATTCATGCTAACTCTGAATGACCCAAAACCACCTCCACTGTGTACATATCACTAACCCAAATAAGTGGACCAAAAACTGAAACCCTAGTTCTAGGATTCCCGGAGTAAAACCCTCATATCTTTCCCATCCAGTGTCCGTTTTGATCCTACTCACATTTGAACTAATGTACATTCAATTACCTTCAAAATAAGACCAAGTTCAAGTGAATCAGAACTCATATGAGGAAGTTGGGTTTTGGGCCTCTCTTATACATTTTGTATTTTTGCAGTTTTTGACCTAGTATTTCATGTACATAATTAACCTATTTTGGTTTGTTTTTTTCATTTGTCTTCTTTGATTAAAGTTTTATTAAAATGCACATAAGTCCAAATTCAAATTGAGCTTGAAATCTAAGAAACAAAATGATTCCAAGTCTTCACTAACTGTCTGTATAAGATTGGTCTTTTTCATGTTTTATTTTATTTATTCGTTTTATTAATTAATAAAAATCCAAAAAATAAAAATGATAAAAAAGTATAAAACCCAAAAATCATGGTATTCTATGTACATGGGAAATCCCAAAAAATGTCACTTTGCACAAATGATCGATTTTGATTTTGATGTCTTCAGGAAAGTTGTAGATCTTATTGAGAATAGCAATTTTCGTGAAGAAACTGTCAATCTGAGGTCGTTTAATATTTCTTTCCTATTTTCTTTGTATTTATTTTCTGAATTTCGTGATGCTGACACGTGGCAGCTCCTGGAGCCGCCATGTGTCAGTCTTTCTTTGAGTTGATATTTACTCATTTTTATAAAAAATTATATTAATACCACCACATGTGCGTAGCACGTGCCTCCCGCGCACGTGCCATGCACGTGCCCCACCTGACCCTCGCCCCCTGTTACCACGCATCACCACCTCGACCGCCCGATCTCGGTCGATCGGACGACCGAGGACCATCGTCCTCCTTCCTCCACCTTTCCCAAATCAGGCGTCACTCTGCCCCGAAATCTCCACCATGCCAACCGTCCAATCAGCCCCATGATTCACACCACCGCTGACTTCCCAAATCAATCGTTGCTGCCACGAATCTCGCCCTCGTCAAAATGCCAATCAGATCTTCGTCTCTCCCCGCGAATCCGCCAGATCCTCTTCAGTCGCTGATCATAAAATCATCGTCAACCTTTGCCTTCCATCATCGGACAATCCAAAGTCCTATTTACGATCTCTGCCGCCCCTCGATGGAAGGACATCCGCCGTTAGCCCCACTAGTAGAAGCATCGATGGTGACAACATCATCTCCTTCACCATTTACGACGGTGAGATCCAAGGTTGAAGACCTCATTGCAGCGCGATCCCCCTCACTTCGCCGCTACTACCTTTGCTCCGGTGATTCCAGCCGTCGAGCCAACATCAACAACACCGCCATCTTCTCCATCAATGCCCACGACTTCAACTACCTCCGACTTCATTCGCCTCAGTCGCATCTTCTACGACCGTCATCAAGCCAACCTTCGTCGTCAACCTTCTTCATAGACTTTCATCGACTACACTGCCGCCAGCAGCTTTGACTCCAAGGGCGACTTCCACCGACTGACGCCACGCCATATTCTTCCATCAACGCCCAAGCTCCCCCGACATCGGCTTCATTCCATCAGCACTGCACCTCCTTCACTGACGAACCGCTGTAGGGGGCGGTGACAATTCACCACAACAACCGTGCCACTGGGCGGGAGACCCGAGACTCCCCACGCACATGCAAGGCACGTGCGCCGGGGGAGGATGTCAGCATCCCTAGGGTCACGTGCATCGCATGTGACCGTTGGGTGAATTACGAAGACCCCCTAGGAGTTCACCCCATTAGCAGATCGGTCCTCCTCTCCAGGATCACGTGCATCGCACGTGACCGTTGGGAATTTTGCAAAGATGCCCCCAGTGGTTCCCCTAATTGCAACTTCGTCCAGCCCCCCAAGGAGCACGAGCGTCGCACATGTCGCCTTGGAACTTTTGCACTTTTACCCCCCAGACTTATGGTAACTACATCTTGGTCCTATTGTAAATTATTTTATAATTATTTAACTTTTACATAAATACCCTTATATTCCCCAATAGTTTTGGACCTCTCCATTACATTATTTTTTTATTCAAAATAGGAATTTTGTTCGACACTTAATTCTCCACATCTTGACATATTGTGGACATTTTTGTCATCATTGGTTAATTAATAGTTAATTGTTTTGTGAAAAATTACATACTTTGCACACTTATTTCTCTGAAATCTATAATTAATTAATTGTGTTTAAACATTCCTGAAAAATCACGGATTGTATAATTAAGGGATTTTTACCTGCCAGACCCTATAATCTTTGTCAATTACCTCCACGACATTTGAAATAACGTAATTCTCCCCTCGACCCGTAAACTTGCTTACTCTTACCTTACAGACCTGGTGATAAACCTCCATCTATATTCCAGTTAAATTTAACTGAATTCTGTTCAAAGAGTTTCACAATGATCTCTTTGTTGAGAAAATTTACGAAAAATACCAGTACTCCTAATTTCCCTCATACTCCTCCTATTATCTTCCCTCTACTTGCAAGCTTGCATTCCATGCATCACCAACCTGGAAGAAGAGAATGCCGCATATCTTCTCCTCTAACTCCAACCACGCCATCTTGTACCTTACATCCTGTCGCATGGAATACCGACAGCCTGACCTGTTGGAGGAACTCACGAAATCTGAGGTGCTTGAAGGTAGAGAAGGCAACGACTCTGTCGAACTCGAAGACCCAATTAGCAAGGTGGGTCATGGCGGACTCCACCTGGAGCTTGATGAGGGAAGCTCTGGGGAGGCCTGATGACCGAGAAAATTCAAGGGTCTAGAAGTCTCACAAGGCGAGAGATCCAGTCGCTGAATTGACCATTCAAAAATCCTCGGTTAATCAACAGTTAACCCATAATAAAATATATGCAATTAATATAAAAAATGTGGAGTTAAAATTTATTATAACTCTAAATGCAAGTGTGTATAGGTGTAAGCACAAGTAGAGGACGAACACTGGGAGGTAAATGGTTGTGTGTTGGAAATGAATACACATTTATTCAATTTTTGGTTCATGTCCATTTCTTTATTGTTTTTGTGGGTTTTTTATTATATATATATTTTTAATTTTGTTTTTGTTTTTATAATTTATATATTTTTATATTTTCTTTTTATATTTTAAATTATAAAATATAGGTGTATATATAAAGAGATATATATAAGAGAAGAGAGAGAGATGTAATATATGGATACACACACACAAATATAAATGCTCAAAATATATTAGATATAATATTTTTAGGCTTTGTATATTTTTCTATTTTTTACTTCTGGAATTTTACTAATTTTTATGTATTTTTAATTCCTAAAATGTCCCTAATATGGGATTAATTAAATAGGCTGAAAAAGATTTGGGTTTTAAGAATATAAAATAAGTCTCAAAATTACGCAAATTAATTTTATTATGTTAATAATAAGATATAGATAATTATAATGTATGAAAACAATTTCTTTTGTATTTTTCTAGGGTTTTTTATATTTTTTTTGTTAGATTTTGGAGTTTCTAATTTTTATATTTTTCTTTTTCTTATTTTTAGGGTTTTTCATTTTCTGGACTCAATAGATATATAAATACATCATATATAATATTTTATATTTTTATATTTTTTTGGTATTTTAGAAATTAGATAGTGATTCTTTAGGTTCCTTTTCATTTTTAATAATTAGATTAAATGCAAAAAATGTGATTAAAATTATGGGCGTGAAAATATGAGGCATGGAACATCTAATCAAATTTTTGTGGATTTTTAGGAGCTATGTAGCTATCTTTGATAAATACATGAAACACATAAAATAAAACATCCTAGCAGGGGAATTTTTGCAAATAAAATAAGTGACAGGGGCTACGTTGCAAATATGCCAACATAATAATCATTTATTTAATATTTCAGAACTATTTAGCAATACATAAAAACCGCCAGGGTGTGCTTACAAAATTCACACGCCTCACGTGGGACTGCACGTGAGGCGGGGAAGGACCATTTTGTAATTAAAAGAAGTTCAGGGGTCCTTGAACAAAATTCCCTATTTTATTTACACTTGATATCTTATTTACAGTATTAATAACTAAATACAAAAAGTGGGGGTTTATATATGCAATTTATCCCTATAGGCGCGCGAACGGACGACTGGATGATTTCACTTACCCACGCGTCAACCTCATGTGGCGCGATGACGGTTCGTTGCGAAATGGCATAGATTAGATCAACCAAGCCAATCTGACGGTCGAGACGCAGTGTAATCCAATGGCGAGGATCAAAACTAGGAATCTCCTTCGATCGAATGGTTTTGAGGATGCTCGGAAGAACAGGGAAGATCCCTACTTCTCCCGAGCTTCAATATGGCATGGCGTGCACATCCGACCCTCCCACAAGCCTCTGATGGTCCAAGAAGGTCCCTGGGGCCATTCTCTGTCGACTGAAGTGTTCAAGAGAGCCAGGGGCTCACCCGAGCGGTCCAGCGAGGTCGGTGAAGTTCGGGGTGCCCAAGTACATGCGAAATCCTTAAATCGACCCCCAACGAGGGTCCTTTGGCCTTCCAAACCTGCAAGAAGTGACCGCAAAAGCACAAGGATGGTCTGAAGGCCTTATTTGGTGGAATGGGGTGGAGGTTGGCGTCGAGTAGAGACCTCCTGTGAAGGGCGGAGAATGAGATCTGATCTCCAGATCCAACAAGGACCTGGGTGAATGGAGAGGGCTGGGTGTAGGGAAATGGAAGGGTAGGAAGATGGAGGTGAAGGCGAGGTTGGAAAACGGTCGAAGAACAAAGAGTGGGTTCACCGAAGCAGAGCTCCGGTAAACTATGGGTGGTCTCTGTTACGCTATCCTGCTAACCTAATCACTAGATTAACAACACAAATGGAATACAGAGGATGAAAGCTAATTAAAATAATCAAAATACGCAACTCTAACCTGGAAGCTGACTATAGGGAGCAGGACCTCTGGCGAGCGGCGACCGTGGGTGCATCTTCCCTTCCGCGAGCCTCAATCCATCGTAGGGGATCTCCAGTTATCACCTGGAAGCTCTCTAGGCTGAAATGGAGTGGCTTGGGGATGAATAGATAGCCAAAAACATGCGGAGGAAGAGGATGGTTTATTTATAAACATGGTTGTGCGCCCTTATTACCCGGCCAATATCGAAGAATCGGAAGTATGTACAATGGATTAGAGAGGATGGCGTGGATCATGGTACTTTTAGGAACAATTTTTGTGAAGGAAGTAATGTTAGAAGATGGGCCAAGAAGACAGGTGGAGTCACTTCAGTCGCCTGGAGAGACAGTTGACTGGGCAGTCAACATTTGAAGGGTTGCGATTGGTCCATGTCAGCGCCAAGTTTACTTATTAATTACACGTAATAAATGATTTTATTAATTTTTGCTTATAAAATAAAAAATGTTTATTAATTAATGTAGTATTTATTTACGATTTTTATTATTTTTTGATGAATTTTATTATGAGTTTATTTTAATAGTGTATTTATAGGTATATTTACATGTATTTTGTACAATTTATTTTTATTTTTTGTAATTTTATTTTATTATTATATTATTTTATATATTTATAACTTATTTTTATGATTATAAATATATTTTTATTTGATTTTTATGAGTTTATTTGCATATTTAAATAAATAAGTATATATAATATGTTGGTAAACTTATAGGTATTTTACCTATATTTTACATAAATTTTATTTATTTAATGAATTTTATTGAGTTATATTTTGGATTTACATTTTTAACGGAATATAACTAATATTTACAATTTAATACAAATATGAAAGAATAAAAGAATGAAGTTCCCTTTTTATTTATATACAAGTAATACAAAGGTACTTTATCTATGTGATTACATAGACTTATTTTAATTGAGGTTTCCTTTTTGGTTTTCTTTTAATTTCAATGTGTACATGTATTATTCTAAAAATATAAATTTATAGAAATAATGAATAATGAATAAATTGAATATTTTAATCGGGTAAACTGTACAGTGAGGGCCCAAAACCTATCTTTTGCATATTAACTCCAAAAAGTATGAAACCAATTTTATTAAATAGCTCTTTAAAAGTTATATACAATTAAAGGTGATTTTGGTGGATTTTGAGTTTTTATTTGCAAGATATGGGTCTATGAAGTTGAGATTCTGGCTTTTTATTCTGTGTATAAAATGTACATTGTATATTATTTTTGCACAAACTCAATTTTGTATTTTTATTCACGTTATTATCTACTACTTTCGTGTACAAAATATTTATATTTCATGAATAAATAATTACATACAAAATAAGTGTCAAAAATACATAAATGAACGAATCAATAAATGAGGTATTTATTATATTGTTGGCCCTTATCTCCCCCTACTTTCTTCTTTGTCAACCAAGCCAATTCTTGACTTGGTCTCGGGGTTCGGGTCATAAAATATTTTCAATATTTTATTCCCTTTTCTTTTCTTCTCTTTATCATATAATTTTGACATTAAAAACCTTATTTTATTTACAATAAATATAATGAATAATAGATGCTATTATGTACAAATTGATGCTATTTACATGCATTTGCTTGGGTTTTTAAGGCCAAAATGATAGAATAAAGGTGATGAAATGGAGATTCATCACCCCCTATACTTGCCTTTGCTAGTCCCTAGCAAATACTTATGCAATAAGTACAAAAAGAATAAAGAATAAGAAGAAAAGAAAAAGCAAAAATAAAGAATTTATTGAATAAATTCAATTGATCATGATTATTAAACTCATTTGTACAAAATCAAAGTTTGGAGCTCAGGTTAGACCTTGGTGTGAAAATGTGTGTAGAACCTAGTCGGGAACCAAATTTAAAACACAACAGCCTTCAAGAGTCACAGAACTCGGTTCAGATCTCCTCAATACCAGGTCAGAACTAGCCTACATCATACGCAAACCCTTATTACTACGAAGCTGACTTGTACAGTGTAAGTGATAGTGGCTCTCCCAATTGAAATGACCAAGAGACTAACTTCTCCAGAATGACAACCCAATGATTCCCCAATCCTGCCGTCTACCGTCGAGGAGCGGGGTATTCCCTTCTAAGTTCAAGTGGCATCCAACTCAAGAGGAGGAGGAGGAGAAAAGAATGGACGGTAGCCAGTGTAGCTACCTATCCTAGGAAGCAAGACCAGTGTAGTCAAGTCATCCAGCTGCAGGCTCACATGGTATAACTTTGATGCTCAAGTTTGCTTATTTTCTATATAACAAATATACGTACTCTGGCAGATACTTTATTATTTTTATTTACAAGCCTGCCCACTTTTTTGGAGTTTTTTTCAACATACTATTTACAACAGCATTTACATAAGGACTTTTTCCTCTTGAGCCAGAAGACTATCCCTCTTTTGAAGCTTTATCGCAACACACATTCTCCTGTCATTCAACTTCATTGAAACTAGACCAGGTTTGGGTGCACTTCCCTCCCTAGACGAGGACGAATGTTTCCACCCGGGTGCGTCTCAGACTGGAAAATCCAACCCCCTCACCACTCCAACTGAGTTGAGCCAAGTGAAAGGTGCAAGTGTCCAAGTCAGGTCACAATCGACAAGAATCATGCGTGTGTCTCGAAAAGTTCTATTTAGTCAGTTGAGGAGACTTGAACCCAGCCCTGATTTCTCAAAGAATTAAGTCTGAATAGACCTGAAGTACCTTAAACCTAGTTCCCATAAGGTTCCAGTGCAGTTAGGTACGGTAACGTCCAACCAAGCTCCAATCTTCGACTTTATTGGACTAGTTCAATCATCAAGCTCAATAAAAATATATGCATGATATGCAAATGCTATTTACAAATATGCAAAAAATAATGCAATTTTGCAAAGAATTTTGAAAACAAAGAGAGGAATTTTTAAAGAATTTGCAAATAAAAAAACTTTGGCACCCAAAGTATAAAATATACACAGCTATTTACACGGACGTGCCGCTTTATTTTACAAGACTTAAAGAATTTACAGGTTTTAACAAAGTGATTTATTTAGGTGTATTTACAATTGATAACGAGTTTTATATATTTTATTTATGATTTATTTTATTTTATTTTATTTATTATGATGCTTTTATTCCTCAAATTTATTTGAAATTCATTTTGAAAACTATAGTAAAAAATAATTTTTGCAAATATTTACAAACATTTGAAAGCAATTTTGCAAAGATTTTGCAAACACTATATATAAATTTTTTAAAATATTTTACAAAATGTTTTCAAAACCATTTGCAAATAGGTTTTCAAATCCTCTATTTCACACAAATATAAGAATTTTGCAATCAAAATATATTTACAAAGGTTGAAAATATTTCACAAAAAGTTTTCCAAACAGTTCACACCATTTTTCAAATCAATTTGTAAAAATATTTTTAACCTGATTTATTAATTAGTATATACAAAAAGAATCCATGGAATAAGGAGCATTATTAATTAATTTTCAATGAATTATATCCTATTTTCAGCCATATTTATTAATAATTATATGAAAGTTCGAGTTATGGCTAAAGTATATACATAATATATACGACCCCCTTATACTTAGCATGATCTATGTACTCGTAGGTCAAAGAGAAAAAGAGAAGACATAACTCGTGCTGGGTATAGAAAAGCCTATACTACAACAACTAAAAGAATAACAAATGAAAGAATAACGAGATAAATGAATAAGAAAGATGATTGCCCCCCCTACATTTAGGATCAAATAATCCTAAGTATAGCAGGCTGTACACAAGGCAGGGAGGGTCAAGGGTGGGAATAAACAGATCAATGAATGAATCAGAGGTGCGGCCCCCCTATACTTAGGACAAAGTATGTCCTGAGTAGAGACAATTGACACAAAGGTACGACACCTTTTATTTAGATAAAGAAATATGAAAGAGAGAAGAAGAAAAGAAGAAAAGATTGATATATACAGATAGATGAAAAGATTGTGGAGAATACACACATCACTCCCCCTATACTTAGGGTGAGATATCCCTAAGTATAGGCAACAAGAAGAGTGAAGAAACTGAACGAGGAAAGAACAATGCGGTGTGTACCCCCCTATACTTAGGACAAGGTACGCCCTAAGTGTAGACACAAAGATATGGCGATAGATCTCAAGCACACATAACATACGGGAGAAAGAACGAACAAGACACACATATATACAAGCGGTGAAGAAACTGGTGAAGTACAAGACAGTATCTGACAAGCGAATAACGTACTTGCGCCATTGTCTCCCTATGAGAACAGTGACCCACTCAGACAGTGTAAGACACCCGGATAGGCAGTCAGGTGGGTGTGGGCTACCGGGGCGAAATAGATCATGAAATAGATACATGGTCCGGTAGCATGAAGCAGTCAATCGGCTTGTAGGGTCAGCATGATGAAACAGAACCGATACTATATGTCCTCCGGTCAATCAGAGTCTCAGAAAGATATGGAAGATAGAGAATAGGAGACACCGTGTAGGCTCAAAGGAGCCAGAATCAGAAGACTTGGTCCTGTGATCCACAGATCGGATGCACAACAAAAAAGGGGACCAAGTACACACAACATGAAACTCGACTCCGTGCTCCAACGGAATGGAGACACAATCAGAAGGAGACTGAGTACACAGCTCAGAAGACTTGGCTTCGTGCTCCAACAGACATGAGACACCAGAAATGAAGCCAAGTACCTAAAAATTGATGTACCCTCTCGCAGATAACCCTCGGAGAGTGGTACATGCTAATCATCAAAAATTCAGCCAGAAACTCAACCTTGCAAGGGTCGTCAAAGTGAGCGGACGCCAAGGCTTCAGTGATCCATCAGGCGGATCATCAGTATCGGTCTCGATAGGCGACATAACAGCTACCAGCAGAAGAAACCGGCGAATCTAAAGAATGTGGCAGCGTCCCTACATACAACCCTCGGGGAACATGCTTCCAGCTAGTAATGGAATACTCGGATATCACGAGCTCAACCTCACGAGGACCGTCAAGGCGAGCCGAGTCAAAGGAGTCTAGTTAAATGGGTCCCATGATCTGCAGATCAGATATGCAACTCAGGATGGGACCAAAATCATATATATCATATGACTCGATTCCATGCTCCGCAAATTGGAGACACAGTCAGCAGGGGGAATCGAGCGTAAAGAGAGTGTCACATGCTCCCACAGATAATCCTCGGGGAGTAATGCAATCTAGGCAAGGAATAGTCAGAATGTGTCTCTACCTTGAGAGGGTCATCAAGGAGAGAGAAGGGCTCGAAGGAGACAGATCCATCAGACGGACCCACATAGTGGTCTCAGTAGTCGACAAATCAGCTACCAACAGAGGAGACCAATCAGATCGGAAATATGTCGTGGTCTTCCGCAGATAACCCTCGGGGAGCTACGAGCTAGTCAAGGAATAATCAGAAAAGATCTCATCCTTGCGAGGACCATCAAGGAGAGCAGCCTCAAAGGAGCCTGGCCAAGTCAGTCACGTGCCCCAATAGATCGGGTGCACAATAAGAAAGGGAGACTGACTGCCCATATCAGATGAATCGGCTTTGTGCCCCAACAGATGGGGGCACCAGAAGTGAGTGAAGCCGATCGTAAATATAGTGTCACATCCTTCCGTAGATAGTCCTCGGGAAGAGATGTGATTTACATAGTGAATAATCAGAGTACATCTCGTCCTTGCGAGAGTTATCAAGGAGAGAAGGAGGCTCAAAGGAGCCAGATCCATCAATCGGATCCACAGAGAATATGGCCTTGGTAGATGACAGACAACCTACTAGCAGAAGAGACCATCATAGATATAATGTATCATAACCTCTCGCAGATAACCCTCGGAGAGCTATGAACTAGGCATCGGGTTACTGAAATATCAAGGATCATCCTTGCGAGGACCGTCAAGGAGAGAAATCAATCTATTGGCCTTGTGTACTGACAGGTCGGGTACACAATCATAGTGGGAGGCCAATCAAGCATATCATTTGACTCGGTTCCGGATCCCACCACAATGGCGACCCAAAAAGAAAGCATGAAACCAAAGTCCGAGAAAGTGTCGCATGCTCCCGCAGATAGTCCTCAGGGAGTAATGCATTCTAAATCAGTGAAGGTCATGGGAATACTGGCATGGAATCTCAGGTCCTCGAAATATTGTGAATCCATCAATCAACATGAGGGCATAAGATCAAGCGGGGGGACAAAAGAACAGAATATCAATCATAATGCAATCCCTCGAAGTTAGTCCAATCAGCTGAGATGGCACAATATTATCGGGAATCCTCTACATGCCATGGGTGGATCAAAGAGTCAGGAGATCAAGGGTGGGTTAATCAAGAAGATGAGGAGGTTCATGGGGGTTCGGGGCACCTTTATCATGAAGCATATATCAAGATAGTCAATCCAAAATCTGAATCAAGATGGGCCGAGCCGAATGGGTAGTTTAATCAATCAGGTCTCATGGATTCCTCATCGAAGCAATGAAAATCGGTCATATCCTCAATCCAGTGTGCGAGATCAAAAATTTTGCATTTACGCATCACACCTATGCTCGTGCCAGACATCAAATATCTTTAGAAATATGCTCGTATCCGATCACAATCCACGGGCACACCGATCTCTGCATCCTTAATAGCGGGCCCGGCTTACACAAATAATATGTATAATAAATAGTCCTCGATGCGGGCCTCATTGATCTCTATCCGGATAAAATGGGGATAGAAGAGATGGTACGGTGGACACGAGGAAGATGGTGAAGAAGAGGGAAAGAAAGGACTTGGTGAAGAATGATTGAGCTCAAGTGCCAATACCACAACTCGATGCAGATGAGGATATATATATATATATATATATATATATAGTGGTAAAGAGACTCAAAGATGAAAATGATGACTCACACGATGGGACCGACTACTCGAATAATGAATGAAAACACAACTGACTCCAAGTCACAATCAATACACAAGGCAAACCCCCAATTCACCTACTCGACATAGTGAAGACCGTCAAGTGACGGTCATTTATCTTTACGGTTTTAGAGTTAGGTGAGAACCACAAAAATTGTACAAACACTTAGGAGGCTTGGTGGGATTTGGCTTTACTCCTTAGTGTATACGTCAGCAATTAAAACGCATACAATGAGGGGGTTGCTCTCCCCAAGACAAGGAAGTCCGTTACGTTTTCTTTTAAGTCCAATAGAGTTAGCAGTGCCGCTTTAATTTAAGTTATGACCTTTTTGGGTATTTTCAATGCACATGCCTATCAAGGTTTCGATTTCCATTAAGCATCCTAGCTTGGCAAAAACAGAGGGAGAAGGTCGGAAAAGCCATGCAAGTCGGAGATCGATGATGCATGCTATGTAAGAAGACTTACAATGCCTCCAGCTCTCTCCATGCGGGATGCAAGACAGAATTGAAACCTATGCTACATGAGATGCAATCCGAGGAAATCACCCTAGATGCAGGATGCTATTAGCGTGAAGAACATTATTTCAAAATGACTAAGTCCCAAATCGTATGTATAGGTACATGCATATATATTAGAGTTTGGGCCTTAGTCTACGTCAAACAATCCTAAGCTAGGGCTCATTCACACAAAATAAAAATAAAATAAAAAGGAAAAAACGTCAAAACCGTTGAGGCCCCCAAGGGAACAATCCCTCGGGCAATGGACCTCAGGAGTTGGAGTGTACCTGTGAGAGTCCTGAATTATTACAAGTTTCTAAGTCTCTCTCTCACATAAATATACATAAAAAATGCATAAATATAGAGACAGTCTTCAAAATTTCTTCTCCCTCTGTCTTTAATGCTCTCTTTTACCGGCTAGGTCTGAAAGCCGGCTCCACCTCGCTCGGGTGCATTGGTCCTCCTAGGAGGTCCTTGGCGGTCCCTCGCATCAAAGATAAAGAAAGAAGGAGGTCAGAACAGTCAATCAATAATGTCAATAAGTATTCAAGTAAATAAATAATAAAATATACACTAGACATGAGCAAAGAATTAAATAAATGAAAGAACAACCACACAAAATCCGCTTCCTTCTCGGCAACAACGTCATTTGATGACCGAGAAAATTCAAGGATCTAGAAGTCTCACAAGGCGAGAGATCCTGTCGCTGAGTTGACCATCAAAATCCTTGGTTAATCAACAGTTAACCCACAATAAAATATATGCAATTAATAACAAAAATGTGTAGTTAAAATTTATTATAACTCTACATGCAAGTGTGTATAGGTGTAAGCACAAGTAGAGGTCGAACAGTGGGAGGTGAATGGTTGTGTGGTGGAAATGAGTACGCATTTATTAAATTCTCGGTTCATGTCCATTTCTTTATTATTTTTGTGGGTTTTTGATTATATATATTTTCTAATTTTATTGTTGTTTTTATATTATATATTTTTTTATTTTCTTTTTATATTTTAAATTATATAATATAGGTGTATATATAAAGAGATATATATATATATATATAAGAGAAGAGAGAGAGATGTAATATATGGATACAAAAACACACACACACACATATATGCTCAAAATAAATTAGATATAATATTTTTAGGCTTTAAATATTTTTCTAATTTTTTATTTTTCTTCTAGAATTTTACTAATTTTTATGTATTTTTAATACCAAAAATGTCCCTAATATGGGACTAATTAAATAGGCTGAAAATGATTTGGGTTTTAAGAATATAAAATAAGTCTCAAAATTACCCAAATTAATTTTAATATGTTAATAATAAGATATAGATAATTATAAAGTATGAACACATTTTCTTTTGTATTTTTCTAGGGTTTTTATATTTTGTTTGTTGGATTTTGGAGTTTCTAATTTTTATATTTTTCTTTTTCTTATTTTTATGGTTTTTCATTTTCTAGAATCAATAGATATATAAATACATCATATATAATATTTTTGTAATTTTTCAAAACGTTTTTTATTTTTTTTTTGGTATTTTATAAGTAGACAATGATTATTTAGGCTGTTTTCATTTTTAATAATTAGATTAAATGCAAAAAATGTGATTAAAAATATGGGCGTGAAAATATGACGCATGGAACATCTAACCTAATTTTTGTGGATTTTTAGGATCTATGTAGCTATCTTTGAAAAATACATGAAACACATAATATAAAACAAACTAGCAGGGGCATTTTTGTAAATAAAATAAGTGACAAGGGCTACGTTGCAAATATGCCAACATAATAATCATTTATTTAATATTTTAGAACTATTTAACAATACACAAAAACCACCAGGGTGTTCTTACAAAATTGACACGCCTCACGTGGGATTGCACGTGAGGCGGGGAAGGACCATTTTGTAATTAAAAGAAGTTCAGGGGTCCTTAAACAAAATTCCCTATTTTATTTACACTTGATATCTTATTTATAGTATTAATAACTAAATTCAAAAAGCGGGGGTTTAGATATGCAATTTACCCCTATAGACGCGCGAACAACCTGCTGGATGATTTCACTTATCCATGCGTCGGCCTCCCGTGGCACGATGACGGTTTGCTGCTGAATGGCACGGATTAGATCAGTCAAGCTGATCTGACGGTCGAGGTGCGGCGTCATCCAATGGCGAGGATCAAAACTGGGAATCTCCTTCGATCGAACGGTTCTCTGGATGCTCAGAAGAACAGGGAAGAATCCTACTTCTCCCGAGCTTCTATCTGACATGGGGTGTACGTCTGTCCCTCCCACAAGCCTCTGATGGTCCATGAAGATCCCTGGGGCCATTCTCTGTCGATTGAAGTGCTCAAGAGAGCCAGGGGCTCACCCGAGCGTTCCAGCGATGTTGGTGAAGTTCGGGGTGCCCAGGTACCTGTGAAATCCTGAAATCAACCCCCAACAAGGGTCCTTTGGCCTTTCAAACCTGCAAGAAGAGACTGCAAAAGCACAAGGATGGTATGGAGGCCTTATTTGGTAGAATGCGGTGGAGATTGGCGTCGAGCGGAGACCTCTGGCGAAGGGCGAAGAATGAGGTCTGATCTCCAGATCCAGCGACGACCTGGGTGAATGGAGGAGTGCTGGGTGTAGGGAAATGGAAGGGTAGGAAGATGGAGGTGAAGGCGAGGCCGGAAAACGGCGAAGAACAAGGAGTGGGTTCGCCGAGCAGAGCTCCGGCGAACTACGGGTGGTCTCTGTTACGCTATCCTACTAATCTAATCACTAGATTAACAACACAAATGGAATACAGGGGATGAAAGCTACTTAAAATAATCAAAATACACAGCTCTAACCTGGAAGCTGACTCCAGAGAGCAGGACCTCCGGCGAGCGGCGGCCGTGGGCGCATCTCCCCTTCCACGAGCCTCAATCCATCGCAGTGGATCTCCAGTTGTCACCTGGAAGCTCTCTAGGTCGAAATGGAGTGGCTTGGGGATGAAGAAATGGCCAAAAACATGCGGAGGAAGAGGATGATTTATTAATAAACATGGTTGTGCGCCCTTATTACCCGGCCAATATCGAAGAATCGGAAGTATGTACAATGGATTAGAGAGGATGGCAAGGATCTTGGTACTTTTAGTAACAATTTATGTGAAGGAGGTAATGTCAGAAGATTCCTGCGGCGAGTGGGAATTAAGCGAGAAGATGGGCCGACAAGACAGGTGGAGTCACTTCAGCCGCCTGGGGAGACAGTTGACTGGGCGGTCAACATTTGAAGGGCTGCGATTGGTCCATGTCAGCGCCAAATTGACTTATTAATTACACGTAATAACTGATTTTATTATTTTTTGCTTATAAGATAAAAAAAGTTTATTAATTAATGTTGTAATTATTTACGATTTTTATTATTTTCTTGATGTATTTTATTATGATTTTATTTAAATAGTGTATCTATAGGTATATTTACATGTATTTTGTGCAATTTATTTTTATTTTGTGTATTTTCTTTTATTATTATATTATTATATACATATAACTTATTTTTGTGACTATAACATTAATTACATAATCGTACCATAAAGCTTCGTGAATTTATTTCATGTGATTCTGACTCTGTTTGCCCTAGACATGTGATATTTAGTGTAGACGGGCCTGAAGATAATTAGATCATATTGATAATATTTTCTAATGTATTTATCATTAAAAATAATCATGGAAATTAGAGATTTGTCATGATTAGATCATGATTCATATATTTAGAAAAATATTTGACAACCATCAACTTTTTTGAATGATTACTTTATGATAAGCCTTAGCTTAAAGATACAATATTGTTGTTCAACATTTCCATGCAGAAATAACTTGTTTGCTTGGACTGAATAGAATTTTAGGAAAATTATGAGAGTTTTAAAACTCCGAAATTTATCAATGACTAATATATATTATCATACATAATTAAAAGATCGATAAAATCTCTTAGTACAATTTGTACCCATTATTATGTCTCAAATAGGAATGTGATGAATCTGTGATTCAACACTCTTAATGTTGAAAATAGAGTAATGTTCTCGAGTATTTAGCAACATATTTCCCTTTATCCTGCATAATTAGCATTCATACATGCATCCATAATACATGGATTTTAGCGTCCATATTTGCATTAATAAGAATCCTAATTCACCTGTAAAATATTCACCTATTTATCGGTATTTTATACCACCTCCAAAGACAATAAAATTGACACTATACTTTGTAAATTACTAGCTAATAATATAAGGGAAAGGCCAAAAATTCCTAGCTTATAAAAATACCCAATAAAAATACAAAACCCAGTTGGAGACCCCAGACCTTAGAATGCAGATATCCACCTAATACAACCTCCGATCTAGGTCTACTCACTTTCATATTAATACACATTCAAAGACCTTCAAAATGAGACCAATTTCATTTAAGTCGGAGCTCATATACAATACTTGGGTTTTTGGGTCCCCTTGTGTACTATATGTGTGTATATTTGTACTATTTTATTTTTGTATCTTATTTGACCTCATCTCCATTTTTGGTCAACATGAAACTTGTAGATCTCATTGAGATCTACAACTTTCATGTTTTGAGTTTTTCCAAATTAGGCCTCCTTCTCTCTCTAAATCCATTTTCTTTATTCAACCATTCAGAGCAGGCCACATGGAGCCCTCTGATTGCGCCACACGACCCGCTCCATGGCGCGCCACGCAACCTCATTTCCCGCCGTCCGATCTTTTCATTTCTCTCTTGATCTAGGCCGTCCATCTTCGTAGCGCTTCTCAGTCGCACAATCAACCTCAGATCCAATCTAGGTCACTCGCCAACGTCACACGCTCCATGCGCCACATGGCGATGTCCGCACCATTCGATCTCGCCTTCACATATTCATCTCCACCGTTCATCTTTCAGATCACCACTACAACACGATAAACTCACCAACTCCACCACCGACGTTTGCTAGCGCCACACCCTCCGCACGACACGTGTAGCACTTGGAGCCCTCCGATCTTCACCAGAAGTTCTCAATCATGGCCTTTCATCTCTCTTTGGTTCTCTACCATTCGATAAAAAGATAGCCATCTGAAGGATATGGTTAGATCCTCAAGCGCATCATGGAAGTGTGAGCATCGTATCGAATACGACGGAGGACTACTAGTCGCACTAGTTGTTCTATGCAGTGGAAATTAAAAAGTTTTCTTGTGACGAAACCACATGATCCAAGAACACTTCTCGGATCGTTTCATCTAAACCACAAACAAGTAATAGGATTACCTCTTGAAGCGTGTTTACGATCGAGTCTCTGAACGAAGAGACCTCTTGTCTCAAGTCCGATCCGACAGAGGAGACGCTTGCGAGCGCGGGGATGAATCGTGTGCTTATCGCAATCCATGTTGATGATCCAAGTGGCGGATCTCCTGATCTCGACACACGAGATCCAACGTCTTCTTCACGAGCGAGGTGCACCGAAGGAGACGGAGATTCACGAGCAAACGATCGGGCAGCATAACGATAACGCTGCGACGATGGAGACTCCCTATAGGGCATCCATGGTGGACGACCATGAGAGAGGAAGAGAGAGGGCTGATGTGTAGAGAGAAAGAGAGAGAGAGAGAGACTTATATTTTCTTGTGTGTAAAGAATAGCAATGGGGTGCCTCTCCTTTTATAATATTTTTGGATCCATGGATCTCAATCCATGGGCAACACAAATCCAATGTCTCTCATTGATTTATGTTTCTTTTAATAGCTAAGATTTGTGTTGGTAAAAACCAACAACAATTAATTTAATTTAGATTAAATCTATATTGATAAATCAATATAAATCAGTCCCAAATTAAATCAATCAAGCATGGAGATTATGGAATGAAGATTGCCTACTTTCATAATATTTGATTTGGTGGCAATCTCATGAGATCTCATGAGATTACATTATTCCATGGAAATCTCCAAGATTTACAACAACACTTGTTGTAAATTATTCTACAAAAATAATTGATAATTACTTTGTGAATATTGCAATCTTGCCATTAGAAAATTGTGGATCATATTCACAACCCAAAATAAAATGTGAATTACATTTTCAATTAATTGTCCAATATGAATCCAATTCACATCAACATTTAATTAACAAATGTAAATTACAAATAGCTCTCTCTAATATATTAATTAAATCACATTTATAATATATATGACTAATATGGATATTTCTATCCACATTATTCATATCCATGATAACTAAATCACATTTATTCATCTTGGATCTCTATTCTCGTGTGTCCAAATAATATGAATCGAATTCACATTATTCACATCTTTGATAATCAAATCTCATTTAATTATTGAAGATATCTCTCTTTATAATATGAATCGAATTCATATTACTCATGATAATTAAATCACATTTAATTATCTATTTTCTAAATGCTCGGATACTTATATCAATAATGAAATTATCCTGAACTCTTTCTAGGATAATGCGCTTTCATCGTGAATACTTGGAGATAAGGACATGGTGATTGTATTGTTCCACATATAGTGACTTGGATATTGAGATCGTATCTCAAATCCAGATCGTGGGCCTCCCATATATGCTTGATTAAATCAAGACCACAAATCTAATCTTCTCATTGCATCTGAATCACATTCAGATCAATGTCCAACATTTGGACCAAGATCAGATTACTTCTCTACTGAGAAGAGTCACTAAAATCCAGACCTGTTTCATCACTCCCTAGGAATGGAAGCGTCATGGTTATACATCACTCCCTAGGAATGTACATCCTGCATACTAGTAACCTGAAGTATTGGATCAACTTTATACTGTCTACTTCAGGGTTCTATCAGTAAGTTTCTCATTCGATCATTGGGAGTCAGTATCGATCATATACTTTCCAAAAGTATATATCATACCTAGGTCTTGATCATATACTTCCTAAAAGTATATATCAAACCTACAAATTCAGTCAAGCTTCCAAAGCGAGACGATCGTGCGCACGGAATTTGATTCTTCTCAATATCTCATGAGTGAGATCATGCCTTCTAGTTCAATAAATTAATATGTATGATCCCTTTGAGAGATCGTATTACTCATATGCCCTTATATACACACCAACGCATCGGTGTATAGACCTTGGTTAGGTCATCAACCTCTTGGTCTACCAAATGTACATACTCAAACGTATAGTAACACATCTGTCTCCGGTCAGAGGATGTGTGCCCATATCATGACAGCATACGATATAGGACTTTGGTTATCTCGATCTCGTTAAGTGAACTCTTTGACCTAACTAATCTGACAACTCCGAATCTCTATTCCTATGCAGACGACCTGCATCAAGAGGTTGGTCAGATATGAGCCTTTAGAGATAAGGATTTCCATCTCCTACTCAGGTTGGAGGTCATCTCTTAACAATCATTTGACGGTGCTTGATGAGTCCTCAATATAACCCCTTAGATATTCATCCAAGCACAAGCCTCTATGATTCAATAGTTGAATCAACAACTGTATCATTATTAAGATGGCCATGGTACATAACCCTAATTGTACTAAGGGACCGATTATGCAAATTATTCATTCTTCATTTCAGATCGGGGAATGATATTCGCAATAACATTTATTGCATAATGGCTCGCCGCGGGCTTTCATGTCCAACAATCTCCCACTAGCCAAAGAGCCATTAATAGGCTAATCATTTAAACCTACACTCATGTGACAATCATTGGCTATCTAGAAAATAGCTAGGTAAGCTGATCAGTCACTTTGTACCCGCAAGACTACGCCAAGTCCTTTTACGACACTTGCATATCCCCAGTAACAGTGGTCGTATCTAATGCGAATGTTGCATCTTATGCAACCAATACTCAATATTGTTAAAGTTGTTATAATGTCCTTGACACTAGAGCTTAACAATTGTTATTACCAGTATTTTCATAATCCTTATCAGAATACCCTTATTCCTGGAGATCTCTATCTCCTAAGGTATTCATAGTAAAGACCTTTTCGATATCCATCTATAAAGTCTTAATTACTTGAAGATAAGACTTAGAGATCACTATCTCTAAAGTCTTTTCATCTTTGAAGATATTGTTATTACTACAATCAAGTGTTTTCTCTCCATAGTAGGATTAGCAACACTTTACTACTCCCACTCATGGCAGATATCTGGCTTTTGTATAGATCTAGCATACACTTAGCTTCTCGTAACTGATGCACAAGTGCAAGCAGTTCTAGCATTCACTTCCTCAACTCTTTGAGGTGCTATCCCTTTAGATAGGTCAGTACCATATCTTAAGGGATGTAAGCCTTTCTTGGAATTTCCAAGAATGGAATATGTCCAAGGTGTACTACAAATGTGACAGTCCCAATATCCTCTTCTCTTTGCTTCTGAACACTTTCAGAACTAAGATCCAAGACGTATCCTTGAGATAATATCTCAAGTTATGGAACAACCAGATAATAAAACACTTATTATTATCCGTATATCATTCTAAATGATTAGGATACTATCTACATTTAGCACTATGAACACAGAGGCACTCCCACTAAGCTTCATATGGTTCATCAAGATTCTATCTAAAATCATAACATTTATAATTTCATCAAATCCTATGGTCCAACTTCAAGAAGCTTATTTGAGTCCATAGATGGATTTCCTAGCTTGCAAACCTTGCTTTACTTAACCATGAAGCCCATGGGCTACGTCATGTGAATATCCTAAGAGAGGTATTCATAGAGGAATGCAATATTGACTTACATCTTGAAGATGCAATATTCAAGTTGTGTAGCTAAGGATAGAAATATTCTGATGGTTTTAAGCGTGGTCACTGAAGAGCAAGTCTCATCGCAAGCAATGTCTTCTCTTCCGATGTGTAGCTCAAGGCTACGAACCGTGCTTTGAAGGTTTCTACCTTCTCATCAGGTTCCCTTCCTCTTGAAGATCCATTTACACCTTTACAGGTCTTACCCATATAGGTGGATCCTCGAGGGTCCATATACAACACTTGTATATGAAGTCTACATTATACTTTTATAGCTAACATCCATCTATCCATGCTACGATCTTCAGAAGCTTCATCACATGAAGTTTGATCATTGTCAGATTTCTCTGACACATGGAATCCATCCTTAAACTCATTTGAAGAGGTATTAGTGTTTCATCTTCAATTGTCTGTTTAGTTTCCAATTTTCAGGAGTCTCATTATCTTCTCAAGATTAAGTGAGTTCCTACACTTCATTTTCATCTTCATTCTCAAGAATCTCAACCTTTAAGAATCTCATTCTCAAAGATGAGATATTTTAAGAATCTCAAGGTCATAAAGTAGGTATCCAATACCATCCTTTATTTTTCTAATGAAGTAGCACTCTCAAGTGCTAGATTCCATCTTGCATGCATGGAACCATATTAAGGATATATATTGTAGTCTCTACTATATATATATACATGGATACTAAGAGGAAATTATGCTAAAATTTGTCATTGATTAAATCATGTCACACATGATCCAATTGTATCTCTCTACAACTCTATTGAGTTTAGGTTCATTAGGAGGAGTGAGATAGGAATGATATTCCTTTCTCCATAAGGTATACCATGAATTCATCTTATAGGTACTGGTTACCTATATTAGACCAAATTCATTTCCATCTCATTTCAAACTTTGGTTCCAAACCAAAATTATGAAATTTTTGAACATTTCAAAGGTTTCTAATGGTGAAGGAAAGAAATCTTATATCACCAATAATCATTAGTAGATATTACATATCCATAATGTTTATTCTGATATAGATGATACACATACATCAATATGTATATGATATTGAATACCTTGACATCTTACACCTTTCTCTAAGAAGGGTGTATTGGATACTTTACTTTGAATACAATATTCATAAGTATGTAAGTTTTGATTTTTTAGACATTCTAAAGTTTCTTCTCTTACTAGTCTATTGATCAAATCAATAGACAAATTTCCAAGGCTTGATGCTAGATCATTGTCAATTGATCTTCATGCTCCAATTGATCTTAAGGTTTCATTTCAGTATTTAGAAATGTTAATGAACTATTCAACAATTTCCTAATTTAGTGGAGTCCACTAGATTTTAGATTACTATCTGAAATATCTCCATCATAACTCTTTATGATAGATTTATTGCAGAATTTATGTTTATTTCCAACATTTAGAAATAAACAATAAGTGTATTCTAATATCTAGGTAATAGAGACATTCTCTACGACTAATGTCTCTCCCACTGAAATTATGAAGCCTTTCATTCCAATAGAGATTGTTGCAACAATTGCATCAATATCTATGTGGATGACTATAAGCATTAAGATCAAATTTTCTAGTCTTCTAAAACATATGCAACCTATTGCAAGTGTTATAGAAGATTGAGATACAATTACAAGACTTTATCTTATTCAATAAGAAAGTCAATATCAATGATTTATGTAGATTATTCTGATGCTCTATCCGAGTCCTTCTCTAAGGATTCTAGACAGACTTGATAGTCATACTATCAACACACCAACATATTACAGTATTGGCATTTATCCTACTATTTGGATGTCATATGGAAGTCATAGAAGTACAACCAACTCTTTGACTATACTTCTCACTTGGGTCCAACCCATGCTTCCACCGTGCCCCCTTTATATATAAGCTACCATTGCTCAGGACAAAGGATCTCTTATTTTAAATTCGAAAGAATTCAAAGTAAGAGTATTTCAACATTTATACATGCTTCATTAAATTAATACAATATGAATATTATGAAGCTTCATGAATGACTAGAGTATAGATAGTAGAATGATGACACTCATCATGTCTACATCCATCAAAACTCTTAAAACATTGGTTCAGATAGGTATTCAAACAATTTGAATACATCATCTCTTGTAGAGCCACCATTCTGCACGATGCAGAGAACCATGTCATTCATGATTAAATGTCAAGAGCACATATATATGCCAGAACATCTTCTTAGATTTTATAAGGATTAATTGACAATTGCGATTATCATCGACATGTCACTTCCAAAGTACAACCGATGAGATCAAGGCTAGAGACATACAAACCCTAGGGTTGTAGTCCTATTATCTATTTAATTGTCATTCCTCGACATTATGAGGAAACTTGCACATTGCAACCACATACATTATGTGTCCAATGCAAGTACAATATCTGGATCATGAGTCCAATCCATGATATTTCAGTGGTTATTATTGAGTATAACATTGAGTGGGTTTAATGAAGGTTTATTTGAAATAAGAAATTTGCATATATATATATATATATATTGATTTAGGATTTTTTTTATATCAATGTTGTCTTGCCTTGTCAACACTGAAAGTTCATTCCCATAATCACTTTCAGTGTAAGAGATATACTTACCATCATATCTCAGCAAGATCTCGGATCTCCTTCCTTATCTTTGTTACGTCCCAATAATATGAGAATCTTCAACTCCGATAAAAAGAAGCGGGAACACATTCCGCCTTGCAAGTCCAACTTGCATTTCCCAATTCGGCCTTTAACACCCGGACCCACCGCCCCTAAGGCGATGTTGGCCCGTCATTAATTGAACCAACCGTCAACAGGAATAGTACTCACTATACGCAATCCAATATCGCCCAAATAATATGAGGATCCGATATTGGGGTCACTACGTATACGACCTTACTCTTTCGAGAAGCAAAGAGCCCGATCCAGATACAGAAGAAATCACTTCGGACATGCGTCTCCCACATGCAATCC
Source organism: Ottelia alismoides (assembly GCA_037367405.1). Classification (NCBI taxonomy): domain Eukaryota; kingdom Viridiplantae; phylum Streptophyta; class Magnoliopsida; order Alismatales; family Hydrocharitaceae; genus Ottelia; species Ottelia alismoides. The sequence goes on from JAZKJV010004753.1 coordinate 979,607, forward strand.
CTGACGACGGAACCCTTTGCCTTGACGGGAGACCATGGATGCCACTTATGTGATCCTCCACCTCATTTTCAAATTTTAATTAGTTATCATGAATCATATTCATATAATTAATTCTTCCAAGGGAAATAACAACTCTATTCATAATAGAGTGTCTCAATTGGATATAATCAATTTAATCATATTAAATTAGTTATCAATCCAATTCAATCAACAAACTCGATTAATTTACTTGAATATATATATGGTAATATCTCAAAGTACGTATTAATTCGAATTTTAATAATTAGAAAATACAACTTAATTTTCTCCAGCATTATTGAGTCCCTACCCGCTGTCATGGCCAGTACTGATGAGAGTGGGACGGACCACATACGTTTCAACCTGCAACCCCAATGCTCTCTGACTAGACACCATATCCACCTCAGGAAAGGATAATGCCAAATAGATCTATTTGTACTTGAGATGATCATCGGTTCTTCATCCAAAATTATACCATATAGTGATAATCGAAATAATTTTGATTATAAGGAAATTTGCTAGACAAATTGCCAATCCTATTCAAGAAAGGAGTTTGATGATTGTGTTTCCAATTATGATCTAGATTAAATCTAATCAATTTATTGGATGGGGTCAAGTCAATTAAGGAAATAATCGTCTTCCAATATTTCACAAATATTTTCCATAATTATTTCATGAAATTTACAATTAATTTCACTAATTGATAATTACATGGTTCTTGATTAGGACTGTAATTTCAGCAGTGACCCCTACTCACTACAATTAACATATCTCAATCAATTTAAATCCAAATTAGACAAACACAATTTTCAAAGATTTTTAACTTGATTTAGGACAAAATCCAAGTGATATATCATGCATTTCAAGGCAGATCAAAACAGTAATTAACTCATTAATCATGTTAAGATTCGCAGTACCCGCAACAATGCATACATGTTCATTAAAACAACCATATCTAGAGCAAACGATATCCGAATTACGTAAACTCAGATCTTATGGTTTTCTTCTTTAATGGGGAACAAAATAAATGTGATTAATTTATATTTAAACATTTTAAACATGGCCGAATTTATTCACTATACAGATTTGCGAAAATCAAATGCGACAAAAAGCTTTCGCGACCTTAACGAACCCAAGTCGTCCTAGGTTTGCGGATCGTATCCAAAACCTTCGACCTAAGGCTCTGATACCGCTTGAAGGATATGGTTAGATACTCAAGCGCATCACGGAAGTGTGAGCATCGTATCGAATACGACGAAGAACGATTAGTCGCACTAGTTGTTCTATGCAGCGGAAATTTAAAATTTTCTTGGGATGAAACCACATGATCCAAGAACACTTCTCGGATTGTTTCGTCTAAATCACAAACAAGTAATAGGATTACCTCTTGAAGAGTGTTTGCGATCGAGTCTCTAAACGAAGAGATCTCCTGTCTCAAGTCCGATCCGACGGAGGAGACGCTAGCGAGCGCGAGGATGTATCGCGTGCTTCTCGCAATCCATGTTGATGATCCAAGTGGCGGATCTCCTGATCTCGACACACGAGATTCGACGTCTTCTTCATGAGCGACACACACCGAAGGAGATGGAGATCCATGAGCAAATGATCGGGTAGCATAATGACGATGCTGCGACGATGGAGACTCCCTCTAGGACATCCATGGTGGACGACCATGAGAAAGAGAGAGGGTTGATGTGTAGAGAGAAGAGAGAGAGAGAGAGAGAGAGAGAGAGAGAGAGAGAGAGACTTATGTTTTCTTGTGTGTAAAGAAGAGAAATGGGGTGCCTCTCCTTTTATAATATTTTGGGATCCATGGATCTCAATCCATGGGAAACACAAATCCAATGGCTCTCATTGATTTATGTTTCTTTTAATGTCTATGATTTGTGTTGGTAAAAACCAACAATAATTAATTTAATTTAGATTAAATCTATATTGATAAATCAATATAAATCAATCCCAAATTAAATCAATCAAGAATGGAGATTATGGAATGAAGATTGCATCCTTCCATAATATTGGATTTGGTGGCAATCTCATGCAATCTCATGAGATCTCATGAGATTACATTATTCCATTGAAATCTCCAAGATTTACAACAACACTTGTTGTAAATTATTCTACAAGAATAATTGATAATTATTTTGTGAATATTGCAATCTTGCCATTAGAAAATTGTGAATCATATTCACAACCCAAAATAAAATGTAGGTTACATTTTCAATTAATCGTCCAATATGAATCCAATTCACATCAATATTTAATTAACAAATGTAAATTACAAATAGCTCTCTCTAATATATTATATATCACATATATAATATTTATGACTAATATGGATATTGCTATCTACATTATTAATATTCATGATTATTAAATCACATTTAATCATCTTGGATCTTTATTCTCGTGTGCCCAAATAATATGAATCGCATTCACATTATTCACACATTGGATAATCAAATCTCATTTAATTATCTAAGATAACTCTCTTTGTAATATGAATCGAATTCATATTACTCATGATAATTAAATCACATTTAATTATCTATTTTTTTAATGCTCGGATACTTATATCAATGAAATTATTCTGAACTCTTTCAAGGATAAGGCGCTTTGTCCGCAAATACTTGGAGATAAGGACAGGGCGATTGTATTGTTCCACGTATAGTGACTTGGATATTGAGATCGTATCTCAAATCCATATCGCGGGCCTCCCATAGATGCTTGATTAAATCAAGACCGTAAATCTAATCTTCTCATTTCATCTGAATCACATTCAGATCAATGTCCAACATTTGGACCAAGATCAGATTACTTCTCTACTGAGAGGAGTCACTAAAATCCAGACCTATTTCATCACTCCCTAGGAATGGAAGCGTCATGGTTATACAATCGTTTATGATTACAACATCCTTAGGTATTCCCAATACATGTACATCCTACATACTAGCAGACTCAGCATAAACCCGAACTATTGGAGCAACTTTATACTGTCTACTTCAGGATTCTATTAGTAAGTTTATCATTTGATCATTGGGAGTTAGTATCGATCATATAATTTCCAAAAGCGTATATCATACCTAGGTCTTGATCATATACTTCCTAAAAGTATATATCAAATCTACAAATTCAGCCAAGCTTCAAAAGCGAGACGACTGTGCGCACGGAATTTGATTCTTCCCAAAATCTCATGAGTGAGATCATGCCTTCTGGTTCAATAAATTAACATGTATGATCCCTTTGAGAGATCGTATTTACTTATATGCCCTTATGCACACCAACGCACCGGTGTATAGACCATGGTTAGGTCATCAACCTATTGGTCTGCCAAATGTACATACTCAGACATATAGTAACACATCTGTCTCCGGTCAGAGGATGCGTGCCAATATCATGACAGCATACGATATAGGACTTTGGTTATCTCGATCTCGTTAAGTCAGCTCTTTGACCTATCTAATCTGACACCTCCGAATCTCTATTCCTATGCAGAGGACCTGCATCAAGAGGTCGGTCAGATATCAGCCTTTAGAGATAAGGACTGCCATCTCCTACTCTGGTTGGAGATCATCTCTTAACAATCATTTGACGGTGCTTGATGAGTCCTCAGTCTAACCCCATAGATATTCATCCAAGCACTAGCCTCTATGATTAAATAGTTGAATCAACAACTGTATGATTATTAAGAAAGCCATGGTACATAACCCTAATTGTACTAAGGGACCTATTATGCAAATTATTCATTCTTCATTTCAGATCAGGGAATGATATTCGCAATAACATTTGTTGCATAATGGTTCGCCGTGGGCTCGCATGTTCAACACCATCATCATCACGACTGTCCGTCTTCGCCGTCACAAACGCCCTTCACTTGGCATCATTAATGGGCTAATCATTTAAACCCACACTCATGTGTCAATCATAGACTATCGAGAAAATAGCTAGGTAAGCTGATCAGTCACTTTGTTCCCGCAAGACTACGCCATGTCCTTTTACGACACTTGCATATCCCCAGAAACAGTGCTCGCATCTAATGCGAATGTTGCATCTTATGCAACCAATACTCAATCTCGTTAAACCTGTTATAATGTCCTTGACACTAGAGCTTAACAATTGTTATTACCAGTATTTTTATAATACTTATCAGAATACCCTAATTCCTGGAGATCTCTATCTCCTAAGGTATTCATAGTAAAGACCTTTTAGATCTCCATCTACAAAGTCTTAATTTCTTGAAGATTAGACTTAGAGATCACTATCTCTAAAGTCTTGTCATCTTTGAAGATATTGTTATTACTGCAATCAAGTGTTTTCTCTCCATAGTAGGATTAGCAACACTTTACTACTCCCACTATAGGTAGATATCTCGCTTTTGTACACATCTAGCATACACTCAGCTTCTCGTAACTTATGCACAAGTGCAAGCAGTTCTACCATTCACTTCCTCAACTCTTTGAGGTGTTATCCCTTTAGATAGGTCAGTACCATATCTTAAGGGATGTAAGCCTTTCTTGGAATTTCCAAGAATGGAATATGTCCAAGGTGTACTATAAATGTGACAGTCCCAATATCCTCTCTCTTTATCTATAAGCAACCATTGCTCAGGATAGAGGATCTCTTAATTTAAATTCAAAAGAATTCAAAGTAAGAGTATTTCAGCATTTATACATGCTTCATTAAATTAATACAATATGAATATTATGAAGCTTCATGAATGACTATAGTATAGACAGTAGAATGATGACACTCATCATGTCTACATCCATCTAAACTCTTAAAACATTGGTTTAGGTAGGTATTCAAACAGTTTGAATACATTATCTCTTATAGAGCCCCCATTCTGCATGATGCAGAGAACCACGTCATTCATGATTAAATGTCAAGAGCACATATGTATGCCAGAACATCTTCTTAGATTTTATAGAGATTAATTGACAATTGCGATTATCATCGACATGTCACTTCCAAAGCACATCCGATGACATGAAGGCAATAGAGGCATACAAACCCTAGGGTTGTAGTCCTATTATGTATTTAATTTGCATTCCTCAACATTATGAGGAAACTTGCACATTGCAACCACATACATTCTGTGTCCAATGCAAGTGATCATGAGTCCAATCCATGATAGTTCACTGGTTATTATTGAGTATAACATTGAGTGGGTTTAATGAAGGTTTATTTGAAATAAGAAATTTGCATATATATATATATATTGATTTAGGAATCTTTTATATCAAAATTGTCTTGCCTTATCAACACTGAAAGTTCATTCCCTTAATCACTTTCAGTGTAAGAGATATACTTACCACCATATCTCAGCAAGATCTGCGATCTCCTTCCTTATCTTTGTTACATTCCAATAATATGAGAATCTGCAACTCCGATAAAAAGAAGCGGGAACACATTCCGCCTTGCAAGTCCAACTTACATTTCATAATTCGGTCTTTAACACTGGGGCCCACCGCCCCTAAGGCGATGTTGGCCCGTCATTAATTGAACCAACCGTCAACAGGAATAGTACTCGCTATACGCAATCCAATATCGCCCCGATAATATGAGGATATGATATTGGGGATACTACGTATATGGCCTTACTCTTTCGAGAAGCAAAGAGCCCGATCCAGATGCGCTTGCATACAGGAGCTGTCACTTCGGACATGTGTCTCCCACATGCAATCCCTGGTGACAGAACCCTTCGCCTTGACGGGAGACCATGGATGTCACTTATGTGATCCTCCACCTCATATTCAAATTTTAATTAATTATCATGAATCATATTCATATAATTAATTCTTCCAAGGGAAATAACAACTCTATTCATAATAGAGTGTCTCATTTGGACATAATCAATTTAATCATATTCATTTAATTATCAATCCAATTCAATCAACAAACTCGATTAATTTATTTGATTATATATGGTAATATCTCAAAGTACGTAATAATTCGAATTTTAATAATTAGAAAATACACCTTAATTTTCTCCAGCATTATCGAGTCCCTACCCTCTGTCATGGCCACTACCGACGAGAGTGGGACGGACCACATACATTGCTACCCGCAACCCCAATGCTCTCTGACTAGACATCATATCCATCTCAGGAAAGGATAATGCCAAATAGATCATTTTGTACTTGAGATGATCATCAGTTCTTCAACCAAAATTATACCATATAGTAATAATCAAAACAATTTTGATTATAAGGAAATTTGATAGACAAATTCCCAATCCTATTCAAGAAAGCAGTTTGATGATTGTGCTTCCAATTATGATCTAGATCAAATCTAATCAATTTATTGGATGAGGCCAAGTCAATTAAGGAAATAATCATCTTCCAATATTTCACAAATATTTTCCATAATTATTTCATGAAATTAACAATTAATTTCACTAATTGACAATTACATGGTTCTTGATTAGGACTGTAATTTCAGCAGTGACCCCTACTCACTACAATTAACATATCTCAATTAATTTAAATCCAAATTAGACAAACTCAATTTTTTAATATTTTTAACTTGATTTAGGACAGAATCCAAGTGATATATCATGTATGTCGAGGTGGATTAAAACAGTAATTAATTCATTAATCATGTTAAGATTAGCAATTCTTGAAACAGTGCACACATGTTCATTAAAACAACCATATCTAGAGCAAACGGAATCCGAATTACGTAAACTCAGATCCTATGGTTTCCTTATTTAATGTGGAACAAAATACAAGTGATTAATTTGTATTTAAACATTTTAAAAATGGCCGAATTTTTTCACTAAACAGATCTGCGAAAATCAAATGCGACAAAAAACTTTCGCGACCTTAACGAACCCAAGTCGTCCTAGGTTTGTGTATTGTATCCAAAACCTTCGACCTAAGTCTTTGATACCACTTGAAGGATATGGTTAAATCCTCAAGTGCATCATGGAAGCGTGAGCATTGTATCGAATACGACGAATAACGTCTAGTCGCACTAGTTGTTCTATGCAGCAGAAATTAAAAATTTTCTTGTGACGAAACCACATTATCCGAGAACACTTCTCGGATTGTTTCGTCTAAACCACAAATAAGTAATAGGATTACCTCTTGAAGCGTGTTTGCGATCGAGTCTCTAAATGAAGAGACCTCCTGTCTCAAGTCCGATCCGACGGAGGAGACGCTTGCGAGCACGGGGATGAATCGCGTGCTTCTCGCAATACATCTTGATGGTCCAAGTGGCGGATCTCCTGATCTCAACACACAAGATCCGACATCTTCTTCACGAGAGAGGCGCACCGAAGGAGACGGAGATCCACGAGCAAACGATCGGACAACATAACGACGATGCTGCAATGATGGAGACTCCCTCTAGGGCATCCATGATGGACGACCAAGAGAGAGGACTGATGTGTAGAGAAAGAGAGAGAGTTATGTTTTCTTGTGTGTAAAGAAGAGCAATGGGGTGCCTCTCCTTTTATAATATTTTGGGATCCATGGATCTCAATCCATGGGCAACACAAATCCAATTGCTCTCATTGATTTGTGTTTCTTTTAATGGCTAAGATTTGTGTTGGTAACCACCAACAACAATTAATTTAATTTAGATTAAGTCTATATTGATAAATCAATATAAATCAATCTCAAATTAAATCAATCAAGCATGGAGATTACGGAATGAAGATTGCCTCCTTCCATAATATTGGATTTGGTGGCAATCCCATGCAATCTCATGAGATCTCATGAGATTACATTATTCCATGGAAATCTCCAAGATTTACAACAATACTTGTTGTAAATTATTCTACAAAAATAATTGATAATTATTTTGTGAATATTGCAATCTTGCCATTAGAAAATTGTGAATCATATTCCCAACCAAAAATAAAATGTGAATTACATTTTTAATTAATTGTCCAATATGAATCCAATTCACATCAACATTTAACTAACAAATGTAAATTACAAATAGCTCTCTCTAATATATTATAATATACATTTTTAATATATATGACTCATATGGATATTGCTATCCACATTATTCATATCCATGATAATTAAATCTCATTTAATCATTTTGGATCTCTATTCTCATGTGCCCAAATGATATTAATTGCATTCACATTATTCACATCTTTGATAATCAAATCTCATTTAATTATCTAAGATAACTCTCTTTATAATATGAATCGAATTCATATTACTCGTGATAATTAAATCACATTTAATTATCTATTTTCTTAATGCTCGGATACTTATATCAACAATGAAATTATCCTGAACTCTTTCAAGGATAATGTGCTTTCTCCACGAATACTTGGAGATAAGGATAGGGCCATTGTATTGTTCCACGTATAGTGACTTGGATATTGAGATCTTATCTCAAATCCATATCACGGGCCTACCATAGATGCTTGATTAAATCAAGACCGCAAATATAATCTTCTCATTGCATCTGAATCACATTCAGATCAATGTCCAACATTTGGACCAAGATCAGATTACTTCTCTACTGAGAGGAGTCACTAAAATCCATACCCGTTTCATCACTCCATAAGAATGGAAGCGTAGTGGTTATACAATCGTTTATGATTACATCACCCTCAGGTATTCCCAATACTTGTACATCCTTCATACTAGAAGAATCATAATAAACTCGAAGTATTGGACCAACTTTATACTATCTTCTTCAGGGTTCTATCAGTAAGTTTCTCATTCGATCATTGGGAGTCAATATCGATCATATACTTTCCAAAAGCGTATATCATACTTAGGTCTTGATCATATACTTCGTAAAAGTATATATCAAAACTACAAATTCAGTCAAGCTACCAAAGCGAGACAACCGTGCGTACGGAATTTGATTCTACCCTATATCTCATGAGTGAGATCATGCTTCTGGTTCAATAAATGAACATGTGTGATCCCTTTAAGAGATCGTATTACTCATATGCCCTTATATGCACACTAGCGCGCCGGTGTATAGACCTTGGTTAGGTCATCAACCTATTGGTTTACCAAATGTACATACTAAGACATATAGAAACACATCTGTCTCCGGTCATAGGATGTGTGCCTATATCATGACAGCATACGATATAGGACTTTGGTTATCTCGATCTCGTTAAGTCAACTCTTTGACCTATCTAATATGACACCTCCGAATCTCTATTCCTATGCAGAGAACCTGCATCAAGAGGTCGGTCAAATATAGGCCTTTAGAGATAAGGATTGCCATCTCCTACTCTGGTTGGAGATCATCTCTTAACAATCATTTGACGATGCTTGATGAGTCCTCAATCTAACCCCATAGATATTCATCCAAGCACTAGCCTCTATGATTAAATAGTTGAATCAACAACTGTATGATTATTAAGAAAGCCATGGTACATAACCCTAATTGTACTAAGGGACCTATTATGCAAATTATTCATTCTTCATTTCAGATCAGGGAATGATATTCGCAATAACATTTATTGCATAATGGTTCGCCGTGGGCTCGCATGTTCAACACCATCATCACGACTGTCCGTCTTCGCCTTCACAAACGCCCTTCACTAGGCGTCATAGTGACCCATCAATCGAAACCATAAGATCTTATCACAACCGCACGCCAGCGCCTTCACCTCCGTCTGTCACGTGGTATGCCTTGCGCCCTTGATCTCATCGACTCTAATCTAATCTCAGTGGTATTATTGTTCCCTTCTCCTGTCCATTGGATCGCTCGATCCAACGGTCCGGACATCACTGTCTACCTCCCGCAGATTCCTCTCCCACGTCGCCCACCTCACCAATGAGTCAACCCCTTCCAATTTTGGGATCCACTCCAACCTCCCTCTCCGGCCTCTACCGCCTCCATCTTGTAGCCCACTCTTCCTTCATCCTCTTCGACCTCCATGATCACCATAACCCGCTTCCACATCAGCCCACGACCTCCACCAACTTCAACCCCACCACCTGTCACCATCACCTCCCACCTATAAATACTTCACCCCCTTCTAACCATCCTCTGAGCCCTGCCTCAGATCTGCCATCTTCTCTCTGATATCCATCTTCTCAGACGACACGTGACACCTCACGCCGACGAGAGATCCGCCACCATGGCAGAGCAGCACCACCAGACCATCCTCACGCCACTCCAGGCCTCCCTCCGCACTCCTGTTCTACCCATAATCACTTTGCACGCCTCGGGTATTCGAGCTAACCTTGAAGGTACTTTATCTTTGATTCGTCAGATGCCTAATAGTATCTCCCTTGACCTTCATCGTCGCCGCTCTTCAGACTCCCCCAGCTGCTCCAAAGACCTCCTACGGCTACCGGACACATCCACGATCCCCCTAGCTACTTGGGAGCCACTGGCAAGCTTCATCGACGACGGGAGAAGGAGGCAGAGCGAGCAGCTCTTTGTCGGAGCGTAGCCACCTCTGTCGCAGGAGGCGGAAGACCATTTGAGAAGGAAGTACAATAGCCATCCAATCCCCATGATCGGACGGTTATGAGCACGCTACGTAACATCTTCCCCCGAGCTTCACATGCCGTTGGATCTTCACCTGATCTAATGGTCCCTGGCGCGCCACGTCATCTCCTCCAAGCCTCCTCCCCGACCTCTAGGTTCGGTGCCCCCCCAAAGCTTGCCCGACCCACATTTGAGCCTGTAGCGCCCCGTGCATCCATCCGACAATCTAAAGTCACCCGAACCTGCGACCTTACGTGTCCATCTTGTGTGATTTGGGAAAATTGCACTGAGACCCCTAGAAGTTTTACAAATCGTATTTCAATCCCTATTAGGAGCATCAGGTGAGGCGCACTTGTTTTGCGGGTTGCATACATGTCCCCCGCATTATAGGTAATTGCATTTAAGCCCCTATCAGTATGTTCCATTTTTAGCAATTTTATTTTCGGTATTTCCAATTTAGTCCATGTCTTTGCACGCATATTTAGGTGATCATTTGACATCAATTTTCAGTTCTAAAAATTGCATTGTGTAGCTAAACTTGTCCTCTATCGTTTGTAATACTTTTATATTTTATTATTATTAAATTAGTGAGATTTGTTCATATTTTTGCATTTTATGCCTTTTAATTTGTAGTAAATTTTCTTTTGCTCCAAAAATCACCATATATTCACATTGGACTTAAGATAATTTATTTTACATTGTGCCCAAAAATCAACACATTTGCATGCATCCCAGGACCTGAATAAATTTATTTGTGGTTTCCTTAATTGATTTTTAAATAGATCTAATTCACATAAAATTTTAGGTTTATCAAACTTCCTAGATTCATCACACTTAGATCTATCTTGGATAATTTTTATATCTTGAAATAAAGTGCTTCAGCATTTATTAAAATCAATTTAGTCAAAATCACCTTGAATTTATATTTAATTCACCGTAAATTGGTAAAGTGTCATAAAAATCCAAAAAAACTTAGTGTAGCTTAATTTCATTGCATTTCACCATTTGGACAAGTTTCATTATTTTTGGAATTAGTTTGACCACATATCTGATTTAACTTGTATACTGGCCTAATTTTGCATGCGTATTTTATTAATTGCATAAAAATTGTTGAAAAATACCAAAAATATCTCTGAAAATCCGAACTCTGAAATTTGCTTAAAATCTACCTAAGGAGACAGCTGCCTCCCTGAGTTCGACCTTGGGATTGCCCAAGTAAAATAAATTTGCTGCTCGAGATTAATTGAACAATGATTAAAAGTGGTTTTTGATTAGTCGGTATTACCTGGATACAATGAACGACACGACATTAATTCTAATCATTAAGTTGATGGAATTAACAAGGGTATATGACACTCTTTAAAATGGCTCCGTCGCTGGGGAGGCACGGCTTAGGTTAATTTCTAGATAAATTTTGAGTGCTTGATTTTCCATCCCCGGGTAGTCTGACCCCCATTTTCTTGTGAATATTTTTCTTTCATTTAATTTTGTATTTTTGTGTCATTCTCTATCTGACCTCAATTTGCTTTTTTTGTGCGAGGAACACGAGAAGCCAAGGCGCTTCGAGGAGCTTGCATTTTTGAACTTCTTGAGTGATTGTGAGGACTTGTAATTTTTCACTTTTCTTGTTTTTTATTATTTTTGCATCATTTCCAGCAGTTTTTGTTTGGGTTCTCGCGTGTGTAAAATAGTGGAAACGTGTCCCCGTGTGCTGTGTGGATTGATTTTTATACTAAGCCTGCAATAGCGGCTCCTTGAGTCTCTGTAGGATTTGCTTGTGCTCGTAATTCTTTAGGACCACACGTCACACATAAAAGACACATTAGACCGTAGATCTAGTCAAACTAAACTTGTGCTTCACTCGCTAATTGAACTGCTTGTCTAGGACCAAATTCTGTTGTCTACATTTGCATATAGTATAAAATTTCAATTCTATTCTGCATCCTGCATAAAAGATAAGGGATCATTGTAAGTATTCTACACTCAGCATACGCATCATTGATTTATCATGCATCAGCTTTTCTCGATTTCTCTCTCTTAGCTTTTCAAAACATAGGAAAAAGGAAATTGGGACTAGACGGTAGGCGTGCTGTGTGGATTGGACTTAATGAATGATAACTTAATTTAAAACCGTGACTGCTAAACATTATTGACCAAAAAAATCAATAAAATCGGAAATTCTGCTAGCGGGAGATTAACCCCGACCTTGTTTTCAGGCTGAGTGAGGGTACTTGAGTGTGTGTGAACACCTTAAGGCAGAGCCCAAATCCCCGCCTTCCATATAACGTACCGACTGATCCTAGAAAATATCACTAGTTGAATTTTTTTAGGTTCACTGACTAGTACAAAGTAGCCTCCGCATGTTCACAGGTAGTCCGGGGTGAACCAGCGGTACTTCGCGAGAAGTTGTTAGTAGCCCCTCGGGGTGAAGTTCCAGCCTTGTCAGCCTCCGCCTGCTTGCAGGTAGATATGGGTAGATCTTTGAATCCATCAACTTGGGATAGGATCAAAGAAAGGAAGGATGCGGGTATCTTAGGCGACAGGTTAAACACGGAAGACGCATCAGGCTCTGAGCCGACTTCCCTATAGGACACGTAACATTTGTTATTTGCTCAAAAAATCACACTTAAAATCAACCAGACTAATTGGACTTGGTTTCGGGTCCTCTACCTTGTTAAGTGTAAAAAAACAGGTTTGGATTCAATTGCTTGCTTCAGGTAGGAGTAAAATCCTATCTTCACTTAGAACTCCCGATTCTTCTTCTCGCCAATCCAAGATGACTGACTGGGGGGATATCGATTCCCGATTTGCCAATCTTTCTTTGAGCCCCCCATGAAGTTGATCTTTATCGGCCCAAGCGCAACTTGTACCAACCAGAGCTCATGACCCTCTTGAGTTCAGGATCCCTCAAACCTAGAGTGGTTACTCTCAAACCAACCCTTTTCTCTCCTCTGATCTTACCGAGGAAGACCATCGCCTCAGTAAGAACCCCTTCCTTGATATGTCCTCTAACCAAGACCATCTTCTTTACTCAGGACTAGATGACAAAATGCCACCTAAGTGACCCCAAGATGAGTAAGAACACCGAGATGACCCATTCCAGCAAATCCTTGCCCGTCTCGCCACCGTTGAACAACAGAAAGTTGATGTCACAGCAAGGATGGGACAGATTATTACAGCAGGAGGAAGTGATCGACCAACGGTTGATGCGTATAGCCCAGCAAAAATGAGATGCATAGTTGGTTGGCACCAATGGTTCCCCCTGAAGCGTTCGAGCTTAAGCCCCACTTTCTGAGCTTGCTTCCGAAGTTTAATGGAAATGCACACGAAGAACCATACACCTTCCTCAAATACTTCGAGCTGGTTTGCAACAACCTTAGTCACCCTAGGGTTGAGCAGGATTATATTAGGTTGAAGGCCACCCCGTTCGCCTTAGGAGATAAGCTGCTCATTGGTTCAAAAATCTTGGGGTGATATGTACAACTTGGATGCAGTTCAGGGACCTTTTTTCTGAAGAAGTTCTACCCACTCAGTAGGACTAATCAAATGATAACAAAGATCGCTAGTTTTTCCCAAGGACCAATGGAACCATTCCATGAAGCCTGGGATAGGTTTAATGACCTAATTCAGAATTGCCCATGCCATGGCATTTCAAAGGTGATCTTAGTCTAGAACTTTTTCTGTGGCATGACCCCTGAGATGTAGGGTTTACTAAGTGTCGCCTGTAGAGGAAATTATCTGAACAAGAATGAAAATGCTGTATGAAAAATCTTGAAGAAGATGGCGGAAACAGGCAGGTCGCAGGCCACCAGGGCCTATCAGTTGTCTCCCTCAATCTTATACAACGAGACAACTAGGAGGACTGTAGCAGATCTGACAGAGGACCTCATTCTTAGCATGTGGATGATAGCTGACAAGTTAACCATCGTCGAGCAGATTCACAAAAGGGTCACCGACCTCGAGTCTCTCTCACATTTGCCGAAACAAGTGGAGGAACTTACTGAGAAGGTAGCCAATATAAGGCTACCCTCCCCTTGTGCACCACCTGTACATGTACACCGAGTTCATCTTGTACAAGAACAGGCACCGGGGCCTCAGATTAGCTGGGTCGAGTAGCAGACTTACACTCAGCAGGACCAACATACACCCCCACAAGTGGAGACAGGATACGAGGAGCCTCTGTAGGTGTTCGAGATCAGTGGGCTATGGTACAACCATGACACCATCGGTAGACAATCGGGGATGGGGAACGATCCGCCTCACCGACCTTCCCTAGCTTACCAGGAAACCAGCTCCATCCCTGCACCGCGCTTTCGTACAGTCCTGTTCAGGACAAGGGCACCAGCCTCAACAGCACCAGTAGTAGCGTACTTTCCACTCGAGCCAACAGGGCCCTCAGCCCCCGTCCCATCATCAATAATATCGAAGTGGCCAGCAGGGCTAATACAGGAACCCATTCGTGGGTCAACATCAGCAGAACTAGCCCACCAGTGTATTGGAGTCCCACACCTTTGCATTCCTGACCCTGACTGATAGGGTCCAACAAATACAGAATGACTATCTATATATGAGAATTGATCTGAATTGTGTTTCTCGTACCCAGGACCAACATACGGTGCCAAAGACCCCAATTCTTGCCCAGGTTCAGGCCAACCCACATAACTTGAATCAAGGATAGAACCGACCATGAGATCAAGTATACTATTCATATAACTCTTTTTCTAAACATGAGATCCTTTCGTATGATAATGTAAACCATATGTCCCTCAGGAGCGGAAGGACCGTGATCATACATGATAGGACACGGGCACAGGAGCAAGAAGCCGTCAAGTTTTTGCCTGAGGAGAACTTGGAGGTAGAGGAGTAGCAACACCACCACCACCACCGGTAGAAGAAGAGGACTTATGAGTCCTCAAGGAAGCATGGAAATTGCACCAGTAGGGAGTCTAGCAAGACCGACGGAGGGACCGCACCTCCATTCGAGGAGGAAGTTCCAGTAGTCATGGAGAATGCATCACTGGGCTTGGAGCAGAAATTTTCTTATAGTCACAGTCCTAGTCAGTTTTAGAGTCCGAGTGTTGTACAAAACTCAATTCTAGTTTTGAATGAAAACCTTCAATTTCAAAATCTGAGATGGAGTCAATACATTTCCCCCGAACTCTTAAGGGTGGAAAGAAGAAAATCTAAAAAATCCAAAGAGATGACCTTGAGATGGCAGAGTTCTGCAATAAACACATCAGGGTCACAAATCCCTTCGACAAGTATGTGGAAATGACAACTGCATTTCAGAAATACTTTAAGGTGAGATGCACACCTACTAGGGTTAGCAGGAAGACCAAAAGCAGTGTTGAGAAACACCTCCTGTCAGTAGCCACGACTTGCGCAATAAAGAACTCGTTTCCAAGGAAACAAAGAGACAAGGGTGCAAATTATGTGGTGATTCATGTTGATGACACTTTGTTTGCACGCACTCTCCTGGACAGCGGATCCTCCATCAACCTAATGCCTACAACCCTCTATGAGAGGCTTAATCTCGGACCACTTAGGAAATCTACAGCCCTCCTTCAGTTTGTTGATAAATCAACCAAGAGGTCCTAAGGAGAATTGAGGAACGTTGTCATCAAAGTCGAGGGTCAGGAATACATTATGGACTTTACCGTCCTTGATATGGAAACCCATCGTAATTGGAGAGATTCCCATATCATATTAGGAAGGCCCTTCCTCATAATAACAGGGGCCTTATTTGATTATAAGATTGGGAAAATTCATTTCCAAACTCCAGGCGGAGATGAAGAGCTTGAGATGAAGCAGACCAGATGGCAGAGACTGGATTCCGAATCTAGCACCGAGTACTCTTCATCCGAAGCAGACTGCATTCACGTAGACATTATTGGGCCATGGAGACAGAACCTAGCCAGCACCAATGAGTCCCTTCCCTGCAGAGAAGATCTTGTGCACGAGTTAGTTTGCGAGGTCCTTAGAAATGAGTACAACTCAGAATTTGCATCACCCTACATCTTCAATGACATAGAGGCCGAGCTGGTCCTATTAGTCCTTCCCTCTTTAGGACAATCAAAAGATGAGGATAATGAGTTGGACGTGTCTTTCGTCGATTACATGAAAACCTTTGGTGATCCGACTCCACAGCCGAATGAATTGGTGGCAGTAATTTCAAGGACAGATCCAGCCACTACCAACACTGAACCAGATTCGTTTGAGCCAGACTTCGTCAAAGATCACACATAACCTGAGCTCAAACCTTTACCTACAACACTTAAGTTTTCCTTCCTTGCAAAACAAGAGAAGAAGTATCCGGTCATCATCAGCTCGCGATTGACCGAGGAGTCGGAATCTCTCTTGCTAGAGATCTTGGAGAAAAACTACAACGCAATAGGATGGAGCATTTCTGATCTCCAACGGATAAATCCCGCTCTGTGTTCGTACCATATCTACTTGGAGAATGAAGCTAAACGCTCTCGTAAATTCCAACGCCGGTTGAATCAAAATTTACGAGAGGTAGTGAATAAGGAGATAGAGAAATGGTGCAACGTGGGTTTCATTTATCCCATCTTTGACTCCAAATGGGTGGCCCTGATCCATGTTGTCCCGAAAAAGTCAAGAATTTAGATGACCAGAAACGAAGACTAAGGGAGATCGTAACGTGAGTACACACGTCGTGGCGTGTCTGTGTGGATTACAGATGCATGAATGCTGCAACGAAGAAGGATCATTCTCCCTACCATTCATTGATCAGATCCTAGAGAGACTAGCGGGGAAAGAATTCTTTTGCTTCTTGGATGGGCTCTCGGTCTACAATCAAGTAGCCATAGCTCTGGAGGATCAGTAAAAGACCACGTTCAGATGCCCCTTTGGTACCTATGCTTTTAGGCACATGCCATTTGCGTTATGCAATGCTCCCAATACTTTTCAAAGGTACATGATTGTTGTATTCGCCGAAGTGGTCGGCGAATTCCTGGAAGTCTTCATGGATGACTTCTCGGTCCACGACGATTCCTTCGATTCTTGTCTTGAGAATCTGGACCGAGTCCTCAAAAGATGTTGTGAGGTTAATCTGGTGCTCTCCTGGGAGAAAAGTCACTTCATGGTGACGGAGGGCATTGTGTTGGGGCATGTCATCTCCAAGAGAGGAATGAAGGTTGACCCTACCAAGGTGGATGTGATCAGATGTCTCCATCCACCAACCAATGTTAAACAGTTGCGGTTGTTCCTCGGGCATGTCGGATTTTATCGAAGATTTATCAAGGATTTTTCTAAGATTGGTCAACATCTAACTGAGCTTTTAGGCAAGGACATGGCATTTATTGTTGACTACAAATGTCTTGAGGCCTTTAAGCTATTACAAGGAATGATCATCCATGCCTCGTTCCTACAAGCCCCAGTCTGATCTCTGCCTTTTGAGATCATGACAAACACATTAGACCTTGTTGTTGGGGCTATGTGAGGACGAAGGATGGATGGCATCCCATTTGCAATACACTACGCAAGCAAAGTGTTTGATACCGCTCAGCGTAACTATATAGTTACGGAAAAGGAGATGCTTGTGGTAGTGTTTGCCTTAGACAAATTCAGATCTCATTTAATTGGATCCAAGGCAATTGTGTTCACTAACCACACAACACTGCGATATTTAATGGAAAAGAAGGACGTGAAGGAGCCTTTTCTTAGGTGGATTCTACTTATCCAGGAGTTGGACTTGGACATTCGTGATAAACCTGGAAAGAAGAACGTAGTGGCTGATCATCTCTCCCGTCTCAAAGATCTTAATGCTTCTGAGGATTCACCAATTCGAGACTCCTTCCCTGACGACTCAATTTTTGTTGTCGACTTACTCCCATGGTACGCTAATATAGTGAACTATCTTGTCTCCAAGAAAGTTCCCGAAGATTGGCCCAAGATCCACATTGACCGACTGAAGTCGGATTCTAGACATTACCATTGGGAGGATTTGATCCTTTTCCTTGAAGGAACGGATTGTGTCTGGAGCCGATGTATTCCTCAGGAGGAATACCAGAATGTCCTTTCTTTATACCACAACTCTAAAGCAGGAGGACTCCACTCCATGAAGAGGACCACATGGAAAGTACTTCTGTTGGACATGTGAGCCCACAACGAGCCATTATGCAATAAGTGTTATTGCGAATATCATTCCCTGATCTGAAATGAAGAATAAATAATTTGCATAATAGGTCCCTCTGTACAATTAGGGTTATGTACCATGGCTATCTTAATGATCATACAACTGTTGATTCAATAATTGAATCATAGAGGCTGGTGCTTGGATGAATATCTAAAGGGTTAGATTGAGGACTCGTCAAGTACCGTCAAATGATTGTTAAGATGTGATCTCCAGCCTGAGTAGGAGATGGCAATCTTTCTCACATAGGCTGATATATGACCGACCTCTTGACGTAGGTCCTCTGCATAGGAATAGAGATTCGGAGGTGTCAGATTAGTTAGGTCAAAGAGTTGACTTAACGAGATCGAGATAACATGTCCTATGTTGAATGCTGTCACAACATAGGCACGCATCCTCTGACTGGAAACAGTATTTCTATATGTTTGAGTATGTACATTTGGCAGACAAATAGGTTGATGACCTAACCAAGGTCTATACACCGGTGCGCTGGTGTGCATATAAGGGCATATGAGTAATACGGTCTCTCAAAGGGATCATACAAGTTCACTACTGAACCGGAAGACAAGAGCTCACTCATGAGATATTGGGAAGAATCAAATTCCGTGCATGGTCGTCTCGCTTTGGAAGCTTGACTGAATTTGTAGGTTTGATATATACTTTTAGAAAGTATATGATCAAGACCTAAGTATGATATATGCTTTTGGAAAGTATATGATCGATACCAAATCCCAATGATCAAATGAGAAACTTAGTGATCAAACACTGAAGAAGACAATATAAAATTGATCTTAATCTTCAGGTTGACCATGGGTCTTCCAGTATGTAGGATGTACAGGTATTGGGAATACCACAGGGTGATGTGATCATAAATGATTGTATATCCATGATGTTTCCATTCCGAGGGAGTGATGAAACATGTCTGGATTTTAGTGACTCCTTCCAGTAGAGAAGCAATCTGATCTTAGTACAAGTGTTGGACATTGCTCTGAATGAGATTCAGATTCAATGAGAAGATTAGATTTGCAGTCTTGATTTAATCAAGCATCTGTGGAAGGTCCGTAAGATCTGGATTTGAGATGAGATCTCAACATCCAAGTCACTATACGTGGAATAATACAATCGCCTTGTCCTTATCTCCAAGTATCTGCGGAAAAAGCACATTATTCTTGAAGGGATTCAAGAATAATTCATTTGATGAACTTCATATCCAAGCAAGAAGAACTTAATGATTAAATGAGATTTAATTATCAAGCTTAATATGAATATGATTCATATTGTAAGAATGATTATCCAAGATAATTAAATGGGATTTAAATATCAAGGATTAGAGAATGTGGATAATACTATCCATAATATTTGTGTATTATAAATATGATTTATAATATACATATATTGAAGAGAGAGCGAGAAACTATGTAAATAGCATTTGTTAATTATTAATGTGAATCGGATTCACATTAAGTAATTATTTGGAAATGTAATTTACAAATTAGTTTGGGTTGTGAATTTGATTCACATATTTTTCAGTGGCATGATTGAAATATTCACAAATTAATTTTAAATTAATTTTGTGGATAATTATGTGATAATAGTTATCACAAATTATTAAGAGATAATATGATATAATAAAAAGGAGATAATAAGCCACCATTTTAGGAGGCTACATTATCTCCTTTTATTATCTTGATTAATCTCTTAACTAATTTAATTATGTTAAATTAATAATGTGTTGATAATGTTGCAATACATATTTAATTTAATTATAAATAAATGTTGTTGGTTTTAACCAACAACAATTATAGCCATTGATTTTACATGGACCAAGCCTGGCCGTTGGATCCATGTGTCCTATGGATTGAGATCCATTGGATCATAAACTGATATAAAAGGAGGGCTAGCGTAGCCTTTCTAGGTACATCATTAAGAGTTGTACAATGTTACAACTCTCTCTCTCATATTCTCTCCCTCTCTCTTTCTCTCCTCCAAAAGATGGACGTCCATCTTGTGTTGAGAAAGGAGAGACCTTCTCGGCTTCTTCTTCTTCGACGACTTGAGGATCTCCTTCTTCTTTGAAGTTTCTTACTCTAAAGGAAGACGACGGATTTCGTTTGACGAAATCAAGAGATACATTATTTGGATCTTCATCGAGGATTGCGGGAAGGACACTACTCATCACCGTGCCCGCAAGTGCGTTCTTCGTGGATCGGACTTGAGACAGGAGGATCTCTACTTTGGAATCTTGCGATTACAACCATGCTTCAAGAGATATTCCTTATACTTTGTGGTTTGATGAAACGATCCGAGAACTGTTCTCGTGATCATGTGGTTTCATCTTTAGTTTTAAAATTTTTAATTTCCGCCGCATCTAGCGACTAGTGCGACTAGTTGCTCCGATTGCATATGATACGATCAACACGCTTCCGTGATGCGCTTAAGGATTCTCAATATCCTTCAAGTGGTATCAGAGTCATAGGTCGAAAAAGGTTTTGGATATGATCCATAGACCTTAGACGATTTGGTTCTTGAAAGGGTTGCGAAATTTTTACTGCATTTCAATTTTCGCACCTCTGTCTAATTGAATTTTTCTGTACTGTTTAAAATGTTCAAACACAAAATTTTCAATTGGATTTTTTCCCCATTAAACAAGGAAACCGTAGGACTTGAGTTTACTAAATTTGGACTTCATTTGCTCAAGATATGGCCTTTTGAATATACATGTATTCACTGTTGCGGGAACTACGGATTTAAACGTGATTAATGAGATACTTACGGTTTTGATCCGCCTTGTAATGCATAAATTATCACTTGGGTTCTTTAATAAATCAAATAGGCAATCTTTGGAAACTGAGTTTGCATTTTTTGGATTTAAATTGATCAAGATAAGTTAATTTTAGTGATTGGGGGTCACTGCTGGAAATTAACATTCTTTGATCTTGAACCTTGTGATAAGTCATTCAATTATCATGATGAAAATTAATTGTTAATTTTCTGGAATAATTAGTGATAAATATTTGTGAAATATTTAAAGAGATAATTATTTCATTGAATGACATTTTCCTAAACCACAATGATGAGATAATAGATCTTGATCATTGGTTCATCAACAAACATTGATTTCATGAAAACCTTAGTTTATCCTACAATAATTGTAGGACAACTTTTACATGAAAAACCCTCTTGCTTAAATAGGATTGGGAATTTGTTTAGCAAATCTCCTTATAGTATAATCAAAATTATTTTGATGTATATTATATGGTATAATTTCGGTTGAAAAACTGATGAGAACCTCAAAGTACATGACGATCTATCTGGTATTATCCTTTCCCGAGGCGGATATGGTACCTAGTCGGAGAGCATAGGGGTCGCGGGTTGCAATGTATGTGGTCCATCCCACTCTCGTCGGTACTGGCCATGACAGCGAGTAGGGACTGTATAATGCCGGAGAAAGTCAATGTGTATTTTTCTAATTATTAAAATTCGAATAATACGTACTTTGAATATACCTACTATTCAAGTAAAAGATATGTTTGCTGATTGATGATTGGATTGTGATTAGTTTAATGTGATTAAATTAATTATATCCAATAAACACTCTATTATGAATAGATGTGTATTTTCCTTGGAAGAATTTATTATGTGAATATGATTCACGATAATTAATTACAATTTGAATATGAGGTGGAGGGTCACATAAGTGACATCCATGGTCTCCTCTCAAGGCGAAGGGTTCCGTCGCCAGGGATTGTATGTAGGAGACGTCTGTCCGAAGTGACAGATCCTATATGCAAGTGCATCTGGATCAGGCTCTTTGCTTCTCGAAAGAGTAAGGTCGTAGGCGTAGTCACCCCAATATCGAGTCCTCATATTATTGGGGCGATATTGGATTGCGCATAGCGAGTTCTAATCTTGTTGACGGTTGGTTCAATAGCAACGGGTCAACATCATCTTAGGGGTGGTGGGCCCGGGTGTTAAAGACCGAATTGGGAATGCAAGTTGGACTTGGAAGGCGAATGGGTTCCCGCTTCTTTTTATCGGAGTCGTAAGTTCTCATATTATTGGGATGCGACAAAGATAGGAAAGGAGATCCCAGATCTTGCTAGAGATATAATGGTAAGAATTTCTCTTACATTGAAAGTGACTAAGGGAATGAACTTTCAGTGTTGACAAGGCAAGACAACTTTGATATAAAAATTCCTAAATCAAAGTAAAATATGTATATAAAATTTATATACACTTATGCAAATTTCTTATTTCAGATAATCCTTCATTAAACCCACTCAATGTTATACTCAATGATACCAGTAAAATATCATGGATTGGACTCATGATCCATATATTGTACTTGCAATTGGACACATAATGTATGTGGTTGCTATGTGCAAGTTTCCTCAACATAATGAGGAATGACAATTAAATAGGACAATAAGACATCACCTTAGGGTCCGTATGTCTCTATAGTCTTGATCTTTCATCGAGTGTACTTTGGAAGTGACATGTCAATGGTGATCGTAATTGTCGAATAATCCTTATAAAATAAAAGAAGATATTTTGGCATACATATGTGCTCTATACATTTAATCATGATTGACATGGTTCTCTGCATTATGCATAATGGTGGCTCGAAAGAGATGATGTATTCAAAATGTTTGAATACCTACCTGAACCTAAGTCTCTAAGAGTTAAGATGTATGTAGATATAGTGAGTGTCATCATTCTACTGTCTATACTATAGTCATTCATGAAGCTTCAAAATATTCATATTGTATAAATTTACTGAAGCATGTATAAATGTTGAAATGCTCTTGTATTGAAATCCTTTGAATTCAACATAAGAGATTCTTTGTCTTGAACAATGGTTGTTTATAGATTAAGAGAGCGCAGTGGAAGCATGGGTCAGATCCGAGTAAGAAGGAAAGTCAAAGAGTTGACCTACTTCTGTGACTTCCATATGACATCCAAAGAGTTGGATGAATGCCAATACTGCAATAAGTTGATGTGTTGATAGTATGACTATCAAATCTGTCTAAAATTCTTAGTGAAGGACTCAGATAGAGCATCAGAATATCTACATATAATCATTGAATCTGACTTTCTTATTTCATAAGATAAAGTCTGACAATTGTATCCCAATCTTCTAGTGACATTTGCAATTGGTTGCATATATATATTAGAAGATTAGAAATTTGATCTTAAGGTTTAGTATTCATCTACATGGATATTGCTGTAATTGTTGCAACAATCTCGATTGGATAGATAGACTCCATATTCTCAGTGGGAGAGTCCTTAGTCTTGGAGAATGTCTCTATGACCTAGATAGTAGAGTTCACTCATTGTTTGTTTCTAAATGTTGGAAATAAACATGAATTCTGAGGTAGAACTATCATAAAGAGTTATGATGGAAATATTCAGATAGTAATCTAACATCTAGTGGACTCCACAAAATTAGAAAATTAATGAATGGTTCATTAAGATTTCTAATACTGAAAATCAAACCTTACAAGATCAATAGGAGGATGAAGATCATTTAACAATGATCTGGCATCAAGCCTTGGACATTTGTTTGTTAATTTGATCAATAGACTAATAAGATATGAAACTTTAGAATGTCTAAAATTTCAAATCTTACATACTTGTGAATATTGTATTCAAAGTAAAATGTCCAATACACCCTTCTCTGGGAATGGTGTTGGATGTCGAGGTATTCAAGATCTCATACATATTGATGTATGTAGATCATCTATATCATAGTAAACATTATGGATATGTGATATCTATTGATGATTATGTATGATATGAGATTTCTTCTCTTCACCTGAGAAACCTTTGAAATGTTCAAAGATTTCATAATTTTTGTTTAGAACCAAAGTTTGAAGAAAGATGAAATGAATTTGATCTAACCTAGGTAGCTTGTACCTGTTAGATAAAATTCAAAGAATACCTTGTGGAGATATGAAAATCATTTCTATCTCACTCCTCTTGGTAAACCTGAACTCAATAGAGTTGTAGGGAGATACAATTGGATCATGTGTGACATGATTTGATCAATGATGAATTTTAGCATAATTACCTCTTAGTTTCCATGTATATATGTAGTAGAGACTACACTATATATCCTTAGTAAAGGTTCCATGCATGTAAGCTAGAATCGAGCACTTGGGAGTGCTACTTCATTAGGAAAATAAAGTATGGTATTGGATACCTACTTTATGACCTTGAGATTCTTAAAAGATCTCATTTTTGAGGATGCGATTATTCGAGGATTGAGACTCTTGAGAATCAAGATGAAAATGAAGTGAAGGAACTCATTTAATCTTGAGATGACAATGAGGCTCCTGAAAACGGAAACTAAAAGGATAATTAAAGATGAAATATTAATACCTCTTCAAATGAGTTTGAGGATGTATTCCATGTGTCAGTTAAGTCTGAGAGTGATCGGACTTCATGTGATGAAGCTCCCAAGGATCATGACATGGAAAGATGGATATTAGCAATAAAGTCTAAAGTAGACTTCATATGCAAATGTTATATATGGACCCTCGAGGATGCACCTATAAGGGTAAGACCCGTTAAGGTGTAAATGGATCTTCAAGAGAAGAGGGAACCTGATGAGAAGGTAGAGACCTTTAAAGCATGGTTCATAGCCATGAGCTACACACCGTAAGAGAAGACATTTCTTGCAATGAGACTTGCTCTTCGGAAACCATGCTTGAAATCATCAGAGTATTCCTAACCCTAGCTGGACAACTTGACTGTTGCATCTTCAAGATGTAAGTCATGATTGCATTCCTCTAAGAATACCTCTCCGAGGATATTCACATGAAGTAGCCCCAGGGCTTCATGATTGAGGAAAGCGAGGTGTGCAATCTAAAGAAACTCCATCTATGGACTCAAATAAGCTTCCTGTAGTTGGAACATTAGATTTGATGAAATTATAAATGTTATGATTTCAGATAGAATCTTGATATACCATGTGAAGCTAAGTTGGAGTGCCATTTTGTTCATCATGCTAAATGTAGATAATATCCTAATCATTTGGAATGATATAAGTATGATAATAAGTGTTTTATGATCTAGCTATTCCATACCTTAAGATATGATCTCAAAGATGCCTCTTGGATCTTAGTTCTGAAGTTGTTCAGAAGCAAAGAAAAGAGGGTATTGGGACTGTCACATTTGTAGTACACCTTGGACATGTTCCATACTTGGAAATTACAAGAAAGGCTTCCTTCCCTTGAGATTTGGTACTGACCTATCTAAAAGGATAGCACCTCAAAGAGTTGAGGAAGTGAATGCTAGAACTTCTTGCACTTGTGCACCAGTTACGGAAAGCTAAGTGTATGCTAGATGTGTACAAAAGCCA
Organism: Ottelia alismoides; assembly: GCA_037367405.1. NCBI lineage: Eukaryota > Viridiplantae > Streptophyta > Magnoliopsida > Alismatales > Hydrocharitaceae > Ottelia > Ottelia alismoides. The sequence goes on from JAZKJV010004753.1 coordinate 1,005,577, forward strand.
GACATCTGCCATGCAGTAGGAGTAGTAAAGTGTTGCTAATCCCACTATGGAGAGAAAACACTTGGTTGCAGTAATAACAAAATCTTCATAGATGACAAGATTTTTGAGATAGTGATCTCAAAGTCATATCTTCAAAAGCTTAAGACTTTATAGATAGAGATCTAAAAGGTCTTAACTGTGGATACCTTAGAGATAGTGATCTTCAAGAATAAGGGTATTCTGATAAGGATTATGGAAATATTGGTTATAATAATTGAGCGATAGTGTCAAGGACACTATAAGTGCTTTGACTAGATTGAGTATTGGTTGCATAAGATGCAACATTCGCATTGGATGCGAGCACTATTACTAGGGATATGCAAGTGCCGTAAAAAGACTTGGCATAGTCTTTTGGGAACAGAGTGATTGATCAGCTTACCTAGCTATTTCTAAATAGCCTTTGATTGTCACATGAGTGTGGGTTTAAATGATTAGCCCATTAATGGCTCTTTGGGCTAGTGGGAGATTGTTGGACATGTGAGCCCACGGCGAGCCATTATGCAATAAATGTTATTGCGACTATCATTCCCTGATCTGAAATGAAGAATAAATAATTTGCATAATAGGTCCCGCTGTACAATTAGGGTTATGTACCATGGCTATGTTAATGATCATATAACTGTTGATTCAATAATTGAATCATAGAGGCTGGTGCTTGGATGAATATCTAAAGGGTTAGATTGAGGACTCGTCAAGCACCGTCAAATGATTGTTAAGATGTGATCTCCGGCCTTAGTAGGAGATGGCAATCCTTCCTCACATTGGCTAATATCTGACCGACCTCTTGATGCAAGTCCTCTGCATAGGAATAGAGATTCAGAGGTGTCAGATTAGTTAGGTCAAAGAGTTGACTCAACGAGATCGAGATAACCTAAGCCCTATGCTGAATGCTATCACAGCATAGGCACGCATCCTCTGACCTGAGACAGATGTATTGCTATATGTCTGAGTATGTACATTTGGCAGACCAATAGGTTGATGACCTAACCAAGGTCTATATACCGGCGCGCTGGTGTGCAAATAAGGGCATATGAGTAATACGATCTCTCAAAGGGATCATACAGGTTCACTACTGAACCGGAAGACATGAGGTCACTCATGAGATATTGGGAAGAATCAAATTCCGTGCACGGTCGTCTCGCTTTGGAAGCTTGACTGAATTTGTAGGTTTGATATATACTTTTGGAATGTATATGATCAACACCTAGGTATGATATATTCTTTTGGAAAGTATATGATCGATACCAAATCCCAATGACCAAATGAGAAACTTAGTGATCAAACACTGAAGAAGACAGTATAAAATTGATCTTAATCTTCAGGTTGACCATGGGTCTTCCATTATGCAGGATATACAGGTATTGGGAATACCAGAGGGTGATGTGATCATAAACGATTGTATATCCATGATGCTTCCATTCCGAGGGAGTGATGAAAGAGGTCTGGATTTTAGTGACTCCTTCCAGTAGAGAAGCAATCTGATGATCTTAGTCCAAGTGTTGGACATTGGTCTGAATGAGATTCAGATTCAATGAGAAGATTAGATTTGCGGTCTTGATTTAATCAAGCATCTGTGGAAGGTCCGTAAGATCTGGATTTGAGATGAGATCTCAACATCCAAGTCACTATACGTGGAATAATACAATCGCCTTGTCCTTATCTCCATGTATCTGGGGAGAAAGAACATTATTCTTGAATGGATTCAAGAATAATTCATTTGACGAACTACATAACCAAGCAAGAAGAACTTGATGATTAAATGAGATTTAATGATCAAGCTTAATATGAATATGATTCATATTGTGAGAATGCTTATCCAAGAAAATTAAATGGGATTTAATTATCAAGGATTAGAGAATGTGGATAATACTATCCATAATATTTGTGTATAATAAATATGATTTATAATATACATATATTGAAGAGAGAGAGAAACTATGTAAATAGCATTTGTTAATTATTAATGTGAATTGGATTCACATTAAGTAATTAATTGGAAATGTAATTTACAAATTAGTTTGGGTTGTGAATTTGATTCACATATTTTTCAATGGCATGATTGAAATATTCACAAATTAATTTGGAATTAATTTTGTGGATAATTATGTGATAATAATTATCACAAATTATTAAGATATAATATAATATAATAAAAAGGAGATAATAAGCCACCATTTTAGGAGGCTACATTATCTCCATTTTATTATCTTGATTAATCTCTTAACTAATTTATTTATGTTAAATTAAAAATGTGTTGATAATGTTGCAACACATATTTAATTTAATTATAAATAAATGTTGTTGGTTTTAACAAACAACAATTATAGCCATTGATTTTACATTGACCAAGCCTGGTTGTTGGATCCATGTATCCCATGGATTGAGATCCATTGGATCCTAAACTAATATAAAAGGAGGGCTAGCCTAGCCTTTCTGGGTACATCATTAAGAGTTGTACAAGGTTACGACTCTCTCTCTCTCTCTCGCTCATATTCTCGCCCTCTCTCTTTCTCTCCTCCAAAAGATGGCCGTCCATCTTGTGTTGAGAAAGGAGAGACCTTCTCGGCTTCTTCTTCGACGACTCGAGGATCTCCTTCTTCTTTGGAGTTTCTTACTCTAAAGGAAGACGACGGATTTCGTTTGACGAATCAGGAGATACATTGCTTGGATCTTCATCGAGGATTATGGGAAGGACGCGACTCATCATCGTGCCCGCAAGTGCATTCTTCGTGGATCGGACTTGAGACAGGAGGATCTCTACTTTGGGATCTTGCGATCACAACCATGCTTCAAGAGGTATTCCTTATACTTTGTGCTTTTATGAAACGATCCGAGAAGTGTTCTCATGATCATGTGGTTTCATCTTTAGTTTTAAAATTTTTAATTTCTGCCGCATCTAGCGACTAGTGCGACTAGTTGCTCCGATTGCATATGATGCGATCAACACGCTTCCGTGATGCGCTTAAGGATTCTCAATATCCTTCAACTTCAGTGTGGCTTTTACTGGTCAACTCTGTTTCGCAATGCCATCGCCTTTGCGAAATCGTACCCAGTATGCCTGTGAATGGGAGGAACCGTTGGTTCCAAGGATGAGATGTCGATGCAGCCTGTTATCATTTGTGATGTATTTGATGCCTGGGACATCGACTTTATGGGCCCATTCCATGTTAGCAACAGATTTGAATACATCCATCTTGCGGTAGATTACTTGTCCTGATGGGTGGAGGCTATTCCAACCCGAGCCGCAGAGAGCAGGACTGTTTGCAAATTCATTAGAGATCATATCATCTCTAAGTTCGGGATACCCAAAATGTTGATATCATATGGGGGTAGCGAGTTTGTAAACAGAGATGTAAAGAACTTCTTAAAGGACTACGTCATCGACCATCGTGTCACTAGTACTTACCACCCACAGACTAATGGTATGGCTAAGGTGTCGAATAGGGAGGTGAAAACTATTTTGCAGAAGCTTGTCCGCCCAGTCAGGAAGGACTGCTCTCAAATCTTGTATCAAGTCCTGTGGGCTTATAGGACAGCTTACAAGACACCGTTAGGAACCTCCTCATTCCGGATGGTATTCGGAAAGCCGTGCCATTTTCTAGTAGAATTAGTGCACAAATCAGAATGGGCAATCAAGAAGGTCAACTAGAACACACACCTAGGGCAGAAACAGAGAGATGGATCTGAATGAGGTGGTGGAAGTTAGAAACTGAGCATACAACAAAAGTTTGGTGTACAAGGACAAAGTAAAGCATTGGCATGATAGATATATTAGATGAAAGACCTATGTTCCTGGACCGAAGGTATGTTTGTTTAATGCAATGCTGAAGATCTTCCAAGGCAAGTTAAAATCCAAGTGGACAGCCCATTCATTGTCTGTGCAGTGCAGGACAGTGGATGTGTTGAGATCTCAAATCTCACAAATGATGCGCCGACATTCCTAGTGAATGGACAACTATTGAAGCACTTCGTCGAACCCAATGAACAGTTAGTCCATGTCGAGGAGATTGTATTCATGCATGAGACAGGTTCAGCATGATACACATCAAGCCATGCATGAGACCTTACAAGAGTAAGATCTCGCCATAAGCAGCATCTGGAAAGATTCAGTCCGCAATCCTTGTATATATCCATCACTCTTGTATATTCTACCCCTCCCTCCTGCGACTCTAATCACTCACCCCAACTGCATATATTCTCATCTACGACTATACTTAGGATGACCAGATCCTAAGTTTTTTTTTTGGGGGGGGGAGTCACCTGAGTCCATTCACTGTACATCCTCCAGATCACATTGGTCCTCATACCACTCCAGTCCTATACTTAGGCTGACCTAAGCCTAAGTATAGGGGGGACCGATGCCCACCTTGTACATATATTCATCCACTTCCACTCGTGACCTCGTACACCCCATTTTTGATCTTCTGCTACACTTAGGCTTCCAAGAGCCTAAGTATAGTGGGGCAGGATGACTTCTATACATTTTTGCTCCTTTGGCTTTCCTACACTTAGCACGAGCTATGTCTTTTTCCTAGCTTTTCGTGCTTTGAGGACATAGAACACGCTAAGTATAGGGGGCATGTATATATTACATATATACTTTACCTATAGCTCGTACTTTCACATATTTTTGTATATATTACGTAATATTTACGGGATGGGTAAAATTGGAGAATTTTTTTGTAAAATACACTTGTATAATCTGTATAATACTCATAAAATACTTGTACCATAGGAGGTATACCAGAATTTTGAAAAAAACGGAAAAATCAAAATCAAAGGCTTTTTATTTACTCTTGCATAACATCTCTACATCTGAGAGAAAAGAAAAAAAGTCTTGCATTTCATTCATCTACATAGCATGTCATCTGCATCTCATTTGCATATCTTGCATATGCAAGGTGAAAAGCAAGTGGGTTCTGAACCATGTTGTGAGTAGATATTGAGGATGGACTTGATTTGACCTTAATCAACCTAATTTCAGAGGAGCCATACAGGAGCTGAGTTATGATTTCTCAGGTTAAGTGACTTAATTCTTTGAGTCCGCAAGTCTATGTTCACATGTCATCTTGATTATTCTAAGTAGAATATTTCATGCACGTGTGTGATTCTTTTAGATAATGACCTAACTTGAACAAGCACAATGCATGTAGCTCTTCACTGATGAGGTGGTGAGGAGGTAGAATCCTTTAGCTTGGAGTAGCACACGGGTGAAAACATCTGTCCTCCTCTAGGGAGGGTAGTGCATCTCAACCTAGTCTGGTGGTGTTGACATCAAAGGACGGGATGTTGTGGGTTGCAATAATGCTTCAAAAGAGGGATAGTCTACTAGATCAAGAGGAAACACTCCTAATGTACATGCTTCACCTTGTATACAGTTTGAAAAAAATGAAAAATCTCCAAAAAAAATCAGACAGGTCCAAGTGAAAATAAACTACCTGTCGGAGTATGTATATTAGCAAGAAGTCTGCAGCTGGATGACTTGGCTACACTGGTCAGGCATCCCGGGATAGGTAGCTACACTGGCTACCGTCCATTCTTTTCTCTACCTCCTCCTTTTGAGCTGGTTGTACTTGAACTTAGAAGGGAATACCCCGCTCCTCGAGGAAAGAGTTACTGGATCGGGTAATTAGAGTTACCTTGTTAGAGGGGGTTGGTTCTGAGCCATTTCTGATGTGGAGAGCTATTTTACACTTACACGGTACAAGTAAGAATCATAATCATCAGAAATTTGCGTCTGAGGATTTGTTATGAATTGACTATTGAGGCGTCTTGAACAGAAGACGTGTAGAACTTGAAGTCTGTTAGGTCTTAAGTCAGATCCCTATAAGGTTCTGCCACACAATTAATCCAAAGGTCGAGTCAAGCTCCATTTTCAACTTTTATTCTTGACCTTGGTATGGAACCCAAACTCATTTCACTCTTGCATTTCATTTAGTTACTCGGGGACGAGCAAGGTTTAAGTATAGGGGGTTGATGAATCTGTGATTCTTCACTCTTAAAGTGGAAAATAGAGTCCTGTTCCCGAGTATTTAGCAGCATATTTCCCTTTATCTTGCATAATTAGCATTCATACATGCATCCATAATACATGCATTTTAGCGTCCATATTTGCATTGATAAGAAGCCTGATTCTCCTATAAAATATTCACCTATCGGTATTTTATGCCACCTCCAAAGATAATAAAACTGACCCTATATTGTGTAAATTACTAGCTAATAATATAAGGGAAAGGCCAAAAATTCCTAGTTTATAAAAATACCAATAAAAATCCCAACCCCAGTTGGAGACCCTAGACCTTAGAATGCAGATATCCACCTCATACAACCTCCGATCTAGGTATACTCACTTTCATATTAATACACATTCACATACCTTTAAAATGAGACCAATTTCATTTAAATTAGAGCTCATATACAAAACTTGGGTTTTGGGGCCCCTTGTGTACTATATGTATGTATATTTGTATTCTTGTATTTTTGTATCTTATTTGACCTCATCTACATTTTTTATCAACATGAAACTTGTACGAGATCTACAACTTTCATGTTTTGAGTTTTTCCAAATTTGGCATCCTTATTTCTCTAAATCCATTTTCTTTTTCCAGCCATTCAGAGCAGGCCACGTGGAGCCCTCTAATTGCGCCAAGCGTCCCGCTCCACGGCGCGCCATACACCCTCATTTCTCGCAGTTCGATCTTCTCCTTTCTCTCTTGATCTGGGTCGTCCATCTTCACAGCGCTTCTCAGTCGCATGATCAAGCCGAGATCCAATCTAGGCTGCTCGCCAGCACTGCACCCTCCTTGCGCCACATGGCGACGTCTGCACCATTCTATCTCGCTTTCACATCTTCATCTCCACCGTTCATCATACAGATCACCACCACCGCACGATCAACCCACCAACTCCATCACCACCATTTACCAACGTCACACCCTCCGCACGACACATGTAGCGCTTGGAGCCCTCCGATCTTCGCTAGAAGCTCTCAATCCTGACCTTTCATCTCACTATGGATCTCTATCGTTCGATCAAAAGCTAGCCATCATCACGATCGCCCATCTCCGCTTTCACAAATGCCCTCCACGTGGCATCGTAGTGACCCTTCAATCAAAAGCACAAGATCTTATCACAACCGCACGCCAGCACCTTCATCTCTGATTGCTACGTGGTTCGCCATGCGCCCTTGATCTCATCGCTTGATCCAACGGTCCGGACATCATCATCTACCTCACGCAGATCCCGCTCCCACATCGCTCACCTCACCAACGAGTCGCCCCCTCCCTATTTTGGGATCCACTCCGACCACCCTCTCCGACCTCTACCGCCTCCATCTTGTAGCCTACACTTCCTTCATCCTCGTCGACCTCCATGATCGCTATAACTCGCTTCCACGTCATCCCACGACCTCCACCAGCTTCACCCCCCCCCCCCATCACCTGTCACCATCACCTCCCACCTATAAATACTTCACCCCCTTCTGACCATCCTCCGAGCTCCGCCTTGGAGCTGGCATCTTCGCACCCATATCCATCTTCTCAGATGACACACCACATGTCACGTCGATGAGAGCTACGCCACCTTGGCAGAGCAGCACCACCGGACCAACCTCACGCCACTCCAGGCCTCCCTCCGCACTCCCCTTCACCCCACAATCACTTTGTACGCCTTAGGTTTTCGAGCTAACCTTGCAGGTACTTTAACTTTGATTGGTCGGACGCCTCATCAGAGCTCCCCCGACCTTCATCGTCGTCGCTCTTCAAACTCCCCTTGCTGCTCATAAGACCTCCTACAGCTAACGGGGACACCTCCAAGATGCCTCCCTACTCCTTAGAAGCTGCCGACAAGCTTCATCGACGATGGGAGAAGGAGGCAAAGCAAGCAGCTCTTTGCCGGAGCGCAACAACCTCCGCCGTAGGAGGCAGCGAACCATTTGAGATGGAAGTACAATAGCCATCTGTTCCCCTTGATCGGACGGTTCTGAGAATGCCACATAACCTCTTCCCCCGAGCTCCAGATGTCGTTGGATCTTCACTTGATCTAACGGTCCCAGGCGTGCCACATCATCTCCTCCGAGCCTCCTCCCCGACCTCTAGGCCCGGAGCCCCCTCGAAGCTAGCCCGAGCCACGTCCGAGCCTGTAGCGCCCCGAGCCTCCATCCGATCCTCTAACGTCACCCGAGCTTGGGACCTCACGTGTCCATCATGTGTGATCTGGACAAATTGTACTGAGGCCCCTAGAAGTTTTACAAATTACATTTCAATCCCTACTAGAAGCACCACGTGAGGCGCGCGGGTTTTGTGGGCATTTTGCATACATGTCCCCCGTATTATAGGTAATTGCATTTAAATCCTTGTCAGCATGTTTCATTTTTAGCAATTTTATTTTCTGCATTTACAAATTAGTCCATATCTTTACACACATATTTAGGTGATCATTTGACATCATTTTTGAGTTCTAAAAATTGCATTGTGTAGCTAAACATGTCCTCTTTCGTATGTGATACTTGTCTAAGTTTTTTTATATCAATGGAATTTATTATTATTAAAATGGTGAAATTAGTTCATATCTTACCATTTTATGCCTTTTAATTTGTAGTAAATTCCCTATTGCTCCAAAAATCACCATAAATTCACATTGGATGTAGGATAATTTAGTTTACATTGTGCCTAAAAGTCATCACATTTACACGCATCCCAAGGCCTGAATAAATTCATATGTGGTTTTCTTATATGATTTTTAATAGGTCCAATTCACATAGAATTTTAGGTTTATAAATTTTCCTGGATTCATCGTACTTAGATGTATCTAGGACAATTTTTATATATGGAAATAAAATGTTTTAGTATTTATTAAAATTAATTTAGTCAAATTCACCTTGCATTCATATTTAATTACAGTAAATTCATAAAGTGTCAGAAAAATAAAAAAAATAGTATAGCTTAATTTCATTGAATTTCACCATATGGCCAAGTTTTATAATTTTTGGAATTAAGTTGACCACATTTCTGATTTAACTTTTAAATTGGCCTGATTTTGCATGTGTCTTTTCTTAATTGCATAAACATTGTTGAAAAATACCAAAAATATCTCTGAAAATCCGACCTCTGAAATTTGCATAAAATCTACCTAAGGAGACAAGTGCCTCCCTGAGTTCGACATTGGGCTTGCCCAAGTAAAATAAATTTGCCGCTCGAGATTAATTGAACATTAATTAAAAGTGGTTTTTGATTAGTCTGTATTACCTGGCTACAATGAACGATACAACATTAATTCTAATCATTAATTTGATGGAAATAACAAAGGGTAGTACGATGCTCTTCAGAATGGTCATGGTGTCTAGGCCTGGATATGGTAATGGGTTAACTAGTTGGTACCCTTCAACGCATGCATAGCAGAAGTACTCCTTGTTAGTCTAATCTATACAAGCTGGTCAGATCCATTTCAAGGAAGGTTAATATGAGAAGGGTAATGTGTACTAAGTAAATGTATATACTATATAGTAATATCAAACAATGAACTGTTTTTTTGTTGCCTTTGATTGATGTTTAATTTTATGTGATTAAATTAATTTAATCTAATTAAAATAAATAATCCATTATTAATTGGACAGAAATTCCCTTCGACAGATTACTCATGAGAATACAATTTAGTTTAATTAATCAAAGGTAGAACAAGATATGAAGGATCATAAAATGACATCTACGATATCTCGTCAAAGCGAAGGGTTCTGTCACCATAGATTGTACGGTGAAGATGTCGATGCAAAGTCATTGCTTTGACGTACATGTGCCCATGGATATGGCTCTTTACTTCTCAAAAGAGACTCTTCGTATGTGCACTGACCCCAATTTTATTTCTCACATCATTCAGGTGGTATTTTATTGTGTATAGCGAGTTATTTTGTTATTGATAGTTAATTCGATTGACAACGAGTAAACATCAACTTGGGGGTAGAGGGATCTAACGTTAAAAGCTAATTGGGAAATGCAAGTTGGACCTGTTTGACGTAATATGTTCATGCATTCTTCACTTAAGTTATTTTTTATCATATTTTATTGGGGCATAACAAAGGTAGAAGCGAAATCCTATAGAAAATACATAGACGGAATACTTATCTTATACCTATATAATATATATCTATATCTATTTAAGTGTATATGTTATATCATAAAAATAGAATAAAAATATATATATATATATATGTACATAAAAATAATTTATAAATATATAAATTGTTAAAAAAATAATAAAAAATAAAAAAATATATACAAAACATAGATGAATATAACAATAAATATACCCTTAAAACTAACTTCTACTAAATAAGCCAATATAAATAAATAAAAATCATATTAAAATACCACATAAATAATAAACATTTTTTATTTTATAACAAAAACTAACACAATCAGGTACTATTTTTAATTAACTATTTTTGAAAAAACTTGCTCTTTTATATTGTAATGTCCTTTGTGGACCAATCATGAGGCGAGGAATGTTGACTCAAGTCAATTGTCCTTCCCCTGCCTCAGACGTCTACCAGAGCCTCAAGGTCCTCACTTCCTCGAATATTCCAGGCCACCCTGTGCCTCCATTCGCCCGGAGTCCTTCATCGAACTTTTTTACATCACAATCACTATCCTCGCTTATTCATTAGATTCGTCAGATCTGCCTTCAACTGTGAATAACTCATGATAAAAGATCAATCAATCCTTAATATATAAATAAAACCCAAGTGCATTCCTTCATTCGGTGATCCTTGTTCAACCCCTTCACCTTTGACTTTGTGTGTGTGTTCCTGGTGATAGGAAGGGTACCCCCAAGGTTCCAAGCAGTGTGAGGAGGCGAGGAGGCGGTCCACGGTGACTCTCTGGGCACCTATGCTCCCTGGTGTGATAGCTAGGTACAAGTTTCACTCTTTTATCTCTCACATGATAGATTTTGTATTAGTTTCGTTTTATGCATTTTATATAGTGTTTCGACTAGTATTTTAGCTTAGATTTCAGTTAACCCTTAATGAGTCGCTAAATACATGATAAATTTATACTCCTTGTAATATGGCTACTTAGTGAATCATGTAGAACTGAGAAAAGATCTTCGTGAAGAGGACTCAATTTAAATTTCTCTCTCGGGCAATTCCAGGGTCGAACATAGGGAGGCAAAGGAACAACTTTGGATTGATTAAAAAACTTATGTCTAGGTTTTCAAAGTGTTTTTTGTATTTTTTTATGAAAAACTAAATGAAATGAAATATGCATGTCAATTAAGATACTTAGAAAATATAGAACTTACCAAAATTAATATTATTGTGAAATTAGTCCAATTTAGAAAAATTAATTTTTTTCCTAGAAACGTAATTCTATGATCAATCCCAAATATATTTTTTTGAATTATAAGGGTTAGAATGCAACAATGGAAAATGTTCACTTTTATGGGTTTTTATGTATTTTTTTCAAACAAACAAAATACAAAAAATATGAAAATTTTATTGGAATTAAAACATGATGCAATGAGGCTACAATTTTTTTTGGAATTTTTAGACAGCAAACGATTTTTTTATGAAATTTTTATTGAAAACACAATAATAGTGAGTAATTAATTCCTAATAAATCCATAACATCATTTCATCTAGAGAGAGAATTATCTCAAAAAGATATTTATACATGCAATCCAGCAGAGTTGGAATTTCGCAAAAATTATGTGTTCAGATTAAATTAGAAATCAATTATGAAAATCACTCTATAATTTATTTAAGGCACAAGACAAGTCCAATTAAGATGAAATTTGGATAGTAATTAAAGCACGATTGAGGATATCATTTCTGATTTTTTGGAATTTTTAGAAGAGTCTTGAGTTAGATATGAATTTAAGAGCTCGAAGTGGGTAAAATAAATAATTTTTACTTAAACTATTTCACTTAATTACCTAAATCTTAAAAAAATATAATTCAATAGACAACTGATAGAGGATTACTTGCTCAACATAATGACATTTTTAGTTAAATAAAATGATGCAAATAGATGTTCAAATCAATGTTCAAACACAATGGTATCCGTGCAATAAAGAAATAAACTTGAATATAACAAAACATGCACAAGGACTAGATTGTAATTACAAAAAGTTAGCGGGATAGTATGAAATTTTAAAAAATAAAAAAATAGAAGATAGACCTCAGAAAGGGCATGATGATGGTACGCGGTAGGAGACACTGCTTGTGCGGAGGTCGCAGGAAGGGCAGTCGACCGTGGTTGGGAGAGCATCGTGCGTGGTGGCTGGGAGAGTCTACGACCTGGGGAGGTGGAGCTGGCGGAGGTGCATGACCACGTGCGACGCTGGAGATGGTGGTTGGATGGGACAGGAGTGGGAGTAGTCACCAGGAAGGCCCTGCATCGGGCAGAGGTGCGCAACAACTAGCGGATGGTTGGCCGTGACTGGAGGAGGGGGCGGATGGGGATAACACACCTGCTGCACTTGGAGGAGGGGGTTGCGTCGTAGCAGAGGGCTGGCAGTGGATGGCGGTGTAGAGGAGGAAGGGGTGGCGGGCTGAAGGTTTTTTTTTATTTTTGTTTTTTTGTTGTGACATGGTGATGATGATATGTTAAAAAATAAAAGTGGGTAGTGATGTGATAAAAAATTACAAAGATAAAAATTATGACAAAGATGAAAATAAAATTACCTACAATGGAAGCAGTCGCCTATGTTGAACTGACGACAAACACAGTCCTCGCTCGAATCGCCAGCGAGCGATGAGCTCTAGCAGTGCTGTGGAAGCGACTGCAATATTGGCTGGAATGCCAATGAATCTCACTAGAGAGGAGGGCGGTCATCGCTCTAAATCGCCGTTTACTGTCACCGAGATGAGTTGTCAGAGCTCTCAATTTTCTCTCGCATAAAGGTGGATTAAAGACAAAAATGAGGAGAATGAAATGTATAAAAAGAGATAGAAAATATAAGTTAGAAATATGGTGAATTAGTTTGATTTAATGGGAGGTTATTGAATATGGTGGAGTTAAATAAAGGTTTAGAATAAATGGTGAAGAAAATGGAGTGGAATTGGAGGTTATTGTAGAGAATAAAAACCAAAATAAAGAAAAAGAAATAAAATAAAGTAAGCTACTAAAATACAATAAAATAAAGAGAAGAAAAAGAGCAAAGAATTTACAAAATAAAACAAATAATAATAGCATGTTTTTTACTTTTCTAATTTAAATTTCTTTGTATTTTTAATAAAACATATGTACAATAGAAAAATAAAATAAAATACTAGGAACAAAATACAAGACAACAATGGTTTGTTGAATTTTTAGTGATTAAAACAAACAAAATAAAAAATAAATAAAGAACAAATATTTCAATAATATACAATGAACACCTAGGTCCCAAAACCCATATTTTGTAACAAGCACCAATATTAATGAAACCACTTTCATTGGATAAATAATTTTCTAAATTAAACTTTAAAAGTTAGTTTCATGAATTTAAAGTTCAAATGGAGCAGGAATTTGACTAGGAAGTTGAACTTTACGGTTTTTCTCTTTGGGATCTAGGCGTATCTATTTGATACGAATTTATTTTATATTTTTGTATTTTCATATACATTGCTATAAATAAGCTAGAGAAACAATTAGCTAGAAAGGAGTTGAAATGAAATAATGAAAAATATATGATGTTTAGGGTATTTATAGGTGAAAAACTCCTTTATTTTGTGCCTTTTTATTATTAATTTATTTTCTAGAACATAATATGCAATATTTAGTGTATCTTATCTACAAAAGTTATTTTATTAATTTATTGATTTTATGGAAATTTATTTGAGATTTTACTCGAGGATTTTGCTAAGATGAGTAGATTGAGATGATGAATCGTGGATTCAGCACCCTCCTATACTTAAACTTTGCGAGCCCTTGAGCCAATGGAGAATGAATAAGTTGGATTAACCCTTGATTGTGCATGTGAATACAAGACTTGATCTATTTAAGAACTCTCGATTTTAGAAATTCTAAAATTCTAGGTTTAGCCAAGCTCTAGTCAAAATGTATCCAATTTTCCTAATCTTCAGACTCTATCTACATACATATAAAACAAGGTTATGACTTTAAGTGTGGAATGCAATTACAAGAGTAGAGTTGCAACACCACCCAAGGTTCCAGTCCAAGATACTCTCCTAAGAAACCAAGCCTCAATATATGGGATAAATCATTTATTTGCATCCAATCCACTATCGCTTTTGTTGGTAGACTTAAAAGTGTAGACGGGAGGTAAGTAGATGGAGGGCATATGATTGTGTCATTTCTTCTCTCTCTCATTGAAACAAGGATCCTCTCGAGTGCCTTATTTACTAAATACATGTATGTTTTTTGTTGATGATCAGTGTGTCCATCGGGTGAATTCAGAGTTGTCTGCACTAGTTTTCATGGGAGTACACCGGGGTGTATCTCTTTTGAGTATCTAAGAGACCTTCAACACCCAGATTTGTATCACTATACGATGCAGATCCAGTTTTTGGTGCTAGCCCGACTCCTGATCCTAATAGCGGCGTTCCGAGTGAACATTTTGAAATGCTTGGGAGCACTCTTCTTTAGTGAAATCTCTTTGATATTTAACTTTGTATGGTGAGAGCTTTTCTTTCGATATTTCATTTTTTTTCTTTTCATTGCTTTCGGATAGTTCCAATGCTTTTAACAAGAGTTGGTTCACTCTGATCAACAATTTTTTTATATTTCACCACACCTTGGAACATAGTTAAATATCAAGAGACAGTACAAGAACCATGTTCTCATACTGGCTAAAGGTGCTGACACTCATATTTCATGAAGCCTTCCTTGATTTTATCCCACCCTCGAGCATTATTAAGTCAGGTCCAATCTCAAATCCCTCATCCTAGTTCCTCGAGTGAAATTTCAACTCATCTCATCATAATTGTAGCCGTGTATATGAGGTGTTGGTCATATTCTTAAGAATGCAATAAAGCACGTAAATCTTTCAAACTAGGGAAATGTGAATAATTAAGTCAAAGACCCTAATACTAAGGTGGATTAACTCAAAATCTAAAGATGTCATAAACCAAGTGTTCTTGAACTTCACTAGTCTTATGTGATTGTGGATGTGTCAGGGATTAAACCTACTCATTAGTTAGGTTTTTTATGATTTTTTTGAAAAGAAAGAAAAGGGAGAAAGATGCTTTTAAAAAAAGTTTTTTTTTTCTTTTTTTCAAAAGTTTTTTTAAAAGACAATTTTTAAAAAAAAAGAAAGAAAAGAATTTTTTTTAAAAAGTTTTTTTTAAATAGAAAGGTAAATAAGAAAGGACAGAAGTTTTCGAACAAGTTTTTTTGTTTTTTTAAAGCAAATAAGGGAAGAAAAGAGAAGATTGTGTTTTTTATTTTTTAAAAAGTTATTATTTTTTTGAAAAGACTTTTTAAAAAAAATATTTTTTTTATTTGTATCAATTTTACCCACCCCATTGTTATTGTACAATATATACACAAATACGTGAAAGTACGAGCTATGAGTAAGGTATACATGTAATATACATACGCCCCCCTATACTTAGCATGTGCTATGTCCTCAAAGCACAAGAATAGAGAAAAAGACATAGCTATTGCTAAGCATATGATAACTTAAATAACAAAAAGTATAGAAGTCCATCCCCCCATACATAGGCTCTGATTAGCCTATGTGTAGAAGAAGAGAAAAAAATGGGGCGGACGAGGTCAAGACGAGAAACAGATGAGTATATACACATGGTGGGAATCGGTTCACCCTATACTTAAGCTCTGGTCAGCCTAAGTATAGTTTAGGATTAAATGTGAGAACTGATGTGATCTGGAGAATATACAAAGAAGGGAGAATGTACAAGAGTGAATGAATCTTCTAAGTTGTTGAATCTTGATGCTTCATCTTCATTAAGATTAATATGATGTAGCTCATATGTACTTACTCTACATGAAGTTGATGACCACGACTTGGATTAATTGCTCCTATAAAATGCTTCAACAGTTGTCCATTAACAACATGAGATGGTGCACCATCTATGAGATCAGCTATCTCTACACTTCCACTCCTGTGCACTTTCTCAACAACAAAGGGACCCCTATATTTAGATTTGAACTTCCCATGGAACATCTTCATCTTGGCATTGAACAACATACCATTAGTCTGGGACAAAGTCTTTGCATATAATGTGTTGATCATGACATCTCTATATTTTGTCCTTATAAATCATATTGTTGTCATATGCCCTTTTTCGAATTTACATGAGCTTGTTCAAGTTCAAGCCTCGACGAAGTTTCCCTAGGTGACAAATCCAATTAATACGCTTAATTGTCCATTCGTATCTATAAATCAACTCTGCGGGAAAATGACATGGCTTGCTAGAGATAATTCTGAATGGTTAAGTGCCCAATGGTGTCTTATGGGTTGTCCTATAGGCCCATAGAACTTGGTCCAAAAGCCAGGACAAGTTTTTCTTATCAGGACAAACTAACTATTGTAAAATACTTTTCACCACTCTATTCGAGACCCCTGCCATGCCACTGGACTGTGGGTAGTAAGGACTAGTAACTCTATGCTCAAATACGTAGTCCTTAGCTAAAGATCTCACATGTTGATTCACAAAGTGGCTACTCCCATCTGATATCAAAACTTCTAGCACTCCGGATCTAGCAATAGGTCTCTTACAAACTTACAGACAATCTTGCTATATTCAGTTCGGGTATGGATAGCCTTCACCTACCTAGAAAAATAGTCAACTGCTAATAAGATGTACTCATGTCCTTGGATGTTGGGAAATAGACCCATAAAAATTATGCTCCATGCATCAAAAACATCACAAATAATAACTAACTACATGGGAATCTCATCTCTCTATCCAATTGTCCCTCCCATCCTTTGACAAATCGGGCACGAGCATACAAAATCAATAACATCTCTGAATAGAAACGGCTAATACAATCCACATTGAAGTACCTTATGAGCGGTTCTCTTTCTCGGATGGTATCCTCCAGCCTCAAGTGAATGACAATATGTGAGGAAACTATGGTACTCCTCCAAAGGAATACACCTTCTCCATACACAATTTGGCCCTTCAAAGAAAAGGAAACAATCATCCAAGTGGTATCTCCTTGAATCCATCTTTAGTCGGTTAATGTTGCTCCTAGTCCTATGGGGAACTTGCTTGGAGATAAGATAGTTTACCATGTTGGCATACCATGGGAGTGAGTCAATAACACAATATTACTTATCTGGGAAGGTCTCTCCAATCCTCTCATAATCAGGAGAATCCTTAGGTTCAATCCGAGAAAGATAATCAGCCACAACATTCTTCACTCCAGGTTTATCTTTTTTCTCCAAATCAATCTTCTGATGGACTAAAATCCACCTTAGAAGATGCACCTTCGCATCCTTATTTTTCATTAAGTATTGAATAGATTGTGATCAGTTTATATTGTCACCACAAAGCCCAAAATATATGACCTGAACTTCTCGAGGGCCCATACTATAGCAAGCATTTTCTTTTCAGTAACGGTGTCATTCTTCTATGCAGGGTCTAATAATTTGCTCACATAGTGGATCGCAAACAGGATCCGCCCTCTTCGTTGTCCTAACACATATCCTATAGCGAAATATGAAGTGTTAGTCATGATCTCAAAGGGGAGAGACCAGCCAGGAGCTTATAGGATAGAAGAGGCATAAATCTTCTTCTTCAAGAGCTCAAAGGCCTCCAGACACATGTGATCTACAACAAACTTTGTATCATTCCATAGGAGCTCAGTTGGTGGGCAAGTGATCTTTGAAAAATCTTGAATAAATTTCCTAAAGAATCCAACATGCCCTAGAAACTTCACGTGGGTAGTGGATCGAGTTTCTTGATCACCTCGACCATGGTAGGGTCAACCTCCATTCCTCTTTTGGAGATGACATGCCCCAACACGATACCCTCTGTCACCATAAAGTGACTCTTCCCCCAAGAGAGTACCAGATTCACCTCTTTACACCACTTGAGAACTCGGTCCAAGTGTCTAAACTTGTATCAAAAGAATCGTCATGAACCGAGAAGTCATCCATGAATGCTTTCAAGAAATTTCCCATCATCTCGACAAATATGTCGATCGTGTAATGCTGAAAAGCGCCCGCGGCATCGTAGAGCCTGAATGGCATGTGCTTGAAAGTGTAAGTGCTGAATGGACATGTGAATGTGGTATTTTCATAGTCCTCAGGGGCTATAGGTACCTGGTTGTAGCCTAAGTACCTGTCAAGAAAACAGAAGAACTCTTTCCCTACGAATTAAATGTGATTAGGTATCATAAATAATATGGACAAGATTCTAAATGCATGAGAATTATGAGCTTAGAAAAATAAATGTGATTTAATTATCAAGGATATGGATAATGTGGATACTACTATCCATATTATTCGTATATATTATAAATGTGATTTATAATATATTAGAGAGACATAATTATAATTTACATTTGTTAGTTGAGTATTGATGTGAATTGGATTCGCATTGGACAATTAATTGAAAATGTAATTTACATTTTATTTTGGATTGTGAATGTGATTCACAATTTTCCAATGGCATGATTGCAGTATTCACCGAATAATTATGAATTATTTGTGTGAATAAATTTGCAACAAATTGTTTTTGCATATCATTTGGACATAAATAGCCACCTTAGTGGGAGGGGGTGGATGGCCACCAAGTCCCATCAAGAAAGAGATTCATCTCTTTAAATTATCTCCATGAAAAAATGATTTAGTTGAAAGTAAATTGTATTGATGAATCAGTACATATTTAATTTAATTTAATTAATTATTCTAGTGTTTTAGAATAAAATCATGACCATTGATACAAAAATAAACTAATCTAAACCAATTGGATTTGTGTAAGTCCATTAATTGAGATCCCTGGACTCCCAAAATACTATATAAGAAGAGGCACCCTTGTCCTTCTAAGAAGAACTTGTTGAACACAAAATTACTCTCTCTCTTTCTCCTCCTCATATCACACGCTAACACTCTCTCGGCCTCTTGAGTTACCGTCCACTATAATACTTGAGAGAAGGTTGCTTTCGTTGTCGCATCACCGTTACTCAATCGCCTAGACAATTCGTAGATCTCTGTCTCCTTCTGTGCATCACATTCGTGAAGAAGATGTTTGATCTCATGAGATGAGATCAGGAGATCCATTGCTTAGATCAAAAACTCTGATTGCAAGAAGCATGCAGTTCATCTCTACTCTCGCAAGTGCCTCTTCCGTCGGAGCGGACTAGAGACAGGAGGTCTCTTCACTTAGAGACTTGATTACAACCATACTACAAGGGGAATTCCATTACCAAGTATGTATCTTATATGAAACGATACATGAATGGTATATGGATCATGTGGTTTCATCATATAAATTTTTTAAATTCTATTTTGTCGAGCAACTAGTTCGACTAGTCGCTTACGATCGCATAAGATGTGCTCCCCATAATTCTATGATGTGCTCAAGGATTTTTTTCCATAATCCTTCACTTTGAAGGTCTCTACCCTCTCATCAGGTTTCTTATTTCTCTTGAAGATCCATTTACATCTTAATTGGTCTTCCTCATATAGGTGCATCCTCGAGGGTCCATATAAAACACTTGTATATGAAGTCTATATTTGATTTTGCTGCTAACATCCATCTTTCCATGTCTTGATGCTTAGAAACATCATCATAAGAAGTCAGATCATTGTCAAATTTATCTGACACATAGAATCAATGCTCAAACTGATTTTTTAGAGGTTTGAGTCTTTCATCTTTAATGTTTCCAGTTTCAGGAGTCTCATTATCTTCTAAAGTTTTAATGAGTTAGTTTACTTCATTTCTATATTAATTATCAAGAAAGTATCATCTAAGAATCACATTCTTATATAGGGATTTTTTTAAGAATATCGCTGTCATAAAGTAGGTATACAATACCATCCTTTATTTTCCTATTGAAGCAGTACTCTTTGGTGCTAGATTTCAGCTTACTTGCATCCACAAAGTTATGGACCAAGCAACCATAAATTCTCAATTGTCCTACTCTAAGATAGCTTCAAACCACAGCTTATGAGGATGTTTGGGTTTATATTTGCATGGAATCTTATTAAGTAGTCTCTACTACATATATACTTGGAAGATAAGAGGTAATTATGCTAATATTCATCATTGGTCAAATCCTGTCACAAATGATCCAATTATATCTCCCTACAACTCTATTGAGTATAGGTGTATTAGAATAAGTGAGATAAGAATAATATTCTTTTCTCCAAAAGGTTTTCCTTAAATTCATCTAATATGTACTTGCTACTTATATTAGATCAATTATATTTTATCTTCCTTCAGACTTTGGTCCTAAACATAGAAATGAAATATTTGAACATTTCAATGGTTTATAAGGTGAAGGAAAGAAATCTCATATCACAAATAATCATCTAATGATATCACATATCATTAATGTTTATTATGATACAAATGATACACATACATTCATATGTATGAGATCTTGAATACCCTGACATCTTATACCATTTCCAAGACATTTTTACTTTGAATACAATATTATTAAGTATGCATGATTTGAAATTATAGACATTCCTAAAGTTCATCTCTTACTAGTCTATTGATCTCATCAACATACATATGTCCAAAGCTTGATTCCAGATCATTGTCAAATGATATTCATCCTCCTATTGATCCTATAAGGTATAATTTTTAGTATTTAGAAATATTATTGAACCAGTCATTAATATTACAATTTGGTAGAGTTCTCTAGATGTTATATTATTGTCAAAAATATATCCGTCATAACTCTTTATGATAGGTTTATTCCAGAATTCATGCCTATTTCTAACATTTAGAAATAAATAATGTGTGTAATCTAATATCATAGAGACATTCTCTAGGACTAAGGGCTCTCCCATTGATAATATGAAGTCTATTTATCCAGTAGAGATTGTTGCAACAATTGCATCAATATCCTTTAGATGACTATTAATCCTTATGAATAAATTTTCTTGTCTTCTAAGAAAACATATGCAGCCAATTTCAAGAGTTGTTTAAAGAATGAGATAAAATTGTTAGACTTTGATCTTATCTAAGAAGTATACTGATTTAAGTGATGATATGTATATGTATATTATTAGGATGCACTATTCAGGTCCTTTTGTAAGGATCTTGGATAGTCCAAATATTCATACTATCAATACATCAGCTTATTGCAGTATTGGCATTCATCCAACTATTTGGATATCATAAGTATGGAAACCATAGATGAACTATGAACTCTTTGTCTTTCCTTCTAACTTGGGTCCGACCCATGCTTCCACTGTGCTCCTGTCATCTATAAACAACCATTGCTAAAGGCAAAGGATATCTTATGTTCAATTTAAAGGATTTCAACATAACAATATTTCCCCATTTATACAAGATTCATTTAAGTCATACTATATGGATATTTTGAAGCTTCATGATTGACTTGAGTATAGAAACTAGAATGATGACACTCATCATATCTACATCCATCTAAACTCTAAAATATTTTGTCTCAGGTAGGTACCCAAACATTTTGAGTACATCATCTCTTATCAAACCACCATTCCGCATAATGGAGTGAACCACATCATTCATTATAAATGTTGAGAGCACATTGTATACACAAACATCTTAATTTTTATAAAGATTATTTGACAATTACGATCATTATTAACATGAGACTTCTAAAGCATACTCTATGAGAGATCAAAACTATAGGGATACACAAACCCGAGGTTATTGTCCTATTGTCTATTTAATAGCCATTCCTCTTTATTACGAGGAAACTTGTACATTGCAACTACATACGTTATGTGTCCAACTGCAAGTTCACTATCTTGATCATGAATCCAATTCATCAGAAGTTTATGGATAATATTGAGTACAATATTGAATGAGTTTAATGAGGATTATATGAAATAAGATATTTGCATAAATACATATTTTCTTCGATTTAGGAATTTTTACATCAAAGTTGTCTTGCCTTGTCAACAATGAAAGTTCATTCCCTAAACAACTTTCAATGTAAGAGATATACTTACTATTATATCTCAAGCAAGATTTGGGATCTTATTTCTTATCTTTGTTACGTCCCAGGAACATGAGAAATTACAACTCGGATGAAAAGAAGTGGGAGCTCATTATGCCTTGCAAGTCCTACTTGCATTTTCCGATTTGGTCTTTAAAACTAGGGCCCACCGCCCCTAAGGTAATGTTGACTTGTCATTAATTGAACCAACCATAAACAAGAATAGAACTCGCTATGTGCAATCCAATATCACCCTACTAATATGAGGACTCGATATTGAGGTCACTACGCACACAACCTTACTCATTCGTGAAGGAAAGAACTCGATCTAGATGAATTTGTATGCATGAGTTATCTCTTCAGACAGTCATCTCCTACAAACAATCCCTAGCGACGGATGCCTTAGCCTTAATGAAAAACCGTGGATGTCACCTATGTGATCCTCCATATCATATTGAAATTCTAATTAATTATTATGAATCATATTCTTATAATTAGTTTTCCCAAGGGAAATACTACTTTATTCATAATAGAATGTTTAATTTTTATTGGATCTAATTGATTTAATCATATTAAATCAATTATAATTCCAATCAATCAACCAACAAATAATCTTTAATTGTTACTTAAAGGATGGTATAATATCAAAATACGTAGTATCAAATTTTAGAAAGTAGAAAAATACATCATGATCATTTCAAGCATTATCGTTTCCTTATAAGATGTCATAGCCAGTGCCAACGGGAGTGGGATAGACCGCTCATGGAGCAACCAGTTACACAACGATCCCCGACTAGACACCATATCCACCCAGGTCAGGATAATGCAATTTGATAAATTTTGTATTTGATATGATAATCGGTCTCTCAACCAAAGTTATATCATATATTATTCATCAAAATATTTTTGATTAATATTATAATAATATTTACTAAAGAAATCCCCAATCCAATTCAAGCAACTGTGTGTTGTTCGAATTGATGTAACCAATTGTAATCAAGATCAATTATCTTTTCAAATTTGATTAAGCCAATATCATTCAAGGAAATAATAATCATCATTAAATATTTCATAAATATTCATTGATAATTATGTCCGGAAATTAATCATTAATTTCCATCAAGTTAATAGAATGACAATCCCAAGGTTCATGATCTAGTATGTAATTTCCTGCAGTGATTTATACTTACTAAAATTAGCATAACTCTATCAAATAAAATACAAATCATGGAAATTAAGTTTATTTGATTGGCCAATTTGATTTATAACAGAACCCAAATGATAGACATGCATTTCTATGCATTTTAAAACCATGGTTATCTCTTGATTACATTCTAAAGTACCATTCCCGCAGAAGTGGATACATGTCCAGTAAAACAATCATAACTTGAGCAAACGGATTCCAAATCATGCAAACTAAAGTACTAAGGTTTTATAATTTAATAGGTAACTTAAGACAAGTAATAAACTCATGTTTTAAAGTATTATAATTGGGATAAAAAGTCAAACAAAACATGGCAGAGTGAATATAATGCGATGAAACTTCATATAATAAAAAATGCCCGTGTCAACAGAGGTTTACAGATCATATCCAAAACCTCCAACCCCGCTCTGATACCACTTGAAGGTTAAGGGAAAATCCTTAATCATATCATAGAAGTGTGAGGATCACATCACATGTGATCAGGAGCGACTAGTCACACTAGTTGTTCGAGGCAGCGGAATTTAAAAAAATGAAACGATGAAATCACATGATCCGAGAACACTTCTTGGATTATTTCATATAAACACCTGATAGGAATTTAGGTTACCTCTTGAAGCGTTGTTGTGATCGAGTATCTAATGAAAGATAGCTCTTGTCTCAAGTTCGGTCTCGCGGTGGAGATGCTTGGGAGCGCAATAATGAAACATGTGCTCCTCACAATCCATGTTGATAATCCAAGCAAAGAATCTCCTGATATCAACTCACGAGATCCGATGTCTTCTTCATGAGAGGGTTGTGTCAAAGGAGACATGTATCCATGAGAAGTTGATATGGCTACATAATTATAATGCAATGGATACAAGGATCTCTTGGTCAACATGTGGACGATCACAATGTTGAGATAGACATGGGACAACCATGACAAATCAAAGAGATTTGTTGTATTTCACATTGTGTGTTGTATAAATAAAAGGATATGGATACCATTCTATTTATACTATTTTGGATGTCCGTGTATCACAATCCATGTGCTCACAAATTCAATGGTTGAGATTGATTTGTGTTTTCAATCATGGCCATGATATTATTCTGTTTTAATTACCAACAACAAATTTGTTGGTTTTTAATTAAATTAAATATATTGAAATCAGTCAAAATAATTCAATTTAAATCAAACAACCAAGAATGGACTTAATTGGAATGAATGGAGCCACATTCCATAGATGGTGTGGACGGCCACCAAGTTGAGAGAACTCAACTTGGTCATCCACTCTTGCATGGTAAGATGGCTTTATCATTCCAATTAATTTGAGATTGATTCTTCAACGATAACTCCACAAGGACAACAACTTTTATTGCATAATTATTCACCAAAATAATTCCAAAATATTCTGTGACTATTTCAATCATACCTTTAAAAAATTTGAATGTTAGTCACATATCCAAAATAAAATATAAATTGTAATTACTATTAATTGCTCAATATCAATTCAACTGACATCAACTACTATCTGCAAATACAAATTACAATTTTCCCTCTAACATATTATAAATCATATTTATAATATCAATGAATAGTATGGATAGTGCTATCAACATTATTCGCATCCTTGATAATTAAATCACATTTAATCTTCTCAAATATCTATTCTCATGAGGCCAAATAATATGAACCACATTCACATTATTTATAATAATTAAATCACATTTAATTATCCATTTTTCCCAATTCTTAGATACAATATCAACACTGAAATTATCCTTGAACTCTTTCAAGGATAACACACTTTCTTCACAGATACTTGGTGATAAGGATGGGGCGACTGTATGTTCCATGTACAATGACTTGAATATTGAGATCATATCTTAATTCCATATCTTGGAGACCTTCCATAGATGGTTGATTAGATTCAAGCCGTAGATCTTATCTTCTCATTGTATCTGAATCACATTCAGATCTATGTCCAATGTTGATCATATCACTTCTATATGAGAGGAGTCACTAAAATCCAGAATTGTTTCATAACTCCCTCGGATTGGAAGCATCATGGTTACAAAATTATCTATTAATCAAATCACCCTCTGGTATTCCTAATGCTTGTATGTCCTGCATACTGGAAGACCTAGAATAAATATGATGTTTCAGACCAATTTAGACCATCTCCCTTAGTGTTTTATAATTAAGTATCTCATTTGATCATGGGATTTTGGTATCGATCATATACTTTCCAAAATCATATATCATACCTCGGTATTGATCATATAATTTCCAAATGTATATATCAACCACACAAATTCAATCAAGCTTCCAAAGTGACATGATCGTGCACTGAATTTGATCCCAAAATCTTATGAGTGAGCTCATGTCTTCATGTTCAGTAAATGAACCTGTATAATCCCTTTGAGAGATCATATTACTCACATTCCCTTGTACCCAGCGTGTTGGTGTAAAGACCTTGATTAAGACATCAACCTATCGATATGTTAAATGTACATACTCAGACTTATAATAATAAATTTGTCTCTTGTCAAGGGATGTATTCCTATATCACAACTGCATATGACATAGGTATTTGGTTATTTCAATCTTGCTAAGTCAACTCTTTGACCTAAGTTATGTAACACGTCTGAATCTCTATTTCTGTGCATATGACTTGCATCAAGAGCTCTATTAGATAACATCTCATGATAGAAAGGATTGTCATCTCCCACTCAAGCTAGAGATCATCTCTTAATAATCATTTGATGGTGCTTGATAAGTCCTTAATGTAACTCTTTAGATATTCATCCAAGAACCAACCTCTATGATTGAGCAATAGAATCACCAACTGTATGATCATTAAGATGGTCATGGTACACAACCTTAATTGTACTAAGGGACCTATTGTGCAAATTAATTACGCTTGATTTCAGATCAAGGAGTGATATTTGCAATAATATTTATTGCATAATGTCTCGTCGTGGGCTCGCATGTCCAATACCTTCCTTATTTAGAGGGGGGCATCCATCTTGAGATTTAGAGAGGGATTTTCACTCTACAATTTCTTTAAATGTAATCTTATTACATTAAATCTTTATTCATAAGATTGTTTATCAACAAAACATCACCAAATAATTTGTAAATCAACTTTGACAATTGCAAATAAACCATTGATATTTATAAATCATATTCAACCATTACATATTAAATGTAAATCAAATTTACATTTAATTGTACAATGTGAATCCAATTCTCATTAACTTAAAAATTGTGAATCTTATTCATAACTAAAACTCTATTATGATATTGCGCATCACATCTACACTATTAATGATTATTGTGGATAGTGCTATCCACTTCACTATTATCTTTGATAATTAAGTCCAATTTAATTATCATATATACCTCTATACACATGTCCAAACAATGTGAATCACAACCATATTATTAATGATAACTAAATCCAATTTAATCATCAATTGTCCAATGCTCATTGTCGATAATGGAACTAATCTTGACCTCTTTCAAGAATAATGTGCCTTCTCACGAATGCTTGGAGATAATGACAAATCTAATGTATATTCCATGTATAGTAACTTAAATAGTGAGATCCAATCTCATATTTTGGTCTAAAAGACCTCTTAGAGATGTCTTATCATGATCCGATTGTAACTTAAATAGTGAGTCTCTACTACACATATATACCAGGAAACTAAGAGGATAATTATGCTAAAATTCATCATTGATCAAATCATGTCACATATGATCCAATTGTATCTCCCTACAATTCCACTGAGTTTAGGTATATTAGGAGGATTGAGATAGAAATGATATTCATATCTTCATAAGGTATTCCTTGAATTCATCTAATAGGTACTTACTACCTTGGTTAGATCAAATTCATTTAATCTTCCTTCAAACTTTGGTTCTAAACCAAAATTGTGAAATCTTTGAACATTTCAAAGGTTTCTCAGGTAAAGAGAAGAAGTCTCATATCATACATAATCATCAATAGATATCACATATCCATAATTTTATTATGATATAGATTATCTGCATTCATCAATATGTATGAGATCTTGAATACCTCGACATCTAACATCATTCCAAGAGAAGGGTGTATTGGACATTTTACTTTGAATACAATATTCACAAGTATGTAAGATTTGAAATTTTTAGACATTCTAAAGTTTCATATCTCACTAGTCTATTGATCCCATCAGCAGACATATGTCCAAGACTCGATGCCAGATCATCGTCAAATGATCTTCATCCTCCTATTGATCTATCAAGGTTTAATTTTCAGTATTAGAAATCTTAATGAACCATTCATTTATTTTTCTAATTTTGTGGAGTCCACTAGATGTTAGATTACTATCTGAAATATGTCCATCACTTTATGATAGTTCTATCTCAGAATTCATGTTTATTTCCAACATTTAGAAATAAACAATGAGGGTATTCTAATATCTAGGTCATAGAGACATTCTCCAAGACTAAGGGCTCCCCCACTGAGAATATGAAGTCTATCTATCCAACAGATATTGCTGCAACAATTACAGCATTATCCATGTAGATGACTACTAAACCTTAATATCAAATTTCTAATCTTCTAATATATATGCAACCAATTGCAAATATCGTTTGAAGATTGGGATACAATTGCTAGATTTTATCTTATGAAATAAGAAAGTCATAGTCAATGAATTTATGTAGATTATTCTGATGCTCTATCTGAGTCCTTCACTAAGGATTTTAGACAGATTTGATAGTCATTCTATCAACACATCAACTTATTGCAGTATTGACATTCATCCAACTCTTTGGAAGTCACATAAGTACAATATACTCTTTGACTTTCCTTCTCACATGGATCCAACCCATGCTTCCATTGTGCTCTCTTCATCTATAACAACCATTGTTCAAGACAAAGAATCTCTTATGTTGAATTCAAAAGATTTCAATACAAGAGCACTTCAACATTTATACATGCTTCAGTAAATTCATACAATATGAATATTATGAAGCTTCATGAATGACTAGAGCATAGACAATAGAATGATGACGCTCATCATATCCACATACAACTTAACTCTTAGAGATTTAGGTTCAGGTAGGTATTCAAACATTTTGAATACATCATCTCTTTCGAGCCATCATTCTGCATAATGCAGAGAACCATATCAATCATGATTAAATGTCTAGAGCACATATGTATGTCAGAACATCTTCTTAGATTTTATAAGGATTATTTGACAATTACGATCACCATCGACATGTCACTTCCAAAGTACACTCGATGAAAGATCAAGACTATAGAGACATACAAACCCTAAGGTGATGTCTTATTGTCTTATTTAATTGACATTCCTCATTATGTTGAGGAAACTTGCACATTGGAACCACATACATTATGTGTTCAATGCAAGTACCATATCTGGATCATGAGTCCAATCCAAGATATTTTACAGATTACTATTGAGTATAATATTGAGTGGGTTTAATGAAGGATTATCTGAAATCAGAAATTTGCATAAGTGTATATATATTATACATACATATTTTACTTTGATTTAGGAATTTTTATATCAAAGTTGTCTTGCCTTGTCAACAATGAAAGTTCATTCCCTTAATCACTTTCAATGTACGAGATATTCTTACCATTATATCTCTAGCAAGATCTGGGATCTCCTTCCCTATCTTTGTCACATACCAATAATATGAGAACCTGCGACTCCGATAAAATAAAGCGGGAACACATCCCGCCTTGCAAGTCCATCTTGCATTTCCCAATTCGGTCTTTAACACCCGGGCCCACCACCCCTAAGATGATGTTGACCCGTCATTAATTGAACCAACTGTCAACAGGCTTAATACTCGCTATACGCAATCCAATATCGCCCCAATAATATGAGGACCCGATATTGGGGTCACTACGTATACGGCCTTACTCTTTCGAGAAGCAAAGAACCCGATCCAATTAAATCATATATAGGATCTGTCACTTCGGACAGGTGTCTCCTATATACAACAACTGGCGACGGAATTCTTTGCCTTGACGGGAGACCATGGATGTCACTTACGTGATCCTCCATCTCATATTTAAATTATATAGTTAATTATCGTGAATCATATTCACATAATTAATTCTTCCAAGGGAAATACACATCTATTCATAATAGAGTGTTTATTGGATATAATTAATTTAATCACATTAAATTAATCATCAATCCAATCATCAATCAACAAACTTGATTATTACTTGAATAGTAGGTATAATCTGAAACTACGTATTATTCATATTTTAATAATTAGAAAAATACACATCGACTTTCTTCGGCATTATCCAATCCCGACCCGCTGTCATGGCCAGTACCGACGAGAGTGGGACGGACCACATACGTTGCAACATGCGACTCCAATGCTCTCCGACTAGGCACCATATCCACCTCAGGAAAGGATAATACCAGATAGATCTCCATGTACTTTGAGATGCTCATCGGTTTTTCAACCGAAATTATACCATATAATATATATCATAACAATTTTGATTATATTATAAGGAGATTTGCTAAACAAATCCCCAATCCTATTCAAGAAAGAGGGTTTTTCGTGTAAAAGTTGTCCTCCAACTATTGTAGGATAAACTACGGTTTTTTATGAAATCAATGTTTGTTGATGAACCAATGATCAAGATCTATTATCTCATCATTGTAGTTTAGGCAAATGTCATTCAATGAAATAATTATTTCTTTAAATATTTCACAAATATTTATCACTAACTATTCCATAAAATTAACAATTAATTTTCATCATGATATTTGAATGACTTATCACAAGGTTCATGATCAAAAAATGTCAATTTCTAGCAGTGACCCCCAATCACTAAAATTAACTTATCTTGATCAATTTAAATCCAAAAAATGCAAACTCAGTTTCCTAAGATTGCCTATTTGATTTATTGAAGAACTCAAATGATAATTCACGCATTTCGAGGTGGATCAGAACCGTAATTAACTCATTAACTACTTTAAATCCGCAGTTCCCGCAACTGTGAATATATGCATATTCAAAAGACCATATCTTGAGCAAATGAAGTCCAAATTTCGCAAACTCAAATCCTATGGTTTACTTAATTAATGGGGAACAAAATTCAATTGAAAATTTCGTTTTTAAATAATTTAAACAGTGCCGAAAAAATCAATTATACAGAGGTGCGAAGATTGAAATGCAGTAAAAATTTCGCAACTCTTTCAAGCCCAAGTCGTCC
Source organism: Ottelia alismoides (assembly GCA_037367405.1). Taxonomy (NCBI): domain Eukaryota; kingdom Viridiplantae; phylum Streptophyta; class Magnoliopsida; order Alismatales; family Hydrocharitaceae; genus Ottelia; species Ottelia alismoides. The sequence continues at coordinate 1,036,143 of JAZKJV010004753.1, forward strand.
TAGGTCTATGGATAATATCCAAAACCTTATTCGACCTATGGCTCTGATACCACTTGAAGGATATGGAGAATCCTTAAGCGTATCACGTAAGTGTGTTGATCGCATCGTATGCGATCGGGACGACTAGTCGCATTAGTCGCTAGATGCAGCGGAAATTAAAATTTTCAAAACTAAAGATGAAACCACATGATCACGAGAACACTTCTCGGATCATTTTATCAAACCACGAAGTATAAGGAATACTTCTTGAAGCGTGGTTGCGATCGTGAGATCCCAAACAAGAGATCCTCTTATCTTAAGTCCAATCCACGAAGAACGCACTTGCGGGCACGATGATGAGTCGCGTACCTCCCGCAATCCTTGATGAAGATCCAAGCGATGTCTCCCCTGATTTCGTCAAACGAAATCCGTCATCTTCCTTTACAGTAAGCAACTCCAAAAAAGAAGGAGATCCCTGAGTCGTCGAAGGTGAATGCCGAGAGTCTCTCCTTTCTCAACACAAGATGGACGGCCATCTTTTGGAGGAGAGAAAGAGAGAGGGAGAGAATATGAGAGAGAGAGAGAGAGTTGTTACCTTGTACAACTCTTGATGATGTACATTGGGAGGCTACCCTAGCCCTTCTTTTATATTAATTTAGGATCCAATGGATCTCAATCCATGGGACATATGGATCCAACGGCCAGGCTTGGTCCATGTAAAATCAATGGCTATGATTATTGTTGGTTAAAACCAACAACATTTATTTATGATTAAATTAAATATATATTGCAACATTATCAACACATTTTTAATTTGACATAAATAAATTAGTTAAGAGATTAATCATCATAATTAAATGGAGATAATATTGCCTCCTAAAAATAAGGGGTGACACCCGTGACTTTTTCATGGGTGACGCCACCTCAAAAATGGTGGCTTTATTTCTCCTTTTTATTATATTACATATCTCTCAATTATCACAAAAATATCCACCAAATTAATTCCAAATTAATTTGTGAATATTTCAATCATGTCATTTAAAAATATGTGAATCATATTCACATCCCAAACTAATTTGTAAATCATTTCCAGTTAATTAGCAAATGTGAATCCAATCCACATTTAATAATTAACAAATATTATTTACTAAAATTGTCTCTCTTAAATATATGTATATTATAAATCATATTTACAATACACAGAAGTTATGGATAATAATATCCGCATTCTCTAATCCTTGATAATTAAATCCCATTTAATTATCTTGGATAATCATTTTAACAATATGAATCATATTCATATTAAGCTTGATAATTAAATCTCATTTAATCATCAAGTTCTTCTTGCTTGGATATGAATTTCATCAAATGAATTATTCTCAACCCTTTTCTAGAACAATGTGCTTTCTCCGCAGATACATCGAGATAAGGACAGGGCGATTGTATTACTCCACGTATAGTGACTTGGATGTTGAGATCTCATCTCAAATCCAGATCTTACGGACCTCCCACAGATGCTTGATTAAATCAAGACCGCAAATCTAATCTTCTCATTGAATCTGAATCTCATTCAGACCAATGTCCAACATTTGGACTAAGATCAGATTGCTTCTCTACTGGAAGGAGTAACTAAAATCCAGACCTGTTTCATCACTCCCTCGGAATGGAAGCGTCATGGATATACAATCGTTTATGATCACATCACCCTCAAGTATTCCCAATACCTGTACATCCTGCATACTAGAAGACCCATGATCAATCTGAAGATTAAGATTAATTTTACACTGTCTTCTTCAGAGTTTAATCATTAAGTTTCTCATTTGATCATTGGGATTTGGTATCGATCATATACTTTCCAAAAAGCATATATCATACCTAGGTCTTGATCATACACTTTCCAAAAGTATATATCAAACCTACAAATTCAGTCAAGCTTCCAAAGCGAGACGACCGTGCACGAAATTTGATTCTTCTCAATATCTCATGAGTGAGCTCATGTCTTCCGGTTCAGTAGTGAACTTGTATGATCCCTTTGAGAGACCGTATTACTCATATGCTCTTATATGCACACCAACGCGTCGGTGCATAGACCTTGGTTAGGTCATCAACCTATTGGTCTGCTAAATGTACATACTCAGACATATAGCAATACATCTATCTCCGGTCAGAGGATGCGTGCCTATGCTGTGACAGCATTCAACATAGGACTTAGGTTATCTCGATCTCGTTAAGTCAACCCATTGACCTAACTAATTTGACACCTCTGAATCTCTATTCCTATGCAGAGGACCTGCATCAAGAGGTTGGTCAGATATTAGCCTATGTGAGAACGGATTGCCATCTCCTACTCAGGTTGGAGTTCATCTCTTAACAATCATTTGACGGTGCTTGATGAGTCCTCAATCTAACCCTTTAGATATCCATCCAAAGACCAGCCTCTATGATTCAATTATTGAATCAACAGCTGTATGATCATCAAGACGGCCATGGTACATAACCCTAATTGTACAGAGGGACCTATTATGCAAATTATTTATTCTTCATTTCAGATCAGGGAATGATATTCGCAATAACATTTATTGCATAATGGCTCGTCGTGGGCTCACATGTCCAACAGACTTAATGTAGACTCATCCTGAAGCCAGGTCCATCTCTCATGACTGTGCATCCACTATCGTGTCTGCACATACACTATCTATCATGGAATTTAGGGGTGTGACAACCTTCTCATGGAGAGTAAAACTATACTTGGACATCATCCATGTGTATATAAAGAGAGACGTTGTCGCTCTTTCGTGTACGTTATTCAATTCCATGAAAGCCCCATGAAGTTACATTGAAAATTAAAGCGAAAAGAGAGTTGAAGACTCTCTTATGGTTGTCCCGGTCTATCTCTACATGTACCCTATCCATCTACCTTGCCAACCTCTTCTTCTAACTTGGCTGGGACAATCGTGAAAAAAAAACTTTCTTTTTCATGCTCTATGCATGTAAAGGACTTGATTTCATGCGACAAAATCATGATATACAAGAGAACATCTTGATCTCTATTTTGCGTGGACAACTTGGTGGAGTAGAAGGTCTCAAGTTAATGGAAGAAACACAAGTCATCATCAAGTCCGTAAGAGAAGTAATGTAGGATTAAACATCATTTAGAAGATATCTTTGTTTAGAGACTTATACTTCAAAGGTACTCCTAAAACTCTTATCGTTATGTGAGACAGTTTTGAAGAGATTTTCCATGCCATGTGATTTCACATTAAAATTTTTGTTGGACATTGTATAGGTGTTCATATGATGGACATTTTTATTTGCAAACCGATTTGCTAGTTCCGCATTTCAATGATGTGCAAGTTAGGAACACCTTAAGTTAACAGAAGCAAGTACAATGAAATGAAAAAATAGATTTCCATAATGATACAACTAAATTTAACATGATTACAAATAATAGCACAAATAGTAATATTTTTTATCTACATCGGCGCATAAATAATTAGATATATAAGAATAAAGATTTTAATAAAACATAAAATTAGGCGCGATCTGAGTTGAACAAAAGAATTAATCAACAACATCAAACTAATTCAAAAGAGATTAAGGTCACAAAATCATCAAATCACATGAAAATAGATTTCCTTAGAGAAGATATCATCCTTATTTTACTAGCACCTTGAATTTATCAATTAGCTCCCAAGATAAGATAAAGTGATCAATGTCTACGGACTCCCAAAGATGATCCTCCTTAAAAGCATCTCGAGAGAACTTGCATTTTATAGAAAGAGAATCAAGAATGCATATCTCTGTGTTTCACTTGCTAGGATTGAAATAAATAGAGAGGGGAGAGTGGTCCATGAGCATGTCTCCTTAAATGCGTAAGTAGAAATTAATGGTCTACCTATTGGATATGTAATGACTCATCAAAATTCAATCGTTTAGGTTTTCAATCCTATCATATAGATTAATTTATGTGGCATGTCCAGTGCACTAGCAAAATTATCGATAATCGAAATCTAAATTTACTCCCGTTAATCAGAATCAAAGTGAAAGCATGCGTATGTAGCCCCTCGATTCCCCTTTTTTATGCTGCAAAAGATTAGGAGGGAACTCATACCTAAGTTTACCGAAAGTTTAGAACTAAGCACTGTCTCCTAACTCACCCTGGTATCAATACGGGAATTTGCATTATATGCTTCTCATATAAATTGATTCTAATCCTCTTAGTAACGATATAATTTTCTTGATAATGGTCCCAGTTTAGATACAACTGGATAATGTAAAGTTGTTTTGCAATGTTTCTTGCACATATTATTCAATGGAAGTATGTTCTCTAATAATTTTATATGCAGAAATGTCTTCTAATAATTTTATACTCACATATTTAAAATCTCTCTCTCTCTCTCAATCCGCTGGTGAGTGCTTTGTATGTATGCATAGTTATCTGAAATTTTTTATCGTATATGTACTTAGATGTGTTTTAAAGGTGGATATGCCTATTAAAATTTAGGGTCTTTATCGGCTATGAACTTCTGAGATATTGTAATTTCATTTATACTCCTTTTTTAAATATTAGTTGTGCCCTTAACTTCTTGACATTCTATTATTTATATCTTCTGTCACTTTAAACGTTAATGAGATGAACTTAATCATGATTTTTTCAAACCATGGTGCGGTTAAGAGGGGCATAACCGTCCAAACACCTCAATCACCCCTACTCTCTATCCTCTTCCTCTCCCTCAACTTGGTGTAGGATGCATTAAGGTGGAGCAAGGCGTCGACGCATGATGCATAAAAGTAGTTTCGGTACTCGAGCATCATGTGAAGCACCACCCGTTCCATGTACTCACAGAGGTAGATGAAGCACAACTCATCTCCTGAAAACTTGGATCTTAAGTAGGGGAACTCAGGATAGGAGTTGTTTATGGCAGGATTAAGGTCGGGAAGGGGGCTTTGGGGGGCGTCCTCCTTGATGAAGATGATGCGAGGAGGAAGGGGATGCAATGCACGAAACAAGAAGTGGTTGGGATAGATGCAATGTTGCTGCTCTGCACATGATATTATGTAGTCTGTTGATTCATGCATCGGTAGAGGAGGAGTAGGTGCGGAAGGGGGATGAGCTCGGGCCTGATGGAGAGAAGGAGTGGAGGAACCGGGGCAGCGAGGGGAGGATCTAGGGGTGGAGGACGAATGGGGGTGGAGGAGCTGAGGAAACAGGGGGAGGATCTAGGAATGGAAGGAGGAGCTGGGGAGGAGGGGGAGGAGCTGGGGTGGAGGGGGAGCGAGGGTGGAGGAGCTAGGACAACGAGAGGAGTAGGGGAGGAGCTGGGGACAGAGGGAAAGCAGGGGTGGAGGATTTGGGGAGGCATGGGAGGAGAAAGAGGATGGGAGAGGTGGGAGAGGAGGAAGAACGGGATGTACTTTTCAGCCCATTTTTTAAATTTAATTCATGACGCGTCCTCATATTTAATGTTCGTTTGTGTTGGGGATAGATGGCACTGAGAGGCACAAGTGATAGGATGTCAAGAAGTTGGGGGCATAATTGATGTTTCCAAAAAGGGAGGGTGCATAAGTGAAATTGCAATATCTCAGAGATGTACAACTGATAACATTTATATTTGACTATTATTCTTGTAGTTAGTATTTTTTTTAATAAGATGATTTGATATTTAGATATATCCTTAAATTTTATTCCTAAAAAACGACTTAAGGAGGCGGAGTCCCAAATTAAACAAGTTGACAACAAGGGAATGACTTCAACAATTTATTTTTAAGATTCTATTACTTGTGCCCTTCATAACTTCTGTAATATCGGTTGTGCCCTTGTCTATTTTAGAAAAGGGATATTTATACTCATAAGCGTGAGTAGTTTCATAATTACTCCAAAAACTCTCGATAAATGATAATTACACCCAAAACCTCGAATAAGTGTTCTGTTCTACACTCATAACCTTCCGTTATTTTAATCCATTAACTCAACTAGACATTTGAGTTAATGTAACCCATCTCGGATCCAATGGTCGAAATTAAATAAAAACACAAAAAGAAAAAGAAAAAAACCCAATCACCCCCTTTCTTCTCTTCCTCCTCCAACGCACCCCCTCTCCACCCCCATCCCACCTGCTGAAGGATATGGTTAGATCCTCAAGCGCATCGCGGAAGCGTGAGCGTCGTATCGAATACGATGAAGAACGACTAGTCGGACTAGTGGTTCTATGCAGCGGAAATTAAAAAAAATCATGCGATGAAACCACAAGATCCAAGAACACTTCTCGGATCATTTCTTCTAAACCACAAACAAGTAATAGGATTACCTCTTGAAGCGTGGTTGTGATCGAGTCTCTAAACGAAGAGACCTCCTGTCTCAAGTCCGATCCGACGGAGGAGATGCTTGCGAGCGCGGGGATGAACCGCATGCTTCTCGCAATCTATGTTGACGATCCAAGCGGTGGATCTCCTGATCTCGACACACTAGATCTGACATCTTCTTCACGAGCTAGGCGCACCAAAGGAGACGGAGATCCACGAGCAAACCATTGGGTAGCATAACGACGACGCTGCAGCGATGGAGAACCTCACTAGGGCATCCATGGTGGACGACCCGCATGAGAGGGAGGGAGAGAGTAGGCGTGTGAAGAGATAGAGAAAGAGAGAAAGAGAGAGAGAGAGACTTGTTATCTCACTTGTTGTGTGTAAAGAAGAGCAAAGGGGTGCCTCTCCTTTTATAACATTTTGGGATCCATGGATACCAATCCATGGGACAACACAAATCCAATGGCTCTCATTGATTGTGTTTCTTTCAATGATCATGATTTGTTGCTAAAAACACAACAACAATTAATTAAATTAAATTAATATATATTGAATAAATCATCAATATATAAATTAATTTAAATCAAATCAATGTAGGAGATTTAGTAAGGAGGCATGCCTCCCTTCCATAAAGGGGGTGGCGGCACTCCTTGAATCCAATTCAAGGAGGTCGTCCATCCTCCTTAATAGGAAAGAGGCACTCCTCTTCCTTATTCATGAGATCTACTATCTTATGAAAATCTCCATTATTTACAACAGCTATTGTTGTAAATAATTTACACAATTAATCCATAATTATTTTGTGAACATTGCAATAAATTGCAATGCCATTGGAAATTAGTGAATCATATTCACAACCCAAAAAAATGTGAATTACATTTTCAGTCAATTGTCCAATGCGAATCCAATTCACATCAACATTTAATTAACAAATGTAAATTACAAATAGCTCTCTCTTATATATTATAAATCATATTTATAATGTATATGACTAATATGGATATCGCTATCCACATTATTCATGTCCATGATAATTAAATCACATTTAATCATCTTAGATCTCTTATTCACATGTTCCTAAATAATATGAATCACATTCACATTATTTTCATCTTTGATAATTAAATCACATTCAATTATCTTCGATAATTCTCCTTATAATATGAATCAAATTCATATTATTCATGATAATTAAATCACATTTAATTATCTATTTTCTCAATGCTCGGATACATAGTATCAACAATGAAATTATCCTGAACCCTTTCAAGGATAATGCGCTTTCTCCGCGAACACTTGTAGATAAGGACATGGTGATTGTATTGTTACACGTATAGTGACTTGGATATTGAGATCGTATCTCAAAACCAGATCGTGGGCCTCCTATAGATGCTTGATTAAATCAAGACCGTAAATCTAATCTTCTCATTGCATATGAATCACATTCAGATCAATGTCCAACAATTGAACCAAGATAATAGTACTTCTCTATTGAGAGGAGTCACTAAAATCCAGACCTGTTTCATCACTCCTAAGGAATGAAAGCGTCATGGTTATACAATCGTTTATGATCACATCACCCTCAGGTATTCCCAATACATGTACATCCTGCATACTGGAAGACTCAGAATGAACCCTAAGTATTAGATCTACTTTACACTGCTACTTCAGGGTTCTATCAGTAAGTTTCTCATTCGATCATTGGGAGTCGGTATCAATCATACACTTTCCAAAAGCATATATCATACCTAGGTCTTGATCATATAATTCCAAAAGTATATATCAAACCTATAAATTCAGTCAAGCTTCCAAAGCGAGACGACCGTGCGCACGGAATTTGATTCTTCCCAATATCTCATGAGTGAGCTCATGTCTTCCGATTTAGTAACTGAACCTCTATGATCCCTTTGAGAGATCGTATTACTCATATGCCCTTATATGCACACCAGCGCGCCGGTGTATAGACCTTGGTTAGGTCATCAACCTATTGGCCTGCCAAATGTACATACTCAAACATATAGCAACACATATGTCTCCGGTCAGAAGATGCATGCATGTATCATGACAGCATACGATATAGGACTTTGGTTATCTCAATCTCATTAAGTCAACTCTTTGACGTAACTAATCTGACACCTCCAAATCTCTATTCCTATGCAAAGGACCTGCATCAAGAGGTCGGTCAGATATCAGCCTTTAGAGATAAGGATTGCCATCTCCTACTCAGGCTGGAGATCATCTATTAACAATCATTTGATGGTGCTTGATGAGTCCTCAATCTAACTCTTTAGATATTCATCCAAGCACCAACCTCTATGATTCAACAGTTGAATCAACAGTTGTATGATCATCAAGATGGACATGGTACATAACCCTAATTGTACTAAGGGACCTATTATGCAAATTATTTATTATTTATTTCAGATCAGGAAATGATATTTGCAATAACATTTATTGCATAATGGCTCGTTGTGGGCTCGCATGTCCAATAATCTCCCACTAGCCCAAAGAGCCATTAATGGGCTAATCATTTAAACCCACACTCATGTGACAATCATTGGCTATTTAGAAAATAGCTAGGTAAGCTGATCAGTCACTCTGTTCTCGTGAGACTAGGCCAAGTCCTTTTACGACACTTGCATATCCCCAGTAACAGTGCTCGCATCAAATGCGAATGTTACATCTTATGGAACCAATACTCAATGTTGTTAGTTACAGTGTCCTTGACACTACAGCTTAACAATTATCATAACCAGTATTTCCATAATCCTTATCAGAATACTCTTATTCCTGGAGATCACTATCTCTTAAGGTTTCCACGGTTAAGACCTTTTAGATCTCTATCTATAAAGTCTTAAGCTTTTAAAGATAAGACTTTTTGAGATCACTATCTCAAAAATCTTGTCATCTATGAAGATTTTGATATTACTGCAATCAAGTGTTTTATCTCTATAGTAGGATTAGTAACAGTTTACTGCTCCCACTGCACGGCAGACATTTAGTATTCGTACACATCTAGCATACACTCAGCTTCTCGTAACTGACGCAAAAGTGCAAGCAGTTCTAGCATTCACTTCCTCAACTCTTTGAGGTGATATCCCTTTAAATAGGCCAGAACCATGTCATAAGGGATGGAAGCCTTTCTTGGAATTTTCCAAAAAAAATGGAATATGTTCAAGGTCTACTACTATTGTGATAGTCCAACGCTCTTCTCTTTGCTTCCGAACATCTTCAAAACTGAGTTCCAAGAGGTATCCTTGAGATCATATCTCAAGTTATGGAAAAACCAGATAATAAAACACTTATTATTATTCTTATATCATTTTAAATGATTAGGATATCATCTACATTTAGCACGATGAACACAAAGGCACTCCCACTAAGCTTCACATGGCTCATCAAGATTCTGTCTGAAATCATAACATTTATAATCTCAACAAATCTTATGGTCCAACATCAAGAAGCTTATTTGAGTCCACAGATGGATTCCTTAGCTTGCACACCTTGCTTTCCTCGACATGAAGCCCTGGGGCTACTTCATGTGAATTTCCTCAGAGAGGTATTCATAGAGGAATGCAATCTTGACTTCCATCTTGAAGATGTAATAGTCAAGTTGTGTAGCTAAAATTAGCAATATTCTGATGGTTTTAAGCATGGTTAACGAAGAGCAAGTCTCATCGCAAGCAATGTCTTCTCTTTCGGTGTGTAGCTTATGGCTATGAACTGTTCTTTGAAGGTCTCTACCTTCTCATCAGGTTCCCTTTCTCTTGAAGATCCATCTACACCTTTACAGGTCTTACCCATATAGGTGGATCGTCGAGGGTCCATATACAACACTTGTATATGAAGTCTACATTAGACTTTTATTGCTAACATCCATCTATCCATGCTATGATCTTCAGAAGCTTCATCACATGAAGTTCGATCATTATCAGATTTCTCTGACACATGGAATCCATCCTCAAACTCATTTGAAGAGGTATTAGTGTTTCAGCATTAATTGTCCTTTTAGTTTCCAATTTCAGGAGTCTCATTATCTTCTCAAGATCATATGAGTTCCTACACTTCATTTTCATCTTGATTCTCAAGAGTCTCAACCTCTAAGAATCACATTCTCAGAGATGAGATATTATAAGAATCTCAAGGTCATAAAAAAGGGAACCAATACCATCCTTTATTTTCCTAATGAAGCAGCACTCTCAAGTGCTAGATTCCATCTTGCATGGAACCTTACTAAGGATATACATTGTAGTCTCTACTACACATATATACCTGGAAACTAAGGGATAATTATGCTAAAACACGTCATTGATAAGATAATGTTACACATGATCCAATTGTATCTCCCTACAACTCTATTGAGTTAAGGTGTATTATGAGGATTGAGATAGAAATGATATTCATATCTCCATAAGGGTTTCTTTGAATTTATCTAACAGGTACAGGCTACCTAGATTAGATCCAATTCATTTTATCTTCCTTAAAACTTTGGTTGTAAACCAAAATGATGAAATCTTTGAACATTTCAAAGTTTTCTTTAGGTGAAGAGAAGAAATCTCATATCATACATAATCATCAATAGATATCACATATCTATAATGTTTACTATGATATAGATGATCCACATACATCAATATGTATGAGATCCTGAATACCTTGACATCTTACACCATTCCCAAAGAAGGGTGTATTGGACATTTTTACTTTGAATACAATGTTCATAAGTATGTAAGTTTTGAAATTTTAGACATTCTAAAGTTTCATCTCTTACTAGTCTATTGATCAAATCAATAGACAAATGTCCAAGGCTTGATGCTAGATCATTGTCAAATGATCTCCATCCTCCTATTGATCTTAAGTTTTAATTTCAGTATTTAGAAATGTTAATGAACCATTCATTAATTTTTTAATTTTTGTGGCGTCCACTAGATATTAGATTACTATCTAAAATATGTCCATCACATCTCTTTATGAGAGTTCTACCTCAGAATTCATGTTTATTTCCAACATTTAGAAACAAACAATGAGTGTATTCTTATATCTAGGTCATAGAAATATTCTCTAACACTAAGGGCTCTCCCACTGAAATTAACAAGTCTATCAATCCAACAGAGATTGTTGCAACAATTGCATCAAAATCCACATGGACAACTATAGACCTTAAGATCAAATTTTCCAGTCTTCTAAAACATATGCAACCCATTGCAAGTGTTGTTAGAAGATTGAGATACAATATTAAGACTTTATATTATTTAATAATCAAGTCAATATCAATGATTTATGTAGATTATTCTGATACTCTATTCGAGTCCTTCTCTAAGGATTCTAGACAGACTTGATAGTCATACTATCAACACACCAACTTATTGCAATATTGGCATTCATCCAACTATATGGAAGTCACAGAAGTAGGTCAACTCTTTGACTCTCCTTCTTACTCGGGTTCGACCCATGCTTCCACTGTGCTCCCTTTATCTATAAACAACCATTGCTTAAGACTAAGGATCTTACGCTAAATTCAAAAGAATTTAATGTAAGAGTGTTTCAACATTTATACATGCTTCATTAAATTCATACAATATGAATATTATGAAGCTTCATGAATGACTAGAGTATGGATAGTAGAATGATGACACTCATCATGTCTACATCCATCTAGACTCTTGAAACATTGGTTCATGTAGGTATTCAAACATTTTGAATGCATCGTCTCTTATGGAGCTACCATTCTACATGATGCAGAGTACCATGTCACTCATGATTAAATGTCAAGAGCACATATGTATGCCAGGATATCTTCATTAATTTTATAATTATTATTTGATAATTACGATCATCATCGATATGTCACTTCCAAAGTACATTCGATGAGAGATCAAGACTATAGAGACATACAAACCCTAGGGTTGTAGTCCTATTATCTATTTAATTATCATTCCACATTAGTATGAGGAGACTTGCATATTGCAACCACATACATTATGTGTCCAACTGCAAACACAATATCTGGATCATGAGTCCAATCCATGATATTTTACTCGTTATCATTGAGTATAACATTGAGTGGGTTTAATGAAGGATTATCTGGAATAAGAAATTTGCATAAGTGTACATATTTATATATATATACATATTTTACTTTGATTTAGGAATTTTTTATATGAAAGTTGTCTTGCCTTGTCAAGACTGAAAGTTCATTCCCTTAATCACTTTCAATGTAAGAGATGTACTTACCATTATATCTCAAGCAACATCTGGGATCTCCTTCCTTATCTTTGCTGCATCCCAATAATATGAGAACCTACAACTCGGATAAAAAGAAGCGGGAACACATTCCACCTTGCAAGTCCAACTTGCATCTCCCAATTCTCTCTTTAACACCCGGGCCCACCACCCCTAAGGCGATGTTGACTCGTCATTAATTGAACCAACCGTCAACAGGAATACAACTCGCTATAAGCAATCAAATATCGCCCCAATAATATGAGAACCCGATATTGGGGTCACTACGCATACGTCCTTACTCTTTCAAGAAGCAAAGAGCCTGGTCCAGATGCGCTTGCATACAGGAGCTGTCACTTCGGACAGGCGTCTCCTATATACAATCCCTGGCGAAGGAACCCTTCGCCTTGATGGGAGACTATGGATGTCACTTATGTGATCCTCCATATCATACTCAAATTTTAATTAATCATTATGAATCATATTCATTATGATTAATTCTTTCAAGGGAAATAACATCTCTATTCATAATAGAGTGTTTTAATTTTAATTGGATTCCAATTGATCTAATCATATTAAATTAATGATCCAATTAATATCCAACAAACATTTTTAATTGTTACTTGAATTATGGTATTATCTCAAATACGTATTATTTTGAATTTTAATAATTAGAAATACATCATGATTTCTTAAGCATTATACTAACCCTACCGACTGTCATGGCCAGTACCGACGAGAGTGGGACGGACCACATACGTTGCAACCCGCTACCCCAATGCTCTCCGACTAGACACCATATCCACCTCGGGAAAGGATAATGTAAAATAGATCACTTTGTGCTTGAGATGATCATCGGTTCTTCAACCAAAATTATGCCATATAATAATAATCAAAACAAATTTGATTAACATTATAATGAGATTTGCTAAATAAATCCCAAATCCTGTTCCAACAACATGTTTGTTGGAATGTAGATCATGTAGATCATATAACCAATTAGTGATCTAGATCACATCTAATCAAATATTGGTTAAGGTAATGTCATTTAAGAAAATAATTATCATCAAATATTTCACAAATATTTATGCGCAATTATTCCAGGAAATTAAACAATTAATTTCACTAATTGATTAAATGATAATCACTAGGTTCTTGATAAGGAAAGTATTTCCACCAGTGACCCTCACTTACTAAAAATACCATATCTCAATCAATTTAAATCCAAATTAAGAAAAGTAAGTTCCTAAAGTTTGCTAATTTGATTTACAACAGACTTAAGTGGTTTTCACGCATTTAAAGGCGTCTCAAATACGCAATTAACATCTTAATTACGTCATGATCCGCAGTTCCTGAAACAGTGGATACTTGTTCACTAAAATGAGCATAACTTGAGCAAACGGAATCGAAATCACGCAAACTAAGATCCTATGGTTTCCTTATTTAATGAGGAACGAAATCCATTTATTATTTTCGTATTTAAATAATTTAAACAGTGTCGAAAATAATCTCAAAACAGATATGCGAAAATGAAATGCAAGAAAGCTTTCCAAACCCTAATGAACCCAAGTCATCCTCGGTTAATGGATCATATCCAAAACCACCAACCTAAGGCTCTGATATCACTTGAAGGATATGGTTAGATCCTCAAGCGCATCATGTAAGTGTGAGCGTCGTATCGAATACGACGAAGAACGACTAGTCGGACTAGTTGTTCTATGCAGCAGAAAATAAAAAAAATTCACGCGACGAAACCACATGATCCAAGAACACTTCTCAGATCATTTCGTCTAAACCACAAACAAGTAATAGGATTACCTCTTGAAGCGTGGTTGTGATCGAGTATCTAAATGAAGAGACCTCCTGTCTCAAGTCCGATCCGAAGGAGGAGATGCTTGCGAGCAAAGGGATGAACCGTGTGCTTCTCGTAATCCATGTTGATGATCCAAGCGATGGATCTCCAGATCTCGACACATGAGATCCAACGTCTCCTTCACGAGCTAGGAGCACCGAAGGAGACAGAGATCCACGAGCAAACCATTGGGCAGCATAACGACGATGCCGCGGTAATGAAGAACCTCTCTAGGGCATCCATGGTGGACGGCCACATGAGAGGGAGGGAGAGAGTAGGCGTGTCAAGAGAGAGAGAGAGAGACTTGTTGTCTCACTTGTTATGTGTAAAGAAGAGCAAAGGAGTGCCTCTCCTTTTATAACATTTTGGGATCCATGGATCTCAATCCATGGAACAACACAAATCCAATGGCTCTCATTGATTGTGTTTCTTTCAATGGTCATGATTTGTTGCTAAAAACGCAACAACAATTAATTTAATTTAATTAATATATATTGAATAAATCATCAATATATAAATTAATTTAAATCAAATCAATGTATGAGATTTAGGAAGGAGGCATGCCTCCCTTCCATAAAGGGGGTGGCGACACTCCTTGAATCCAATTCAAGGAGGTCGTCCATCCTCCTTAATAGGAAGGAGGCACTCCTCTTCCTTATTCATGAGATCTCCTATCTTATGAAAATCTCCATTATTTACAACAACTATTGTTGTAAATTATTCACACAAATAATCCATAATTATTTCGTGATCATTGCAATCATGTCATTGGAAATTAGTGAATCATATTCACAACCCAAAATAAAATGTGAATTACATTTTCAATTAATTGTCCAATGTGAATCCAATTCACATCAACATTTAATTAACAAATGTAAATTACAAATAGCTCTCTCTTATATATTATAAATCATAATTATAATATATATGACTAATATGGATATTGCTATCCACATTATTCATGTCCATGATAATTAAATCACATTTAATTATCTTGTCTTATTCATATGTGCCTAAATAATATGAATCACATTCACATTATTTTCATCTTTGATAATTAAATCACATTCAATTATCTTCGATAACTCTCCTTATAATATGAATCAAATTCATATTATTCATGATAATTAAATCACATTTAATTATCTATTTTCTCAATGCTCGGATACATAGTATCAACAATGAAATTATCCCGAATCCTTTCAAGGATAATGCGCTTTCTCCGCGAATACTTGGAGATAAGGACAGGGAAATTGTATTGTTCCATGTATAGTGACTTGGATATTGAGATCGTATCTCAAAACCTGATCGTGTGCCTCTCATAGATGCTTGATTAAATCAAGACCGCAAATCTAATCTTCTCATTGCATCTGAATCACATTCAGATCAATGTCCAATAATTGGATCAAGATAATATTACTTCTCTACTGAGAGGAGTCACTAAAATCCAGACCCGTTTCATCACTCCCTAGGAATGGAAGCATCATGGTTATACAATCGTTTATGATCACATCACCCTCAGGTATTCCCAATACCTGTACATCCTGCATACTGGAAGACTCAGAATAAACCCGAAACATTAGATCAACTTTACACTGTCTACTTCAGGGTTCTATAAGTAAGTTTCTCATTCGATCATTGGGAGTCGGTATCGATCATACACTTTCCAAAAGCGTATATCATACCTAAGTCTCGATCATATACTTCCCAAGAGTATATATCAAACCTACAAATTCAGTCAAGCTTCCAAAGCGAGACGACCGTGCGCACGGAATTTGATTCTTCCCAATATCTCATGAGTGAGCTCATGTCCTTCTGTTCAGTAACTGAACCTATATGATTCCTTTGAGAGATCGTATTACTCATATGCCCTTATATGCACACCAGCGCGCCGGTGTATAGACCTTGGTTAGTTCATCAACCTATTGGTCTACCAAATGTACATACTCAAACATATAGCAACACATCTGTCTCCAGTCAGAGGATGCATGCCTCTATAATGACAGCATACTATATAGGACTTTGATTATCTCGATCATATTAAGTCAACTCTTTGACCTAAGTAATCTGACACCTCCGAATCTCTATTCCTATGCAGAGGACCTGCATCAAGAGGTTGGTCAGATATCAGCCTTTGGAGATAAGGATTGCCATCTCCTACTCATGATGTAGATCATCTCTTAACAATCATTTGACGATGCTTGATGAGTCCTCAATCTAACTCTTTAGATATTCATCCAAGCACCAGACTCTATGATTCAACAGTTGAATCAACAGTTGTATGATCATCAAGATGGCCATGGTACATAACCCTAATTGTACTAAGGGACCTGTTATGCAAATTATTTATTATTCATTTCAGATCAGGGAATGATATATGCAATAACATTTATTACATAATGGCTCGTCGTGGGCTCGCATGTCCAACACCTGCCTCCTTGTCTGTCAGCCACCTCCCATCTCTTCCTACTCCACATTCCTTCCTCTTCCTCCACCCACAACATGTCGCAACCTACCGACCACCTCCCCTCTCTTTCTCCTCCATCCCCTCCACTTTTCGCCGCCTACATCCCGCCAACCACCTCCCCTCTCTTCCTCCTTCATTCTCCTCCCCTTTCCTCATAGCTCACCGCAAGCTCCCCTCTCTTCCTCCTCCAGCCCCTCCCGTTTCCTCTGTCAACAACCCACCGACCACCTTCACTCTCTTCCTCCTCCAACCCCCTCCACCTTTCTGGAGGGGAGTCGTCTTCTCGTCATTGAGGGTGAAGATGCTGCCGGAGTTGGGGTCGTCAAGGAAGATTCGGTAGTGCTTGCCACATAAGGCAGCTCCTCAAGGCGAATCTCGCAGCGCTCGCCGCAGGAGACGACGCGGTCCGGTCGAATTGGATCCACTCGCCGCACTTGTAGTTGTTGTTGGTGATCCATGACGGGATCTTGTAGACATCGACCTCGCACACCACCAGTAGTTTGTGCTCCAGAGCTTCCTCCCCCTCTCCCTTCTCCTCCTCTGACGACGCAATGGATCGATCGTTCAATCTGTGATTATTGGATGAACTAACAGGAAGAAAAAGGGGGTTGTGGTTTTCAGAGGAGTGGATGGGGAACGGTTTCGTGCATGTGGCACATCTGGAAGAAAACAGACGCCTGCTCGAATCACTATTATTAATCTCGATGATGTGATGGTTCTGGTTTCCGACGGGCGGGCGAGCGCTCGTTGTGTTCCTGGGTATGTTGTTGTTAGGCAGGGCCTTTGGAGGCAGAGAGGCTCGTATCTGAGCTGAAGGCTTCAAGTGATCGAGCCACCGAGCATCCAGTTACCATGATTCCGACCAACTTCGAGGTCTCGCTGTTGGACCTTCTTGTGGACGCTAAGAGCCACATCGAAGGCAACCTGTGTACATCTGCAATTGGAATTTGGAGATTTGTACATAACATTGAATACTGAATATCACACCAGCAAAGCAGCAATCGAACTTCAATATATATGGTCATTACATAACGAAGATAAAACTCGCAATTGAACTCCAATCAAAAAATTTGCATCTTACTTTACATTAAAGAATGTCCTAACAATAACAACAATAAAGCCTTTGCTGGAGACGCAGGTGGCACGGGTGGGGGCATGGACGAGGGGGGTGCTAGAGGGTGGCGCGCGACGGGGACGGGGGTGGGGAGGTTTGCTGGAGGGCAGCATGCGACAAAGGGTCTTCACCGGGATGTAGGGGGTAAGGGGGCATTCCTTGATAATGTGATTTTGTTCTAGGGGTAAAATTGTCTGAAATGGATGGAATCTGTTAAAATTAACGGCATAAACGGATGGAAGTTGACATAGGATTATCTAATGTAAGGGTTAAACATTATTCAGGGTTCTGGGTGTAATTCATGATTATGCAAGATTTCTGGAGTAATTAGAATATTACTGAGGGTCATGGGTGTAAATAATTCTTTATAAAATCCATTGTTTTGTGGTTTTGTAACATCAGTAATCAACGTACTTTACCTGAAGGGAAGTGTAGAATCCTAAATTTTGTAAAATTTCCTGTACGCAACTAATATTACAAAAAATGAAAAGACATGACTTATATTGCACAAATAATAAAATTATTCATCTTTCGTCGTCTGTTACACGAATAATCTCCTTTGCATTATCAAGGAACGGAGAGAACCGTTTCTTATTACGAAGACAGAAAATAGGTAACATCTCACTTTTTATTTATGATATCTCATTGCAAAGCTAGTAGTAATCTAAATCAAAGTTGAAACATTTAATCACAACCATGTAGCATGCAACAGTTCTTCGACCGCATGAGGATACTTCCAATCACTTGCATGGCGGCAACGGCGTGTCACAAAGACATTTGTTATGCGCGTATGACGACAGGTCAAACTGACCAAGAGTCCCTCCGGTCGGAATCTTCCCGCACAGTCTGTTGTACGTCACGTTCAGCGCGCTAAGGTTAGGCAGCTCAGCAATCTGTTGCGGGATTCTCCCGTAGATCCTGTTGAAGCTGATTGATAGCCATCTCAACGTCTGCGGGAACTGCACTTCACCCAGATCGAACTCGAATTCGTTCCTCGATATGTCGATATGATAGACCAGGGAAGAGTTGAACACGAACGAAGCATCGCCAGAGAGCTTGTTCCGGGAGAGATCCAGCGCATAAAAATTCACTGCGCCCATGGATTTGGGCAGAGGGCCTGTCAAACCGTTGCCGCCGAGGTAAAGAATGAAATCAGGTGGAAACTTGCCGAAAGAATCTGGTATGGACCCACTGAGCTGCTTGTCTACCAGATTTAGGTAATGGAGCTGCCGGATGGAGGAGAACTCGGGATGGACGGGGCCGGTGAACCTGTTATAGGAGAGATCGATGTCTCGAAGGTTGGGCATGGAGGTGGCTAGGAACGACGGTATGGGACCGGAGAGACCGTTGTTGCGGAGGGTGAGGGAGGTGAGCCTAGTGAGGCGGCTGAGGGCGGGGATGATGGTTCCGACGAGGTTGGGAAGGGCGTGGAAGTTGAGGCCTTCGAGGAAGGGGAGGTCTCCAACCGCGGAGGGGATGGTACCGTCGATGACGGCGTTCTCCTGGATGGACAGGGAGGAGACGCGGCCGGTGGAGTCGTCGCACCAGATCCAGGACCAGTTGCAGCAAGCAGGAGTGGCGCCCCAGTTGTCGAGGACGGAAGGGTTGCCCCAGAAGGATTTGAAGGCGAGGAGGGCCCTCTTGTCATCCTTGTGGCACTTGGTAGATGACGAAGGTGACGGATAGGATAGCAACAGGAGGAGAGATAGGAATAAAGAGAGCGGATGGAGATTGGGAGCGGCCATCTCAGCCGAGACGAGGAGAATATATGTGAGTTGATGTCAGGCTTTAATACCCAATTCTATATTAGTTTAATGGGGCTGCCTCCTTGGGGCAGCAAACATGGCTGCCTCCGCTTCCATTTCGATGTTTTTTTAATTTTTTTTGAAAAATATCGCCATGTATTTTCATTTCTATATTCTTCTTATATAGCATTCAAATTTCGTCAGAAACGGAGACTCCTACGACCTCCATCGAGATGGTGTCAATTTAAAAAATCCTATTATCGTTAAAAAATGACTGTCTGGATGGGGGCCATAGGAGTCTCTGTTTCTGACAAAATTCGAATGGTAGATAGAGGGATATAGGGATGAATATACATAGCGATATTTTTCACAAAAAATTAAAAAAAACATCGAAATCAATGCAGGGGCAGCTATGTTGGCTGCCCCCAAGGGGGCAACCCCATTAAACTCATTCTATATTTATAGGCTGAGGATACCGAGGCGTTTGGGGGACCGAAAATGGTCCAATTCTGGAGATGGATTATTGGTAAGAGTTGGTGGTTTCGAGCATGTTGCGTTGTCAACTCCGGCTCCAGATAGCCAATCTGGAGATGCAAACAGGCAGCACTGAAGTTAATGGTTGAAAGTAAAGGATGCATGTGCATCTACTAATTTCATTTCTTTGCGAGCTTTTTTCATAATACCAGCCGACGTAACCATCATTACGTCACGTCTCATGGTCTGCGTATTAATCCAAGTCAAGAACTCTGATGAAGATTGGGAGCGGCCAAGGGCATCGTCGTCTGCAACACCCGTGGACTTAACAAGGACCGAAAATTGCAAGCAATTCTCAGGGCAGCCTCCTTCAGGAACACATAACTCCTTGGCTTAGTGGAAACTAAGATAAGGTCGGAAAATAGGGATATGTTTGCCAAACGTCTCCCAAAAGGATTGTCATTCATCCACAACAATACCCCCTTGGGTCGTATATATTTTCTTTGGAAAGACGATTGTTGGTCCTGTAGCCCAATGGCTATCCATCCTCAGGCAATCACTATGGTCTGCAACAACCTCGGCGGTTTCTCGATTTGCATTTCGGTCATTTATGGTGATAACTGCCATTACCGACGCAAAGTGCTTTGGGATTTCCTCAAGTTGCCTAACAGCCATAACTCTTCCCCATGGCTTGTCATTGGGGACTTCAACGCTATTCGCTTCGCTTCGGAAAAAAAAGGATGGGCACACCCTGCCCTCTTAACCGATGAATGAGTTCAACTCCTGCATTGATGAACTTGGCCTCTTTGACCTCCAATCTTCTGGCAGCCCTTGGTCTTGGAGCAACTCCTCTGTTGGACCTACGCGGATTGTTGCGAGGCTTGACCGTGCGCTGGGTAACTCTACTTGGCTAACTTGCTGCCCTCGGGCTAAGCTCGAATACTTTCCCATGGGCTCCAGTGACCACCATCTTCTCCATATCGCCCTCTCGTCTGGAGGTACTCGTCCCAAGCCTTTCAGGATCTTCGACTACTGGACTGGTCGGCCGGGTTACTAAAGGATATTGAATCTTTAAGCGCATCATGGAAGCGTGTCGATCGCATCGTATGCAATCGGAGCAAATAGTCATACTAGATGCTAGATGCGGCGGAAATTAAAATTTTTAAATCTAAAGATGAAACCACATGATCACGAGAACACTTCTCGGATCGTTTCATCAAACCACAAGTATAAGGAATACCTCTTGAAATGTGGTTGTGATCGCAAGATCTCAAAGTAGAGATCCTCCTGTCTCAAGTCCGATCCACGAAGAACGCACTTGCGGGTACGATGATGAGTCGCGTCCGTCCCGCAATCCTCGATGAAGATCCAAGCAATGGATCCCCTGATTTCATCAAACGAAATCCGTCGTCTTCCTTTAGAGTAAGAAACTCCAAAGAAGAAGGAGATCCTCAAGTCGTCGAAGAAGAATCCAAGAGTCTCTCCTTTCTCAACACAAGATGGACGGCCATCTTTTGGAGGAGAGAAAGAGAGCGGGCGAGAATATGAGAGAGAGAGAGAGTTGTAACCTTGTACAACTCTTAACGATGTACCTTGGAAGGCTACCCTAGCCCTCCTTTTATATTAGTTTGGGATCCAATGGATCTCAATCCATGGGCCACATGGATCCAACGACCATGCTTGGTCCATGTAAAATCAATGACTCTAATTATTGTTGTTTAAAACCAACAACATTTATTTATGATTAAATTAAATAAATGTTGCAACATTATCAACACATTTTTAATTTAACATAAATAAGTTAGTTGAGAGATTAATCATCATAATAAAATGGAGATAATGTTGCCTCCTAAAAACAATGGTGGCTTTATTTCTCCTTTTTATTATATTGCATTATCTCTCAATTATCACAAAATATCCACCAAATTTATTCCAAATTGATTTGTGAATATTTCAATCATGCCATTGAAAATTAGGTGAATCATATTTACATCCCAAACTAATTTGTAAATTACATTTCCAGTTAATTAACAAATGTGAATCCAATCCACATTTAATAATTAACAAATGTTATTTACTAAATTTCTCTCTCTTGAATATATGTATATTATAAATCATATTTACGATACACAAATATTATGGATAATAATATCCACATTCTCTAATCCTTGATAATTAAATCCCATTTAATTATCTTAGATAATCATTCTTGCAATATGAATCATATTTCTTGCTTGGATATGAATTTCATCAAATGAATTATTCTTGAACCCTTTCAAGAATAATGTGCTTTCTCCGCAGATACTTGCAGATAAGGATAGGGCGATTGTATTGTTCCACGTATAGTGACTTGGATATTGAGATCTTATCTCAAATCCAGATCTTACGAACCTCCCACAGATGCTTGATTAAATCAAGACCGCAAATCTAATCTTCTCATTGTATCTGAATCTCATTCAAAACAATGTCCAACATTTGGACCAAGATAAGATTGCTTCTCTATTGAGAGGAGTCACTAAAATCCAGACCTGTTTCATCACTCCCTCGGAATGGAAGCATCATGGATATACGATCTTTTATGATCACATCGCCCTTAGGTATTCCCAATACCTGTACATCCTGCATACTAGAAGACCCACGGTCAACCCGAAGATCAAGATCAATTTTACACTGTCTTCTTCATGGTTTGATCACTAAGTTTCTCATTTGATCATTGGGATTTGGTATCGATCATATACTTTCCAAAAGCATATATCATACCTAGGTCTTGATCATATACTTTCCAAAAGTATATATCAAACCTACAAATTCAGTCAAGCTTCCAAAGCGAGACGACCGTGCATGGAATTTGATTCTTCCCAATATCTCATGAGTGAGTTCATGTCTTCCGGTTCACTAGTGAACCTGTATGATCCCTTTGAGAGATCGTATTACTCATATGCCCTTACATGCACACCAGCGCGTCGGTGTATAGACCTTGGTTAGGTCATCAACCTATTGGTCTGCCAAATGTACATATTCAGACATATAGTAATACATCTGTCTCCGGCCAGAGGATGCGTGCCTATGCTGTGACATCATTCAACATAGGACTTAAGTTATCTCGATCTCGTTAAGTCAACTCTTTGACCTAACTAATATGACACCTCCGAATCTCTATTCCTATGCAGAGGACCTGCCTCAAGAGATCGGTCAGATATCAACCTATGTGAGAAAGGATTGCCATCTCCTACTCAGGCTGGAGATCACATCTTAACAATCATTTGACGGTGCTTGATGAGTCCTCAATCTAACCCTTTAGATATTCATCCAAGCACCAGCCTCTATGATTCAATAATTGAATCAACAGCTGTATGATCATTAAGATAACCATGGTACATAACCCTTGTACAGAGGGACCTATTATGCAAATTTTTTATTCTTCATTTCAGATCAGGGAATGATATTTGCAATAACATTTATTGCATAATGGCTCGCCGTGGGCTCACATGTCCAACAATCTCCCACTAGCCCAAAGAGCCATTAATGGGCTAATCATTTAACCCATACTCATGTGACAATCATAAGCTATTTAGAAATAGATAGGTAAGCTGATCAGTCACTTTGTTCCCAAAAGACTATGCCAAGTCCTTTTACGGCACTTTCATATCCCTAGGTAACAGTGCTCGCATCCAATGCGAATGTTGCATCTAATGCAACCAATACTCAATCTAGTCAAAGCAGTTATAGTGTCCTTGACACTATTGCTCAATAACTATTATAATCGGTATTTCCATAATCCTTATCAGAATACCCTTATTCCGGGAGATCACTCTCTCAATGTATCCACAGTTAAGACCATTTAGATCTCTATCTATAAAGTCTTAAGCTCATGAAGATAAGACTTAGAGATCACCATCTCTAAAGCCTTGTCATCTTTGAAGATATCGTTATTACTGCAATCAAGTGTTCTTTTTCCATAGTAGGATTAATAACAGTTTACTACTCCCACTGCATGGCAGACATCTGGCTTTTATACACATCTGGCATACACGTAGCTTCTCGTAACTGATGCACAAGTGCAAGCAGTTCTAGCATTCACTTCCTCAACTCTTTGAGATGTTATCCCTTTAGATAGGTCAGTACCTAATCTTAAGGTAAGAAAGCCTTTCTTGGAATTTCCAAAAATGGAACATATCCAAGGTGTACTACTAATGTGACAGTCCCAATATCCTCTTTTCTTTGCTTCTGAACAACTTCAGAATTAAGATCTAAGAGGTATTCTTGAGATCATATCTCAAGGTATGGAATAGCCAGTCTATAAAACACTTATTATCATCCTTATATCATTCCAAATGATTAGGATATTATCTACATTTAGCACGATGAACACAATGGCACTCCCACTAAGCTTCACATGGTACATCAAGATTCTATCTGAAATCATAACATTTATAATTTCATCAAATCTTATGTTCCAACAACAAGAAGCTTATTTGAGTCCACAGATGGAGTTTCTTTAGCTTGCACACCTTACTTTCCTCAACCATGAAGCCCTGGGGCTACTTCATGTGAATATCCTCAGAGAGGTATTCTTAGAGGAATGCAATCTTGACTTACATCTTGAAGATGCAATAGTCAAGTTGTGTAGCTAAGGTTAGCAACATTCTGATGATTTTAAGCATGGTCACCGAAAAGCAAGTCTCATTGCAAGCAATGTCTTCTTTTCCGATGTGTAGCTTATGGCTACGAACCTAGCTTTGAAGGTCTCTACCTTCTCATCAGGTTCCCTCTTCTCTTGAAGATCCATTTACACCTTTACAGGTCTTACCCATATAGGTGGATCCTCGAGGGTCCATATACAACACTTGTATATGATGTCTACTTTAGACTTTATTGCTAATATCCATCATTCCATGTCATGATCCTTAGGAGCTTCATCACATGAAGTCCGATCATTGTCAGACTTGACTGACACATGGAATACATCCTCAAATTCATTTGAAGAGGTATTAGTGTTTCATCTTTAATTTTCCTTTTAGTTCCCGATTTCAGGAGCCTCATTATCTTCTAAAGATTAAATGAGTTCCTTCACTTCATTTTCATCTTGATTCTCAAGAGTCTCAATCGTCCAAGAATCACATTCTCAGAAATGAGATCTTTTAAGAATCTCAAGGTCATAAAGTAGGTATCCAATATCATCATTTATTTTCTTAATGAAGTAGCACTCTCAAGTGCTAAATTCCAGCTTACATGCATGGAACCTTATTAAGGATATATAGTGTAGTCTCTACTACATATATACCTGGAAACTAAGAGGTAATTATGCTAAAATTCATCATTGATCAAATCATGTCACACATGATCCAATTGTATCTCCCTACTACTCCATTGAGTTTAGGTGTGTTAGGAGGATTGAGATAGAAATGATATTCATATCTCCATAAGGTATTCTTTGAATTTTATCTAATATGTACAAGCTACCTAGGTTAGATCAAATTCATTTAATCTTTCTTCAAACTTTGATTCTAAACCAAAATTGTGAAATCTTTGAACATTTCAAAGGTTTCTCAGGTGAAGAGAAGAAAACTCATATCATACATAATCATCAATAGATATCACATATCCATAATGTTTACTATGATATAAATGATCTGCATACATCAATATGTATGAGATCTTGAATACCTCGACATCTAACACCATTACCAGAGAAGGGTGTAGTGGACATTTTACTTTGAATATAATATTCACAAGTATGTAAGATTTGAAATTTTTAGACATTTTAAAGATTCATCTCTTACTGGTTTATTGATCATATTAATAGACATATGTCGAAGAATTGATGCCAGATCATTGTCAAATGATCTTCATCCTCCGATTGATCTTATAAGGTTTGATTTTCAGTATTAGAAATCTTAATGAACCACTCATTAATTTTTCTAATTTTGTGGAGTCCACTAGATGTTAGATTACTATCTGAAATATTTCGATCATAACTCTTTATGATAGTTCTATCTCAGAATTTATGTTTATTTCCAACATTTAGAAACAAACAATGAGGGTATTCTAATATCTAAGTCATAGAGACATTCTTTAAGACTAAGGGATCTCCCACTGAGAATATGAAGTCCATCTATCCAACAGAGATTGCTGTAACAATTACATCAATATCCATGTAGATGACTGCTAAACCTTAAAATCAAATTTCTAATCTTCTAATATATATGCAACCAATTGCAAATGTCATTAGAAGATTGGGATACAATTGTCAGACTTTATCTTATGAAATAAGAAAGTCAGAGTCAATGATTATATGTAGATTATTCTGATGCTCTATCTGAGTCCTTCACTTAGGATTTTAGACAGACTTGATAGTCATACTATCAACACATCAACTTATTGCAGTATTGGCATTCATCCAACTCTTTGGATGTCACATGGAAGTCACAGAAGTACAATCAACTCTTTGACTTTCCTTCTCACATTGGTCCAACCCATGCTTCCACTGTGCTCTCTTCATCTATAAACAACCATTGTTCAAGACAAAGAATCTCTTATGTTGAATTGAAAAGATTTCAATAGAAGAGCACTTCAACATTTATACATGCTTCATTAAATTCATACAATATGAATATCATGAAGCTTCATGAATGACTTGAGTTTAGATAGTAGAATGATGACACTCATCATATCTACATACATCTCAACTCTTAGAGATTTAGATTCAGGTAGGTATTCAAACATTTTGAATACATCATCTCTTTCGAGCTACCATTCTACATAATGCAGAGAACCATGTCATTCATGATTAAATGTCTAGAGCACATATGTATGCCGGAACATCTTCTCAGATTTTATAGGGATTATTTGACAATTACGATCACCATCGACATGTGACTTCTAAAGTACACTCGATGAAAGATCAAGAACATAGAGACATACAAACCCTAAGGTGATGTCTTATTGTCTTATTTAATTGTCATTCCTCATTATGTTGAGGAAACTTGCACATTGCAACCACATACATTATGTGTTCAATTGCACGTACAATATCCGGATCATGAGTCCAATCCAAGATATTTTACTGGTTATTATTGAGTATAACATTGAGTGGATTTAATGAAAGATTATCTGAAATAAGAAATTTTGCATAAGTGTATATATATTATATATACATGTTTTACTTTGATTTAGGAATTTTATATCAAAGTTGTCTTGCCTTGTCAACACTGAAAGTTCATTTCCTTAATCACTTTCAATGTAAGAGATATTCTTACCATTATATCTCTAGCAAGATCTGGGATCTCCTTTCCTATCTTTGTTGCATCCCAATAATATGAGAGCCTACAACTCGGATAAAAAGAAGCGTGAACACATTCCACCTTGCAAGTCCAACTTGCATTTCCCAATTCCGTCTTTAACACCTAGGTCCACCACAACTAAGATGATGTT
The DNA here is from genome assembly GCA_037367405.1 of Ottelia alismoides. Taxonomy (NCBI): domain Eukaryota; kingdom Viridiplantae; phylum Streptophyta; class Magnoliopsida; order Alismatales; family Hydrocharitaceae; genus Ottelia; species Ottelia alismoides. The sequence continues at coordinate 1,063,736 of JAZKJV010004753.1, forward strand.
GACTCGTCATTAATTGAAACAACCGTCAACAGGCTTAATACTCGCTATACGCAATCCAATATCGCCCCAATAATATGAGGACCCGATATTGGGGTCACTACGTATACGACCTTACTCTTTTGAGAAGCAAAGAACCCGATCCAATTAAATCATATATAGGATATGTCACTTCGGACAGGCGTCTCCTATATACAACAACTGACGACGGAATCCTTTGCCTTGACGGGAGACATGGATGTCACTTATGTGATCCTCCATCTTCTTATTCAAATTTTATAGTTAATTATCGTGAATCATATTCACATAATTAACTCTTCCAAGGAAAATACACATCTATTTATAATAGAGTGTTAATTGGATATAATTAATTTAATCACATTAAATTAATCATTAATCCAATCATCAATCAACAAACTTGATTATTACTTGAATAGTAGGTATAATCTCAAAGTACATATTATTCGAATTTTAATAATTAGAAAAATACACATTTACTTTCTCCGGCATTATATAGTCCCTACCCGCTGTCATGGCCAGTACCAACGAGAGTGGGACGGACCACATACGTTGCAACCCGCGATCCCAATGCTCTCCGACTAGGCACCACATCCACCTCGGGAAAGGATAATACCAGATAGATCATCATGTACTTTGAGATGCTCATCGGTTTTTCAACCAAAATTATACCATATAATATACATCAAACCAATTTTGATTATATTATAAGGAGATTTGCTAAACAAATCCCCAATCCTATTCAAGCAAGAGGGTTTTTCATATAAATGTTGTCCTACAACTATTGTAGGATAAACTAAGGTTTTTCATGAAATCAATGTTTGTTGATGAACCAATGATCAAGATCTATTATCTCATATTGTGGTTTAGGCAAATGTCATTCAATGAAATAATTATATCTTTAAATATTTCACAAATATTTATCACTAATTATTACAGAAAATTAACAATTAATTTTCATCATGATAATTGAATGACTTATCACAAGGTTCATGATCCAAGATGTCAATTTCCAGTAGTGACCCCCAATCACCAAAATCAACTTATCTTGATCAATTTAAATCTAAAAATTGCAAACTCAGTTTCCAAAGATTGTCTATTTGATTTATTAAATAATTCAAGTGATAATTCACGTATTTTGAGGCGGTTTAAAACCGTAATTATCTCATTAATCACGTTTCAATCCGCAGTTCCCGCAACAGTGAACATATGAATATTCAAAAGGCCATATCTTGAGCAAATGAAGTCCAAATTTTACAAACTCAAATCCTATGGTTTCCTTGTTTAATGGGGAAAAAATAAAATTGAAAATTTCTTGCTTTAGCCATTAAACAGAGCCGAAAAATTCAATTTAGATAGAGGTGCGAAAATTGAAATGCAGTAAAAATTTCGCAACCCTTTCAAGAACCAAATCGTCTAAGATCTATGGATCATATCCAAAACCTTATTCAACAAGGCTCTGATACCACTTGAAGGATATTGAATCCTTAAGCGCATCACAGAAGCGTGTCGATCGCATCGTATGCAATCGGAGCAACTAGTCATACTAGATGCTAGATGCGGTGGAAATTAAAATTTTCAAATATAAAGATGAAATCACATGATCACAAGAACACTTCTCGGATCGTTTCATCAAACCACAAGTATCAGGAATACCTCTTGAAACGTGGTTGTGATCACAAGATCCCAAAGTAAAGATCCTCCTGTCTCAAGTCCGATCCACGAAGAACGCACTTGCAGGCATGATGATGAGTTGCGTCCGTCCCACAATCCTCGATGAAGATCCAAGCAATGGATCCCCTGATTTCATCAAACGAAATCCGTCATCTTCCTTTAGAGTAAGAAACTCCAAAGAAGAAGGAGATCCTCGAGTCGTCAAAGAAGAATCCGAGAGTCTCTCCTTTCTCAACACAAGATGGACGGCCATCTTTTGGAGGAGAGAAAGAGAGAGGGCGAGAATATGAGAGAGAGAGAGAGAGTTGTAACCTTGTACAACTCTTAATGATGTACCTTGGAAGGCTACCCTAGCCCTCCTTTTATATTAGTTTAGGATCCAATGAATCTCAATCCATGGGACACATGGATCCAACGACCATGCTTGGTCCATGTAAAATCAATGGCTCTAATTATTGTTTGTTAAAACCAACAACATTTAATTATGCTTAAATTAAATATATATTGCAACATTATCAACACATTTTTAATTTAACAAAAATAAGTTAGTTGAGAGATTAATCATCATAATAAAATGGAGATAATGTTGCCTCCTAAAATCAATGGTGGCTTTATTTCTCCTTTTTATTATATTATATTATATTATCTCTCAATTATCACAAAAAATATCCACCAAATTAATTCCAAATTGATTTGTGAATATTTCAATCATGCCATTGAAAATTATGTGAATCATATCCACATCCCAGACTAATTTGTAAATGACATTTCCAGTTAATTAACAAATGTGAATCCAATCCACATTTAATAATTAACAAATGTTATTTACTAAATTTCTCTCTCTTGAATATATGTATATTATAAATCATATTTACAATACACAAATATTATGGATAATAATATCCACATTCTCTAATCCTTGATAATTAAATCCCACTTAATTATCTTAGATAATTATTCTTGTAATATGAATCATATTCATATTAAGCTTGATAATTAAAACTCATTTAATCATCAAGTCCTTCTTGCTTGGATATGAATTTTATCAAATGAATTATTCTTGAACCCTTTCAAGAATAATGTGCTTTCTCTGCAGATACTTGGAGATAAGGACAGGGCGATTGTATTGTTCCACGTATAGTGACTTGGATATTGAGATCTTATCTCAAATCCAGATCTTACGAACCTCCCACAAATGCTTGATTAAATCAAGACCGCAAATCTAATCTTCTAATTGTATCTGAATCTCATTCAGAACAATGTCCAACATTTGGACAAAGATAAGATTGCTTCTCTACTGAGAGGAGTCACTAAAATCCATACTTGTTTCATCACTCCCTCGGAATGGAAGCGTCATGGATATACAATCTTTTATGATCACATCACCCTCATGTATTCCCAATACCTGTACATCCTGCATACTGGAAGACCCATGGTCAACCCGAAGATCAAGATCAATTTTACACTGTCTTCTTCAGGGTTTGATCCCTAAGTTTCTCATTTGATCATTGGGATCTGGTATCGATCATATACTTTCCAAAAGCATATATCATACCTAGGTCTTGATCATATACTTTCCAAAAGTATATATCAAACCTACAAATTCAGTCAAGCTTCCAAAGCGAGACGACCGTGCACGGAATTTGATTCTTCCCAATATCTCATGAGTGAGCTCATGTCTTCCGGTTCTGTAGTGAACCTGTATGATCCCTTTGAGAGATCGTATTACTCATATGCCCTTACATGCACACCAGCGCGCCGGTGTATAGACCTTGGTTAGGTCATCAACCTATTGGTCTGCCAAATGTACATACTCAGACATAAAATAATACATCTGTCTCCGGTCAGAGGATGCGTGCCTATGCTGTGACAGCATTCAACATAGGACATAAGTTATCTCGATCTCGTTAAGTCAACTCTTTGACCTAACTAATCTGACACCTCCAAATCTCTATTCCTATGCAAAGAACTTGCATCAAGAGGTCGGTCAGATATCAGCCTATGTGAGAAAGGATTGCCATCTCCTACTCGGGCTGGAGATCACATCTTAACAATCATTTGACGGTGCTTGATGAGTCCTCAATCTAACCCATTAGATATTCATCCAAGCACCAACCTCTATGATTCAATAATTGAATCAACAGCTGTATGATCATTAAGATAGCCATGGTACATAACCCTAATTGTACAGAGGGACCTATTATGCAAATTATTTATTCTTCATTTCAGATCAGGGAATGATATTTGCAATAACATTTATTGCATAATGGCTCGTCGTGGGCTCACATGTCCAGCAGTTACTACATCGTGGTTGACTCGTCCTGGGCTACTCCGATTCTTAGCAACCCCCTGTTTCAGCTTGCTTCCAAGCTCAAAGCCGTAAAATGTGCACTCAAATCTTGGGCTAACCAAGAGGGCGATGTCCGTACCGACAACAAAATGGCGGAAAAACTCCCCTCTCATGTCACTGATGCGCTGGCTATTGACCCTTTGGACCCCTGCTTAGCCCAACTTGATTTGGATATTAGGGGCCGCCTAGATGTCCTTGACTCAGATCGAGAATGGGCATGGAAACAAAAGAGTAGAATCAAATGGTTAAAGCTCGGTGATCGTAACACAAAATTCTTTCACCTCTCAGCTAATGCGAGAGTGGCCAGAAACCACATCTCCTCTTTGATTGACTCTCAAGGGAACTTCATCGATTGCCCCGTGACTGTTGCCTGTGAGGCCTTGGATTATTTTCAGTCCCTCCTCGGCCCTAGTAGGCCGACCACTGTCCTTGCTGCCCCTCCCCAGCCTGTGCATATCCTTTCTGGCGAGGCTAGGGAGTGGCTTGTACGACCATTTGACAAAGATGAAATCTGGAAAGGTGTGTCAACCATCCCTTCGACGAGCGCTCATGGCCCTGATGGCTTTAATGCAGGTTTTTTCAAGAGACATTGGGCTACTATTAGAGACGATATTTTCTCGGCCATTAACTTCTTTCATGGAGGTGGTGCTATGCTCAGGTAATTGAACCACTCGTTTCTCACTCTGGTTCCCAAGGTGGAATCTTCAACTTGCATTGGGGACTTCCGTCCTATATCTTGTTGCATTGTATCCTACAAAATTTTTGCTAGACTGATTGCTACTAGACTTTCCGAGGTTCTCCCGCATCTTATCTCGTAGAATCAATCAGCCTTTGTCAAGGGGAGATCCATTGGCGACAACTTCAGGTTGGCCGAAGAAGTAATGCCCGGCTTTGACCGTCGTTCGAGCTCCAATAAGTCATGCTTCAAAGTTGATATCTCCAAAGCTTTTGACACCATCGAGAACTCCTTTTTATTGTCGGCCCTAAGGTGTATGGGCTTCTGTAAGACTTGGATCCGATGGATCGAAACCTGCATCACCTCGACTTCATTCTCGGTCATGTTGAATGGCTCCCCTTGGGGGTTATTCAGGGGTTCCCGTGGTCTCAGACAAGGTGATCCCCAGCCCTCTCCTGTTCACGATCGGTATGGAGTCTCTTTCTCGCTTGGCGGATATGGCCGCCTCTTCTGGCAATTTAAAACCTCTTGGGAGGGGGCGTTCTGCAGCTCCTTCACACCTTATCTGCGTAGATGATCTTCTCTTCTTCTGTAAAGGTACCATCAGTTCTCTCTTGACGGTTAAGGTGATCTTAAACTCCTTCCAAGCCATCTCGGGCCTGGCTCTTAATGCTAGGAAAAGTAGGATCATTCGGCCTAAATCCTACGTTGACAACTTTGCGGACACGCTAAGGATGGGCATCCTACGGAAATCTTTGCCCACTGTCTACCTGGCCTGCCTCTTGTCTCGGTGAATGGTCGTTGCTCCGTTTACAGGGACCATCTGGGCAGGGTGCATGCCTTGCTTGATGGCTGGAAAGTCAAGGCCATGTCTTTCTCCGGTCATGCTCAACTTCTTAATTTAGTGATCAAGGGGGTTGTGCTCTACTGGACTTCCAGCATTTTTCTCCCCGCCTCAGTCACCAAGAAGATCGACCAACTCTGTGCTGACTTCTTTTGGGGGCACCAAAGTCATGATATCGCTTGGGATATCCTTTGCCTTCCTAAGGCAGAGGGTGGGGTTGGATTAATGTCTACCTCCCTCTCCGTGCTGCTATGGTTGCTTGCTGGGCTTGAAGGATCCTCAACTCCGATTCCTCTTTATGGGCCGAATTATATGACATCCAGGTACCTGCACGACCTTACCTTCTGGACTGCCCATTATGTGCTCTCTGCTTCACGGGTTTGGAAGGCTATCCTTAACTTGAGGCCTCTTCTCCGTACGGCTATCTCTGGTAATGTCCCACCTTTGGATTCCCTCGCCTAAAAGCTTCAGTTTTGCTGCAGCCTTTGAGCTCTTGCGCTCTCAACCGAACCCCCTCCTTGGGCCCCTTTCGTTTGGTCTAAGGGCTCCCCGCCTAGGTTCTCCTTTGCTCTCTATCGAGGGGTATTTGAGCGCCTCCCTACTATTGATCGGCTTGCATCTTGGGGTGTATGTCCTCATGGCCTTTGTTACCTCTGCGGTTCTGAAATGGAGTCGCATAGCCATTTATTCTTCTCCTGTACTTTTGTTGCCTCTGTATGCAGCTCATCCTGCGCTGCCTTAGAACTTCCTTCACCACCGATGTCTTCCCTCAAGGACTCTCTGATCTGGATCTCCTGCTATCCTCTCCAGGTTGCCTGCTTGAAGCTTGGCCCTCTACTCGCTGTCGTCGTGTGGCGCATTTGGTCTGAAAGAAACATGAGGTGTACTGGGCAGTGCCCTTCTCCATTGTCCACCATCCTCCATCATTTTCTCCAGAGTGATAGAATTATTTTGGATTAGTCCATGGCAATCTGGCCCTTGTGCCTCTTAAGGGTTTTCTTTTCCCTCAAACAGATCTTCTTGCTGCCTACAGTATTTGCTTATCAATTGACCCTTGTGCCAGACATGTATACCATTTTTGAATGATATATACAAATTACTTACTTACCAAAAAAACTCGGATGAACTAAATTAGAGGTCCGCTTGTAGCGAGTATGTCCCACGAATCGCTTTCTGCAATCATCAGGACTCAGGATCTGATTGTCCCCCTATCAGCTGCCTCGATCCTCCTATTCATGAGATCACGCCGCAGTTTCTCATGGCAGTGCACGATACCCTAATGAATACATGCTAAAAATATCTGAACGGATTATTTTTCGCTACAAAAATATCAGCAGAAACAACTTACGAACAAATCTTTTTCGTTGTTTCGCCCTCAAATGTGAAGGCACTGCACCCGTTTCTCTTGTGTGTCGATCTTTTCCCAAATATTTTTTTTTGATTTGTTGCATAATCGACGGAGAAGTTCACGAGATTGCTGACATGAGAGAGAATCAATGTCATAGATGTTGGGAAAACAAATAAAAAACAGAAGGAGAAAATTAGAAAAAAGGTTTGAAAGATTGATATATTGTTTTAAATTTATTAATAAACGTATTTTTTAAGTTTAATCATCCCGTTGTTATTTCTAGTGTTTTTAAACTCAATTAGACACAAAACCTAAAAACCTAATCGAAATGGTCGGATCGGATTGAACCATATAATCAAATCAATTCAATCGGATGATGACGTCATCATTATTTAAAACTGAATTAAACTAGACTGGTTAAAAAGGTGGTTGAAACATCTAATGAAACCGGAAATACTTGAAATATAAATAAAATACTAGATAATGTATATGTTTCACACAATACATAAAATATTTTTCGTATACACCATCCAATATCATGCATACATACATACACACACACACACACACACACATATATATATATATATATATATATATATATATTATTTGGACTAGTTGCTATATAACATGATAGTAGTTTAATTATATTTTAAAAACCAATATATTGATTAGAAGTTTGAAAAAAGTAATCAAAAGTCATGGGTTCAACTCTTACTACCTGTAATATTTTTAAATAATTTAAAAATAAAATGCAGTTCAACTTCAGTTGAACCTGGTTAAAACGGGTCAAAAGATAAGTTGAACCGAGCGGGTTAACTAAACTTTGAATAATCGAACCGAACCGACATAAATTGATTAAACTGAACCAGTACAGGCCCGATTCACCGGCCGGACCAGTCTAACCTACAGATCTGTTCTGATTTTCAAAACATTGATCATTTCTAGTTGTTTGACCGTTGGATGCAAGGTAACGGTGCACACATAAATATAAACGTTTTCTAAAAGTCATAATGTAGTTATCAAATAAGCAGAATAATTAGTGTGGTTGACAAAGCTCCGACATGCAGTAGTTCCAACAATTTTTTGTGGAAAAATTCAAAATTCAAAAAAATGTTTCTTTATGGCATAAAGAATACCAATTTATTTTTGTAGATGTGACGCGAGGAGAAAACTATAAATGGTTAAAGGAAATAAAAAAACTGTTTCTACAATTTCATTCACAAAGAATATCAGAATAAGAGAGCTGATATAGACATGATTAACTGTGTCCCACGTGGTTATTATTAGTTTAATAATTTCAAGATTCATTGAAAGATGGAGTGAAGTACCATGAAGGGTTAAAATTTTTATTGAAGCTCGATATTTATCATAATGTATTTTCTTGTAATTTATTTTTCTAAACGATTGTAACAAAGAGAGTGAACAAAACTGTGGGATATAGTTCACCGAGGAGCAATCGTATCGTCTGGATCAAGTCTGTATATTCGGCAATTCATCCGATGAATACACGGTAGCTAGAAAAGCTCCAAAAGGCATATTAGCATTTCCGATGAGTCCAATGGCGGTAATGGTGACTTTAATATCGTATCTTGCTTTATATAATTCGTTATTGATATAGTTACATTAAAAGTCGTACCACCCCATATATACACGCAGTCGTTCGTCTTGAAGTATCCCGAAAAGATTTTACAATAATCTTGAATAGGAATCCTACAACATAAATGGAATCCCCAACAAAATACCACCCGAAGATTAAGTATTAGTAATTCCGTATCCGATCAAAATCTTGGTGTTTAGTTTCAATCAAAAAAACCATTTAGAGAAGATTGAGGCAAAAGAAGGTCTTTTGTCACGTATACCCTTCTTAACTTCTATAATATTGGCTATGCCCCTTACTTTTTTGTAATATCAGTTGTGACCATATATTCTTACAAAATTCACAATTATACCCTTTTATAATATCGATTGTTCCCGTACTTCACCTTAACAGGAGGGTAGGACTGTGAATTTTGGAGAATGTAATGGTGCAACTGATATTCCAAAAAGAGAGGAGCATAACTGATATTGCATGAGTTAAGAATGTCACAAACGATAAAATCCAAAGAAGAATGGATTCTTTCCTTACCACTAAAGTGTTGGCTCCTAACTATATATTAGGGTACTATCTCACTATGTCACCTATCTCGTACACTGGAAACTACTAAACTACTCACTCATATTGCAGACCCGTCTAATTCCTGCCCTCCTCTGCCCCTCGAGGCAGATTATCAATGTCAAGAAACTTGGATAGTCAAATAAAAATAAAACCTCAAATAGATATTAAGTAAGGATTGGTATACTTAGACCAAGTTGTTATGCTTACACCATGCAAAATTCATTGATAATAGTTGTTCCCTTACTTTTTATAACATAAGTGCCTATAGAAAACAATTTTAATAATATTTGTGCTCTTTTTTGCAAATCTCATTTAATATAACTATCGAAGATATCACTCAAAAAACTAAAATATGAAAAAGCATTTAAATAACTATAATTGAACTTTCTAGTTTTTTGTCTTATTTTTCTTCACCCCTACTTCTTTTATCTCAATGCGCCTCATAGGGAGTGAGTTATCGCATGTTGCATGATCTTCTTCAGTTCGCATCGTACAACATATCATTGTAATGATCCCTCTGGTGTTCGCCATAATGTGGGGTTGGAGAGGTTAGAACACCACTGTTAGAGGTTATCGGCATGCACAATGATTGTTACTATCTTTGCCAATGGCTAGACACGGAGTTAAGGAGTTCGGGGTTGGGGAAATGATGCAAAAGAATAACATAGAGTAGAGGGAGATAGAGGCGGAGATGGGCATGCTTCTATAACTTGCTTATGGTTGTACACATTTTTATGTGATGCCATTGTTGCACATGTGAACCAAGGATGTCTCATTTCTGTAATGAATGTCATTTTAATCATTTTACATATCAATAAAAGTTGTTGATTGTCACTTCTTATCTGAGATTAATAAATGCATGCATTGATAAGGTCCCTTAGTACAATAAAGGTTATGTACCATGACCATCTTGATGAAAGAGTTAAATTGATGGCTCACTAGCCTCGTCAAATGATTGTTGAGAAAGGATCCCCTACCTGAGAAGGAGACAAATCCTTACTCCAAATGATGATTTTCGACTGACCTCTTGATGCTGATCCTCTACATATAAAAAGAGATTCGGATGTGTTAGATAAGCTAGGTTAAAGAGTTGACTTAATGAGATCGAGATAACCAAGACATGTATTGTATACTATGACAATACATGTCACATCCTTTAACTGAAAACTGATATGTTACCATGTGTCTGAGTATGTACATTAAACAGACCACTAGGTTGATGACCTAATAAAGGTTTATACACATGCAAGCTAGTTTGCATATCAAGATATGTGTGTAATACTCTTAAAGGGATCATACAGGTTTACTACTGAACCGGAAGACATGAGCTCCCTCATGAGATATTGGGACCAATTAAATTCCATCGATGGTCATCTTACTTTAGAAGCATGATCGGATTTGTAGGTATGATATATGCTTTTGGAAAGCATATGATTGATAGAAATGCCTAATGATCAAATGTGAAACTTAATGATACAACCTTGAAGAAAATGCTTCAAACATGATCAGAACTTTGAGCTTATTCTAGGTCTTAGTATGTAGAATGTACGGTATTAGGAATACACGAGAGTGATGTGTCTTAATCGAATGTATAACTTTGATGCTTCCATTCTGAGGGATTGGTGAAACATGTTTGGATTTTAGTGATTTCACTCACTAGATTAGTTATCTAATCTTTGTACAAATGTTGGACATTGATTTAAATATGATTTGTATGCAATGAGAAAATTAGATATATTGTCTGACATAATCATACATCTTTAAGAGTTCTTCTGGATCTAGATATAAAACTAGATCTTAGTATCCAAGTCACTATACATGGAATATACAGTCGTCCTGTCCTTGTATTCAAGTATCTATGGAAAAGGCACATTATTCATGAAGAGTTCAACAATAATTTCATTACTGATATTATTTGAGAAATTAAAAATTGATGATTAAATATGATTACATTATCATTAATAATGTGTATATGGTTCACGTTATTTAGACTTATGTAGAGAGGCATCTAAAATAATTAAATTAGATTTAATTATTAGAGATGAGATTAATATGATAACACTATTAACAATAGTAATGGATATCGTATATGTGATCCACAAATCGTTGAAATAATGAAAATCGAGAGGGTCGTGTCAATCACAAGGCAAATCAACAGTCACTGAGTTGGCCACTCAATAAATCCGCTAAATTCAACAATTAACCTACAAATAAATATAGCAATGCAAATAAATGTGTGCAATTAAAATTTATTATAACTCTACAACAAAGGTGTGTACAGGTGTAAGTATTGTATAGAGGTCGAATACAAGTAGCAAATTAGATAGATCGAGAAATGAATGTGTAGAATTTGCATTCCTCTACTCGTCTAAATGTTTTTGGTGTGGATTTTTAATTGGGACTTTACCCGACAGACCCTATAATCTTTGCCAATTACCTCTACAACCTTTGAAACATCCTAATTCCTCCCTGACCCCGTAAAATTGCTCGGTCTTACCCCATGAAACCTACAATTAAATTGACACGTCTAGAGTTATCTTCCTTGGATTAAAAACAAGTTAATCTGACCAATCTGCGATCGGACGTCTAAAATTAACCAAGAAAAGAAAAAATAATCCTCCCTCCTCCAACAAATTTCCCTCCAACTGCAACTGGGCCGGAGGAGGTGGATGAGAGACTCCTCGTGGCGGGACTCGAGAGAGGACGAGGGGCTTTGAGGAGGAGCACTGCTCGGGGTCGGCGATGAGGGTAGGGGGAGGGGGAGGGGTGGCACTGCTTCTCAGGGCTGGAGGTGGTCGGCGTCCAGGGGGAGGGGGCTCGACCTGGGCAGGGGGGGGGGGGGGGGTTCGACCTGGAGGAGGTGGATCTTGTTAGCGGTGGGTTAGGTTCTACCAGGGAGGCTTTGATGGGCAGGGAGGGGGCTTCGAGAGGCATAGGGGAGGAGGGCTTCAAGTGGCATGGGAGAGGGGGAGGGCTTCGAGTAGGGGTAGGAGTTGAGGTGGCTTCGAGAAGGGGTAGGGGCCGAGGCTTCAGGTGGGGGGGGAAGGCTTCGATCAGAGGCAAGGGTCAAGGGGGCTTCAAGCAGGGGTAGGGTCCCGGGCTTTGGGCGTCGTGGGCAGTGGGAGCAGGGGAGGCGGGGCCTGGGCTTCGGGTGAGGGGAGCAGGGGAGGCGAGGGAGGAGGGGCCAGTGCTTCGGGAGGGTCATCGAGTAGGGGAGGCAGCGCGGACGGGCGGGGCGGTTGGGCGCTCGGGGATGACGCTGCGGGCAGAGGGGGTTATGGGGGCAAAAATCCCTAATATAAAAGAAATAATGTAACAGAATTTGGTTTATTTTAACAAACAAATGGATGGGGGTTAAACACAGGGTCTATGGGGTAAGGGTTAGCAAGTTTATCGGGTCGAGGGAGGAATTAGGATGTTTCAAAGGTCATAAAGGTAATTGACAAAGATTACAGGATCTACCAGGTAAAAAATCCATTTTAAATTATCTTTTTTGATGGATTTTATTTTTTACATTTTTTAATTGTTTTAATTATAATTTTTATTTCATATCTATGTTTCTTGATTTAACTTTCTTTTTATTTTTAATATATAATACACGAATATATAAGGCTATATATACTATATTGGGTAATATATTTATAAATGCTATTAACAATAATCAAAATTCAGGAAATTAAATGTTTTTTGGTTTTATATAATTTTTATTATTTCTGTGATTTTTAGATATTTTTCCTAATCTTTAGATATTTTTAAAGTAAAAAATATCTCAAGATAGGGACTAAAAAATAATCCATATTAATTAATATGGATTATAAAATAAAGGCAAAAATTTCCATAACTATTTCTAATTAATAATAAATAATATAAAGAAATTTAGAGAACATAAATCATATATGTTTGGAGTTTTGGGGATTTTTTTATATTTTTATAAAATATTTTGAGCTTTTTAGTGTTTAGTCTTTTTCTTTTTCTATTTGTAGGGATTTTTGATCTAGAGTTATAAAAATACAATAATAAACAAGATATATTTTTGAAATTTTTTCAAAATGTTTTTATATTTTTTGGTAGTTTATATGTCAAATAGAGGCAAAACATGATCTTTTGATTTTTAGAAAATAGCTAAAATGCCTAAAATGCAAAAACAATTGTGTGAATGTAGATCCTAACAAGCACTTAATCCTATTTGTTGAGAAATTTCAGAGCATGTGGTATTTTAATAAATAGAAAATATCAATAAAAAATGTACGGGAAAAGGCATTTTTCTAATTAAAAAACGAGGTGATTTCTGCAAAATATCCAAAATATTATAACTTCTGTTTAAAGTTTACAGACCATAATGAAATTACAAAAATAGCAAAGGCTTAAGTGCAAAATAGCCACCACACGTGGGACCGCACTTGAGGTGACATAGACTGGACCCAAAAGTAAATAACAAATAATTCAGGGTTGATAGTTGGATTTCGACAGTGGAGATTAGATCTCAAGACTGAGGTCGATGGCTTGGGCACATCGCATCCAATGGTAGATGCACACCTGGGAGAAGAAGGCATATCGAACGATTGGAAGATAGCTTGGAAGGATAGGGAAGAACCCTGATTCTTCTAAGCTTCGATTGGGTAGGGCTCAATCCTCTAGTGCTCCTCCTTGCTGTAGAGAGGCTCAGAAGGTTCCTCTCAACGGTTTGCAACTACTATTGGCTTCAAAAGGCTCTAGGGATCACTGGAGTGCTCTCCAGAGTTCAACGAAGTGGTGGAGTCCCAAGTATCTTTGATGATTTCAAAATTGCCCCAGATGGGCTTTGGGCTCAAGGGACCTCCATATGAAGAATGCTGGGTCGAGGGCAAATTTCCTTGATTGGTTAGTGGATGAAATGGGCATGAAATGGGTACGAGCATACTGCTTCTAGCGAGCGACAGAGTTAGAGACGACGATGTCCAGATCCACGAAGGATTTCAATGAGAGAAAAGAGATGGGGTGTAGAAGAAGCATATGTAAAGGAAATGGGATTGGATGGCGAGTCCAAAACACAACGAGGCACATTGGAGGATTCACTGGAATTAATCTTCTACAAACTACGAAGAATCTAATTTAATCTAAAGAAATGGATTAGAAGTTAATCTAATGGTAGGGAACACAAATGGAAGCTAAAATCTACCTAAAAGCAAAGGAGAACGGACTTCAAGCAGTTGGAGCTTCGAGATGGGTGCCTCAAGGTTTAGTGTTGGTAGAGGCATTCGTCAGCATCTACTACACTCTCTTTATTAAGAAAAGGGCTTAGTTAATGGTTCAAAGATTGTTTCACCAATTGTTTAACATTTTCATTAAATATAGGATCAAATTCTTGGTGGGAATAAAAATTAAACTCATTTCTGACCTGACGAATGACTAATCATGCCGGAAATGTAGAATAGACCTTCAACACTCAACTTCTCCTCTCCAATCTGTATGATGAGTTTCTTATTACCTAGCTCGAGCCAAAGAATACAAAATGGGGGGGGGGGGGCGAGATCAGGTGAAAGGAATTCATATTCAAAAAGGAAGGAGGTGGAGGTTTATGTACATATGGTGAATACGGGGAAAGATCAAGGTTGTTGGATCGATGCATCATTCCTTTGATCGAAAAATCACACTAGCGTGATGGAGTAAGGATCGAGGAAGAAAATTAGAGAAGGAATCAACCTGAATCGATGACTATATCAATCAAGGAAAATTAGATACGAGAGGCCAAATGCTAGGTTTGACATGGTGCACGCATGGGGAGTCAAGAGTTGACTGAGGTGAGTGGACGCAGGCGGATGAGGCGCGAACGAGCGGCGTAGATCAATGCAGGAGATGATCGGATGGTCCAGGCAAGGGGCGTGCGTGGAAAAGGCTGGGCCGTTGGATCTGAAGCGAGATCCAATGGCTGAGGACGCAGGCGGATGAGGCGATGGGAGGCGGGCCGCGTGGCGCAACCAGAGGGCGCCACGTGGCCTGCTGTGAGTGGCTGGAATAAGATGCATGTGTAGAGAGAAGAGGGGACCGAATTTGGAAAAACTCAAAACATGAAAGTTGTAGATCTCGATGAGATCTACAAGTTTCATGTTGACCAAAGACGGAGATGAGGTCAAATATTATACATAAATACAAGGATACATAGATATACATATGTAGTATACAAAGTGGCCCAAAAACCCAACTTTCTCATACAAGCTCCAAATTCAATGAAATTAGTCTCATTTTAAAGGTCTTTTAATGTGTAGTATTCTAAAAGTAAGTAGACCTAATTCGGAGTTTGCATGAGGACTTTATGTGCATTCTAGTGTACAGGGGTTCTCAGGCTATGTTGGCTATTTTACAAGGGGGATTTTTGGCCTTTTTCCCTATATTATTAAGGAGTACATATTATAGAGAAGAGGTTATTTTAGTGCATGGGTATTTTACAGGGGATTTTTGGCTTCTTATTTAAATGCAAATGAGCTGCTAAACTGCATGAGTTATGAATACATGCATGAATGCTATTTATGCAATATAAGGGGAAATATGCCTGTATTTTCTCGAGAACAAGGCTCTATTTTTGACTTTTGAAGTGATGGATCACAGATTCATCAAGCCCCTATACTTAAACCTTGCTCGTCCCCGAGCAACTAAATGAAATGCAAGAGTGAAATGAGATTGGGTTCCATACCAAGGTCATGAACAAAAGTTAAAAATAGAGCCTGACTCGACCTTTGGATTAATCATGTGTCGGAACCTTGTTGGGATCTGAGTTTAAGACTTAACAGACTTCAAGTTCCACAAGTCTTCTATTCAAGACTCCTCAACTCACCTAATCAGAACAAGTATACATACACAAACTCTAATGACCATGAATCTTTTCATGCAGTGTAAGTGATATATGACTCCCCACCTCAGAAGTAACAAAGAAACAACCTCCCCCAACCTGGTAACTCTAATGCCTCGGTCTAGCAACTCTTTCCTCGAGAAGCGGGGTATTCCCTTCTAAGTTCAAGTTCAACCGGCTCAAGAAGAGGGGGAAGAAGTATAGACTTTTGGGAGCTCAGCCAGTGTAGCTAAGTCTCCCGCTGCAAGCTTCATGAGATGTAACATGGTGACCATAAGCTTTTGCTTTTCTTGACTACGTACACTCCGGTGGGGTTAAATTTTCAATCCGACCCACCACTTTTTTGGAGTTCTTTTTGGCATTTTTTTCTTTTTTTTCTTTTTCTCTTTTTTTTTCAAAATGCCTCTGTACAACATATCTACATGGTGCAGCATATATACAAGAAATTTCCTCTTGAGCCAGTAGACTATCCCTCTTTTGAAGCTTTATTGCAACCCACTGCTTCTGTCTTTAGCCTTCATCACCACTAGGCCAAGTTGAGACGCACTTCCTTCACTAGAAGAAGAAGAGAGGTTCCGCCTAGAAGTACTACCCTCATATGCTACCCCAAGCTAAAGGAAACTGCCTCCTCATCACCTCATCCGTAGAGAGCCATGTGTAAAGTGCTGGTGCACGTCAAGCCATTGTCTCTAAGAGTCATGTGTGTGTTGTTAAGTGCTCTACTCAGGCTTGTCAAGATGACATATGAACATAGACTTGCAGACTTAAAGAATTAAGTCACCTGACCTGAAAAATCTTAACTCCAGTTCCTATAAGGTTCCTCTGAAATTAGGTGGATTAAGGTCTAATCATTTCCATCCTCAATATCTGCTCACAACTTGGTCCAGAACCCACTAGCTTTTCACTTTGCATATGCAAAGTATGCAGATGAGATGAGATGTCATGCTATGAAAATGCAAGACTCTTTTTCTTTTTCTTGGATGCAGATATAATATGCATGAGTAAATAAGAAGCCTCTTTTCATTATTTAATTATTATTATTATATTTTTTTTTTCGATTTTTACCCACCCATAATTATTGTAAGATATATACAAAAATACGCGAAAGTACGAGCTATGGGTGAAGTATATATGTAATATATACACGCCCCCCTATACTTAGCGTGTGCTATGTCCTCAGAGCACGAAGAGCGAGGAAAAAGACATAGCTCGTGCTAAGCGTAGGAGAGCCAAAAGGAACAAAAAGTATAGAAGTCGTCTCGCCCCCTATACTTAGGCTCTGGCAGCCTAAGTGTAGAAGAAGATCAGAAATGGGGCGGACGAGGGAAAGATGGGAAGTGGATAAGTATCAATGCGGGCATCGGTCCCCCCTATACTTAGGCTCAGGTCAGCCTAAGTATCGGTAAGAAATGAGTATAAGGACCAATGTGATCTGGAGAATGTACGTTGAACTGACTCAGATGACCCCTCCCCCCCTATACTTAGGATCTTGTCATCCTAAGTATAGTCCAAGATAATGGTTCGATGATGTGGGGAGGTGTTTACTAGAATCGCGGGGGTAAAGGATAGGATGTTCAAGACTGATGGTATACACAGATGAGTTGGTGTGAATCTTTCAAGATGCTGCTGATGGCTGGAGTTCATTGCTGCAAGGTCTCATACGCGGCTTGAGGTGTATCTGCTATATCTGTCTCGCCCATGAATACAATCTCCTCCACATGGACTAACTATTCATTGGATTCGACGAAGTGCTTCAACAGCTGCCCATTCACTAGGAATGTCGGTGCGTCATCTGCGAGATCTGAGATCTCGACACATCCACTATCATGCACCGTACGGACGACAAACGGTCCCGTCCACTTAGACTTTAACTTGCCTTGGAAAATCTTCAGCCTAGCATTGAACAACCATACCTTCTGTCCAGGAACAAAGGTCTTTCGTTTGATATATCTATCATGCCAACGCTTCACCTTGTCCTTGTACACCAAACTGTTGTCGTATGCTTGGTTTCTAACTTCCACAAGCTCATTCAGATCCATGTCTCTCTGTTCTGACCCAGGTGTGTGTTCCAGTTGACCTTTTTTATTGCCCATTCTGATTTGTGCACTAACTCTGCGGGCAAATGGCACGGCTTTCCGAATACCATTCGGAATGGGGAGGTGCCTAACGGTGTCTTGTAAGCCGTCCTATACGCCCAGAGGACTTGATGCAAGATCTGAGACCAGTCCTTCCTGTCCGGGCGGACAAGCTTCTGCAATATGGTTTTCACCTCCCTATTGGACACCTCAGCCATACCATTGGTTTGTGGGTGGTAAGGACTCGCAACACGGTGTTCGATGCCGTAGTCCTTTAGGAGTTTCTTCACCTCCCGATTCACAAAATGGCTACCCCCATATGATATCATCATTTTGGGGATCCCGAACCTAGAGATTATGTTTTCTCTGATGAATTTACAGACAGTCCTGCTGTCTGCGGCTCGGGTCGGGATAGCCTCCACCCATCTGGATAGATAGTCTACCGCAAGAAGGATGTATTCGAACCCGTGGCTGACAGGGAATGGGCCCATGAAATCGATGCCCCAGGCGTCAAAGACATCACAAATGATGACCGGCTGCATTGGCATCTCATCCTTGGAACCAACGGTTCCTTACATTCTCTGGCAAATTGGGCACGACTTCGCGAAGGCGTTGGCATCGCGAAACAGAGTCGGCCAGTAGAAGCCACACTGAAGTACCTTCCATGCGGTCCTCTTCCCGGAGTGGTGTCCTCCTGCCTCTAATCTATGGCATAAAGAAAGGACACTCTGGTATTCCTCCTGAGGAATACAACGTCTCCAGACACAATCCGGTCCTTCAAAGAAAAGGATCGGATTCTCCCAATGGTAGTGTCTAGCATCCGACTTTAGTCGGTCGATTTGGCTCTTGGGCCAATCCTCGGGAACTTTCTTGGAGATAAGATAGTTCACGATATTGGCGTACCATGGGAGTGAGTCGATAACAAAAATCGACTCGTCAGGGAAGGAGTCTCGAATCGGGGAAACCTCGGAAGTATTAAGATCTTCGAGACGAGAAAGATGATCGGCCACTACGTTCTTCTTTCCAGGTTTATCACGGATGTCCGAATCAAACTCCTGGATAAGTAAAATCCAACGAAGAAGATGCGCCTTCGCGTCCTTCTCCATCAAATATCGTAGTGTCGTGTGGTCTGTGAACACATTTACCTTGGATCCAATTAAGTGAGATCTGAATTTGTCCAAGGCAAACACTACCGCAAGCATTTCCTTTTCTGTAACTGTATAGTTACGATGAGCAGAATCAAGCACTTTGCTTGCGTAGTGAATTGCGAACGGGACACCGTCTATTCTTTGTCCCAATACAGCCCCAACAGCATAATCAGAGGCGTCCGTCATGATCTCAAAGGGTAGGGACCAATCTGGGGCTTGTAGTATGGGTGCGTCCATGATCATTCCTTGTAACAGCTTAAAGGCCTCAAGACATTTGTGATCTACAATAAACTCCGTGTCTTTGCCTAAAATCTCAGTTAGCGGTCGGGCAATCTTAGAAAAATCCTTGATAAATCTTCGATAAAATCCGACATGCCCGAGGAACGACCGCAACTGCCTTACGTTGGTTGGTGGCTGGAGTCGTCTGATCACGTCCACCTTGGCAGGGTCAACCTCCATTCCTCTCCTGGAGATGACATGCCCCAACACTATGCCCTTCGTCACCATGAAGTGACTTTTCTCCCAAGAGAGCACCAGATTGACCTCACAACATCTTTTGAGGACTCGGTCCAGATTCCTAAGACAGGAATCAAAAGAATCGTCGTGGACTGAGAAGTCATCCATGAAGACTTCCAGGAATTCACCGACCATTTCGGCGAATACAACAATCATGCACCTTTGAAAAGTACCTGGAGCATTGCATAGCCCAAAAGGCATGCGCCTGAAAGCATAGGTACCAAAGGGCCATGTAAACGTGATCTTTTCCTGGTCCTCCGGAGCTATGGCTACTTGATTATAGCCCGAGAATCCATCAAGGAAGCAGAAGAATTCTTTCCCCGCTAATCTTTCTAGGATCTGATCAATGAACGGTAGGGGGAAATGATCCTTCTTCGTCGCGGCATTCAAGCGTCTGTAATCCACACAGACGCGCCACGACGTGGGTACTCTCGTCACGATCTCCTCTCCGTCCTCGTTGGTGGTCGTCTGAATTCCCGACTTTTTCGGTACAACATGGATTGGGGCAACCCACTTAGAGTCGGAGATTGGGTAAATGAAACCCGCGTCGCACCATTTTTCTATCTCTTTTTTCACAACCTCTCGTAAATTTGGATTCAACCGGCGTTGGAATTCACGAGAGGGTTTGGCTTCATTCTCCAAGTAAATATGGTGCGAACACAGAGCGGGATTTATCCCATGGAGATCGGAAATGCTCCAGCCTATTGCCTTGCGGTTCTTCTCCAGGATCTCTAGCAAGCGAGATTCCTGCTCCTCGGTCAATTGCGAACTGATAATGACCGGAAATTTCTTGTCTTGGCCCGCAAGGAAGGCATATTTCAGGGTTGTGGGTAGAGGTTTGAGCTCAGGAATAGTGTGATCGTCTAAGAAGTCTGGCTCACTCTGTTCTGGTTCAGTGTTGCAAGTGGCTGGATCGTCTTCTGTGATAGCTGCCACCAAGCGTGGCTCTGGAGTCGGATCGTCAAAGGTTTCCATACAATCGGCAAACGCCTCGTCCGACTCGTCATCCTCATCTTCCGATTGTCCTAAGGATGTAAGGACTGACAGGCCCAACTGGGCCTCTATGTCATCGAAGATGTAGGGCGATGCAGGCTCAGAGCTGTACTCGTTCCTGAGGATCTCGCAGACTAACTCATGCACTGGATCATCTTCAAAGGAGATGGACACATCGATGCTGGCTGGGTTCTGTCTCCATGGCCCAACTACGTCTACATGCTCACAGTCTGTTCCGATAGAAGAGTACTCGGTGCTGGATTCGGAGTCCGGTCTCTGCCATCTTGTCTGCTTCATCTCAAGTTCCTCATCTCCGCCTGGAGTTTGGAACTGAATCTTCCCATTCTTATAATCAAATAAGGCCCCCGTTGTTCTGAGGAAGGGCCTACCTAAAATGATCTAGGAATCTCTACAATTACGAGGGGTTTCCATGTCCATGACAGTGAAGTCCACCATGTATTCTTTCCCCTCGACTTTGATCACAATGTTCCTTAACTCTCCTTGGGACCTCTTAGTGGATTTGTCAGCAAACTGCAGAATAGCTCTAGATTTCCTAAGAGGTCCGAGATTAAGCCGCTCATAGAGGGTTGTGGGCATCAAGTTGATCGAGGAACCATTGTCCAGGAGAGTGCGTGCAAACGCGATGTCATCAACATGACTCACTACATAATGTGCACCCATGTCTCTTCGTTTCCGAGGAAACGAGTTCTTTATTGCACAAGTCGTGGCTACTGATAAAACGTGTTTCTCAACACGGCTTATGGTCTTCCTGCTAACCCTGGTAGGCATGCATCTCACCTTTAGGTATTTTTGGAATGCAGGGGTCATTTCCACGAACTTGTTAAAAGGGATTGTGACCTTGATGTGTTTATTGCAAAATTCAGCCATCTCAGGGTCATCTTTTTGGATTTTTTTGATTTTCTTCTTTCCACCCTTGAGAGCTCGGGGGAAAGGGATTATTGACTCCAACTCAGGTTCTGGAACTGAAATATTCTCATTAACTACTGGAACTGAGTTCTTAACATGACTCTGACTCTGATACAGACTCGTACTTGGACTCTGACCAAAAAGAAAATGCTGAGGCGAAACCGGTAACGCTTCTTCCGCTTCTTCTGGACGATCCTCCTCAGATGGAGGTGTGGGCTCATCGGTGTCGTCTGACTCTACGTGGATGCGGGAATGCTGCTTCGAGGACTCAGATGTCCTCTTCTTCTGCTGGCGATGGTGGTGGTGATGCTCCTCCTCTTCTTCCTCCGAATTCTCCTCAGGTAGATTCTCGGAGGCTCCTTCCTTCTGTGCCCGTGCCCGATCAGGTATGGTCACGGTCCTTCCGCTCCTGAGGGACATATGATTGACATTATCGTACGAAAGGATCTCATGTTCAGATAAGTAATTATCTGAATAATATACCTAATCTCGAGGTCGGTTCTGGCCCTGGTGTATGTTGTTTGGGTTGGCCTGAACCTGTGCGGGAATTGGGGTCCGTGGCGCCATTTGTTGGTCCTGGTTACGAGAGACCCGATTGATGCCGGTCCTCATGTCCAGGTAGTCATTCTGCATCTGTTGGACCCTATCAGACAGGGTTTGGATCGCCAAGGTGAGTGACTCCAATTCGGTGGGCTGGGCTTGCTGCTGTGTTGATGCCGTCCTGTATTGGCCCTGCTGGCCATGCCGATACTGTTGCTGATGGGACGGTGCTGGCCCCTGCTGGTAAGTGTGCTGCTGCGGCTGGTACCCCTGTTCTGGCATGGACTGGAAGCGCGGAACGGCGACGGGCCTGGTTTCTTGGTAGACTAGGGATGGGCGGTGTGGCTGATCCTTCCCCATCTCGATTTGCCTGACTATTGGGTCACGGCTATACCACAGCCCGTTGATCTCGTATACTGGTGGAGGCTCCTCCGTTTCCACTTGTGGGGGTGCATGATGGTTCTACTGGGTATAAGTCTGATCCCAGCTGCTCTGAGACCCCGATTCTTGTTCCTGTACAAGATGGACTCGATGTACAGGTACAGGTGGTGCAGAAGGGGCAGGTAGCTTGATCTTAGCTACCTTTTCAGAGAGTTCCTCCACTTTCTTTGGAAGGCTCGAAAGAGACTCCATCTCCGCGACTCTCTTATTGATCTGCTCGACCATGGTAAGCTTGTCGTCAATCATCCCCATGCTGGGGATGAGGTCTTCAGTCAGATCTGCAATAGTCCTTCGAGTTGTCTCATTGGATAGGATTGAGGGAGACAACTGATAGGCCCTTGTGGCCTGTGACCTGCCGGTTTCCGCCATCTGCTCTAGGATCTTCCATACAGCATGCTCGTTTTTGTTCAGATAGCTTCCCCCACAGGCGGCACTGACTAACCCCTGCATCTCTGGGGTTAAACCACAGATCAAGGTCTGGACTAAGATCGCCTTTGAAATGCCGTGGCAGGGGCATTTCTGTACTAAATCATTGAACCTATCCCAAGCATCATGGAAAGGTTCACTAGGTCCTTGGGCAAAGCTGGCGATCTTTGTTCTCATCTGGTTTGTCCTACTGAGAGGGTAGAACTTCTTCAAGAATAGATCCTTGAACTGCATCCAGGTATTGCATACCACCCCTAAGTTTTTCAACCAATGAGCCGCCTTATCACCTAAGGCAAAAGGGGTGGCCTTCAGCCGAATATAATCTTGGCCAACATTGGGATGACTAAGATTGTTGCACACCAACTCGAAGTCACGGAGGAAAGTGTATGGTTCTTCATTAAGGTTTCCGTTGAACTTCGGAAGCAGACTAAGGAAGTGGGGCTTCAACTCAAATGCCTAGGCGGGAACTGTAGGTGCCAACCAGTTCTGAATCTCGTTCTCCGCCGGGTTATAGGTATCAACCATTGGTCGGTCGATTCCTTCTGCTACTATGATCCGTCCCATCCGCGCCGTGAGATCTACATTCTTCTGTTCGGCTTCAGCGAGGCGAGCAAGAATCTGTTTTATTTGTTCCTCATCTGGTGGTACTTTTGGCGGCATCTCGTCCTCCAGTCCTGGGGGGAAAGTAAGGTCGATGTCAGAGGATAACTCAAGGAAAGGATTACCGAGGCGATGATCTTCCTCGATAATCTCGGAGGAGATGAAAGGGTTGGTTGGAGAGTGACCACCCTGAGTATGAGGGAACCAAGACTCAAGAGGGTCATGAGTCTTGGGTGGTCCAAGGTGCGTTTGGGCCGATGAAGACGAGTCACTTGGGGGACTCATAGAGAGATCGGTGAATAATGCGTCGAGATCTCCCCAATTACTCATCTTGATGTGACGAGAAGAAGATAGGGTTTTTACACCTACCTGAAGCAAGCAAAATCAATCCAAAACCCTGAGTTCACACTCAACACTTGTGAAGGACTCGAAATCGAGTCCGATTAATCTTGTAATTTTTAAGTGTGATTTTTCAAACAAGATAGCAAGGATTACGCAGCCTATAGGGAAGTCGGCTTGGAGCCGGATGCGTCTTCCCTGTTTATCCTGTCGCCTAAGATACCGCCGATCCTCCCTTTCTGCGCTCTTATCCGGAGTGGGGACTCAATGACGTGCCCCTATCTACCTGCAAGCAGGCGGAGGCTGACAAAGCTAGGCCTTGTCGCAGAGTACCGCTGGTTCGCCCCTATCTACCCGCGAAGGCGGAGGATACTTGGTACTTGTCAATGAGCTTAAAAGTATCCCACTCGTGATATTTGCTAAGATCAGTTGCCTCGTGATATGGAAGGCGGGGATCTGGGCTCTGCCTTAAGGTGTTCACACACACTCAAGTACCCTCACTCAGCCTGAAAACAAGGTCGGTGATTAATCTCCCGCAAACAATTTTCAGATTTTATTCTCTTTTTTTGGTCAATACTGTTAGCAGTCCCGATTTTTAAAGTTAAGTTATCACTTTAATTAGTCCACCACAAAGCACGCCTATCGGACAGTCCCAATTTCCTGTTTAATTTAAGTGAGAAAATCAGAGGGGGAAATCGAGAAAAGCCGATGCACGAAAAATCGATGATGTTATGCTGAGTAGAGAATACTTACAGTGATCCCTTCGCTTTTTTTATGCAGGATGCAATACAGAATTGAAATCTTTTTACTCTACATGCAAATGCAAGCGATGAAAAGCCGCTCCTAGACAGGCAGTTCTATTAGCGTGAAGAACAGTTTAATTTTGACTAAGTACTGCGGTCTAGGTGCGTCTTTTAAGTGTATTGTGTGGTCCTATTGATTACGAGCACAAACAATTCCTAGAATGACTCGAGGAGCCGCTAGTGCAAGCTAAGTTACAATTCACCCACACAGCACACGGGACACAGTTTCACTATCTTTACACACGCGAGATCCCATATGGGAACCGCTGGAAATGATGCGAAAGAAAAAGAAATAAAATAAAATGTAATTACAAAGCCTCTCTTTCACTCAACAAAAATTTAATTGCTAAGTCCTCGAAGCGTCGCCAACTCCTCGCGGTCCTCGCACAAAAAATAAATGGAGGTCAGAGAGTTACATAAAAATAAAATAATGTAAAAATAAAGGAGAGAAAATAATTACAAGAAAAACCGGGGGTCAGACTACCCGGGGAATGAAAATCAAACACTCAATAATTTTGCTAAAATTTAACCTAAGCCGTGCCTCCCCGGCAACGACGCCATTTTGACAACGGCCCCGCACCCTATGTTAATTCGGTCAACATAATGTCCAAATTAATTAATGTGATTCGTTGCAGTCGGATACGAGGGGTTAATCAAAAACCACTTATCGATTAATGTGAAGTTAATTTTAAGCGGCAATATTTTTTTACTTGGTGGAAGTCCAAGGTCGATCTCAGGGAGGCATCTGTCTCCTTAGGTGAATTTAAGCAAGGATCCGAGTGTTGATTTACGAGGAGTAATTTTTTTGGTTTTTTTTAATTTTCTATGCAGACTTATGGAGACAATGCAGGCCAATTTAATGTT
Source organism: Ottelia alismoides (assembly GCA_037367405.1). NCBI lineage: Eukaryota > Viridiplantae > Streptophyta > Magnoliopsida > Alismatales > Hydrocharitaceae > Ottelia > Ottelia alismoides. The sequence goes on from JAZKJV010004753.1 coordinate 1,089,299, forward strand.
CAATTTAATTATGATATTAAATGAAGTCCAAGAATTATGAAAATTGACCAGATGATTATGGTGATGAAAATAACCTACACTAATTTTTTTGGAATTTTTCGACACTAAATAAATTTACTGTGAATTAAATGAACAGACAGGGTGATTTTCAGTATTTAATTTTTAATAAATATAAAACCACAATTTTTCCAAGAACTAAAATTATCCTAGGTGGCTCTAATGAGAAGGGACCTAAAAAAATTAACAGAACTTAATTTCACTGTGAAATGAATTAATTAAAATTAATCTAAGAAAATCACTTAACAATTTATTTAGGCCTCGATATGCGTGAAAATGCTATGAAATTTTTATGGTATGTTAAAAATGATGTCCTTAAGCTACTGTGAATTTTTGATGAATTTTGGAAGCACAAAGAATTAACTATAAATCAAAAGGTGTCACGGGGTAAAATATGTCAACAATTCACCAATTAATTCATTAATAATTCAAATGAACTTACAAAAATATGACACATGTACCAATAGACAGAGGACAAAATTCTCAACAAAATGCAATTTTTAAAATTTCAAAATGATGTAAAATGCAATCTAGGGATGCGTGAAAACATAGGGGTGTAAATGCAGTACAGGAAATTAAAATTACAATAAACAAATATGCAGACAGGGACTAAAATGCAATTACCTTTAATGCGGGGGACACTTGTGCAAATTCTCCACAGGGCACGTGCTCCTCACGTGGGTCTGCTTCACAGGGACCTCGTTGCAATTTTGGAAAGCTCAAGGGGCCTCTGTGCAATTTACCCAGGCCGCACGTGCTCCTCACGTAGGCGGCCTAGGCTCGGAGCGAGGTTCGGGCTCTCTGGAGGTCTGGACTGCGGCTCGGATTAGCCTCGGGTCGTCCGAGCCTAGGCTTGGGGCTGAGGCTCGGTATTTGTCGACGTGGCGTGTCTGCGTCCGTTAGATCCTTGATTGATCCAACGGTTGTGGATTGCTCCTGCTGATAGCGACGTGGGTGATTAGTGACCGTTGGATCTAGATTGATCCAACGGCACCTGGAGCGCGATGAAGTGGTGACGTGGCTGATCTATAGCCGCTGGATCGTGACGAATCTAATGGCTCTCTGCTGCTCCGGTCGTGGGTGACGTGGCGTGATTCGGACCGTTCGATCAAGATGATCGAACGGTGGCTGTACGTCGTCTCCAACGGTCCTCCGCCACCTGCGGAGGAGAAGGCAGGGCTCCGGCGTAGCTGGCTCTGCTCCGCCTCGGTCGCTAGGCGTCGATGAAGCTCTTCGTATGCTCTCGAGTAGCTCGGAAGATGCAGAGCGTACGTCGGAGCCTCCGGTGGGCTCAGGAGCGGTGGAGATGCGCTGAAGCTCGATGGCGAAGAAGCTCGAAGGGGGCTCCGGCGAAGCTCCGGCCAGTGAAGAAGTGAGGACCTGCAAGGGGTTAGGGGTATAGCCGAAGCACGTGTGTGCGCGTGGAGGTATGTAGGGTGAACGGCGAGGCCTAAGGCGGAGTGTGAGTGGTCCGGCGAGCGAGCTCCGCCGAGGTGGTGGAGCTGGAGTCGAGGAAAGTCGAGATGCGGTGTTTGAGGGAACGGAAGGGTGCGCGAAGATCGGAGCTCTGTCGCGGAGCTCGGAGGAATGAAGGTGGAGCGAGAAAACAACGGTGGACGGCGAATAAATTAGGAGAAATCAAAGGAAGAATTAAGGAGAAGATCAGAAGATGATGGAGGGGGCTACCTGGGGAATGGAGCTCAGATTTGAGCTCCAGGTCTTCGCTCGAGGGATCGGTAGGGTCCCGAGCTCGCGCAGCTTCGCGGAGGGAGGCTGCGACACGGCAGAGCTTGCCGTGGATCTCGCCGGAGAAGAAACTTGTCTTCGCTCGAAGACACACCCAATTGCTGTCACCAATGGATCGATCTGAGCTCGAGGAACCTCTCTAGAGTGGCGAATGGGGGTGAACGTTGCCGGTGGTGACGTATTTATAAGGTGAAGGTGGTGGGTTGGCTGGTGACGAGGCGAGGTTGGTGGTCGATGTGGGGCGACTCTGGTGGGAGTGGTGGAGCGTGAGGTAGACGGTGAGGATGAGGTATGAGTGGGTGACGTCGTGGGGGTGTCAGCGGTGGGAGAGGGTGGCTGACTTGCATCCAAGAATAGGAAGGGGGCGCCCCTCCCGCAAGGCAAGAGACGTGGGAGAGAGGGGCGCCTGGAGGTTGGAGACGAGGTCTCTACCGTTGGATCTTGGAATCCAACAGTGGTGATCAGAGCGTGGTGGGCGGGTAGGATGAGATTGAGGCGCGCTGATGATGGGCCGAGAGCGCGCCACGTGGTGGGCACTGGTGAAGGCGCGAACGAGCGGCGTAGATCAATGCAGGAGATGATCGGATGGTCCAGGCAAGGGGCGTGCGTGGAAAAGGCTGGGCCGTTGGATCTGAAGCGAGATCCAACGGCTGAGGACGCAGGCGGATGAGGCGATGGGAGGCGGGCCGCGTGGCGCAACCAGAGGGCGCCACGTGGCCTGCTGTGAGTGGCTGGAATAAGATGCATGTGTAGAGAGAAGAGGGGACCGAATTTGGAAAAACTCAAAACATGAAAGTTGTAGATCTCGATGAGATCTACAAGTTTCATGTTGACCAAAGATGGAGATGAGGTCAAATATTATACATAAATACAAGGATACATAGATATACATATGTAGTATACAAAGTGGCCCAAAAACCCAACTTTCTCATACAAGCTCCAAATTCAATGAAATTAGTCTCATTTTAAAGGTCTTTTATTGTGTAGTATTCTAAAAGTAAGTAGACCTAATTCAGAGTTTGCATGAGGACTTTATGTGCATTCTAGTGTACAGGGGTTCTCAGGCTATATTGGCTATTTTACAAGGGGGATTTTTGGCCTTTTTCCCTATATTATTAACTAAGGAGTACATATTATAGAGAAGAGGTTATTTTAGTGCATGGGTATTTTACAGGGGATTTTTGGCTTCTTATTTAAATGCAAATGAGCTGCTAAACTGCATGAGTTATGAATACATGCATGAATGCTATTTATGCAATATAAGGGGAAATATGCCTCTATTTTCTCGGGAACAAGGCTTTATTTTTGACTTTTGTAAGTGATGAATCACAGATTCATCACACCTCAATTAAGGTGATTAAAGTGAAAGATGTAGATATACAAGCTAGGTCGTTATCAACAAGAGTCATGTGTGTGCTCCAAAATATTCTACTTAGGCAGTCAAGGCGACAACGAACAAAGTCTCGTTATATCAACGAATTAAGTCGAATAGGCCTGAAATACCACAATTCCAGTTCCTATAAGGTACCTATGGTTAAGTATATTTAAGGTCCAACCAAGCTCCAATCTTCGGATTTACTTAGACTTGTTCCATTATCAAACTCAATCTGAAAAATGCAACTGCTATGCACAATGTAAAAAATAATTTTATGATGCAATTTTCAAAATTTGAACTTTTTATGGAATTTTGAAAAGGTTTTGCACATTTTTATGATTTTTTTCAAAAAAAAATCAAAAGTTTTTTGGGATTCTGATGTTGCATTTTTTTGGCTTTATAAAGGATTTTTATTACATACCCAATTCTCAAAAACAATTTGAAACGATTTTCACATGTATTTTAAAAAATTTATTTTTCAAACTAATTTGACAAATAGTTTTTACAATTATTTTACAAAAAATATTAAAATAATTGTGCAAAGATTTTTCAAACAATATATACATATTTTTCAAACTATTTTTACAACCATTTTAATATCATTTGCAAATAGATTTTCAAAAGTTTCTATTTAAAACAAAGAAAAGAAATTTTTAAAACAAAACAATTTTGAGAATATTTAGCAAAATATTTTCCAAATAGTTTTCAAAAGATTTTTCAAAAGATTTTTTAAAACATTTTACAAAAAATATTTCTAACATGATCAATTAATTAGTGTATACAAAGTATTGGGTATTTATGTGTATTAAATTTTTTTATTAATTTTCAATATTATTAAAAATATGAAAGTACGAGTTATGGCTAAGGTATATACGCAGTATATACGACCTCCCTATACTTAGCTTAATCTATGTCCTCATAAATTAGAGAGAAAAATAGAAGACGTAACTCGTACCGAGTATTAAAGAGCCTATACTACAATGATAAAATAAAGAATGAAAGAATAAATGAATGAGAAGTCAACCATACCCCCATATACTTAGGATGAAATAATCCTAAGTATATCATGTTGTATTATACATGCAGGGAGGGTCGAGGGTGGGAATGAATAGATTACAATTCAGTCCATATCCTCCTATACTTAGGGTAAGATATTCCTAAGTATAGACTGAAAATCAATAGGAGAAAAGACAGCGGAGGGGACCATAGAATGAACACTCTGCGTGCACACCCCCTATACTTAAGACTGACTACATCAATGAAGAAGGGGATACACATTTTTGGAAAAAAAAGAATCTGAAAATGAAAAGAAGAAAAATAAGAAAAGATCACTCAACTTATATAACTCCCCTTTACCTAGGACAAAGTACATTCTGAACAAGGCAAAACACACAGAATGAGGTTGATGAGAAAAAGTGGTAGATGTAAGGAAGACAAACAAAAGCGGATATACAAAGAGGTGGATGGTGAGCTGATGAATCTGTGATTCATCACTACAAAAGTAAAAAATAGAGCCTTGTTCCCTAGTAAATAGAGGCATATTTCCCTTTATAATGCATAAATAGCATTTATGCATACATACATAATACATACATTTTAGCAGTCCATTTGCATTTAAATAAGAATCCAAAATCCCTTGTGAAATATCCACTTACTAAAATAACCTCTTCCTTATAATATGTATTCCTCGGTTAATAATATAGGGAAGAATACCAAAAATCCCCCTTGTGAATTAGTCAATAAAGCCCTAGGACCCCTGGACAATAAAATACCCATAGCGCCTTCATACAAACTCCAAAATAGGTCTACTCACTCTTAGAATACTACACATTAAAAGACCTTTAAAATGAGACTAATTTCATCCAATTTGGAGCTCGTATGAGAAAGTTGGGTTTTTGGGCCACTTTGTATACTACATATATGTATAAATTGTATCTTTGTATTTTTGTATCATACTTGACCTCATCTCCGTCTTTGGTCAACATTAAACTTGTAGATCTCATCGAGATCTACAACTTTCATGTTTTGAGTTTTTCCAAATTCGGCCCCCTCTTCTCTCTACACATATATTTTCTTCCAGCCATTCACAACAGGCCACGTGGCGCCCTCTGATTGAGCCACGTGGCCCGCTGCCCTTGCCTCATCCGCCCGCAGCCACAGCCGTTGGATTGCCCTCTAGATCCAATGGCTTAGCTGCTTCCATGTACGCCTCAATTTTTGGCCATCTGATCATCTCCACCTCCAATCCTAACCACCCGTTAGCGCCCTCACCAGAACTCGCCACGTGGCGGCGTGTACACCGCTAGATCGCATCTATGATCTTCCGTCACAGTCGCTCTTCCATTGGCGCCCCTCGTCATTTCGATTAACCTCAACTCCTCATCCAAACCGTTCGTTCGTGCCGCTGCCTCTCCACGACACGTGGCGACTTTAGCACCCTCAGATCGCGTCGCCTTGACTTGATCTCAGCCGCTCGCTCGCGCTTCGCCCAGCTCACTCCACGTGGCGCCATCACGGCCTCTTATCACCTCGCCTAGATCTAATCCTATACGTCCCTTCACGCTTTGATCTAGGCCGTTGGATCACAAGATCCAACGGCCAGGGCCTCGTCTCCTACCTCTGGCACCCCTCTCTCCCACATTCTCTGCCTTGCGGGAGGGGCGCCCCCTTTCTATTTTCGACCGCACGTCAGCCACCTTCGCCGTCCGCCAACTCTCCCACGACCTTCCCCACTCGTAACTCATCCTCGCCAGCTACCCCACTTACCACCACCTTCACCATAGACGCTCCACGACCTCCATGAATTTCGCCCCATCACCAGACCTGCCGAGACCTTCTTCCTATAAATACTTGAGCACCAGCGAACTTCAGCCCCATCCGCCATTACAGGAGAAACCCCTGAGCTCAGAGCTCTCGATTGGTGACAGCAATTGGCCGTCTTTTCGAGCGAAAACAGGCGTCTTCTCCGGCGAGATCCGCGGCTCCTCCACCGTGTCGCAGCCTCACCTCGACGCTGCACGAGCTCAGGGAGCCACCGGCCCTTCGAGCGACGACCTGGAACTCCCCGACGAGTTCCAATCCCCAGGTGAACCCTCCATTCTTCTCCGATCTCCTCTTCATTTCTTCTTTGAATTTCTAGCTTTTTATTCTCCGCCTCCGGTCACTCCCACGCCTCCATTGCTTTCCGCCGAGCTTCGCGTCGAATCTCCCATCTTCGCGGTACCTTTCACGACCTCCGACGACGCACATCACAGCACCCCGATCTCCATCTCCGCCATTTGGTCGGAGCTCCTTCGCCATACGCCCTCAGTACCCCTTAGGCCTCTCCGATCACCTTCACTTCTCCACGAGCGCACGCACGAGCTCCGGCTCTATCTCTAACACCTGTAGGTGCCTCTCTGCTCATTGAACGGAAGTTCGCCGGAGCCGACTCGGAGCTTCATCGCCATCAACTTCAGACCACCCTCCGTCGCTCCTGAGACCACCAAGATCTTCTCCGCATCGCCACGCGTCTTCTGGGATATCTCCGACAAGTCGGAGAGCGTCAGCGACACGAGGAAGGACGTGCGGAGCTAAGGCGTCTTATATTGGCCTGCATTTTTGCACGAGTCTGCATTGAAAATAAAAAAAAGAACAAAAAAAAATTACTCCTCGACAATCTAACACTTGGATATTTGCTCAAAATCTACCTAAGGAGACATATGCCTCCCTGAGTTCGACCTTGGACTTCCACCACGTAAAAAAAATCTGCCGCTTAAAATTAACTTAACATTAATTGATAAGTGGTTTTTGACTAGCCTCTCGTATCCGACTGCAACGAACGATTAACATTAATTTGGACATTAATTTGCTCGAATTAACTAAGGGTACGGGGCGGCTATCATGAGCCTTCTTGTGTGACCGCTGAGGGATGGATCTTACAAGGTGCATATCAATATCAGGGTCATCCGTAGATAAAAACCAATCAGGATCGACCTGATGAAGATCCTTAGCGGTCTCAAAGTGGAGCGACATAAATTGTTAAGTGGGAATATTGTGGTTGTGCTCGGCCTGTGACATCTCTGTTATGTCACAATCAAAAGGCCCGAATTCCTTGATGAAAGAAATAAGGTCAAATTCAGCCTATACAATCTCTACTAAGTATACCTTCCACTCTAAGGTGTCTATGGTGTAACTACCGTGGATGTCATTAATGTATCACCACTCACCAGAAAGGGGAACTCCAAGGTCTATGCTTTCAAAGTCATCCTCCCCAAAGAGGAATACTCGGGTCTCAGTATCATCCATTAAAAAGCAAACCTCTCAGATATCATCATCAAGGTTATAGTCCTTGGGGTCGGATAACATAGGCACACTCTCATTAGATGCAGGTCCCTGGTCAATAGTGTATGAAGTGATTAACATATCACTCTTGACATCAGAACGAAAGCGAATATCTCCAGATCCATAATCAATAACGACTCTCATAAAGGTATGGAAGGGTCATCCTAGGATGATTGGAGGATGCTCCACATGAGTGGAGGTCTCCATGGGCGATAGGATAAAGTCAACAACGAAGCTCTGAATGGAAACATTTTCAAGAATACCACTCGAGTCTATATTAATCCACCAGTAAATTAACAAATCATACTTATCTTCTTAAGAGACCCTAGATGAATAGATTGTACCAATGAGAAGGGTATTACATTGATCGAAGCACCATCATCAAGGAGAGTCTAATCACAAGAATGGTCAAAGATGGTGCATCTTACAAGAGGTGTGACAATGTTCCCTTTCCTAACGTGTGAATGGTGAGTGATGGCGTAAGCAGTTCCCATGGTCAAAATGTTTCGCTCAGATATGCTCCTTCGCTTTCTATTCTTGGGCTTTAGAGAACATAATTGGGTCATGGACTGGAGAAGGGGGCTTCAATGATCTCATGAATAGTTTCCACTACTTCAGGTTAAATCAACATTTTTTTGAGGTTTTGGATCTTCCCCATACAAGGGAGGAGATCAGAATAATCATCTACACAAGGATGACTAAGAGCAATATGTACAATGCCATCCTTGGGGTCAAAGTTGGGAATTGTGGTGTGAGTGTGTATGTGGTTAAAGGGTTTGGCAGGTATTCCTTATCCTCACAAAATAACTCGACAAGGTGTCTCTCGAAATATTTTTGTGCTTTTAAAATTTTCTCATTTTTGTATTTTGGGAGATTGCAAGCTCTCAAAGGGTTCCTCAAATATATCCATCTCATCAAATGGTAAAGCGACATTATGACTCTTCTTCTTCATTTGCTCCATCATCTTGGGCATGTTATCAAGAGTGGATTCCATGAGAGGTGACTCTAACAGCTCAGTGTTGGGAGGGTGAGATAGAGAAAAATGTGAGGGTGATGGTGGGTAAAAGTTTGATGGCTAATACTGTAGATGAAGTGGATATGTACAAAAAGAAAAATTTGGAGCATATTCCTCTTGAAAAAATGGAGGGGGACCGGCCAGAGGGTACAGGAGGTCCTTAAAGCCAGGATAAAAATCACCCTAGTCGGCCATCTCCGTAACAAAGAAAGGGATTGGGAGAACATGATAGTCAAATCAAGATATGCAAGAAAAGGGAACAAGTTCACATGGAAGATCTAGTATACAAACAAACAATCACAAACACATAGGTAGGCCTCGGATTGGGGCACTAATCCTTAGTGTGTACATGGCAAATAAAATACAAATACAATAAGGGTTACTCTGCTTAAGACAAAGATTTTTCTTCTTGATTTTAGGATCGAGTAATGTTAGTAGTCCCAAATTATCACTTTTTTGTATTTTTAATAGAAAACACGATCCTAATAAGGAGTCAATTCCTTTTAGATCCTATGTGGTCAAAATAAGAGGAAGAGAGTCCAAAAAGCAATACGAGATGAAATTAATAATGAACGCTAAGTAGAAATGCTCACTTTGCCTCCAGCTCTCTTCATGCAAGGATGCTAATCAGAATTGAAGCCTATCTATATGCAAATGCAATCGATGAAATTGATCGAGAATAGAATATCCTATTAGCGTGATGCATCAGACGCCAACTATCTAGATATGAGATCCAAAAGTCCAATCTCAAAATCTCATCGGTGCCCACCACAACGGGTTTTGCAAGCGATGTATAAAGCTTCTCTTGACGTGTGATTTGAAGTCTAATAGTTGACAATTAGATTTGACTAAGTCCAAGCACGAATATATATGTAAATGCAAATATAATTAGGTCTTTAGACCATAATATATCAAGCAAAGAAATCCTAAATCTAGGGCTCAATCACACAAAATAAATAAAAAGAAAATCGTGAAACAAAGAAATAGAATGGCGAAGAAAACGTGATAAAAATCGACAAGGCTCTAAAGTGAAAAATCACTCGGGCAATGGACCTCGTGAAGTGTCAAAGTCCTGGAGAGTCCAAGTTATTACAATTATGTATCTCTCTCTCACTTCAAAATGCAAAATAAATATATAAAATGCTAAGTAGCACTATCTTCCAAAATCCTCCAAGCTTTTCACCCAAAATCCACTAAATTCAACAAGTAACCCACAAATAAATATAACAATTCAAATAATTATGTGGAGTTAAAATTTATTATAACTCTACAACAAAGGTGTGTATAGGTGTAACTATTGTGTAGCGGTCGAACACAACGAGAAAATTAGGTACATGGGGAAAATTAATTAATTTTGCAAAATTAGTATTCTAGCCTAAATGTTTTTGGTGTTAGTTTTAAATTTATATTTTTATGTATTTTAATTTTTATATTTTTAATTGTTTTTAATTTTATAATTTTATAATTTTTATATTTTTTGATTTTGATTTTTTTCTTTTTAATAGAAGAATATATAAGGCTATATATAATTTAAGATAATATATTTTTAAACACTACTAAAAATAATCGAAATTCAGGAAATAATTTTTTTAGGTTTTATATAATATTTTACTATTTTTCTATTTTTTAGATAGTTTTGCTAATTTTTAGGTACTTTTAAAATAAAAACTATCCCAAGAAGGGGATCAAATAAATATGTTGAATTATTTTGGAATTAAAAAATTGACCATAAAGCCAAAATTTTACTAAACTATTTTAGTTAATAATATATAATAAAAAGAAAATTATAAAATAGAAATTAATATTTTTTTGAGCTTTTATATTTTATAAAGGATTGTAGAACTTTTTAATGTTTGGTCCTTTTTTTCTCTTTTTAGGTATTTTTGGTCTAGAGTTAGAAAATACAAATAAACAAGATTTATTTTTTGGTAATTTTTCATTTTTTTATTTTTTTGTATTTTATAAGTCAAACAAGGCAAAAGCGTTCTCTTTTAATTATTAGAAAATAGCAAAAATACCAAAAATGTAAAATAAAAATATAACTTGAATGTAGATTGTAGCAGAACTTAATCCTATTTGTTGGGAATTCTTAGAGCAAGAATGTTATTTTTAATAAGGGATTTTTACCCGGTAGACCCTATAATCTTTTGCAATTACCGCTACGACCTTCGAAATATTGTAATTCCTCCCCCAACCCCGTAATCTTGCTAACCCTTACCTTACAGATCACGTGGTTAACCAACATCCATTTATCCGTTAAAAGTGACCGGATTCCGTTATATTTTAGGATTTTTACATCCATACCCCCGTAATTAGGATATTTACATCCATACCCCCGAGCCCAGGTGCATGCCCCTCCCCTGCCCACCATTCCACTGGCGCCTCCCCCCCCCCGCTCCCAAGTGCACCACCGTGCCCCGCTCCTCCCTTGCCCTTCGTTGAGAGCCTAGCTGTCCCCCTGCCGACTCCCCACTCTAAACCCCCCCGTGCCCAGGTTCCCCCCCCCACACCCCGCCGGCCGCTCGAAGCTTCCCCACGCCCAGCTGCCCCCGTCGCCTCGTCGCTCCTCCCCTGCCCGCCGTTGAGGAGCCTCGTGCCTAGCTATCCCCCTTGCCCAAGTCCCCACCCCTCCCCCGCCGTTTAGAAGGCCCGTGCCTAGCAGTCCTGCCGCCTCCCCGCTATCAAGTGCCCCCTGCGTCCCGCTCCTCCCCAGCCCACCGTTGAGCAGCCTCGCACCTAGCTGTCCCCCTGCCGCCTCCCTGCTTGAAACCAACCCCCCCTTCCGCTCGAAGCTTCCCCGCGCCCAGCTCTCCCCCGCCGCCTCCCCGCTCCCAGGTTGCCCCCTGCCGCCTCCCCTGCCTGTCGGTCGAACCTCCCCCGCACCCAGTTACCCCCCCCCCCCTCGCCCGCCACCTCCCCTGCTCGCCGCTTAAAGCCCATTGAACATCCGCGGCCACCGCTCAAAGCCCACCCAACATCTGCGGCCACCGCTCGAGCCCCTCCTCCTGCTGCTCGAAGTCCCTGCCCCTCCTCGCGTTGTTATTCCAGCCGTTATTCGTTCCTCCTCAATGTGCGTTGTTGGAAAGAGGAAGAAGGGGGGGAGAAGAAAGAAGGAGAGAGTGGAGGAACATACACCGTTGGATCTGATGTGGTTTGATTAACTTACTTTTAACCCAAGCAAGTTAGGTCAAAATATGTCAATTTAACGACAGGGTTTGTGGGGTAAGACGGAGCAAGATTACGGGGTTGGGGGAAGAGTTACGATATTTCGAAGGTCGTAGCGGTAATTGCAAAAGATTATAGGGTCTGCCGGGTAAAAATCCCTTTTAATAAATAGTAAACATCAATAAAAATACATATACTAGAAAGGGCATTTTTGTAATTAAAATGAAAGGCGAGGCGGTTTCTGCAAAATACCCAAAATATTATAACTTATGTTTAAAGTTTACATACCAAAATAAATTACAAAAACCATGGGGGCTTAAGTACAAAATTACCACCTCACATGGCACAACACTTAAGGTGATGTGTACAGGGCCCAAAATTAAATAGCAAATAATTCAATGGTTCAAATGAAATTTTACCAAAAGGTTTAAACTAATTAATTTACATGACCAAATCAAAAATCCAAAAAATAGGGGTGTATTTCGTAATTTATCTCCAAAATACACGCAATTGGGCGATGTGGTTAACTTTACTTATACACATGTCACTTCGGAGACCGCAATGACGGTTGGATTTCGACGGTGGATATTAGGTCTTAGGACTAAGATCGATGGGGAGGGCGCTTCGCATCCAACTCAAAAGGTTCCTCTCGATGCTCCGCAACAACTGACAGCTTGTGAATGCTATAGGAATCACCAAAGTACTCCCTATAGGTCAACAAATTGATGGAGCTCCAAGTATCTCCGACGACTTCAAATTGCCCCCAAATATGCTTTGGGCCCAAGGGACTTGCACAGGAAGAATCCTGGATCAAGGGAAAATTGCCTTGACCCGTTAGTGGGAAAAATGGGCATAAAATGGGTGCAGGCATATGTCACCGATAAGCAACAGAGTTGGAGACGATGGTCTCCAGATCCACGAATGATCCGGCTGAGCGAAGTGCGACGGGGCATAGGAGAAGCGTAGGGAAAGGAAATGGGGGTGGATGGCGATATGGAAATACAACGACGCTTGGTGGAGTGTTTGCTGGAGTTATGCTCCAGTGAACTACGAAGAATCTAATTTATGCTCAAGAAATGGATTAAAGATTATATAATGGTAGGGAATTAAAATGGAAGCTAAGATATACTTAAAAGCAAAGAAAAACAAACCTCAAGTAACCAGAGCTCCGAGACGGGAACCTCACGACGGACCGTCATCGAAGATGTAGAATCGACCTTTAGCACTAAACTTCTCCTCTCCAAACTGTAGGGAGAGCTTGCTGTCACCTAGCTCGAGCCCAAGAACACAAAATTGGGGGGAGGGGATCAACTGGAAGGGATTCAAATTTGAAAAGGAAGGAGGTGGAGTTTTATGTACAGATGGTGAACAAAGGGGAATCTCGAGGTCGATGGCTTGATGCAACGTTCCTTTGATCGAAAAATCATGCTAGCGTGATTGAGCAAGGATGGAGGAGTAAAAGTAGAGAAGGAGTCAACCGAATCAATGATTATATCGATCAGGGAAAAAAGGGAGAAGAGAGGTCAAACGCTAGCTCTGAAAGGTTGCATACCTGAGGAGAAGAGTTGATCGGGGTCAACTCTTCACTCCCTCTAGTTGGTCCATCTGAACCAACAAGAAAAAAAGGAAACCCGATATTATTTATAAAATAAATAATAAATACTAATGAATTACTTTATTTAAGTTATAAAATAAAAAATATTTATTATTTTCTGTCATATTTTAATATCAATTTTATTTATTTGTACAAGTTGATTTTATTACAAGTTACTTTTTAGGGTTTATTTATAGGTATATTACATATGTTTTGTATATTTTATTTTTATTTTGTATTTTATATTTATTATTATACATATACATACATATATATTATGAGTTTAATGGGGGCAGCCCCATTAAACTGATATTGTATTTATAATTTATTTATATATAGATAAATACATTTTTATTTTATTTTTCTAATGTATTTTGTACACCTAAATAAATAAGGGTATTTATATAGACTATTTTATTTTTGTGTTATATGGTTTTATTGCATTCTAATTATGTACATATGTTATAAATAGTATTTAAAACATTATAAAAATTTAAAATTTAAAAATATAAAGATAAATAAAATGAATAATTTATTTAAGCAAAATATACAATAAGGTTCCAAAATATAACTTTCACACCTTAACTCCAAATTAAGTGAAATCACCTTCATTAAATAGTTTATTAAAAGTTATATATAATTAAATTGATTTTTATATATTTTGAGTTCATATGGAGAAGATATGAGTCTAGTAAGTTTGTGTTTTGATTCTTATTCAGAGTATAAAATGTACAATTAATATTGAGTAATTATTAGTAAATCTGATTTACATTTAGTTTTGTATGCATGAATATGATTCATTATTAATCAATGGTTTGTTTGCAATTGTCACAAATAATTTGCAAATATATTGTGATATTTTTTTTTACGAATAATTCAATGAATAAATATCTTATGTAATAAGATTACATTAAAAGGAGATTGGAGAGAGTAATCTCTCTCCAATCCAAGAAGTGCTAACCCTATCCCTTTTCTCTACGCAATTAAGTTGAAGCATCAATTCTCTCTCTCCATATACGTCCACTCTCTCTCTCCCCCTTCTACTGCCCTAGGGTTGAGAGAATGCGATCATCATTACGTTTCCGTTGCACTGCCAGATGAATCACTCGTCGAACTCCATCTTCTTTGGATCTTCATGCTTGTGAAGGATATAATGAATTTCATCATAAGGAATAAGGAGGTTCCTTGCTCGGATCGTTACTTCGGACTATGGGAAGCACACATCTCATCCACCGCCCACAAGTGCTCTCTACGTTGGATTGGACTTGAGACATGAGGTCTGTTCGCTTAGAGACTCGTGGATTGCAATCAAGCTTCAAGAGGTAATTATAGTACTCCTGTGTGACCTTGATGAAAAGATTTGGGAATCATTCCCATGTCATGTGGTTTCATAAAAAAATTTACTGTTTCCCCTTGTGACTTGTATGACTAATTGATCTAAATCACATACGATGCAATCTTTACTCTTCCGTCATATGTGAGATGCAAACCGTCTTCTTCACTTGGTATTAGAGCATTGGTCAAATGTATTTGATGTGATCCAAACCCTAAGTGAACAAGATTTTGGATATTGGATCAAAACCCTCGACTAGTCTGACTTTCAAATCATTTTTGTTTAAAAGCTACTATTTTCCCAAGTTGAACTATTTTTTAAATACTAAAATGTGTTTTGAATTTTTGAACATGTCCCCAAAAAACCCGCCAAAGGATGGCAACAAATATGCATCATTTTAGATTTTAAAAGTTTAGTGTTGTTTTAGCGTGAAAAAACTGATCTATAACTAAATGTTTTTTTCTATAGTTTTTCGATCATGAAAAATGTTAGAAACACGTCAAATTTGGTAAGAATTAAACCATACAACTAACTTGAATTTATTTGCACGATTCTAGTTTCATTTATCATAAATATGTGATATTTAGTGGAGATGGGTCATAAGATTATAGATAATCTTGATGACTTTATATAGTGTATTTTCCATTCAATCTTAATAACAGAATTATCAATTTACCCTAATTAACTTATGATTCATATATTTAGAGAAATATTTGACAACCATCTTTATATTGAATGATTGCTGCATGATAAACCCTATTTTGAAACTATTATAGTTGTAATTGAACTTTTACATGCAAAATCAACTTGTTTTCTTGATATGACTAGCAGTTTGTGAAATTAATGTATTCTAAGATATATAAATTTATGAATGATTGTTACATAATTGAAAGATCGATAGAACTTCTTAGTGCAATTTGTACCAATTGTATTGTCTCGAATTGTAATGGTGATGATGTCTAGACCTATATATGCCAATAAATAAATTAATTGGCACCCTATGCAACATTTGCAGTGGAAGCATTTCCTATTAGCATAATCTGTACGACCTGTATGGATTCGTTTCAAGGAATGGTAGCATGAGAACATTCTGCATTTTTTAACAACTAATTGGAATAATAAAATGTAGTAAGTGAGGGTGTATACTATATAGTAATATCAAATAAATGAGTTATTTGTTGGTTGCATTCGATTGATAATTAATTTAATATGTTTAAATTCGTTTAATCCAATTAAAATAAAAAGTAAATTATTAATAGGTTTGAAATATTTTTAGAAGGATTAACCATGAGAATTCGATTCAAAATGATTAATCAAAATTTAAACGGGATATGGAGGATCATAATACGACATTTAAGGTCTTCTACGAAGGGTTATGTCACCAAGGGTTGTACGACTGAGACGACTATGCAAAGTCATGGCTCCGACATACAAGCACACATAGATTGGGCTCTTTGCTTCTCAAAATAGACCAACCATATTGTTAGCCATGTGAGCCTGGACGAACCATTTCTACAATAAAAATATTATTGTAATATTTATGTATTATGATTTCTAGTTTATTTGACTCCTTATCCGAGATTAAATGAATGAATGAACTATAAGATCCTCTATAAACATAGGGTTATTTCCATGGCCATCTTAATGATCATACAAGTGTTGATTCTAATGATGAATCATTGAGGCTGGTGCTTGATGATAGCTAAAGATTTAGATTGAGGTATCATTAAGTACCATCAAATAATTATTCAGAAAGGATCCCTAGCTTGGGAAAAAGATGTCAATTCTTCTCTAAAGGACTGATATATAACCGACCTCTTGATGTAGGTCCTCTACATAGGGATAGAGATTCGGAGGTGTTATATAAGTTAGGTTAAAGGGTTTTCTTAGAGAGATTGAGATAACCAAGACCTATGTTGTATAATGTCATGATAAAAGCATGCATCGTTTGACCGGAGACATATGTGTTACTATATGCCTGAGTATGTACATTTGGTAGACCGATAGGTTGATGACATAGACAAGGTCTATACATAGGAGAGTTGGTGTGCATATAAGGGCATACGAATAATACGATCTCTCAAAGGGATCATACAGATTTATTACTCAACCTGACGATATGAGCTCACTCATGAAATATTGGGATTAATGTCTATGCACGGTCATCTCACTCTAGAAGCTTGACATAATTTATAGGTATGATGTATGATTTTGGAAGTATATGATCGATACCAACTCCAAATGATCAAATGAGAAACTCAATGATAAAACCCTGAAGAAGATAGTTCAAATGTGATATGATACATTAGGTTTAATCTAGGTTTTCCTATATGTAGGATGTACGGGTATTAGGAATACTCGAGTGTGATATGATAGTAAATGATTGTATAACCGTGACACTTCCATTTTGAATGAGTGGTAAAATAAGTTTGGATTTTAGCGACTCCTCTTAATAGATTGGTGATATGATCTTAGTCTAAATGTTGGATATTAATCTAAATATGATATATAAATAATAAGAAGATTAGATTCATTTAAACATCTTTGAGAGGTCACTGAGATTTGGATTTGAGATATCATCTCAATCAAAGTAACAATACATGGAATATACAGTCGTCATGTCCTTATTTCTAAGTATTCACAGAGAAAGTACATTGTTCTTGAAAGAATTCAAGAATAACTCTATTGTTAATAATGCATCTTAGCAACGAGAAATGGATAATTAAATATGATTTAATTATTATGAAAATGTGAACATGATTCATATTATTTGGACATACGAGAATTGATATCTAAGATAACTAAATATAATTTAGTTATCAAAGATATGATTAATGTGAATTACATTGTTCATAATAATCATTAATATTATAAATATGATTTATAATATGTTGAAGAGATTTAAATATAAATAGTATGAATTAAAATTTGATGTGAAATAGATTCACATATAATTTACATTTTATGTTGGTTGGTTGAATATGATTCATAATTATCAATGTTAAGACTGAAATTATCACAATAATTTAGAATTATTTTGGTGAATAATTATGTAATAGTAGTTGTTGCACATATGGAATATTAAAAGATATATGAGATCTCTTAATTAAGGAAGAAGAGAGCCACCTTTCTCTTTAAGAGGGTGGACGACAATGGAGTCTGACTCCTTGTATGATTGGCCACTCTATTAAGTGAAGGAGTCTTGTTCTCTTTCCTTTATTTCTACATAAAATTAATTTGAACTAAATTAAATATGTTGAAGATTATTTGAAACATGATTATTTTAAACTAATTAATTATTGATGCAAATTGTTGTAACAAAATCTCAGTCATTAATTTGAATTAGGAGTGCATCTCCACCATCCAATATAGTAAAAAAGGAAGGCTATCCCTAGACTTTTCTACTACATAATTTTGAAACAATAAATATCTCTCTTTATTCTCTACCACATGTCCAAGGTATATCCTCTCACATTGTGGCCATCCACATTTTGTTTAGAGACATCCTGCCATTGTCGCAACACCGTTGCTCTACTAGATCGACTGCTTGTGGATCTCACCTTCTTCGGTACTCCTCGATCGTGAAGATGGGTCCGTATTTTATGAGACAAAATCAGTATATTTCAAACTTCAGATCATCAAATCAAAATTTTGGGATCTTTGTGTGTCATCTACACATCTGCAAGTGCTTCTACACCAGATTGGGCTTGAGATGGGATAATTTCTTATATTAGCAATCACAAACATGCTCCAAGAGGTAATACTAATTACATGTTTTTTATCTAATTGAAATGATTTTAGAAGCATCCTAGAATCATGTGGAAAAATTAAATTCCGCTATCCCTTACAACTGCTATGACTAGTTGACATGGATCATATTCAATACTATCTTTACGCTTCCGTGATGCACTATGGCATAAGACCTATACTTAAAGTGGTATAAAATCTAGGTTAAAGGTCTTGGATGTGATCCAAAGCCCTAGGTCAATGAGGTTTTGTATATCCATTGCATGAAGATTCGTTCTTTTGCATTTGATGCATATTTCTAATTATTTTTCGCTAAACTGAAAAAACTACAATTTATGCATTATTTTGATTGATTCTTTTGGGTAATAAAATGTATTTAGAATGTCTAAATATGTTCCCAAATCAGTAGCCAGTTGTTGGCACAAACGGTGCATTGTTTTTGGGTGTATTCACGGAAATTATTTGTTGTTACTATTTTCCCATTATGAAACATGAAACAAACACTCTAATTTAGTAGATAATTAAACCCACAAACCACATGGTTTATTCCTCACGATTCTAACTCTGTATGCCCTAGATATTCCATATTTAGTGGAGATGAATGGACTGGTGATTGGATCATCACAATTACTTTCTTAAAGTGTTTATCATTCAATGTAGATCAAAGAAATTTTTAACTTGTCATGATTAATTGGTTATTAATATTTATTTTGGAAATATTGATTAAACATTAATCACCAGTGAATGATTATTTCATGATAAAATCCTATTTTAACCTATAATAGTTGTAGGTCAACTTTTATATGAAAAACATGTTCACTTGATATGATTAGAAATTTAGAATTCAAAATTATAATAAGGTACTAAAGATTTATGAGGGATTACTATATAGTATAATTCTGGTTATCAAAGGAATGGTCGATGAAACCACAATTACATTTATATAATGATTATTGTTCTCGAGTCATTATGGTGATGATGTCTAGGCTTCGGATATGCTAATAGATTACTTAATTGGCACCCTCCACAACATTTGTAGTGGAAGTTCTCCCTGTTAGAAATATTTGTTTGATTTGGCTTGATCCATTTCAATGAAAGGGTAATATAAGTAAATTAAATTGTTCTATAATTACCAAAGCTCAATAATAATACATATTTGTGAGAACTAATAATATACGGTAATATCAAGCAAACCCTGATTGTTTGTTGGTTGATTAATTGGATTGATAATTGATTTAATATGATAAAATTAACAAGATCCAATTGAATATAAATAGTCTATTATGAATAGAGATCTAATTCCCTAGGAACAATTAATTATGTGAATATGAATAACATAATTATCAAAATTTGAATGTGAAATGGATGATAATATAAATGACATCCATGGTATCTCTCCAAAGCGAAAGGTTTTGTTGCCATGGATATGCTGGAGATGCTTGTCCAAAGTGATAACTCCTATATACAAGGGCACATGTATCGGTATCTTTGCTTCATGAAAGAGTAATGTCGTATGTATAGTGACCACAATATTGATCCTCATATAATTGGGGCCATATTGGATTGCACATAGCGAGTGTTGTTACTATTGGCATATTATTTAATTAACAACTAGTCAACATCACCGTATGGGTGGTGGGCTCGAGTGTTAAAGATGGAATTGGGAATTGCAAGTTGGACTTGCAAGGAGTAATGAGTTCACACTTCTTTTTATTCGAGTTGCAAGCTCTCATATATTTGTGATGCAACAAAGGTAAAAAAGAGATCCAAGATTTTGCTAAAGATACAACTGTAAGTATATTTCTTACTTTGAAAGTGAAAAAGGAAATGAACTTTAATGTTTAAAGTCAAGATTGATTTGATTAAAAATCCTTAATCAAATAAATTTAAATTTTAATATATATATATCTTGTTATGCATATTCTGATAAAGTACATTTATAATCTCATATGAAATCTATGAACCCGCTTAATAGGCATCTGGAGGTCAGCCAGTTGATCGAACCCAACTATTCGGACTGGATCTGAAATTTGGAGCTTGATCTCTTTGTGGAGTGCATCGGTTATATGCTCACTAAGAATAATCATATAAATTCAATGTCAATGAAGGAGTTATAATTTTTTTAAATTTTAATAAGGACCACTCACTAGTACAATATTATTGACGAACAAAATTGATGAGGTACCTAAAGTTTGATCTTATAGGGAATGCAGTGTCCGACAAGTCAAATCTGACAACCGTAGTATTGGCGCCTCTCTCGGCTCTTAGTACTTAAACAATCCAAATCAATCAATAATTAACCCACAATAATGATTAAGTAATGTAAAGGAGTGAGATAAAATTTATTATACCCTACAAAATGTGTATAGTGATAAGTAGTAGGGGTCGAACTACAAAGAAGCACACAAGGTAGAACAAGAAAATGAATAGACAACTTAAGATTTTTTTATTTTTGATTTTTAAATGTTTTTAGGGTTTTAATATATATATATATATATATATATATATGGACATATATAAATATATATGTTTTAAATTTGCATTTTTTAATTTTATTTTTAAAATAAAATAAAGTATAGGATAATATATATAGAAACTATATAGAAAAGGAGTAGAAGACAGATGTTTTGGATTTTTAAAATATTGCAAAAAAACTTAATAATTCAAGAAATACAATATTTTGGGTTTTTTATAAATTTTTCTTTATTTTTGATGCTTTTTGGTAATTTGTGAGATTTTTTATCGATTTTTAAATAAGGAAATAAACAAAATATATAGAATAGAAAATTCAAGAACATAAAATAAGCTTAATAAATATTTAGCCAATAAGATTATGCCCAATTCTAGATACTAGATAATATAATGAAAATTCAGAAATTTAAAACATATTTTTGTGATTTTTCTGTGAATTTTTATAATTTTTATTAGGTTTATTTTGTCTTGTGATTTTTAGTGAATTAATTCGAAAATATTTATGGGTAATCAATGTTTGTAACTTGGATTCCCAGAAGGGTGGAAAGAACAGAAAGGTTGATTTGAACAGATTACTTGAATACCGAGACTAGTACATGCCAATAACCAGATGTACAAGAAGAAAGTCAAGAAGTGGCACGACAAACAGGAAGACTTTTGAGCATGGTCAGAAGGTTTGATTGTTTGATGCAAAGTTGAAACTTTTTCCATGGATGTTTAAATGTAAATGAAGAGGGTCCATTGTAAAACATGTTCTGGTCAATGTTAGTATGATGATATATGATTTGTCACTTGACATACAACTGTTTGTGATCAATAGACAGTTTCTGAAACCATACTTAGAGCACGATACATTCATGCACGTTGTTGATTCAATACATGTGGATTTCAAGATTAGCTCGAAGCCACAACATTAGTAGAGTTAGACGAGACACTTAAAGGCATTTTTGATTAATTAATCATTCTTCTTTTCAAATTTCATTCTACCATTCTTTCGATTATTTTACTCATTCCATTCATAATTGCTATACTTAGGATATACTTCATCCTAAGTATGGGGGGACGAGTGTATTGGGTGCTCATTCTTTGATCCCTTGTATGTATCCTCAACTCTTGATATTCTGTTTATACCTAGGAATATTTTACCCTAATTCTAGGGATAGACATGACATGCCGATGACTTGTTTATTCCCATCCTCGACCCTCCCTACTTATTACACAATCTGATATACTTAGGATTAATTTATCTTAAGTATAGGAGGGATAGCCGACTTCTCATTCCTTCGTATTTAGTCACTGTAGTATAGACGTTCTTATACCTAATACGACTTATGTCTTCCTTTTCTCTCTGATCTATGAGGACATAGCTCGAGCTAAATATAGGGGGGTTGTGTATACGATGTATATAATTTATTCATAGCTCATACTTTTGTATTCTTAATAATACAGATAACTAATAACATTTAAACAAAAGAAAATCTTTCGTAATTATGGTTAATAAATTAGTTAAAAAGTTTTTGCAAAATATTTGAAAAATGGTTATAAAATGTCTTGAAAAATCATTTGAACCGTTTGAAGAATATTTTGTAATATTTGCAAACTTTTGTAAAAATCTTTTGTTTGTAAAAAGTCTTTTTTATTTATTTGTATAAAATGATCTGAAAATCTTTTTGCTTATAATTTGGGAAATGGGTGTAAAAATACTTTGAAAAATCTATACGTACTATTTAAAAATTCTTTGCAAAAATAGTTTTCTCATTATGTAAATATTTGTAAAAATTATTTGTAAAATTATTTTCAAAATAAAGTTTTCAAAAGTTTGTTAAAATATTTTGAAATTATTTTGAGAATCGTATACATAATTCTTTACAAACCATGTAGATAAAAACCTATAAAAACAACTAACGTAATTCCTATAAATACCTAGAGTAAATTCTTTAACACATTCTTGTAAATATAGAATCACTCACATGTTAATATATGTACATATTTCTTTCACTGACATTTATCCAAAAATCTTTAAAAATTTCAAAATTTTCAAAACCATAAAAATTCGCAAAATGTTTTTTAAATTGCATAAATGTTTGTGAAACTTTTTCAAAAATCTATAAAGTTCAAAATTAGAAAATTGCTTCACAAAAATATGTTCTTGCATTGTACATATCATTTGAATTTTGCAAAATGATCAATACAATTCAACTAGTTTGAAATAAAGTATGAAGATTCGAGCTTGGTATAGACCTTAATACACTTAATTTTAGAGGAACCCATTGAGGATTGGAATTGCGATACTTCAGTTCACCTTGACTTAATTCTTTAGGTTCCATGAGACTATATTCATGATTCAATTCAATATATCTATCTAGAACCCTTCATATCAATCGTAAGACCCTTGAGATAATCACTTGACTAGAAATCTCACACTTATCACTTAACTCAGATGGATTGTTGAAAAATTTTGAAGTCTAAGTTGGGATGATGCTAGACCGCTTCGTCAATGGTGGCTTGAAATGCATCCCACTACCCTTGTTAATTCGAGCAAATTAATGTTCAAATTAATTGATATCGTTCGTTGCAGTAAAATAATGAGAGCCGATCAAAAAACCACTTTTAATTAAAGCAAGTTAATCTCGAGCGGTAATTTTTATTTTACTTGGGCAAGCCCAAGGTCGAACTCAGGGAGGCAGCTGTCTCCTTAGGTAAATCCTTAGAAAAGTCCAAAGTGTGATTTTCATAGGATAATTTTTTTCTTTTTAATGTATTTTATGCATGACACATGCAAGATCTAACCAGTTTCTAAGTTAATTCAGAAAGATGGTCAAAACAAGTACAAAAATCACGAAACTTGGCCAGATGATGAAATGGGATGAAATTAGACAACCCTATTTTTTGGAATTTTCTGACACTAAATAAAATTACTGTGAATTAAATATTAATGCAAGGTGATTTTAACTAAATTAATTTTAATAAATATCAAATCACAATATTTTTGGGAATAAAAATTACCCTAAATAAATCTAAAGGTGAGGAATTCAGGAAAATTATCAAACCTTACTTTTGATGTGAAATGAACATTTTTAATCAAGAAATTCACCAAATGAATTATTTAGGCCTCGGAATGCGTGCAATTGAGATGAAATATTTATGCAAGGTAAAGCTAATTATCCTAGATCTAATGTGATTTTTTGGGGAATTTTTAGAGTCACAGAAAAATTACTATTAATTAAGAGGTGAAATTGAGCAAAATATAGGAAAAATGAGCCGCTTAATTAATAGAAATTCTACTGATATTACAAGAATATGCCATGTGTCACATAATGAAGAGGACAACATAAGCTACACCATGCAATTTTCCAAACTAAAAAATGAATTAATATGAATGCCTAAATATGCGTGCATAGACAGGGGTATAAATGCAATTATAAGAATTTCATTTGCTGAAAATAAAACGTGCTGACAGGGACTATTGTGCAATTACCTATAGTATAGGGGGATGGATGTAATTTGTCCATAGGATATGTGCCCCTCACGTGGGGTCACTTTGCAGGGACTAAAATGTAATATTAAAAACCTTCAGGGGCCTTGGTGCAATTTGCTCAGGATACACGGGCGGATCACGTGCCGGTCTCTAGGCTCGGTGGTCTTCAGAGGCTCGGAGCGAGGCTCGGATCGATCTGGAGGTTTGATTTTAGCTCGGAGAAGCTTCAGGGGATCCGAGCCTAGCGGTTGGGGTGGAGGCTCGGATCTGGTGACGTAGATGGTTCCTAGCCGTGCGATCAGGATGATCGAACGGCTGCTGAATTCTGATGAAGAGGGTGACGTCGACGACCGAGTGCTGCTGGATAAGTGTGAATCCAACGGCCCTCTCAGGCTCTAATGCTTGGCGATGTGGCGTAATCAAGCACATAGGATGACAGATGATCCAACGGTTGCGGGAGAAGGCGATGTGGCTGGTTCCTAGTCGTCCGATCAAGATGATCGGACGACTACTAGCTGTCGTTCCCAACGGCCCTCCGCCTCCTGCGGAGGAGAAGGCTGGGATCCGGCGAGGTTGGGCTAGCTCTGCCTTGTCCTCCCTTCATCGACGAGGGGCGCTGGAGACTCTGGCGTAGCTCGGAAGATGTGTGGAAGGCTGGCAAAGCTTCCGGTAGTCTCAAGGGGGAAGTAGGTGCTCTGGAGCTCGGTGGCGGAGGAGCTCGCATACAGCTCCGACGAGTCTCCGGCCAATCAAGAAGTAAGTACCTACAAGGGATTAGGAGATAGACGAAGCGTGCTACGTGATCGTGGAGTGAACGTGAGTGCGGTGTGAGGCCTAAGGGGCGAGGAAGGTGGTCCAGTGATGGTGCTCCGCCAAGATGGCGGAGCTCGCGGCGGCGTGAGGTGAAGTGCGTGATCTGAGGAG
The DNA here is from genome assembly GCA_037367405.1 of Ottelia alismoides. NCBI lineage: Eukaryota > Viridiplantae > Streptophyta > Magnoliopsida > Alismatales > Hydrocharitaceae > Ottelia > Ottelia alismoides. The sequence goes on from JAZKJV010004753.1 coordinate 1,114,528, forward strand.
ATGGAAGGGTGCGTGAAGGTGCCGGCTCCGAGACGAAGCTCAGAGGGTGGTCAGATGAAGGCAATGTTGGGCAAGGGCGGCGAATAAATTATGAGAAAATGCAAGAAAAAGAAGAAGAAGATCGGAAGGAAGATGGAGGCGTCTACCTAGGAAATGGAGCTCGAAGGCGTGCTCCTGGTCGTCGCTCGAAGGACGGTAGATGGTCCTAAGCTCGTGCAACTCACGGAGGAGGCTGCAGCACGGTGGGGAAGGCTATGGATCTCGTCGGAGAAGAAGCCCGGTCTTCGCTCAACGTCACGACGAATTTCTGTCACCAAATTGAAGGTCGGAGCTAAGGGTATCTCTCTGGAATGGCGGATGGGGATGAATGTGGTCGGAGGCGGTTGATTTATAGGGTGAAGGTGGCGGGGTAGCTGGCGATGAGGTGGTGTTCGTGGGTGTCATGGAGCGATATTAAGGTATTTCATGGGGATAAAGGGAGCTGGCGAGGATGAGGGATGAGTGGCCGACGTCGTGGTGGTGTCAGTGGTCGGCGAAGGTGGTCAGCATGGAGCTGAAAATAGAAAGGGGGTGGGTGCTGCGGGAAATTGAGAACGTGGGAGAGAGACGGTCTGGAGGTAGGAGACGAAGTCTCGACCGTTGGATCTTGCGATCCAACGGCTGGGAAGATGGTGTTAAGGAGCGGCTCTGATATGATCCGAGGCTATGTGATCGGATGGTCGTGGCGGACGCCACGTGTCGTGATGAGGATGCAGCATCAGTGGGCGGTGAGGATGACTTTGCTAGAGGCGATCGGAGGGTTGAGAGCATCGAGTGAATTGAGCGGTTAGGATTAAAGCTCTCAGGCGAAATCGAATGGCAATTAACGTGCCACGTGGCGGAAGGGGATAAAGGCGAGAACGTGCGGCGTAGATGAAGTCCAGGGATTGATCTGATGGCGGCGAGTTAAGGCATACGTGGAGAATACTGGGCCATTGGATCTATATGAAGATCCAACGGTCCAGAGCGCAGGCGGATAGGCTAAAGGGAGCAGGCCGCGTGGTGCAATCAGAGGGCGCCACGTGGCCAGCTGTGAGTGGCCGAAAGTAGAAATGAAATTAGAGAGAGAGAGAGGGAGGCCGAATTTGGAAAAACACAAAACATGAAAGTTGTAGATCTCGATGAGATCTACAAGTTTCATGCTGACCAAAAACAGATATGAGGTACAAGAATACAAATATACATATATAAAGTATACATAGAGGCCCAAAAACCCAACTTCTACCTCCGAGCTCCGAATTGAATGAAATTAGTCTCATTTTAGAGGTCTTTGGATGTGTATTCATCTGAAGGTGAGTAGACCTAATTTGGAGATGGTAAGAGAGAGCTATGGACCTTCTAAGGTCCAGGGGGTTTAGGGCTTCATTGGGTACTTTACAAGAGAGAACTCTGGCTTTCTTCCTCATATTATTGACTAATAGTGTACATTTTATAAGGAAGGTGTTATTTTATTTTGGAGGAGATAAAATAATTGGTGGATATTTTACAGGTGGATTTTACACATGGAGCTGGCTTCTTATTTAAATGAAAGAATGAATGCTAAAATGAATATTTTATGGATTGATGCATAAGTGCTATTTATGCAAGATAAAGGAAAATATGAAGCTAAATATCCGGGGACAAAGATCTATTTTCAACTTTAAGAGTGATGAATTACAGATTCATCATGGCTCAGGAACCATTCTTGGGGATTGCAAAATCGATATTCTAACCAACTTCTTATGGTATCCATGATATCTAAAGGCTAGATACTGGATTGAGATAATGCTTCAGATGATGAATGGTCTGCTAGAAAACTCTTCGCAAGACCCCAAAACATTGGCGGACCAAAAGACTATATCCGTCGGGGCACAAACAAGAATGTAGATCAATGCAAAGTCAAACAAAATATCCAAAAAATCTTAAACTAAAAATTCCACAAAAATATTGAGCATATGGAAAAAGCCTGCTTCTTGGTGAAGACTCGATTACACTGACGAAGCTTCATAAGGGAATGAAGACAACACTGGTCCATTCCCACTTATTTTTCCATTCTTCTAAATTCTCTCCCTTTTAGTTGTGAAAACTAGCAACATCTGGCATTAGAAGGAAATATCTATCTCCACGAGGATGAGTTACCAGAGGATCAGACTCCTTGATAGTTCATTGGTTTGTCTAGGATGAGATGAAAAATTCACACACATGGTTCTATCATTTCAAGGTAACAAGAGTATGAGACTTAGATGATGGTTCTGACCAGTCTATGGATTGAAGGGAATGATAGGATTATGGAACCTAAGGGCTATTGTGTCACCCATCCTAACCTAAATGTGGTTCGAAACAAACAAAGAATTCAGATTTCTTCACTAAGCTCCGAACTTTGATTTTGTGAAAGACAAGTTTAAAAGAAAAAATATGCTAAGTTCTTTATTTTTATTTTCTTTATTTTCTTTGTCTGCACTTATAACACAAGTTTTTTCTCGAGACTAGCAAAGGCAAATATGGGGGTGATGAATCTCCATTTCATCACCTTTACTCTTTCATTTTGGCCTTAAAATCCCTAGCTAAATGGATATATATATATATATCATCAATTTGTGAAAATAAACACTAAATAATTCATAATAAAATATAAAATACCTTATTTAATTCCTAAATAAAATAATAAATGAAGAAAAGAAAAGAAATTAAGTGTCAATAGCACTAGGTGATCTTAGATCCCCAGACCTAGTCATTATGATGACTTGGTCGACTAGGAATAAAGTAGGTTATAGGTAGAGAAATTGTACAGAAAATCGCACAAAAACCTTAATTCTTTTGGACTAATAATTGCATTTTGGGATGCATTTTATTTTATTACTTTAGACCTCAAGTAAATAAATCATCAACATGAGCATTGTACATAAAAATACAAAGAAACATACAAAATTGATTGCACTGAAAAATAATGCACAGTGTACCCGAGACTCATAAAATAAAAAGTTGTAAAGAAAACATTATAGATATGTATCTTCTCCGAACATATTCAACATTTACAAAATTCACTTTATTATCCATAAAATAAAACTTATCTATTTAATGGAGGTGGTTTCATTCAATTTGGAGTTAAGATGAAAAAGTTGACTTTTGACACTCATTGTGCAAGATAATTATATATAATAATCAATTTATTTATACTTTATAATTTTAGGTTTCTTATATTTTTATAAATTTGTAGCTATATAAAATACATGTACATAATTAAAATAAAATAAAAACCATCACAAGTAAATAAAATATACTTCCATATATGTAAAATATATTTATAAACTTCTATGTAATAAATGTATATAATTAACTAAGTATATAAATAAAATAAATAAATAAAGTAAAAATATTCCAATATGTTGAATATGTCAATTATGCATATAAAATAACAAATTATATATTACAAAATAAAAATCAATATGCTAAATATAAGTATTTACAACTATAATTATACATGTAAAAACTAATACATAATAAATGTTCTCGTTACAATAAGTAAAAACAAGAATAAATACTACAAAAAATTACATTTTTTTATGTTTTAATAAAAAATAATAAATTCAATTACTATTTAACATAGATTTAATAAGGAATTTCTGCCCTGAAATTCTCTGGCTAATCCACTTGGACCAACTAGATCATTCCGTCCGTTGACTCCAGGTCAGTTGTACTATCTTCACTAGCCACCCTTATCAGAACACGGGCACCCACTCTTTCTCCTAATTTTTTGGATAAATTCCATGGATCGAGGAGACTCAAGCCCTTCATCGATCAGACACCCACTTCATCATCAACCTCGTTCATGCATCTGATCACCTGCACGATCATGCAATCATGCGAAATTTCATGACTTATCTCACGTACCACCTCTGCTCATAAAATTTTCCCCTTAACCATTTTCCCCAGATCTCTCTCGAGCAGATTTTAGCCCCTTAGATCGATCATAAGGCTTGTTGCTAGTGACAAGAGCATGTGACCATTGATTTGCAGCGAGGAGTGATGAATATGTGATTCATCATTTTAAAATTTGAAAATAGACCTTCGTTACCTAGTTAGTTGCATTTCTCTGTATATTTTGCATTTTTATCATTCATGTACTTGTAGATAATATTCATATTTTAGCAAGCATATTTGTAGATAATATTCATATTTTAGCAAGCACGTTTGCATTGAGAAGCCCAAATTCCCTTGTAAATATCATCTATAATTACGCATATCTTCCACCAATATCTATTTATTTTTCACTAAATTAATAAAACAAATGGACTCTATAGTGTATATATTACTAAGATAATTAAAAGAAAAATAACAAAAAAATACTAACTTCTAAATTTACCCAATAAAATCTAAACCCTAGTTTTGAGAAAAAAAGACACAGAAGTGAATATCTATCTAATGTAGTCTCCTATGGACCCCTTCTTATTTTGAATTAATGCACGTTCAATTATCTACAAAACAAGACTAAATTCAAAAAAATCATATTCTTATGTGAAACTTGGGTTCTGGAGCCTCATTTGTATATCATACATATTATTTATTTTGACACTATTATTTATGTATAAAAATATCCCTTTTTGATTTATTGCTTCTAAATTTATTTCTTTGAATATTGTTATAATAAAACATGCAAAACTTCAAATAAAATTGATGAAAAAATTGAAAAAAATAAATCAACCCGCATTTGCATAATTAGTTTGTACAAAAGTCCCCTTATTATTTTATATTTCCTCTAATTTTATTTTGAATTTTACCTTATTTCAAAATAATAAAAAATATTACAAACTACAAAAATGTGGTAATTTATATCTATAGAATACCATCAAAAATACTTTCTGTACATATGATTTCTTTTGATTTTTAGACCTTCACAAAAGTTGTAGATATCATTGAGACGATTAACTTTCGTGTAAAAAACTTTTTAATTTGAATTTGTTTGTTATTTCTTTTTCATTTTTATCATGATTTAATTTTTGATTTTTCTGGGAGTGACATCTGGGAGCTCCTGGAGCTGCCACATGTCACCTCTATTATTTTATTTTCTTTTTTTATATCTATATTTATTTATTTCGTTATTTCATTATTAATTTTCTTATTTTATTTTATCAATTTTTTATTTTAATTTATACTTTATTTATTTTTCATTATTTATTTATTTATTTATTTGTATTCTATTTAATTTATTATTGATTTTAAATTTTACTTTAATTTTAATTTTTTTTCCATCGCCCCATTGTCACGTCAGTGACAAAAGGTGGAATGAGAGGGGGGCCATGTTGCTGCACCACCGTGTGCCACATGACCCCCTAACATTCCACCTTTTTTTGCTGACCCACCTTACGTGCGGTATGCATCACCAGCAACCTCCTCCCACCCTCGCTCCCTTTCGTGGTGATTACGAACGCCTCACATCTTGCGGCCCACAGTGCCATGGGCCCACTTCCTCCCACGTACACCCACATCCCTCTCGCTTGCAAGCACTCACGGCTGACTCAGTTACCTCCTTCTCCTCACCTATGATGCATGGACCAGCCACGACCATCCCTAACTCCACATCTTGCAATCACGCCCACGTATGATCTCTCTCCTTGTCGCCCACCTTCCCCGTCCATCTCGATACCCACCATGTCACAAATAAAGTGACGTCGACCGCCTCCTGCAGAAACCATCTGCCAATTTTCCATACAGGGGTGAGAGAGTTCTTCACCAGCCTCAGGTGATAGCAATATGCGTCATTGCTTCAACGACGACCTTGACATTCTAAAGAGAAATCCAAGGTCCCTCGAATCTTTGTTATAGCAGCTTCTCTTCTAGATGCTCGATCTCGATATCCGTCGTGATCTTAGCGAAGATCAATACTGCTTCGATCTCCCTCCACAAGCACCTCATCCATTAAACCTTTCTGGTAAACCCTCCTCCTTATCATTCTTCTTTCTCCCCCTTTTTCCTTCACTTCTCTTATTTCTCCTCCTTTGCATTTTGTCTCCTGATCGTTCTACTCTGCTCACCACCCACCTTCCCCGTTCGTCATTAACCTTCACCTCTCTGCCCTACTCCACCTTCACTTTCACCACACCTCCACTGAGCTCTCCACCTCGACAACATAGAAGCTGCCTCATTACAAGATTATCTGTGTGCTTCACCATGGACAATAGACCTCGACCATTGCCATCGACCATCACGCTCCTAGGTCTCCACCTCAAGATATGTGGAGCCATGCACCCTCTATACTCGTCCAACTCGTTGCCTACCATCCTTCTCTATGCCACCGGAAAACACACCTCGCTTTTATCACCATCCGTATGTGACTTAACCCCTTGATTTTGACTCCTAGTGTCTAACTTAGCCTCCTTATTCTGGGTATGACTTTATAATAGGGAATTAATTTGTACTCTTGTACTATGTACTTATCTCAACTCAGACGTGGTGTTGGAAGATTGTGCGAGTTTCTTTTCTAGTGGCATGGACATCTAAAGACCAGAGTATAGGTTGAAATAAAGCTTTGGAAAAGGGATGGATGTCTGGGTAAAAATTTTTATAAGACCTTAAAACATGTACGAAAAAAAAAGATTCCATATCCGTAGGGCCACAACAAGATCCAAGCAGAGCTGCCAAAAATCCAAACAAAGATAAGCCAACTACCAAATAAATATTTGACCAAAAAAAGGTCCAAGCATCATGAAAAACCTGCACATCTTGGTGGAGACTTGGATAAACTAACCGACTTCACAAGGAGAGGTGACTACACTTGTCAACCTCCTGTTCTTTTTCCATTCTTTTAATTTCTCCCTCTTTTCGATTGTGAACACAATGCGACAGACCTTAGAAGGAAATACCTGACTCCTCGAGGACGAGTAATTGGAGGAGAGGTTTGCATGGTAGTGTGGAATTCTCGATGGGAAGAGCTAAAACCTTTCACATACTTGAGTCAATTATTTAGTGTTCATGGGGTATGCTTTGGGTGGAGGATTGATCTAAAATGACTTCTGAGCCAAAACTATGACCATGATGTGTAGAACTGGGAGGCTGTTGATTTTAAAACCCTTATTCTCACAGAAGTTCCGCCAAACTAATAATCCAAAGGTCGTTCTAGTTCCATTTTCACCTTCTACCCATGGTCTTGGTATGGAACCCAATCTCATTTCACCTCGTTGCATTTCTTTAGATGCTCGCGGACGAGCATGGTTTAAGTATAGGGGGATGATGAATCTCATATTCATCACTCTAAAAGTGACTAATTAAGCTCAAATTCCCACAATTCATTAGCATTTTTTATTTACATTGCATAATTAGCATTCATGCATGTATAAATAATAATTGCTTTTTATAACTCATAATTGCATAGAATAAGAATCGAAACATCCCAGCCCAATTGACCTGTAAAATAGGCTAACTTCCATGATTTTTAATTAATTTGTACTAATTCCAAATGACTTTAAATCACCTCCACTGTGTATATATGACTAACTTAGATAAAGGAAAAATATAAAAAATCACTAGCATAAATAAATGGACCAGAAACTCAAACCCTAATTCCAGGACAGACAGACTTAAATGCTGATATCTTCCTCATACAATGTCCTATTGGATCCTACTAACTTCTAAACTAATGTCCATTCAATTACCTTCAAAACAAGATCATGTTCAAGTGAATCGGAGCTCATATGTAAAAGTCGGATTCATACCTCTTTTGTACATTGTGCATTTTAACGATTTTGACCTATTATTTTGTGTACATAATTAACCCTTCCAAAAAGAATTTCATTTTCATGCATAGTTTTCTCAATAAAAATAGTTTTTTGCATTTCATTAATTGATTTTTAACAGGTATTTAACTCATTATGTTTAGGATTTATAATTTTTCTAGGATATTGCATTTATTGTTATATCTCATATAATTTTATTTCCTAAAAATAAGTAGTTTTAATATTTATTATAATTTGTTATTGAAAAGCGCACAATTTGCATTCATTAATTCATTTAATACTCATCTTGCATCGGAGAATTCCATAAAACATTAAAATGTGTTCATTTCATCATTATTAACATATTGGCCATGTTTCATAATTTTTAGACATGATTTGATTGATATTTATTTTTTAGTCCTTAAAATCGATCGTATTTGCATTTGCATTTCAAACATTGCATAAAAATACCAAAAAATACCGCCTCGAAAACTCCGTATGAAATTCAATAGAAATAATTTTAAGTTGTTCCTTTGACTCCTTGAGTTCGCCCTTAGGACTTGCCAAGTAAAAAAACATAAAATCGCTCTGATTAAAATCAAACTATATAATTGTGGTTATTTTCTTGATTGATTCTGCTTACCAGCATACAACGAAATGTAAAATTTAACACTATAATTCACACAAATTAACGATGGGTTCTTTTGGGACTCGTCAGATGACAGTGCAAAATATCTCAATGTTTACAACTGAAACTAAAAGTTTTAATATTAAAATACAACCACAAAAGTCGTGAGGGCCTCTCTACAAAATTCCCACGCATGTGGGCCGCCATTTGAGGTGATATGGTGGAGGACTAACTTGCAATATAATAAATATACAAGGGTGAACTTGTAAATTGTCCTCTACTTATAAGTAGTTATAAAATATTTACAAGGAAATTTAGTAACTACAAATCGTTGCAGGGGATCCTTGACATTTATCCCTAATCAAAATGTGGGAGGATAACCAGCAACACACCACATGGGCGCACTTAAGAGAGATCTGATGGTGGGATGACACATCTTTTTGTTTTACCTCCAACGACCCATATTATATCGGGGCTGTCCTTCATGATCAAAAGGTTCTGGGGGGGAGGGGGTCATGAAGAACACCTCAAGAACTCTGTTGTGTGCCACTTTGATCTCCGATTCCTCACAGATCCGAGCTCTGTTTGCCTTCAAATATTGTCCAGGTCCCCTCAAATGGGAACTAGGGTTTTCTATGGTGTGGCTCAACCTAGACCACTTCCAGGTGCTCGTCGAAGACTTTAGGTGCCTCCTCAAGGTGCAACTCCTGTGCAAAAACCTTCCTTGACTGGGGACGAGTCCCCTTGACCCAAGGTGAAGTTCAGATGCATAGTGGATTGGATGGACGATAGGGATCCGGAGAGGTGGAATATATGGAGTTCGACAATCCTCAATTTATTGCAGAATTGGGGGTGGATTGTGGGTTGAAATGTGAAGAACATGATGAGTACTGAAAGGATCATGGGAGTGAGTCGAAAAAATAGGATGTTTCACAATGGAACAGACTTAGAGCTCGAGCTCCAAGTCAATGGACAAATTGGATTTAATCCTCAAACTAGACTTAATTACTAAAATAAAATACTAACAATAAAACTACACCTATGTATAACCTAGAAAGCAAGAAGGATGACCTTAATTTGGCATGGAGGCCAAAGAGTCAGAACTGCGATGAAGCTTGCTCCAGCGATGGCCTGGACAACATCCTCCCTAGTTCCTCCTTTCTACAAACAGTCGGGTCATGCTCATGTCACCAGCAATAACATAATGAAAATGATTTCAGGGGCAAAGAACTAACAAAGAGGTATCAAATCGTAAAAGGGACGGAGGCAGGTTATTTATAGACATGGTTTTAGTGATTTTCGAGGCTATCTTTCATGTGGTGGAGTGGAGGAAGGTGAAGGTAGAGTAGTCGGCGAGGAGGACAAATGTGGGAGGGCCAGAGATATGGAGGGCTTGAGGCAAGGGTGATGTTGGAGGTTGAGTGATAATTCAGATAAGGAGAGCTTCCTATGACTTCTAACAGGAGTCAAAAGAGGGTCAGACAGTTGACCCAAGGTCAACGAACATATGAACCTAGTTGGTCCACGAGGACCTACCAGGAAATCCTGAGGCAAAACTGCCTTCGAAAATAAATATAAAATAACAAATTTTTAAGTACTTTTTATCAAAACATGAAAAATATTCCTAATTTTGTGAGGCATTTATTACCAAATTTTATTTATTTTTGAGGTACTTTGTTGGATGTTAATGATTACGAGTATAAGTATAGGTATATTAACCTATGTTTTAAATATTTTTTTTTATTTTAAATTTTATATGTTACTACTTTATGTACTTAATTTATAGATTTATAACTTATTTAAATATACTTTAATATATTTTATTTTATCTTTGAATAATATATCCACATAAATAAATAGATCTATTTATTATGCAGGTAAAAGTATAATATATTCATCTGTTATATATATACACTATTTTATTTTAGTGGACTGTTATGGTTTTATTTTATTCTAAATATGTACATACACTGTAAGGAATATTTGCAAAAAAATTAAAAATGTAAAATAATGAAAAATATAAAGAATAAATAAAATTAATATTTTATTCAGGTATATTGTACAATAGGAGTCTAAAACCATACTTTTGCATCTTAACTCCAAATTAAATGAAACCACTTCATTAAATAGATAATAAAAAGGTATAAACAATTAGAATGATTTTAATGCATTTTGAGTTCATATGGAGGAGATACATGTCTGGGAAGTATGGATTTTGGATTTTTATTCTGAGCACAAAATTTATGTTGTATGTTATTTCAATGTGAAATAAATTTTGTATTTTTCTACGTATTTTAATCTACAACTTTCATGTACAAAGTTTATTGATTTGATGCATAAATAATAAAGAATAAAATAGGTCCCAAGGTTTTTAGATTGTATAATATGTACAATTGGTTGCCCCATCTCCCCCTACTTTATTCCTTTTTGACTGAGTCATCATAATGGCCGAGTCTCAGGGGCTAAGGGCACTCAACATATACAGTGTCTGATTTCTTTTTCTTTTCTTCCTTTACTCTTTTATTTTTGTTTTAAATGTGATAAATGAATGTATAATGTTTTATACAGTTTTGTACAAATTACCGGGTGTTTATTTTGACAATATAATTGTATATGCATGCATTTGGCTAGGGTTTAAAGGCCAAAATGAAAGAATAACGGTGATGAAGTGAGAATTCATCAGATATAGACCTTGATTAGGTCATCAACCTAATGGTATGCCTAATGTACATACGTAAATATATAGTAATTCATCTTTCTCTGATTAGAGGATGTGCACTTATATCATGATAGTATACGACACATGTCTTGGTTATCTTTATCTCATTAAGTCAACTCTTGGATCTAACTTATCTGACACCTCTAAATCTCTATTCCTATGCAGAGGACCTACACCAAGAGCTCAGTCGGATACAAATCTTTAAATAAGGATTATCATTTCCTTCTCAAGATGGAGATCATAACTTAACAATCATTTGACGATGCTTGATAACTCCTCAATCTAACTCTTTAGATATCATCTAGGCACCAGCCTCAATGAATCAACAGTTGTATGATTATTAAGAAAGCCATGGTACATAACCCTGATTGTATTAAGGGACCTTATAGAGTGCATTCATTTAATCTCAGATAATGAACGAAATAACCAATAACCTTCATTGATATATCAAAGATTACTATAAAAGTATTGTAAGAATGGTTCGTCCCGGGCTTGCATGGCTAACAATATCCTTTCAGGTACAAATCTTTAAAGCCATGCTCATTACATGCTGGTAGAAAAACTAATCGGGTAATGGTTTGGTAAGGAGACCTGCTACGTTGTCGGTAGAGGCTACCGTGGTGATAACGATGTCACCAGCTTTTGAATCTCCCAAATGATATTGTATTTCCTTTCCAATTATTTTCTCTTTCAATTTCACCTAGGTTTATTCATTTAGGAGGTTCATTCGCTTGGATTATGGCTCTTGTGATGTCGCAAAGTATTGATATTGGAGTATCAGAGGAAACTGTTGGACATGTGAGCCCACGGTGAGCCATCACACAATAAATATTATTGCGCATGTCATTCGCTGATCTGAAATGAGGAATAATTAATTTGCATAATAGGACCATTAGTATAATTAGGGTTATGTACCATTTCCATCTTAATTATCATACAGTTGTTGATTCAATTATTGAATAATAGCTAGTGCTTGGATGAATATCTAAAGAGTTAGATTGAGGACTCATAAAGCACCGTCAAATGATTGTTAAAAGATGATCTCCAACCTAAGAAGGAGATGTCAATCCTTTCTGTACAGGTTGATTTCTGACCGACCTCTTGATACTGGTCCTCTGTATAAAAATAGAGATTCGGAGGTGTCAAATAGTTAGGTCAAAGAGTTGACTTAACGCGATAGAGATAACCAAAGACCTATGTCGTATGATATCACGATATCAACATGCATCCTCTGACAGGAGACATATGTGTTACTATATGTGTGAGTATGTACATTTGGCAGACCAATAGGTTGATGACCAAATCAAGGTCTATACACTGGGTGTTCATACAAGGGCATATGAGTAATACGATCTCTCTAAGGGATCATACATGTTCATTTACTGAACCAGAGGATATGAGATCACTCATGAGATATTGAGAAGAATAAAATTCCATTCCATGGTCGTCTTGCTTTGGAAGCTTGAATAAATTTGTAGGTTAGATATATGCTTTTGAAAAGTATATGATAAACACCTAGGTATGATATATGCTTTTGGAAAGTACTGACTCCCAATGATCGAATGAGAAAAGGGTTGGGTGGAGGTTCGTGCAAGGAGAAGCTCGTGCCGCCCATCGACCTCGGGGTTTGGTCGTCATCGACCGCTTGTGAATCCTTTTGGTCGGGAATTCTTCCGATGTTGAGTATTGGTTTACTAGGCATGCCAGTGCCGGAAACCCGTCAGGTGTTTTCGGTGCCGATGATTTTCACACACTTGCAGAACATGCACGATGAGAGATCAGGGCTTGATGTTACTGATCAGGGAGGGAGGTGGGTCGGAGGTGTGTTCCTAGGCTTGTCTGATGTGGGTGAGGTATCGAAGGCGCGGTTCCGAGTTGATATCACATAGGTGAGCCCTTGATATCTCTGTACATGCTAAGTCTATCTCCCTCTCTCTTGTGGTTGTCCACCTTGATGCCCTAGAGAGAGTCGCCATCGTCGCAACATCGTCGTTATGTTGGTGGATCATTTGCTCATGGATCTCTGTCTCCTTCGGTGCATCTTGATTGTGAGGAAGATATCAAGAGATTTTTCGCTTGGATCATCAACATGTTTGCGAGGAGCACACATTTCGTCAACGCTATCGCAAGCGTCTCCTCCGTGGGATCAGACTAGAGACAGGAGGTGTCTTTCTTTAGAGACTCGATCGGAACCATGCTTTGAGAGGTAATCCTAATACATGTTTGTGGTTTATATTAAATGATCTGAGAAGTGTTCTTGGATCATATGGTTCATCGGATTAAAATTTTATAAATTCCACTACCTCGATCAACTAGTGTGACTAGTCACTCCCGATCGCATTCGATGCTATCTTCATGCTTCCGTGATGCGCTTAAAGACTTTCTCATATTATTCAAGTGGTATAAGTGCCATAGGTTGGAGGTTTAGGATATGATCCTTAAACCTAATATGGCTTGGGCATTTTTTGGTTGTGTGAAATTTTATCGCATTTTGTTCACATCCCTATTTGTGTGATGTTTTTCCCTGTTTAAAAGTGTCTAAACACAAAATTATAACTTGTATAATGTTCCCATTATATAAGGAAATTGTGGGATTTTATTTTGCATGATTTGGAATCTGATTGCTCAAGTTACGATTATTTTAATGAACATGCATCCACTTTTTCGGCGATGATGAATCTTGACGTAATAAAAGAGTTAATTATGTTTTTGAAATGCTTAAAAATGTGTGCACTTAACTAGGATTATTTTATAAATAAAATTATAAAACTATAGAAACTTAGTTTATTTGATTTGGATTTAAATTGATTGAGATATGCTACTTTTAGTAAGTGATGGTCACTGCTGAAATTACTTTCCTAAGTGATTGTCATTTAATAAATTAGTGAAATTAATTGTAAATTTTCTGAAATAATTATTGATGAATATTTTTGAAATATTTAAAGATTATTACTATTTCCTTGAATGGCATTACCCATAACTAACTTGATTAGATATGATGTAGATCACAATTGGTTACAATAATACTAACAAACAAAGTTGCTTGAATAAGATTGGGGATTTGTTTAGAAAATCTCCTTCTAATATTAATAAAAATATTTTGATAAACATTATATGGTATAACTTCAGTTGAAAGACTTATTATAATCTCAAGTACAAAGTGACCAATTGGCATTATCATGACCTGAGCCGGATATGGTGTCTAGTCGGGGAGCATTGGGGTAGCAAGTTGCTCCGTGAAGGGTCTATCCCACTCCTGTCGGTATTGGCCATGACAACAGGTAAGGAAGGGATACTATTTGAAGGGATCATGATGTATTTTTCTAATTACTCAAAGTCGAATAATACGTAATTTTGAGATTATACCATCCTTCATGTAGCAATTAAAAATTGTTTGTTGGTTGATTGATTGTATTGATAAATGATTTAATAGATTAAATTTATTAGATCCAATTAAAATTAATCTCTATATTAGGAAATTCCTTGGAAGATTTAATTACGTGAATATGATTCACAATAATTAACTATAATTTGAACATCACATGGAGAATCACATAAGTGACATCCATTGTCCACCGTCAATGTGAAGGGTTCCGTCGCCAGGGATTGTATGTAGGAGATGTCTGTCTGAAGTGACATCTCTTGCATACAAGTGCATCTAGATCGGGCTCTTTGCTTCTCTAAAGAGTAAGGTTATATTCTTAGTGACGCCAATACCATGTGCTCATATTAGTAGGGAGATATTGGATTATGCATAGCGAGTTCTAATCATGTTGATGGTGGTTCAATTAACGACGAGTCAACATCACCTTAGTGGTTGTGGGCCTGAGTGTTAAATACTGAATTAGGAATGCAAGTTGGACTTGCAAGGTGGAATGTGTTCCCTCTAATTTTTATCCAAGTCACATGTTCTCATATTATTGGGATGTGACAAAGGTAAGGAAGGAGATACCAAATCTTGCTTGAGATATAATGGTAAGTATCATGCATTGAAAATGGTTAAGGGAATGAACTTTCAGTGTTGACGAGGTAAGACAAATTTGATATAAAAATTCCTAAATTAAAGTAATATATATATATATACAAATTTCTTATTTCAGATAATGCTCATTAAACCCACTCAATACTATACTCAATATTAAATAGTAAATCATCATGGATTTGATCCATGATCAAGATATTGTACTTTGCAGTTGGATACATAATGTATGTTATTGCAACGTGCAAGTTTACTCATAATAATGAGGAATGACAATTAAATAGATAATAGGACTACAACCTAGGGTTTATATGTCGCTATAATTTTGATCTCTCATTGAATGTACTTTGGAAGTGACATGCCAATGATGACCGTAATTGTCAAATAATCCTTCTAAAATATAATAAGATGTTTTGGCAAAGATATGTGCTCTCGACATTTAATCATTAATGACATGGTTCTCTACATTATGCAGAATGATCGCTCGATAAGAGATGATGTACTCAAAATGCTTGAGTACCTACCTAAACCAAAGTCCTTTAGAGTTTAGATGGATGCAGAGTACAAGAGAGAGAACTTAAACGAGGACTGCTCGAAATCAAACAGTTATCAAAAATAATTTAAAAAATCTATGAATAAAATGAGCTCTCTCTAAAAAGTTAACTTATTCTCTTCACACCTCTTTGGTGATCTTTGTCCACATAATTACTCACATCTAGTCTCCTTGAGTTGGGTTGGCTCCCAGAAAATCTGCTCCAAATCCACCAAGTCCCTTGCATGAAAATGCTATTTATATATTAGAGAGATATACAAAAATACAAAAAAGGTGAAAATGTTTAGAAATAAATAGAAAAAATATACACAAGAGAACCATGGAAAAGAATATCCGAGGGTAGAAAAACTATGCTCTAAATTATCTAAAAATTAATCCTAAACAATATATCTCCCCGGCAACAATGCCATTTGAAAACATGTTCTCTGCCACTCTTAATTAAGGAGAATCATCGTCAATTATAGTAGGTTATAAAGAGTGAGTTATCAAAAAATGACCACATGAATAATAATGTTAGAAATTAATTTCAATGTGGTTGATATGTTTATTTTACTTGGGAATGTCCCAAGGTCGAACTCAAGGAGGTAATATAAGGATCTAGAATCGAAGTTTTAAAATAACTTGAAGATGGATTTTCAAGAGATAAATTTTTGTTAATTTTTGATTTTTATAGTTTTTTATGGATTTTTAAATAAAATATTTAATTAATTGAAACAAATATGTTAGATTTAAAAAACTAAAGCTAGAAAATAAAATGCAATGTGAGAGAAATAAATCAATGCATTTTTTTGAATTTTAAATGAATGAAGTAAACATGCAATGAGGAAAACATTATGCACAACAAAATGAGAAAGCCATAAAATTTAATCAACAACCTCATAGTCAATTAAGTTCAGAGCATATATGAAATAATATCAATTTAATTTCCAAAGAGATACCCCTATTCCTTTTACATTTATGAAGAAATAAAGATCGATAATATAGAATAAATATGCTCACAGTTAACAAATGGTTTCCTCGAATTTGTTGATCCTTATAATTTTCAAAATTGAAAATTAAATGTCTTATATGATTGATAATGTATTTTTCTTTAAATCAACATAAAGAATACACAATTTGGTCCACAAATGCTCAAGATATGAATAAATATGTCTTGGGGTAGGTATATTATATAAATAAATAAATATGATTTCAAATATGATCTTTAGAGGATTCCTTTGTAGTTTGGGGAACCCAAAAAGATATCCCATGCAATTTGCCAAGCACGAGGATGTCTGTGCAATCCTAAAGAAGTATGAGGTTTTGGGTAATAAATTTTCGACACACGTATTGGGAACTCACATGAGGAACTTCTTTGAATTCCAAGAAGTTATCGAGACCTCTTTCGTAAATTGGCCAAGGTCACGTGTGTTCGGCTCGTGGTGAAGCACCTTAATCATGTGTATCAGAGGAGTTGAGGCTCTTATTGATCTTGTAACTTATATGCAGCATGTCTTCTGATTATGACGGGCGTAGTTTAATCAATTTCCTTGGTTTTGCCTCGCATGAATTGTTCAGATAAAAAGAAGGGGCACAATCGTAGAGTGACTGTGGGTTGCAACTTCCTCCCCACCTCATGATCGATGAAGAGTAGTGGAAGAGGAATTGTCATATTCCATTTCTTCTGTGGATGAGACACATGTAAGGGTCTTTGGTGCCTCTCCTCGTGCTCCTCTTTCTGCTTGCAAGTGTCGAAGAGAGGCTCAAGCAGCAAGGATCTTAGCCTGGTCATTAAATCACAAGGACAAGAGGAGTGGTTGTCCTTTTACAAATGGCAGAGGAAGGAGCTTCTGCATCGATGATGGTTTCACTAGAGATGGAGGGGCATGGGAGATTAAACGTGAAGTAACGAGAGAGAAGGGTTCAGTGAAATCAGTAGAAGGTGCTAGTTTGATCGCGACGAAAGAGTAGTGAATATGGGTTGCAAATCAAAGGCGAATAAGAAGAATAAGAAGGGATGAAGAAGAAGAGAAAAAAGGGGATTAACTATAGGTTCACAAATGGATTGGAGGAGAGGGCCCTCAACTTTGGATCGTTACCTACGCGCTCCGACAATGGGAGCAGAGACTCAACAGCACTAGCAAGGTTCTATGAAGTGTCTTGGAGGCCACGGTTTACGCCCAAGGTCGGGAGAACCCGTTATTGCCACCATCAGAGTAAGTGGGCTATTCCTTCCCTCTTTCTCTCTCTCACTTCTGTCTATGAACATCATATGATCTATATGGATAGATGGGGCTCATTATATCAGAGAATCTGGGGGAAAAGGAATTGGGTTCGAGTTTGATGGGTTCATGCACGGGTGGTTGGTTATGGAGTTGGGATAAAGGGGGTGGGTGGACTGGAAGGGATAACGAAGGGGTCTCGACCTTCATTCTTTTGGGTTTAGGTAAATGATGAATATCCATTTCATCATTTTTATTCTTTCGTTTTGGCCTTTAAACCCTGGCTAAATGCAATTATATATCAATGTTTTCCATACATCAACATTCACTATTTATTGTATAAATATTGTATTAAACAAACATTTAAAGCCAAAATTAAAGAATAAAGAAAATAAAAAGAAATAAAATTTCAAAGGTATTTTATGAACCTAAACGCCGAGACCTATGCATCATGATGACTGGGTCAACAAGGAATAAAGTAGGGTGAGATAAGGTCCAATAAAGAAAATAAAACCCTATGTTTTACCCTTCAATAAATATCTTTTGGGACTCATTTTATTCTTTATTATTTATACCTTAAATAAAGAAACTTTGATTTGAAAGTTGTAGATAAAATGCATATAAAAATACAAAACTTATTTCACAAAAAACAATATAGATTGTGCATTTTATACTCAGAATAAAATTCCAAAACTCAAATTTCCTAGTCCCATATCTTCTCCATATGAACTCAAAATGCACCAAACTCACCTTAATTGTATATAACTTTCAATTGGCTATTTAATTAAGGTTTCATTTAATTTGGATTTAAGATGTAAAAGTTATGTTTTGGACTCCTATTGTACTATTTACTTGAATAAAATATTTATTTATTCTTTATAATTTTATAATTTTGTAAATATTCTTTATAGTATATAAAAACATTAGAATAAATAAAAACCATAAAAAATAAAATAAAAATTTACAAAAAATACATAACTTATAGTATACTCATACCTAGATAATAAATATACATATTTGTTTGTGTACAAAATACATCACAAAAAAAATAAAAATATATTTATGTATATTTAGATAAGTTATACATATATAAATTATGTATATAAAATACTAGGATTAAAAACACAAAATAAAAATAAAATACATATATAATAGATAAATATACCTATAAACAAACCCTTAAAAAGTAACATGTAATAAACTAGTTCATAAAAATAAATAAAAATCAGACTAAAATATCACATAAAATAATAATTAATTTTTATTTACAACTTTCATTTAATTAGTTCATTTATTATTTAATTTTTAATTAATAAAGAATTAAATTTCTATTTTATCTCCTAACGATCCAATTTGACCAAAATGAGTGCACCATTCGTTGACTTAGGTCAATTGACCCTTTGTATAGCTACACCTTTAACTTTGTCAGAAAACCTCATGCAACCCATTTTCACCGAATTATCCCTCATACTACACTACCCTATGTGAGTTGCTTTCTTCATAAAAATCAATGCCTTGCATCCCTCTAGAACACCCTATCCCTTGAATGGTCAATCGAGCATTGTATCGCGGGCAAACCCTAGGTCAACACTTCGATGGTCTTGCCCTATAAATAACCTCCACCGCTCCTTCCTCCAACTTTTGGTCATCTTTTTTGCCATTTTAATTCTTCTCATTTTGTGCCAAGTATCTTGAGCGAAGTGACAGGTCGCTTGCCAACCATCTTTCAGCGAGGAAGGGTTGTTTCAAAGTGGTACCCACCTATCTCCAGCGAGGTTCGCTGTCGAGGCTCATCTCATGGCCTTCGTTCATTCGAGGTATTCTTTCTTTGCTCTTTATGTATATTTTTCTCATAGGTTTCTTTTTATGCATTTTATTTCATGTTTTAATTACAGTATTAGCTCAGTTTAGAAATTAGCCTTCATCGCAGCTCTTGAGCTCCGACAACCATTTGACATCGCGATTCACAAGTTTTGACCCACCTTAATGCCTCACCTACTTCCTCAGCCATTTGTCCACCTCCACAACCATCAGATCCACCAGAGCCACTCCATATCTGCTCACTAGAGGACCAACTTCATCAACCTCACCAGACCTCCATCGCTTTCTTCCATTTCACCTCCAACAAACACTAGTAAAAGCCAAGACCTTCCCCTATGCATCCTCTTTTTTCAACCTCTTTGCATGTCTTAAAGGGGGACCTGAGCCGTATTTTCATCAAAGAAATACTCCCAGGTCTGGTAGAAGAACTCTCAAGCTCTAGGAACCTATCGATGGTCTATGGACATCTTTGAGGCATATGGGAGCTTCACAACCATTGCAGGAGCGTTATGAGACCATCAACAGAGCTCCAGGAGGTTGGAAAAGCATGTTGCTTACTTCATTCGTCCAACATCCTCGAGAGCTATCTGATCAACAACGTTTTCCTAGATTACATAGATGTCGTTGGATACCATAAAATACTACCATTGATCTCCTCTTGGGGATATAATCTCCATTGTCCGTGGTCGAAGGGGTATCGTGCAAGGAAAGTGTGATATTTGTCAAGTCATCCATACATAGTCGCACCATTCTTGCCTATTTTGGGGGTTATCGTATATTTAGCCCATCTTTGTGCTATTTCTTTTTGGTCCTGTAATTAGTTTTAAGTAGTTTAAAACTTTATATAAAAATTGCAAGAAACCCCTTGTATTTATTTCACATTGTGTCTGAGTCCTTGTAAAGTCACTCATGTGTCGTCCCATGTGAGGTGGCCATTTTGCGTAGAAGACCTTGTTTCTTTTTGTATTTTCGTTCAATATTTAAAAACTCAATACAATTAGTAAATTGTTGGGCATAAAAGAGCTTACGCTTATTTTTAATTACAAATATGCCCTTGCTAGTTCATTAATTTTTGTGTTTTTTTTCTAATTTATAAAAATACCAATGTGTAACAAAAACTATAAAAAAGAGTTAGATGCACGATTGCATGCTCTATAATGTTACATTTTTTCATTTCAAGAATTTTTCTTATTTATTAAAAAAATATCACATTTTATCCCAATTTCTAGTAAAAAAACCATAGGAACTATAAAACCTTTATGAAATTCAAAACTCCAAACCATAAATCCCTAAAAATAGAAAGACAAAATGATTAGATATTCAAAAGTTCTAAACACCTTTAAAAATGTAAAACATTACCAAAATATTAATTTTTTTCTGTAATTTTACATTCCTTATTTATTATATACAAATATTGATTTTGAGAAATTTTTAAACTTGCTACCATTTTAAAACCTTAAAGCAATTCAACTTATTTATTTAATCCTGATTTTGGGATATTTTTACTTTAGAAATATATAAAAATTAAAAATATCTAAAAATCATGAAATTGTAGAAAAAATATAAAAAGTACAAAAATATTTTATTATGCCAATTTGCTTCTTTTTAATAGAATTTATAATTATATTACGTATTATAAATATAGTTCTATATAAACCCTAATTATATTAAAAATAAAAGAATGTGAAAATTGGAAATTCATAAAAACAAAATAAATTTTATTAAATAAGAAGCATTTAAAAAAATAAAAATAAAAATACATAAAAAATATATAATTAAAAACCCACACAAAAGATAATGAATAGACAATAGAAGGACATTTTTCGCATTCGTTGCACAATCTATTACGTTTGCGCCCTGTGTTCGACCTCTACACATACTAACACCAATACACAATTGATGTATAGTTATAATAAACTGTAGCTGCACATTTATTTTTATTTTCATTGCTATATCTATTGTAGGTTAATTGTTGTCTAAAGCAGGATTTTTGTGGGTTTCCACGACAACTTTGTCATTGTCTTGTGATAACATATCTAACCCATGAAAAACCTGTTTCTAAAAAATGATGCCATTGTCAAGGAGCAATGCGTGTAGATTATATTTATTTGTTTCTTCTTGCTTATTTGTCTCTTTATTTCTTCTTCATTTTATTTGATATTTATTTTGAATTGTCTAGCCTTTGTCTTGTTTGACCCTATTGTCAGGGACTGCAGATCGAGGGCGGATTTCTTCGGCCCCCAGGATGAGCAGTCGACTTTCCAACCCATCCAACAAGAGAGAGTGATAGGAGAGAACTTAAGGAAATTTTGAAGACAATGTCATTTATCTTTTATTTTATTTTATTTCATTTTTTAATATATGTGAGACAGAGAGAGAGAGACATTTAATTGTAATAATACGGACTCTTCAGGACTCTTCACACTTCATGAGGTCCACTACCGGGGTGATTGTTCACTTAGAGGCCTCGTCAGTTTTTCATGGTTTCTCACTTTTATTTTTTTACTTTTCACATTTTTTAATTGTTTGTGTGATTGAGCTTTAGAATAAAATTGCTTGATCGATAGAATAGATCCAAAGTTGTAATTGGATTGCATGTACCTATAGATTGCCGGTTGGATTTAGTCAAATTTATTTTGCTTCTCACCTAAACTTGAAATCGCGTACAGCGAGAGTCCTCCATACAATGCTTGCATGACCCACTATGGTGGGCACCGAGGAGCCTCCAAGACTGGACCTTGAGTATCTTTCTTGATGTTTTGGATTATTTGCTTCATGATAATAGAAATTACTTTTCTAGAGTGATTTCATCTATTGCATTGCATGTAGTGTAGGTTTCAGTTATGCTTAGCATCCTGCACGAAGAGAGCTGGAGGCAAGGTAAGCATTTCTACTTTAGCATACATCACTGATTGTTGTTTGCACTTCTTTTCTAACTCTACTCTCTCCCTCTCATTTTGACAACATAGTATACTAAAGGAATTGATCTCTCATTAGGACTTGTGCATTTTTATTAAAAATCCAAAAAAGTGATAACTAATAAAATTGGGACTGCTAACATTAATGAATTTTTTTCTTGCGGAGAATAACCCCCTCGTGATATTATGTATTTATATTGGATAGGTACACATTAAGGATTAATGCCCCAATCCAAGGCCTATCTACATGTTTGTAGAACTTTTAAAAGACTGAGCTTTCATGGTCATCATTGCATTGAGTAGGTGAATTGAGGGGTTTTGCTTGTTTATATTTGTATTTGTGTGCATACTCGATCTTCCATGTGCCTTTGTGACTTTTCTTCCATATCTTTCGTGCACTCCCGATCCCTGTGTTTTATTTCAAAGATGGCCGATAGGAGTTAATTTTATGTGGACTTCACATATCCTTCTTACTCTCCAGCCAGTCCACCTCAATTTTTCCAGAAGGACTTTGCTCCTATTTCTTCTTTTTGTACATATCCGTCTAATCCACTATTTCAGGTGAGCGACACATTACCGTTCACCCAATAGGAAAGGGGACACTAGCACACTACTTATTATGTGTGACATTTCTGACTACTATTGTGATCACACTCTCCTTGACGTCGGTACATCAATTAATGTAATGTCCTTCTCATTGGTACAATCTCTTCACTTAGGGATTTTCAAGAAAACCAGGATGATTTATCAATTCGTTGATGGATCAATAAAGAGTCCTAGGGGTCTTCTAGAGAACATTGTCATTCAAATTCACTGCATGAGCTTCACTTTTGTTTTTGTTGTATTGCTCATGGATATCTCCAACTATGTGGGGGCATTGTTGATGCGGTCAAATTTGGGTTTTTACTAAAAATAACTATTCACAAGTAAAATGGTAGTCATCGCAACCCAAATATATCAAAACTAGACAGAAAATTTAACTAAAATTATTTTTGGGTTTTTGAAAGTTTTTAATGTGTTTATGCTTTTTTAGATTTTTTTCAAAATTTTAAAGTTTTAATTAAATAAAAGAAGAAAATAAAAAAAGTAGAAAACAAATTTATTGTTTTTGGACTTAAAAATAACAAATAAGGTCAAGAAATGATGAAACAAATATACAACAAATAGAATTTTTTATATTCCAGAAATTCTTTTCATAATGTTCTTGGAATTTATTATTATTTCTTATGTATTTTTATTATTTTCAAGAGTTTTAAGATTTTTATGGTTTTTATGAGGTATAAAAATTTCAAAATTATATATAAAGTAAAATAAATCAAAATTAACACAAAAGAATTTGTTTAATGTTTTTGCAATAAGATTTATAAATTTTGTGATTTTTTGGATGAAAATTGAGATTATCTAGATTTTTTTTAATATTTATAATAAATATAAAGAATGCAAATGCAAATGTAAAGTGTCGGTGCAAAATGTATGTGATAAAAACCTATTAGAACATTTTGTGCAATTTTCTAAGGTGTTTTCATAATTTTGATTTGATTTTTAATATACAAGTTAAACGCAAACATACATGGACCTAAATACAATTATTTATATTTCTAATACTAAACAATAACACCGAAATAAATGCGAGTATAAAATAAGCAAAATTTCCAAGAAATCTAATGTGCTGGCACATGTGCCTCATTAGAATAGACTTAAATGCAAATAAAACCATTCCAGGATCCAATACATAACTCAAAATTGCAAACCATTTCTTGCTAATAACCCAAAAGGCACATGTGATGCATGCTTCAAAGTTTAAACATGGTATAAATGTAACTAAAATAAAATTGAGTGATAAAGTGTAATTATTCAATTTATTACAAGATGTCATTTGTCTTAACAAGGACTTATTTGAAAATAAAACAAAGGTAGACAACTGGATGAAAATGTACCCTTTTTTGACGTGGACTAATCTCCAACCACGATTCACCTTGAGGTTGATGTAATAAATGGAAAGGAATGATGATGGAATCGCTTTATCTAATATGGAAGTGTAATCCACAGTCGACTTTTGGGGCTCAGTGGATAGCTATGATTGAAACTGGGATGAATTTTCTTATTTGTGCAGACGAAGAAGCCACTTGAAGAATTGGATAAAAGGCGAGCTCCGGTGAAATCTGATCGAGAGGATCTCGGTTGTCCTCTATCTATATCACCTTCTGATCGGTGCTACAGCTTCCTGGAGTGAAGCTCTTTCGATCTGATGTCCCCATGGCGGTTGGCGATGACTGAAATGCTACTTTGAGGTCAGAAGGTCTGGAAGCTCAAGTGGACCTCTGGATGGCTCGTATCGCTCCAACTCTTATCCCCAATATCCTGCAAAGACCAATGCTCAGAGGCGATGCTCCAGTGACTTTAATGAAGCACAAAAATTGGGAAATGGTGAAAGGGATGGAGGTTCTGGCGGTGGTGGTCGGAGTAGGAACCAGACTCCATATCCGTGTGGATAAAGAGGTGGATAGGAGGTAAAGAGCTGGAGAACGATATGGCGAATGTGTTGGCATGGTCAGAAGTTATCGATGATGGTCAAAACTCCTTTGATCATGCAGATCAGAGGTTGAAGATGAATATCCCAACTAGGTTATTTAAATGTAGTCAAAGTAAAAAACAAATGCTAAATCAAAGATAAGCTACCTAGGTTACCTACGGAGAAGGTAGAAGGATGGGATCATCCTCGATCAGTTGTGGCTGGTAGAGAGTTGTAACATGGCGGAGCACTCCTTTCGCATGGCTAGACTACGATCCTCATGCCTTCTCGTGCTCTCCTAGCTATGTAGATTGATGTTTTTTCATTTCCTTGACTACAGAGATCAACCTCGGGTACAAAGAAGATAGAAGAAAGGAACCATCTCACGATGGAGGTAAATGGGCTCTATTTATAGATGTTACTCTGATGAACTTTCAAATTCAAAAAGGGTGAGATTTGAGGCACTATTGATGGAATGGTTAGGCTGGCAATTGAAAGGATTAAATGAGAGAAAATAAAGGAGAAGCAAGTGATGCTAGTGAATAGGTCACGTGGTAAAATTAGGTGAAGAGTGGGCAGAAATGCAAGAAGTGAGGCAAAGGACGGGGACCAGTCAGTTGATCAGGGTCAACAAACCTGAGCTTGCCAATCAGAGTGTGCGGGGGAAGTGAAAAAAATAACTAGACGATAAAAATCTTATAAATTGTCAACTAATTCAATTAAATGTAAATTTATTTATGTAAATAATATTAATAGAAAATGTTAATAATAAATTAATGTTAATTTAGTGACATGTATATACAATGGGTAAAATAAACATAAAGGGTTATTTATAGGTATGTACAACTATATATACAATACTTTGATTTTTAATTAATTATTTCTACAAACATATACATAATTTGAATAATTAATTTATTTGCAACATTTTACAAGGGCTTTAATGAAATTATTATTTGATTTTTAGGAATTAATTTATTGGGTTAATTAAATAGGTATAAGTACAATATAGTGATACATATACAATATTTACAAGATTTATTTTTGTTGATTTTTTATTTTTGTGACTTTTGTGTGCATTTAATATAAGTTAAATATAATATTCAAAATTAATTAAAAATACAATATTCACAAATATGCACATAAAAAATAATTAAATAATATATATAGTGTATATAGGTATATTATACAATAGTACCCCAATAGGCCACATTTCTCACCTCAACTCTAAATTTTTTGAAATTGCCTCCATTTATAGATAATTTAATTTGAAGTGCAATGAAAAAGAGTTTGATGAATTTGGAGTTTTGGTGGAGCAGATATTGATCTTGAAAGTTGAGTGTTGTGGCTTTTGGAGAGCGTTGTTATTTACACAATATGTATAAATTTATGTTGTGATTATTTTTATTTTTTACAAAAAAATGTTATTCGCAAAATTTAGGAATAAATAATTGTTATTTACAAAGGATTTGGTAATGAATTAATTAATGAAAGAATGTGTAATAAAGACAAAAATGCAAAAGTGATTAATATATACATGTGACAAATGGATTTTCTGGATTTTCAGGTAGTTAGGCCTTATTTCCCCTTACTTTATTCCTTGTCGATAAGGTCAAGTCTTGACCTTTTCTCGGGGTCTGATTTAGCATGTATCTATTGCATATATACACTCTTTTATTTTTTTATTTTTATTTATTTCTTTATTTATTTATTCTGGTTAAAGTAGTGATAAATATACAACATTTACACACAAATTAGAGTTAGTAAAAGAGTGAATTTCATGATATTTACATATGTTTTGTAAAGGATTTTAAGCTAAAATACATGAATAAACATGATGAAATGTAGAATCATCATCCCCCATGTTTTACCTTTTTCAATCCCTAGAAAAAACTTATTTGAAAAAATAAAAGAATAAAAGAAAAAGAAATGAATAAAGGAAAAATAAAGAACTTAGAATAATATTGAGTATTAAACTTATCTTCATAAAATTTTAGTATAGAGCTCGAACAAACCTTTGGATTATTAGTTTGGCAGAACCTTATTGGGAAATGGATTTAAAATCAAATAGCCCTTAAGTTCCACAAGACTCCTATTCTAGTCTCCTCAACATTCAGGTTAGAACAAGTCTACATATGCACATTCTTATGACTATGAATATTTACTTGTATGGTGTATGTTAAATATAGCTCCCACCTTAAAAGAGGCAAAAAAACAATCTCCCTCAACAAGGTAAATATATTCCCTCGGTCTAGCAACTCTTTCATCGAGGAGCGAGGTATTCCCTTCTAAGTTCAAGTGCAATCTGCTCTAGAAGAGGGGGAAAGAAGATAATCAACAATAGCTAGTGTAGCTATGTATCCTTGGAGCTTGATCATTGTAGCCAAGTCTCTAGTTGCAGGATCCCATAAGATGAGACAATGAATCACATAAGCTTTGCTTATTCAACTATATACCCTCCGACAGACATTTTTTTCAATCAAGCCAGGCCCCTTTTGGAGTTTTTGCTTTTCTTTGTGCAACATGTACATAAGGAGTTTTTCTTCCTGAGCCAGTAGACTATCACTCTTTTGAAGCATTATTGCAACCCCACAACATCATGTCCTTAGATGTCGGCGCCAGTAGATGATGTTGAGAAGCACTACCCTTTCTAGAGGAGGACATATGTTTTTCCACTAGTTGTTACATAATCGTGTGATAACCCAATCCCAAAAGCTTCTACCCCCTCACAACGTCATCCTTGAAGAGCTAAGTATATAATGCATGTCCAAGTTAAGCCACTATCTATAAGAATCATGCGTGTGTTGTGAAATATTCTAATTAGACTAATCAAGATGACATGTGAACATTGTATTGTAGGCTCAAAGAATTATGTCGCGAGGACCTGAAAATTCTCAACTCCATTTCCTATAAGGTTCCTCTGAAATTAAGTGGATTAAGGTCTTAACCAAGATCCATTCTTCAATTTTATTCCAAACTACTTTAAGTGTCAATACCATTCTGAAAAACACACATGCAAATGCAAGAAGCATATATAAAACATATTTCTTTGAAGAAAAGAAAATCTTTTTGAAAAAGGTTTCAAAGGTTTTTGGACATTTTTATGGATTTTAAGCATTTTTTAAGTAAAAAGGTTAGTAAACGAAATATATATGTGTATCCACAAGGATTATAAATATTTTATACAAGATTTTACAAGAGGATTCTATTCATAAGTTTTAGATACAACAAAGAATTTTATTTATAGAGGGATAATGATCAAGGCTTTTGTACACACGTGGATTTTACGAATACACACACACACATGCATGCATACATACATACATACATACATACATACATATACACATACATCCCTTTTACCCCATGTAATAACATAATTTTACAAGCCATTTCAAAACATTTTACAAAATATTTTTCAAACATTTATCAAAACATTTTTCAAATGTTTTGCACAAAATTTTACAAATAATCTTGCAAACTATTTTACAAATCATTTTACAAACAATTTTACAAATAAAACCAATTGTTATTGTGCTTTTTATATTTTTTCTGATATTTTTGTGATTTTACTATATTTTTGCTAATTGTTTTAGTATTATTAAAGTCCAAAATACTCAAAATAGAGAATGAAATAAATAGCCGAATTTAAAATGGAGACTAAAAATAAAAAAAGTATCAAAATTTATCCAAATTAATTTTTATATAAAGATAATAATATAGAGAAAATGTAAAGATATAAAATATATTTTTAGGATTTTTAAGGATTTTTATATTTTTATAAAGGTTTTAGGGGTTTTCCAATTTTTATGAGTTTTCTTTTATAAGTTTTAGTGATTTTTGGTCTGAAGGTTAAATATACATATATAAGCAAAATATATTTTTTGGTAAAAAAGTTTTTATAGATTTTATGTATTTTCTTTTGCAAATAAGGATAAAAGACTCTTTTTTATTTTTTATAAATAATAAAAAGACTCAAAATACAAAATAAAAATATGTGCGTGAAAGTACAATGCTCCAAAAAACTATGCCTATTTTTGTGGATTTTTTAGAGGTTTATAGATGCATAAAATAATTACTAGAAATAAAGAGAAACTACACTACTAGCAAAGACATATTTGTAAATAGCAGAAAGTGTAGGGGCCAAAGTGTAAATTTCACAGAAATATAATAACGTGCTAAAGAGTTACAGGGTCAATTATAAATACAGAAAGCCCCGAGGGCTTTTGATGAATCTTTGTTTCATCATCTTTATTCTATCATTTTGTCCTTAAAAATCCTAGTAAACGTGTGTAAATAGGCTTAATTCATGCATCTTAGCACTCATGCATCACTGTGTAAATAGTGTAGAAAATACGATTTTTAAAGTCAAAATTATAGAATAAAGAAAAGAAAAGAAATAAAATAAAATATTGAAAATATTTTATGACCCCAAAATCTGAGACCTAGGCTCGATGACTAGGTCGATAAGGAATAAAGTAGGGGGAGATAAGGGCCAAAAACCAATAAAAAACCCTTTTATTTGATTCATTCTTTGTTCATTTTTGGGGTCTATTTTTAGTTCTGCCTTTTATACTTCAAATAAATAAACTTTGAACATGAAAGTTGTAGATAATTAAATATAGAAAAATACAAAATTGATTTCATACAAAAATAATATACGGTGTACAAAATATACTCTAAATAAGTTTCCAAAATCCCAACTTCCAAGACCCATATCTCTCAAATAAAAACTTAAAATATATTGAAATTATATTTAATTATATATAACTTTTAATAAGCTATTTAATGAAGGTGATTTCATATTTTTTGGAGTTAGGGTATGAAAGTTAGGCTTTGGACCCCTATTGTATACTTGTACTGATTAAAATATTCATTTTATTTATTATTCATTACTTTTATAATTTTATAATTTATATTTTTTTAAAGATTATTTATAATATATGTATATATTAACATGAATAAAAACATCAAGAAAACATAAAAATAAAATACTTGTATAAAATATATAGATGAATTGTTTATAATTATTTCTATATAAATACTACTTCTATTTATTTAATTATATATAATACACCATAAAAATAAAATTAAAA
Organism: Ottelia alismoides; assembly: GCA_037367405.1. NCBI lineage: Eukaryota > Viridiplantae > Streptophyta > Magnoliopsida > Alismatales > Hydrocharitaceae > Ottelia > Ottelia alismoides. Next base: position 1,144,682 of record JAZKJV010004753.1, read on the forward strand.
TATGTTTAATTATATAAAAATAAGTTATAAATATATAAAATGATAAACTAAATTAATAAAATCAAAAAATATAAAATAAAATTAAAACATTAAAATACAATGAGAAATATACTTATACACCACCCCTAAAAGGTAACTTGTAAATAATAACCTCAAAAAAATAAATAAAAATCAAAATAAAACACTTTAGAAAATAATAAATATTTTCATTTTATAACCTAAAACTAATAAAATCATTTATTACTTTTAATCGATTTTTTAATTTTTCCAACAATTTTTCTGGTTGGTCCACATGGACCAACCAGATTCACCCATTGGTTGACCTCGGTCAACTCTCTGACTGAGGTTTGTCATTCCGTCAGACCTTGTTTTTGTCCCATTTTCATGGATTTTTTGAGGCATGCCCTTGCATCATTTGATGTCGTGGTCTTTATGACTTTTCTTCCTTGATGAATGGTGATTCTCGCCTAGTACTTGCATTGGGTTTTGGATCATTGCATCGATCAAATACCTTTGATCTTTGGAGCTGCCCAATCATTGTACATAAACCATCCCTTCTCTTCCCTTCACTTTTTTAACCCTCTTTTGACCAAGCTTGGCCTTTCCTTCTTGTGCTATGGACCGGAGGTTGTGATAAGGCTTCCTCTAGCCATATAGGAGGCGTCGTGCACGGCCGATGAGCGGCATCCACCTCCATCTCTGGCCATTGGCCGCGAATCGTGAGGTACCATCTCTGGTCTTTTGACCATCGAAGTCCATTTTTATTCATTTTTTCTTGCTTTATTAGCTTCATCTTAGTCTTAGGAATCGATTACCATACCCCATCTCGTCTTTCATCCAATCAAACATCAAGCTCCAACGAACTCCTATTTCATGTCCCCAGACCAATCCACCCTGCTATGGGGTCGGGGCAATTGCCCTTGACCCTTTCACTCTTTTTCTTGCAGGTCCAGGGACGTACAAAGAACCTGGGGCTCGTTTTGAAGCACCGACGATGTACCTGGAATAGGCCAATTTCGCCGCATTCGCATGCATCCTCCAGCGATCGCCAGCCCTTTTTGGAGCCACAAACATGTAGAAGACACTTTCAAGAAGTTGCCCAGCCATTTTGGAGCTTTCAGGAACCACGGAGGAGGAGGATCGGGGGTGGGGAAGCTCGGCTCGCCGAAGTTCTTCCCCATTCTTCCCTATCCTCTCTCAGCCGTCAGATCAAGGCCCTCAGCCCAGGTGAGCAGCTGCCATTGGATCTCACTGCGCCATCACCGTTGATCTATGCCTGATGATCCAATCTCAGTCGTCCGCTACGAACCGGCATCGCGCGCTCAGGCATCGACATGTGTCTTAGTGATTCCAGATCTACTATCCGTCGGTACCCTTAGCTTGGGTATTTTACATCTTTACCCGAGTAATTTTTGTATTTAATTATTAGTTTATAATGTTTCATCTACAGTCTAGTTTTTCCTGTAATATTTATAAACAAGCCCCCAAACTTTACAAAACTACACTTCTGCCCATGCCACGTTATCTCATGTGGGCGACCGCGTGAGGTGACATTTTGCAGTTGGGCCCCTAGGACTTTTATTATTTCTATTTATTCCACGAACTTTTTAATACAGTTAGAATTTTTTGGACATTTTGCAAATAAGCCCTGGGTGTTGGGAAATTACATTTAGGTCCTCGCCAGGCGGACGTGTTTCTCCACGCAGGGTTTGGTGATTTTGTAGGAAAGGCCCTCAGGGCTTGTGTATTTATAATTGGCCCTGGAACTTTTTGCATGCATTATTTATTTCGTTGAAATTTACACTTTGGCCCTTAAACTTTCTGCTACATTTTCAAAAATACCCCAGTGAGGAGTGTAGTTTCTCTTTTTTGTTCTATTTATTTCTTACATCTATAAAACTCGGAAAAAATCCCCAAAAATAGATTTAAGCTCATGTTGCATTTCACTTTAACGTCGTATTTTTATTTTGCATTTTTGAAGCATTTAATTATTTATAAAAAAATCAAAAACATGCATTTGTGTCCCTGATTGCACTAGAAAATCCAAAAAACATAAAACTTTTTTGAAAAATTCCAAAAAATTGTATTTATTTAAATATTTTGTATCTCCAGACCAAAAATCACTAAAAAATACAAAAGAAAATTCATAAAAATTGCAAAACCCCTAAAACCTTTATAAAAATATAAAAAAAATCTTAAAAAATCACAAAAATATAATTTCGATTGCTGATTTTTTTTTCTATTTTATCATATTTATTTTAAAATTAAATTGGAGAATTTTCGTTACTATTAGATATTTTTCATCTCCAATTTAATTTCAGGTAATTATTTTACTCCCTATTTTGAGTCTTTTATGCTTTAAAAATACCAAAAAATAGCAAAAATATAGAAAAATTACAAAACATCAGGAAAATACAAAAAGCACAAAAAAATCATTTCATGTATTTTGTATATTTTTACTTACTTTTATCTCTCTCTACATCTCTTGTATATACACTCTTTATATAATTTTATATAAATTAAAAGAAAAAGGAAAAATATAAAATATAAAAAGAAGATACAAAATCAAAAAAATTAAAATCAAAATATAAAAATATAAAAATCAAATAACAAATATAAAATATGAAATTAAAAAACCATAAAAATTAGCACATATAGACAAATACATCACATTCATTTTTGAGCATTTAGTGTCCTAATCTACCTGCTTGTTCCCTGTGTTCGACCTCTACATTACTTGCACTATATACATCTTTTGTAGCATTACAAAAAATTGTAACTCTACATGTTGCTTTTCATTGTTTGATCATTATTGTGGGTTAATTGTTGTTTGATGTCCGTATTTCATGTGCTCGATTCGACGATTGTGTTCCCGCCTTGTGTGGAAGAAAAGACCGCTCGATTTTCCACTTCAACACCTTCCCTACAAAATTGCTAAAGTCACACGCATAAACACGTTCACCCCTGGTGGGGGTTAAAATGCAATTATATAAAAACCCAAGGGCTCGTTCACAAAATTTGCAAAATAATATAACCGAACCAAATAGTTTAAGAACTGAACGAAAATATTAAAAACCCCAGGGGCCCAACTGCAAAATCACCACCTCACGTGATCCGTTACACGAGGTAACGTGTCGTGGACTAATATGCAATTGGTACAAAGTATATGGGTCTAATGATAAATATTACAAAACTATATAAAACGACAGATGAAAGATTGAGTTCTAATAAATAAATACAAAAATTGCTCGGGTAAAGGTGCAAAATACCCAAGCTAAGGCGGTCATCCAACAACGGAGTGGTAATTACTTACCACGTGGTAGCACAAGGGTGCCCGATACCGATTCGTGGATCGACAACCATGATCAGAATATTCAGGATGATCTGATGGTGTAGGACGGCGTGACCCGACGGTGGCTGTAGACCTGGGTTGCTGAGATTGATCTGACAGCGGAGAAATGATCAGGAAGAACAATGAAGAAGGCTGGCAAAGGCGACCTTCCCCACCTCCAATCTTCCTCCTCCAACACTACTTGAAGCTCCAAAGTCGCCACGAAAGCTCCTGCATGTTTCGTCTATCGTCTGGAGGCGTTAAAAATCATCGGGTTACATCGGCGTCCTCACATGGGGGCGATGGAGAGGGGAAGCTCCAGGACCCTCCGACGAGGTCTAAAACTCACTCCCAATGTCCTAGTGCTCCAGATACCTACAGAAAATGTTAAGAGGGTCGCGAGAAAATTATCACGACCCTCCAGTAGGTGAAAGAAGGCGGAAAGGTGTTGGGGATGGAAAATGAAGGTTTGTCGGAGCGAGATCCGGCGAACTATGAGCTATGGGGGTTAAGCGATTAATGACAGATCTAAAGGCAACAATGGATCCTAAGAACTAATGCCAAGCGAATAAAGCAAAAAAACGTGAAGAAACGACCTCAACCGTCCAACAAGCAGGGAGATAGACATCATAGCCAAAAGCCTGAGATGGAGGGTGGAGACTGCCCTTGGCTCGCCAAAGCTCGCTCCCAAGGAGCTGGCGACGGTGCTGTCACCAAGGTCTCTCCAGATCACCCATGAAAGAGGGCCAAAATGAGTCGAAAGGGGTTCAAAAAAATCGGAGAAGATCGAGGTGTGGATATGTACATCGGATGGGAAGAATGAGGGTCTCCAAAGATCGATGAAGACAGAGCGAATCGAAGCTTCATTCCCCAAGATAAGCTTAGGGCGTGAATCACTGATTGTCGAGGAGAAAAGGTGATGAAGGGATTGAAGCCAAATAGTGAAAGGATTCGCCCCAAAAAATCGAGAAGATGAGACAAAATGATGCTCTAACAGGGAGCATACCTCAATCAGAGAATTGTCCGAGGTCAACCAACGGACCAATCTGGTTTGTCCACGTTGACCAACCAGAAAAATACTTGGCAAATGATCTGTAAATTAGATTTAAAATAAATGATTTTATTAATTATATGTTATTAAAGAAAAAATATTTATTATTTTCTGAAGTGTTTTATTATGCTTTTTATTTATTTTTTAGGGCTTTATAATTACAAGTTACTTTTTAAAGGCTATATATAGGTATAATTGTTTATATATTTTAATGTTTTATTTTTTGTATTTTTATTTTTATTAATTTTATTTATTATTTTATATATTTATAACATAACTTTATACATTTAATCATATTTTTATTTTATTTTTCTAAAATAATAGATATATTATCTATATAGGCATAGATATTGGCAATTCATCTATGTATTTTATACAAGTATTTTATTTTTATATTTTCTTGATGTTTTTATTCCTGTTTTAATATGTGCATATATTATAATTAATATTTACAAAAATATAAAATTATAAAAATATAAAAACAATGAATAATAAATAAAATGAATATTTTAATGGGTATAAGTACATAATAGGAGTCCAAAACCTAACTTTCAAATCGTAACTCCAGAAAATACGAAACTACCTTCATTAAATAACTTATTAAAAGTTTTATACAATTAAAGATGATTTTGATATGTTTTGAGTTTTTATTTGAGAGATATGGGTCTGGGAAGTTTGGGTTTTGGAATCTTATTCTGAGTATAATTTTTTATCTGTATAATGTTTTTGTATGATTTTATATTTTTCTATGTCTAATTACTACAACTTTCATGTACAGAGTTTCTTTATTTGAAGTATAAAAAGTTAAACTAAACCTAGGTCCCAAAAATGAATAAGAATGAATAAAATGAAAGGGATTTTTATTGTATTTTGGCCCTTATCTCCCACTACTTTATTCTTGGTCAACCTAGTCATCGAGATGCCTAGGTATCGAGGTTTCAGATCGTAAAATATTTTCAATATTTTATTCTTTTTTTTTCTTTTTTTATTATATAATTTTTCCTTTAAAACTGTATTTTATACACTATTTACACAATGATGCATGAATGTTAAAATGCCCAAATTAAACCTATTTACACGCATTTACTAAGACTATTAAGGCCAAAATGATAGAATAAAGATGATGAAATGGAGATTCATTAGCTACCATCGAAGGCTGAGGAGAGTGTCATGTGTTGTGAGAAGAGGCGGGGGGAAGTGAAGGGATGAGATTTGATATGGGAATGAATTAGAGAGCTGAGGATGAGGCGCGGGCCAACGGTCGAGATTGAAGGGGAAGAAGGCGATCAGATGGTGGCAGATGGAGGGCGTGTGGTGCACAAAGAAGAGGGCCACGTGGCTCAACCAGAAGGAGGCACGCGACCCAATCAGGTTATTTCAGAAGAAAACCTCAAAAATGAGGGAGAAAATAGTCGAATGTAGAAAAACTTGAAACATGAAAGTTGTAGATCTTGATTAGATCTACAAGTTTCATAAGTAGGTCTGCTTGCTTATGGGGAGGAGGAGCGTGCAAGCCGATAGATTGACCAAAAGTCAAGACGAGGTCAAACGAAGGAGGAAATATTATTGTAAGCATTTTTAACGGTATAAACACTATGATTTTCGCTTTTGTTATTTTTTCGTATTTTTATTTTATTATTCAAAGACACAAATATGTACAATGGGTTATCTAGTTTTTATTGACATTAATTTAAGCAAGGGGGGTTAATATTGGCAAATTAAGATGATGTAATCGAGCTTCATCAGTTGTCACACTCGTTCTCTTCGGGATTCCATCACAATCGAAGAGAAAGGGGTAGGAGGCTACTATCAAAGTGGGCAGATAGCTAGAGAAAGGGGTGGCTAGGGGCTATTTAAAGATGAAATAATGAAGGTTGGTGGTGGTTTTAGCCGAAGTTTCAATCGTTGCCATTGCGATAGCAGTTAGGTTAGATGGGAGTCAGGGTTTCTGCGTGGATTAGGATTGAGTGGCCTAGAGGTTGGTGATGGAAGTTAGGCAGGCTGGAGGTTAATGGGGAAAAGATGGCGGTTTGGACACAGAGGAAGAACGACTAGAGGTTGATGACGATTCAGGTACCGTTGGGTCATATGATCCACCGATCGTGGTTTGGGCTGAGGGTAATGGCCAAGATCAATCTGATCCAAACAGATCCTGCGGCTATGAATCTGGTGATGAAGAACGGTGAGGATCGCTTTGATAAAAAAGAATCAAGTGGCTTTGATGGAGACTGGTGGTGACACTAGAGCGGGCCACATGGAGCACTCTGGAAGGGCCACATGGCCTAATAAGAATTGAAGAAAATAGAAAAATCAAAGTTAATTAGGAAAGAATTAGAGGAAGAATTAGGAAAAGTGCTAAACATGAAATCTTCAAATAAAAAAAGGAAAAATAGTCCCTTTTCATGTTTGAGGGTTAAAAAACACATTTTTTTAACAAAAAAGGATATCCATTCATGTTTTATCAAGACCAATGGATAATCTTTTTTTTTTGTTCTGAGATTTATATTGGACAAAATCAATGGCTTGGAATAAATCAACTGAAGGATCCATACTTTCTACTATGATTAGATTTAGACAATGCTTCTACCTATAGGAATAAAAATTTATTGAATTATTAGAATCCATAGGAAAATCAAGTCCTTGATTCTTTAACTTAGATAGAATAACAACACTTCCATTCATTAGTATACTACTTAATTAAATTGGATGTTATCCAATTAAATAAAGAAAGATATTTCTTATATCTCCCTTTTCAAGGAGGAACAATTTTAGTATAGTTTACATTTTTTAGAATTAATCCATTTTTTTGTTATTTTGTATTGTATAGTTCCTTTATTTGTGAGATCATTTTCCCTCAGGGGAAATGAGAAGAATTATAGAATGGATTGCTAATTATGTCTAGATGTCAGATAAATGAAATTTTATTGATATGACCTTTTCAATTGTCGCAATATCTTTTTACAAATAATTCCGACAACTTCAGGAGAAAAGGAGGCATTTACCTATTATAGATGGTGCGATTTGATTTTTTTTCTTGTTTTTTTATCTCTTAGTCTTATGAGGAAGTGACATGATTCAAGATCGAAATAAAAAAGGATTATTGAAATAAAGCTACACTTGTTGAAGGTGAAGTTTGTAGATGTAACAATTCCTTTTGTCGTGTATCCTCGACTGATGCAGCCTTAGATGCTTCAATTATCGATTTAGTATTGAGCAAAAGGTTACACCTATGGGGTCTGCATTGTGGGTCAATCCCACTTAACTACTACCAATAGGCGGCATAGGAGAAGAAGCACTACACCCAGGAATCAACAATATGAAAACTTCATTATAAATTACCCCCTTCCCTCATCGGTATCAGGGCTAACAAGAATGGTTGGACAACAAGCATCCATCTCGTTTATACTTTGTTTAGATACTCGTATAGCCATTGAAGATCGTTGAAGTGACTAATTCCTAAAAATAAGAGGCGTTGAGAACGAAGAAATTGTTGCCCCTATCAGTTCATAATGAGAATATTGAATTTTTGATTTCATATATTATTAGTACTATGCACATAAGGGAGGAGCCATATGAGATGAAAACCTCACGCATGGTTCTAGAACGGAGTTTATTGGAATAGAGTGAATGATCGTAAGATCTCAATGAGATCTGCAACATTCACGCAGAGGTCAAAGAGATCAAAGGACATTTATATATAGATTAAAATTTAATACTAATAAACAATATAAAACAGTTTTTCCTTATTTTTTTATTATTTTTGTATTTTTATTTTATTTTATGTTAATTTATTAATGCATAATACTACTCTAATTTTTACTTGATTTTTAATAAGAAATAAATACATAAATAATACACTATATTAATATATAATAATTATTAACAATTATTTACAAAACACAAATTAGTAGTTAGTGTTAATTAGCCTTGAATCTTTATGATTAACTTAAACAATAGAGTTAATAACGGAGATTAATGATGATAAATCTAGAATTTATCACAGAGCCCCTTCAAGAATTCCAAGCATTGAAGGGCTCGACGCCTACAGATATTACAAGAAGAATAACCAAAGCATCTTGAAGTGAATGCGTGCGTATCGTGAACATGAGTGGAGTGAAGGTCCGGGATGAATGAGGAAGATGAGACCCAGTGGGTCTATCTACGTATTGGAGAAGAGGATGAGTCAAAACGAAAAGATTCTGATAAAACTAGGATTACAGAGAACAGAATTCTCACGAGGATCAATGATAATCGGACAAGACAAAACATTGATATAAAGAAGGTGAATATGTCCATATAGGTGAGTAAAAATCAAGGAACATCTACAATAGACCTGCTCGCCCAGATTTGTACAGGTCACCGGGATGGAGGAGGTGGCTTAGGGGCGGTGCTTAAAGTTCCTGGTCTTCACTTTACACCCGGGTAGCAATGTTGGGAAGCTTGTATGGTCGAGCACGATTGTGGCATGGCTGCTTCAGCATGGGTCACAACAGAGCTATTGATCGTCGTGGCTTCCTCTATCTACCTCATCATGTTAGGACAAGGTAGAGAAGGGATGGGCCAAAGCTCTATCAAGGTTGGACGACCACCTGCGGTGACCGATTGAGGGGTATTTAAAGAAGAGGGCGACGACAAGGGCTTCACAAGTGGTGGTTTCGACCGCCACCTAAGATCGCACGGGCAGTTCTCAGAGATTATGGATGTTAGTGCATTGGGGATGGAAGTTAAACAAAGGGTTTTGCGATGGAGGTTGGCGGAGGTGGTAGTTAATGTTAGCGGGATAATGGGGAGAAAAGGTGGGTTGACACAATTGAGGGCAACAACCAGAGGTGGAAGGCGACCCGTAGACCGTTGGATCTATGAATCCAATGGTCTAAAGATGGATGCTCATCGATGGTGAGGATCTGATCAAATGATGGCCATAAGACGGTTAAGGTTTGGGCGCTTATGTACAACAAGGATTTGGCCAATCAAACGAATCACATGGCTAGGATTAAAGGTAGATGTCCTAATAAGAGAAGGCCATGTGGAGTTCTCTGAGAGTGCCACGTAGCCCAATCAAAATGAAGATAATTCAGAAATTCAAAAATAATTTTAAGAGAAATAGTTAGGATGGAAATTAGGAAAAGTTGTAAACATGAAAGTTGTAGATCTCGATGAGATCTACAACTTTTATGCAGAACTCAAAGAGATCAGAGGTCATTTTGTACATAGATAAAAAATCAAATATATTAAAATAATATAGAACAATTTTCTTACATTTTTCTTTTGCTGATATTTTTGTATTGTTATTTTATTTTATATTAACTTATTTATATACAATATTATCCTATTTTTATTTGAATTTTAATGAGAAATAAATACATATAACAATAGCACAATAATAGGGTTATATAAAGGGTTTGATGGGGCTGCCCCGGTCCTGTTTTTTCCGCATTTTTTTATTTTTTTGAAAAATTTCACCATGTATATTCATCTATATATTCCTTCAATATGTTATTCAAATTTCGTCAGAAACAACGACTCCTATGCCCTCCATCCAGAATAGGTGGATTACAACAATCTTTAAACACTTAAAATTACCTATTTCGTGGTGTAAAAGTTATCAAATTTATCGGGTTGAGGTGATAACCGTGATGTTTATATGACCGAGAAGGTAAAGGACAAAGATTTTAGTGTTCGTGGTGTAAATATCTCTTTTACAATTACTTATCGAGACAACAATGATTGCCAACTTGTTGATGTCATAGTTTGATGATAGAAGTTTCTTCACAACGTGGAAGCATTTTTTACCAATATAGGAAGGGAATAACAACATTCACAAGGTAGGAAGGAAGATGTGATATCCGAAGGAGGGAGAGTGATGAAATATTAAATCCTTGACACATGTCTTCTCAAAGTCAAAGGGACGTGCATTGATTTTTTTTCAATGGAAACTTAGGAAGATGAGGAGACTCAAGTTGAGGTAAACATGGATCGGAGGAATCAAAGAAGTAATTTAGTTGAGTCAATATGGAACTAGAATTTGAATAGTTTTAAAAATATACATTTTTATTAAATAAAATTATTTGGTCCTAAAAAAATTTATTTTTTGGTAAAAAATGAATGGTTGAATAAATGATTTGGTTAATTGGTTCAACCATGTCAAATGATTCAATCAAATTGTTGTTATTTTGGCTGATTTGTATTCAATAAGTAAAAATCGGATAATTAAATCGTTTTTCTCTGATTCTTATTTAACTGATTTAACGTGCTAGTTTGATTTGATTTGTAGAACGTGCAACTTTTAACTCATTGGATCATCACCCCGTGTCCGCAGGTCACCCCATCGATGCCTCCCTCGGGCTCCAGTCCCCTTCCCAACTGGATTGGATCCTTACCTCTCGCGTCCTCCCTATAAAAGACTTCCTTTACCTCCCCTCGTCCGCTCCTCTCCTTCCGAAACCCATGCGTTAGGGTTAGGGTTTCTTCCTGTGCCTCCTTACGATATATTGTGCTTCCGCTCTCCCAAGAATCCACCTTTCACCCTCTACGGTCTCCGGCAGGCATTGCTTAATATGGATCGTAAGAGGGGAAGGCCTGATGGCGCTTCCAATGGCAATGATGTGGGCTCCAAGAGAGCTCGAGGTGCGTGTGCTTCATCTTCCTCGAGTATAGCTTTGTTTGGCGTGGACGTTTGCGTTGGGATCTCGTAGTTTTGGGTTTTGACCTTTTGTGGTGTTTGGATATAGTATTGTATTGTAGGACTTGTTATACATCAGTTGGTGTAAGACAGGTTTGATTCATCAATGCGCAAACGTTTGATTATATGTGGATAATGCTAATAGTAAAAAAACAGCTAATTTTCAGATTTTCTTAACTCGAAAGTATAATTCACATACCAAAAAGCATCGAAAGATTTATGAAAGATATTGGCGATAAGTCTAATTTAAATGTTGAAGGGAAATCCTAATTCACAATCTTTAAGGAAGCTCCATTGCGCTGAAACAACTTCTCACTGAATCACAAGTTTCCGATGGGAAGTTGTAATATCGGAAATCTTTTCTGAAATATCAAGGGTATCTTCAGGCTAATTTTTCTGATATTTCTCCTTCCATCACTAATATTTTCTTACTGGAAAACCAATTTTAGTCATCCATGTAGTGATAATCATTTTTAAGTTTCCCTGAGCATGGATGGAAACATATTTTTTAAATTTGTAGCTTGTTCGAGGTATGGTACACTAATTTGCAACATATTTAATTTTAATTTATGGAGGAAATATTATAAAGTGAAGGACTGAGGTAAGGTTACAAGGTTTCTTACTGATGTCTTTCACATGGAACTGTAGTGAATTGAAATTCAAATGTTAATAAATTGCTGAAGTTTTAACTGAGAATGCGTAATTAATTTTATGCAACAGACTCGGACTCTTTTCAACCTGGTTTAGGAAGCAAATCCAAGCCGTGCACAAAGTTTTTCAGGTTCTAATCCTAACTTTTGCAAGAATAAAAAGTTTTAATTTTAATGATAAATCCTCTTTATAGTTTTAGCAAGTGCACTTATGATCTAATCAATTCAGACATCAAAGCTTTGATAAAGGTTCACTGAAATGATCTAACAAGATTATGGGTAAAGGCTAATTTGGCTCAGCGAGAATCTCTAGAATTTAGCATCGGCATATACCACACTTGTAGTGATTTTTTAATGCTGGGAGTACTGGATGTGGAATATATTTCTCGACAAAGCACATGGGGCTGAACTATTTAATAATGGAATTTACGTTGACTCGGGGATACATATCCGGTGTCAGGGATGCTTTTAGGGAACAATGACTTGATTTTTTAATATATTTGTGGAGTTCTTCTATGGATCATTTTGGCTTGTGTTTATTTTGTGTCTAGGATTTAAATGAAATGTCAATCTTTTGCATGAGTGCTATTTTTGATTTCATTTTGAATTTTGGAAAAATGCCCTTAGAATATTTATTCATCAATAATATATTTATCGGTATTGTATAGTCCAAACAATACCATTCTGTTTTGGTTAATGGTTTCCCTTAAGACAGGCTTGTGTATGGACTATTAAACATTATTGCTTCTTCAGAAGTCATATTTGGTTGGTTTTTGGTGTTGGCGGGCATTCTTACTATTATGTTACCTGGTTATTTTTCTGCTAAGATGTGATCTTTTTGTAGTTGCTATAACTTTTAGACTAGGATGCTTTTTTTAGTAGCTTTATAGTCATCCACCAGTTGATTTTTAAATATTCTTTTATATTAGTTCTCATGCAACCATTATGATATTTAATTTAAATTCGTTTTTTAAAATTTTTTCTGACTGCTTTAGTTTAATTCAAGGTTTAGATTGAGCCTAATTTTGTGAAAGTACTTTTGACTGGTAGAGCTATCATTTTATTTTACAGTTTCTTTCCTTTGGAATTCCCAATAATGTAGAAAATGAAATCTATTCTAGTTACATACAGTACTCTGTTAGTTTAGTGATTTCTATTCTTTATGATATCTCATGTTCAAAATATATGAAACTAACCATATCTTATATTTTAATTAATTAAAAATTGTTTGCTTACCCCTTAAAAATGACTTAGGGCCAAGTTGATTGGTTATGGACGAGTCACAAAAACATATGTTATTTTTTCCTGGTGATTTCTTGTTGTATCTGATGTGTGATTGCTTTTAATTGGTTGTGTGCATCAAGACTTCATCAAACCTACTTATCATTGATTAGTTTAGAATAGAACTGTTTAATTTGACCCATCTCATAGATGTTAAGGCACGCGCTTAGGCGCCCAGACGCCTCAGGCCGTGCGCCTAGAAAGCATGCCTTGCTTTCATAGAAAATGGCACACGCCTTGGGTCGTCTGGGCATCAAGTCGTGCCTGGGCACCTAGGCGACTTTTTTTATGCGTATTACACATATATGGCATTTTTAAAATGCGATATACATAGCGTATTTTGAAATTGTGATATACATGTCGCATATTTGAAATGTGATATACTCGTTCGACCCTGTATTACCCTAGGACATTCGACCCAACCTCATTCGACCTTGTTACCCCTTGTGCCATCCCTGTCTCCTCTGCAGCCACGTCCCTACCTCCTCCAGCGGCCTCCCTCCTCCTCCGACAACCTCCTTCCACCTCCGATGGCCTCCCTCCTCCTCCGACAGCCTCCTTCCACCTCCGACGGCCTCCCTACCTCCTCCAGCGGTCTCCCTCTTCCTCCAGCGGCCTCTGCCTCCCTCCCTCCTCCATCGGCCTCTGCCTCCCATCCTCCAGCGTTCTCCCTACCTCCTCTAGTGGCCTTCCTCCTTCTCCAGCAGCCTCCCTGTGTTCTCTTGCTCTTCCATTGTAGAATGACTTCAATGGAATCCTTGGATGGGGATGCCATTCCTAATCCTACTACTACACCAACCCCATCTACTATGCAAAAGCCTGGGGAAATTGATCCCCGCTTCACCGACAAGATGAACGATCCATGCTTGAAAGCGGCGTCGAAGGATCCCGGTTGGAAGTACTCTTTTTGGCCGAATACACTAGACAAGAATAAGGTGCAATGTGCATTGTGCGACCACATTACTAATGGTGGAATCAAAAGGCAGAAGGAACACTTGATTGGTGGTTATTAAGATGTATATATTTGTCCAAAAGCCACTGTGGAGATTAAGAAAGAGATGGCTGACTTCAAAAATCGTAACAAAAAGAGGAAGATAGTCGTTGATTATAGATATAGTGGACCTGATTCAAACATTACAGATGCAGATGATGGTGATCATGGTGAACATGTAGTCATCTTGGATGACTCACAACCTACGGCTACAACAGGTAAAAACGTTAAATTTGGTTCTGGTTCATGTTCTGCAAATAGGCTACTTGTACGAAGGATCCATACGGCAAGGGTCCTATGGACTCGTTTAGTTCTGCTAGCCCATGGGAGGTTGTGGCACAAAGGAAGGCAGCATGGGCTCGTGGTGAAGTACAACAAACTACAATTGAGTTTACTTTAAAAAGGATGCTACACAGGTGGCATATGATGCCATAGCCGAGCTATTCTATACAGGTGGCATCCCTTTCAATGTTGCACAACGAGAAGCATTTGAGGTGGCAGTGGAGGCTATTGTCCAAGCTGGGAGAGGATTTGTTCCTCCATCTTATCACCAATTGCGAAAGCCCCTATTTGAAAGATTATATGTAAGGACCAAAGATTTGCAGGTGAAGCATGAAAGACATTGGAGGACATATGGATGCACGATTATGTGTGATGCATGGACATATAAACGACAACGAAGTCTGATAAACTTCCTTGTTAATTCTCCAGAAGAGTCATTTTTTTATTTATGCAAAGATTGCAACATCCAATGTACACACTGGAGAGTATGTGTTCAAATTGGTAGATGAGGCTGTGGAGATGGTGGGTGAGGAGAACGTTGTACAAGTTCTCACCGACAATGCAAGAAATTTTGTTTTAGCAGAAAAGTTACTGATGGAGAAGAGGAAAAACCTTTTTTGGACTCCATGCGCTGCACACTGCTTGGATCTGATGTTTGAGGATATTTCCAAGTTACAGAAATTTGCCGGAGTTATCAAGAGGGCCAGAAAAGTAACAATGTATATTTACCAACATATTCGGTTGCATGATGCATTTCTACAAATCAGTGAGGATCACCAAGAGCTGTCTAGAAGCATAGTTACCCGCTTTGCCACCAACTACTTGACCCTTACTAGTTTGCTAAAGCAAAGGAAAGCGTTGGCTTCTTTGTTTATTTCTGAGGTGTGGAACACTAGTTCTTGGTCGAAGATACATGATGTGAAATATATCTATGAAACTGTGATGGCGAATGCTTTTTGGGAAAAAATTGAAGATTATCTTAGAGTTGTGCAACCCATCGTTACTGTGCTGCGTTTAGTGGATGCTGACGAGAAGCCACCCATTTGATACATTGGTAGGGCATTTGACACTGCAAAGGAAATGATTATTGAAAACTTTGGCAGGAAGGAAACATATTACATGCCTATTCTACAAATTGTTGATTCTCGCTGGGATAATCAGATGGCTCGTCCTTTGTATGGTGCAGGATGTTTCTTGAATCTTGTATTTTATTATAAAGTGAAGAACAACAATGAGGCATTGATGGGAAGGTACGAAGGTGATTTCAAATTTTGACTTGAAAGGATGGTTGATGATCCCGATCAGCAAGACATGATATGCTCTGAAATGGAGGTATACAAAGGAGCTCGTGGTATGTTTGGCAGGGCAATTGCTATTAGACAAAAGGAAATAAACCTCCATGTAATTATATTTTATTATTTATATTGAATGAGTTAATGGTAAGATGTGTTTATATTGTAGACTTATTGTGTAGTGGAATGGTGGGATACTTATGGAAGTCTCACCCCCATTCTGAAGCGGGTGGCAAAGCGTATTTTGGGACTATGTTGCACATCTTCCTCTTGTGAATGCAATTTGAGTGCTTTTGACTTTGTATGTATCAAAAACACTTATAAATTTACAAATATAAATGCCAACTTTATACTTATAAATTTATGTAATACTTGAATAAATGTGCAGATCCCACAAAGAGGACGAATAAGTTGGAGGTTGATAGACTTTCCAAACTTGTTTACATCCAATACAACAAGCAACTTGTGGAGAGATTCAAAAATAGGAGGCTGGAGAATTTAGCAAAAGATTTTGATCCAATTGCTCTTTTAGAGGTAGATTGGTCAAGTGAATGGATGACATGCCTTTACGTGGAACTAGAGGTTGTACGGTTGTATCGGAGCTTACACTGAGGGTCATTGATGAAGCATTATGTGCTTCTCAAGCGTATGAAGGTTCTCGTCATAGAAGGAGTCAACGAAAAGCACAACCAAGCACTTCAGTACGTGGTGGTCTTCGTGGTCGTGGTCGTCGTGGTACTCGTCGTGCACATGTGAGTAGGCGACAATATGTACCTCCTCATGTTCCGGACGATGAGGAGGAAGAAGATGAGGAAGATGATTGGATGGATCTAAATGATGATGGTCAAGAGCAAGATGAAGGATATAAAGAAGAAACTAACCTGTTTGATGATGATGATTGAAATGTTGTCTTATGCCAAACAATTTGTCTTTATTTTTAGTACATTTTCTACCTTTTTTTTGTGGCAAACAATTTGTCTGTATGCCAAACATAGCTTGTTTAATTATCTATGTTCTCATTCCTTTATGTGTTGTGATTCTTCATTCTTATGATTAATCACTAATGTTTGGTTAAATGATATTTATTAATCTAACACTCAGGTTACTATGTATTTATAAATACAAAAGGTCTTAATAGAAAAATAAATCCAATACTTACTGTAAATTTTTTTAAAATATATTAATTGATGTCACATCTCCAAAATGCGACATGCACTTAAAAAATAAAAAATGATGTCGCATTTGAGACATGCGACATCCATTTGCTTTAAATAATTCTATGTTGCATGTCTCAAATGCAATATATAGGTCACATTTTGTTAGACGCCTAGGCGCCCAGGCGCCCAGGATTAACGCCTTCTCGCCTTAATAACCATGACCCATCTCTTGTTGAGTGTGTTGCATCTTGTGATGATGTATACTAATATCCTAAAGGACTTATTGTAGTGACCTCATACATGTACTTAAAAAATTTAAACAAAATATTTACATACTCTTGAGAAAAATGTCATAAGTTGACTGGCTTTGGATGATATCCCAAAAAATGTTGATGTGATGCAATGTTATTATTTATTTTGTGTCTTTCTGTTGCGTTATTATTGTATCTACATGTGATTGTACTTTTATTCATGTTTATGTATCCATATTGACTTCATCGAACTTATAATTAATTTGTTTATAATATTGTTTTCTTTGGTCCTATTCTCGCTAAATTTGTTGCATCATGTGCTATTTTATACTTATATCCTAAAGAATCTCTTGTGGTGAGCACATGGAACTGCATTTTACATGTCGAATCAAAGATTGCCTTTGGTTTTTCCCCAATATGATCTGCAATTTCTGCATTACATGTTGCATGTATGCAAAAAGATTGAGTCTTGCTATGTGGTGTATCCCAGGAAAGAAGCTGGTAATGTCATATTATGCTTCATTGCAACATTGTTTACAATTTTCCTAGTAAAAATTGGGGGTGTCTGTATGAAATCTGCTCTTAAACTTGTGACATATTAATTTTATAAATGAATCACTTATCAAGAAGGATGCATGTAATTGTTTCAATCAAGTAGTATGACTCACATATAGGTTGTATTTAGAGATTGATAAGAGGGTTTGAGATTTTTTGAATCCGTGTTTAGTTCTTTAATATGATTGATAATTTTTTACATATGGCATAAAATAAATGTAGCTTCATGCATTTTTTGTTGCAGGTGGGTATGTATAAAATTAAAAGTAGATATTATCCTCTTAGTATTTTGTGTCTTCTAAGAAGTGAAGTGTTGGCCTGTCAATATGTGACTTATTCAGCAGTAATGGGAATCTAATATTATTATGCATTCGTAATTAGGTTATCATGTGGCATTTAAACTTTTTTTTGAAGTAAAAAAGAGGAGGCGTTTAAATTTTATATCAAGGGAAACAACCATAATTTGGTTTGGTATTGCGAAGGACCCTAGTTGATGCCTTATGTTGGGCAACTCTATAGCAGGAATTAGAAGATTGAGGCATGGTTGGTAAATTGTTTAAGAATTATTTGTCTCTTTAATATATACCTATCTTGTTTGAACTTCAAGGAAGAACTTTAGAGGGTGAGGATAGGGACTGAACTTTAAGGAAGAACTTTAGAGGGTGAGGATATGAAGAACACACCAAGCTGCATGAGGTAGAACATTGTTGAGAAGTAGGGGGATGGTAACTAAATCGGGATACCCTAGTGGGATTTATAATAACATGCCAATGGATTTTGAAAAGACCCTACGTAATTCACACGATTTATTAATATTGGTCTTTCATATAAAGAACCTGTATAATACAAGAGACGTGCATATTTATTCAAAAGTACAGGTCACCTCAAGGATGCCTCCAAATGTTCCAACCCTTGCATTTGTACAAACAAATAAAAGTGCAAGAAACACGAAATAAACCAAGTTGGATTGCTGGACTGCATCAAAACCTTGTTACAACTTAGAATGGTTTTCTCAGAGGTAATAAATTTGTATACCAAAAGTTATTAATGTTAGCAGAATCATTCCTTATTTCCTTTAAATGCCATTATTTTCAGAACATTTATGTACATACATGTAACAAGTGGTTTAGGGTTTAGGGATCTTTTTGATGTTGGCGGTGAAAGCTTGTGTTAGGAGTAGACCCCTAAATCTCGTATTCTATAGTTATTCATTTATATGTCTTGCTGTTGACTATGTTGTTCCACTAAATCCATTTTGATTGATATTGATCTGGTTAAGAAATTGTTAAATAATGCTTTTCTGCACTTGGTGCTTCAACATGCTTGTCTCATACATGGTAGGCCATATCATGATATATCGGTGATATAGTGCTGATATAACAGTATCGATGGATAGCCCATATCGATATCAATCCAAATATCTATCTATCATATATCGTCAATATGTGCATGATATATTGGTGATATCGTCGACATCGATCCATATTGCTCGATATTGATTTGAGTATAAAATTTCTTGATATCGATCGATATCGTTGATATTTCACCAATATCTATCTATATATATATTGATGATATTACCCTTTAAGCTTTATTTTACTTCTTATTTCGCTACTCATAGTTTTAAAACACATCGTGAATTATATATTTTGTTCTAGATTGGGGGTGCTATCCATGCACCCTCATAGGGGGAGCACACCTGCTCCCCCGTGACCCTCGTCTGGTAGGGTAGATGCTGTATGGGGATGCTTGTAATGGTTCTTTGATTGGTGGACTTTGCCCTCTTTGACAATAGAGATGAAAAAAAGTCTAATGCTGATCAAGTTAGAATCACAGATACATGGTACATCTCAATGGTTAGCAGTTAGCTCAGACGTGCATTAATATGTAGCAATTTGTGCCATATAATGTGTAGCTAAATACACCTCATTCCTGCATATAAATGTGTATTCGTATGTTATTTATTATTTTAATTGCTATGATTATCTTAATTCGTGAAAAAAATGCTTTTTAGGCCATTTTAAGTAGGCAGATCGATACATTATCAATATTTCCTACATTGCCCTCCACAAAACTCTTGGTTCTAAACCCCTCGTGACTAGGTATTCTCTTTTACAATGTTGCATTAATGTATATTTTTCATTTATTTTTGTGAATAGATAAATCTTCATATCAAAGAAACATTGTCTCGTTAATAATTATGTATATTTTTTTGAATCAATTGAGTCATCTCAATGCCGCTCACTGTCTTCCAAGAACAAAACACGTGTTCTAAGTGTGTTTAACTTTGCTACTTTGATTCTTATTTCAATGTTTATTAATTTTCAATTAGCATTAACAATGATATGCTCGATATGATCGATATGCATGATATAATGGTCATAGAGGATTTATATGGTCATAGATGGTTTAATATGAACTATTAATATGGAGAGGCTTCACTGTTTTTGTGAATATGAACTATTAATATGACCAGGTATTCTCTTTTACAATGTTGCATTAATGTATATTTCTCATTTATTTTTGTGAATTGATAAATCTTCATATCAAAGAAACATTGTCTCGTTAATCATCATGTACATTTTTTTTAATCAAATGGGTCATCTCAATGCCGCTCACTGTCTTCCAAGAACAAAACACGTGTTCTAAGTGTGTTTAACTTATCTACTTTGATTCTGATTTCAGTGTTTATTAATCATCAATTAACATTAACAATGATATGCTCTATATGATCGATACGTATGATATAATGGTCATAGATGATTTATATGGTCATAGATGGTTTAATATGAACTATTAATATGGAGAGGCTTTACTGTTTTATGTTGTGTTTTGTATTATCACATTCTTGCTTTGTGTTGGTGCTGCAATTTTCCTTTTAAGTCCTCCACTAGACTTGATGTGTTATAAAATTATTGCTCCTTCAAAGCCATTGTTGAGCATGTAATGCTTCACCAATACTATGTTTGTTTGGTTGGAAATGAATTACAATGGAATGGAATCAAGACAAGAATGGAATTAAGTCAGGGATGGAAAGAAATTAGAATTTTCTATTGTAGCATTTGGTTCAATACAGGAATGTGATTATCATTGATGGTTCAATTCCTTTCAACTGTTTGGTACACTTAAGACGGTGTTTGGAATCAAATTTGCACACACACACAAATGTATTATATTTCTAACAAACTCATTAAAAAAATATATTCGCAATCATAATAAAATCAACTTTTCCACTAGAAACTTTCTGGAACCAAAATGCTTTCTTAATATTTCTTCAAAAAACAATATCCAAAATTTTAAATAAAATGAATAATTATAACAATTTTTTAAAATAGTTTCATCTAATATCTATCTGATGAACTTCTCTTTATCGTTACTGGAGAGAGTGAAAAAAATCCATTGCATCTGCATCACAAACCATCTTCAAGCCTGCTCGAATGCATTGATTTTGATTAAAGGAAGTCAAATTTGAGAATTCTTCATTTAACTTCAGTTTGTTCTCCACTACGCTAATACCAAGTGCTTTTGTAAATTGATTTATAGACTCGCTGATTTTTTTGATATCATTTCGGCATCATCCATAATAGATTTCCTAAATTATCTGTCAAAGACTTTTTTCTCTTTCGAATACGACCTGGGTTATTTGGATGTTATTGTTGTTGAGGACGAGGGCACCGTGTTCTTCAATTGGTTGTTGTTCATGGGAATGAGAGGGGTTTCTATCTGGTGAGTGCGCGTGGGTTTCCACCCTGAAAGGAAACGTGAGTCCGAGGGGGGTCCACATGAAACAACATTCCTGCAATCATGGGAAGAATAACAAATCCGATTGATAACAACCTTTCCAAACAAGGGAAATATCCAAAATTAGCAATGGGTATTCCATTCAATGCTTCATTACTGCACAACAAACAGGGCCTAAAGAAGTTCTTGAATGATTTGCTCTGGTCGAGCTATTCATGAATTTTTTAATCCATTGTTTAGTCATATTGCCCTGCATTATTGGTGATACATTAACTTTTCGGCTCTTGTTCTAATGTTTGGCCAGCATTTAAAAATGGGATTGCCTCATATATGATTTATTATGATGCATACTTGAATATGATTGCGTGCTGTACTGGCAAATTGTTTTATCTGTTTTTTATCTATACATTGTTGCTTCTTGATTTTCTTGTTATATATCGAACTACCCCTCTCGGGTGCGTTTTCTTGAATTGGTCTCACTTACTACTGATTGGTGTTGTGTACTTTGCACAAGTATTTTTTTTTACATTCGGAGCTATTCTACCGAAGGAACTGACATCTATTATTTTTTAAAATTATACAACTGTTTTCTAGCAATATTTTCGTTTTTTAACATCAATCACTATTATTGTTTGCTGTAGTAACTTTCATCTGGACATTTCTTATTTTGTCAATTTTAATATTGTATAGTTATCTGTCTTACTGTATTTCACACCTTTAGTTCTTTAGTTGTTTATGACAAGTAGTTCTAGGATTAAGCACATCTGTCAAAGATGCATGTTTAAAGTAATAGATAATTAATACATCTGGGCAGAGGACTTGTTTTGTGAATTTGGTTATAATGCTTATTTCACCTGTGGTTGTAATCATTTTATATTTGGCACGTGCCAATTCTTGCAAAAGAAGATTGAGATGGAGGAAGAGTAGAGAATGATCATTTCAATATCCATCCGTTTCAGGTAGTAATTCTAGGGCTACAAAGATTGCGGATATTGGGCTGAAAACTTTGCTGGCCTGAAGGAAACTATGTAGATTATGGAACTCCTTGATTTGAGGTTGGATTGGGTGGTAGGTGCTATTGGGGTGGGGATGGTGGCACTCAGTCAACGTTTTATGAACTTTTTATTTATTCTTGCGTGTTTGTGTGGTGGTTGCCGGTATACCAAGTCAAAGTTTAATGAAATTTTTAGCTATTCTATCATTTTAGTCTTGAGTTTATTCCTTGGTAGTTTTTGAGTTACATGTATGTATGATATGGGTATAGGTATAGGTGTTACCATGTCTTTTATCCAATTTTAAAGTTTGGATATGTAAAAATATTGCAAGAATATTAAAAACTGCAAACCACATGTCTATAAACATAGATATGTACATCGAAAAGGGGAAATTATGATACCGATATGCTTCTTTAACATAAAGGTATATATAATTATTGGAAATGTAATTAACTTGCATATCAAATATTTTTGTATTTAAGAATATAAAGTAATGTTCAAATATTTTTGGAAGAAACGTTTTTAAGAGTATAAAGCAATGTACCGATTCAAATAACTTGTATAACACGCAATTAAATGACTTAAATACGTTTTTTATAAGACGAAATGTTTTTTTAAAGAATATAAAGTAGTGTACCAATTCAGATAACTTGTATACTGCACAATTAAATGACTTGAATATGTGTGTATATATTCTTGTATATAAAATTACTCTAAACAGGCTGATATTTATTTTACAATGCAAGCCCATTGATTGAACAATATGGTTATCCTATAATCATATCCCTATCCTAAAGAAATGAAAAAGAAATGAAAATGATATCTGCATCCATGTCCATATTGATTAAAACTGAAAACACGTATCGTCATCCCTTGTCATTAAGATGCATATTGATACCTGCTTAAACATGAACATGGTAATTGCTGAAAGATGCGGATCTGCAGAGAAAGATGTAAGTATCATGGATGAATGCCTATCTCTGTTTCCGGTTGCATCCCCCGGTTACGTCATATGCTGTTCTCCAGTTTGATTTCAGATCAAAGTCTTAATGATGTTTTAACTTGTGAACATGAGTGTTTACTTCAATCCGAAGATGTAATAGAGGAATCATTCCCCGTAAAGGTTTTAAGAGCGCTTTTTATTTTTTTATTGTCACAATTCTTCAGGTGGATTTCAGATTGAACTAAACCTCATGTAATTTGAGGTTGCCATTTGAAAACTGGAATACTTTTTTTTGGCATTTTCCTGATGGCTTAAGTAAATCCAGTGTACCTGCATCATAAAGTATTGCTATTTGAATTTTCGTTCCCAAGTGATGTGCTTGTTTTAGGGGGCTCTAATTTAAGTACTGATGTTTACTTTCTCGATCCATATAGAATTAACATTTGGCAGAAATATCTTAAAGGTAAGTGCTTGGTGTTCATATGCGTATGGATAGGTGGTATTTTATTTGGGGGTGTTTTTATAGATATCACATGTAATGTGGGTGAGATAGACATTAATCATCCTTACATACCTCACTTCTCTTGACTCGTGCATGTGTGTATAGGGTAAAATGGTGCTGCCCCCCCCGGAAGCTAACTTGGATCTCCCGTCCCATTTTCTTCGTATTTTTATTTTTTTGTTTGAAAAATGCTTCTGAGTATTTTCATTATTATATCCATATATTATGTCAGTCAGTTTTTATGCGAAAGATAGACAATCCTACCTGCCTCCATCCAGATGGGCTCGATTTCAACAATTCTACGACCGTTAAAAATAATTGTCTAAATTGATGCCATAGAAATTTCTGTTTCTCACACTACAAGAAAATGAGTTGTGTCCACGAAATGTGGCTACAGAAACTTGTGACCACGATAATTCTGTGGCCACTAGTTTCTCGTAGCTACTATCAGTGGTCAAAGTCTTCATACAAGAGTTGTGGTCACGACAAGTTCTGTGGTCACTTGTAGTGACAATGACATATTCGTGGTTAGAGAACTCTCGCGACGAGACTTATAGTTATGGCTACTGGCCACGACATGTTGTGGCCAGAGCCCAGTTCTGTGGCTACAAACCCCATATTTATGGGCATAATTCTATAGCAACAACTTGTTTTCCTTGTAGTGTCATTAAACCTGAGTGCCATAATATATGGATATGGTGATGATTTTTCATGGATTCATTTTTAAAAAAAAAAATAAAAAGTGAAAAATATGTGGAAAATGGGGGGTGGCAAAAGCCGAGTCAGCTCCCCTTTAGGGGGCATCGTCATTTTTCCCACATATATATATGTATGCATCTTAGCTTGATGAACTGAACTCTTTGGTTGGATGTATATGGACTTAGAAGTGGGTTGACTATATTACTTGTATGCATTATAATGTTTTTTTGTGCAATATTGCTTTTATGTGAATACTATCGTATTTTTGTTGTAAGGGTCATACACTAGTAATATTTTTTTAATTTGAGGTTGTTTTGCTTGATGTCATGTGTAACGTGAGTGAGATAAACAATGATCATCCTTACATTCCTCTGTTCTGTTTGATTACATAAATAAGATTCTTGCTTATTTATATGTATCCTAATGTGATGAACTGAACTCTTCGCTCTTTTTGGTTGTATGTATATGGATCATATTTTTTAACTGCGAAGATGGAATAGCTAATGATGAATATTTTTCCCGTTTCGTTTTCTTTCAGGAAATGTTTGCCGTGTAAATAACGTTTGATTTCAAGTCCATTTACCTTCTCCAATTTATTTCAAGACTTGACAAAATTATGTCTTTTTTGCTATGTTGGATTGAGCAGATTGAGTCAATACACAATTGCCTTTATCGTAGGACATAGAAGTGGGCAATATTTTGTTATAGTAATCTGGCAACCCTACCTATAAAGAGTGATAATGTTAATTTGATAATACTGCTTTTATATGAATGCTATTGTCTTTATTGCTATATTGGTCATACACTAGTATTGTTTTATAATCATTCTTACAGGAGATATACACGGTGAATTCCAATATACTTTTGCTATAATTGTAAAACAATACTATTATTATTTAAGCGTTCGTACACACTGATCATCTTTACATTGTGCACTTGTCTGATTACATAATTAAGATTTTTGGTGTACTTGTACATGTATCTTGACAACTGAACTTTTTGCTCTCTTTGGGTTGGATGTATATCGATCATTTTTAACTACTGACAACTAGTGAAGTATATCTACTTCCACTTTCATTTTCTTACAGGATGAGTCTGTAACAATGTTCTATTTCACGCCTATTTAACTTTTTTATTCATTTTAGGACATGACATGTTTATGACCTTTTTGCTATGCTGGATTGACCGGATCGAGGAACACAGTCAAAACTAAATTACATTTTTTTGCTCTCTGATTGGATGTATATTGATTGTTTTTCAAATCGCTAAGAACTAGTGAAGTGTACCTACTTTCACTTTCATTTGGAGGATAAGGGGGAGTGGAATAAGGGGAATAAGCCTCCGACACGCTTCCCCGTGGTACGACTATTCTCCATTATTTCATCTTATTTCACTCTTATTCATATCTTTATCCCACCTTACCTACATTTATTTCACCTTATTCTCCTTATTCTTATCCTCCAGCCGAACGGAGAATAGACCCTTATTCCCCTTATTCCCCATCCTTATTCCTGCTTATTCTCCTACCGAACGGGCCCTTACAGGAAGAGTCTGTAAAAAAATGTTTTATTTCATGTTTATTTAACTTTTTCATTCATTTTAGGAGCTGACATGTTATGACCTTGGTATGTTTGATTGACCGGATCGAGGAACACAGTCAAAACAGTCAAAACTAAAAATAAGACTGAGAAGTGGGCAATATTTTATTATAGCAATTTGGCAATATTTTTTTATTGAAGAATGCTATTTGTTTTTTTTGCAATATTGTTTTTTATACGAATGCTAATGTATTTTTGCCATAATTGTCATATATACATTAGCAATATTTTTTGCATTCTTACAGAAGTTGCTCATTAGCATTATTTTATCAGGCAGTATGAAATATCTCCTCAATATTTTAACTTGGATTGTGCTGTTCTGGGAGACCGGTTGAAGTTCTTGTCAGATCTTGTCCCTTTTCCCTATGTTGTAATCTTTGACCCTTTTCCAATCTTATTTCTTGATGGTACCTAAATGAGCCCTATTATGCTGGTTGTGTCTATCTTGTCACTTCCATAGTTTTGAGTGTTGCAGTTTCATCTTGTCTATATTGGTGTGATGCGAGTTCACTGCACTATATTGATCAAAGCTAGGAACCGTCTCATGCTTTCGTTTGCTTAAATGATCAACCTTTCAATTCTTGTGTAACCCTAAACCTGAGTTATTATTTGCACTCTTGTTTTGTGTAACTGCCAGTCTTATCAGTTTTATCATAGATTCCTAATTCTGTTTGTTTAAGCTCAATATATGAGCAACCTTTCAATTCTTGTGCATTTTTTTTTGTCTTTACTTACATTTTATTCCTTGCATTTTTAAAAGATAATTGTATATGGGATAATTACACCCATAACCCTGAGTAATTCTGTAATAACAATCATAACCCTGCATAATCACGAATTACACGAGAAACCTTCGATATTCACTACGTCTCACACTCATAACCCTCCGTTAGTTTAATATGTTAACTCAACTATATGAGTGGGTTAATCTAACCAATATAAGATCTAATGGCTAGGATTACTCAAAATAAAAATCCATAAAGAAAAAATAAGCGTCTGGGGGATGACACGGGAAGGCAGCTTTGTTGCTAGGGGATGATGCTGGATGATGGGGGTGGGGGGGGGGGGGGGTGGCGGTGGGAGCAGGCGGGGGTTGTAGGGGGTGGCGACGGGGGTGCGGAGCTCGTGGGTGCACAGGGGCGAGCGAGCGGGGCGGGGGGGGGGGGGGGGGTGGGGCAATCGCGAGGAAGGAGGGGCGAGCAGGGGGCGGGGGTGTTGGGCCACGGGGGAGGAGGAGTGAGCAGGGGGCCAATCGTAAGGGAGGACTTGAGAGTAGAGGGGCGGGGGGGGGGGGGGGGGGGGGGGGGCATTTGGGCCACGCGGAGGAGGGGCGAGCAGGGGGCGGGGGCCGCAGGGAGGAGGGGCGAGCAGGGGAGCGGGGGGGCGTTGGGCCACGGGGAGGAGGGGCGGAGCAGGGGGGCCAACCGCAGGGAGGAGGGGCGAGCAGGGGGCCGGGGGGGGCGACTTGGGGCGAGGCAGATCGGCACGGGGGCTTCGAACAGGAGCTTCAAAGGTGGAGGGCGGCGGAGGCACGCAAGCTTGAAGGTGAGGAGGCGAGGTACCGGCGGCTGGGGGACACCCGCATGGCTTCCAGTGCAAGTTAAGAAGGTGGTTTCAGGAGGCAGGGGGCTGGAGGAAGGGGAAAGAAGAGGAGACTGGAGGAAGGGGAAGGAATTTTGTAAATATAAAATATTTTGAAGGGTAAATTTGTCCACAATTAACTTTTTCCTTCAAACTTAACGGCAATTCGAAACGGCACTTGACACAGGGTTATGTCATGTAAAGGTTAAGCATTACTCAGGGTTTCTCGTGTAATTCGCGATTATGCAGGGTTATGATTGTTATTGCAGAATTACTCAGGATTATAGGTGTAATTATCCCTTTGTATATATATTCATTCTTGAGATGGCCGGACCTTTTCTTACATGTACTGGAGTTTCTTCTGCTTCGTTAATTTTTTGAAGCTTTTACATGGAGATATCTATTTCCTTTTTACACTACCTCAAATTCATAATGATTGACTTAGGTACTTATCCTTGCAGCACTGCTGGATGCCCCTTTGGTGAGGGTTGCCATTTTCTTCATTATGTTCCTGGCGGTGTTAATGCTATTTCTCAGATGTCAATCCTTGGAAGTACGATTATTCCACAACCTTCAAGGAAGCCCATAGTGGCTGATGGTCCTCCTATAGTCAAAACCAAAATGTGTAATAAGTTTAACACACCAGAGGGTTGCAAGTTTGGGGACAAATGTCATTTTGCACATGGTGAGAGGGAGCTTGGCGTGCTGGTGGTCCTGCACATGATGACCGTCTTTTTGGGCCACCGTTGCCTGGTAGGATGCCTGGACGTTTTGAACCCCCTCCTCCGGCTCTAAATGCTGCTGCTGCTAGCTTGGACAGTCAGCTACTGCAAAAATCAGTGTTGATGCTTCCCTGGCTGGTGCAATCATTGGAAAAGGAGGTGTCAACTAAAGCAGATTTGTAGAGTTACTGGGGCTAAGTTGTCCATCAAAGATAATGAATCTGATCAAAACTTGAAAAACATTGAGCTGGAGGGTACGTTTGACCAAATCAAACAAGCCTGTGCTATGGTTAGGGAGCTAATCATGAATGTCAGTTCATCTGCTCCTTGTTGCTGTTGTATTAAAATTGTATTTAGATTTTAATTGAAAAGTCTATGTAATTACAATTGGAAATAATTTGGTTTCAATTGGGAAACCAAATGGTTTGGAGGAAAATTTGGGAATTCCCAAATTTGATTGCTGGAAGTTTGGGTGGAAGTTTAGTACCACATCGTGAAGAACTAAACTTTGGTGGACTTATATATGAGTTCACAACCCAAGCTCTTGTAGCAATAGTAGAGAGGAGGAATAGAGGACCACACACGTGCGCACGCGCTCCGCTCCATCTCCGTCTCGGGCTCGGGAGCGTCAATTCGGATCTCGATACTTTTGTTGCGTTTTTATTTGGTAAGTCGATTAAATTAATCACACGATTAATTTTGGTAAGTCGACTTAAATGGGAATTCAACTGCCATCATGGGCGCGATTTTGGGATCCGAAAGGCTGCGATTTCCGACGCGTTTCGGAAACCAAAGGTCACCGCGCTAGGGCACACGAGCCCCTCTTTTATATCCCCCACTCGACGCCGTCTTTCTTCACTCGCAAGAAAAACCACTCGCGCCGTCTCTCTCTCTCTGGTTCTTCCTCTCACGGACGAACGTCTTCCTCTTCTTCTCTCGACTGCAATTCTCTGAGGTACAATCGAGGACGATCCCGTTGGTGTGCGTCGACGAAGATCGTGAGCCGCGTATCCTGGGAGCGGATCGCCAGTACCTGATGACTGGGGTTTCGACGAGGTCGTATCTTTCCACAAGGCGGAGAGACAGTCGCTGCGTTGACCTCATACGAAATCCCAAGGTCGATCAACAATTAACCCACCATAAATATATGCAATGAATATCCAAAAATGTGGAGTTAAAATTTATTATTAACTCTACATGCAAATGTGTATAGGTGTAAGTACAGGTAGAGGTCGAACACTGGGAGGCGAATGGTTGTATGTAATGTATCGTTCAATTATTCAATCAATTGTGCATGTCCTTTTATTGTTTTTGTGGGTTTTGGGTTTTGTAATTTTTTTATATTTTTGTTTTTATAATTTTTATTTTGATTTTATATTTTATACTTTTTTTTATTTTCTTTTCTTTTTATATTGTTAAATATATAAATATATATACTATATATATAGAGATATATATATATATAAGAAGAGAGAGAGAGAGAAGTAATATAGAATGTATATATATATATAAACATAAAAACTTAATATATAGACATATATTTTATAATTTTTTTTTTTTTAATTTTTTTCTATATTTCTAATTTTTATGTATTTTTCAATTCAAAAACATCCCTATATGGGATTAAATAAATAAGCCGAACTAATTTGGGTTTTAAAAATATTAAATAAATCCCAAAATTACCCAAATTAATTTTTACACATTAATAATAAAATATACATGATTATTATACAGATAAATATTTTTTTTTGGTATTTTTCTGGGATTTTTATATTTTTTTGGTGGACTTTGGAGCTTTTTAATTTTTTTGTTTTTCTTTTTCTTATTTTTAGGGTTTTTCATTTTCTGGACTCAATATATATATATTTATACCATATATAATTTTTTTTTGGAATTTTTCGAAAACATTTTATAATTTTTTTTGTATTTTATAATTCAGACAGTACAAAAATGGGCTTCTTTTCAATTTTAATAAATAGGGAAGATGCAAAAAATGCAGGATAAAATGCAGGCGTGCAAGAGCATCACATAAAACACCTAACCTAATTTTTGTGAATTTTTAGGAGCCCCATAGGTATTTTTTAATAAATAGATAAAAGACATAAAATCTAAACAGCCTGGCAGGGGCATTTTGCAATTAAAATACATAACAGGGGCTCAAGTGCAAAATACCTACTGGAATACACATTTATTTTAATTTTTATCACTAATTTACAATTTACGAAACCCGCCAGGGGTTGTATGCAAAATATCCGCGCCTCACGTGGGACTACACGTGAGGTGGCGGAAGGACCTAAACGTAAATAACTGAAAGTTCAAGGGTCCTTCAGCAAAATAAACGTTTATTTTACAACTGACAGTTTTATTTACAACACTAAATATTAAATACAAAAATGCGGGGGACAAAGGTGAAATTTACCCCTAACTGCGCGTTGGTGGACGGCGAGATGTGGGTCACTTATACACGTGGCGTCCATCTAACTGCGCGTAACGGTTCGTCGATGAACACTCGCGATTAGATCATCCCAGATGATCTGACGGTGAAGGCCTCGTCCATCTGACGGTGGAGCTTCGACCTGGGACACGTTCTCCATCCAACGGCGAGGAGGGCGTCTGGAAGAACTGGGAAGAAAGCTCGCCTGGGCGAGCTTCTTCCGGTGAGATCTCGCTGCTCCGCCGGCCTTTGAGGGTTCTAGAGGTCCCAGGAGGTCCCTGGCAGGTGGCTCTATCCTTCTGGAGGTCTTGGTTCGGTCTGAGGAACGCTGGAGGTCCGCCACGAGCTCGGTGAAGAAATGCGGCTCCAGGTAGCTCCGCCTGCTTGGAAATCGTCTCCTGGTGCTTTGCGTGGCACCTAACCTGCACAGGAAGGTATAGAGGCTCGAGGGGGTCACCCTCGACCTGGTTTTGAAGCTGTTAGCATAAATATGGCAGTGGGTGGCGATGCTCCGGCGAGGTGGCGGAGGAGAGCATCGATTCGCGAATCCCGGAGAGGATCCGGTTGGCCAAGGTGATTAGGAAGTGGAGAAGGCGTTGGGGAATGAAATGAAGATGAAAGCGGGTTGGAGAACAGTCGGGAATACGGTGAAAAGCTCGCCGGAGCGGAGCTCCGGCGAACTACGAATCGGCCTGGTTACGCTACACCTACGAGCTAAGTGCTAGTTTAAATACAGAAATAAAACGACGGGAATAAAAATTACCTAAGAAAAATAAAGTGCGCAGCTCAACTTGGCCGGGGAGGCCAAGGAGCAGGACCGCCGGAGTTGGTGGCCGTGGGTGCAACCTCCGCCGCTCCAGCCCGCTCAAACCCTCCCAGGAGCTTCTCCTGTCACGGAGGAGCATGCTAGACCGAAGGTGGGGACTGAGAACGAGGGAAAATTGACCAAAATTGGGAGGAAGGCGGAGGTTCCTTATTTATAGACGAAAAGGGCACTCTTATTGGCCGGGCCGTAGCGGCGATACGATCTATGTACAAAGAATCCAAGAGGACGGCGTGGGTGAGGGATGTACAGGGAATAAAATCCGTGAAGGATTCGATGGCGATTGATGGACGAATCGAGCGGGCAAAAGGCAAGAAGATGGGGGACAAGACAGTTCAGACGTACTGCAGAGGCTGAGGAGGCAGTTGACCCGGGGTCAACTCGGGCCAAGCCCTGATTGGTCCACCTAGGCCGCAAGAAGACAAAACAGGCTGGAAAATAAAGAATGAATTATTTAAAATAGTAAATGAGTTTATTATTTTTTAAGTATAAAATAAAAAATGTTTATTATTTTATGTAGTATTTTAATATGATTTTTATTTATTTTTTTGGTGTATTTTATTACGGGTTTATTTTAATAATGTGTATATGTATGTATTTACATGTATTTTTGTGTATTTTATTTTTAATTTGTTTATTTTATTTTATTATTTTGTTTTCTTATTTTATAAATTTAGAATTTATTTTTGTGAGTATAAATATGTTTTTATTTAATTTTTATGAGATTATTTGCATTTTCAAATAAATATGTATGAGTATATGTAAGTATACTTATAGGTATTTTACCTATATCATATATATATTTTATTTATTTAATGAATTTTATTCATTTTTATCTTGGATTTGTATTTTTAATAAGTTATGTATAATATATATATTTTTAGAAAAATGTAGATGAATAAAATAATTAAAGAATGTTTTCCCCTTTATTTATATACATATGGGTAGCATAGGTATTTTGCCTAGGTATTATCTAGGCTTATTTTATTTTTGAAATTTCTTTTTGGTTTTCTTTTAATTTCAATATGTACATGTATTATAAATATTATTTATAAAATTCTAAAAATATAATTTTGTACAAATAATAATTATTGAATAAAATGAATATTTAAATCGGGCACTATATACAATGAGGGTCAAAAACCTAACTTCCACAGATGGTCTCCAAAAATTGTGAAACCGATTTTACAAAATAGTTTGGGAAATGCTATATACAATTAAAGGTGAGTTTGGGTGATTTGGAGTTCTTATTTGCAAGATATGGGTCTGTGAAGTTGAGATTTTTGCTTTTTATTTTGTGTATTCCATGTACACTGTGTATTATTTTTACACAAACTTAATTTTGTATTTTTATTTATATTATTATCTACAACTTTTATGAACAAAGTTTCTTTATTTGATGAATAAATATTTATGTACAAAATAGGTGTCAAAAATGCATAAATGAATGAATTAATAAATGAGATATTATTGTATAATTGGCCCTTATCTCCCCCTACTTTATTCCTTGTCGACCAAGTCCATGCTGGCCTTGGTCTCGGGGTTAGGGTCATAAAATATTTGCAATATTTTATTCCCTTTTCTTTTCTTCTCTTTATTCTATAATTTTGGCATTAAAAACCTTATTTTATGTATAATTAGTACAATAAGTAATAGATGCTAATATGAACAAATTAATGCTATTTACCTGCATTTGCTGGGGTTTTTAAGGCCAAAATGATAGAATAAAGGTGATGAAATGGAGATTCATCAGTACCCTACGCACCGGTATTGTGGGGGCGATATCTTCTCTAAGGACAGTCCATTTCATGGACGCTTCGGTGAATTCTAAACTAATATTTATTTCATTTTGGTTGTCGCAATATGTTTATTGCTTTACCCTTTCTGGATCATGCCCTGATGTATGTTTCTGTTCATTTCATCGGTTCCTGTTTGCATATTATAATCGGATAATGATTGGGAAACATACGATTAATATAATCTTATTCGGTGTTGTTTCCCTCTTAATTCATTTGGATCCGTTGATTTACTGTTTAATATATGCTTCGGTAATCTTATTATCAACAATCTTAGAGAAGATATCTGAAACCAGTTTTAAAATGTCGGAAACAATGTTTAAATCGAGGGTAGATATGACGGGTATGCCTGAAAAATTCGGTGGAAAGAATTTTAAGCGTTGGCAACAACGCATGAAGATCTGGTTAACCACCATAGGGTTAATCTCGATGCTTGAAACCGACTGTCCTACGGTGGAGATGGAAAACCCCTCACCCGATAGCCATAAGGCGCAATCTGCGTAGAAGGAACGCGACCGTATATGTCATGGTTGCATCTTGTTGGCTCTGTCCAACACTTTGTTTGACGTATATTGTTCGTCCACGCAGACTGCGAAGGGGCTCTGGGAAGACTTGGATCGGAAGTATAACACCGAAGACCTCGGTATTGAGAAATACTCCGTAGCTAAGTTTTTAAAGTTTTCCATGGTCGAGGGAAAATCAGTTTCTGAACAAGCACACGAGTTTCTACTCCTGCTCCATGGTTTAGAGGATGCCGAAATGAAATTTCTAGAGAAGTTTCAGGTCATGTGCATCATAGAAAAATTCCCCAAGTCGTGGGAAGACTTTGGTATGACCCCTGAAACAAGAAAGGGGAAAATTTCTATGGATGACTTGATGGTGGCAATTGCCATAGAGGAGGAACACAGGAAACAAAAACCTGTGCTTCCTGTTGATATTCAGGCTAAGGTCAATTTCATGACCTCGAAGGGCAAGGATAAAAAGAAAAAGGGTCCTAATAACAATAAAATCAAACCAAAGGGCAAGATCCAGAAAAAGGCAAAGAATAAACCTTGCTGGCACTGTAATCAGGTTGGGCATTGGAAGAAGGATTGTCCGTCCTTGAAGGCTCAACCCAAGGCTGCAGATGGGAGTCCGCAAGTGAATATGATAACTATGGGACTCAGGACTAGCGATTGGTGTCTCTGTAAAACCTGAACTATACCATATCCATGATCCAAATGAGTGGCTTGTGGATACGGGAGCTAATATAAATATCTGTTCTGACAGAACTTTGTTTTTTCTTCTTATCAGACCTGCAGTGGCGGGACTGTGAAGATGGAGAACGATTCTGCAGCCCAGGGTGCTAGGGTCGGGACAAGTCAACTTGAGGTTCTCCTCTGGACGTGTCTGGACGTTGCACAGGGTGCTGCATGTTCCTGACATCAAGAAGAACGTGTTATCTGGCTCTATCTTAGTTAGAAATGATTTTGAGTTAAACTTTAAATGTAATAAAGTTGTCATTCTGAGACATGGCATTTTTTATGGTAAAGGCTATTTGGCTGATTTTGATTTGTTATTTAGAATTAGATGTGATTCAGTAAACATTAATGAAATGAATGTTTTAAGTTCTGAATGTTCTAGTTCTGTGTCTCATGTTGTAAATAATCTAGAATCTTGTGATCAGTGGCATGGTAGATTGGGACATGTAAACCTAAATTCAATTAAAAGAATGATGAATTTAGAGTTAATCCCTAAACACACTATTGATAAAACTCAAAAATGTGAAATCTGTGTGCAAGCTAAGACACCTAGGAAGTCTTTTCAGTCTGACTCTAGAGATAGTGAGATCTTGGATCTAGTGCACACGGATATTTGTGAGTTTAATGGTGTGTTGACCCGAGACAATAAGAAATACTTTATCACCTTTATAGATGATGGCAGTAGTGCACACTGACATGATCAATGCTCTCCTACAGAGTTATGGACTTCCAACCTATATGTGGGGAGAAGCCTTGAATACGGCTTGCCATATTCTGAATAGGGTTCCTCCGAGACATATGGAAAAGTATCCCTTTGAACTTTGGAGAAATAGGAAACCAAGTTTAAGATTTCTCAAAGTGTGGGGCTGTCTCGCTAAGGTTTTAGTCCCATGACACAAGAGAAAGAAACTTGATCCTAAAACTGTTGATGCGGTCTTCTTAGGTTACCTAGAAAATAGATATGTATATAGGTTCTGGGTAATTCGGTCCGAGATACCGGGCATAGATGTCAACACTATTGTTGAACTTCGTGATGCTATCTTCTTTGAGGATGTCTTTCCGTTGAAGACTGGGATTCCTCAGAATCTGACCATTGAGGGAGCCTCCACATCAGGATCTATTCCAGATCAAGTGGAAAGGACAACGAATGTGGGGGTTGAGACTCAAACTGAACCCAATGATCTTTCTGAAGAGATTGAGCCAAGGAGGAGTAAAAGACCTCAGATAGCCAAGGATCTGGGTAGCGACTTCGTTGTCTATCAGATCGAGGGTGATCCACCAAGTTACAAGGAAGCCATGGCTTCATCTGAAGCAAAACAATGGAAGGAAGCCATCAAATCTTAGATGGATTCCATTATGGCTAATGGGACTTGGGAGTTGGTTGATTTACCCAAAGGATGCTCTACCATTGGGTGCAAATGAGTGTTTAAGAGAAAGCTTAGACCTGACGGATCAATTGAAAAATACAAAGCCATATTAGTTGACAAGGGCTTTAGGCAAAAGGAAGGTATCGATTATTTTGATACCTATTCCCCTGTGACTAGGATGACCACAATCCGGATGCTCATAGCATTTGCATCTGTATATGATCTCTCTATCCACCAAATGGATGTGAAGACCGCCTTCTTGCATGGCGATTTTGAGGAAGAGATCTATATGGATCAACCTGATGGGCTTGTGGCTCCTGGGAATGAGGGAAAGGTTTGCAAGCTTATCAAATCCCTTTACGGATTGAAACAAGCACCAAAGCAGTGTCATGAAAAATTTGACAAGACCATTTTGTCATGTGGCTTTAAGGTTCATGAATCCGATAAGTGTGTCTATTCCAAGGTGAAAGGTGATGAGTGTATTGTCTTGTGCCTATATGTTGATGACATATTGTTGTTCGGATCACATATGAGGATTATTAATGAGACTAATGCTTTCTTGAGTAGCAAGTTTGAGATGAAGGACATAATTGTTGCTGATGTGATCTTGGGTCTCAAACTGACAAGGTCAGTTGATGGGATTGTAATTTCTCAATCTCACTATGTTGAGAAGGTACTTGAGAAATTTGAATATCAAGATTGCAAAGCTGTAAGCACTCCTTTTGATTCATCCAAAACGCTATTTAAGAATAAAAGTGGAGTACCTATAGCCCAGCTAAGGTATCCACAACTGATAGGAAGTTTAATGTATCTTGCAAATTCTACGAGACCTGATATTTCATTCTCGGTTGCAAAGCTGAGTAGATACACTAGCTATCCTGACCGTACTCACAGGGAGGCTCTGGATCGGGTACTGAAGTACTTGAAGGGAGCTATTTCCCTTAGTTTGCATTATGGTAGACATCCATCTGTACTAGAAGGATACAGTGATGCAAGCTGGATAGGGAAAATAGAGGAGTCTGGGAGTAATGGTGTTACAGGGTATGTATTTACCCTTGGAGGCGGTGCAGTCTCCTGGAGGTCTGTGAAGCAGACCATTCTAGCTCGATCCACTTTTGAGGCCGAGCTGTGTGCTTTGGACACCACTGGAATTGAGGCTGAATGGCTAAGGGAACTTCTGTCTGAAATTCCCATGGTAGGTCAGCCTATTCCTGCGATCTCGGTACATTGTGATAACATGACCACAATTGCCAAGATCAAGAGTTCAAAGTTCAATCAGAAAGAAGGAGACACATACAAATCAGACTTAAGACGTTAAGGGATTTGGTGTCTCGAGGAGTGTTAGCTGTGGATTTTGTTGGATCCAAAGACAACACGACAGATCCATTAACTAAGGGACCTGATAGATCTTTAGTCCTAAAGTCTAGGCTTGGGATGGGACTGAGACCCATTGGGAGTTCCTCTACAGTAGCAACCCAACCTATCTGAGTGGAGATCCCACAAAGTAGGTTCAATGTGGTAATAACAAGCTGTTTGGAGAACTGGTTGACACTCTAATTTTAATGCGTAAGCATGAGTGTCTTATCCCTGGAAGCCTGAGTGCCATTTAAGCTGCAAGTTTAGGAAGAGTGTAGGCTCTGAATGGGTTCAAGCCTTTGGGCAGGATGTTAGCAGTGCATCCTTGGAGAACGCCACCTATGTGAGTGTTACTGTGGGCCGCAGTTAAAGGAAGAGGGTCTTTCCTGAATACACTCATGAAACAGGATAAGGGTGCATGGCCTTTAAGAGCACCAACCCTGAATATTGTACCAAGAACAACGCTTTGTTGTTGCTACCGTATACTTTAACACCAAGGTCTGAAGTTCAAGACGTAGTTCACTTCGTTCCTGTTAAAGTAAAAGTAGTAAACTCAGGTAGAGGTTCAAACCGGAAGGTATCTTTACTGAAAGCAAAGTGTGGCAGCCGAAAGAAGTCTATTAAATCCTTTTGAATCTCTTTTTCAAATTGGTGAATTCGTGGGGGATTGTTGTATTAAAATTGTATTTAGATTTTAATTGAAAAGTCTATGTAATTACAATTGGAAATAATTTGGTTTCAATTGGGAAACCAAATGGTTTAGAGGGAAAGTTGGGAATTCTCAAATTTGATTGCTGGAAGTTTGGGTGAAAGTTTAGTACCACATCGTGGAGAACTAAACTTTTGGTGGACTTATATATGAGTTCACACCCCAAGCTCTTGTAGCAATAGTAGAGAGGAGGAATGGAGGACCACACGCGCGCGCGCGCTCCGCTCCGCTCCGTCTCCGTCTCCGTCTCCGTCTCGGGCTCGGGCTCGGGCTCGGGAGAGTCAATTCGGATCTGGGATCCGAAAGGCTGCGATTTCGGGACACGTTTTCGGAAACCAAAGGTCACCGCGCGCTAGGGCACACGAGCCCCTCTTTTATATCCCCCACTCGACGCCGTCTTTCTTCACTCGCAAGAAAAACCACTCGCGCCGTCTCTCTCTCTCTGGTTATTCCTCTCACGGACGAACGTCTTCCTCTTCTTCTCTCGACTGCAGTTCTCTAAGGTACAATCGAGGACGATCCCGTTGATGTGCGCCGATGAAGATCGTGAGCCGTCGTATCCTGGGAGCGGATCGCCAGTACCCTACGCACCGATATTGTGGGGGCGATATCTTCTCTAAGGACAGTCCATTTCATGGACGCTTCGGTGAATTCTAAACTAATCTTTATTTCATTTTGGTTGTCGCAATATGTTTATTGCTTTACCCTTTCTGGATCATGCCCTGATGTATGTTTCTGTTCATTTCATCGATTCCTGTTTGCATATTATAATCGGATAATGATTGGGAAACATACGATTAATATAATCTTATTCGGTGTTGTTTCCCTGTTAATTCATTTGGATCCGTTGATTTACTGTTTAATATATTCTTCGGTAATCTTATTATCAACAGTTGCCAGAAATTCTGGTGTAAGTGGTGGCGGAGGTGGAGGCGGGTCGGCCCTTGGCAACAATTTCAAGACCAAGCTATGCGATAACTTTACCAAGGGAACTTGCATGTTTGGTGATGGGTGCCACTTTGCCCATGGGCCTAGTGAGCTACGCATATCTGGTACAGCTTGAAGATCTCTCAAAAAACTTGTTCTTTATTCCTTTTTGAAGGATTAATGGTTTGATGCAAATGACTAAGGTGGTAGGTTAAGTGCAGCTGGGTTCAGCTCAGAGTATTTGCTGCGTGCATCAAGCATATGAAAACAGGTGTGAATGAGTTATTTGATGGTGCTTGGACCTATGTTTCTTACATGTTTGTTGACCTTTAGACTGCCAGTGCTGTGCACTAACTGATTTCTAGTTCTTCGTATGGATAGTAATTTTTCCTTCATCAAATTTCAATGCTGTATGTTGATGTTTGCCGTTTTACATCACTTTTTTTAAATTTTGGCTTTTATATTATATCAAGTTATAATCCGTTTTTACTGCTTTAAAATATAGAATGTGTTATAATCTTGTTTTGTGATTACCTTGTTTAATTTCTTCCATCGGCACGTGGAAGATTTATTTACTATTAGATTGGGTTTAATAAAGGTTTATAATGTACGATACATATTTTTAAGTTTGTAGCACCCTAAGCTATGTCATGTGCGCTGACATGATTCTGGAAAGTTTTTTTGTCCGACTCATTTATTTGTTTTTGTTCGTTGCATTATTTATTGTATCATTTCTGATTTCTATCAATTTTGGTTGTAATTATTTGCGAGAAAATTCGGTTTGTTTGCTGTCTTATTTGTGATGAACTTGTTGGGAACCCAGCTCGACAGCATCTAAGTTGATTTCTTTTGTTCATAGTACTACTTGATATCCACGGAATCAATGCTATTTGGGTTTTGTTATTGACCAATATCATTTAAAATGCATTTTTACGCTTTGACCCTGCTATTATTCCGAACTGTTCACCATTCATCACCTTGAATTCTAGTTCATGAGAGGGCATTTCATGTCCAAAGCTATTCAGCATGAACAGTTTCAGCAAAAGTGGTAACCTTCTTTTCTCAGTTAATAAAGCTCAGTGAATCTTAAGCAATCAGCAATCACTCCATCGGCCTTCCATTCCAGGACTGGATAAAAAAAGGTTTTAGCATTGAATGGAACGACCTGCCATTTGAGATAACGTCTTACATGGGTTCTGTTACAAAGTTGCCCCGTTTATCCCCTCAGATCTCTTTATGTTCAGCAGATGAGCATTGTTGAGAACAGCCTCAACACCTTTCAGAGCGCTCGAATAGTGAGATTCAAATAACGTCAAATCCAATGGTTATCCCCTGCATCTACAATCTCCCTTCTAGCTTTGACGCCTTCAACACCCACCAGCAGTTATGGATCTACCAGCAAAGATTATCGTATGGGTAACATAACTTATAAAGTGATGAGTACGATTTTAACTCTTTGCAAGGAAAAAGGTGTTCGTTGTTATGGATACATTCTCAGATGTGTGTGCTTTCCTAAATTTACAAGGACAAAGTCATCCCTCGATGAACTCATGGAAGCTCAACTCCATCCAAAGCATGATATCATCATTTGAAACGAATTTAAGGAACTCTCTTCTCTAGTC
Source organism: Ottelia alismoides (assembly GCA_037367405.1). Classification (NCBI taxonomy): domain Eukaryota; kingdom Viridiplantae; phylum Streptophyta; class Magnoliopsida; order Alismatales; family Hydrocharitaceae; genus Ottelia; species Ottelia alismoides. Next base: position 1,185,261 of record JAZKJV010004753.1, read on the forward strand.
TCGGCATCCCAAATGTAGATTTGGGTAATATACTTGGTTATTCAAAAAGACAGTCTTCATAAAAGAGTGCTCCTTGGTTAGCTAAAACATCATCAACTATAGAATTTGCTTTTCAACCTGACGTGTAAAGTCAGTCATAATCTCTCATACTAACCAGCTCATTCTACCAATTACAAAGTTTCCATATCTTACATGTCAACGTTTTGACTCACATTGCGACCTCTTTGGTGGAATATCCATCCATTTAATTATTTTTTTGAGTAAGAAAGAAAAAGAGGTGGAATGGCGAACCCCCCACTACTCCCTTCTCCCCCCTCCCAAACCCTAATGCGACGCCCCAACCTCTTGTCGCCCAACCTCCTGCTCCTCGGCCCCTCCGTCCTTCGATCCTTATCCTCTGCCCATTGACCCTCTCCCACACTAGTTGAACCATACCCTCCACCAAAAACCCTCGCCCCGTAGCAAGAGGGGACATTGCCCAACCACCAGTTCCACCCACCTACTTCCCCCTGCCCTATGGCTCCCCCCAACCATCGTCCACTCCAATAGGATCTCGTCCTCCATCGTGCGTAAGGCCCCCCTGGCAAGATGTTTGTGGGGGCTCCTGCCCTCTAGCTTCATCTCGATGCATGGGTTTCATCTTGCATGTATGCTTGGAGGGAGAATAGGTCGCTTTTGCCACCAAATATGAAATCTGCTACCTCGACAAGATCTGGGCCAACACCCTCGTCTTCTATATCTTAGGTAAAAACCCTACAGGAAATTGCTTCATACTTTCATCGAAAATGTTTGGAACCCGGAGGGGGGCTTTAAGCTCTTCCCCATGCCAAATGGCTTCTACTACTTACAACTGGGCTCAGAGGAATCTTGTCGTAGGATCCTCGACGGGGTTCCTTGGCTATTCCAAGGACGTTTTGTAGTGTTACGTCGTTGGGAAGCATGCACTTGCATTGAAAGGGACCTTCTCTCTGAGATCCCCCTTTGGGCCAGGTTCCATGGGCTGAGCCTTGGCCATTGCTCGGACTCCATACTAAACAAGATTGCCAGCCTCCTTGGTGCCCCCTATTCATGGATGGTGAAATAACCTCGAGCCGGAGGGAAGGATTTGCTGGATGTTGCATCTCTATCCATGCGTCCAAACCCATCCCCTCAGAGGTCCAGCTTGTATTCTTCAATGGCCACCGCCAAATGATTGGGGTAGAGCTGGAATGACGCATGCCCAGGTAGGGGTGCTAATTGAATCGAATATATTCGAATCCACCTAGATTCAGATTCAGTTCATTATAATTTTTTCGACAAATCGAATTTTAAGTGAATTTCTAATCTAATCTCAAATTCAATTCGTTTGGAGTTTCGAATATTCAAATTCGATTCATTTCATATCGAATAATTTTTCACAAGTCCCCACAATACCTAGAAACAGAACTAACCAATTCATTGGTGCCATACCAACCAAGCCATGTTGTCTACAGAAGATGCGCAACTATGAGAGAACGAACTACGACTCATGATTGAAATTGGTTCATCTTTATGTGTATGACCTTGATTCCATGAAATCATGCTACCTTTTCTCACTATAAATCTTCTTCTACTAATAGGGATCACATCATTCTATTATTTGTCTAGATAAAAATAACTAGTTCATCATCATAAGGATAATTTAGAAATTTTATTTTTCTAAGAATTTACACCTACTTGCAAAATCACACGAAGAAGAATAAAAAGTAGAATACATAATTGATTTTTTCATCAAGGAGTTTGTAGATAACCATTTCCAATTAAAGGTACAAATTTTAGCCCCTTCATTAGATTTATAGCTTAAATAGATGTCACCGAGAATTTATTGAAATATTTACTGTCCAAACTATATTTTAGTCTTCTCATTTTATTCTTTTGGTGAAAAAAATTTGAATTGCTTGTATCTATCCGGATTTGAACATCTTTATCCATTTTGTGTTAGGGAGTATTCCCATCTATCTCCCTTGAATGCACTAATTAGATTAAGTTATACATGTATACTTATTATAATTAGATTAACGGACATAACATGTCAAATATATTGAGCAAAAACTAAGATCGTATACCTGATAGAATAGAGTTCTTTGAACTTGATCCTCAAAGATTTTTCCATACGAACGTCGATGGCACGTGTGCCAATACCGGCTGTTGCGGGAGTGATGGAGAGATTGCGACGTTGGTGAGTCAAGAATTGGTGTCGCTGTTGACAGTGGGAGAGAGCACGATCTGGTGGTGGGGTTTGCAACCGGGAGCTTGGCGCTGTCGATGACGGGATCGAGCAGGAGCAGGCTTCGAGAGGCTGGAGTCTGCGACATTGGAGAGAACGAGCAAGAGAGGAGGTTGGCAGTGTTAGAGAGAGCGATCAAGAGCAGGGCTGCAGGAGGCTAGAGCCGACGTTGGAGCGGACACAGGATAGACAATTGCAACCGACGATGTTGGAAGCAGATGCAAAATTTAGGGCTTTTTCTCTTGATTGATGATGAGAGAGAGAATTTGGGGGAGTAAAATGGTTATATGGGGATTTTGCAATTTCCATCTCAAAAATGGAATGTTCATAATAAGATCATGTGAATTTTTAATTATTATATTAAATTGTATATCATTTGTGGGGATTTTGTAAAATATTTACTACATTTATTTACATAAATATAATGCCTCATACTATATCATATATATATGCGTATGTGTGAGTATCGAATCGAATTGTTATCAAACGAATCCAAGTGAATTTAGATTCGATTCTCTTAGGAATCGAATCAACAAGTTAAATTCAAATTCAGTTCATTTGATTTCGAATCAAACTTTTTTCGATCTTTTTTCGAACGAATCCTAATCGAATTCGAATGATTCGATTCTATTAGCACACCTATGCCAAGATGTGACCTTTGTGCCACCTTCGACCATACTACGCAAGGGTGCCCTTACTCCAATACAAAGGTCCTTGCCGACCTAACCCCCCTCCCACTCCCCCGCCCTTGCCTAAGGAAAACTGCATCTCCGGGCCTTCATTCATGCATCGAGATGTACCCCACCCCCCAGCTGCCACTGGATCAAGAAGTAGACCCTCCAATACACCTCTCGATGCTACTGACTTCCCCAACAGCCGAAACCTCTAGGGTAAATCTCCCCTTCCCCCTCTGTTGCTTGCGTATTCAGGTTTTGGAGGGTCATGGGATCTTGCATGGTGATCGCCCTTTGGGGTCACAACCAGTCCCAGATTTGCCTGTTAAGGGTGCATGCATTCCGCAACTTACCAGAGGTCAGAAAAACCTTCTGGTAAACTGTTTAGTGCTTTCCCATTTGGCCCTAAGGCCCTAATGCATCACCCACCATCCAATTGGCAAAAATCAGGCTCTAAGGTAGGTGTCCAACTAGACCTCAATGCCCTCAGCCATGAGGGCTCTGCAATACGGCTTCGACCCCTGATCTAAATGACCCCTTGGGGGTAGTGGTGAGCAATCTCTCCTGGTCAACAGTATCTCACAAGAAAAAGAAAGGTATGCCAGGCCCACCAAAGGCCACCGACCGATTTGTACACTCTACGCAATTATAGATGTCAATAGTTGCCTGCAATGTTTGTGGCCTCAATAAGCCCCATAAGCAAAGGGCGATACTGAATACCCTTGTCGACATGAAGGCCAAAATTATTGGTCGGATAGAAACTGAAATTCGCCCTGGAAGCAGGGATAGGTTTGCATTGAACATTCCCACTAGCTGGGAGTTCATCCATAATGATACTGCCCTTGGGCGTATCTGTGTTCTCTAGAAAGGGTCGAGCTGGTCCTGCTCCTTGATTCGTATTTCTCCACAATAAAACCTCCCTCTCCTGCATAATTGCGGGGGGTCTAGCCTTGTATATCACTTATGTATATTGTGGCAAATTGCTAGTTCATCTGAAATTCCCTCTAGACGATCTTAGCAACCTCAAGCTACACACCTGTGCCCCTTGGGTGGTCCTTGGTGAATTCAATGATGTGATATTCGTATAAGAAAAAGGTGGGAGGAAAGCCCCCCTGTGAGAGGGACCTTGGAGAATTTCAATCACTGTATTGATTATGTTGGCTTATGGACCTTGAAGCCTCTGGTAATCGCTGGACTTGGTCCAACTCGACCATTGGGCCATCAAGAGTTGCAGCTAGGTTGGATCGGGCTCTAATAAATGAAGCATGGCCCTCCCTCTTCCTTCACTCAAAGCTAAAATATTCCCCCCTTCCAACTGGAAACCATCTCCTTCTCTCCATTTGCCTGACAGAGATGCCTACTACGCGAAAGCCCTTCATTGCTTTGAGTATCGGGTGAATCGGTCGGGGAACACTAAGGCTGTAACCTGCTTTTGGTGTTCCCCTGTGGCAGGAAACCCCCTCTTTTGCCTCCAAAGGAAGCTAAAATTGGTTAAATACGCTTCATGAGAGTGGGCGTCTAGGGAGGCAAATGTAATGCTTGAATCCAAGGATATGGAGGGGATACTATTTTCTATCAATGGTGTGCTAGCCATAGATCCGTTTGGACACATATATTGCGCATCTTGAAAAAGGAAGCAAATGATTTCTCAACCAGATTAGATGCCGACATGGAGCCATCCTGGAGATAAAAAAGCTGTGTGGATTGGCTCAAACTCGGAGATAAAACATAAAGTTGTTTTGGGTTGGCTTGTATATGAGTCGGGAGGGCTGTTTTGGTGGCTATCATGTCGTCTAGCTTCTAGTTCATCTCAGCCATGTTCTTGATAAGATGGTCCAAACAATCGAGTGTTGTATTGACTATCGTTGCCTCGAAGGATTCTGCCTGGAGTGGCCTATGGCTATGCTTATATGCGGGAGGCTGTTACTTGTAACCTTGAGAATATTGAGGAGGAGGGGGAAGAGAAGGATACTGCTGGTACTGTAGAGTGGAGCACTGATGTTGATAATGAGAAACCGATTATTGATAATTCTATTGATGGTATTCGGATTGCTGGTAGTTCTGCCTCCGCGTATACCCGTGCTATGGATGCTGCTGGTGATGGGGCTGATTAGACTGGAAGTTGTCCCTCCTTGCTCTTGGTGAAATGGCTAAATTACTATGTTCTGACCTTGAGGACGACTCATCTGTTGATCATTAATCCAAACACAATTCACCTCTTGAATGAGTGGGGAACATGGCTTAATGTACTGGGACAAGTATTCAGGTGGTTGGTAAACAACGATCCGTAGTTGTGGCTTTTCGAGTGCCTGCATGTAGTATATGTGCTAGACCTGAGGCTGGATGGGACTCGATTGAGGTGGGTATTTGATAACCGGTATTCTACGAGGTACTAATGTAGTCTAACACAAGGCGAGAACTACACTGTCGTTGAGGCAACCACTTACTAAATCCTAATTAATCAACAACTAACCCAAAATATGTATCAAGCAGTGAAAAAATGTGGAGTTAAAATTTATTATAACTCTACAATGGATGCGTATAGGTGTAAGTACTGTAGAGGTCGAACACATGGAGCAAACAAGAGAAATGAGGCAAATGAATGCACAAAATCATGTTCTTATTGTCTATGTATTTTTATGGGTTTTATTTTTTTATGTTTTTATTTTTTAATATTTTTTATTTGTTTTTAATTTTAATTTTTCCTTTTTATAAATTTTTTTTAATTTTTTAATTTCCTTTTGTTTTTATAAAATATAATATAGAATATACAAGACAATGCATAAAATATGGACTAAGATATATATATATAAATACAACTAAAAATAAACAAAAATCACAAAATTAAATATTTTTGGGTATTAATAATTATTTTACTAATTTTGTGATTTTAAGTATTTTTTCCAATTTTATGGATTTTTAGCATAAAAAATATCCTAAATCAGGGATTAATTAAATAGGATGAATTTAATGGAAATTAAAAATAGAAATAATATCCCAAAATTTCCAAATCAGGTTTTATAGGTTAAATGATAATATAAATAAAATTATAAAATGGAAATTTATATTTTATGAGCTTTTAGGATTTTGTTTAGATTTTTCTAAAGGATTTCGAGGTTTTTTATGTTTAGGTATTTCTTTTCTATTTTTATTGATTTTTCATATGAAGGTTCAAAATACTTAAATAAAAAAAATACTTTTTTGAGATTTTATCAAAATATTTTTATATTTTTTGGTATTTTTAATGCTAAACATGGAATATTTGTGCTCTTTTTAAATTTTAATAAATATTGGAAGTCCTAAATTACAAATATAAAAACATGATGTGAAAAAATATTGCGAGATGAGCTTAATCCCATTTTTTGGTAATTTTGGAGTATATACACTATATTTAATAAATATAAGAAATGAACAAAAAATAAATGAACTAGTAGGGGCATATATGTAATTAAAATAAAAAATCAAGGACCATTATGCAATTTTAATAAATAGTATATAACTGGAATAAATATTAAATGGACTAATTTGAATTACAAAAATTCTAAGGGATCAAGTGCAAAATGCCCACCTTACGTAGGACCACACGTGAGGTGAGCTGGTATGCACGAATTTGCAATATATAATAATGTTTAGGGTTCACATGTAATTCTACTAAAAGTTTTAAACTATTTATTAATTTACAAGGCTAAATATTAAATACAACAAATTAGAGGATTAAATATGCAATTTACCCACACCTAGCGCGTGATCAGACGATAGAGGGTCGCCACTTATATACGTGTCATTTCCTGGCACGACGATGACGTTTCACCAATGAATGCATGGGATTAAATCCCGAGTCTGATCTGATGGGGGTGATTCCAACGACCGTCGATTAATCTGGGAGGTCGTTCTTGATCCAACGTCGGAAAGGAGTGGATGACTAACATGGAAGAAGCCTCACCTAAGCGAGCTTCCTCCAGCAAAATCTCTCCTCTATGATGTCCTCTATGTTGGAAAATGGACTACAAGTCTCCTGGCGATACCTCTAACAGATGGTGGATTCAAAATGCTCTCGTGATGGTCGGAGGACTCCTAAGAGATCAGTAGAGCAGAGAAGCTCTAGGAACCTCAGAAGAGTCTTAAAAGCTGCCCCAATTGGCTTTTGAAGCTTTAGAAAACCTGTAAAAAATGTTACTGGGTCGAATGAAAATTACCTCGACCCTTTAGCATGTGGAATGGGTGGAAGGTGGAGTGTAATGGGATGAGCTCCAATAGGATCAAGATGGTGGAGAACCCAAACCAGATCCATAATGGATCTAGTGATCTAGAGGTGAGACATGCATGCAACAAGCGAGGGAGAAGAGAGGGACGCGGTCCGGCAGGTCAGTTACTGGTCGGAAACGGGCGGAAGAGTTCACTGAAGTGAGCATCCAATGAACTTCGATTTGAGTCAATTAAGCTAAATCAAACACTTAAAGCAAAAAATAAAATGCATAAACAAAAGCCTAAACCTAACAACTATCTAGAAATGCAAGAAATAATACGTCAACTCGACTAGAACTGAGGAGATGGACCTCACGACGGTGCTCCATCGGAGGTGATGGAAGTCAACCCCCATACCGTCTTCTCTATCCTCCTAGGCCAGGGCGAGATCCCTATCACGAATCTCAAGCCTTGGAGCACCAGAGAAGGGGAGAAAAATGGGTAGAAATGATTCAGAAAATCAATGAAGAAGGGGGGAAGCTTATGTACATGATGACGAAGACGATGCAAAGATTGAGGGGTAGTGGACTGCAAAGATTGAGGGGTAGTGGACGAATCAATGGAAGATTGGAGGAGGATTTGATTCGACATGGATCACGGTTGTACAGGGAAGACATCTTATGAAGGGTCTAATCCTCCTCGAGTGATGTATCAATGGGAAGAAAATCGAGAAAGGAGGGGAAAAATGCAATACTCTGACAGTCTAGACCTTGGGTCAGAGTTGACCCTAGGTTAACGTGGGGTGTGGCCTTATTGGGCCACGTCACTCGCAAAAAGACAAAAATAGAGTAAAAATCGAAAATAAATTAAAATAAAATAGTAACTGATTTTATTATTTTTATGTTATAAAATAAAATTTCTTTATTGTTTTATGTAGTATTTTAATATGATTTTTATCTATTTTTGAGTTTATTTATTACAAGATCATTTTAGGGCTTCCTTTATAGGTATATTCATCTATGCTTGGTATCTTTTATTTTTATTTTGTATTTTTGATTTTATTATTTTATATAAGTATAAATTATTTTTATATATATTATGTATTTTTATTTTATTTTTCTAGTATAATATTTACACTTAAATAAGTATAGGTATATATAATATATAGGAATAAGTATAGGTATTTCCTCTATATGTTTTGTATGCATTTTTTATTTTAATATTTTATTTATGGTTTTATTGTATTTTAAATATATACACATCATATAAATAATATTTACAAAATTATAAAAATATAAAATTATAAAAACAATAAATAATAAATAATAAATAAAATGAATATTTTATTCGAATATATTGTACAATAGAGGTCCAAAACCAAATTTTAACTCCAACAAACATGTAACCACCTTCATTAAATAGCTTATGAAAATTTACATACAATTGAAGATTTTGATACATTTTGAGTTTATATTTGGAAGATATGGGTGTAGGAAGTTGGGATTTTGGAGTTTTATGTAGAGTGTAAAAGTGTACACCCATTATTATTTTAGTATGAGATCAATTTTGTATTTTTTATGTATTATTATCTACAACTTTTATGTACAAAATTTCTTTATTTTAGATATAAAAAGTGGAAAATAAAATAGGTGACAAAAATGAAATATTTATGATTTAAAGAATGTAATTTTTATTCTATTTTGACCCTTATCTTTCCCTACCTTATTCCTTGTCGACCCAATCATCAAGATGCTTAGGTCTTGGGATTTATGGTCATAAAATATCGTTGGAATTTTATTTTTTGTTTCTTTTTTATATTATTTTGGTATTAAAAATAGTATTTTATACGCAATTAATGGAACAATTGATGAATGTTAGCTTGTGAAAAAAATGCTATTTACATGCATTAGCAAGGATTTTAGGCCAAAATGATAGAATAAAGATGATGAAATGGAGATTAATCACCCCTCTATAAATGCCTTTGCTAGTCCCGAGCAAATACTTATGCAATAAGTGCAAAAAATGAAAACATAGAAAAGAAAAAAAAGAAGGTGAATTGAATTCAATTCTCAAATATGTCTTTAGAAAATCAATGTTTGGAGATCGGGTTAGACCTTGGTGTGAGAATGTATGTGGAAACTATGTCGGGAACCGAATTTAAAACACAATAGCCTCCGAGAGTCATAAAACTCTGTTCAAAATACAATAGCCATGTCAGAATCAATCTACATCGTAAGAAAACACTTATGACTATGAAGCTGACTTGTACAATATAAATGATAGTGGCTCTCCCCAACTAAAATGACAAAGAACTGAATTCTCCAACATGACAACCCAATGATTCTCCAATCCAAAACTCTTTCCTCGAGGAGCAATCCCTTTTAAGTTCTAGTACATCTAACTCAAGAGGAGGGGGTGAAGAGAAGAATGGACAGTAGCTAGTGTAGCTACCTATCCAGGGATGCATGACCAGTGTAGTAAAATCATCTAGCTGCAAGCTCACATGATATGACTTCAAAACTCAAGCTTGCTTATTGACTATACAAATATGTATACTTCGACAAACATTTTATTTTCAATCATGCCTATCCACCTTTTTTGGAGTTTTTTTGAAATACTACACACAACAACATTTACATAAGGAGTTTTTCCTCTTGAGCCAGAAGAGTACCCCTCTTTTGAAGCATTATTGCAACCCACAATCTCATGTCTTTAGACATTGACACCACTAGAGGGGTTGGGGTGCACTTACCTCCCTAGATGAGGACAAATATTTCCACTTGTGTGTGTCTCATACTGACAAATCCAATACCCTTACTACTCCCACTGAGTTGAGCCAAGTGAAGGTGTCCAAGTTAGGTCATTATCAACAAGATCCATGTGTGCATCCCTAAAAGTTCTAGTTAGGAAATTAAGGTGTCTTGAACCCAGCCCCGAGTCTTAAAGAATTAAGTCCGAATAGATATGAAGTACCTCAAATCTAGTTCCCATAAGGTTATAGTGGAGTAAGGCACATTAAGGTCCAACCAAGCTCCATCTTCGACTTTACTCATTCTAGTTCAATTATTAAACTCAATCTGAAAAATGTGAATGCTATGCAAATGCTATGCTATGTACAATGCAGCAGAAATATTTTTGTGATGCAATTTTTAAAGTTTTGAACTTTTTATGGAATTTTTCAAAAAGATCTTGCAAATATTTTTGGAATTTTTAAATTTGCAAATATTTTGGGATTTTTCAAGACAAAAAATTTTTGGAATAAAAGATATGTGCAAATATTTATACGGGGATGTTAATTATTTACAAGGATTATGGTTTTAAGGATTTACAAGGGAATGCTAGTTAATTTTATAGATATATTTATATAATTAATAAAGAATTTTGGTATGATCTGTATATTCCTCAAACTTATTTGAAAATGATTTTACAAACAATTTTGCAAACTATAGTACAAAATAATTTTTGCTAATAATTTTATAAATATTTGGAAACCATTTTGTAAAGGTTTTTAAAATAATATATAGATTTTTCAAAATATTTTTGAATCTATTTTCCAAATTATTTGCAAATTGGTTTTCAAAACATTTTTATTCCACATAAAGAAAATAATTTTTACAAACAAAAATATTTTTACAAACAAAAATATTTTTACAAAAGTTGAAAATATTTAACAAAACATTTTTCAAATAGTTTTCAAAAGACTTTTCAAAAATATTTTCAAACTAATTTTTTCAGACATTTTGCAAAATTTTTGCAAGATTTATTAATTAGTAAATATAAAAGGAATTGGAGGAACAATAGATATCTTTTTATTAATGAATTTAATGAATTTTATACTATATATAGTGTTTTCATACATTATTTTAATCACACTTATTATTAAAAATAGGAAAGTATGAGTTATGGCTAAAGTATATACACAATATATACGACCCTTCTATACTTAGCTTGAGCTATGTCGTCATAGGTCAGAGAGAAAAAGAGAAGACATAACTCACACTGAGTATAGAAAAGCCTAAAAATAAAGAATAAGGAATGAATGAAAGAAGTAAGGAATGCATGAATGAGAAGTCGACTGTCCCCCCTATACTTAGGATCAAATAATCTTAAGTATAACATACTCTACGCAAGGCGATAATGGTCAAGGGTGGGAATGAACAAATCACACTCGGTCTATCTTCCCCTATACTTAGGGTGAGATACCCTCAGTATAGATAAAAGAGGAGACAATGGAGGATATTAAATAATGAAAGAACTCAGGGTGCACACCCCTATACTTAGGATAAAGTACGTCCAAAGTATAACAACGATAAAAATAGGGGAGACACCTTTTCAGTAGAAAAAAAGGAAAAAGAAAATGAAAAGAAGAAAATAAGAAGGAAGAAAAGATAGATGGACGATAGAAGAAGGGATCGAAGAGAAAATACATGAAGAGAATGTTAACTCCCTCTATACTTAGGGTAAAAGAGCCCCGAGTATAGGCAACAACAAGAGTGATGAAACAGAACGAAAAAGAAGACTCAGCTCATCCACCTCCTATACTTAGGATAAAGTACATCCTAAGCAAGGCACACACGGAAATGAGATGGATGACCCAAACGATGGTCGGATAGAGGTAAAACGAAAGCGGATATACAAAAGGTGGATGTACAAATGAAGGCTATTCGGAGATTAAGAAGGTAGAAAAAAACCTTCTTGTGGGATCACTGAGGAATAGATCTGACAAGGTGCATGTCAATACCAGGGTCCTCAGTAGTTACAAACCGATTAGGATCGACCTAATGAAGATCCTCAGTAATATCAAAGCGGAATGGCCCAAAGTGGTCAGTGGAAGTATAGTGTTCAGGTCCGTCCTGGCGAGTCTCCGCTAGGTCATCATTAAAAATGAAATGAGATGAAATCATCTATGGAAGTAGTCAGGTCATGTTCATCCTATGGAGTCCCGCAGATATCAAAGATAAAAGGCTCGAACTCAACAATGGAAGTAGTAAGGTCAAGGCACTAACCTTAGTATGTACGCGGGAAAAGTAAAATGAATACAATGAGGTGGTTACTCTCCCCACAGGAAAATATTTTTCTTTTGATTTATTTTAGGGTCGAGTAATGTTAGCAGCCATAATTTTATTGGTTATCACTTTTTTGATTTTTAAAAGAATGCACAAAAGCCTATCGAGGAGTCAATTCTTTTTAGATCATAGGTAGTCAAAATCAGAGGGAGAGAGTTCGAAAAGCAATGTAGGCAAAAAATTGATGATGGATGCTAAAGCATAAATGCTCACGTTGCCTCCATCTCTCTTAATGCAGGATGATAAGCAGAGTTTAAACCTATCTATAAGCAAATACCAAGCCGATGAAATTGCCCTAGATGAGAATACACTATTAGAGTGAAGAACGATATGCTAATTATCTAGAAATGAGAAGGTCCGATCTTTGATGTCACTCTGTGACTGCCACAACAAGTCCTACACGTGTTGTATGCGACCTCTCTTGACACATAGTCTCAAGTCCAAATAAGTAACAATTCAAAATTTGATTAAGTTCAAACGAGGCTATAGGTATACGTAATAGTTATTAAGTTTTTGGCCTTAATCTATCGTCAAACAGATCCTAAGCTAGGGATCAATCACACAATATAAAGAAAAATAAAATCAGAAAACAAAGAAAAATAAAAGTGATGCAAAATGCGACAAACTAACGAGGCCTCCTAGTGAACAATCTCTCAGACATTGGCCCTCGTGAAATAGGCCAGAGTCCTGAAGAGTCCTGAATACTACAATTAATGTCTCTCTCTCACTTAAATTATAAAATAAACATAAGGAAATAAAAGTGGCTCTCTATCTTCAAAATTTCCTTAAGCTTCTTATGACACTAGGTCAGAAAACTGAGTTGGCTTCACATAGGTGCACATGTACTCCAAAGAGGGCCTCCCTCGATTCACGATCCTTGTAACAAAGTTAACAAGAAGAGGGTGGTTAATTGGTTCAACCGATAATATCAAAAAAATAGAAAATAAATAAAGGAGAAAATAAAAACAAGCAATAAGACATAGGTAAAAACCAATCTACATGACGTTGCTCCCTTGCAACAGTGCCATTTGATAACTGGGATTTTGCAAGGGTCTAATGTAATCTTCACAAGGCGAGAACTGCACTGTCGAAGAGGTGACCGCTCACAAAATCCCAATTAATCAACAATTAACCCACAATATGTATCAAGTAGTGAAAAGCAAAATATGTGGAGTTAAAATTTATTATAACTCTACAATAGACGTGTATAGGTGTAAGTACTGTTCAGGTCGAACAGATGGAGCAAACGAAGAAAGGAGGGAAATGAATGCACAAAATCATGCTCATCTTGTTCTCTATGTATATTATAGGTTTTTAATTTTTGTATTTTTAAATTTTTGTTTTTATATTTTTTATTTGTTTGTAATTTTATATTTTATCTTTCTTTTTATATTTTCTTTTTGAGTTTTTAATTTCCTTTTCTTTTTATAATATATAATATCGAATATATAAGGCTATATAAACAATATGGACTAATATTGATATAATTACAATAAAAAATAAACAAAAATTACAGAATTAAATAATTTTGGGTTTTAAATATCTTTTACTATTTTTGTGATTTTTAAGTATTCCTGCTAATTTTTACGGGTTTTGAAGTAAAAAACATTCCAAATCAGGGATTAATTAAGTAGGTTGGCTTGAAATGGAAATTGAAAATAACAAATAATACCCCAGATTTTCCAAATCAGTTTTAATAGATAAATAATAATATAGAGAAAATTATAAAAGAAGAAATTTTATTTTTGGAGTTTTTAGTTTTTTTTAGGTTTTTATAAAGTATTTTTGGGCTCATAGATTTTTAGGTAGTTTCTTTTTATATTTTTAATGATTTTTGTTCAAAATACTTAAATAAATAAAATATTTTTTGATAATTTTATTAAATACTAAAAAGTCATAAACTACAAATCTAAAAATACGATGTGAAAATATATTGCAACAGAAGATTAATCATGCTTATGGTAATTTTGGAGCACAAACACTATATTTAATAAATAGAAGAAATCCACCAATAATCAATGAACTGGCAGAGGCATATATGTAATTCAAATAAAGATCAGGGGCCTTTTTATAATTTCCATTAATTTGAAGTACAAAAATTACCAGGGGCTCAAGTGCAAAATGCATACCTCACGTAGGACCGCACGTTAGGTGAGTTGGCTTGGACCTATTCATGATATACAATAATGCCCGAGGTTCATATGCAATTCTATGAGAAGTTTTAAACTACTTAATTAATTTAAAGGTCTAAATATTAAATCCAAAAAATGGGGGATTAAATATGCAATTTACCCCCACCTAGCACGCGATCAGATGAAAGAGGGTCACCGCTTATACACGTGTCATTTCCTGGTACAACGATGATGTTTCACTGATAGATGCTTGGGATTAAATCCCGAATTTGATCTGATGACTTGAGGCGCATACAATCCAACAACCATCGGCTAATCTGGGAGGCCATTCTTGATCCAACGACGGAAAGGAGTGGTGGATGAACATGCAAGAAGCCTCGCCCGAGTGAGCTTCCTCCAGCGAAATCCTCCTCTATGATGTCCTATGATGCTCCAAAATGGACCACAAGGCTCCTGGAAGTACCTCTATCGCCCAGTGGCTTCAAATGCTCCGACAATGGTCGGAGGACTCGTATAGATCGATGGAGCAGAGAAGCTCCAAGACCTCGGGCGAGTCTCAAACTGCCCCAGCTAGCTTTGAAGCTTCTTGAAACATGAAAAAGATGTTACTGGTCAAGGGAAAAATTGCCTCAATCCTTTAGCATGCGGAATGGGTCTGGGAAGTTAGGATTTTGGTATTTTTTTAGAGTGCAAAATGTACACCATATATTATTTTTATGAATAAATTTTTTATTTTTCTATGCATTATTATCTACCCCTTTCATGTACAAAGTTTCTTTATTTGAGGTATAAAACATGGACAATAAAAAATGAAATATTGATGATTTAAAGAATTTATTCTATTTTTGACCCTTATCTCCCCCTTCTTTATTCCTTGTCGACACAATCATCAAGATGCCTAGGTCTCAGGGTTTGGGGTCATAAAATACCTTTGTCATTTAATTCTTTACTTTCATTATTCTATAATTTTGGCATTAAAAGCAGTATTTTATACACAATAAATGGATCAATTAATGAGTGTTAATTTGTGCAAAATAATGTTACATGCATTAGCTAGGTTTTTAAGGCCAAAATGATAGAATAAAGGTGATGAAATGGAGATTCATTAGTGTGGCACTGTCTGCTCCTTCTCAATGGGAGTATCAGGGGCGGTTGCCATGGAGTTGCAGATACTGATAGTGTTCATCAACATATGTAGCTGCTTGGTAATTGTATAGAGCTTGTCCAAGCCCTTCATTCGTTGCTCGATCATTATTAGTTTCTCAAAATCCTATGATCGCTTCTCGATGATATCTACCATGGATAGGTGACTACTAATGACACTGAGATCAGAGTTCCCGCACCTGTCCACTTCATGAGTGTTCTCCATATTGACATTCTTGCAGAGGATATGCAGTTGTAGTGGTAAAGAATGAGAGGAGGAAAGTGCTGCAAACTCTCCTTTGGTCATCTCCTCGAAGATCTGCCATACTACGTCCTCGTCCTTATTAAAATGAGAGCCTCCACAGGTGGCATCAACCAGACATTGAATGTTCTATGTAAGTCCCCTTGAAAAGTGCTAGACCAAACCGGTCTTCGGGATGTCGTGGTGGGTATATTTCTCTGTCAAATAATTGAACGTCTCCTAGGTCTCGTAAAATGGACTCTTGGGGTCCCGGAGAGATGGTAGCGATCTCGGAGCGCATCAGATTGAGATGACCAAGTGGGTAGTATTTATGCAAGAAAGTGACTTCAACTCTTCCCACGATGTCACCATTTTCCCCAAGTGGTTGATCTAGTAGAGTGCTTTACATTGAAGGCTGAAGGAAAAGCGATCTTGGACTATGCCCTACGGATGTTGGGGAAGTGAGTTGCACTGAAGATGTGCCCAACTATTGTAGATGAATATGATTCTTCATTTGTATTCCATGGAATCTGGAGAGGAGAGAAAGGAGTTGTGGCTTCAATGCGAAGTGTTCATGGATCAGAGGTATCTGGATTGTATGTC
Organism: Ottelia alismoides; assembly: GCA_037367405.1. NCBI lineage: Eukaryota > Viridiplantae > Streptophyta > Magnoliopsida > Alismatales > Hydrocharitaceae > Ottelia > Ottelia alismoides. Next base: position 1,201,550 of record JAZKJV010004753.1, read on the forward strand.
TGCTTCAATGTGGGCTTGGCCAGACCTCTCCTTCCCCCCCCACCTTCACGAGGTCCATCCATAGAGTTGTTATCTTCATCATTGACGATTCACAAATCGGCTAATATAACATGCACTCGTTGTAGCACGTGCCAATTCACAATCAACAGAATCGAGTCAAATATCTTTGTGAAGAGGACTCGATTTTTAATTTATACCCGGGGAAGTCCAGGGTCGAACAAATGGACAAAGACAATTATTTAATTACAATTTTAGTTCTACTTAATTATTTCAGTGATTTATAGGTCCTATGTGAAGATCAATGCACATACACACAAAAATCAATGCAACTTTTCAAACCCCTTTTTATGCATTTATTTTATATGACAAAGAATCATGCAATGAATAAATTAAGTCATATAATATAAAAAATTATCCTTATTATGTCATAGAATACTTGTGATTATGATAGATTAGTTAATGATAATTTAGTGTCAAACATGCTTAAATTAATACAGAATAATTTTACTTCAATTCAATTACGAAGGTTATAAAAGATCACATTTATGCTCCAAGATTCAATGTGTAATGTATAGCTCATAAAGGTTAATTTATTTGCATTATATTAAAGAGGAGGAGACAAGATTTCCAACAGCATCAAATTCATTAACATCAAGGTTACGCTTCAGAAGTTATTGAGAAAACAAGATATGTACATAATTGAAAGAAAACTATTTGTTTTTATTACAAATAAGTCCAAAAAAGGACTGAATTACAAATGTAAAATTTGTTATGGATGAAATGTGAAATATCCAACATGCATGGATATAAAATAAATATTCAAAAGACATCATGCTTATCTTACAAATAACCCAACCTGTACGTGATCTGCATGCGCGTGGAGGGACTAATTTGTAAATCTCAAAAGTTGTCATCTAGGTGTGAATATGCATTTCATCACCTTTATTATTTCATTTTGACATTTAACCCTATCTAAAAGTATGTATATATCATTAATTTGTCAAAATAAACATTCATTAATTTGTACAAAATAAATATAAAACACTGTACATTTATTGTATCTATTGCCAAAATAAAAGAATAAAGAAAAGAAAAAGAGTGAATTGTCAAGGACACTAAAGTGACCCTAGCCCTCGAGACTCAGACATCATGATGACTTAGTCAACAAGGAATAAAGTAGGAGGAGATAAGGCAGCAAAATTGTACAGAAAATACAAATGGAGAACCCTACAAAAATAGGTCAATAATTACATTTTAGGACCTATTTTCTTCTTTATTATTTATTCATCAAATCAATAAACTTTTTCCATGTATATAAAAATAGAAATAAAATTACAAAATTGATTTTATACAAAAATAATATACAATGTACTTTTTATACTCAAAATAAAAAGTCAAAATCCCAACTTTCAAGACCCATATCTCCTAAATAAAAACTCAAATATATCAAAATCGCTTTAATTGTATATAACTTTTAATAAGATATTTAATGAAGGCAGTTTCACACTTTTTGGAGTTAAGGTGTGAAAGTTAGATTTTAGATCCTTATTGGACAATATACTTGAATAAAATATTCGTTTTAATTATTCTTTATTCCTTTTTATAATTTTATAATTTTATATTTTTTTAATATTATTCGTTATATATATACATATTTATAATACAATAAAACCATAAATAAGATACTAAAATAAAATAAGAACATAAAAATACATAGATTAATATGTAATACTTATACCTATATAATATACATCCCTATTTTTTAAGTGTATATAGAAACCAGAAAAATAAAAAAAAATATTTACATATATAAGAATAATTTATAATTATATAAAATTACAAAAATAAAATAATAAAATTAAAAATATAAAATAAAAGTAAAATACATAAACTATAGAGAAATATACCTATATTTGTGCTTGTAAAAAGTAGAGTATAATAAAACACATCCTAAAAATAAATAAAAATAAGAATTAAATTATTCATAAAATTCGATTTTTTTATTTTATAACAAAAGTAATAAATTCATTTTATTTCTTTTATATTTTTCAAGGCTTTTCTACCCTGACATTTCCTGATTGGTTCGCGTGGACCAACCAGGTACGAGCGTTCGATGGCCCTCGGTCAACTGTGCCCCAATCCCTCTTACATGTGTTAGAATCACGTGTCACCCCGTCTTCACCAATTTCTCTACGTCTCCATCTTCACCCTATGACCTCGAGACCTCCACCATCGTGTAGCCCACTCATCCTTATCTTCGAGCATGCTTGAATCTCCACCAACCTGCTCACCATTATGCACCATCTTGAAAATAATAAAAAATCCTTCTATAAATACCCCTCAACTCATTCACATGACCTTGGATTGGTGACAGGAAGCCGGAGAAGCCGAGTTGCAGCAAGGAGGAGGTGCGGCGGAGACGATCCACCAACTGTCGGAGTTGCTACTTGCAGGTTATTCTCCTGAGCTCTTAGCTCAGTTGAGCCCCTTTTACTCTCGTCTTTAGGTAAGAATTTAGCATAGGATTTAGTTATGCTTTTTATTGAAGGTTCAATCCAGTAGAATTAGGCTTAATTAGTGAATCAATCTGTGCCCTAGAGCTCGAGCTCCAGGTCTATTCCATCATATACCCGACTATTAATCGACCCCTTTCCATTCCCATATCGATCTTTGTCATCTTCTCTTCCCGAGTCACCCATGTGCCACTTGATCCTTGTAGGGAATCAAGGTTTCGAGCTCCATCTTCTCCTCCCACCGGAGCTGCACCCATTCGCCCATTTCTTTGATGCTTAGTTTCATCCCAGGGCTGAGATGACTCATATCGAGAAGCTGGATCTTTTGGTGCATGTCCATGCACTTGTGAATACCCTAGGGGTGAAGAATTGAGGTTGACTTTGAGTCCTAGGATGCCAGAACTAGAAGCCTTTCCATATCCCCATACCAACCAAGAACATAGGAGAGAGTCCTACGGTCCACATAAGGCAGGGGCAAAGTCGCAGAACTGACCTCTCACAAAGCCCAAGTGATCATCTCAACAATCAACCCACACAATTATATTAATAAATGAATAACCATGTGTAAATCAAAATTTATTATAAACCAAACAAATAAATGTGTATAGTGACAAGTAGGTTAGGGTGTCGAACACAAAAAGCAGGTCTGTGTAGCATTAATATTATTTATAAATAAATAATAAAATAATATCAATGCATATGCGTATATATGTGTACATACGTTTTCCTCAAAATATGTGGGTTTTAATTACATAAAATAAATAATTGTGTAGTTATATTTTTTTATTGTATATATTTTTATTTAGATATAATCTTAAATTTCCTTTTCTTTTTATGAAAATGCATAAGGGTTATATAAGGTTATATATACATATAGTATAATATAGATATAGATACCACTAAAAATAAATAAAATACAACAAATATTATTGTAGTTTTCATAATTTTTTACTGATTTCGTGATTTTTAAGTAATTTTGCTAATTTTTAGGGTTTTTAAAGTCCAAAATACACAAAATCATGGACTTTTTAATTAGGTCGAATTGTTTTGAGATTTAAAATACTAAATAATGTTAAAAATTCTCAAAACTATTTTTTTTATATTTCTAATATATAAATAAAAATAGAGGACAAAAACAAATATTTTTTGATATTTGAAGAGTTTTTATATTTTTATAGGATTTGAAGCCTTTTGATTTTATGTATTTTCTTTTTCTATTATTTTAGATTTCGATCTGTGGGTATTAAATACTATAATAAATATACATATTTTTTTGGGGAATTTTTAAACACGATTTATATTTTTTGGTTTTTTTTATGTCAAACAAGGATTATCCAATATGTTTTTGATTTTTATAAAACTATGTAAAAGTCCTAAAGTGATATTCTAAAAATGTGGCATGAAAATACAAGCAAGCAGAAGCTTAACCCTATTTTTCTAGAATTTTGGAGCAAGGAATATATCTTAATAAACAGAAAACATTCATAAAAATCATAGAATTGTCAGGGCTATACTTGCAACTAAAAATAAAGTCACGGGGTCAAGTGCAAATAGACAAAAATTTATAACTATTATTCACATTTAATATAATAAATAATAATTAATATATCCCATGAGGGTATACATACTATTTTTACAACAATACACGTGCTAGTGTACATGAACCTGACATGGACCAATATGCAATATCAAAAATGTTCAGGGGTGCACTGCAAATAGTACACAAATTTTTAATCTGAATATAATATTTACAATACCATTTTAAAATTACATAAAAGCAGAGGATATATATGAATTTTACCCTACATAGGCACATTTGATTCATTCGTTCTGGTGCCGCCACGTGGCTGGTCGTGTGGTTGAGGACTCACAACGTTTCGTCGTTAATAGACAACCTCGATTAGATCTGGAGGAAGGTTTTGATCTGACGACACCTGGAGAACTTCAAAGAATATGAAGCACACCTAGAAAGTTGAACTTTGATCTTCAATTCAGGCTGACTCCTAGCATCGATCTCCTCGCTGTAAGAGGCAAAATGTGCCTGGGACTCCTCTGCGTAGGCATGTGAGCTCAGATGATCACCATATCTCAACGATGGGGATCTGTAAAGGCTTCTAGGTTTGGCATCCTGAGACTCAAAGTCAACCTCAACTTTTCTCCCTAGGGTATTCGTAAGAGCATGGACCTACACGAAAAGATCCAACTGCTTGAGACGAATCATCTCAGCGTTGGGATGAAGCTGAACATCAAAGAAATGGGTGAATGTGTGCAGCTCTAGTGGGAGGCAAAGGATGGAGCTCGAAACCTTGATTCCCTACAGAAATCAAGGGCAAATGGGTGACTCAGGCGAAGAAGATAACAAGGATCGATATGGGCATGGAAAAGGGTCGATTAATAGTCGGGTATTGATGAATCTGCATTTCATCATCTTTATTCATTTATTTTAGCTTAAAATTCCTTATAAACACACACATATATAATACTAACTCCATATTCTTACTAACTTGCATCTGTGTGTAAATATCGTACATTTATTACTATTTTAACCTAAAATAAATAAATAAAGAAAGAAAGGAAAAAAAGACTGTATATATATATATATAATAGATACAGGCTGACCCGAACTCCGAGAGAAGGTCACGATTTGACCTAATCGATTAGGAATAAAGTAGGGGGATATAGGTCCTTAATCAGAAAATCAAAAAAATATGTTGTAAATATTTGTATACTTACACTATTTTATTTGTACATCAATTGACCTCAAATCAAATAATTTTAAAAACGAAAGTTGTAAATAAAATTGTTTCTTAAAATAATAAAAATACTTGCAAAATAAAATTTTGTATAAAATAAAAGTAACCGCACTTGGGAAAAGCTGTAAAGCAAGAATTGAAAGACCAATTCCACCTCCATATGAACTCGAATTGAATCAAACTCATTCCATTGTATTCTAAATTAAATTATCTTTAAAATGCTAGTGGTTTCATAATTTTTGGAGTTACGGTTCGAAAGTCGATTTTTGGGGTGATTTTTGTAATTTTACCATTTATTTATTGTATATATTTATTAATATTTATTTTATACATATTTTTTATATACATAATATAAATAATTATAAACAATTTTTATAATTATTTAAAAATAAAATAAAAATTATATATATAGACACAATTTATTTCCTTATCTAACTATGTGTATAATATACCATATGTATATATTACATGTATATAGCTAACTTCCTTAAATACCCACTAAAAAACAATTAAAATTTATTATTTTAATTAATAAAGTGATGAAAATTAATTATTTAATAATTAATTATGTAAATAATATACCACATGTTTATAATACATTTTAACTCCTTAATTAAGCCACTATTAAGATGGCTCTTTAATTTTTGATAATTAATTAATTAATATTATTGTAATTACGAAAATTATTTTTCATTAATTAATTTATTTTATTTTATTAATTCTACCTTTAACTTCCTTTCTTATTTTTCTTCCATTCAAAATTTGAAATTCAAATGTATATTCTTTCTATTTAATTGGCTCCTTCTCCCTCATTCTCACGGGATCGATCTTTGGTGAGAGGAGCCTATTCTCCAAGAGTCTTCTTGTTGCAAAGAGGTACCTACCCTCTAAGCCATCCGATGACAATGAGTCAACCTTCGTTGAGGCCATCACGACATTTTTCCACTCCCACAGTGAGATCCATTTTTCTTGTTCTTAACCTAGGTTAATTGTAGTTTATTTTTTTGCATTTTTATTTCATTGTCATTTTCTATAGATCTTAGAATTTCATCACAATTTAATCCACCCTCGATTCCAATTTTTTCATATGATTTTCTCTATCTCATCGCTTCACGTTCTACCTCACACAATCTTCCAACTTCGACCGCGTACGGTGGCCGGAGATCCGAATCTATCCATTACCATTCAGCAGATCCACAACCCATTTACATATCCATTTTATTTTCCGCATTGAATTGATCCGTCGTGCTTTTGTCCTCATTTGTTTATGAAAAATAAAAAATATAGTTTTTTTCAAACATTTGTTTTGTAGGATAAAATAAAAAATAACTAAAAAATAATATATATATATATATATACATCCAATTTTTGGACATTTTCCGCAAGTTAAAAAATAAAATAATAAAAAAATTGTGGAAATTAAATCGCTATTATATATAGATTCTGTAATAGTGCATTAATACCGAGAAGCCAATGGAGTTGCGGACTTCTTGGCAAACTTTGCCAATGATTTAAAGAAGAATTCGTTCTATTTTTCAAGTAATGATCTTCCAAAAAAGGCAAGGGGATTTATTACTAGTGAGAAGGGCAACCTACCGTACATCAGATTCTAACTGCATCAAAGTTGCAGTTTATGAATTACAACGATCTTATTTTCGAATTTCTAACCGTTGGATGTCCCATCAACGATAAAGAGAGTTCCTATATAAGGACCAGGCCAACTGTTGCCAGCCACTTCACCTCTCATCTTCTTTTACTCAACACTTGCACAGATGGAGAACTACGAGCACATCTTACTGGAAGCAGTCCCTCTCCCCACGCAAAAGCTCAAATATTCAAGCTCAGGCTGCAAATCTCTCACCAAGGAGACTATACAACAAATGGAGGATTACGTGGTCACCATGGATATCACCTTCGAAGAGGAATGGCATCATGATCCAAGACCCAAAAGGGAGATGATAGAAACATCTGCCTTCTCAGACTCAGAGATTTTTACTGTAAGGAAGAAGCAATGTGGAAACATTGTAGCCACTCCCACGCCGCTTCACCTCCATCACGCAACCCGTCCATCACTCCCGCACAGCAAGAGCTGCCGCCGCCGCTGCAGTAGCGCTAGTCGCCCCCCTCTACCGAGTCGCCGGCCATGCCATCTTCTAGCCTGAACATAGGAGGTCCTCATCCTCCTCCCCCGTGACTCGCTCCTCTGCACGAGCGCTACACCAACTTCCATCATCCATGTACACAACATCAACGCCCGCAGTACGCGCTGCCAGGGAGCTCCTCTTTCGCCTGAGGTGACTACTCATCATCCGTCGACTGCCATCTTGCAACCGCGCCGATCTGAAGAATCCCCTCCAGCCAACGCGCCCCCGCGTGAGGCTCCTATGCTTGGAACTCCATGAGCCCGTCGACTCATCGCCATCTACAACACCTCTACCCACACATGGTCATCGCCCAATCATCGACAATGCTCCTATGCGCCAGCATCATTGCTGTTTCACCTGGAACTCCCCATTGACCTCCCATCGACCTTCCTCCATCCACTCCGCAAAGCTCTCCTGCAACTACAGCATCCATTGTGCTCCTATCCACCTGCATCTCCGCCGAACCGTCACTTTGACTTGAAGGATAAGAAGGCAGTGACCCTGCCCCATTAACGCAAGAACGAAGAAGGGGGCGACACTCCATGCCTTTAGGAGTGGAAAGACCGAACGCAAGATGAACCCTAAATCTTAATTTTGGGTAATTACAATTTTGCCCCTTAATCTTTCAAATATTGCAAAAGTATCCCCAACTAGAGCCTTAATATGGTGAACTGCACGCGTCATTAGGTAAATTGCACTTTCTATCTTTCTTGTTAATTTTAAGTTGGAAAACTTTGAATAATTGCCTTTTAGTCCTTGTATTCTAGATATTAATTTTGCTTGCTCTTTTCATTAAAATAAATGTTTTTCATTGTTAATAAATTCAGTGAAACTTTTATGATACTCCTGATGTGCGTATCTTCCTAGAATAATTTTCTCATTATTTTTTATTGTCAATTGATATTATAAAAAATAAACAACTCTGCATTTTTACCTATTTGAAGTTTAAAAAATCATAAAAATTCAAATGTTACGTAAAAAATCCAAAAAAATAGATTAGTTTTTATTTTTGTGGATTTTATTTTTTATCCAATTTTTGTCATTAATTATTTATAAAACCCCCATTATTGCAAAATACTAAAAATCATAAAAAAATCATATAAAATAGTAGAAAGATAAAAAATGCGATTTAAGTTCCTGCTTATAAATAATTTCCTCTAGTTTATAAGAAAAATAGTTTCTACAATTTTTGAATTCATTTCATATTTTTAAATCACGATATAATCTTGTTTGCTCACTGTTTGTATTTTTTCCTTTTTATTCATTTTAAAAATAATAAAAAAATCTAAAAATATCTGATAAATTACAAAATAGTAGAAAATCATAAAAATATAAATGATTTTATTTGTATATTTTTAAGCATTTTTTCATATTAAAAAAAATCTTAAAATTTTTTACGTCTCTTTTGTGTATAAAATTGTTTGAAAAATATTTTTTTTGAAAATTAAAAACATTGGAAAATTAAAATCACTAAAAAATTGATAATTAAAAAATAAAAATAGAAGTAAAAAAATTAAAAGATAAAAATTTCACAAAAAAACCAAGAGTAGTGTTAATAGAATTTCTTGATTCTTTTCATTGATTTTTCAATTATCAAAATAACCCTTGAGAATTGTAGCCTCCCTAAGTTTGATCCTGTTCGTTATACAAGTAAAATAAATAGTAAAATTTTTTCTATTTTTCTATCTACATTTCTTTTGTAATTAATTCATCTTGAGAAGAAGAAATACATTTGTTTGTTTTTGTGATGCTTGAGTGGGTTCCAACGACATAGTAATTAATTCTTGTAATTAAAAACTCGAGAAAAGCGTGTTAACAAAAGGCACTATTGCCGAGGAGGCACAACGAGGGTAGTTAGGTTTATTTTGTGACATGCTATTCTTGGTTGTATATTTTTGTCTATGCTTCCTTATTCTTTTCTAATATTTCTATGAACATATTGTGGATTCCAATTTATTGGAGAGCGAGCACTCAATTTTGAATTCCACGTGCTGTGAGGGAGCTCATACAAAGCTTGCAGAATTCGATTTGTCAGACACTGAGAGCTCCCCAAGACCAGACTTTGGGATTTATTTGAGATATTTTCACTTGTTCAACACTTTTTTCCTTATATCGATTTGTGTGTTTACTTGTCCATATCCATTGTATTTATTTCATTTTTTCTCATATTTATATAACTTGTGTTTCTTACACATTCTTTATCTTATATTTCTTGTGAGGGCCCGAGGAGCAAGGGTGACTTTCTTAGGAGAGCCAACACACCCAAGCGAAGCAGAGGCAGCTTGATTCTTCACCGAGCCGCAAGAGAGAGTAAGAAGAGGAGAAGAAGATTTGAAGGAGACCAAGTTTAAAAAAATGTATAGACTTTCCTTTCTTTATTTCTAGAATTTGAACTATTGTAAAAGGACACTATATACCTTATTTGCGGGGTCTGTTTCGCCGAATGCCAGTGCACTTGGGGGACCTCATCGGTTTTATTTTCATCGCTTTATTTTTATTTATTTCACATGGATTTCGTGATACACCTAGTGATTTCTTTATTAATTTGCTTGATCCAGGTAATTAAGTAGGTCCAAAAATCCTAAGCAAGAATTTCTGTACCTATATAATAGAGCGTAATTGGACTTAATCAAATTTAGCTAGTTCTTGCCCGTTAATAGAAGTTATTACTAGGATGGTTCACTTGCATTATATAGGGTAGTTTATTTTTTCTGTATTTTCTGCGCGAACCACCCTCCGTGTAGAGTGCTGGCGACAAGGTAGGCATCTCTAACCCCTACATGCTTCATTGTATTAAATCACATATTGGCATTTCCGATCTCCTTCCTTGTTTTCACTCACATAAGTTAAAAAGGAAATTGGACACTCGACAGACGATTCATTGAAAATATTCAAACCAAGTGACAACTTCCTAAAATTAGGGGCTGCTAAAGAAAACTTGACCCAAAAATAAACGTATGAAAAAATCATTGTTTTGGAGAGAGCAACCCCTTCATTGTTTGATTTATCTGCAGGGGAGAGAAATCCAAACACTAGGATAGATCCACGCCTGAACACTCTTCAGACTACTGATCTTGTGATTAGTTGTTCTCCAGTAAGGACTTCACCGGGTAGCCGATAATCTGTCCGGGTCCTCCTTAGCAGAGTGGGTAGATCGGCTAGTCGATAATTGGTCTGCACACATAGTGGCTGGGAAAACTAGTTGTGAGATTGGGACAGTCTCCTGGGAGCATTAGGTTCCTAACAACTCATTTAAATCGCTTTGATATATTGTATTCTCACCAAACTCTAAAAATTGACAAGATAATTGACCGAACCTTCACGGTCTTCACATTGCGTTGAGTTGGTGAACTGGGGGTTTGTATTGTGTTTTATTGCCAGTGGTAGAGATCCTTCCGTGCAATTTGTGCCTTCACTCATTTCCACTCTTGAATTGACCTTCATGCTCTCGCATCCTGCCTATTGATTTCGAAGAGGTCAGATTGGAGTATTCCTCGTTTGGACTTTACGAACACATTAGACACTCCGATATGTTCACCTTCTATTCGAGGAGACTCACTTATCAAATATTCCGCATTCTCCACATCATCCTTCGCATCATCTGTTGACCCACTATTTGATATTGGCTCTAATCTCGAACTAGTATTCGAGACTCGATCATTTTTTAGGACTAATCGAGTGTCATGCACATTTTTAGAGTAAGACACCAGACACTTGATGCCACCTAAGGGAAAGGGAACCATGTCAGAGTATAATGAGATCAAAAGTACCATGTTAGCCTATATCCAATCTATTCTAGCCCAGTTAACAAAGCAAGTTGACTTTCAGACCGCATTGAGATATATGATTCTCAAGCTGAGACATGAAAGACATGATAGGAGAGAGGAGGATAATAGAAACCTTGGAGGTGGGAATAGAGAAGAAGAACATGTGATAGAACCCGTGGCTAATCTTACATTAAAGGATGCATATAATCTAGGGACAGGACAAACAAATTCTTTGATACAAATCCCTGCGATTCATGGGCATTTTGAGCTTAAGCCCACTATTTTCCTCTTCTTCCAATATTCAATGAAAATATTAATGAAGAACCTTAGGTACACCTCCAACAGTTCGATCGCATTTGTGGAACAATACACTACCCAAATGTACCATTAGAGGTAGTGAAGATGACCACCATCCCGTTCAGTTTATGGACAAATCTTTATATTGGTTAAATCACTTGGGTAAGGTTGTCACTACTTGGGAAGAGTTGAGTTCCACATTTCTGAACAAATATTTCCACTCGGACGACTCAACCAAATGTGTTCTTGATTGCTAGCTTTTCCCAGATGTCCCATGAGCCTATTCACGAGCTGTGGGGACGATCAAAGACTTAACAGAGAAGTGCCACCATCATTATATTCCAAAGACAAACCTTGTGCAAAACTTTTTTGGGGGTTTAAGAATAGAGAATCAGAAGCTGGTGGATGCTGCTTATAGGGGGAACAACTTCAACGAGGACACGGATGTTCTTTATCAAATTTTCGAGGAGATGGTGGAGAGTTCATCAGCTCATTCTTCTTCACGTGCTTTTTAGAAGCACCCCGTCACCTCCCCTGCAATACCCCACAAGGATGCCAATATGAAGGCACCACACGAAATGGATAGGATGGTCATCTCCGACCTGACCATCATTGGATACCACCTATCCAAAGTGGACATAATTGAGAAACGATCCAAGGATCTTAAGAAGCTTCAAGTGATCAAACAAAGGATGAAGAACCTGGATAAGCTGGATGAGATAACAAAGCACCTGAAGCTTCTTGTGAATATGATCAACACAATCCACAATACGAGTGATCCGATATCTATAATAGGGAGCTGACTTCTTCCATCCAATAGAGTAGCAGAGAACCATCCAAAGTTTAGCATGTCTACTACGTGCAAACCCCTGATTAGGTCCAACAACATTCACATCAGATAGTTCCGTACCAACAAGCAGTAGCCTACATTCCTGAGCAACAGTCTCCACCTCCACTTATCATTCAAGAGGTGAACAACATCTGGTTCGATAGTGATCGAAACCAGCCCTGTTGGTCAGGGCATGGCCAGTTGGGTTTACAACAGGGTCAGAGACCCGCCCACCCAATTTTAGGGAAGCAGACAACAACAATACTAGCGCCAACAGTTTCAGCCTCACTATCAGTCTCCACCACAATTCCAAAACTGGAGACAAGGCCAATAACAACAACAATAATTTGCATATTTCTCATCCTAACCAATTGCAGACTGCATATTATGGGCAATATCCTCATCCTCCTTAGTATCAAAATCCTGTATGGTTACTAATAGCCTCTGCACTATTTGTCTCAGTGAAAACTAGTCATTGAGCAACATGAGGCCACTTCAATGAACCCAACACTGGACCGACTTGCACTACTCATGAAGAACATGAACGAACTGACTCAGCAGATCGATGACCTGACCACTACCAAGACACTAATCCCAACATAGGTCAAAACCAACCCCAACAACTTTAGATGCAAGGAGCAGGTAGCCAATAGCCCACCCACACTTGAGACAGGTACGACCCTTGATTTACATGTTTATCTGACACCATTCATCTCAGGAGTGGTAGAAGATTGCAGCTGCCTCAGGATTGGGAGATTGAACCACTGAGAGAGTATCATCTTCCACATCATCTCCTTCACTAGAAGTCGAGAGGCCCAGTGTAGCAACACCATACACTAGAGTTTCACCGCCTTCACCACCACCTTCAACAAGCAACTGTAGATCACCATCAGCAAGGGAGAATATACCAGTAGCGGATTCTTCCTCTTCACCAGCAGCAACATCTCGTTCTGTTTTAGATTCTATTTTTTCTTCTCCTATTTTGGACAACACTGTACAGACTGATTTTGGTTGTCCTGTTGCACATGAGGATTCCAATTTGAATAATGGAAGTGAACGTTTGAATGTTTCTTCTAATTTCGTGCCATTTCCTTCTGCTCTTAAATCTAAAAAAATCAAAAATTAAAAATACGCATATATGATCCTTGAGTGGTTGAGATCTTACAGAACATCTTTAAAGATGCCACTCCTTAAGGCCATGGAATACATGCCTACAGTAAAAAATGGATGAAAGAGGCATGTACACGAAATCGTCAACCAAGACAGAATAGATGAAAGGAAACAGAGAAACACATCTTGAACTCATCCATAGTTCATGCCATCAGTAACCTCCTGCCTAAAAAGAAAGAGAAGGGAGCATCTGACGTCCGTTGCCATTTCGTTGATCAAGAATTTGATCATACTCTTCTCGATACCGGTTCCTCCATTAATCTCATGCCTTCCTCTTTACAAATTGAATTTTGTTTAGGATCTCTTAAAAAACCAGGATGATCCCTTAGTTTGTTGATAGATCGATTAAGAGGCCAAGAGGCATTTTAGAGGACGTTATTGTAACGGTGCAGGGAATGAAATTCCCTGTTGATTTAGTTGTCATGGATATGGACATATCTGCATCATTAGTCTATATCCAGATCATACTAGGTCGATCGTTCCTCCGAACGACCAAAGCAACAATTGATTATTGTACTGGAGAGATCATCTTCCACTCTCGCAGTGACAAGGTGAAAATTGAGACAATCTCTGATTCTAGACCATCACCGCCACCAGCAGCAGGTTAGACATAGAAAGTTATATCAGAGCTAGAAGACCGTAATTTTCTTGCTGAATTTTAAGAGATAGATCTTTTCACTGATTTTATAGATACCCAAGAGTTCCTTTCCCAAAAGGATTCTATGGAAAGCATAGTCGACATTAGTTCCCTTGGAGGTCCAATTGAGCTAGTTGTTGATGGGCAGTTTGAGTTGATTTCTGAGGATCAATATGATTTTAGAGGCACCTTCTGATATTCCTTTGACACCCTTTTCTGAGATTACTGGTGATGTGCCTCCTTCTGAGAGTTTTGAGGTACATATATATGAGCCATTTGTTGAATTTCCTGAGTTATGCATAGATGAGAGACATTTCTGAGATTATTGCTAAGATATTAGAGCCGTTATTGATAAGAATGCTGAACACTCTGATGAGCCACTCCTTTCTGTGTAGAGATCATTCATTGCAGATATATTAGAGATTTTACATGCTGAGCCGTTAGTATCCAAGGTGGATAGTCCACAGAGTACAGATCATATACCGTCTACCGGTACATTAGCAGAGGTTATTGTAGAGGAGATTCAGACCCCATCTAAGCTCAAGGATTACCATCAATGTTTAAATATTCCTTCCTTACAGGTCCCCAACAAATATTTCCGGTCAACCTCAGCTCGTAGTTGACCGCTGAATAAGAATCTCGCGTGCTATATAAGTGTTTCTTGAGAGAAACCACAAGCTCATAGGACGAAATACCTCAGATCTCTATGGGATTAATTAAGCTTTGTGCTCGCATCATATCTACCTAAAGGATGACTGTAAACCTTCCCGTGAATGTCAGCACCGACTAGATCCAAATCTAAGGGAGGTTGTTATGAAGGAGATCAAATAATGGTGTGAAGATGGATGTATATATCCCATTTCGGATTCCATGTGTGGGTCATCCCTTTACATGTGTTCCTGAAGATATCTGGGATTACTATCGTAAGGAATGACCATGGTGAGGAGATTTCAACCCGAGTACCTTTTTCACGGTGTGTCTGTGTAGATTACCGATGCATGAACTCAGCTACCAAGAAGGATCACTTTTCGCTAGCATTTATTGATCAGATTATTGAGTGGTTGGATGGGAAAGAGTTATTTTGATTCTTGGATGGATACTTGGGATACAAACAAGTTGCTATCACTCTTAAGGATTAGGAGCGAACTACTTTCACTTGTCCGTTTGGCACCAATGCCTTTAGACGGATGCCCTTTGGATTGTGTAATGCCCCTGCTACATTCCAAAGGTGTATGGTAACCATTTTTGCCGACATGGTGGGTAGTTTCCTTGAGGTCTTCATGGACGTTTTCTTGGTCTACAGGGATAGTTTTGACACATGTGTTGCTCATTTAGACCGAGTTCTTCAATGTTGTTGTGAGATAAACCTAGTACTCTCGTGGGAGAAGAGTCACTTTATGGTAACTAATGTGATTGTATTGGGCATGACATCTCCAAACATGGTATGGAGGTTGAATCGGCTAAGGTTGATGTAATTTCCAAGTTAGCATCACCGCAAAATTTGATGCAGTTGAGTCATTTCTAGGACACATGGAATCCTATAGGCGATTCATAAAGGACTTCATCAAGATCGCCAAACCTCTGACTGAGCTTCTGTGGAAGAAGAGTGAGTTTGTTGTTGATGAGAAAGTACTCCTTGCATTCAATCAGATGAAAGAGATGTTTACTAGTGCTCCTGTCTTACAACTACTTGATTGGTCTCTTCCTTTCGAGATCATGACTGGCGCTTCAGATTTCACATTTGGAGCTGTTTTAGGACATATAAGGGATGGGATACCATTTGCTATACACTATGCTAGCAAGACTCTGGATGAAGAACAATGAAATTATACAGTCATAGAGAACGAGACATTAGCAGTTATGTTTGGGCTAGAGAAGTTCAGATCTTACCTCATCGGTTCCCACGTTATTGTATACATTCATCACACTACCATACGATACTTGCAGGCAAAGAAGGATGCCAAACCATGCCTTATGAGATAGATCCTTCTTCTCTAGGAATTTGATTTAGAGATTCAAGATAAACCTGGAGTGAAAAATGTTGTGGAAGATCACCTTTCCCGTATCATGGATGCAGAGACATCTGAGCAGAACATGATCCCTATTTCCGAAACTTTTCCAGATAAGAACATTTTGTCTGTGGACTCACTCCCATGGTATGTTGATATTGTGAACAATATTGTCTCCATAAATGTTCCACAAGATTGGACGAAGTACAAGGTAGACAGATTTCTGTTAGAGATTCATTATTACCAGTGGAAGGATCAATACTAATTTTGCGAGGGAGCGGATTGTATCTGGAGAAGGTGCATTCCTTAGAAGGAACATGCTAGTGTATTTGAGCATTGTCACAAATTAGACTCTGATGGGTATCATTCGGGGAGAAACATGGCAACACAGGTTTCACAAAGTGGCCTATGGTGGCCCACATTGTTTAAGGATGCTACAGAGTATGTTTGAGGTTGTATTGACTATCAGAAAATGGGATGAACTATTGATTCCAAAGAGACCATGCCCTAAGATACATGCAGATTTCTGATGTTTTTGATGCTTAGGGCATAGACTTCATGGGCTCATTTACTGTCAGTCAGGGATTTCAGTACATACTATTCGCAATGAATTATGTTAGGTGGAGGCTATCACCACCCGAGCCGTAGATAGTCATACAGTGTGTTCCTTTCTCAGGGGACCACATTATTGCACGGTTCAGGATTCCCAAAATACTGATTTCAGATGGTGGTAGCCATTTCATTAATAGAGAAGTAAAGAATCTTGTGAAGGAGTATGCCATTGAGCACAGAGTTGTGTCTCCTTACCACCCTCAGACTAATGGCTTGATAGAAATTTCAAATAGGGAGATCAAGACGACATTGCAAAAACTTGTACATCTAGATAGGAAGAATTGGTCCCAGATACTTGATTTGATTCTATGGGATTATCGGATGATGTACAAAGTTCCCTTTGGGTATGTCTCCCTATAGATTGGTGTATGGAAAACCTTGCCACATGCCAATGGAATTAATTCACAAATATTTATGGGCACTCCGTGTATGCAATCTTGATTATGAGAAGGCAAGAAAGAACATGAAGTTGGATTTGAACAGAACACTGGAAGTCCGAGACTTTACATATGATAACTCACTCATGTATATGGAGAAAGTCAAGCATTGTCATGACAAACACATTCGAAGGAAGACTTTCTCTCCTAATCAGAAAGTTTGGTTATTTGATAGTTAAACTCGTTTCCTGGGAAACTGAAAAGCAAATGGTCAGGACTGTTCATTGTGAGAGTTGTGAGTAACAATAGGAGTATTGTCATATCTGGGTTGCCATCTGACACACTACCATTTGTTGTAAATGGACAATCGCTGAAATCATATCTAGATCATGATACATTCCTATTCGTCATTGATTCTATGTCTGTGGTATCAGACAATGATCCTTTGATTCCATTTTCTGCGTCTGATACATGAGCTGACCACCTCCTGTATATCCTTTCATTTCATTCTTTCTTCTCCTGTTTTATCGTTCACCCCTTTCCATGTGTATATATGCTATACTTAGGATGTGCTTTATCCTAAGTATGGGGGGGGGGGGGTAAATGATTTGTGTTGTCCATATTGTCTTTTTTGTATTTTTCTTCTCTCACTTGCCCCCAACTTGTTGATATTATATACTTAGGGATATTCTAACCTAAGTATAGGCGGTAAGTCAAGCCGTTGAGTCTGTACATTCTCTTCATCAGTTTTTCCCTTTTGTACAGTCTACTATACTTAGGATTACTTGATCTTAAGTATAGGGGAGATCACTGACTTCTATTCTTCTTGTATATACTTGTATACATTTTACTAATCATTTTCCCTTAAAAAAATCCCTATGATACAAATAAAAAGTCTATAAAAATTTGCATAATTAAAAAATTAAGAATTCTCTTTTTACATATGCATCAATTTTTTTTGCTTTCTTTCAAAAAATCCAAAAAAAGTTCAAAATTAGAAAATTGTCTAAAAAAATTGCTTTCTTTTTTCATTGTACATATTTCTTGCATTTGCATATGCATGTTTTAGGATAGTATTGACATTTAAAATAAGTCTAAAATGAAATTGAAGAATGAAGCTTAGTTGGACCTTAATCCACTTGATTTCAGAGGAACCTTATAAGAAATGGAATTAAGACTTTTCAGGTCCTAGTGACTTAATTCTTTGAGTACATAAGACTATGTTCACATGTCATCTTGATTAGTCTAAGTAGAATATTTAACAACACACACACATACACACACACACACACACACACGATTCTTTCAGACCATGGCTTATCTTGGACAAGCACTATACACGTAGCTCTTCAAGGAGGAGGTAGTGAGGAGGCAGAATCTTTTGGCTTGGAGTAGCATACGAGGGTAGTACATCTTGGCGGAACCTCTCGTCTTCCTCTAAGGAGGGTTGTGCATCTCAGCCTAATCTGATAGCATTGAGGTCTAAAGACAGGATGCTGCGGGATTGTAATACTGCTTCAAAAGAGGGATAGTCTACTAGCTCAAGAGGAAAAACTCCTTACGTACATGCAGCATCTTGTATATATTTTCAAAAAAAGAAAAATAAAAAGGAAAAAATGCAAATACCCAAAAGTGGACAATCCTGATTGAAAAGTAAAATGCCCGCCATAGTGTATATACAAGTGAAAAAAAGAGCTTCAAAGTCAAAATTTTGTAAGCTTGTAGCTAGATGACTTGACTACACTGGTCATGCATCCAAGGATAGTTAGCTACACTGGTTACCGTCCATTCCTTTCTCCATCTCCTCTTTTTGAGCTAGTTGTACCTGAACTTAGAAGGGAATATCCCTGCTCCTCTAGGAAAGAGTTTTTAGACTTGGGAACTAGAGTTACCTTGTCGTGGGACGCTGTTTCTTCGCTAGTTTTGAGATGGGGGGCTATAAATCACTTACACCGTACAAGTAAAGTTTCATAGTCATAAGAATTTGTGTATATGGACTTGTTCTGTCCTGACTATTGAGGAGACCTGAATAGGAGTCTTGTGGAACGTAAAGGATGTTAGGTTTTAAATCCATTTCCCACTAAGTTTCCGCCACACTAATAATCCAAAGGTTTGACAGATCTCCATACTTCAATTTTATGAAGATAAGTTCAATTGTCAATATTGTCCTAATTTCTTTATTTTTATTTTCTTTTTATTTTATTCATTTATTCTATTAATAAGTGTTTGCTAAGGGACTAGCAAATGTAAAGCATAGGGGGATGATGAATCCGCATTTCATCATCTTTATTCATATATTTTAGCTTAAAATTCCTTATAAAACACATGTATATAATACTACCTCCATATTATTACTAACTTGCATATGTGTAAATATTATACATTTATTACTATTTTAACCTAAAATCAATAAATAAAGAAAGAATGGAAAAAAGACTGTATATATGTAATAGATACATGCTGACCTGAACATAGAGAGAAGGTTAAGACTTGACCTGATCGACCGGGAATAAAGTTGGGGGAGATAGGATCCTCAATCAGAAAATCCAAAAAAATGTGTTGTAAATATTTGTATACTTATACTATTTTATTTGTACATAAATTGTCCCCCAATTAAATAATTTTCAAAACAAAATTTGTAAATAAAAATATTCCCTAAATAATAAAAATGTTTGCAAAATAAAGGTTTGTACAAAATAAAGTAACCACACTTGGAAAAATCCGTAAAGCAAGAATTGAAAGAACAATTCCAGCTCCATATGAACTTGAATTGAATCAAACTTACTTTCACTGTATTCTAAATTAAACTTTCTTTAAAATGGTTGTGGTTTTATAATTTTTGAAGTTACGGTTTGAAAGTTAGTTTTCTAGGGGTGGTTTTTACAATTTTACTATTTATTCATTGTAACTATTTATTCATATTTATTTTTATATATTCATTTTTATATACATAGTGTAAATAATTGTAAATATTTTTATAATTATTAAAATAAAAATAAAAAAATTTATTTTTTTAAATAGTTATTTCCTTATTTAACTATGTGTATAATATACCATGTGTATATATTACATGTATATAGCTAACTTCCTTAAATATCCACCACAAAAAATAATTAACATTTATTATTTAAATAAAAAAAGTGATGAAAGTTTGTTATTTATTTAATTATGTAAATAATATACCGCATGTTTATAATACATTTAACTCAATTAAGCCACCATTAAGGTAGCTCTTTAATTTTTAACAATTTAATTATTATTGTAATTAGAAAAATCATTTTTTAATTAATTATTTTATTTTATTTTATTAATTCCACCACTAACTTCCTTCCTTATTTTTTCCATCACTCGTTCTCATGGATGCATGTTCTCAAAGTGTCTTGGTGCAGAGAGGTGCCTAGCCTCCATGCAGTCCGATGACAACGAGTCGGGCTTCGTCGAGGCCATCACAACATTTTTCCGCTCCAAAAGTGAGATCCATTTTTCTTGATCTTAACCTAGGTTAATCATAGTTTATTTTTTTGCATTTTTATTTCATTGTCATTTTTTTTAGATCTTAGAATTCCCATCACGATTTAATCTGCCATCGATTTCGATTTTTTCATCTCATTTTATCGATCTCATCGCTTCACATTCTACCTCACACAATCTTCCAACTACGATCGCATGCGATGGTCGGAGATCCGAATCTATCCATCACCACTCACCGGATTCGCAACCCATTCACATATATATTTTATTTTTCACATTTTGTGTAATCGAAATCGAGCCGTCGTGCTTGCATCCTCATTTGTTTGTGCATAATTTAAAAAATAAATAAAAAATATATAGTTTTTTCTAACATTTGTTTTGCAGGATAAATAAAAAAATAATTAAAAATAAAATAAATAATATATTTATATATAAATGTTTTTAACATATTCTACAGGTTAAAAATAAAGAAATAAAAAAAATAAAAATTTTGGGACAGGACTGTAGCCACCCCCGTGCCGGTTTAGTTCCATCGTGCAACACATCCATTTCTCCCGTAATGCGAGAGCCGTCGCCACAGTAGCGCCCATCACCCCTCTCCACCGAGTCGCCGGCTACACCTTCTTCCGGCCCACGTGGAGGAGGTCCTCATCCTCCTCTGCTGCGGCTTGCTCCTCCATGTGAGCGCCGTGTGACCTCCCACCATCCATGCGTGCAGCATCAACGCCTACAACAGGGGTCACCTGTGAGCTCCTCTTCCGCTTGGGGTGGAGCTTCTCACCTTCTGCCGATCGCCATCTTGCAGCTACGTCGATCTGAAGGAGCTCCTCTAGCGTAACGCGCCTCCGTCGAAGCTTCTATACTTAGAGCCCCTTGAGCCCGTCGACCTGTCGTCATCCGCATCCCCTCCGCCCGCACCTGGTCATCGGCCAACCTTCGACTATGCTCCTATCCACCATCATCATCACTTTTTCACTTGGAACCCCCCAAACACCTCCCACCGACCATCTACCATCCACTCTGTAGAGCTCTCCCGCAATTGCGCCAACCGGGCGCTCCTATCCACCTGCATCCTTCAGAACCATCACTCCGACCTGGAGGATAAGAAGGCGATGGCCCTGCCCCCATTAACGTAAGAACGAAGAAGGGGGCGACTGATGAATCTCCATTCATCACCTTTATTCTATCATTTTAGCCTTAAAAACCGTAGCTAATACATGTAAATAACATTAATTTATGCATATAAACATTCATTATTTATTGTATCATTTGTAAATTAGATATGGTTTTTAATGCCAAAATTATAGAATAAAGAGAAGAAAGAAAAAAATAGAATATCAAATATATTTTATGACCCTGAACCCTGAGACCTAGTCAAAAATTGAGTTGGTCGACAAGGAATAAAGTAGGTGGAGATAAGGGCAAAAAATACAATAAAACCCAATTCTTTTATTTATTATTGATGCATTTTGACACCTATTTTATTCTTTATTATCTATTCATCAAATAAAGAAATTTTGTGCATGAAAGTTGTAGATAATAATGTAAATTAAAATACAAATTGAGTTTATACAAAAATAACACATAATGTTCATTTTATACACAAAATAAGAAGCAAAAAACCCAACTTCATAGATCCATATCTCTCAAATAAAAACTAAAAACATATCAAAATCACTCTAACTGTATATAACTTTTCACAAGGTATTTAATAGTGGTGGTTTTATATTTTTTGGACTTACTGTGTGAAAGTTAGGTTTTTGACCTTCATTGTATATTATACTGATTAAAATATTCAATTTATTCATTTCATTATTTTTAAAATTTCATGTTTTTATATTTTGTAAATATTATTTATAACAAATGTCCATATTAAAACTATAATAAAACTAAAAAGAAAAATGAAAAATAAAACAAGTTTGTGTAAAAATATAGGCAAAATACGCATAGTATACATGTATATAAATAAAAGGAAATCATATTCTTTCATATTTTTAATATTGTAAATATTATCTATATTCTATTAAAAACAAAAAACCAAAATAAAAACTTATAAAATACATTAAAATAAAAAGATGTACATAAAACATAGGTAAAATACCTATAAATATACTTATCAAATATACATATCTATTTATTTAAGTATACATATAATACCATAAAAATATAATAAAAATATATTTATACTTCTAAAAATATGTAGTAAATATATAAAATAAAATAATTAAAAAATATACAAAATAAAAGTAAAAGTGTACAAAACATAGATGAATATACCTATAAATACACTATTAAAAATTAACTACTAATAAATAACATAAAAAAATAATAATAAAATACTAAATAAAATAAACATTTTTTCTTGAATACTCAAAAATTAATAAAATCATTTACTAATTTAAAATAATTATTTTTGAATAAAATCCACAATTTTGTCACATAGTGGCTGACGTGGCCCAATGGGGTCACGTTAACAATTGACTCTTGGTCAACTATCCCATCTGGGCTCCTATGCGTCACAACCATATTTTCCCAGCTTTTCTTTCCATTTTCTCGGTCGATTCATCTATCATCTGCCCCCAACTTCTTCAGATGAAATGATCTATGATCATTGTACAAACACACCCATTGATTAGATCTATTATACATACGCTAGATTCTTTGATTTTGGCTGGTTAATAAGGGTGCTTCGTCTTGTGCATATATAATCCACAACCGTCCTCCTCCCAATTTTTCCATGTTCAAGTCCAAGAGCCGCCACATCTCGGCTAAAGTGCATATCCAGGTGACAGCTGGAGTCCCCTGAGTTGCTAGGAGCTTGCGGAGGAGTAGGTGTGCCCAAGGCCGCCGTCTCCGATGACCTCTGCTCCATGTCTTCGCCGACAGGTAAGAGATGCGCATTTTATCATTCTTAGGTAGCATTTTTTTCTAGCATTTTAATTATATCATTAGATTAGCCTTTAGCCCTTAGGTTTAGCGTACAAATCAAGATTTGTAGTTCTCTAGAGCCAAGCTTTGGCAAACGATTTCACTTGTGCTCCGTCCGTTGTACGCCCTGCTGGCTACCTGATCATCAGTCCCTATCGCCTTCTCCACCTCTCAGCCACCTTAGACCAACCAGAACCTCTTTGATTCTGCAAATCGAGGTCTCCCTCCGCTGCTTTGTCGGAGACCTTGCTACCCACCTCATTTGTCGTGCTTCCAGGTTCATTTTTGGCCGAGGAGAACCCCCTCGAGCCATTTCTCTGGTCCTTGCAGGTCAAAAGTGCCACAAAGTCCTCCTGGGCTTGATTTCAATCCGACCAAGGCTCTCTATGCCGTTTATCTTCTCCGAGCATCCAGAGGCCCATTGATGCCCTCTAGATCTTCCTGAGGTACCTGGAAGCTTCACTGGACTCGTGGGAATGTGTAGACCCATCCGCAACTCTTGAGCAAGTCGGACTTTACAACGACCGATTGTAATTCGCCCAGGGCGAGTTGCTTCCCCGTTCTTTCACCTCTCTCGAGATCCGCCCGTTCACCAACCGTTGCTCAGATGCTCCAGATGACGTATGATCATCGCACACTTCAGCCATAGGATCCTTTCCGATGATCTAATCATAGACTTCCATCGCCCAACTATCATCACGCGTCGAGGACACGAACCATGTTTAGTGAAAGCTCCATCACCGTTCGATCGCGTGCAAGAAAGGGGTAAATTGTATATCTTGCCATGCCTTTTTGTATTTTATTATTTAGCCCTATAAATAAAAGTTAAAGTTATAAATAACTTGTACATTTTTCAAATAGGCCCCTGTATTTATTTAAATTACATCTGGGTCTAGTCCGTGTCACCTTACGCGCCGTGCTACGTGAGGTGGCGAAATTGCAGGGACACCCCTGTGAGTTTTTGTATTTATATTTAGTCAAATAAAATGAGAATAACATTGTATATTTTTGTAAAAATTGTTGGAAGGCCCCTAGATTTTATTGTATTTACATTTTGGTCCTTCTCAGGCTGCGTCAGGTGTAGTCCCACGTGATTGGTAAATTGCATGTATACCCTAGTGAATTTTGTAATTATAAAATGGTCTTTAAAATTAAATAAATTCTTTATTACGTTGGCACATTTGTAGATGAACTCCTGATGTTTATTCTTATTGCATTTATGCCCGTGCCAAGACATGAATTTTTGTAGCTTACATCTATTTATTAAATATAGGCAATGTGCTCCTAAAAATTCATACAAATAGGATATAATGCTCCATGTCTTATACTTTCACGTCAATAATTTTATTTGGCATTTTTTTACATTTGATCTATTTATTAAAAATGAAATAGAGCACATATATTCCATGTTTAACTTATAAAATACCAAATATAAAAAAGCATCTAAAAGTTCCAAAAAATATATATAGTATATTTTATTCTATTTTACTTACAGACCAAAAATCACTAAAAATTGAAAAACAAAAAGCCTAAAATTTGGAAAACCCCAAAATCTCTTATAAAAATCTAAAAAATTTGTAAAAAATCCACAAATATGTTTTTCTATTCTATAATTTTATTTATATAAATATTTATATATTAAAACTGATTCAGGGAATTTTAGGAATTATTTACAGTTCTTAACACCCAATTCAATTTCGGCCTAAGTTATTAATCCCTTATGTGGGATATTTTTGGCTTTACACATACATTAAAATTAGCAAAAGTTACAAATAATAAAAAAATTAGAAAATATAAAAAATCACAAAAATACTATTTCTATTGTATTTGGACTATTTTTACATATTTATATATACATAGTATCTATATACATATATATTATATTGTATATCTACATATACATATATACATCTATATATATTATATTTAAATGAAAAAGAAATATAGAAATTGAAAAATACAAAAGGAAATTCAAAATTATAAAACCCAATAAAATAAAATAAATATAAAATTAAAAACCCACAAAAACAATAACATGGACAAGAGATAAAAGATAGATTTTTTGTGCATTATATGTGCCTCCTCCTCCCGTTTGCTCCCTGTGTTCCACCTTTACAAGTACTTACATGCTATACACGTTGCTGTAAAGTTATAATAAATTTTAACTCCATATTTTTGAGATTTAATTCCTTAATTAATTATTATGTGTTAATTGTTGATTAAACAGAGATTTTGTCTGAGGTCACATCAACGACTGTCCTTCCGCCTTATGGAATGACACGACTTCGACCACAATTTCCCATTTATCAAATGGCACCATTGCCGGGGAACAATGTTGTTTAGTTGGAGATTATTTCATTTTTTCTTATATCTCTTATTCATTTATTTATTTATTGTTGCATTTATTTATTTATTTATTCTTCACTATTATTTGATATTATTATGAATTTTCTGACACTCCTTTATGTTTGGATTTGTTGCGAGGGACCGCGACGCGATGGAGGACCTCTAAAGAGGACCTATGCACCCAAGAAAGGCGGAGCCGGCCTTCTGACTGAGCTGGCAGGAGAGAGCAACTGATCCAGACTTGGAGGAATTTTTGAGACAGTTTCTGAGCTTTACTTTATTATGCATTTTTCATAAAAAAATAATTTGTAAATTTATGTGAGAGAGTGACACTTGGCATGTAATAATTCACGACTCTTAGCCACACTTTGACTTCCTGAGGTCCAGTGCCCAAAGGATTGTTCCGGGGGCCTCGACGATTTGATGCTTTTTCACTTTTTATTTTATTTTTATTATCTTATGTGAATGAGCCTTAGTGTAGGAATTGCTTGCTCTATAGAATAAGGTCCAAAGTCCATAATATATTTGCATGTACCTAGAGATGTGCTTTTGGACTTAGTCAAATAATAATTGTTGATTATTTAGATTCGAACCCGCGCGCCGTGAGAGACGTCATAAAACACTGGCATGACCCGTTATTGTGGGCACTGAGATGTCTTAAAGATCGAACCTTAGTGCTTGTATCTGAATAATTAACATATTATGCTTCACGATAATAGTAGTTCATCAGACTACATTTGCATATAGCATAGGTCTTCAGTTCTATTATGCATCCCACATTTAGAGAGGTGGAAAGCACTGTAAGTCTTCTGCCTTTGCATGCATCATCAATTTTCGACTTGCGTGGCTCTTCCGATCTTCTTCCTTTGATTTTTCTCACATAGGATGTTAATGGAATTAGATAACTGTTAGTCACGTGCATTGAAAAATGACCAAAAAAATGATAACCAAAATAAAAGGGGGACAACTTACTCTACTTGATCTTTAAAATAAAACGTAATGGACTCCTTGTATTGGGGAGAGCAACCCCTTCTTGTATGCGTAATTTATTCCTACATACACGCTAAGGATTAGTGCCCAAATCTTAAGCCTGTCTTCGGTGTGTACAACTTTGTAATGATCACCTAAGTCTAAAAAATGAAAAGATAAAAGACCGTCTTCGTCTTCATTATGTTGAGTTGGTGAATCGGGTGTTTTCTTTGTATATTGATTGTGACTTGGAGTCCGTTTGCATTTTCATCTCTTTGAGTTATCGATCCCACCCGTGTGAGTCATTATTTTTCATCTTTGAGTCTCTCTACCTCTCTTACACATACACCTCCTCATTTGCATCGAGTCATGATATTAGGTCTTGAGCTTCACCTTCTTAGCCAGATTTTGTGGCTTTTCTCTCCTTGTCCATATCACCCACATCTAGTCCGGTTTGAGGAGACACTCTCCGTGAACCACAATTTTGACCGTGTCCATCTTCATCTCGCCCACCCTCCTCGTGTTCCCCGTATCATCCCTTCTTCTACTCGGGATTGCTATGCTGGAGGATATAGCCCGCATCAAGGATTTTGACTTACATTGATTATTAGAGTAAGTTGGGCATGTTTTGAGGAAGCTGAGATTGATATGCTATGTTTGGTGGATCTGACTTTGGATAGGTGCATAGAGCGTAGTGATGACTTTGATGATGCACGATCACTAGGTGTTATTCTTTATTGAGGATTTTTGATCACGCACACAGGATTAAGGATGTGACATATTTCGATGATTTGATGACGATGTCATGAGTTATGCTTGATCAATTTATTTTGAGGTTCCTACCATATTGATTTAGAGAATTGATTGACTATTCTAATTCAGACTTTAGAGCGATGGTGTACGAAAACCACATGATTTCATTCATCTACTTGTCCGAGCCATCTTCAATCTATTGACATTCATCCACCTGTGGCACTTAGAGGATTTCTGCTGACTGTGATTGACCGGATTATTTGCTTTCCATCACATGATCTTATACCCTCCTCAGGATTTATTGATTTTGAGGACCTGAGATGAGATGCCAACACTCCCATGTTTTGATTGACCTAGCTTGCATACCTCCCCGAGGACTATCTGCAGGAGGATGCAACACTTTCTTTACAATCGGTTTCGTACACTCTATCTCCACCTTAGTGGAGCATGAAACTGCATCACCTGATTTGACTGTTTGGCCTCCCTGCTGATTGTGCACCGATCTGTAGGTGCACGAGGCCAATTTCATGGACTCCTTTGGGTCTTCTCGCCTTGACGGTCCTTGATGAATACCCATTCATCACTCTTTATTCTTTTATTTTAGCTACAAAATCAATGCAAAACACATGTAGATACTTGTAAATAACAATAATTACCATTCAACATGCATTGTGTAAAAATGAATAATTAGCATGTTTTTATGCATAAATAAAAGAATAAAGAAATAAAAGAAAAAGAGGGTGATATTTAGAATAAATATTGAGCGACCTAATCCCAAGGGAGGGCTTAGCATGGGCCTGACCGCAATAAGAACCCAAGTAGAGAGAGATAAGGAAGCTCATGTGTGTGTACATATACCTATATATAAATAAAAATATTTTCCTCTAAATAAAACAAAAAGGCATTTTTGTGGATATGTATATATTTTTAAATATAAAATCAAAATAAAAATGGGAAAAATAAAAGCAAAATAAAAAGAGATAAAATTCCTTCTTCATTGTCTATATACACCATGTACATATAACCACTTCCATATTTATTATAACCTTATAAATAAATAATTAAAATTCAATAAAAATGTGTATATATTCCATATTTTATGATATAAGTAAATAAAATAAAAATTACAAAAATAAAAAAATAAAAAGAAACAAAATAAAAACCAAAAGCCACCTTGTATATATACCATGTATGCACATAAATAAAAATATTTATTTTACTCTATGTAAATAATTAATAAAAATAAAATAAAAATATCATATTATTCCAAATTTTATTCTATAAATAAATAAAATATGAAATTGGAATGAAATGTATAAAAATAAATAATTAAAAATCAAAAATCAAAAATACATTTGTATATACCTGTATATAATAATAATATTTTGTAAATACCTAAATTATATTTTAAAAAAATAAATTAAAATCACAAAAAAATAATTTAACAATAAAGAAACATTTTTCATGTTTGAACTTTTTTGAAATTCGACCATTTATGATTTTTATTGAATTATCAATTATTTAATAAATCCTGGATTCCCATTGGTCCACGGGGGATTGTTGACCCCCGGTCAACTCTCCCCCTGGACCACTTTTGCTCCGGATCCATGCACGACCCGCACTTCTCCAAATTCTAGCGCCCTGATCCGAGCCCCATTTACCCTAAACCCCAGGTCCTAATCCTTCCTGCTACAACCGAGATCCTCCCCGATGCATTTGTTTAGGGATCCGTGCTTCACGGAACCTTGCCCGACCTTGTCTTCTCGATCCCTTCACACTATTTAGCTTGAGCTCCAGCCACAATTCACGACATATTTTGGCGCTGCCCCTTCTTCCTGTGACCTCCACCCTAATCCTTAGAGTGACAACTTTCGATTGGCGGTGTCGAAGAGAGGAGTGGACCCCTCCGCCACTGATCCGGCGAGCTTCTTGCCGCCGTGCGCCGCCTAGAGAAGCGCCCGAGCCTCTGGCCACCGACGACCCTCGAGGCGACGACCAGAGCTCCACGAGCTCATCCCCAGTCGACCACGTTCACCAGGTAGCCTTAATTCTTCCTATTTTCCCTTAATTTCCACTTTCGCCCAAATCCACCCATCATCGTCTCCGATCGATTACTCCCGCGCCGTTCATTGTTTCATTCATTCGACCCGACCGTTACACTCACGAGACCCCTCTCCATCTTCTTCGCACAATCGCCCACCTTGGCTCGCCATGGAGCAAGGGCTCGACCTCCTTCACCGTCGCCTCGCCGGAGGTCCTCGCAGTGCCTCATCCAGTCAACTTCGCCACCTCTCACCGGGTCGAGGAAGTTTGCCCTCGACCCAGGAGTCTTCTAGTGTTGTTTTTCAGGTCAAAGAGACCTCATCTGGAGGTCCACATTTCGAGCACAGAGCTCCAGCTTCGCCTGAGTCACCGGGGCTCCTTGGAGCTTCTTGGCGTCATCGGAGGAGTCCACCATCTGCGGGAGGCCGACGAGTTCGTTCCACATCTTTGCAGCACCCGGGGGGGGGGTCCAGCATACCTGTGGTGCTCCGACGAAGTTCGCCGGAGCCTTGATCTTCGTGGATCCTCCGCAGCCGTTAGATCAGCCCGTTGCTCCAGACGTTCTCCCAACCGTCCATCTGAGGAGTTGCACCGACCGTTGATCCTTCTGGGGCCTGATCCCAACCGTCAGATCCAACGAGGTGTGTC
Source organism: Ottelia alismoides (assembly GCA_037367405.1). NCBI lineage: Eukaryota > Viridiplantae > Streptophyta > Magnoliopsida > Alismatales > Hydrocharitaceae > Ottelia > Ottelia alismoides. Next base: position 1,231,816 of record JAZKJV010004753.1, read on the forward strand.
CTTTATCCAGCCGTTGTATGATCAGCCACGTGGACACCTCTCATCCATCAGATCCGAGCTGATTTCTTCGCAGAGGCGCTGCGCTCCCTCAGCCGTTCGATATCACACGTGGCACGCCTCAAGCCCTCGGATAATAAGTGGGGTAAATTTCTTGTAGGCCCTCTGTTTTTTTCTTTTATTAGTTAGCCCTGTAAATATAGGATATAGTTGTTTTTATTTTGGAACATTTGCACTTAGGACCTGGATGTTTACTTTATTTGCATTTTCATCCCTGTGTATGTGAGACACATGCTTCGTCACGCGGTTTTCTAGGTGAAATTGCATTGTATGGGCTAATGTTTGGATGTGTTATTAAATGAAAAATACTTTCTGATATTTGCATCCATACCCCTGTGAACATCTTTATTTGACATTTGTTGAAATCTTTGGGTATTTTGCAACTTCTCACTTGGACTTTTAGCACCTGTTGCTAATAAGTGCTAAAAATTGGATGACTCCTGCCACTGTGTGAAATTTTCACTAAAAATTTGGTACATTTTTTGAGTTTTTTTGGTATTTTTAAAAATTCAAAACCTTCAATTTTGCCTCTGTTCAGATTAGAAAATTCTAAAAAATATAAAAACTCTCTTAAAAATTCTAAAAAAATTAGGATTTGTTAATTTTGGTGTGCTTTATTTTCTATGAATTTTTGGCTATTTTTGGAGATATAAAAACCCCACAAATTGAAAAACCATTAAAAACTTATAAAATTTTTAACAAATTGTAGAAAACTCCAAAAATAATAAACTCTTTTTCTAAATTTTCTTTATTATTAATAATTTTCATAAAAAATACCTCCAGGCTCTTACAAGACCATTTAATATTTTAAATTGGTCTTTGAAGCCTGGCTGGACAATAGCTCATTTTTGCTGCCTTCTTTAATTTTTAGAAAATCATATAAAAGAAATCATAAAAATCTCAAAAATTCACCAAAAACAGTAAAAAACCTAAAAAACATAAAAATATTTTTGTTGGATTTTTTGGATCATTTTTGAGCGATTAAATAATTCCTTGAGTGTGCTTGTTTCTTTCCTTTCCTTATTTTCCTCCATTATTAAAAATCCAAAAAAAAATATAAATAATTAAAAACCATAAAAAGTTGTTGTTTTCTCTTCATTTCATTTTCGACTACTTCTTAGGCCGCGAGGCCAATTCGTGCTCCCTGAGTCCGACCCTGGGTGCTACACCAGGCTAATCTCATAGCCAGGGCCACTATTTTTGATTTTCTTGTTTTATCTGCTTGATTGGCGGTCTGTTTCTCTTTTTCTTGATTGACCGATTTTTATCTCGAGTGACTGAGGTCACAACGACCTTAGCTATCTTTTTCCCTTAGTCGATTGGGTTAATTTTCTGGCCATCAGAATGGCACCGTTGTTAGGGAGCACGGCTTAGTAGTCGCTTTGGATTTTTCCCGTGGTTTTCTTTTCCGCGGCTTTTGTGCATATTTTGTATATATATCATTCATTTGCATAATTTTCCAAATAACCTTGTCTGATACACTCTGCGTGTTTTGTTGCGAGGGCCCGAGGATCGAGGCGGCTTCTTCGGATGCCGACGCAACCGTGAGAGTCGGAGGCGGCTTCCTTCTCTATGAAGCCGCAAGAGAGCGCGAGGAGCCGAGCAGAAGTGCGGGAGCCACGGAATAGCCGTGAGAGTAGTTAGATTATTCATAGATTAGTTTAGATTTATTTCCAGTCAGATTATTTGAGTTATAATAATACAGGGACAGTCAGAGACACTTAGACTTTTGGGGTCTGTTTTGTCGAGCACCGGTGTGCTCGGGGGACCTCACCGGTTTTTCGCAGTTTTTGACGTTTATTTACTGCTCATTTGATTTACGCAGATTTTAGCCCTAGCTTAGGAGTTTTCTTTGACTGTGACGTAATTAATTAAGGCCAAACCCTAATTATCTGCTTGTACATATAGATCTATAATTGGACTTAATTAATTAAATCACAAAGAAAAAGCTGCTTATTAGAGCTCTGGTCTACGTGCCTTGAGGAGTCACGTACAACACGTGCAGGATCCGTTGTGGCGGACACTGAGTGGCTCCCAAGATAGGACTCCAGACCTAGGCTCGAGTACTCGACTACTGTTCTTCATGAGTAGAACTGCTTTATATAGGGTCGGTTTTCCGCGTGCATCATATAGGTAGTTTATATTCTGTCTTTTATTTTACGCGTGGATCACCCTGCATATAGACTGCTGGAGTCAGGTACGCATTTCTTGCTCTGCATGCATCATTGATTTTCGCGCATAAGTTTTTTCGTCTTCTCCCCCTGTTTTGGACTTAAAATAATCAGGAGAACCGAAAAATTCGTTAGGCGTTGTTTGATATTGAAAAATACTTAAAAAATCCAAAAAACTATAAAATTGGGACTGCTAATCCAACTTGACCCTAAATAACACTCCACCTAAAATTTTGTCTTGGGGAGAGCAACCCCCTCATTGTCTGGTTTGCTTGAGCGAGAGAGTGACCCGCACACTAGGATAGAGCCATATCCGAACCCCGATCAGACTACCAACCTTTTATACGGGACAGTCTGTTTGGCGGATTGGATTCCCAACAGGTCACGTAACCGCTCTGCTATCTTGATTTGATCACCTAATAAAAACTGACAAGATAATTGACCGAACTCTTACGGTCTACATCTCGTGTTGAGTAGGTGAATCTGGGGTTTGTTTGCTCATCATAGTTGATTCCAGATCCCATCCACCCAACTCGCCGGATCACGATGTTGGGCAGGAGGTCTCTTAGGCAGCCTCTGGCTGCACCACTTTTCAGCACTCCAGCCCACTCATCTAGGTCGGTTCGTGAGAGCTCAGACACACTCTTCGAACCCGAGTTCAACTCCGCCCTATTCCCCCTCGACCACCCTTCTACCATTCCTGAGATGCCAGTGCCAGATGAGAGACCACAGTCAGATGATTTATTGGCACCTGAGTTTGGGTCTTTTGCCTTTGCAGAGACCATGGCCGACAGTAGTGATAACCGCACCGGAGGACCTTGAGGAGAGAAGACTTTTATCCTGGACCATGATGCGATCAACAACACCCTGACACCTCCCTTGAGACAGTTCAGCAGCAGTTGAGGGATCAAGGTGCCTTCATGATTGAGATGAGGAGAGAGATGGAGCAGATGAGAGCCGACCGCGAGCAGCGTGACCCAGACGACGGACCGAGTATACCCGGTGATGCGACAGCAGCCGCAACAGCAACAACAGCAACAGTAGAGCCTCCAAGACCGATGCGGGAGTTGCACAACCCCGGATCGACTTTGACGCATCGTTGTATTGTTCTACCAGCTATCGTGGGGGACTTCAAGTTCCCCCCGAACACTCTTCAGCTTCTACCCCAGTTCCATGGGCTCGCCACTAAGGAGTCCCATCTTCATCTCCAGGAGTTCGAGATGATCTGCATCACTGTCCACGACCGTCAGGTGGACAAGATACCATGAAGATGAATACCTTTCCTTTCTGCCTAGCAGACAGAGCAGCCAACTGGATAAAGCACTTAGGGAGATCTATGTACATCTGGGAGCAGCTCTGCACTGAGTACTTGAACAAGTACTATCCACTCGGGCGGACGAATGCAACGAGGGCCCTGATCAGCAACTTCTCCATGCTCCCCAACGAGCAGTTTCACGAGGCATGGGAGAGGTTTAGAGAGCTTTCAGATAGATGCCCGCATCATGACATTTCGAAGCCGAACTTTGCTCAGAGTTTTTTCTGCGGGTTGACACCAGAGCTGCAGGGCCTGGTGAACGCTTCTTGTGGCGGGTCTTACTTCGCTAAGAATCATGATCAGGTTTGGGCCATCTACGAGGAGATGGCCGAGAACTATACAGTGATATCCCAGACCCGACTCTACACACAGGGTTGCCCCCAGCCACAGTCCGTGCAATACCAGAGGATATATAGCACGGGTCGACGTCGGTACTTCTACTTCATCGGCGGCAACAGCAGAGGCCGAGTCCACAACCGCCAACATGGGAATCATCAGTGAGAAGCTAGACCGGATGGAGATTATAGAGAAGAAGCAGTGCCAGAGCATTTCAAAGATGGATCAGATGGCACATACGCTGAGTGACTTGAAGACACAGATCATTTGTCTCCAGGAGGCACAGACGGCTTCTCAGCCCCGTCTTCAGTCACGAGGAGATCCGAGTGGCAGTGGCAGCTTGTCCCAGCGCTCCAGCTCCAGCCAGCCTAGACAGGTCCACCTTGTACAGGCGGAGCCGTACTAGCAGCCGCGGCCTTACTACCATGCACCACCATCCCCATACACTCAGATGGTGGTTTACAAGCCGGATCAACCACTGCAGTACTTCCGCCCCTCTCCTACGAGCCTGAGCTGTTGATGGACGTCAACGGGATTTGGCACAACCGACCCCAGCCTGGTATCCGACGAGACCATCCCGGATTCCGTTAGTCGGCCGGAGGTGCCAGCTCCCAGCAGCAACCTTCTGGTCAAGGTGGCCAGTACGACCATCAGCGAGATCACCACAAGCAGCAGCCCCCAATGTACCAGCAGCAACAGTCTTCACTATATGGTCCTCGTCCCTATCAGCAGGGACATTTTTGGAGGCGTGATCAACCTCAACAACAGTTTCATCCACAACAATACCCCTCTCACCCGCAGCACCAGACACAACAGCAGCCTCACTACCAGCGAGTCTACCTGTCAGGTTCTCATGGGCCAACCTATGAGAACCTCGCCTTAGACGACATAGCACGCCTCCTTACCGATCAACAGGCTACTTTCAGACGGGAGATGGATGAGTTCCGACAGGAGGTGCGGGACATCGTGAGAGGGAAGGCCGCCATCCCTGCCCAGATTGAGACAAACCCGAACAACCTGAAGAGGTAATCTGAGCAGGTAGATTTCACAGAGTATGCCACTCCTAGTGATGCTTTTGGTGATATGTCTGCATATTTGTTTGATACTGACTTTGTCACACTTAGGAGCGGTAGGATGCCAGCAGGAGGCACCTCGTCTGAGCGACACCCCCAGGCCACTTCCAGAGCACCAGACGAGGAGGAGCGCGGTACTGAGGCCGCGAGAGATAATAACGGTGGTACTGATGCCACCATGGATGCTGATCCCACCGACGATACTGAGGCCGTCACTTCACCAGATAGAGGAGGTGGTACTGATGCCACCAATATTGCCAAGCCAGAGTGCGGTGTTGATGCCGCGAGTCAACCTGCCGAGGGTGGTGCTGATGCCACCATTTCTACTTCTACTAGTCCTGTAGTCTTTCCCTCTGTTCATGTATCTCAGGACTTATCTGGTAATAAAGGAAAGGGTTTGTTTTATTCTGATCCACCTATGGTGCATGATGATGTATGTGTGGATTCTGCCATGCTTGAGAAGCCTAGACCCTCTCCTAGTCCTTCATCTGAGAAGGACCCTGTGATCCCCTTTTTTAGAGCACTCCACATGGGAAAGGGGAAGAAAATAGAAAATCCAAAAAAAAAGCAGCAGGAAGACTTCAGCCAGCAGATGATCGACCGATTCCACATTCATGTGACTCCTCAGGAGGCCTTGCAACACATCCCTCTACTCCAGAGATCACTTAGATACAGGGCTACAGTTTGGAGGAAGAGGAGGAACCACCAATTAGAGATCCATGTGCTGACCAGAGCCACGTGTTTCGCGATTTAGAACCGACTGCCGGCCACGAGGCCAGATTGAGGAGCCCCATATGTCAGATGCCATATCAGAGAGCAGAGGTTCGACCTCACTCTATTAGACAACGGTTCTTCAATCAATCTCCTTCCGACAACCCTTCTCGACCGCTTCGAGTTAGGCACTCTACGACAGAGCAGGACCATCCTTCAGTTTGCTGATCGATCTGTCAAGAGGCCGAAGGGGTTGTTGAGGGTCGTTGTCGTCACGATTCAGGGCATGCAATTCCTCGTAGACTTCGTTGTGTTGGACATGGAGATCCCTGAGTCTGTGACCGATACCCCCATCATTCTAGGTCGCCCGTTCTTGGACACAGCCAAGGTAGTGACCGACTATGATAGCGGGAAGGTATGCTTTCGCATCAAGGGAGAGAGTGTACAAATAGAGACGGTCGAGGACATCAGAGTTAGAGATTCAGCATGCTCAGAGTCGAGCACAGATTCAGAGCAGATGACAGATGCAGGGCCAGACATCCACCAGGACTGCGATTTTATGATCACAGATGACGAGGCAGTGTGGGCAGATCCAGAACCACAGGCCATCCTCTCACCTTTAGAGATCGTTGATGCAGAGACGTTAGCAGAGGAGAGCTTGGAGAGCGCATTCCTGGTCCAGGATACTTTTCAGTCGACAGATTCAGTTCTCGACCTCGAGACAGAGTTGTTTTGTGACGATGATACAGATCCCTTGGAATCAAATTTTGATTGGGCAGAGTTTGATGAGCTTATAGCAGATCTAACTTCTACTGAGCCTACAACTAGGGAGGAGGTTGATGCCATGCAGAGCAGAGACATTCCAGTTGAGCAGCCTTCTCCAGATCCAGTTTGCGAGAGAGAGAGTTCTCATTTTCCTGAGCAGATTTGGCAGCATACACGCGGATTCTTCAGAAGCCAGATTTGCTAGCACCGACTTGTCCAGAGCTGAAGCCACTACCAGCATCGTTGAAGTATAGGTTCCTTGCGGGTGAGCATGAGATGTACCCAGTCATTATCTCCGTTGATTTGACTGGAGAGCAAGAATCTCGTCTGATGGGAGTTCTTAAAAAGAACCGCAAGGCGATAGGATGGAGTGTAGCAGATCTCCAGGGGATCAGTCCAGCTCTATGCTCTCACCACATCTATCTCGAGGATGAGGCAAAGCAGTCGCGTGAGTTCCAGCGGTGGCTGAACCCGAATCTGAGAGAGGTTGTCATGAAGGAGATCTTGAAGTGGTGGAGCGCCAATTTTATCTACCCATCTCCGACTCCAAGTGGGTCAGCCCGTTGCATGTGGTTCCCAAGAAGACAAGCATCACTACTGTTGTCACGGAGTCCGGAGAGGAGATTGCTACCCGGGTACCCACTTCTTGGCGGGTCTGTATAGATTACAGACGACTCAACCAGGCCACCAAGAAGGATAATTTCCCCCTGCCCTTCATAGATTAGATCATTGAGAGACTGGCAGGGAAAAGCCATTACTGCTTTTTGGATGGGTACTCCGGCTACAATTAGGTGGCCATCGCGCCCGAGGAACAGGACAAGACCACCTTCACCTGTCCCTTCGGCACATACGCCTTCAGATGCATGCCATTTGGGCTATGCAATGCCCCTATGACATTTCAGAGAAGCATGTTGCCTATCTTTTTGGACATGGTGGAGGAGTGCTTGGAGGTCTTCATGGATGATTTCTCGGTCTACGACGACGGATTTGATTCTTTTCTTGACTGCCTAGACCGAGTCCTTCAGCGATGCATATAGGTTTGCCTGGTATTATCTTGGGATAAGAGTCACTTCATGGTGACTCAAGGGACGATGCTTGGCCATATCATCTCCAACAGGGGCATGGATTCAGCCAAGGTGGATGTCATTAACGAACTCACACCACCGTCCAACCTACGACAGTTACGGCCTTTTCTGGGGCACGTCGGTTTCTACCGGTGTTTCATTCATGATTTCAGTAGGATTGCCCGACCGTTGACTGATCTGCTGATGAAAGACACCGAGTTCCTTGTCGATGACAAGTGTCTTTCATCGTTCGAGACTCTCAAGAGCTGTGTGATAGAGGTTCCTGTTCTCCAGCCACCTGATTGGTCTCTCCCATTCGAGATCATGATGGACACCTCCGATTTTGCTGTGGGGGCCGTGCTGGGACAAAGGAGGGATGGAGTCCCATTTGCTATTCACTACGCTAGCCGTACATTGGATGCCACGCAACGGAACTACACTGTCACTGAGAAGGAGATGCTAACCGTAGTTTTCACCCTAGATACGTTCAGATCATACATCATTGGATCTTGAGTGACCATCTTTACTGATCATACCGCCATCAAGTACCTCATGGCAAAGAAGGATGCCAAAGCCAGATTGACCAGATGGATCCTTCTACTCTAAGAGTTTGATATAGAGATTAAGGATAAACCTGGAGTCAAGAATGTGGTGGCCGATCATCTCTCCCGATTGGAGTATCTTGAGGACTCTGAGCAGATTGACCCTATTTGTGAGACCGTCCCAGATAAGGCAATCCTTGCTATCGCCTCGCTCCCATGGTATGCCGATTTTGTGAACTATCTTGTCGCCAAGAAAGTTCCACAAAATTGGCCCAGGCAGAAACTTGAGACCTTCCTTGTGAAGGCCAAGTTTTACCATTGGGAGGATCCCGTCCTTTACCATGAGGGAGGGGATAGTATCTGACATCGATGCATTCCTCAGGAGGAGCACCACAACGTCCTTACTTACTGCCACAAGCTTGAGACAGGAGGACATCACTCAGGGAGGAGAACAACACAGAAAGTGTTCCAATCCGGCCTATGGTGGCCTACTCTCTTCAAGGACTCTGAGGAGTTCATGAAGAGGTGTACTGACTGTAAGAGGATGGGTACTTGTGGACAATGTGATATGATGCCGATGCAGCCCATTCACTTCTATGAGGTTTTTGACGTATGGGGCATCGATTTCATGGGTCCATTCCCTAAGAGTCAGGGATTTGAGTACATTCTGTTGGCCGTGGATTATGTGAGTCGTTGGGTTGAGGCCATCCCCGCCTGAACCGCAGATGCTAGGACTATTTGCAGATTTTTGAGGAGGAATATCATTTCATGGTTCGGGGTACCTCGAGTGTTGATATCAGACGTGGGGTCTCATTTCGTCAACGACAAGGTAAAGGCCCTTGCTAGCGAGTTCAGCATAGACCATCGAGTTGCCACTCCATACCACCCTAAGACGAATGGTCTTGCTGAAGTGTCAGACAGGGAGATCAAGACTATATTGCAGAAAATCGTCCGCCCTGATCGAAAGGATTGGTCATAGCTTTTGGACTCAGTCTTGTGGGCATATCGGACGTCTTTCAAGACTCCTTTGGGTACATCTCCATTTCCCCTCATTTATGGCAAGCCGTGCCATTTACCTGTTGAGATGAGACATAGGTCACTTTGGGCAGTCACTGATATACTTTTGGATCCAGAGAGTGTAGGAGACCAGAGGAGGGCATAGTTAACAGCCCTGGAGGATCTTCGTGATACCGCATTTTCAAACGGCCTACATTATAAGGAGAGAGTAAAGGAGTGGCATGATTCTTATATAAGCCACAAGCAGTTTGAGCCAGGACAGAGAGTATGGTTGTTTGATGCTAGGCTTAGATTATTTCCAGGGAAGCTACAAAGCAAATGGAAGGGACCGTATTTGGTGAGAAAGGTATACGACAATGGGAGTATAGATATATCTGAGTTGTCTTCTGAGAGTACCTTTCGAGTGAACGGCCAGCGGCTCAAGCCATATCTCAATCATGAGCCGCGAGTCGTTGATGTTGCCCCTATTCACTTTGCGTGAGATGTGGTCTCTTGACTCACATCTATTGCATCTCACGCCTGATTATCACTGTTCTTCCAACATGTATGGATCCGATTGTCCATATCACTCTATTCTTTAGTCCCACATACCTTCTCTCATCTGATGATTTTGCTATACTCAGGGTGCACTTTACACTAAGTATAGGGGGGATGTAGGACTCTCGGTATTCTTTTGATTCTTTCTACCCCTGTTTTGCTGCCTATACTTAGGGATATTTCACCCGAACTATAGGGGGGTAGAACTTGTACATCCTTCACTCGGATTTCCCTTCATGTACAGCTTGCTATACTTAGGATTATTTGATCCTAAGTATAGGGGGAAACACCGAGTTCTCTTCATTCTATTCTTTGATTCATCTTTGTATATAGCCATTCCTTTTCACTTCCCTATATTAAGCACGAGTTATGTCTTCTTCATCGCTCTTGATCACTCTGAGGACATCGTTCGAGCCAAGTATAGGGGGTGTGTATATATTTCATATATACGTTAGACATAACTTGTACTTTATGTGAGTGTGTTAATAAATAAAAATGGCTAAAAACCCAAAAATCCATAAAAATTTTTCCTTCTAAATAAACATTCTTTTATTGCACATACATAGCTATTGTACAAAATTATTTTTGTAAAAATGTTTGTAAAAACTTTTTGTGTAAATAGTGTGTAAATATGTGCATATCAAAATTATGTATATAGTACAAAATTTTTCCAAAATATTTAGAAAATCAAAAGTTTGCAAAAACCTTGTGTAAATTTGTGTACATATTTTGCAAAACTTGCATTCATGCATACATCCATGATTTCAAAACAATTTTCAAAATTTTTGCACATGTGTAAATATTTGTAAATAACATCTTTGTAAATATTTGTATAGTTTTTCCTGGATTATAGTTGACATTTAAACTTGCCTAGAATTAAATTGGAAAATGGAGCTTGATTAAGATCTTAATCCACCTAATTATAAGAGGAACCTTATAGGGCTTAGGGTTAAGGCTTTTCAGGTCCATGGTGACTTAATTCTTTGAGTCCACTAGGCTATGAGCATATGTCATCTTGATGAGCCTAAGTAGAGCACTTAACAACACACGCATGACTCTCAGAGACAATGGCTTGACTTGCACCAGCACTTTGCACCTAGCTCTCCACGGATGAGATGGTGAGGAGGCATTTTCCTCTGGCTTGGGGTAGCATATGAGGGTAGTACTTCTAGGCGGAAACAGAAGCCGTGGGTTGCAATAAAGCTTCAAAAGAGGGATAGTCTACTGGCTCAAGAGGAAAAACTCCTTGTATATATGCTGCACCATGTAGATATGTTGTACAGATGCACATGAAAAAAAATGTGCAAAAAGAAAAGAACTCAAAAAAAGTGGTGGGTCGGATTGAAAATTTAATAATCCTACCGGAGTGTATATAGTCAAATAAAGCAAAAGCTTATGGTATACATGTTCCATCTCATGAAGCTTGCAGCGGGAGACAGCTACACTGGTTAGAGCTCCCAAGGATACATGGCTACACTGGCCATGGTCCATTCTCTTCTTCCCCCTCTTCTTGAGCCGGTTGCACTTGAACTTAGAAGGGAATACCCCGCTTCTCAGGGAAAGAGTTGCTAGACCAAGGCATTAGAGTTACCAGGTTGGGGGAGGTTGTTTCTTTATTACTTCTGAGGTGGGGAGCTACAAATCACTTACACAGTACAAGGAAAGATTCATGGTCATTAGAGTTTGTGTATGTAGACTTGTTCTGATCTGGTTTATTGAGGAGTCTTGCCCATAGATTGGTGGAACTTAGAGGCTGTTAGGTTTTAAGCCTAAGTCCAAATAAGGTTCCGACACATTAATAATCCAAAGATCTGATCGAGCTCCATATTTCAATTTAATGAAGGCAAGTTTAATAATGAGCATTGATCCATGCATTTTCTCCTCTTTTTTCTTCCTTTCTTCTTTTTCACTTCTTTTTCAAATAAGTGTTTGCTAAGGGACTAGCAAAGTTAAGTATAGGGGGGGTGATGAATACCCATTCATCACTCTTTATTCTTTTATCTTAGCTACAAAACCTATGCAAAACACATGTAGATACTTGTAAATAGCAATAATTACCATTCAGCATGCATTGTGTAAAAATGAATAATTAGCATGTTTTTGTGCATAAATAAAAGAATAAAGAAATAAAATAAAAAGAGGGAGATATTTAGAATAAATATTGAGCGACCTAATCCCAAGGGAGGGCTCAGCATGGGCCGGACCGCAAAAAGAACCCAAGTAGAGAGAGATAAGGAAGCTCATGTGTGTGTACATATACCTATATATAAATAAAAATATTTTCCTCTAAATAAAAAAAGGCATTTTTGTCGATATGTATATATTTGTAAATATAAAATCAAAATAAAAATGAAAAAAATAAGAGCAAAATAAAAAGAGATAAAATTCCTTCTTCATTGTCTATATACACCATGTACATAGAACCACTTCCATATATATTATCACCTTATAAATAAATAACTAAAATTCAATAAAAATGTGTATATATTCCACATTTTATGGTATAAGTAAATAAAATAAAAATTACAAAAATAAAAATAAACAAAATAAAAACCAAAAGCCACCTTGTATACATACCATGTATGCACATAAATAAAAATATTTATTTTACTCTAAGTAAATAATTAATAAAAATAAAATAAAAATATCATATTATTCCAAATTTTATTCTATAAATAAATAAAATATAAAATAGAATAAAATGTATAAAAAAAATAATTAAAAATAAAAAATCAAAAATACATTTGTATATATCTGTATATAATAATAATATTTTGTAAATACCTATATTATATTTCAAAAAAATAAAATAAAAATCACAAAAAAATAACTTAAAAATAAAGAAACATTTTTCATTTTTTAACTTTTTTGAAATTCGGATATTAATTATTTTTTATTGAATTATCAATTATTTAATAAATCCTGGATTCCCATTGGTCCACGGGGGATTGTTGACCCCCGGTCAACTCTCCCCCTGGACCACTTTTGCTCCGGATCCGCGCCCAACCCGCACTTCTCCAAATTCAGGCGCCCTGATCCGAGCCCCATTTACCCTAAACCCCAGGTCCTAATCCTTCCTGCTACAACCGAGATCCTCGCCGATGCATCCGTTTAGGGATCCGTGCTTCACAGAACCCTGCCCGACCTTGTCTTCTCGAACCCTTCACACTATTTAGCTTGAGCTCCATCCGCAATTCACGCCATCTTTTGGCGCTGCCCCTTCTTCCTATGACCTCCACCCTAATCCTTAGAGTGACAGCTTTCGATTGGCGGTGTCGATGAGAGGAGAGGACCCCTTCGCCACTGATCCGGCGAGCTTCTTGCCGCCGTACGCTACCCAGAGCAGCGCCCGAGCCTCGGGCCTCCAACGACCCTCGAGATGACGATCAGAGCTCCGCGAGCTCATCCCCAGTCAACCATCTTCACCAGGTATCCTTAATTCTTCCTATTTTCGCTTAATTTCTGCTTTTGCCCAAATCCACCCATCATCGTCTCCGATCGATTACTCCTACGCCGTTCATCCTTTCATTCATCCGACCCGACCGTCACACTCACTAGACCACTCTCCATCTTCTTCGCCCACTCGCCCACCTTGGCTCGCCACGGAGCAAGGGCTCGACCTCCTTCGTCGTCGCCTCGCCGGAGGTCCTCGCAGCGCCTCATCCAGTCACCTTCGCCACCTCTCACTGGATCGAGGCAGTTTACCCTCGACCCAGGAGTCTTCTAGTGTTGTTTTTCAGGTCGAAGAGACCTCATTTGGAGGTCCACATCTCGAGGACAAAGCTCCAGCTCCGCCTGAGTCGCCGGGCTCCTTGGAGCTTCTTGGCATCATTGGAGGAGTCCACCATCTGCGGGAGGTCGTGACGAGTTCGTTCCACATCTTTGCAGCACCCGAGGGGGTCCAGCGTACCTATGGTGCTCCGGCAAAGTTCGTCGGAGCCTTGTTCGTCGAGGATCCTCTGCAGCCGTTAGATCAGCCCATTGCTCCAGACATTCTACCAACCGTCTATCTGAGGAGTTGCACCGACCGTTGATCCTTCTAGGGCTTGATCTCAGCCGTCAGATCCAGCGAGGGGTGTCCTTTATCCAGCCGTTGTACGATCAGCCACGTGGACACCTCTCAGCCATCAGATCCGAGCTGATTTCATCGCAGAGGCGTTGCGCTCCCTCAGCCGTTCGATATCACACGTGGCACGCCTCAAGCCCTCAGATAATAAGTGGGGTAAATTTCTTGCATCCATACCCATGTTTGGATGTGTTATTAAATGAAAAATACTTTCTGATATTTGCATCCATACCCCTGTGAACACCTTTATTCGACATGTGTTGAAATCTTTGGGTATTTTACAACTTCTCCCTTGGACTTTTAGCAAATGTTGCTAATAAGACCTTGAAAGTAAGTTTTATTACATTTTATTCCCTCTGTGCCCAGGCCACATGCAGCGTGCGTGGGGACTTGGACAAATTGCTCGAGGGACCCTCAGATTCTTGGACTTGTTACTTTTTGTCCCCTGGACTTTGTTTTTCTTACATTTAGGTCCTTGTGCACAGTGAGCATCTATTTTAATTAAACAAAATTGCAAATTAGGTCCAAATTTTGTGAAAATTGGATACGTGGCTCTTTCCACTGTGTAAAATTTTCACTAAAAATTTGGTACATTTTTAGGCTTTTTGGTATTTTTTAATAATTCAAAAACCTTCATTTTTGCCTCTGTTCATATTAGAAAATCCTAAAAAATATAAAAACTCTCTTAAAAATTCTAAACAAATTTCGGATTTGTTAATTATGGTGTGCTTTTATTTTCTTGCATTTTTGGCTATTTTTGGAGATATAAAAACCCTAAAAAATTAAAAGCCATTAAAAACTTATAAAAATTTTAAAAAATTGTAGAAAACTCCAAAAATAATATACTGTTTTTCTGAATTTTCTTCATTATTTCTAGGTTTCATAAAAAATACCTCCACGCTTTATAGGACCATTTAATATTTTAAATTGGTCTTTGAAGCCTGGCTGGACAGTAGCTCATTTTTGCTGCCTTCTTTGATTTTTAGAAAATCATATAAAAATCATAAAAATCTAAAAAAAACAGTAAAAAACCTAAAAACATAAAAATATTTTTGTTGGAATTTTTGGGCCATTTTTGAGCGATTAAATAATTCCTTGAGTGTGTTTGTTTCTTGCCTTTCCTTATATTCCTCCATTATTAAAAATCCAAAAAAATATAAATAATTAAAAACCACCAAAAATTGTTGTTTTCTCTTCATTTCATTTTCGATTACTTCGTAGGCTGCGAGGCCAATTCGTGCTCCCTGAGTCCGACCCAGGGTGCTACACCAGGCTAATCTCATAGCCAGGGCCACTATTTTTTTTCTTGTTTTATCTGCTTGATTGGTGGCCTGTTTCTCTTTTTCTTGATTGACCGATTTTTATCTCGAGTGACTGAGGTCGCAACGACCTTAGCTATCTTTTTCCCTTAGTCGCTTGGGTTAATTTTTTGGCCATCAGTCCTCACAAGGATGAGTTTCACGTTTCATGATCATTTACTGCCTAGTTCATAGGGCCTGCCGAGGATTATCCGCGAGAGCCTTTGACACCTTGCTAGATCTACAGTCTCTTCTGATGGGTAGATGATTCGTCGACTACCAAGACCAATGATTGACTTCTTTGAGTCTGCTCGCTTTGACGACCCTCGTGAGGATGAGATCTGATATGCTATTCACTGCTTAGTTTGCATTATTCCCCGAGGACTATATGTGGGAAAATGCAACATTTTCTTTATGCTTGGTTCCCCTTACTGATTGTGTCTCCTATCTGTCGGAGCATGGAACCGAGTCATCTGATATATTCCTGATCCCTACTGCTATGTTGTTTATCGGATATGTTGGATCTTGGGACCCATCTGACTAGATTCCTTTGGGTATGCTTTCCTTGACAGTCCTCGCAAGGATGAGCCATTCTGCTCTGATTATTGGATGCTTAGTTGGAAGTATGCTCCCCGAGGGTTATCTGTGGGATGCTACCACAATTTCTTGACCTGTCGATCTCTTCTGCTAGTTGACGATTTGTCGCCTACTGAGATCGCTTCTGCTGATCCGTCTTTTGGATTTGACTTCTTTGAGTCTGCTTACCTTGACAACCCTCGCAAGGGTGAGCATTTATTCTGATTATTCATTGACTAGTATGTATTAACCCTCGACGGTTATCTGTAGGAGTGATGAAACTCGATTTCATCATCTTTATTTTCCATTATTAACCCCCTTGCTTAAAGTTGTGTCAATAAAATCCAGATATTGTCCTGTAATTAACAGTGTCTCAAATAAATTAAAAATCACAAAAAAATGGAAAAACAAAAATCTAGGGTATTTTTAGCCTTAAAAATACCCTTAAAAATATTTTGTGGCTTCATTTGATCTCATCTCCAGTTTTGGTCAACATGAAACTTGTAGATCTCATCAAGGTCTACAACTTTCATGTTTTGAGTTTTCTCAAATTCGGCCACTTTCACCTTCAAAAATCATTTTTTCTTTTCGAATAATCTGATTGGGCCACTTGGCCCATTCTGGGGGTGCCACGTGGCCCGCCTCCCTCACTTCAGCCGCCCGCGCCTCTGGCCTTTGGATTTCTCTTTGAATCCAACGGCCCAACTCTTTCCACGTACGCCCTTTCTCTTCACCGTTAGATCTCTCCCAGGGCTTCATCACAACCACTCACTTCTGCCTTATTCTCCTTTCGCCATGTGGCGCTTTGTGCGCCGTTCGATTGCGCCTTCGTCCCGTCATCTCAGCCGCTAACACCGAAGCCATGTTTTAGCCCTTCGATTACTTCCAGATCGGATCTGCACCGTCCGTTAACGCTGCTCCCGCAGCTCAACATGTGGCATCTTCCGCAACCCTTCGATTTTGTCACCCCCGATTCCATCACAACCGCTTCTTCTAAACGCGCGCCTTGGCCATTCTATCTGCACCTCCATCTTATCACAACCGTCCGCTTCCGCCGACCCTTGAGCATGACACGTGGCGCATTCATATGCCTTTGATCACGTCTCCTCGGATTTAATCGCACCCGTTGCTTCACGCCCAAACGTCCGCCGTTGGATCTCCAGATCCAATGACCAGGCATCATCGTCAACCTCTGGCTCTCATCTCTCTCACACGTTCACCACATTGCACTACGACTCCACCCTTCTCATTTCTCCCAAGTCTTCGACCTTCTTCTCCACTCACCAACCTTCCCGTCTAATTCTCCCATCATCCACGACCTTCGCGAAGGCTTCCACGATCCTCGATTCTCCTCCATTCAACCCATTCATCCCACTCAAACCACTACGGCCACCACCTGAACTCGCCACCTTCTCACTTTAAATACGCCCTCCTATCCGCCTTAGACAATCGTCCACCTGTACATGGGGCACAGCCCAGCCCTCTGCCATCTCCCGGTGATAGGGGGAGATGGCAGGATTGAGCGAAGACGAATGGAGCCTCCGGTGAGACCCTCCGCCGTCCATGGCAGAGTCGCGGTGGTTTAAGCCCCGCTCGAGCTGCACCAATCGGCTGAAGGTGTTCAATGAAGGCCTGGGTCTCGAATCGAGCCCCCGCCCAAGCCTCCGCTCCATCTCCAACAAGGTAAACCTTCTTCTTCTTCTCTGGTATTTTTCTTTAATCTCACCTAATTATGTAGGTCACTTCACTCGTCCTCGCCCTTCACCGTTCGCCTTCCGAGTTCCGCCACGCTTCCCCCTTTCACGCGAGCTTCTCAGATCACCACCCTTTTCCTCTTCCATACCTCTCCACCGACGAACCATCTCCTCCGCCACCCACGACAGAGGAGCTTCGAAATCCCATGTTCTTCGCTTACCGAGCTCACATCCCAATCATCCAGGCACACACACCTTCCCGCTTCGGCTATGCGATACTAATGCTGCAGGTCGATAACTTCTTCAATGGCCGGAGATCTTGCTAGAGCCAGCTTCGTCGAATCCGCATCAATCACCCGAGCTCCGACGCATAGCTCCAGACCTTCCTGGACCTTCCCCAGTCTTCCATCTTCCTCGCCGAACGTTTATAGAGCTCCGGGGAGGTCCTTAGTGCTAGAGATGGAGCGACAGAGAACGAGCATCATCGCCGGAGTCCAGAACCCGCCACCAGTCGCTGAAGAGGACGAAGTAGCAGTTGCCGTCGGATGGTCCTCATCTAACGGCTCGGATGCGGCCACATCACTAAGGAGCTTCTTCTCCAGCAACCGTGGGATACTCTCGATCCAACGGTCTTCGTGCAGCCACGTCGACTCATAGCTAACGCTCCAGTAGCCATTGGATCCTCACGATCCAATGGCCTACATTCGGCCACGTGGCAGTCTCTGAGCCCTCTCTGAGCCTTAGCACCAGACCAGAAGTTTCGGATACTCTGAACCTAACCCAAGCCTGCATCGAATCCGAGCCAGCACCCAAGCCTAGCCGAAGCACCCCGGGCCTCCTCCGAGCCTCAGATTGATCCGAGCCTAGAGACAGCACGTGCACAACACGTGCCATCTGGGCAAATTGTAGGGAGCCCCCGCCCTCTTCTCCAATTTGCGAACAAGCCCTGGTCACGTGCAGTATCACACGCGCCTGGGGATATTTGCACCTGGGCCCTCGCAGGTTTTAATAATTGCAAATATACCCTCGAGTGTGTTGTTTATTTACAGGGAAGGCCTCGTATTTATTTTTATTGCATTTTAGTCCCTCCCAGGGATCTGTTTGTAGTTATCTTTTCATGTTTTATTGCATTTGTGCCATTATCTTCATTGTTGCATAACTTGAGCATCATGTTTCCGTTTCAGTTGATTTCAGTCTCATTCGAAAGCTTGTTTGATGTACTTTTTAATGGCATAGTTAATCTTTCATCTTAGAGACTTGAATTTTAATGTAATATCATGTTAGCTAAGTGTCTCTTATTATTCACTTATGCCTTGTTCACCTTCTCGATCAAGTTGACACTTTAAGTAAATCTGAAATTGACTCATATTTAATTTGCTCAATATATTTATTCTGTTCTAGGGCATATTTCCAATGCATCTCATGGCATTTATTTACATGATAAAAATTATAATAAAAAATGCATGTTTGTTTTAATGCATTGTACTTCATGCATACTTTGACCTATATATCTCTAACTCAACACTTATTTAAATAGATGAAAATCCGGATAATTAGAGAAAGGCTCGTGTCCCTGAGTTCGACCTTGGTATCTTTCCAAGTAAAAAAAAATTACGACCATCTCATTCTTATTTTCATATATCAATTAGATGGTCTTTTGATGACCCGAATTGGCCCAACTGCGATGACATTTTCGAGTGTTAAAACAACACTGTTAAAGGGCCGAATCGGCGGTTTATCAAGGATGATACATCATTTTGTTGGTACTCAACTTCACTGTTGGTGTCTCCTCTCTATTGGAGCACGAAGCCAGGTCTTCTTATTTGTGAACTCGATCTCCTCTCTAGTTGTGTCTCCTCTTTGTTGGAGAATGGAGCTGAGTCTTATGATTATTCTGCGATCTTTGATTCATCCGAGTCTCCTCATCTTGAGGACCCTCGTAGGGTTGAGCCATATCTTGTGTTGTTCGGTGTGTTCCTGATCCTTCTGACTATATGACCATCGGATACCACATGCATAATTGAGATATCCTACTCGTCACATTTTAGACATTTTCTGAGACTATTATTGACTTGGAGGAATCTGTACTGTTCTTTCTTCCTCCATGTCTTACAATATCGACTCCGCTCACTCATTCCCTCCTTATGAGCAGATGTTCAGATTCATGGTACCCGTCCCTGGTTTAGTTTCCTATCGCTTGTCCTCGGCAGATGACACCCACTTGATTGCATACCCGAGTGTCTTTTCACTGTTTAACAACGTCCTTGTTCTCACAGGGTGACAATGACGAGAGCACAATATTCACTTACCAGATACTGTCATGTACTTCACAATCTTTGCTTGATGTATATATGTGTAGTGTATTCTATACTTTCTTTCTCCCGTATGTTATGTGCACCCCAGATCTTTCGCCATATCTTTGTGCCGATACTTAGGACATACCTTGTCCTAAGTAAAGGGGGGTACTCACCGTGTTGTTCTTTTTACGTTCCATTTCACCACTCCCATCGTTACTTATACTTAGGGATTCTTTACCCTAAGTATAGGGGGCGTGATGCGTACATCCTCTAAGATCTTTTCATATATATATGTATATATCTATATTTTCTTCTTTTCTTATTTACCTTTTCATTTTTCTTTTCTATAGAAGAGGTGTCACCCCTTTTTGTCTGTTTCTATACTCAGGACATACTTTTTACTGAGTATCGGGGTGTCACCCCAGATTCATTCATTCTTTGATCTCCTCCACTGTCTCATCTCTTTTTTATTTGCTGTGCTACACTTAGGGATATCTCACCCTAACTATAGGGGGAGACAACCTGAGCTGTGATTTGTTTATTACCACCCTTGACTCTCCCTGCAATGTGTACAATCTGCTATACTTAGGACTATTTAATCCTAAGTATGGGGGACAGTCAATTTCTGATTCATTCATTCTTTCATTTCTTATTTAGTCGTTGCAGTATAGGCTTTTCTATATTCTCTTTCTCTCTTCGATCTATGAGGACATAAATCATTCTAAGTATAGAGGGGTCATATATATGATGTATATACTTCATCCATAACTCGTACTTTTGTTTATTTATTAATAAGTACGTCTAAAAATACTATATATACATATATAATTCATTATAAACCATTTAACAATGCTCTTCATTCCTCAAATTCTTTTTGTATATACTGATTAATAAGCCAGGCTAAAAATAGTTCTACAAAATGATTTGAAAAATGTTGTGAACCATTTGGAAAAAATTTTTGTGAAATGTTTTCAACCTTTATAAAAATATTTTGATTGCATAAATTCTTTTATTTATGTGAATTAAAAGGATTTGAAAACCTATTTGCAAATGATTTGTAAAATATCTATAAAAATATTTTGAAAAATGTATATATTGTTTGAAAAATCTTTGCAAAATGGCTTTCAAATGTTTGTAAATATTTGTAAAATTAATTTGTACTATAGGTTTTCAAAATTATTTTCAAATGAATTTGAGGAATAAATGCATCATTAAAATAGGAATAAAACATGTATATAAATGAAAATAAAAATTCTTTACCATTTGTATATATCACTATAAAATAACTTTTAAAATTTGTAAATTATTTAGATCTTAAGTCTTGTAAATAAATAAAAAGCAGCACGCCCGTGTAAATAGCTGTATATATTTTATACTTTGTGTGCCAAAATTCTTTTGCCAATTTTTTTTGTTAAAATTCTTTTTATTTTCAAAATTATTTGAAAAATTACATCATTCTTTGCATCATTGTACATAACATTTGCATAGCATTCATATTTTTTTGAATTGAGCTTGATAATTGAACTAGTCCAATAAAGTCAAAGATTGGAGCTTGGTTAGACCTTACTGCACCTAACTGCACTAGAATCTTATGGGAACTAGGTTTAAGGTACTTCAGGTCCATTGGGACTTAATTCCTTGGGACTCAGGGCTGGGTTCAAGTCGCCTCAACTGACTAACTAGAACTTTTCGAGACAGACACATGACTCTTGTCGGCCGTGACCTAACTTGGACACTTCACCTTTCACTTGTCTCAACTCAGTTGGAGTGGTAAGGGGGTTGGATTTGCTGGTCTAACATGCACATGAGTGGAAGCATTCGTCCTTGTCTAGGGAGGGAAGTGCACCCCAACCTGGTCCGGCCATGAAGTCGAATGACAAGAGAGTGTAGGTTGCAATAAAGTTTCAAAAGCGGGATAGTCTTCTAGCTTAAGAGGAAAAACTCCTTATGTAAGTTCTGTTGTATATAGTATTTCAAAAGAGAAAAAAACAAAAAAAACTCCAAAAAAGTGGATAGGCTTGAAAATAAAATAAAATGCCTGTCGGAGTATGTATATATGTTGTATAGAAAATAAGCAAGCTTGAGCATCAAAGTTATACCATGTGAGCCTATAGCTGGATGACTTGACTACACTGGTCATGCATTCCAAGATAGGTAGCTACACTGGCTACCATCCATTCTTTTCTTCACCTCCTCCTCTTGAGTAAGATGCCACTTGAACTTCGAAGGGAATACCCCACTCCTCGAGGACAGAGTGCTGGATTGGGGAATCATTGGGTTGTCATTCTGGAGTAGTCAGTTCCTTTGTCATTTCAGTTGGAGAGAGCCACTATCACTTACAATGTACAAGTCAGCTTCATACTCATGAGGGTTTGCGTATGATGTGGGTTAGTTCTGACCTGGCTATTACGGTGGTTTGAACTGAGTGTTGAGACTCTCGAAGGCTGTTGTGCTTTAAAGTTCATTCCCGACCAGGTTCCACACACATTCTCACATCAAGGTCTAATCTGAGCTCCAATGATTTTGTATAGACAAGTTTAATTATCAAAATAAATTCCATTTATTCTTTATTCTTTATTTTTATTTTCTTCTTCTTCTTTATTTTTTTTGCACTTATTGCACAAGTGTTTGCCAGGGACTAGCAAAGGCAAGTATGGGGGGGTGATGAATCTCCATTTCATCACCTTTATTCTATCATTTTGGTCTTAAAAACCCTAGCTAATGCATGTAAATAACATTAATTTGCACATATAAACATTTATTATTTATTGTATTATTTGTACATTAAATAATGTTTTTAATGCCAAATTATAGAATAAAGAGAAAACAGAAAAAAATAAAATGTCAAAAATATTTTACGACCCTACACTATGAGACTAAGTCAAGAATTGAGTTGGTCGACAAGGAATAAAGTAGGGGTGATAATGGCCAAAAATAATATAAAACCCAATTCTTTTATTCATTATTTATGCATTTTGACACTTATTTTACTCTTTGTTATCTATTCATCAAATAAAGAAACTTTATACATGAAAGTTGTAGATAATAATGTAAATAAAAATATAAAATTGAGTTTATACAAAAATTATACACAATGTTCTATTTATATACAAAATAAAAAGCCAAAAATATAACTTCACATATCCATATATTTCAAATAAAAACTCAAAACATATCAAAATCACTCTAATTGTATATAACTTTTCACAAGCTATTTAATGATGGTGGTTTTATATTTTTTGGAATTATTGTGTGAAAGTTAGGTTTTTGACCCTCATTGTATATTATATTGATTAAAATATTAAATTTATTCATTATTTTTAAAAATTTATATTTTTATATCTTTGTAAATATTACTTATAACAAATGTACATATTAAAACTAGAATAAAACCAAAAATAAAATGAAAAAAATGTCTTTGTAAATATATAAGCAAAACACCTATAGTATACATGTATATAAATAAAAGGGAATCACATTATTTCATATTTTTGTAATATTATAAATATTATATATTCTGTTAAAAGCAAAAAATAAAAATAAAACCTAATAAAATATATTAAAATAAAACGATGTAAACAAAAAATTACTTATAAATATACCTATCAAATATACATATCTATTTATTCAAGTGTACAAATAATATCATAAAAATATAATAAAAATGTATTTATACTTTTAAAAATATGTTGTAAATATATAAAATAAAAGAATGAATTAATAAAATAAGATATACAAAATAAAATAAAAATGTACAAAACATAGATGAATATACTTGTAAATACACTATTAAAAAGTAGCTATAAATAAATAACATTAAAACAAATAAATAAATAAAAATCACAATAAAATACTAAATAAAATAATAAACAATTTTTATTTAATACTTGAAAATTAATAAAATAATACTATTTTAATCTAATTATTTTTGAATAAAATCCACAGTTTTGTTGCGTAGCGGCTGACGTGGCCCAATGGGGTCACGTCAACCGTTGACTCCTGGTCAACTGTCCCATCTAGGCTCCTGCATGTCAGAACCATCTTTTCATGGCTTTTCTTGCCATTTTCTCGACTGATCCATCCATCATCTGCCCTGAATTCTTCAGACGAAATGATCTATGATCATTGTACATACACAACCATCGATTAGATCTTTTGTACATATGCTAGATTCTTTGATTTTGGCCGGTCAATAAGGGTGCTTCGTCTTGTGCATAAATAATCCACCTTCGTCCTCCTCCCAATTTTGGCCATCTTCAAGCCCAAGAGGCGTTGCATCTCGGTTAAAGTTCGTATCCAGGTGAAAGCTGGGGTCCCCTGATGTGCTGGGAGCTCGTAGAGGAGGAGGTGTGCCCAAGGCTGCCGTCACCAGCGACCTCTTCTCCTTGCCTTTACCGGCATGTAAGAGCTGCGCATTTTATCATTCTTAGGTAGCCTTTTATTCCAACATTTTAATTGATTCCTTGCTGACCGCTTCATCTTCAGTCCCTACTGCCTTCTCCGCCTCCCAGCCACCTTAGACCAACTAGAACATTTTTGGTTCTGCGAATAGAGTTCTCGCTTTGCTGCTTCACCGGAGCCCTCACCACCCACAAAATTGTTCGTGCCTCCAGCTTCATTTTTGGTCGAGGAGAACCCCCTCGAGCCATTTGTCTGGTCCTTGTAGGTCAGAAGCGCCACAGTCCTCCTGGGCTCGATTTCAATCTGACCAAAGTTCTCCTGTCCGTTCATCTTCTTCAAGCATCTAGAGGCCCACCAATGGCCTCCGGATCTTCCTGAAGTACCTGGAAGCTTCATAAGACTCATGGGAACGTGTAGACCCATCCAACAACTCTCGAGCAGGTTAAAGGACTCCGCAACGACCGATTGAAACTCGCCTAGGGCGAGTTGCTTCCCCGTTCTTCCACTTGTCTTGAGAGTCGTCCGATTACTAGCCATCCCCCAAACGCTCTAGATGATGTCTGATCATCACACGCTTCAACCATTGGATCACCTCCAGTGATCTAATCAAAGATGACCATCGCCCAACTATCATCGCGTGACGAGGACACGACAGGTGTCAAGTGAAAGCTCCATTGTTTCCCGATCGTACGCAAGCAAGGGGTAAATTGTATATCTCGCCCCACCTTTCTGTATTTTATTATTTATCCCTTTAAATAAAAGTTAACATTATAAATGATTTGGATATTTTTCAAATAGGCCCCCACATTTATTTAAATTACATATGGGTCTGGTCTACATCACTTGACATGCCATCCCACGTGAGGTGGAGAAATTACATGGATACTCCTACGAGATTTTTTATTTATATTTAGTCCAATAAAATGACAGTAACATTGCATATTTTTGTAAAAATTGTTGGAAGACCCTAGATTTCATTGTATTTGCATTTTGGTCCTTCCGAGGCTGCATCACGTGTAGTCCCACATGATGGTTAAATTGCATGTATACCATGGTGAATTTTGTAATTATAAAATGGTATTTAAAAATTAAATAAATTCTTTATTACATTGGCACATTTGCAAATGAACCCTGATGTTTATTCTTATTGCATTTATGCCCCTGTCAGGACATTTATTTTAAAAGCTTTTATCTGTTTATTAAATATAGATAATGTGCTCTTAAAAATTCACAAAAATAGAATATAATGCTCCATGCCTTATACTTTCACGCCCATAAGTGTATTGGGCATTTTTTGCATGTAATCTATTTATTAAAAATGAAACAGAACACATATATTCCCTATTTAACATATAAAATACCAAAAAAATAAAAAAATGTTCAAAATTCCAAAAATATTACATATAGTATATTTTATTCTATTTTACTTATAGTCCAAATATCACTAAAAATTGAAAAACAAAAAACCTAAAAATTGAAATCCCCAAATCTCTTATAAAAATTTAAAAAATCTTAAAAAGTACTAAAATATGTTTATCTATTCTATAATTTTATTTATATAAATATTTATGTATTAAAATTGATTTTTGGAATTTTGGGAATTATTTATTATTTTTGACAGCCAATCCAATTTCGATCGAAGTTATAATCGTTTATGTGGGATATTTTTGACTTTACAAATACATAAAATTCCAAAAAAAATAAAAATAACAAGAATACTATTTTTAGTGTATTTTGACTATTTTTACATATTTATATGTACATAGTATATATATACATATATATTATATTGTATATCTACACATATATATACACACATCTATATATATTATATTTAAATGAAAAAGAAATATAAAATTAGAAAAAATACAAAAAGAAAATAAAAATTATATAACCTAAAAAAAAAATAAAAAATATCTAAAATTAAAAACCCACAAAACAAGAACATGGACACGAGATTAAAGATCGAATTTTTTTGCATTATATGTGCCTCCTCCGGTTTGCTCCCTGTGTTCGTCCTTTACACGTACTTAAAAACTATACACGTTGTTGTATAGTTATAATAAATTTTAACTCCACATTTTTGAGATTAATTGCTTAATTAATTATTGTGGTTTAATTATTAATTAAGCAGAGATTTTGTCTAAGGTCACATCAACGTCTGTCCTTCCGCCTTGTGGAATGACACGACTTCGGCCAAAATTTCCCGTTTATCAGTGACACCACTGTGCCTTTTGGAGTGGAAAGACAGAACGTAAAAGGAACCCTAAATCTCAATTTTTTATATAAATTTCAAGTTTACTCCTAGGGCTTTCAAATGCTACAAAAGCATCCCCAACCAGAGCCTTGATCACATGAACTACATGCATTATTGGGTAAATTGCACTTTCTACTCTCTTATTTCTTTCTTGTTAATTCGAGGTTGTAAAACATTGAATAATTGAATTTTAGTCCCTGTATTCCATATATTTATTTTGCTTGCTCTTTTCATTAAATTGAATGGTTTTCATTATTAATAAATTCTGCGATCATTTTCTGACACTCCTGATGTATGTCTCTTTCTAGCATAATTTTCTCATTGTTTTTTATTGCCATTTCATATTATAAATTATCAAAACATTGCATCTTCCCTATTCAAAATTATAAAAATCATAAAAAATCAGTATTACATAAAAAATTCCATAATTAGATTAGTTTTATTTATATGCATTTTATTTTCTATCCAATTTTTGTGCATTGATTATTTATAAAAACCCAAAAATTAGCAAAGTAGTAAAAATATTAAAAAATTATATAAATTGTAGAAAAATAAAAATGTGAGTTGATCTCCTATTTATAGATAATTTCCTCTAGTTTTTAAGAAAAATAATTTATGCAATTTTTGAATTCATTTCATATTTTAATTCCTTAAACAATCCTATTTTCTCACTATTTGCATTTTCCATGTTTTTATTCATTTTAAAATCTTAAAAAATTTAGAAGTCTATGAAAAATTACAAAAACAGTAAAAAACATCAAAAATATAAAAAATATTTTATTTGGATATTTTAAAGAATTTTTGTCATATTAAAAAAATCTATTTTTTGCTTCTCTTTTGTGTATAAAGTTGTTTTGAAAAATATATTTTTGAAAATTAACAACATTGCAAAATTAAAATCGCCAAAATATTGATAATCAGAGAATAAAAATAAATATAAAAATATAAAAATATAAAGATAAAAATTTCACAAAAAACCAAGAGTAATGTTCGTAGAATTCCTTGATTCTTTTCATTCATTTTTCAATTATTAGAATAACTCTCGGGAATAGTAGCCTCCATGAGTTCGATCCTATTCGCTACACAGGTAAAACAGATAGAAAAAATTTCTTTCGCTACATTTCTTTTGTAATTAATTCTACTTGAGAAAAAAATGTTTGTGTGGCACTTGATTGGGTTGCAACGACATTGTAGTTAATTCTTGTAATTAAAACTCGAGAAAAGCGTGTTAACTGGTATACGATGGAATTGACCTGGAGCTCGAGCTCGAGGTCACAGATTGATTCACCGATTAGTCCTAATTCTACTGGACTAAACCTTAAATAAAAAGCATAATTAAATTCTACGCCAAATTCTTACCTAAAGACGAGAAGAAAATTGACTCAACTGAGCTAGGAGCTCAAGAGCAGAACCTGTCGGAGCAACTCCGGTGGTTGGTGGATCTTCTCCATCGCACCTCCTCCTCGCTACAGCTTGACTTCTCCGGCTTCTTGTCACTAAGCCAAGGTCATGTGAATAAGATAAGGGGCTAAGAAATGCTCCACATGGATCAAAAAACAAAAGTTGTTATGGGGGTATATTTATAGAAGGATTTTTTATGATTTTCGAGGGGAGATGGCGTGTAACGACGAGCGGGTTGGTGGAGATTTGAGCATGGTCGAAGATTAGGGATGAGTGGTATACATAATGGTAGATTAAGGTTGAGCATGGGCCGGGTACGGACCGGGTTTGACTTCCCGACCCAAATCGATTTTGGTATATGGGCTAATGGGCTAGGCCCTAGGCCCGTTTATTTTTAAAATATAGGCCCAAACCCAAACCCGGCCCGAAGATTATTGGCTCGGGCTCGGGTCGGGCTGACCCATTTAGATACCACAACATTTGTCTCAAATGCATTTGAAAATAGATGCATATTTTGCATCTGAAATAACAATATATGTATTTGATACGAGTTTGTAAAACATATGTTAATGAAGCACAACATCCAGTTTCAGAGCGAATGCATATTGGAATAGTTCCTAGATTGTTTGGAAATAACATTAAGACGACGAATGTTCTTCTTGATTAGAACCTTGTGGTAAAGATAAAGCAACAATAACATTCTAGTCTTAGCAGATGATATCAATACAAAGGTAACAAATAAATGCAATATGAAACTTATATATTTCATAATTTTAATTGGTATATAATTTATCTTTGTTAGTGTTGCACGCTACCAATCTTACTATATATAGGGTTCGAGCTATCAGGCTTTACGAGTTTGGGCCCTATAGGGCCCGAGTCTGCCTGAAATTGTAATTATGCCTTAAAAAGGCCCGAGCCCGACCCATTTCAAGTGCAGGTTCGGTCAAAGGGTCGGGCTAAGCGGGCCGGATTTTGGTTCGGGTCGGGTTGGCCCGGCCTAATGCTCAACCCTATGGTAGAGGTCTCAAGGTCAAATGGTGACAATGGAGGCGTGGAGAAATTGGTGACGACAGGGCGATACATGATTCTAACATAGGTAAGAGGGACTTGAAGTATATGGTTAGATCCTCAAGCGCATCACGGAAGCGTGAGCGTCGTATCAAATACGACGACGAATGACTAGTCAGACTAGTTGTTTTATTCAGCGGAATTTTTTTTATGAGACGAAACCACATGATCCAAGAACACTTCTCGGATCGTTTCATCTAAACCACAAACAAGTAATAGGATTACCTCTTGAAGCATGGTTGCGATCAAGTCTCTAAACGAAGAGACCTCCTGTCTCAAGTCCGATCCGACGGAGGAGGCGCTAGCGAGCGCGGGGATGAACCGCGTGCTTCTCGCAATCCATGTTGATGATCCAAGCGGTGTATCTCCTGATTTCGACACAAGAGATCCATTGTCTTCTTCATGAGCGAGGCGCACCGAAGGAGACGGAGATCCACGAGTAAATGATCGGGCAACATAACGACGACGTTGCGGCAATGGAGAACCTCTTTAGGGCATCCATGGTGGACGACCACATGAGAAGTATAGAGAGGGCTGACATGTAGAGAGAAAGAGAGAGAGAGATGTGATTCTCAAGCATTGTGTAAAGAAGAGCAAAGGGTCACCTCTCCTTTTATAATATTTTGGGATCCATGGATCTCAATCCATGGGACAACACAAATCCAATGGTTCTCATGGATTGTGTTTCTTTCAATGGCCAAGATTGTTGTTGGTTAAAAACACAACAACTAATTTTAATTTAGATTAAATATATTTGCTAAATCAAATATTATTCAATCCTAAATTAAATCAAAAAATTGGAGATAATGGAGACGAGAATCTCCACTTTCCATGGAAGCCATGGATGGCCACCAATTCCAATTTGGAATGGCTAGCCATCCACACTTCCATTAGGAATGTGAGATTCTCCAAATAAATCCAAGATTTCATGGTTATTTATATATCCCATTACAACAACTATTGTTGTAAAATATTCTACAACAATAACTCATATTTATTTTGTGAATATTGCAATCTTGCCATTGGAAATTTGTGAATCATATTCACAACCCAAAATAAAATGTAAATTACATTTTCAATTTAATGTCCAATGTGAATCCAATTCATATCAACATTTAATTAACAAATGTAAATTACATATTTCTCTCTCTTATATATTATAAATCACGTTTATAATATACATGATTAATATGGTAGGGTTATCCACATTATTCATATCCACGATAATTAAATCACATTTAATCATCTTGGATCTCTATTCTCTTGTGCTCAAATAATATGAATCATATTCACATTATTTATATCTTTGATAATCAAATCACATTTAATTATCTAAGATAGCTCTATTTATAACCACGACAATTAAATCAAATTTAATTATCCGTTTTCTCAATGCTCGGATACTCATATCAACAATGAAATTATCCATGAACTCTTTCAAGGATAATGCGCTTTCTCCGCGAATACTTGGAGATAAGGACAGGGCGATTGTATTGTTCCACGTATAGTGACTTGGATATTGAGATCATATCTCAAATCCAGATCGCGGGCCTCCCACAGATGCTTGATTAAATCAAGACCGCAAATCTAATCTTCTCATTGCATCTGAATCACATTCAGATCAATGTCCAACATTTGGACTAATCAGATTACTTCTCTACCGAGAGGAGTCACTAAAATCCAGATCCGTTTCATCACTCCCTAGGAATGGAAGCATCATGGTTATACAATCGTTTATGATCACATCACCCTCAATTATTCCCAATACCTGTACATCCTGCATACTGGAAGACTCAGAATAAACCCGAAGTATTGGATCAACTTTATATTGACTATTTCATGATTTTATCAGTAAGTTTTTCATTTGATCATTTGGAGTCGGTATTGATCATATACTTTCCAAAAACATATATCATACCTAGGTCTTGATCATATACTTTCCAAAAGTATATATCAAACCAACAAATTCAGTCAAGCTTCCAAAGCGAGACGAACGTGCGCACGGAATTTGATTCTTCCCAATATCTCATGAGTGAGCTCGTCTTCCGGTTCATAATTGTACCTGCATGATCCCTTTGAGAGTCGTATTACTCATATGCCCTTATATGCACATCAGCGTGCCGGTGTATAGACCTTGGTTAGGTCATCAACCTATTGGTTTGCCAAATGTACATATTCAAACATATAGTAACACATCTGTCTCCGGTCAGAAGATGCATGCCTGTATTGTGACAACATACGATATAGGACTTTGGTTATATCGATCTCATTAAGTCAACTCTTTGACCTAAATAATCTGACACCTCCGAATCTCTATTCCTATGCAGAGGACCTACATCAAGAGGTCGGTAAGATATAAGTCTAACTGAGAAAGGATTGTCATCTCCTACTCAGGCTGGAGATCATCTCTTAACAATCATTTGGCGGTGCTTGATGAGTCCTCAATCAAACTCTTTAGTTATTCATCCAAGCACCAACCTCTATGATTCAACAGTTGAATCAACAGCTGTATGATCATCAAGATGGCCATGGTACATAACCCTAATTGTACTAAGGGAGCTATTATGCAAATTATGCATTCTTCATTTCAGATCAGGGAATGATATATGCAATAATATTTATTGCGTTTGGCTCGCCATGGGCTCGCATGTCCAACAATCTCCCACTAGCCCAAAGAGCCATTAATAGGCTAATCATTTAAACCCACACTCATGTGACAATCGTAGGCTACTTAGAAAATAGTTAGGTAAGCTGATCAGTCACTCTGTTCCCACGAGACTACGCCAAGTCCTTTTACGACACTTGCATATCCCTAGTAACAGTGCTCGCATCTAACGCAAATGTTGCATGTTATGCAACCAATACTCAATATTATTAGTTACATTGTCCTTGACACTACATCTTAATAATTATCATAACTAGTATTTCTATAATCCTTACCAGAATACCATTATTCCTGGAGATCTCTATCTCCTAAGGAATCCACAATTAAGACCTTTTATATCTCTATCCATTAAGTCTTATGTTTTTGAAGATAAGACTTTGAGATCACTATCTCAAAAATCTTATCCTCTATGAAGATATTGTTATTACTGCAATCAAGTGTTTTTCTCTCCATATTAGGATTAGTAACATTTTACTACTCCCACTACATGGCAGATATCTAGCTTTTGTACATATATAGCATACACAGCTTCTTGTAACTAATGCACAAGTGCATGTAGTTCTAGCATTCACTTCCTCAACTCTTTGAGGTGCTATCCCTTTAGATAGGTCCGTACCATATCTTAAGGGATGGAAGCCTTTCTTGGATTTTTTCTGAAAATAGAAAATGTCCAAGGTGTACCATTAATGTGACAGTCCCAATACCCTCTTCTCTATGCTTCTGAACACCTTCAAAACTAAGATCCAAGAGGTATCCTTGAGATCATATCTCAAGTTACGGAACAACCAGATTAAAAACACACATTATTATCCTTATATAATTTTAAATGACTAGGATATCATCTAAATATAGCATGATGAACACAATGGCACTCCCACTAAGCTTCACATGGCTCATCAAGATTTTATCTGAAATCATAACATTTATAATTTCATCAAATCTTATGGTCTAACTTCAAGAATCTTATTTGAGTCTGTAGATGGATTCTTTAGCTTGCACACCTTGCTTTCCTCAACCATGAAGCCATGGGGCTACTTCATGTGAATATCCTCAGAGAGGTATTCATAGAGGAATGCAATCTTGACTTCTTTCTCTTGAAGATCCATTTACACCTTTATGGGTCTTACCCATATAGGTGGATCCTCGAGGGTACATATACAACACTTGTATATGAAGTCTACTTTAGACTTTATTGCTAACATCTATCTTTCCATGTCATGATCTTCATAAGCTTCATCAAATGAAGTTCAATCATTGTCAGATTTCTCTGACACATGGAATCCATCCTCAAACTCATTTGAAGAGGTATTAGTGTTTCATCTGTAATTATCCTTTTAGTTTCCAATTTGAGGAGCCTCATTATCTTTTCAAGATCAAATGCGTTCCTATACTTCATTTTCATCTTGATTCTCAAGAGTCTCAACCTATAGGAATTGCATTCTCAGAGATGAGATATTTTAAGAATCTCAAGGTCATAAAGTAGGTATACAATACCATCCTTTATTTTCCTCATGAAGATGCACGCTCTAGTGCTCAATTCCAGCTTATTTACATGGAGTCTCATTAAGGATATATAATGTAGTCTCTACTACATATATACCTGGAAACTAAGAGGAAATTATGCTAAAATTCGTCATTGATCAAATCATGTCACACATGATCCAATTGTGTCTCCCTATAACTCTTTTGAGTCAAGGTGTATTAGGAGGATTGAGATAGCAATGATATTCATATCTCCATAAGGTATTCTTTGAATTTGACTAACAGGTACTTGCTACCTATATTAGATCAAATTCATTTTATCTTCCTTCAAACTTTGATTCTAAACCAAAATAATGAAATCTTTGAACATTTCAAAGGTTTCTTAGGTGAAAAGAAATCTCATATCATACATAATCATCAATAGATATCACATATCCATAATATTTACTATGATATAGACGATCCACATACATTAATATGTATGAGATCCTGAATACCTTGACGTCTTACACCAATCCAAGGAAGGGTACATTGTACATTTTTACTTTTTGGATACAATACTCACAAATATTTAAGATTTGAACCTTTAGACAATCTAAAGTTTCATCTCTCACTAGTCCATTGATCTCATCAACATACATATGTCGAAAACTTGATGCCAGATCATTTTCAAATGATCCTCATCCTCCAATTTATCTTATAAAGGTTTTTAATTTTCAGTATTATAAATCTTAATGAACCATTCATTAATTTTCTAATTTTGTGGAGTCCACTAGATGTTAGATTACTATCTGAAATATACCCATCATAACTCTTTATGATAGTTTTATCTCAGAATTCATGTTTATTTCCAACATTTAGAAACAAACAATGAGTGTATTCTTATATCTAAGTCATAGAGACATTCTCTAAGACTAAGGGCTCTCCCACTGAAATTATGAAGCCTTTCAATCCAATAGAGATTGTTGCAACAATTGCATCAATATCTATGTGGATGACTATAACACTTAAGATCAAATTTTCTAGTCTTCTAAAACATATGCAACCCATTTCAAGTGTTGTAGAAGATTGAGATACAATTACAAGACTTTATCTTATTCAATAAGCAAGTCAATATCAATGATTTATGTAGACTATCTTGATGATCTATCCGAGTCCTTCTCTAAGGATTCTAGATAGAATTGATAGTCATACTATCAACACATCAACTTATTGCAGTATTGGCATTCATCCAACTCTTTGGATGTCATATGGAAGTCATAGAAGTATGGTCAACTCTTTGACTATCCTTCTCATTTTGGGTCTGACCCATGCTTCCACTGCGCTCCCTTTATCTATAAACAACCATT
Source organism: Ottelia alismoides (assembly GCA_037367405.1). Classification (NCBI taxonomy): domain Eukaryota; kingdom Viridiplantae; phylum Streptophyta; class Magnoliopsida; order Alismatales; family Hydrocharitaceae; genus Ottelia; species Ottelia alismoides. Next base: position 1,265,961 of record JAZKJV010004753.1, read on the forward strand.
GCTTAAGACAAAGGATCTCTTATGTTAAATTCAAAAGAATTCAATGTAAGAGCATTCAATATTTATACATGCTTCATTAAATTCATACAATATGAATACTATTAAGCTTCATGAATGACTAAGGTATAGACAGTAGAATAATGACACTCATCATGTCTACATCCATATAGACTTTTAAAACATTGGTTCAGGTAGGTATTCAAACATTCTGAATACATCATCTCTAATAGAGCCACCATTCTACATGATGCAATGAACCGTCTCATTCATGATAAATGTCAAGAGCACATATGTATGCTGGAATATCTTCATTGATTTTACAAGGATTATTTGACACTTCCAAAGTACATTCGATGAGAGATCAAGACTATAGAGTCATACAAACCCTAGGGTTGTAGATCTAGTGTCCTTTTAATTATCGTTCCTTATTATTATGAGGAAACTTACATATTGCGACTACATACATTATGTGTCCAATTGCAAGTACAATATCTGGATCATGAGTCCAATCCATGATATTTTACTGGTTATTATTGAGTAGTTCATAGAGTGTGTTTTAATGAAGGATTATCTGAAATAAGAAATTTGCATAAGTGTATATATATACACATATTTTTACTTTTATTTAGGAATTTTTATATCAAAGTTGTCTTGCCTTGTCAACACTGAAAGTTCATTCCCTTAATCACTTTCAATGTAAGAGATATACTTACCATTATATCTCAAGCAAGACCTGGGATCTCCTTCCTTATCTTTGTTACATCCCAATAATATGAGAACCTGCAACTCGGATAAAAGAAGCGGGAACACGTTCCGACTTGCAAGTCCAACTTGCATCTCCCAATTCGGTCTTTAACACCCGGGCCTACCACCCCTAAGGTGATGTTGACCCGTCATTAATTGAACCAACTGTCAACATGAATACAACTCGTTATGCGCAATCCAATATCGCCCAAATAATACAAGGACCCGATATTGGGGTCACTATGCATACGTCCTTACACTTTTGAGAAGCGAAGAGCCCGATCCAGATGCGCTTGCATACAAGAGATGTCACTTCGGACAAGCGTCTTCTGCATTCAATCCCTGGCTACGGAACCCTCCGCCTTGACGGGAGACCATGGATGTCACTTATGTGATCCTCCATATCATATTCAAATTCTAATTAATCATTATGAATCATATTCATTATGACTAATTCTTTCAAGGGAAATAACATCTCTATTCATAATAGAGTGTTTTAATTTTAATTAGATTCCAATTAATCTAATCATATTAAATTATTATCCAATTAATATCCAACAAACATTTTAATTGTTACTTGGAATTATGGTACTATCTCAAATACGTATTATTTCAGATTTTAATAATTAGAAATACATCATGATTTCTTAAGCATTATACTAACCCTACCCGCTATCATGGCCAGTACCGACGAGAGTGGGACGGACCACATACGTTGCAACCCGCTGCCCCAATGCTCTCCGACTAGACACCATATCCACCTCGGGAAAGGATAATGCAAAATAGATCACTTTGTACTTGAAATTATCATCGGTTCTTCAACCGAAATTATACTATATAATAATAATCACAACAATTTTGATGAACATTATAATGAGATTTGCTAAACAAATCTCAAATCCTATTCAAGCAACATGTTTGTTGGAATGTAGATCATGTAGATCATGTAACCAATTAGTGATCTTGATCACATCTAATCAATTATTGGTTAAGGCAATGTCATTTAAGGAAATAATTAACATAAAATATTTCACAAATATTTATGCATATTTTTTCTAGAAAATTAAACAATTTAATTTCACAAATTGATTAAATGACAATCACTAGATTCTTGATTAGGAAAGTATTTCCAGTAGTGACCCTCACTTACTAAAAATACCATATCTCAATAAATTTAAATCCAAATTAAGCAAAGTAAGTTCCTAAAGTTTGATAATTTAATTTATAATAGAACCTAAGTATTTGCACACGTTTCAAGGCGTTTCAAATCCTTAATTAATATCTTAATTACGTTGAGATTCGCAGTCCTCGAAACTGTGGATACATGTTCATTAAAATGAGCATAACTTGAGAAAACAGAATCGAAATCACGTAAACTCAGATCCTACGGTTTCCTTATTTAATGGGGAACAAAATCCATTATTATTTTCGTTTTTAAACAATTGAAACAGTGCCAAAAATAATCTCAAAACAGAGATGCGAAAATGAAATGCAAGAAAACTTTCGCAAACCCTAATGAACCCAAGTCGTCCTCGGTTACTGGATCGTATCCAAAACCACCGACCTAAGGCTCTGATACCACTTAAAGGATATGGTTAGATCCTGAAGCGCATCATGGAAGCGTGAGCATCATATTGAATACGACGAAGAATGACTAGTCGGAGTAGTTGTTCTATGCTGCGGAAAAATTTTTTTTATGCGACGAAACCACATGATCCAAGAAGACTTCTCGGATCGTTTCGTCTAACCCACAAAAAAGTAATAGGATTACCTCTTGAAGCGTGTTTGCAATCAAGTCTCTAAACAAAGACACCTCCTGTCTCAAGTCCGATCAGACGGAGGAGACGCTTGAGAGCGCGAGGATGAACTGCGTGCTTCTCGCAATCCATGTTGCTGATCCAAGCGGTGTATCTCCTGATCTCGACACATAAGATCCATTGTATTCTTCATGAGCGAGGCGCACCGAAGGAGATGGAGGTCCACGAGCAAATGATCGGGCAGTATAACGACAACGCTGCGGCGATGGAGAACCTCTTTAGGGCATCCATGGTGGACGGCCACATGAGAGGGATAGAGAGGGCTGACGTGTAGAGAGAAAGAGAGAGAGAGATATGCTTCTCAAGCATTGTGTAAAGAAGATCAAAGGGGTGCCTCTCCTTTTAAAATATTTTGGGATCCATGGATCTCAATCCATGGGACAACACAAATCCAATGGTTCTCATTGATTGTGTTTCTTTCAATGGCCACGATTGTTGTTGGTTAAAAACACAACAACTAATTTTAATTTAGATTAATCATATTTGATAAATCAAATATTATTCAATCATAAACTAAATCACAAAATTGGAGATAATGGAGATGAGAATCTCCACTTTCCATGGAGAGCCATGGACGGCCACCAATTCCAATTTGGAGTGGCTAGCCATCCTCACTCCAATTAGGAATGTAAGATTCTCCAATGAAATCCAAGATTTAATGGTTATTTATATCTCCAATTACAACAACAATTGTTGTAAAATATTCCACAACAATAATTCATAATTATTTTATGAATATTGCAATCTTGCCATTGAAAATTTGTCATATTCACAAACCAAAATAAAATGTAAATTACATTTTCAATTTAATGTCCAATGTAAATCCAATTCACATCAACATTTAATTAACAAATGTAAATTACATATTGCTCTCTCTTATATATTATAAATCACATTTATAATATACATGATTAATATGGATAGGGTTATCCACATTATTCATATCCACAGTAATTAAATCACATTTAATCATCTTGGAACTCTATTCTCGTGTGCTCAGATAATATGAATCATATTCACATTATTTATATCTTTGATAATCAAATCACATTTAATTAACTAAGATAGCTCTCTTTATAATCATGACAATTAAATCACATTTAATTATCCATTTTCTCAATGCTCGGATTTTCATATCAACAATGAAATTATCCATGAACTCTTTCAAGAATAATGCACTTTCTCCGCGAATACTTGGTATAAGGACAGGGCGATTCTATTGTTCCACGTATAGTGACTTGGATATTGAGATCATATCTCAAATCCAGATTGCGGGCCTCCCATAGATGCTTGATTAAATCAAGACCACAAATATGATCTTCTCATTGCATCTGAATCACATTCAGATCAATGTCCAACATTTGGACTAAGATCAGATTACTTCTCTACCTAGAGGAGTCTCTAAAATCTAGACCCGTTTCATCACTCCCTAGGAATGGAAGCGTCATGGTTATACAATCGTTTATGATCGCATTACCCTAAGGTATTCCCAATACATGTACATCCTGCATACTGGAAGACTCAGAATAAACCCGAAGTATTGGATCAACTTTATACTATCAACTTCATGGTTTTATCATTAAGTTTCTCATTCGATCATTGGGAATAGGTATCGATCATATACTTCCCAAAAGCATATATCATACCTAGGTCTTGATCATATACTTTCTAAAAGTATATATCAAACCAACAAATTCAGTCAAGCATCCAAAGCGAGACGATCGTGCGCACGGAATTTGATTCTTCCCAATATCTCATGAGTGAGCTCATATCTTCCGGTTCAGTAGTTGAACCTGTATGATCCCTTTTGAGAGATCGTATTACTCATATGCCCTTATATGCACACCAGCGCGCCGGTGTATAGACCTTGGTAAGGTCATCAACCTATTGGTCTGCCAAATGTACATACTCAAACATATAGTAACACATCTGTCTCCGGTCAGAGGATGCATGCCTATATCGTGACAGCATACGGTATAGGACTTTGGTTATCTCGATCTCGTTAAGTCAACTCTTTGACCTAACTAATCTGACACCTCCGAATCTCTATTCCTATGCAGAGGACCTGCATCAAGAGGTCGGTCAGATATAAGCCTAACTGAGAAAGGATTGCCATCTCCTACTCAAGCTGGAGAACATCTCTTAACAATCATTTGACGGTGCTTGATGAGTCCTCAATCTAACTCTTTAGACATTCATCCAAGCACCAGCCTCTATGATTCAACAGTTGAATCAACAGCTGTATGATCATCAAGATGGCCATGGTACATAACCCTAATTGTACTAAGGGACCTATTATGCAAATTATTCATTCTTCATTTCAGATCATAGAATGATATACGCAATAATATTTATTTCATAATGGCTCACCGTGGGCTCGCATGTCCAATAGGACTGGGGTACAGTTGACATAGGTCAACGAACGCTCGCACCTGATTGGTCTACCGGACCAATAAGGAAATTCCAGGGAAGAAAAACCTCGAAAATATAAAGAAATAATAAATGGATTTATTATTTTTTTTATAAAGTTTAAAAAATATAATTTTATGTAGAATTTAATGCTTATTTTCATTTATTTTTAGGATATGTTTTATTATACGCTACTTTTTACACATAAGATATAAGTATATTTCTCTATTGTTTATGTATTTTAATTTTATTTGTATTTCTAATTTAATTACTTTATTTTATTATCTTATATTATTATACCTTATTTTTAAGCGCAAACATATTTTTATTTTATTTTTATGGTATAATATATACACTTAAATAAATAGGGATGTATATTATATAGGTATAAGTATTATATATTCGTATATGTATTTTATGTTCTTATTTTATTTTGCATTTTATTTATGGTTTTATTGTATTCTAATTATGTAAATATATTATGAATAATAATTACAAAATTATAAAATATAAAAAATATAAAAAATAATAAATAAAATGAATATTTTATTCAAAGTATATTGTACAATAAGGGTCCAAAACCAAACTTTCATGCCTTAAATCCAATAATATGAAATCACCTTCATCAAATTGCTTATTAAAAGTTATATACAATGAAAGGTTGTTTTGATATATTTTGAGTTTTTATTTAGAAGATATGGGTCTGGGAAGTTGGGATTTTGCCTTTTTATTTTAAATACAAAAAGTACACGCTATGTTATTTTTGTATGAAATCAAATTTTTATTTTTATTTGTATTTTTATCTACAACTTTCATGTACGTAGTTTATTGATTTGATGAATAAATAATAAAGTATAAAATAGGTCTCAAAAGGTAAATATTGGCGAATTTTTGTAGGGTTCTCCGACTGTGTTTTCTGTACAATTTGCTACCCTATCTCCCCCTATTTTATTCTTTGTCAACCAAGTCATTATGACGACTGAATCAGTAGTTCGGGTCATTTCAATGTCCTTGACAGTTTGCTCCTTTTTTTCTTTTCTTTATTCTTTTATTTTGGCAATAAATACAATAAATGTATAGTATTTTATACAATAAAAAATGTATAGTATTTTATACAATAATGTTTACAAATTAATGAATGTTTATTTTGATAAATTTATGATATATACATGCATTTAGCTAAGATTTGAAGGCCAAAATGAAATAATAAAGGTGACAAAATGGAGATTCATCACCATTATACTTGCCTTTACTAGTCCGTTAAAAACAGTTATGCCTATAAGTGCAGAAAAGAAAATAAAGGAATGAAAAAGAAATATCATGAAATATTTTTGACTTTTAAACTTGTCTTAATAAGGTTAAAATTTGAAGCTCAAAGAAGGCCTTTGGATTAATGGTGTTTTCAGAACCACAAAGAAATTAGGAAGTGCGAAATAATGATCCTTAGGTTCCATACTCCTATTATTCAGTCCAATTCACAACCAGGTCAAAACCATCCTCTCAGTTGCATACTCTTGCTATCTTGAAATGATAGAACCATGTGTGTGAAATTGTTTAGCTCTCTGCAGACAAAACCATTGAACTACCAAGGCATCTTCTCTTGTGATAACTCGTCCTTATGGAGACAGATATTCCCTTCTAAGGTCAGGTGTTCCCGATCTTTTTCAAACGAATGGGGTAAGAAGTTAAAGGAATGGGAAGAGAAGTGGGAATGGACTAATGTAATATTCATTCCCTTGTGAAGTCGGTCGGTGTACCGATATTTCACCAAGAAGCAGACATTTTTGAAGCTCGAATTTTTGTGGAATTCTATAGCTTCTGCATTCTTGTCTGTGCCCCGTGGATGCAGTCTCTTTTGTTCCACCTACTTTTTGGGTTCATGGAAAAGTTGCGCCTGCAGGCCATCCCTCATCCGAAGCATTGTTTCAATCCATTTTGTCTTAAGATATCATTGTTATTAGAAGAAGTGGGTTAGAGTACCGTTGTCGGCAATCCCCGAGAATGGTTCTTGAGTAACCCTTGGCGAGGCGACCTTCCATCATCCGGACGTAGACCCCAATATTTTTCAACATCATCTGAGTTGAGCTAAGTGTTGGGTGCAGTGTTTTCTTTTCATGTAACTATCTCAAGAGTCTTCTGAATGATACATATGGATTTATTTAGGCACATGGAATTAATACCTGAACACAATCTTATGGAATCTAAAGAATTAAGTCAAGGTGACCTGAAATGCTTTCCACTTCCAGTTCTCAATGGGTTCCTCTGAAATTAGATGTGTCAAGGTATATTCCAAGCTCTAATCATCTGACTTTATTTGTACTGGTTCAATCATCTAGATTACTTCGAAATATGCAAATTCTATGTATTGTGCAAGAAAATATTTTTGTGATGCAATTTTTTGTTTTTAGCTTTTTATGAATTTTTGAAAAAGTTTTGCAATCTTCCACAGAGTGAGGGGCAATATCTGTCCAACTGAAGAGGAAAGTGTTGGGTGGTTTTGCTTGTATTTCATTATAGAGATTCTTCTAACTAGCATTTCTCATGTAATTTTTGAAAATATTTTTGAAAATGTTTTAGGGATTTTGAACAATAGATTTTTGAAGAAAAGGTAGGTGCAAATATTTACATGGATATGCATCTCATAGTAAAAATAGTTGGTTTTTTAAGAATTTACAAGGGATATATTATTATTTATACAGATAAATATATACAATTGGTGAAATGGGTTTATTAGAAAGATATACATATTCCTCAAACTTATTTGAAAAAATTTTTACGAAGTTCGAAAATATTTTACAAAATATTTTTCGAATAGTTTTTTCAAAATATTTTCAACTATATTTTCTAACTATTTTACAAAACATTTTTACCTTTTTTTTAATCAGCATACACAAAAAGGATTGGAGGAATATTCATCTTTTTATTAGGTGGTTTTAATGAATGGTAATAAGTGTTTTAGCCATACCTATTGAAAATACGAAAGTACAACTTCTGACTAAAATATATACATAGTATATATTGACCTCCCTATACTCAGCTCGAGCGATGTCCTCATAGATTAAAGAGAAATAGAAGACATTACTCATACTTAGTACAGAGAAATCTATACTACAATGACTCAATAAAGATTAAGAAGTCAACCATCGCCCCTATATTTAAGATCAAATGATCCTAAGTATAGTAGATTGTATTTTACATGTAGAGAGGGTCGAGGGTGTGAACGAATGAACAAATCATCGGCTCAACCTGCTCCCCCTATACTTACAGTGAAATATCCCTAAGTATAGAAAGGTTATCAAGAGTTGAGGAGACATGCGGGGGATCGAAAGTGAATAACCCGAGGACATTCGCACCCTATACTTAGGATGGTGCATATCCTAAGTATATCATATATGAATGGGGTGAGAGTAGCACCGAAGAAATAATTTGAAGAATGAAAACAAAAAGAAGAGAAGAAGAAAAGAAGAAAAGAAGAAAAGAAGAAAAAAAAGAAAATGATTAACTAATCAAAAATATTTTTGATGGCCTCGTATGCTTGTGCTAATGTTGCGACTATAAATTCTTCATCATAGACCACCTGAATCGAATCCACCATGGACCGAAATGTATCATGTTACGGTCAAGTCTTAAGTAGCTGTTTGTTGATCACAACTGGTTGTGCGTTAGCTGACAAACTGGATATGACAATGCTACCATTGTCACGTACATGCTTCACTACGAACCTCCCGATCCACTTGCTTTTCAACTTCCATGGCAATAATTTGAGATCTGCATAAAACAATTAAACCTTCTGACTTTGTTTGAAAGTGTTATGATGGATGTGCCTTTCGTGCCACCTTTTGACCTTCTCCTTACACATTAGACTATTGTTGTATGCATACTCACGAAATTCTAGAAGTCGATTCAGATCTAGCTTTCTATTCTTTAAGGCCTTCTACGAATGCACATTATAGATACAGATTTACCATAAAGATTTATGGATGAGTTCTACGGGCAAATGACATGGCTTGTCATACATTAGGCGGTAAGGAGACATTCCAGCAGTAACTTCTATGCAGTTTGATTGGCCCAAAGTACTGAGCTAAGCAACTATGACTAGTTCTTCCTGTCTGGGCGTACAAGTTTCTGCAAAATTATTTTTGTCTCCCTATTTTTGGACATTCGACCAGGCCATTGGACTGTGGGTGGTACGGAGAGATGACACGATGCTCAATGCAGAATTCTTGTGTCAGTTTTTCACCTCTTTGTTGATGAAATGGACACCCCCATCTGATATGAGAATGTTAGGGATCCCGAACCATCCTATGATGTTTTCCCTCATGATCCGGTAGATGGTGCAACTGTCAGCGACTCGGGTTGGGATAGCCTCCACCCAACAGCTTAAGTAGTTGACAACAAGCATAATGTACTCAAAACCCTAACTGCTAGGGAATGGGCTCATGAAGTCAATGCCCCACGCATTAAACATGTCTGAAATCTGAATGTTCTTCAAAAGTATCTTGTCTCTCAATCCGATAGTATCACCCAATATATGACAGTTATTACATTGCTTGACAACGTCTTCTACATCTTTGAATAGGGTAGGTCACCAAAGATCGTATTGTAGAACTTTTACTGCCGTTCTTCTCCCAGAGTGGCATCCTCTTGATTCTTTGGCATGATAGTGCTCGAGGATACTATGGACTTCCTCCTGAGGAATGCAACTCCTCCCTATGAAATCTTCCCCCTTAGGAAAGAGATAAGGATCCTCCCATTGATAGGAATGAATATCCGACATGAATTTGTCGACTTTCATCTTCAGCCAATCTTGTGGAGTTTTCTTGGATACAAGATAGTTCACAATATCGGTGAACTAGGGTAGTGAGATGACTGATAGAATGGTTTCATCTGCAAAAGTTTCTATGATCTGCAATATGCTCTTCTCAAGAGTTTCTGGCTCTGGTAATATTGAAAAATGATCGACCACCACATTTTTGACTCCAAGCTTATCATGAATTTCAATGTTAAATTCCTGGAGTAGAAGGATCCATCAGATTAGCCGTAGTTTGGCATCCTTGGGCTTGCAAGTATTTGATGACTGAGTGGTCTGTATAAATTATCACCTTGGATCCAAGAAGATGGGATCAAAATTTCTCCAGGATACTAATGCCAGCAACTCCTTTTCAGTGACCCTGTAGTTCCTTTGATCTTCATTGAGAGTTTTGCTGGCATAGTGAATAAAAAATGGAATATGATCTCTCCTCTATCCTAAAACCTCCATAATGGCATAATCAGAAGATCTGTCATGATATCAAATGGTAGAGACTAGTCAGGGGGGTGAAGGACATGTGCCTAAGTGATTATTTCTTTCAACTGCATAAAGGCCCATAGGACTCTATCATCAACAAAAAATCTACCTCCTTGCCTAGAAGCTCAGTCAGCGGTCGGGAAATTTTGCTGAAGTCTTTGATGAATCGTCAATAAAAACTGACATGCCACAGGAATGATATGACTTGCTTCTTACATGGCTCTATCTTTGAAATCAATTCCACCTTCACATGATCAACCTCCATTCCATGTTTTGAGACGACATGGCCTAGCACAATACCTTTGGTCACATTAAAATGGCTCTTTTCCCATGAGAGAACAAGGTTCACTTTGCAGCATCTCTTCAGGACTCGATCTAAACTGATTGAAGCTATCCCCATAGACCGAAAAATCATGCATAAAGACCTCAAGAAAACTACCAACCCTATCGACAAAACTGCCAACATGCATTTCTGTAACATCGTCGGAGCATTGCACAAAGCCAACATTATTATGTGGAAAGCATATGTCCCAAATGGACTGGTAAAGGTCGTCTTCTCTTGATCTTCTAGAGTTATTGCAACATGATAGTACCCAGAGTATCCATCCAAGAAATAAAAGTATTCCTTTGCGGCCAATCTTTCGACTATCTTGTCAATGAAGGGGGGAGAGAAATGTGATATATGAATCCCACATCACACCACTTCATGATCTCATTCTTTACAGCCTCTCAAGGGTTTGGATTGAATCCTTGCTAGAACTCATGGGAATGCTTGCTGTCTTCTTCTAGGTATATGTGATGGGTGTACAATAAGGGGTTTATCCTATGGAGATATGAAATTTTCCAGCCTATGGCCTGGTGATTTCTCTCTAGAACCTCAAGCAAACGAGATTCTTGTTCCTCAATTAGTTGTGAATTGATGATCACTGGGTACATGTTCTGCGTACCTGCAAGGAAGGTGTACTTCGTGTTCGCTGGATGTGGCTTGAGCTTGGGTGGTGTCTGTTTCAGCTCAGTGGTAACTTCAACCACTGTGTAGGGTGATGGTGTCGGACCTTTCATCTATGATCTGTCCACCATAAGCATCGTAGGCTCTGAGTACAGAGTTGCATATAATTCTTCAATGATCGAATCTTATTCACAAAAATATGTCATGATGTCCTCTGGCTCTAGATAGGTGGCCATAAATGTATTCACCAGGAAACTCAGTGAAGATCTCGTTGGCTAGGATATTTGGGAACTCAACTGTGCTGTCCAAGATTTTCTCTGTGGAGAGGAATGCTTGGGTATCAATATCATCCATAAGTAAATTTGTATCGTAGATTTCGACTAAAAAGTCACAGTCTTCTTCACTGTTCTATTGGCTCACTCTCATCCGATGCTTGTTCTGACTATTTGGGCATCTGGATGGTCTCAATTGGCACCTTGTCACTGTTTGAGAGGAAGGTAATCTACTCGGTACCATAGTTCACCACTGATTCGGCTATTCGAAGGAACGACCGTCCAAGGATTATCAAGATGTGCAGAAGAGGAACTGAACTGTCCATATCCAGAACTATGATGTCTGTAGGGAAATGCATTCCTTGAATGGTGAGGAGGACATTTTCTATAATTCCTCGAGGTTGCTTGTGTATCTACGATCTGCATAATCATTCTAGTAGACTTGAGTGGTCTCAACCCAAACTCTTTGAGCAGAGAAGTGGGCATCTGGTTGATTGAGGATCCACTATTGAGTAGAGTTCGATCGAACTCCTGATCAAACATCTGGCATCTGACTAGGAGCTCCCATATCCTTCTTCTTGGTCAGGAGATTAGTGATTGCATTTACTGTAGCCACAGTCAGAATATGTTTCACATTTCTTTCTCTGTCTTTGCACGTTTGTCTTTTCGAAGTGCAGGCCTATTTAAGACTTTTATTGATGTTAGGCATCTACTTGATGGCTTCGAGCAAGGGCATTTCGCGCACAAGATTCTGAATAATCTCAAGAACATAAGGATCAAATAAGGCTGATTTCAAATTTTTATTTTTTTTGGATTTGCTTAATGTATCCGGAAAATGAATATTTACAGAATCAAAAGTAGTAGTAGGAATAGAGTTCTCGATTACATCAAAATTTATGTCGCATCAGGATGTACAACTAGATGACTATAATCAGCAGGGTTATCTAAGAAAAGTGGGCAACCAAAATATACAGGCGAGCCTCCATTTCTAGCACTTGATCTGCTACAGGTGCGATTTCCTCTAAGGCTAGCTGGCTGGTGCTCCTGCTCCTCCTGATGTTGGTGCTTTCTTTTTGACATTTTTGATTTTTCTGAATTTTCGCCTTTTTGTTAATGGTGCTTCTCCTTCCTCTTCTTCCTTACCTGACTCGGATGCTAGATCGGCTGATGTAGAGGATGATGATACACCTACCGAAGCTTTATGCTTCGCCCTGTGGCTGATGGTTGCAAGGTCCTACCAGTACTGAAAGTGACAACATTATATAAAAATATATCAAGCATATGTGACTCTGTTATATTGACTTAAACATCACAAGCTACCCAATCTTTCTTTAAATTATTGGGGCTAGCCTCCAACTGTGCTGGAATGGAGTTCTTGGTAGCGACAAGGTCACCAAGTTTCTTACTCCTCTCTGCTAGGCTTTCCCTAGCCGAGCCAGACAATCCAAGGCAGGGTTTGAAGGAGGGGCAGCTTCGGATGAGTCAACAGGCTGGCTACACTGATGGTGGAACTAGTGTAGGGCCTGTTGCTGAGGATGGTACTAAGGAGAGGGGTGGTACTAATGGTGCTACTGAGGAGGTTGGTTTTGATATGGAACAACTGAGTATTGCTCGTTCTGCTGGTATGACCGGTACTACAGTTGTGGATGCTAGTTCTGTATCCAATTACCATTGTACTATGGAGACTGATGGGGGATCTGAGGCTGATTTTAAACAATTCTCCCTCCTTACTGTTGAGGTAACTAGAGGTTTCATGAGTGTTGGATCTGTTTAGGTCCGCTTGGATGGGCCAACTAAACATCGTTGGCCTATACGCCATTCACCTCTTGAATGAGAGGTAGTGGAGGGAAACAAGGATCTTGAATGGGTTGGGGATCAGGTTAGTAGATAACTTGCTGCTGCTGTGACTGCTACGAAGATGATGGTTCTGGGGCTTGCTTGTAGTTTAAGTGTTGTACTGCTAGCTGGGTCTGACTCTACTGAGGAGGATGCGGTGATGCTTTCTCCTTCATCTCAGAAGGAGCTGGAGCCTATGCAGACAAAGAATTACATGAGCTGATTGTGCTCACCGATATCTCTAGATGCTTGGTAGTCTGTGAAGGATATCGAATAATCCTCGAGCACATCATGGAAGCGTGAGCGTCGTATCGAATACGACGAAGAACGACTAGTCGAACTAGTTGTTCTACGCAGTGGAATTTAAAATTTTTCATGCGATAAAACCACATGATCCAAGAAGGATTCTCGGATCGTTTCATCTAGAACCACAACAAGTATAAAGAAATACCTCTTGAAGAGAGGTTGATCGAGTCTCTACGAAAAGAAACCTCCTGTCGTAAGTCCGATCATCAGAGAAGATGATTACGAGCGCGGGGATGAGTCGTGTGATCCTCGCAATCTAACGAGTTGATCCAAGCATGGTGAACTCCTGATCTCATCGTAGAAGATCAAACGCCTTCTTCATGAGCGTAGCACTCCAAAGAAGACGGAGAAACGAATAACATCGAAGTGGCAGTGCGATGGCGAAGTGACAATGACTTTATCTTCTAGGGTTTGGTGGACGACCGCCAATGGAGAGGAGAGAGGGTTGACGTGTAGAATAAGAGAGAGATATGTGCTTCAAAAGCATTACCCTTGAGATCATGGTATGCCTCTCGATTTATAGGGTTTTGGGATCCATCGATCTCAATCCATGGGATACGTAAAATCAGTGAATGAGATTGATTTACGGATAATCCAATGGTCAAGATTGTCGTTGGTAAAATCCAACAATTAATAATCTAATTTAGATCAAATATATTTGATAAATCAAATACAATTCAATCCTATATTAAATCAAATAATTGAGGAGATAATCATCATGGAGATAATCATCTCCCATGAAACATGGTGGACGACCACCAATTCCATATAGAACTTGGCAGCCGTCCACATGTTTCCATGTGGAGGCAATCTCATGAAATCTCATGAGATTGCATATCTCCATGAAAATCTCCATTATTTTTCCAACAACTTTTGTTGGGATTTATTCTTCAAAAATAATTCATAATTAAGTTTGAGAATATTGCAATCTTACCATTGGAATTTTGTGAATCACATTCAAAATCCAAAACAAAATATAATTTATATTTTCAATTAATTGCACAATGTGTATCCAATACACATCAATAATTAATTAACAAATATAAATTATAACTAGCTCTCTCTAATACATTATAAATCACATTTATAGTATATTATGAATAATTAGATATTGCTATCCACATTATTCTTATCCACAACAATTAAATCGCATTTAATTATATTGGATAATTTTCATATACATCAAGATAATTAAATCACATTTAATTATCATTCTCTTTCTGCTCAGATATAATTCAACCATGGAATTATTCTTGAACCTCTTCAAGAATAATGCGATTTCTCCGCAGATACTTGGAGATAGGACATGGCGGTTGTATTGTTCCACGTATAGTGACTTGGATGTTGAGATCTCATCTCAAATCCAGATCTCACGGACCTCCCATAGATGCTTGATTAAATCAAGACCGTAGACCTAATCTTCTTATTGCATCTGAATCTCATTCAGACCAATGTTCAATACATGGATAAAGATCAGGTCACTTCTCTACTGAGAGGAGTCACTAAAATCCAAACCTATTTTATCACTCCCTCGGAATGGACGCGTCATGGTTATACAATCGTTTATGATCAAATCACCCTCAGGTATTCCTAACACCTGTAAATCCATCATACTGGAAGACCTATGATCATCCTAAAGATATAGATCCATTTTATACTATCATCTTCAGGGTTTGATCACCATGTTTCTCAATCTTGGTGATTGGGGATCGGTATCGATCATATGCTTTCTTAAAGCATATATCATACCTTCAAATTCTTGTCATGCTTCCAAAGCACAATGACCATGCATGGAATTTGATCGGTCCAAATACCTCATGAGTGAGCTCATGTCTCCCGATTCACATGTGAACCTGTATGATCCCATTGAGAGATTGTATTACTCATATGCCCATACATGCACGCTAGATCACCAGTATATGGACCTTGGTTAGGTTATCAACCTATTGGTCTGCCAATGTATATATTTTGACATGTAGTAACACATTTGTATCTTGTCAGAGGATGCATGCCTATGCCGTGACAATTTTCAACATAGGTCTTTAGTTATCTTGATCTCGTTAAGTCAACCCATTGACTCAACTAATATGACACCTCTGAATCTCTATTCCTATACAGAGGACTTGCATCAAGAGGTCGGTCAGATATCAACCTAAATGAGAAAGGATTGCCATCTCCTACTCAGGCTTGAGATCATCTCTCTACAATCATTTGACGGTTCTTGATGAGTCCTCAATATAACTCTTTAGATATTCATCCAAGCACCAGCCTCTATGATTCAATAACTGAATCAACAGTTGTGTGATCATCAAGATGGACATGGTACATAACCCTAATTGTACAGAGGGACCTATTATGCAAATTATTTATTCTTCTTTTCAGATATGGGAATGATTTTCACAATAACATTTATTGCAAAATGGCTCGCTGTGGGCTCGCATGTCCATCAATCTCCCACTAGCCCAAAGAGCCATTAATGGACTAATCATTTAAACCTGCACTCATGTGACAATCATAGGATATTTAAAGAAATAGCTAGGTAAGCTTACCGGTTACTCTGTTTCCAAGAGTCTACGCCAAGTCCTTTTACGACACTTGCATATCCCCCAGTAACAGTGCTCGCATCCAATGCGAATGTTGCATCTTATGCAACCAATACTCAATTTTGTCAGTTATAGACTTATAGTGTCCTTGACACTATAGCTTAATAATTATCGTAACCAGTTTTTTCCATTATCCTTATCAGAAATACCCTTATTCCTGGAGATATCTATCTCCTATGGTATTCGCAGTTAAGACCTTTTAAATATCCATCTATAAAGTCTTAATTTCTTGAAGATAAGACTTTGAGATCACCATCTCAAAAATCTTTTCATCTTTGAAGATATTGTTATCACTGCAATCAAGTGTTTTTATCTCCATAGTAAGATTAGTAATAATTAAACTACTCCCACTACAAGGCATACATCTGGTTTTTCTATTCATCTAGGATACATCCGGCTTCTCGGAACTGATGCACAAGGGAAAGCAGTTTTAGCATTCACATCCACAACCTTTGAGGTGCTATCCCTTTTTAGACAGGTCAGTACCATATCATAAGGGAAAGAAGCCTTTCTTGAAATTTTCCAGAATATGGAAATGTCCAAAGTGTACCATTAATGTGACGGTCCCAATACCCTCTTCTATTTGCATCTGAACAACTTCAGAACTAAGATCTAAGAGGTATCCTTGAGAACATATCTTGAGGTATGGAACAACCATATTATAAAACATTTATTATTATCATCCTTATATCATTCCAAATGATTAGGATATTATCTACATTTAGCATGATGAACACAATGGCACTCCTACTAAGCTTCACTTGGTTCATTAAGATTCTATCTGAAATCATAACATTTATAATTTCATCAAATCTTATGTTCCAAATACAAGAAGCTTATTTGAGTCCAAAGATAGAATTCCTTATCTTGCACATCTTGCTTTCCTCAACCATGAAGCCCTGGGGCTACTTCATGTGAATATTCTGAGAGAGGTATTCATAGAGGAATGCACTCTTTACTCACATCGTGAAGATGCTATAGTCAAGTTGCGTAGCTATAGTTAGTAATATTCTGATGCATTCAAGCATGGTTACTAAAGAGCATGTCTCATCGCAAGTGATGTCTTCTCTTCGGTATGCAGCTCATGGCTACGAACTGTGCTTTTGAAGGTCTCTACCTTCTCATCAGGTTCCCTCTTTCTATTTAAGATCCATTTACACCTTAATGGTTCTTACCCATATAGGTGGATCCTCGAGGGTCCATATACAACATTTGTATATGAAGCCTACTTTAGACTTTATTGCTAACATTTATCCTTCCATGCTATGATCTTCAGAAGCTTCATCACATGAAGTCAGATCATTGTCAGATTCAACTGACACATGGAATCCGTCTTCAAACTTATTTGAAGAGGTATTAGTGTTTCATATTTAATTGTCCTTTTAGTTTCCAATTTTAGGAGCCTCATTATCTTCTCAAGATTAAATGAGTTCCTTCACTTCATTTTCATCTTAATTGTCAAGAGTCTTATCATCTAAGAATCACATTCTCATAGATGAGATCTTTTAAGAATCTCAAGGTCATAAAGTAGGTATACAATACCATCCTTTATTTTCCTAATGAAGTAGACTCTCAGGTGTTATTCTAGCTTACTTGCTTTGAACCTTATTAAGGATATATATTATAGTCTCTACTACATATATACCTTGGAAACTAATAGATAATCATGCTAATATTCATCATTGATCATATCATGTCACACATGATCCAATTGTATCTCCCTATAACTCTTACTGAGTTTAGGTTTATTTGGATGAGTGAGATAGAAATGATATTCATATCTCTATAAGGCATTCTATGAATTCATCTAATAGGTATTGACTACCTAGATTAGATCAAATTCATTTAATATTCCTTCAAACATTGGTTCTAAACCAAAATTGTGAAATCCATGAACATTTCAAAGGTTTCTAAGTGAAGATAAGAAATCTCATATCACAAATAATCATCAATAGATATCACATATCCACAATATTTATTCTGATATAGATGATTCACATACATCAATATGTATAAGATCTTGAATACCTTGACATCTTACACCATTCAAAGGAAGGGTGTATTGGACATTTTTATTTTTGAATACAATCTTCACAAGTATGTAAGATTTGAACTTTTAGACATTCTAAAGTTTCGTCTCTTACTAGTCTATTGATCACATCAACAGATAAATGTCCAAGGCTTGATGCCGTCAAATGATCTTCATTCTCCTATTGATCTTTTAAGGTTTAATTTCAATATTAGAAATGTTAATGAACCATTCATTAAATTTCTAATTAAGTAGAGCCCACTAGATTTTAAATTACTATATGAAATATCTCCATCATAACTCTTTATGATAGGTCTATTCCAGAATCCATGTTTATTCCAACATTTAGAAATAAACAATGAGTGTATTCTAATATCTAGGTCATACAGACATTCTCTAAAACTAATGGCTCTCCCACTGATATTAGGAAGTCTATTTATCCAATAGAGGTTCTTGCAACTATTGCATTAACATCCATGTGGATGACTATTAAACCTTTAAAATCAATTTTTATAGTCTTCTAATACATATGAAACCAAATGCAAGTGTTGTTAGAAGATTCAGATACAATTATTAGACTTCATATTATCAAATAAGAAAGTCAATTTCAATGATTATATGTAGATTATTCCGATGTACTATACGATTCCTTCTATAAGGATTCTACATAGATTTGATAGTCATACTATCAACACATCAACTTATTGCAGTATTTGCATCCATCCAACTATTTGGATGTCACATGTAAGTCGTAGAAGCACAGTCAACTCTTTGACTCTCCTTCTTTCTTGGGTCCAACCCATGCTTCCACTGCGCTCCCTTTATCTATAAACAACCATTTCTTTAGACGAAGGATCTCTTATGTTGAATTCAAAAGATTTCAATATAAGAGCTTTTCAACATTTATACGTGCTTCACTCAAATCATAAAATATGATTATTCTGAAGCTTCATGAATAACTAGAGTATAGATAGTAGAATGATGACTCTAATCGTATCTACATCCATCTAAACTCTTAAAAAAATATTGGTTCAGGTAGGTTCTCAAACAATTTTGAATACATCATCTCTTATAGAGCTACCATTAAGCATGATGTAGAGAACCACATCATTCATGATTAAATGTCGAGAGCACATATGTATGCCAAAACATCTTCTTAGAATTTTATAAGGATTATTTGACAATTACGATCATCGTCGACATGTCACTTCCAAAGTACATTCGATGAGAGATCAAGACTATAGAGACATACAAACCCTAGGGTTGTAGTCCTATTGTCTATTTAATTGTCACTCCTCATTATTATGAGGAAACTTGCACATCGCAACCACATACCATATGTGTCCAACTGTAAGTACAATATATTAATCATGGATCCCATCCATGATATTTTATTGGTTATTATTGAGTATAATATTGAGTGGGTTTAATGAAGAATTATATGAAATAAGAAATTCACAAAAGTAAACATTTATATATATACATATTTTACATCGATTTAGGAATTTTTATATCAAAGTTGTCTTGCCTTGTCAACAATGAAAGTTCATTCCCTTAATCACTTTCAATGTAAGAGATATACATACCAGTGTATCTCAAGCAAGATCTAGGATCTCCTTCCTTATCTTTGTCACATCCCAATAATATGAGAACTTGTGATTTGGACAAAAAGAAGCAGGAACACATTCCGCCTTGTATGTCCAACTTGCATCTCCCAATTCGGTGTTTAACACCCAAGCCCACCACCCCTAAGGTGATGTTGACCCGTCATTAATTGAACCAACCGTCAACATGAATACAACTCGCTATGCGCAATCCAATATAGCCCCAATAATATGAGGACCCGATATTGGGGTCACTACGCATACGTCCTTACTTTTTAGAGAAGTGAATAGCCCGATCCAAATGGATCGTAAGCAGGAGCTGTCACTTTGGACAGGCGTCTCCTACATACAATATCTTGCGAAGGAATCCTTCGCCTTGACGAGAGACCATGGATGTCACTTATGTGATCCTCCACCTCATATTTAAATTTTAATTAATTATTATGAATCATATTCATATAATAATTTCTTCCAAGGGAAATACACATCTATTCATAATAGAGTGTTTTTAATTGGATATAATTAACTTAATCACATTAAATTAATTTTCAATCCAATTCAATCAACAAACTTGATTGTTTTTACTTGAACACATATATGGTATTATCTCAAAGTACGTATTAATTCGAATTTTAATAATTAGAAAAAGTACATCTTGATTTCTCTAGCATTATCGAGTCCCTACCCGTTGTCATGGCCAATACCGACGAATGTGGGAAGGACCGCAACTGGTGCGACCTTCTACCCCATTGCTTCCCGACTAGACACCATGTCCACCTCAGCAAAGGATAATGCCAAATAGATCAATTTGTACTTGAGATGATCATCAGTTATTCAATCAAAATTATATCATATAGTAATAATCAAAACATTTTTGATTATAAGAAAATTTGCTAGACAAATTCCCAATCCTACTCAAGCAAGGAATTTGCTGATTATATTTCCAATTATGATCTAGATCAAATCTAATCAATTTATTGGTTGAGGCCATGTAAATTAAGGAAATAATAATCATTAAATATTTTTCCATAATTATTTTATGAAATTAATAAATAATTTCACTAATTGACAATCACATGGTTCTTGATTATGAATGTAATTTCAGTAGTGACACCTACTTACTAAAATTAACATATCTCAATCATTTTAAATCCAAATTAGACAAAATTAGATTTCAAATATTGCTAATTTTATTTAGAACAGAACTTAAGTGATATTTCATGCATTTAGCGGTGGATAAAAACAGTAATTAACTCATTAATCATGTTAAGATTCGCAGTTCATGCAACAATGAATACATGTTCATTAAAACAACCATATCTCGAGCAAACGGAATCCAAATTACGCAAACTCAGATCCTATGATTTCCTTATTTAATGGGGAATAAAATTCAAGTGATTAATTCGTGTTTAAATGTTTTAAACAGGGCCGAACTTACTCATTAAACAGATGTGCGAAAATCAAATGCGACAAAAACATTCGCAACCTTAACGAACCCAGGTCGTCCTAGATTTACGGATCGTATCCAAAACCTTCGACCAACGGATCTGATACCACGTGAAGGATATCTGATAATCCTCAAGCGCATCATGGAAGCATGAGCGTCATATCGAATACGACGAAGAACGACTAGTCGAACTATTTGTTCTATGCAACGGAATTTGAAATTTTTCATGCGATGAAACTACACGATCCAAGAACGATTCTCAGATCATTTCATCTAGAACCATAACAATTATAAATGAATAACTCTTGAAGCATGGTTGATCGAGTCTCTACGAAAAGAGACCTCCTGTCTCAAGTCCAATCGTCAGAGAAGACGTTTATAAGCACGGGGATGAGTCGCGTGATCCTCGCAATCCTACAAGTTGATCCAAGCATGATGAACTCCTGATCTTGTCGTACGAGATCGTATGCCTTCATCGTGAGAGTAGCACTCCAAAGAAGATGGATAACCGAAGAACATCTAAGCGACGGCGTGGTGGCGAAGCGACGACGGCTTTCTCCTCTAGGGTTCGGTGGATATCCACCAACAGAGAGGAGAGAGAGGTTGACGTGTAGAATAAGAGAGAGAGAGAGAGAGAGAGAGAGAGATGTGCTTCAAAAGCATTACCCTTGAGAGCTTGGTATGCCTCTCTATTTACAGGGTTTTGGGATCCATGGATCTCAATCCATGGGATACATAAAATCAATGGATGAGATTAATTTATGTTTAATCCAATGGTCAGGATTGTTGTTGGTAAAAGCCAACATCTAATAATCTAATTTAGATCAAATATATTCGATAAATCAAATATAATCCAATCCTAAATTAAATCAAGTAATTAAGGAGATAATCATCATGGAGATAATCATCTCCCATGAAACATGGTAGACGACCACCAATTCCATATAGGACCTGGTAGCCATCCACATGTTTCCATGTAGAGGTAATCTCATGAAATCTCATGAGATTGTATATCTCCATGAGAATCTCCATTAATTTTCCAACAACTTTGTTGGGATTTATTCTTCAAAAATAATTCATAACTAATTTTGAGAATATTGCAATCTTATCATTGGACTTTTGTGAATCACATTCACAACCCAAAACAAAATATAATTTACATTCTCAATTAATACACAATGTGTATCCAATACACATCAATACTTAATTAACAAATATAAATTATAAATAGCTCTTTCTAATATATTATAAATCACATTTATAATATATTATGAATAATTAGATATTGCTATCCACATTATTCTTATCCACAATAATTAAATCACATTTAATTATATTGGATAATTTCCACATGCATCAAGATAATTAAATCACATTTAATTATCATTCTCTTAATGCTCAGATATAATTCAGCCACGGAATTATTCATGAACCCCTTCAAGAATAATGCGATTTCTTTGCAGATACTTGGAGACAAGGATAGGGCGATTGTATTGTTCCACGCATAGTGACTTGGATGTTGAGATCTCATCTCAAATCCAGATCTCACGGACCTCCCACAGATGCCTGATTAAATCAAGACCGTAGACTTAATCTTCTCATTGCATCTGAATCTCATTCAGACCAATGTCTAATACATGGATAAATATCATGCCACTTCTCTACTGAGAGGAGTCACTAAATCTAAACCTTTTTCATCACTCCCTTGGAATGGAAGCGTCATGGTTATACAATCGTTTATGATCAAGTCACCCTCAGGTATTCCTAACACCTGTACATCCTGCATACTAGAAGACCTATGATCATCCTGAAGATATAGATCCATTTTAGACTGTCATCTTCAGGGTTTGATCACCAAGTTTCTTAATCTTAGTCATTGGGGATCGGTATCGATCATATGCTTTCTCAAAGCATATATCATACCTTCAAATTCTTGTCATGCTTCCAAAGCACGAGGACCATGCATGGAATTTTATCGGTCCCAATACCTCATGAGTGAGCTCATGTCTTCCAGTTCATATGTGAACCTGTATGATCCCTTTGAGAGATCGTATTACTCATATGCCCTTACATGCACACCGGCTCGTCGGTATATAGACTTAGTTAGGTCATCAACCTATTGCTCTGCCAAATGTACGTACTTAGACATATAGTAATACATCTGTCTCTGGTCAGAGGATGCATGCCTATGCTATGAAAGTTCTCAACATAGGTCTTTGGTTATCTCGATCTCGTTAAGTCAACCCATTGACCCAACTAATCTGACACCTCCGAATCTCTATTCCTATGTAGAGGACCTGCATCAAGAGGTCGATCAGATATCATCCTAAATGAGAAAGGATTGCCATCTCCTACTCAGGCTAGAGATCTTCTCTCAACAATCATTTGACGGTGCTTGATGAGTCCACATTCTAACTCTTCAGATATTCATCCAAGTCCCAGCCTCTATGATTCAATAACTGAATCAACAGCTGTTCGATCATCAAGATGGCCATGGTACATAATCCTAATTGTACGTAGGTACCTATTATGCAAATTATTTATTCTTCATTTCATATCAGGGAATGATTTTCGCAATAACATTTATTGCATAATGGCTCGTCGTGGGCTCGTATGTCCAACAGTTCGATCTTATTTGTCCAAGTGTTGTATCCTTTGGTCGATCATAGAAAGTTTCTCCAGGTCCTGTGATCGTTTATCTATGATATCCACCCTGGATAGGTGTCTCCCTATGATGCTTAGATTGGAGCTCTCATCCCTATCCGTCTCATGGGATGATGCCATATGGACTGGCTTCTGGATAGTGTGCGGATGGCGCTGATAGGCACATGACAATGATAAGGCAACCTCTCCTTCTTCCATTTCCTCGAAGAACTACCAAAGGACATTGCCATCTTTATTGAAATGTGGGCCTCCACATGCGACATCCACGAGCTTATGTCTCTCAACTATAAGTCCTCTGTAGAAATGTTGGACCAGGTTCGTCCTAGGAATGTCATGGTGAGGACATTTATCTTGAAAAACCTCCCCAAGCCTCATGGATGGATTCGTAAGTGTCTTGGGTGAAGTTTTATATGTGGGCATGAATCTGATTAAGTCATCCTAGAGGATAATATTTATGCAGGAAGGCAGAGTTAAGTTCTTCCCATGTAGTGACAATCTTCCCCAAGTGGTTGATCAAATGAAGGGCCTTGTCTTGGAGATTGAATGGGAATGCCATCATCTTGACTACTCATAATGGTATGTTAGGGCAGTGCATTTTACCACAAATGTGCCTGAACTATTACATGTGGATATAAGAATCTTCATTTGCATTTCCATGGAACTGGGTAGAAGTGACAAGAGTTGAGGTTTCAACTCGAAGTGTGTGTTGATCGCTGGAATCTAGATCCACTCTGTGACTTGATCGTCTCCAGGGTTATATGTCTCTTTGAGGGTCAGTTTGGGCCGCTCTCCTCTAGGTTCATCTAATGGGCCTCCATGATCTCCACCTCCTCCTTATTTTCCTTCTATTCCTTGCGGATTTTCTCTTCCTCTCCTCAAGTTATTAAGCATATCCTGAAAGGTGACCTGGGCTAATGCTTGGTCGGTGAGCTCTTGCTATATTTCCAGGATGGAGGCAAGGGGTTAGGCATTCACGGCGTTTTGGTCTGAATGGTTATATTCTGACTGTGGCTGCGGTGGGTGCTGTGGTCCCTTCCCTTTTCCTCCAGGAGCAATCTTTGTGTTTGTTTCTAATTCTAAATCTGAGAGAATTTTTGACTCTAGATTGGATTTGTTATTTGCATATGGAATGATCCCCCATTAGTCTGAATTGATGCACTAACTGTAATTAATCGATCCCTGTTAAGGTCAACACAGAACTTCATTAAGGATGTATAAGTGTAAAGAGTGAAATCAATTACCATCTAAAATGGGCAGATTTTGGGACAAGAATGATTGCGGTTTATTGGAGAAGACAAGTAGTCTGGAGGTTCATGGAGTCTGAACCATGTTCTCAGGAATAACCTTGAATCAATAGAGTTTACAAGCGTATGAAATCGATGTTGGTGTCGGCAGGGTCCTGGCTAAGCCATCCATGTGTCTCCTCTTGAAGGTCAATAGTAAGATCGATTCGGAGGAATAATACATGGATCAAACAAGGAATAAAGGGAGCGTAGAACAATATAAGGCTCCAAATGAGCAAGGGGACAAATGAGGAACAATAGATGGAAATGGAGAAGGCACAAAGTATGTAGGACTTAATCTTTGATATTTAATCTAATTCAAACAAACACAAAACTAGGATGAATTCACCCACTCAACACATGTGAAGCCTAAGAGTTCGACTATTTTTATCTTTTCAATTTTATTGTTATTTTCATGCAAGCTTATAACACGTCCTTAACTACGCTAACCCTATAGGAGTGTGTGTACTGCTAGGAAAGCATCACGTACTTCTTCCACCTCCTTTGTAACTTATGATCCGCACACTGAAAGATCCTTGATCTCATGCCTAGGTGGCTACTCAACCAAAGAAATAAAGAGAGGAAGCCAACAGGTGAAACCAATACTTCGAACCTCACTCGCAACAGAATCACCCGTGAGCGTGCAAGGACCTACTCAATCACAAATCGATGAGACAGACACACCCTTGAGGATGTGGCCTAAGCTTAGTTTTCAAACCAAGTCAGATGATCTACACAAGGCATGAACACCATGCTCAATGAGGCCCTACTCAATCACGTACGATAGAAGCACCAATACTTCACCAACCTAGGTGATAGTCAAGTAACCATAGATCGGGATATGGGCTCTTATCCTTAGCTAGTCATGCCTCACTCTGTCTGGAATGTACTTGAAAATAACGAGAGCTTTATGAACCCAAAATAATGAATGGTTCCTTATGGATTTTAATTAAGGTCAATTGTATTTAGCACTCCCATTTTTAATTTTTAGGTTTCAATTTTTTGAGTATTTTTCAAAGCAAGACACCTAATGATTTTTTTTGTATTTTTCCTTTATGTCCTAAGTGATATAAACATAGGGGAGAGAGGATGGAAAAGCTGTTCAAGTCATCATTAAGATAGATTTCTCACCCTAGTGACTAATGATGCATGTGAAGATAAAATTACTTACAGTGCTTCCCAGCTCTCTCCATGTGGGATGCAAGGCAAAATCGAAATAATTACACCATATGGAGATATGCAAAAGTGAAAAACATCCTAAACAATAACTGCTATTATTGGGAAGAACCAAATGCTAATTGTTTAGAAGTGAAATCCAAAAGTCTGTCCTCTGAAGTGCATCGATATCCAACACAATGGATCTTGCAAGTTGTATAGTAGTTCTCTCGATGCCCGATCTCAAGTCCGAATAACCAACAATTAATTTTACTAAGTCCAAGCACGTATCAGTATAGGTGCATGCAATATTATTAGAGCTTTGGACCTGGCTACCAAGTCAAGCAACTACTATTTAAGGGCTCACTCACAAAAAACAAATAAAACAAAGGCAAAAAGCTCAAATCACGTAAAACAACATAAAAGAAAGGCAATAAAACATGAAAAATTATGGTGAGTCCCACAAATGAATAGACACCCGGGCAATAGACCTTTCTAAGTGTGGCAGTGTACAAATTAATTATAAATTAATTATTACAAAAACAAATTCTCTCTCTCATAGTAAATAAAAATGAAGTCCAATCTGCTCTCCTCCTCCTTCCATGTTCTCCTCTCATGCTCTCTCCTGGTCGGCTTATAAGGAGAAGACCAACCTCTGCTCATCTCGGGTGCACCCACTTCCTAAGGGATATCCATTGCCAAACGACCCCGCGCAAGAAAGATCAACAAGAATATGGATTAGAATTTTCAAACAACTATCAAAATAAAATAACTAGAGAATAAAGACAAAATAATAAGCAACCATGTATACATTAAAATGTTATACAATCCATTGCTCCTCGATAATGGTGCCACCAGGTCTTGGAAAATTCCCTTATCACATGTGAGAAGCATGTGATTGAATCATGTTTGATAGGGATGGCTCGGTTTTTATGGCGTGCACAAGTGTTCATAGTAGCTTTGTGTTCAACCAAAGCTAAGGTGGAAAGGTTGCTTCAGTAGCTGGTTCAACTTAAGTGTGAACATTAGATCTGATTGTAGAAAGCAGATTGGACATCTACTGATTTGTCTATTCTTCCCCAACTTCCATATGCATCGGACCCCAAGCAGATCTCCAATGAAGGCCAACATGCTCCTCCGTGTATTACTGAGCTGCCTGAGGGTTCTGGATCCTCGACTAGTAGTTCACAAAGGTCATGGAGATGCAGTAATCATCCGATAGTAGATGGAGATGAACTACAATTCCTTGCTGTCAGATAAGAAAGTTGAGATCAACGATGGGTGATGATTTCCAGCCAATCAAATGTGATCAAGTTCCTGCAAGCATTAGTAGAAAGCCGAAGCCCATGCGGATTTCGTGAAGGTGCGAATGTAGTAAAGTTGGAGATCTAAGTATATGTGTATTAGAGCCCAAATGGTCCCTGACTTTTGCGAAGTCAAGGATGGATCAAGATGGAGTGGGTAATGAAGAAGCTGGAGAGGTAAGGTGATGAGCACATGAGGATAATCAGAGAATCAAGAAGATAAACATATGATGGAAATGTGATGGAGTCAAGTGTGTTTGCATAATATATATATATATATAGAGAGAGAGAGAGAGAGTAAAGAATTGAATAAAAAGAAGACATAGTAAGAAGATTTACCTGAGGAAAAAGGTTATGTTCGGGGATGAACTGGAGATGTGATACATGCCTATGAAGTGGAGCTTATTGCCCCAGGTCTCCGATTCACCTCGGTGGCTAAACGAGGAAGATTGAGTAGCCTTCTGAAGATGCTGCAACAAGGTGGTCTTCACCTTGGATCTCGCCAGATTAGTGCTCCATTGTCGCATCTAAGTATTCAATTACCACTGTCACTGAGGAAGGTAGGAGCTCGGGGTTTGGTTACACTCTAGGCAGATAGCCGTTACTCACAGTGGAGAAAGGGGTTTTGAGGCGATGGAGGTTGGTGATTTAGTAGTTCCAGGTGGTTTCAACCACCACCAGTTGGAAGAGGAGATACAGTTGAGGAGGGTTAAGCAGTCAACGTGAATGGGGAACATTAGGGGAAAACTAGGATGGCGGCAATTGATCAGAGGTTAGGCTCGTATGATTGGAAAAAAAGAGAGAAGACAATGAGGAACGAAGGGTTGCAGCCCAATGGTATACGATGTAGATGGACAGTTGGATCATATGATCCAATGGTTGAGAGAGAGGTGCTCACAGAGGGTTTTGATGAAATCTTAGGATCGCATCCAACGACTGGTGAAGAAGCATGAAGTAGCGATTCACATATGATCCTAGAGGAAGATCAAATGACTGAGAATAGATTCAAAGGGAGAATAAAGGGGTAGGCCATGTGGGCAGTCTAGAGGGTACCACGTGGCCCAATCATAACTAAAGAAATAATGAAAAAAAATGTAAAATATAGAATAAATGATTAGAGTCAAAATTAGAGAAAGTGGTGAACATGAAAGTTTGGATCCCGATGAGATCTACAACTTTCTAGTAGAAGTCAAAGAAATACATTCATCTATACATAGATAAGAATTTAAAAATTAATTAAAACAATAAAAACACTTTTCTTTTCTCATTATTTGAGTTTTTTAAATTATATTATATCTTAAACAATTAATGTACAATTTCATTCTAATTTTGTTTGATTTAGTAAAGAAATACATAAATTAATAACACTATAGTGAGTTATATGATATAGTATTATTAAGGTTAATTATTTACAACACACCAATTAATAATTAAAGTTAATTATCAATGAATCTTGTAGATTTCTTAAGCAAGAGAGATAATTATATTATTTTATGTAGATAAATTTGGGATTTATCACCCCTTATACTTAAGATAAGATCATCTACAAGCTTAATAAATAAAGAATTAGTTAGAAAGTTAGACTAATCAATGAATTCCTTGACATGTGCATGTGAGTATACAAGGTTTGATTGATCCAGAACACTTTATTTTAGAAATTCTAAGATTCTAAGATGAACCAAGTCTTAATCAGAAGGAATTCAACTACTCTAATCATCTAACTCTCAAATATATAAGTGGCATGACTTAATTTGTTGACTGCATTCATGAGAGTAGAGTCTAGATGTCACCTAAAGATCTAATACAAGACATTCTCCTAAGGAACCAACCCTCAACACTAGGGATTAAATCTAGTCTTGCTTCAATCCACTTTCTATTTAGTTTCTATGACTTCAAAGTGTAGACGACATGCTGGATAATGGAGGTGTTAGGATGGTGTCATTTCTTTTCTCTCCCTCTCATTGGAATACGTTTTCTCTCAAGTGCCAATACATGATGCATTTGTATATTTTTAATGTCAATCAGTTTGTTTGTCAAAAGAGATTAAGCCTTCTATACTTATTTTCCTGAGAGTACAATGAGGTGCATCTTTTTAAGGTATCTAATATACTTTCACCTAGACTTGTAGTGCTAATGATATAGAGCCCTTTTTTAAGTACCAGATGAAGGATATGGTTAGATCCTCAAGCGCATCACGAAAACGTGAGCATCGTATCGAATACGACAAAGAACGACTAATCGGACTAGTTGTTCTATGGAGCGGAAATTAATTTTTTTTTCATACGACAAAACCACATGATCCATGAACACTTCTCGGATCGTTTCGTATAAACCACAAATAAGTAAAAGGATTACCTCTTGAAGCGTGGTTGCGATCGAGTCTCTAAACAAAGAGATCGCCTGTCTCAAGTCCGATCCGACGGAGGAGACGCTTACGAGCGTGTTGATGAAACACGTGCTTCTTGCAATCCACGTTGATGATCCAAGCGGCGGATCTCCTGATCTTGACACACAAGATCCGACGTCTTCTTCACGAGCGCAGTGCACCGAAGGAGACAGAGATCTACGAGCAAATGATCGGGTAGCATAACAACGACGTTAAAGAGAACCTCTCTAGGGAATCCATGGTGGACAACCACATGAGAGGGAGAGAGAGAGTAGACGTGTAGAGAGTGAAAAATAGAGAGACTTATGTTCTTATTATGTGTAAAGAAGAGCAATGGGTTGCCTCTCCTTTTATAATATTTTGGGATACATGGATCTCAATCGATGGGAAATACAAATCCAATGGCTCTCATTGATTTGTGTTTCTTATAATGGCTAAGATTTGTGTTGGTAAAAACCAACAATAATTAATTTAATTTAGATTAAATCTATATTGATAAATCAATATAAATCAATCCCAAATTAAATCAATCAAGCATGTAGATTATGGAATGAAGATTGCCTCCTTCCATAATATTGGATTTGGTGG
The DNA here is from genome assembly GCA_037367405.1 of Ottelia alismoides. Taxonomy (NCBI): domain Eukaryota; kingdom Viridiplantae; phylum Streptophyta; class Magnoliopsida; order Alismatales; family Hydrocharitaceae; genus Ottelia; species Ottelia alismoides. The sequence continues at coordinate 1,296,644 of JAZKJV010004753.1, forward strand.
CAATCTCATGCAATCTCATGAGATTCCATTATTCCATGAAAATCTCCAAGATTTGCAACAACACTTGTTGCAAATTATTCTACAAAAATAATTCATAATTATTTTGTGAATATTGCAATCTTGCCTTTGCAAAATTGTGAATCACATTCACAACCCAAAAAAATTGTGAATTACATTTTCAATTAATTGTCCAATGTGAATCCAATTCGCATCAACATTAAATTACAAAATGTAAATTACAAATAGCTCTCTCTTATATATTATAAATCACATTTATAATATATATGACTAATATGGATATTGCTATCCACATTATTCATATCCATGATAATTAAATCACATTTCAACATCTTGGATCTCTATTCTCGTGTGCCCAAATAATATAAATCACATTCACATTATTCACATCTTTGATAATTAAACCACATTTAGTTATCTTAGATAACTCTCCTTATAATATGAATCAAATTCATATTATTTATGATAATTAAATCACATTTAATTATCAATTTTCTCAATGCTCGGATACACATATCAACAATAAAATTATCCTGAACACTTTCAAGGATAATGCGCTTTCTCCGCGGATACTTGGAGATAAGGACAGGGCAATTGTATTGTTCCACGTATAGTGACTTGGATATAAAGATCATATCTCAAATCCAGATCGCGGGCCTCCAATAGATGCTTGATTAAATCAAGACCGCAAATCTAATCTTCTCATTGCATCTGAATCACATTCAAATCAATGTCCAACATTTGGACCAAGATCAGATTACTTCTCTACTGAGAGGAGTAACTAAAATCCAGACCCGTTTCATCACTCCCTAGGAATGGAAACATCATGGTTATACAATCGTTTATGATCACATCACCCTGAGGTATTCCCAATACATGGGCATCCTGCATACTTGAAGACTCATAATAAATCCGAAGTATTAGATCAACTTTAAACTATCTACTTCAGGGTTTTTATCAGTAAGTTTCTCACTCGATCATTGGGAGCTGGTATCGATCATATACTTTCCAAAAGCATATATCATACCTAGGTCTTGATCATATACTTTCCAAAAGTATAGATATCAAACCTATAAATTCAGTCAAGCTTCCAAAGTGAGATGACCGTGCACGAAATTTGATTCTTCCCAATTCCAAAGCGAGTGATCTCATGCCTTCCGATTTAGTAAATGAACCTGTATGATCCCTTTGAGAGATAGTATTACTCATATACCCTTATATGCACACCAGCACGCCGGTGAATAGACCTTGGTTAGGTCATCAACCTATTGGTCTGCCAAATGTACATACTCGGACATATAGTAACACATCTGTCTCCGGTCAGAGGATGCGTGCCCGTATCGTGACAGTATACGATATAGGACTTTGGTTATCTTGATCTCGTTAAGTCAACTTTTTGACCTAACTAATCTGATACCTCTGAATCTCTATTCCTATGCAGAGGACCTGCATCAAGAGGTCGGTCAGATATTAGCCTATCTGAGAAAGGATTTCCATCTCCTACTCAGGCTGGAGATCATCTCTTAACAATTATTTGATGGTACTTGTTCAGTTCTCAATCTAACCCTTTAGATATTCATCCAAGCACCAGCCTATATGATTCAATAGTTGAATCAAGAGCTGTATGATTATTAAGATGGCCATGGTACATAACCCTAATTGTACTAAGGGACCTATTATGCAAATTATTTATTCTTCATTTCAGACCAGAGAATGATATTCACAATAACATTTATTGCATAATGGCTCTCCGTGGGCTCGCATGTCCAACAATCTCCCACTAGCCCAAGGAGCCATTAATGGGCTTATCATTGAAACCCACACACATGTGACAATCATAGGTATTCAGAAAATAGTTAGGTAAGATGATCACTCACTCTATTCCTGCGAGACTATGCCAAGTCCTTTTATGGCACTTGCATATCCCCGGTAATAGTGCTTGCATCTAATGCGAATCTTGCATCTTATCCAACCAATACTTAATCTTGTTAGTTACAGTGTCCTTGACACTACAGATTAATAATTATCATAACCAGTATTTATATAATCCTAATCAGAATACCCTTATTCTTGGAGATCACTATCTCTTAAGGTATCCAAAGTTAAGACCTTTTAGATCTCTATCTATAAAGTCTTATGTTTTGAAGATAAGACTTTGAGATCACTATCTTAAAAATTCTTGTCATTAATGAAGATTTTGTTATACTGCAATCAAGTGTTTTTTTCTCCAAAGTAGGATTAGCAACACTTTACTACTCCCATTGCATGGAAGATATCTTGCTTTTGTACACATCTAGCGTACACTCAGCTTCTCGTAACTGATGCACAAGTGCAAGCAGTTCTAGCATTCACTTACGCAACTCTTTGAGGTGCTATCCCTTTAGACAGGTCAATACCATATCTTAAGGGATGGAAGCCTTTCTTAGAATTTCCAAGAATGGAATTGGAACATGTCCAAGGTGTACTACAAATGTGACGGTCCCAATACTATCTTCTCTTTGCTTCTGAATACCTTCAGAACAAAGATCTAAGAGGTATCCTTGAGATCATATCTCAAGTTATGGAATAGCCAGATCATAAAAAACTTATTATTATCCTTATATCATTCCTAATGATTAGGGATATTATCTACGTCTAGCATGCTGAACACAATGTCACTCCCACTAAGCTTCACATAGTTCATCAAGATTCTATCTGAAATCATAACATTTATAATTTCATCAAATCTTATGTTTCAGCTACAAGAAGCTTATTTGAGTCCATAGATGGATTTTATTTAGCTTGCACATCTTGCTTTCCTCAACCATGAAGCCATGGGCTACTTCATGTGAATATCCTCAAAAAGAGGAATGAAATCTTGACTTCTTTATCTTGAAGATCCATTTACACCTTTATGGGTCTTATCCATATAGGTGGATCCACGAGGGTCCATATACAACACTTATATATGAAGTCTACTTTAGACTTCCATTTCTAAAATCCATCTTTCGATGTTATGATCATCAGGAGTTTCATCACATGAAATTCGATCATTGTCAGACTTAACCAACACATGGAGTACATCCTCAAACTCATTTGAAGAGGTATTAGTGTTTCATCTTTAATTGTCCTTTTAGTTCCCCATTGTAGGAGCCTCATTATCTTCTCAAGATTAAATGAGTTCTTATACTTCATTTTCATCTTGATTCTCAAGAGAGTCATCCTTTAAGAATCACATTCTTAGAGATGAGATCTTTTAAGAATCTGAAGATTATAAAGTAGATATCCAATACCATCCTTTATTTTTATAATGAAGTATCACTCTCTAGTGCTCAATTCCATCTTACTTGCATGGAATCTTATAATGTAGTCTCTACTACATATATATATATATATATATATCTGGAAACTAACATACAATTATGCTCAAAATTCGTCATTGATCAAATCATGTCACACATGATCCAATTGTATCTCCCTATAACTCTATTGAGTTAAGGTGTGTTAGGAGGATCTGAGATAGAAATAATATTCATATCTCCCTGAGCTATTCCTTGAATTCATCTAACATGTACATGCTACCTAGGTTAGATGAAATTCATTTTATCTTCCTTCAAACTTTGGTTTCTAAACTAAAATTCTGAAATCTTTGAACATTTCAAAGCTTTCTTAGGTGAAGAGAAGAAATCTCATATCATACATAGTCATCAATAGATATCACATATCCATAATGTTTACTATGATATAAATGATCCCACATACATCAATATGTATGAGATCTTGAATACCTTGACATCTTACACCTTTCCCAAGGAAGGGTGTATTGGACATAGTTTACTTTTGAATACAATATTCATAAATATGTAAGTTTTGAAATTTTAGATATTCTAAAGTTTCATTCTTACTTTTCTATTGATCAAATCAACAGGAAAACATCCAAAGCTTGATGCCAGATCATTGTCAAATGATCTTTATCCTCTTATTGATCTTTAAAGGTTTAATTTCATTATTAGAAATGTTAATGAACCATTCATTAATTTTCTAATTTAGTAGAGTCCTCTAGATGTTAGATTACTTTCTGAAATATATCCATCATAACTCGTTATGATAGGTCCATTCCAGAATTCATGTTTATTTCCAACATTTAGAAACAAATATTGAGTGTATTCTAATGTCTAGGTCATAGAGACATTCTCTAAGCCCTTGCAAGAGTCCTCAATCAAGAGGGACTATTAGTTACCCATATTTTGCTAGAACAGCACCAGGAACACTCACGGAAACTACGCTCGTCGTACAAAGAATCTATAGTCCCCGTGAGGGTGGCAGTCGTCCCTTGGAATGCTAGCAGTGTCAGTCTTGCTTTTTCCTAACCCCACTGGAAAACCACATCCAGCTCTAAGCGGATGATACCTTGCAACTGAGCCCACCCTAGGGAGCGGAGCTTTTTAGGTTTTGAAAAGTATTCGGATCCAGAATACAGATATATAGTGGCGAGGGGATGTCGAATTCTGGCTATTCTCTAAGACCAAGGGCTCTCCCACTGAAATTATGAAATCTACTGATCCAATGGAAATTATTGCAACAATTGCATCAATTCCAACATGGATGACCATTAAACCTTAAGATCAAATTTCTAATTTTCTAATATATATGCAACCAATTGCAAGTGTCATTAGAAGATTGAGATACAATTATTGGACTTTATCTTATCAAATAAGGAAGTCAATTTCAATGATTTATGTAGATATTTTGATGCTCTATCTGAGTCCTTCTCAAAGGATTCTAGACAGACTTGATAGTCGAACTATCAACCCATCAATTTATTGCAGTATTGGCATTCATCCAACTCTTCGGATGTCATATGGAAGTCACAGAAGTACGGTCAACTCTTTGACTATCCTTCTTATCTTGGGTCTGACCCATGCTTTCATTGCGCTCCCTCTATCTATAAACAATCATTTCTTAAGACTAATGATCTCTTATGTTAAATTCAAAAGAATTCAATGTAAGAGTATTTGAACATTTATACATGCTTCATTCAATTTATACAATGATGACACTCATCATGTGTACATCCATCTAGACTCTTAAAAACATTGGTTCAGGTAGGTATTCAAATATTTTGACTACGTCATCTCTTATAGAGCCACCATTCTGCATGATGCAGTAAACCATCTCATTCATGATAAATGTCAAGATCACATATGTATGCCAGAATATCTTCATTGATTTTATAAGGATTATTTGATAATTGCGATCATCATCGACATGTCACTTCCAAAGTACATCCGATGAGAGATAAAGACTATAGAGACATACAAACCCTAGGGTTATAGTACTATTATCTATTTAATTGTCATTCCTCATTATTATGAGGAAACTTGCACATTGCAACCACATAATTATGTGTCCAACTGCAAGTACAATATCTGGATCATGGGTCCAATCCATGATATTTTAATGGTTATTAATGAGTATATTATTGAGTGGGTTTAATGAAGGATTATCTGAAGTAAGAAATTTGTATAAATATATAAACATATATATTACTTTGATTTAGGAATTTTCATATCGAAGTTGTATTGCCTTGTCAACACTGAAAGTTCATTCCCTTAATCACTTTCAATGTATGAGATATACTTACCATCATATCTCAGCAAGACCTGGGATCTCCTTCCTTATCTTTGTTACATCCCGATAATATGAGAATCTACAACTCGGATAAAAAGAAGAGGGAACACATTCCACCTTGCAATTCCAACTTGCATCTCCCAATTCGGTCTTTAACGCCTGGGCCCACCACCCCTAAGACGATGTTGACCTGTCATTAATTTAACCAATCGTCAATAGGAATAGTACTCGCTATGCGCAATCCAATATCGCCCCAATAATATGAGGATCCGATATTGGGGTCACTACGCATACGACCTTACTCTTTCGAGAAGCAAAAAGCCCGATCCAGATGCGCTTGCATACAGGAGCTGTCACTTCAGACATGCGTCTCCTACATAGAATCCCTGGCGACGGAACCCTTCGCCTTGACGGGAGACCATGGATGTCACTAATGTGATCCTCCATATCATGTTCAAATTCTAATTAATCATTATGAATCATACTCATTACGATTAATTCTTCCATGGGAATTGACACATCTATTTATAATAGAGTGTCTTAATTTTAATTAGATTCCAATTAATCTAATCATATTACATTGATGATCCAATAAATATCAAACAAATACTCTTAATTGTTACATAAATTATGGTATTATCTCTAATACATATTATTTTGAATTTTAATAATTAAAAATACATCATGATTTCTTAAGCATTATACTAACCCTACCCGCTGTCATGGCCAGTACCAATGGGAGTGGGATAGACCACATAGGGTGCAACCTGCTACCCCAACGCTCCCAGACTAGACACCATATCCACCTCGGGAAAGGATAATGCACAATAGATAACTTTGTACTTGAGATGTCATCGGTTCTTCAATTGAAATTATACCATATAACAATAATCAAAACAATTTTTAATTAACATTATAATGAGATTTGCTAAACAAATCCCAAGTCCTATTCAAGCAACATGTTTGTTGGAATGTAGATCATGTGGATCATGTAACCAACTAGTGATCTAGATCACATCTAATCAAATATTGATTAAGGCAATGTCATTTAAGGGAATAATTATCATCAAATATTTCACAAATATTTATGCACAATTATTCCAGAAAATAAAACAATTTAATTTCACTATTTAATTAAATAACAATCACTAGGTTCTTGATTAGGAAAGTATTTCCAGCAGTGACCCTCACTTACTAAAAATACCGTATCTCAATCAATTTAAATCCAAATCAAGCAAAGTAAGTTCCTAAAGTTTGCTAATTTGATTTAATCAATTTGAATCCAAATTATGTAAACTGAGATCCTACGTTTCCTTATTTAATGGGGAATAAAATAAAATTATTATTATTTTGTTTAAACAATTTAATCAGTGCCGAAAATAATCTCAAAACAGAGATGCGAAAATGAAATGCAAGAAAACTTTCGCAAACCCTAATGAACCTAAGTCATCCTCGGTTCATGGATCGCATCCAAAAACTTCATCCTAAAGCTCTGATACCACTTGAAGGATATGGTTAGATCCTCAAGCGTGTCACGGAAGCATGAGCATCATATCAAATACAATGAAGAATGACCAATTCAACTAGCCGTTCTATGCAGCAGAAATTAATTTTTTTCATACGACAAAACCACATGATCCAAGAACACTTCTCGGATCATTTCATTTAAACCACAAACAAGTAATAGGATTACCTCTTGAAGCGTGGTTGCGATCAAGTCTCTAAACGAAGAGACCTCCTGTCTCAAGTCCGATTCGACGGAGGAGATGCTTGCGAGCGTGTTGATGAAACACGTGCTTTTCGCAATCCATGTTGACGATCCAAGCGGCGGATCTCCTGATCTCGACACATGAGATCCGACGTCTTCTTCACGAGCGAGGCCCTTGAAGGAGACTGAGATCCACGAGCAAACGATCAGACATCATAACGACGATGCTGCAGCGATGGGGAACCTCTCTAGGGCAGCCATGGTGGACGGCCACATGAGAGGGAGAGAGAGAGTAGATGTGTAGAGAGAGAAAGAGAGAGAGAGAGAGAGAGAGAGAGACTTATGTTCTCATTGTGTGTAAAGAAGAGCAATGTGATGCCTCTCCTTTTATAATATTTTGAGATCCATGGATCTTAATCCATGGACAACACAAATCCAATGGCTCTCACTGATTTGTGTTTCTTTTAATGGCTAAGATTTGTGTTGGTAAAAACCAACAACAATTAATTTAATTTAGATTAATCTATATTTATAAATCAATATAAATCAATCCCAAATTAAATCAATCAAGCATGGAGATTATGGGGTTGCAATGTTCATGTTCCTTGTAATAATGAGGAATGACAATTAAATAGACAATAGGACTACAACCCTAGGGTTTGTAAGTCACTATAGTCTTGGTCTCTCATCATATGTACTTTAGAAGTGACATGTCGATGATGATCGTAATTGTCAAATAATCCTTATAAAACCTAAGATGTTTTGGCATACATATGTGCTCTCAACATTTAATCATGAATGACATGGTTCACAACATTATGCAGAATGGTGGCTTGATAAGAGATGATGTACTCAAAATGTTTGAGTACCTACCTAAACTGGAGTCTTTAGAGTTTAGATGGATGCAAATATGATGAGTGTCATCATTCTGCTATCTATACTCTAGTCTTTCATAAAGCTTCATAATATTCATATTGTATGAATTGAATGAAGCATGTATAAATGTTGAAATACTCTTACATTGAATTCTTTTGAGTTCAACATAAGAGATCCTTAGTCTTAAGCAATGGTTACTCATAGATGAAGGGAGCACAGTGGAAGCATGTGTCTGACGCAAGTAAGAAGGAAGTCAAGGAGTTGACTATACTTCTGTAATTTCCATATGACATCCAAAGAGTTGGAGAAATGCCAATACTGTAATAAGCTGATGTGTTGATAGTATGACTATTGTATCTATCTAGAATCCTTAGAGGAGGACTCAAATAGTGCATCAGAATAATCTACATATACATAACTTCACTGAAATTGACTTATTAGATAAGATCAAAGTCTAATAATTGTATCTCATTCTTCTAATGACATTTGCAATTGGTTGCATATGTTTTAGAAGATTGGAAAATTTGACCTTAAGGTTTAATAGTCATCCACATGGATATTTATGTAATTGTTCAAACAATCTCCATTGGATAGATAGACTTCATATTTTCAAAGGGAGAGCCCTTAGTATCAGAGAATGTCTCTATGATCTAGATATTAGAATATACTCATAGTTTATTTCTAAATGTTGGAAACACATATCAATTCTGGAATAGACCTATCATAAAAAGTTATGATGGATATATTTCAAATAGTAATCTAACATATAGAGGACTCTACTAAATTAGAAAATTAATGAGTGCTTCATTTACATTCCTAAATACTGAAAATTAAACTTTAAAAAGATCAATAGGAAGATGAAGATCATTTGACAATGATCTGGCATCAAGTCTTGGACATATGTCTGTTGATGAGATCAATAAACAAGTAAGAGATGAAACTTTAGAGTGTCTGAAATTTCAAATCTCACATACTTGTGAATATTGTATTCAAAGTAGAAATTGTCCAATGTACCTTTATATGGGAATAGTGTTAGATTCCAAGATATTTAAGATTTCATACACAACGATGTAAGTGGATCCTCGTATCACAATAAACATTGATGATATGTGATATCATTCAATGATTATTTGTGATATGAGATTTCTTCCAATCACCTTATAAAGCATTGAAATGTTCAAAGATTTCACAATTTTGATTTAGAACCAAATTTTGAAGGAAGATAGAAATGAATTTGATATAATCTAGGTAGTCAGTACCTATTAGATTAATTCATGGAGTAGCGTATGGAGAAAGGAATACCATTCCTATCTCACTCCTCCTGATGCACCTTAACTTAATAGAGTTGTAGGGAGATACAACTGGATCATGTGTATGATGAATATTTGCATAATTACCTCTTTATTTCCAAGTATATATGTAGTAGAGACTACAATATATATCCTTAATAAGATTTCATGCAAACATAAACCCAAACATCCTCATATACTATGGTTCAGAACCTATCATGGTGTTGTACACGTGAGGATTTAAGGTTGCTTGGTCCATAACATTGTCATGGATGCAAGTAATCTGGAATCTAGTACCAAGGAGTGCTACTTCATTAGGAAAAATAAGGGATGATATTGGATACCTACATTATGACCATGGGATTCTTAAAGGATTTCATATATGAGAATGTGATTCTTTGATGATGACTCTCTTGAGAATCAAGATGGAAAATGAAGTGAAGGAACTCATTCAATCTTGAGAAGACAATGAGGCTCCAAAAATCGGAAACTAAAAGGACAATTAAATATGAAACACTCATACCTCTTTAAATGAGTTTGAGGATGGATTCCATGTGTCAGAGAAATCTGACAATGATCAAACTTCATGTGATGAAGCTTCTAATGATCATGATATGGAAAGTTGGATGTTAGTAATAAAGTATAATGGTAAAACCTGTTAGGTGTAGATGAATCTTCAAGAGAAAGAGGAAACATTATGAGAAGGTAGAGACCTTCAAAGCACGGCTCGTATTCACAAGATACATACGGAGAGAAGACATTGCTTGTGATGAGACTTGCTCTTCAGCAAGCATGATTAAACCCATCAAAATATTGCTAACTTTAGTTATATAACTTGACTATGACATGTTCAAGATGTGAGTCAATATTGCATTCCTCTATGAATGCCTCTCTAAGGATATTCACATGAAGTAGCCCCAGTGCTTCATGGTTGAGGAAAGCAAGGTGTGAAAGCTGAAGAACTCCATCTGTGGACTATAGGCTTCTTGTAGTTGGAACATTGGATTTAATGAAATTACAAATATTACGATTTCAGATATAATCTTAATGAACGATGTGAAGCATAGTGGGAGTGCCATTGTGTTCATCGTGCTAAATGTAGATGATCTCCTAATCATTTGGAATGATACACGGATAATAATAAGTGTTTTATAATCAGGTTGTTCTATACCTTGAGATATGATCTCAAGGATACCTCTTTGATCATAGTTGTGAAGTTGTTCAGAATCAAAGACAAGAGGGCATTGGGACCATCACATTAGTGGTACACCTTGGACATTTCCATTTTCTGAAAAAATCCAAGAAAGGCTTCTTTTCCTTAAGATATGATACTGACCTATCTAAAGAGATAGACCTCAACGAGTTGAGGATGTGAATACCAAAGCTGTATGGCCTAGTGAAACAGTTTTGGGAAGCTCAGTGTATGCTAGATGTGTACGAAAGTCAGATGTCTGCCATGCAATGGGAGTAATAAGCTGTTACTAATCCTACTATGGAGATAAAACACTTGATTGCAATAATAACAATATCTTCAAAGATGACAAGACTTTAGAGATAGTGATCTCTAAGTCTTATATTTAAGAACTTAAGACTTTATTGATAGTGATGTAAAAGGTCTTAACTGCAGATACCTCAGGAGACAGTGATCTCTAGGAATAAGGGTATTCTGGTAAGGATAATAGAAATTACATACTGGTTATAATGATTATTGAGCAGCAACGTCAAGGACACTATAATTACTTTAACAAGATTGAGTATTGGTTTCATAAGATGCAACATTTGCATTATATGCAAGCACTTTTACTAGGAGATTGCAAGTGCCGTAAAAGGACTTGGCATAGTCTCTCAGTAACAGCGTGACTGATCATCTTAGCTAGCTATTTTTCTATGTAGCCTATGATTTTCACATGAGTGTGGGTTTAAAGATTAGCCATTATTGGAGCTTTAGGCTAGTGGGAGATTGTTGAACATGAAAGCCCATGACGAACCATTATGCAATGAATGTTATTGCAAACATCATTCTTGATCTAAAATGAAGAATAATTAATTTGCATAATAGGTCCCTTAGTAAAATTAGGGTTATGTACACGATGAACCATGCAATTTCCTTCTTAATTTGATGGAATTAATGTTTGAAAAGTTGTTCGAATTTCGTTGCAGGCGGGCTATTATGGTAAATAAAAAACCACAAATTTAATTTATGTCAAATTAAAGCAAGCAGTCAACTTTTTTTAACTGGGGTAAGTCCAAGGTCGAACTCAAGGAGGCAACTGTCTCCTTAGGTTGCTTTTTACGTCGATCTAGAATTTATTGTTTCAAAAACGTTTTTTTTTAAATTTTTAAATGCAATAAATGAGCATGATGCAATTTTGACAAAGTTCGTGGGCTAAAATGCAAATTTCAACTAAATAAATTCCAAAAATCCTCAAACTTGGCCAGGATGTTAAATATAATGAAATTAGGTTATTGTATTTTTTTGGAATTTTTAGATGCAAGATGATTTTTCTGTGAATAAAGGAATGCAAATAATGAGATCTTCACAAATTATCTCTAATAAATACTAAATCTAATTTTTTTCAGGAAATAAAATTATCTAAGATATGTCAGTAGGTGATCTATCTCAGAAAAATCCTAGACCATAAAAATGTTGGATTTAATGCCTATTAAAAATTAATTATTGAAATACACAAAATAATTTTTCTAGAGAAAGCTATGCATGTAAATCAATTCTTTTTTGGCACAATGTTACTACCAACAACTATGTCTACTATCCATGAATTTTTAACAATTTTTTGACGTGGTTAATTTCTTATTAATTTATAAGTTAAGAATATGATAATTATAACAATAATAATAATTAATTAACTACAAAGAATAAAAATGAGCATACCACAAGGTGAAGAATGAATTCTAGAACAAAGGGATATTTTTGAATAATAAAATGATGTCAAAATGAGGTTCAAATTAAATAGGGAACACATGGGTCTCAATGCAGAATTACAATAGATAAATAATGCGAAAAATGCAGAACAAGGGGCTAAACAAAAATTACCTAAAGTGCTAGGGGGAGATCTGTAAAATTTCCAAGGGTCACATGCACCTCACATGACCCTAGCAAGGTAGGGACTCTTCGGGTATGATTTGCTAGAAATGTAGGGTGCTGCATGCAATTTTCCCCATGCTCACGCGCCACGCACGTGCACTGGCTCTTCTGGTAATATGCAAGCAAGGGAGTGGCGACTTTGCAAGGTTCTCAGTAGGGGAGTAGGGTTGAGCATGGGCCGGGTCCGGGCCGGGTTCGGCTTGGCCCAGCCAAACCCATTTTATTATACGGGCTAACAGGTCGGGCCTAGGCACGTTTTATTTTTCAAAATCTAGGCCCAAGCCCAAACCCGGCCCAAACATTATGGGCCGGGTTCGGGCCGGGCCGGCCCAAATTGAAACTCCGGGACATATTGATCTTGTTTTTATCTTACAAATACACCACCCATCCCCAACAAAAATGAGTATTCTTTACACATGCAAATATGTTTTACACATTGATAATATTAAGGAATCATGTCCATGATACAAATTGACTATGTGCAACAACATGCTCTAAACATGACAAATATATTACCAAGGTAATATAATTGTTTATAATATATTTTTGTTAACATGGTAAATTATTATCATGATGGTATATATAACAATAATGGTTGTTAACTTTACTAAATTATTATGTTTATAATTTAATATCCATCTAAATTCTATTATCACTCATATGCATAAGTAATGGGTGAAGCTAATGGTCCGGGAAGTTTGAGCCCTTGAAACGGGCTTAGCTATCTGGCCGGGTTATCGGGCTTTCGGGTTGGGGCCCTATCAGGCCCGAACCCGGCCCGAAAATACATTTGGGCTTGAATTAATGCCCAAAGCCCGGCCCAATTCTTTGCGGGCTCGGGTTCGGGTCGGGCTACATGGGCTGGGTTTCGGACCGGGTCGGGCTGGCCCGGCCCAATGCTCAACCCTATTGAGGAGCATTCCCTCACGTGATGTGAAAGGGGGGTGTTTGCCTTTTTCTTCTTCATTGAAACTATGAGTTGCGGACTGCAATGGCGAGGTCAGCACTTCTCCAAGCGGATGGTCGGTGCTGGCACGGCTGACGCAGAAGGATGCTGGAGCGGATGCGTCTGTAGCCGAAGGTGTTGGAGGTGCTCCCTTGGTGAACTGGTGGAGCAGGAGATGTAACTAGAGATGTACGCACAGGCGGTTGAGTGCGCGACTGCCGCTGGTGGTGATGGACTCCAGGAGGTGGCGGTGTCTTCCATGGAGCAGAGGCGATTGTGCTCCTGTAGATTCTCGTGGAGAGTGCGGCTTCACATAACGCGATTGTAGCTGAAGTGCGTGCAACGTGAAGATAACTCCTGGAACTCCTAGGAGGTGTCGATGAAAGTGGTGGAAGGAGGTGCAAAGGTTTGCAGGTGGAGGCTGATGACGAGATAAATCTAAGCACAAAGGTGGGGGTTGCGATGTGCGGGTGGAAGAACGCGAGGAAGAATGAAATAAAACTAGAACAGAGGAAATGCGGGAGAATAGAAGAAATAGAAGGGAAAAAGTTCGCCTAGAATGGGGTAGAAGGGTGGGTTGCCTCTTCCTTGGTCTTTGCTTCAATCAAAGCCGACAAGGGACCCCAAGAAGCTCGATATGATCACACCTTGGAGGATGGTTGTCGGAGTCTTAGGCCTCTGTCACTAGCCCAGGTTTGACTCTTGCTCACAGTGGCTATGGAGGATAAGGAGGCTTGGGGGGAGGGGGTAGATGGGTCTTATATAGGATGAGGGAGCAGTCGACGGCCGATAGGCCGTTGCGCAACAACGGTGGCATGGTAAGGGGAGGGGGTTGCACAAGAGGAGGAGTGACCCCGGTGGTTGCGGGTTTCGCACGTGGCGTAGGCAGAGGTTTGATGGCAATGGAGGGCGTTGACCAGAGAAGAGGGATGAGAAGGCCTCACATGCGTGGCATGTGAGGCGAGAGATTTTTTTAATAAAACGAAATAAAATGTGGTTAAAAAATTAGTGACACACGACAACTTCAGGAGCTGCCACGTATTACTCCTATAAAATTTCGAAAATTATATTCAAAGATAAATAGAAATGAAATATAAAATTACCATGGATTGAAACATGCTTAACATAAAAAATGCTCGTCTCGATGAGATTTACAACTTTCATGAAGGAACCAAGAGCAAATAAGGTCATATGTACCGAATCATATTCTTGGGGGTACTCTATGTACATAAAATACCTTGATTTTTGGGTTTTTTAATTTTTTTGTGATTTTTAATCAAGAGGAAAAATGAGAATATAACGATAAAATCAGAGATAAATATTTACACCATAATATAATTTTTTGGATTTTTTATAAATAAGAAAATAGGAGAATAAAATAAAATAGAAAAAGTGAGATATTTTCATAGACTCTCAGGGGGCCCTTGGACTCAATCGGTTTCTTTGATTTTAGTTTTATTATAAATTTAACTTTTTATGGATTTTATTAAAACTTTCATCAAAGAATATAGGTGAAAAAGAAATAAGAGAAAAGAGTTAATTATGTACATAAAACAATAGGTTAAAATCAGCTAAAATTTAAAATGCGCAAAAGGCCCAAAACCCAACTTTCACATACGAGCTCCGATTCTTATAAAATTAGTCTTGTTCTGAAGGCCTTTGAATGTTAATTACTTTAAAAGTAATAAGACGTAAATCAGACATTGTATGAGGTAGATATGAGCATTTTAGTCTATCTAGTCTGAAATTGGAGTTTATTCTCAAGTGACAATTATTTGAGTTAGCAAATTTTTTGTATTTTTTCTTTAATCTTGTTAGTAATATGTACACAATGGAGGTTGTTTAAGGTCAATTGGAGTTATCATAAATTATTTAAAAATGTATTAAGTTGGGTATAAATGTGAAGATGATTATAAATGCAATTATGTGTTAAATTGAAAGTATTAATTTTACTTGCATGAATGCTAAAAATGCGGAATAAATGATGAAATGTAACTAATTACTTGGGAATGAAGCTCTATATTCATATTTTAGTACGATGAATCACGGATTAATCAAACCCCTATGCTTAAACCTTGCTCGTCCCCGAGCAACTAAAATGAAATATAAAAGTGAAATTATTTTGGGTTCCTTACCATAGTCATGAACAAAAGGTCAAAATGGAGATAGATCCAACCTTTGGATTAATGTCGTGGAGGAACTTCTATGAGACTTAGAATTTTAAAATCAACAGCCCTCAAGTTCTACATATCATTGTAACTGATTCGATTCAGAAGTCAACTTAGATCAATCCTTCTGCCAAAGCATATCCCATGAACATTGAACAACTATCTCATATGTGTAAAATGTTTTAGCTCTCCGCATCAAGAATGTCGGACTACCATGCAACCCCCCTCCCAGTAACTCGTCCTCGGGGAGTCAGGTATTTCCTTCTAAGATTTTTCACGCTGTGTTCACAGTCGAAAGAGGAAGAAATGTGAAGTGGAAAAGAGTTGGAGGGTGACCAGTGTAGTAACGTCTCCTTGTGAAGCCAAAAAGGTTAGCCAAGTCTCCACTAAGATCTATAGGTTTTCTTGAAGCTCGGACCTTTTTGGTCAGATAAATATTTTGTAATTTGGCTTCTTTTTGGTATAGATTTTTTGGTCGCTATACATGGATCTTTTGTTCCCCTACGGATATGGAAAATATTGTAACCAGCCATCCATGTTGGACATGCGAGCCCACAGCGAGCCATTATGCAATAAATGTTACTGCGAATATCATTCCCCGATCCGAAAGGAAGAATAAATAATTTGCATAATAGGTTCCTTAGTACAATTAGGATTATGTACCATGTCCATCTTAATAATCAGACCGTTGTTGATTCAATAATTTAATCATAGTGGCTGGTGCTTGAATGAATATCTAAAGGGTTAGATTGAGGACTCATCAAACACTGTCAAATGATTGTTAAGAGATGATCTCCAGCCTGAGTAGGAGATGGCAATCCTTTCTCAATCAGGCTGATATCTGATCGACCTCTTGATGCAGGTCCTCTACATAAGAATAAGGATTCGGAGGTGTCAGATTAGTTAGGTCAAAGAGTTGACTTAACGAGATCGAGATAACCAAAGTCCTATATCGTATGCTGTCACGATACAGGCACGCATATATGTCTCAGTATGTACATTTGGCAGACCAATAGGTTGATGAGCTAACCAAGGTCTATACACCGACACGCTGGCGTGCATATAAGGGCATATGACTAATACGATCTCTCAAAGGGATCATACAGATTCATTTACTAAATCAAAAGGCATGAGCTCACTCATGAGATATTGGGAAGAATCAAATTCCGTGCATGGTCGTCTCGCTTTGGAAGCTTGACTAAATTTGTAGGTTTGATATATAGTTTTGGAAAGTATATGATCAAGACCTATGTATGATATATGCTTTTGGAAAGTATATGATCCATACCAACTCCCAATGATCGAATGAGGAACTTACTGATAAGAACCCTGAAGTAGACAGTATAAAGTTGATCTAATACTTGGGGTTTATTTTGAGTCTTCAAGTATGCATGATGTACATGTATTGGGAATCTTGAGGGTGATGTGATCATAAACGATTGTATAACCATGACGCTTCCATACCTAGGGAGCTATGAAATGGTTCTGGATTTTTGGGACTCCTATCCGTAGAGAAGTAATCTGATCTTAGTCTAAATGTTGGACATTGATCTGAATGTGATTCAGATGAAATGAGAAGATTAGATTTGCGATCTTGATTTAATCAAGCATCTATGGGGGGCCCGCGATATAGATTTGAGATATGATCTCAATATCCAAGTCACTATACGTGGAACAATACAATCGCCTTGTCCTTATCTCCAAGTATCTGTGGAGAAAGCGCATGATCCTTGAAAGAGTTCAGGATAACTTCATTGTTGATATGTGTATCTGAGCATTGAGAAAATTGATAATTAAATGTGATATAATTATCATGAATAATATGAATTTGATTCATATTATAAGGAGAGTTATCTAAGACAATTAAATGTGATTTAATTATCAAAGATGTGAATAATGTGAATGCGATTCATATTATTTGGGGACATGAGAATAGAGATCCAAGATGATTAAATGTGGTTTAATTATCATGGATATGAATAATGTGGATAGCAATATCCATATTAGTCATATATATTATAAATGTGCTTTATAATATATAAGAGAGAGCTATTTGTAATTTACATTTGTTAATTTAATGTTGATATGAATTGGATTCAGATTGGACAATTAATTGAAAATGTAATTCACATTTTATTTTGGGTTGTAAATGTGATTCACAATTTTCCAATGGCAAGATTGCAATATTCACAAAATAATTATCAATTATTTTTTTAGAATAATTTACAACAAGTGTTGTTGTAAATGTTGGAGATTTCAATGGAATAATGTAATCACATGAGATCTCATGAGATTGCATGAGATTGCCACTGAATCTAATATTATGGAAGGAGGTAATCTTCATTCCATAATCTCCATGCTTCATTGATTTAATTTGGTATTGATTTATCTAAATTAAATTAATTGTTGTTGGTTTTTACCAACACAAATCTTAGCCATTAAAAGAAACACAAATCAATGAGAGCTATTGGATTTATGTTGCCCATGGATTGAGATCCATGGATCTCAAAATATTATAAAAGGAGAGGCATCCCATTGCTCTTCTTTACACAATGAGAACATAAGTCTCTCTCTCTACACGCCTACTCTCTCTCCCATGTGGTCGTCCATCATGGATGCCCAAGAGAGGTTCTCCATCGCCGTAACGTCGCCGTTATGCTGCCCGATCATTTTCTCGTGGATCTCCATCTACTTTGGCGTGCCTTTATCATGAAGAAGACATCGCATCTCGTTTGTCGAGATCAGGAGATCCGTGGCTTGGATCTTCAACATGGATTCCGAGAAGCACGTGTTTCATCAACACACTTGCAAGCGTCTCCTCTAACGGATCGGACTTGTGACAGGAGGTCTCTTCGTTTAGAGACTCGATTGCAACCACAATTTAAGAGGTAATCTTATTACTTATTTGTGGTTTAGATGAAACAATCCAAGGAGTGTTCTTGGATCATGTGGTTTTGTCACATGAAAAAATTTTAATTTCCGCTGCATAGAACAACTAGTACGACTAGTCGTTCTTCGTCGTATTTGATACGATGCTCACCCTTCTGTCATGCGCTTGAATATCTCACCATATCCTTCAAGTGGTATCAGAGCCAGGTTGAAGGTTTTGGATGCGATCCATGAACCGAGGACGACATGGGTTCATTAGGGTTTGCGAAAGTTTTCTTGCATTTCATTTTCGCATCTCTGTTTTGAGATTACTTTATACACTGTTTAATTTATTTAAACACGAAAATAATAATTTTATTTCTTCCCTGTTAAATAAGGTAACCGTAGGATCTGAGTTTACGTAATTTGGATTATATATGCTCAAGTTATGATCATTTTAGTGAACATGTATCCACTGTTTCGGGGACTGTGGATCACGACGTAATTATGATGTTAATTACGCATTTGAAATGCTTTGAAATGCATGTAAATCACTTAGGGTTCTGTTGTAAATAAAATTAGAAACTTTAAGAACTTACTTTTCTTAATTTGGATTTAAATTGATTGAGATATGGTATTTTTAGTTAGTGAGGGTCACTGTTGAAAATACTTTCCCAATCAAGAACTTAGTGATTGTCATTTAATCAATTCGTGAAATTAAATTATTTAATTTCTGGGAATAATTGTACACAAATATTTGTGAAATATTTGATGATAATTATTTCCTTAAATGACATTGCCTTAACCAATATTTGATTAGATGTGATATTGATCACTAATTGGTTACATGATCTACATTCCAACAAACATGTTGCTTGAATATGACTTGGAATTTGTTTAGCAAATCTCATTATAATGTTAATCAAAATTGTTTTGATAAATATTAGATGGTATAATTGCGGCTAAAGAACCGATGATCATCTCAAGTACAAAGTGATCTATTTTGTATTATCCTATCCTGAGGTGGATATGGTGTCTAGTCGGGGAACGTTGGGGTAGCAGGTTGCATCGTGTGCGGTCTATCCCACTCCCGTCAGTACTGACTATGACCGCAGGTAGGGTTAGTATAATGCTTAAGAAATGATGATGTATTTCTAATTATTTAAATTTGAAACAATATGTATTTGAGATAATACCATAATTCAAGTAACAATTAAGAATGTTTGTTGGATATTAATTGGATCATTAATTTAATATGGTTAGATTAATTGGAATCTAATTAAAATTAAGACACTCTATTATAAATAGATGTGTCAATTCCCTTGGAAGAATTAATCGTAATGAATATGATTCATAATGATTAATTAGAATTTGAATATGATATGGAGGATCACATAAGTGACAGCCATGGTCTCTCGTCAAGGCGAAGGGTTCCGTCGCCAGGGATTGTATGTAGGAGACGCATGTCCGAAGTGACAGCTCATGTATGCAAGCGCATCTGGATCAGGCTCTTTGCATCTCGAAAGAGTAAGGTCGTATGCGTAGTGACCCCAATATCAGATCCTCATACTAGTGGGGCGATATTGGATTGCACATAGCGAGTACTATTCATGTTGACAGTTGGTTCAATTAATGACGGGTCAACATCACCTTAGGGGTGGTGGGCCCGGGTGTTAAAGACCGAATTGGGAGATGCAAGTTGGACTTGCAAGGTGGAATGTGTTCTCGCTTTTTTTTTATCTGAATTGTAGATTCTCATATTATTGCGATGTAACAAAGATAAGGAAGGAGATCCCATATCTTGCTGAGATATAATGGTAAGTATATCTCTTACATTGAATGTGATTGAGGGAGTGAATGAGTGTCATCATTCTACTATCTATACTCTAGTCATTCATAAATCTTCATAGTATTCTTATTATATAAATTTAATGAAGCATGAATAATTGTTGAAATGTTCTTACATTGAATTCTTTTGAATTTAACATAAGAGATACTTAGTCTTAAGCAATGGTTGTTTATAGATAAAGGGAGCATAGTGGAAGCATGGGTCAGACCCAAGATGAGAAGGATAGTCAAAGAGTTGACCGTACTTCTGTGACTTCCATGTGACATCAAAAGAGTTGGATGAATGCTAATACTGCAATAAATTGATATGTTGATAGTTTGACTATCATGTCTGTCTAGAATCCTTGGAGAAGGACTCGGATAGAGCATCAAAATAATCTACATAAATCATTGGAATTGACTTTCTTATTTGATAAGATAAAGTCCAATAATTGTATCTTAATCTTCTAATGACACTTGCAATTGGTTGCATATATATATTAGAAGATTAGAAATTTGATCTTAAGGTTTAATGGTCATCCATGTTAGAATTGATGCAATTGTTGTAATAATTTCCATTGGATCAATAGACTTCATAGTTTTAGTGGGAGAGCCCTTGGTCTTAGAGAACGTCTCTATGACCTAGACATTAGAATATACTCAATGTTTGTTTCTAAATGTTGGAAATAAACATGAATTCTGGAATAGATCTATCATAAAGAGTTATGATGGATCTATTTCAAAAAGTAATCTAACATCCAGAGGACTCTATTGAATTAGAAAATTAATGAATAATTCATTATCATTTCTAATAATGAAATTAAACCTTCAAAGATCAATAGGAGGATAAAGATCATTTGACAATGATCTGGCATCAAGATTTGGACATTTGCCTGTTGATTTTATCAATAGACAAGTAAGAATGAAACTTTAGAATGTCTAAAATTTCTATATTACATACTTATGAATATTGTATTCAAAATATGTCCAATACACCCTTCCTAGGGAAAGGTGTAAGATGTCAAGGTATTTAGGATCTCATACATATTGATGTATGCGGAACATCTATATCATAGTAAACATTATGGATATGTGATAATTGATGATTATGTATGATATGAGATTTCTTCTCTTCACCTAAGAAACCTTTGAAATGTTCAAAGATTTTATTATTTTGGTTTAGAACCAAAGTTTGAAGGAAGATAAAAATTTGATCTAATCTAGGTAGCAAGAACCAGTTAGATAAATTCAAAGAATACCTTATGGATATATGAATATCATTTCTATCTCAATCCTCCTAATACACCTTAACTCAATAGAGTTATATGGAGATACAATTGGATCATGTGTGACATGATCTTATCAGTGATGAGTTTTAACATAATTATCCCTTAGTTTCTAGGTATATATGTGTAGTAGAGACTACAACATATATCCATAATAAGGTTTCATGCATATAATATGGAATCTAGCACTAGAGAGTGCTACTTCATTAGGAAAATAAAGGATGGTATTGGATACCTACTTTATGACCTTGGGATTATTAAAAGATCTCATCTCTGAGAATGTGATTCTTAGAGGATGACTCTCTTGATAATAAATATGAAAATGATGTAAAGGAACTCATTTAATCTTGAGATGATAATGAGGTTCCTGAAATCAAAAACTGAAAGGACAAATAAAGAGGAAACATTAATATCTCTTCAAATAAGTTTGAGGATGTATTCCATATGTCAGTTAAGTTTAACAATGATCTGACTTCATATGATGAAGTATCTGAAGATCATGACATGGAAAGATGGATGTTAGCAATAAAGTCTAAAGTAGACTTCATTTACAAGTGTTATATATGGACCCTGGAGGATCCACCTACACAGATAAGACCCATAAAGGTGTAAATGGATCTTCAAGAGAAAGAAGTCAAGATTGCATTCCTCTCTGAGGATATTCACATGAAGTAGCCCCATGGCTTCATGGTTGAGGAAAGCAAGATATGCAAGCTCAAGAAATCCATCTATAGACTCAAATAAGCTTCTTGTAGATGGAACATGAGATTTGATGAAATTATAAATGTTATGATTTCAGGTAGAATCTTGATGAACCGTATGAAGCTTAGTGAGAGTGCCATTTGTGTTCATCATGCTAAATGTAGATAATATCCTAATCATTTATAATGATATAAGGATTATAATAAGTGTTTTATAATCTGGTTGTTCCATAACTTGTGATATGATCTCAAAGATGCCTCTTGGATCTTAATTCTGAAGGTGTTCAGAAGCAAAGAGAAGAGGGTATTGGGACCGTCACATTTTGTAGTATACCTTGGATATATTCCATTCTTGGAAATTCCAAGAAAGTCTTACATCCCTTAAGATATGGTACTGACCTATCTAAAGGGATAACACCTCAAAGAGTTGAGGAAGTGAATGCTAAAACTGAATGCCCTTGTGCATCAGTTATGAGAAGCCAAATGTATGCTAGATGTGTACAAAAGCTAGATGTCTGCAATGCAGTGGGAGTAGTAAACTGTTACTAATCCTACTATGGAGATAAAACACCAAATTGTGGTAATGACAATATCTTCACATATGATGAGACTTTCAAGCTAGTGATCTCTAAGTCTTATCATCAAGAAATTAAGACTTTATAGATAGTGATAAAAAAGGTCTTAACTTTAGATACCTTTGGAGATAGAGATCTCCATGAATAAGGGTATTCTGATAAGGATAATAGAAATACTAGTTATGATAATTTTTAAGCTGTAGTGTCAAGGACACTGTAGCTAACAAGATTGAGTATTGGTTGCATAAGATGCAACATTCACATTAGATGCTGGCACTGTTACTGGTATATGCAAGTGTCGTAAAAGGACTTGGCGTAGTCTCGTGGAAACAGAGTGACTGATCAGCTTACCTAACTATTTTCTAAATAGCCTATAATTGTCACATGAGTGTGGGTTTAAATGATTAGCCCATTAATGGCTCTTCGGTCTAGTGGGAGATTGTTGGACATGCGAGCCCACGACGAGCCATTATGCAATAAATGTTATTGTGAATATCATTCCTTGATCTGAAATGAAGAATAAATTATTTGCATAATAGGTCCCTTAGTACAATTAGGGTTATGTACCATGGCCATCTTAATAATCATCCAACTGTTGATTTAATAATTGAATCATAGTGGCCGGTGCTTGGATGAATATCTAAAGGGTTAGATTGAGGACTCATCAAGCACCGTCAAATTATTGTTAAGAGATGATCTCCAGCCTGAGTAGGAGATGGCAATCCTTTCTCAATTAGGCTGATATCTGATCGACCTCTTGATGCAGGTCCTCTGCATAAGAATAAGGATTCGGAGGTGTCAGATTAATTAGGTCAAAGAGTTGACTTAACGAGATCGAGATAACCAAAGTCCAATATCGTATGCTGTCACGATACAGGCACACATCCTCTAACCGGAGACAGATGTGTTATTATATGTCTCAGTATGTACATTTGGCAGACCAATAGGTTGATGACCTAACCAAGGTCTATACACTGGCGCGCTGGTGTGCATATAAGGGCATATGAGTAAAAAAATCTCTCAAAGGGATCATACATGTTCATTTACTGAACCGGAAGGCATGAGCTCACTCATGAGATATTGGGAAGAATCAAATTCCATGCACGGTCATCTCGCTTTGGAATCTTGACTGAATTTGTAGGTTTGATATATACTTTTGGAAAGTATATGATCAAGACATGGGTATGATATATGATTTTGGAAAGTATATGATCGATACCAACTCCCAATGATCGAATGAGAAACTTACTGATAAAAATCCTGAAGTAGACAATATAAAGTTGATCTAATACTTCGGGTTTATTCTGAGTATTCAAGTATGCATGATGTACATGTATTGGGAATACCTGAGGGTGATGTGATCATAAACGATTGAATAACCATGACGCTTCCATACCTAGGGAGTGATGAAACGGGTTTGCATTTTAGTGACTCCTCTCAGTAGAGAAGTGATCTGATCTTGGTCCAAATGTAGGACATTGATCTAAATGTGATTAAAATGAAATGAGAAGATTAGAATCATGGTCTTGATTTAATCAAGCATCAATGAGTGGTCCACAAGATCTGGATTTGAGATATGATCTCAATATCCAAGTCACTATACGTGGAACAATACAATCTCCCTGTTCTTATCTCCAGTTATCTACGGAGAAAGTGCACTGTTCTTGAAAGAGTTTAGGTTAATTTCAATAATTGATATATGTATCCGATCATTAAGAAATGGATAATTAAATACGATTTATTTACCATGAATGATACAAATTTATTCGTATTATTTGGCCATATAAGGAGAGTCATCTAAGATGATTAAATGTGATTTAATTATCAAATATATGAATAATGTGAATGTGATTCATGTTATTAGGGCACATGAGAATAGAGATCTAAGATGATTAAATATGTTGTAATTTTCTAGGATATGACTAATGTGGATATCGCTATTCATGATAATCATGGATATTGTAAATATAATATAAAATATGATGGAGAGATTTAATTGTAACATAGAATTTACGAAATATATTTTTGTGAATGGGATTCACAATAAACAATTAATTGTAAATCTAATTTACATATTATGTTGTATATATGAATATGATTCATATATGTCAATGGCATGATTGAAGTTTTCACAAATTTAATTTGAAATTATTTTTGTGAAGATAAATTCAATAATTGTCATTGCATTTCAATTAATTTACATATATAGATAAATGAAGACATTGTCTCTTTAATGGTGGTCGTCCACCTTGACATGTTCTGGGGGGACAACCACCCTATTTATAGTAAAGAGACTTTATCTTCTACATAATCGATGTATATTAATTAAATTTAAAATGAATTAATTATAAACTTTAACAGGGATAAAGTTAATTGTTTTAATTAATTGTTGTTGTTTTTGGAACAACATATCATGGCCAATGATGACAAAACTTTTAATCTACACCGTAGATTGAGAGAGCACATAAATTGTGATCCAAGTGCATCCAACTAGTATAAAAGGAAGGGTATCCCTTGCTTTTGAAGTAGACACATAATTCCAAGAGGAATCAGTAGTGACATCGTCGTTATACTGCCAGATTGTTTGCTCATGGATCTCCGTCTCATCATTGCACCTTACCCCTGAAGAAGACATCCGATCTCGTGTGAGGAGATTAGGAGATTCGTCGCTTGGATCATTACCATCGATAGTGAGGAGCAGATGTCTCATCAACGTAACTCACAAGCATTTCCTCAATTGGATTGGACTTGAGACATTAGGTCTCTTCATTTGGAGACTTGATCGCAACCACGCTTCAAGAGGTAAACCTAATACTTGTTTGCGGTTTAGATGAAACAATCCATGAAATGTTCTTAGATCATGTGGTTTCATCATTGAAAAATTTAAATTTCACCGCCTCGAGTGACTAGTACGACTAATTGCTTTCAAATCGCATACGATGCAGTCCTCACACTTCCGTGATGCGCTTAAGGATCTTCCCATATCCTTCAAGGAGACTTCAACAAAAGTTCTTTAGATCTCTCCCATGTATCACAAAAAGCTTCATTTGGTAATTAGGAGAAATTCATAATACATGAGCACATCAAGTTAGTTTTACTTAAAGGGTAGACTTCTTCAGAAAAGGTCCTTGAACTGAACATTGGTAGTTATAACTACCCCCTGGTTCTTGAACAAGTAATCAACCTTATCCTTCAAGGCAAAAGTAAGGGATTTGAGCCTTATGTAATCTTGGCTAACCCTAGGATGTCTAACTTTAGAAAAGACTAATTCATAGTTGCTAAGGAATGCATATGGCTTCATATGTGCATTCCCAATAAAATGAGGAAACAAACTCAAGAACTGTGGCTTCAACTCGTATTCTACTTGGGGTTCAATTAGACCTAACCAATTAGTCATCTGGTATTGCCTAGAGTTGTATACCGCATCCATTGGTTCATCTGATCTCATAAGTGTTGCGTTCTGCTCAGAAGCTGCTAACCTAGCCATCATCATCTATATCGAGTCATCTCGCTCTTCCTCCTATCCATTATGTCTATTTGGAGGTATATTGAACATGTCTTCTAAGCCTTCATCAAAAAGTGTATTGGAGTGAGATTTAGGTGAAGACAAATAGAATCGGTCTCACCAAGACAATGGTCTTTCTCGGTGAGAAAAGAAGAAAGAAAGGGTGCGGTTGGGATGTATCCACCCCCTAGGAATGAATCATGATACACTGTATCGAAAAAAAAGATTATTTCTAATCCAGGGAGGTCCCAGGGAAGAAGGGGATTGGACCTTGGAATACGTGATATTTGGACTATTTAGTGAGATGTTCGCAAAGTCTAAACAAAACTCCATCCAATTATCGATCTTCGATTTCAAAGAGAGTTCGGAAATGAGCACACTCGATTCAAGAAAGGAACCTAGTAACTATGGTGCACGTAAATGTGCAGAATCAACTTACACAATACAATGGAAACAAACCACTTTGAATGGATTCACCAACTCAACACACGAACACCATAAAAGGTAAGCTTATTTATTATCTTGGCAATTTTAAATTGTATAATCTTACATAAGTTCACATGGTGTCTCCTACTACAGCCAGTTGAAGTCATATAAGCCCTCAATCAATGGAGTGATCTTCCTAGGTTGCTAGGTTCAATATCACACCCTGAAAGGAACTTATAACCGGAGGCAATCGAAATGTATTTCTAAGGTCGGAGGCAACCACTAGAAGCTCAAAAAACTATAAGAGTTGGTCTTGGAGACATATGGTGGAAGTCCAGGGTTTTGGACTCTAACCATTGAGATCCGTCCTCACCTACTCTGTCTGGGTGTAAGTACATGCAAAAAATGAGGGTTTTACTACCCGTAATACAAGGTTGATTTTATTCCAAATTATTCAACTTACGTCACTCAGTCCCAATTTTAGAATTGGTTATCACTTTGATTTATATGGCCACAAGCATCACCTAACATACATTACCTTTTCCTTTTATCCTCAAGTTGACAAAATCCAAGGGAGAAAGCAAAAAATAAAATGCACTCGTAAATCAATGATGCATGCAATCATTACGAATACTCACAGTGATTCCCAGCACTCTTCATGTGGATGCAAAACTGAATTTGTAAATATTACACTATAGGATGCAAGTCAAGAAAATCCATAACTAAACAATAACTCTATTAACAATGAAGAATCCAATTAAATTTGGTTGGATGGAACGAAGTTTACGTGTGTCTCATGAATGTCCTAAGATTTTCGCATTTGTGAATCTTATGCGATCTAGTTGAGTTTTCTATGTTATGATGTGGATCAAGCAAAAATGACCTATGATCTATGTATTTGGCATAGTGCATGAACCTATGTTGCCATATAAGTCGTGAGTCACTCTCAACACAACCACACAAATGAAAATAAAATAAAATAAGGCCTTTTTACATGCGCGAGATCTCAATCAAGAACCAATGTAAATTAGACAATTAATTACAATAAAATCACTTAATAAATTACGCTAATACTACATAATAAGGTATACAACAAGAATAACTATTTAATTGGCAAAAAAAATTCTTTTGAGTAGAAGTTCCTTCGCGGTCTCTTCAGTTGAGCTCTAAGCTCCTAGACTTTGCAGTCCTCTGAGTATCGTCATCCCAACGAGCCCTACCACAAAATAACCAAATGTGTCAAATATAAACTCAGAATAATCCAAGCGAATTAAATAACTTTAAACAACATAATAATATAGTCCAAAAAATAATACAACAATAAAATACATAAAATAACTCAGAAACTCTAAAAATTCACAAAAACAAAATTCAACACTAAATTTGATCAAATAATTTGGCATGTCCCCAACAACGACACCATCTGATGATTCACAAATTGACTAATATAACATGCACTCTTTGTAGCACGGACCAATTCACAATCAACAGATCCAAGTCAAATATATATGCAAAAAGGACTCAGTTTTTAATTTATAACCCAGGATGTCCATGGTCAAACAAAGGGACACATAAACTTTTTAATCATAATTTAAATTCTAATTAATTATTTCACTGATTTATGGGTCCTAAGTTAAGATCAATGCACATATACACAAAACACAATGCAATTTTTCAAACCCTTTTTTATGCATTTATTTTATATAACAAACAATCATGCAAAGGACAAACTATGACGTACAACATAAATAAATTCTCCTTATTATATCATAAAATACTTATGAATATGGTTAAATAGATTAATGATAATTCAGTGTCAAACTAGTCTAAATTAATCTAGAAAAATTTTACTTCAAATTTAAAAAGACCAAATTCAAGATCCAAGATTCAATGCATGATGTATAGCTCAAAAATATGTTTTTGATTCATTAAATTAAGGAGGAGGAGGCAAGCTTTCCAACATCACCAAATTCATTAACATCAAGGTTATGGTTCACAAGTATAGAGAAAATAAGATAGGAGAATAATTGAAAGAAAACTGTTTATTTTTATTACAAATAATTTCAAATAAGGATTGAATTGCAAATACAAAAAGTTTCCAGTGATGAAATGCTAAATAAGCAACATGCATGTATAAAAATTCAATATTGAAAAGATATCAATCTTATCTTACAAATAACCCAACGTGTACAAGCTCTGCATACACATGGATGGATCGATATGTAAATCGGAAAAGATGTCGTCTAAGTCCTACACAAAATCCATTATCGCATGAAAGCAACATGTGGCTGAATCAAGTTCAGTAGGGACAGATCGGTCTAGGTGGCGTGTATAGGTGGTTTCAATAGCTTCAGTTTGAACTGAAGCTATGGTTAAAACGTTGCTTCGGTAGCTGATTCAATTTAAGTGTGAACCATCAGATCTGATCAGAGAAAACAAATCAGACACCTACTGCATTGTCTGTTCTTCCCCAAATTCTATACGCGGAGAAGCTGAAGTAGAGTTCCGATGATGGCCAAGATGCTCCTCCTTACACTATTGAACCTTCTGAGGGTTCTGGATCCTCCACTAGGAGTTTGTGAAGGCCTTGGAGATACAGTGATCGTCCGACAGTAGATGGATTTGAACTACAGTTCCTTGTTGTCAGAGAAGAATGTTGAGATTGATGATGGGTGAAGATTTTCGACCAATCAAATGTGATCAAGTTCCTACAAGAATTAGTAGAAAGCGGAAGCCTGTGCAAATTTAATGAAGGTTCTAATGTGGTGAAGCTGGAGCTCTAAGGAGATGAGGGAAAAGAGCACAAAAAGGTCCCTGACTTTTGTGAAGTCATGGATGGATCGAGATGGAGTGAGCAATGAAGAAGCTTGTGGTAAGGCTATGAGCACATGAGGATAATAAGTGAATAAGGTAGATAAACAGATGATCATAATACGATGGAGTCAAGTGTGTTGGCATATGAAATATAGAGAATAAAGAATTGAATAAAGAAAAGACATGAATAGAAGATTTACCTAAGGAAGAAGGTGAGGCACATGGACGAGTAGGAGATGTGACACATTCCTATGAAGTGAAGCTTATTACTCTAGGTCTTTTATTGACCTCGGTGGCTAAATGAGGAAGCTCGAGTAGCCTTCTGAAGATGCTGCAATAAGTTGGTCTTCACCTTCGAACTTGCCTGACTAGTTCTCTTTTGTCGCGTCTACGTCTTCGATTCTCATCGTCACTGAGGAAGGTAGAATCTTGGGGTTTGGTCACACTTTGGGCAGATAGATGTTACTCGTGATAGAGAAAGGGGTTTTGAGGTGATGGAGGTTGGTGGTTTAGTGGTTCCACCGGTGGTTTCAACCATGACCAGTTTGAAGAGGAGATATGGTTGAGGAGGGTTAGGTTGTCAATGTGAAAGGGGAACGTTAGGGGAAAACTAGGATGGCAACAATTGATCAGAGGTTAGGCTGGGACGGTTTGGAAAAAGGAGAAAATGATGAGGCATGAATGGTTACGACCCTTCGTCCTAGAGGTTGGAGGTAGACGAAGTAGATGGGTTGTTGGATTAGATGATCCAACACTTGAGAGAGGTGGTCACGGAGGGTTCTGATGAAACTTGAGGATCGCGTCCAACGACAGGAGAAGAATAATGATGTAGTGGTTTAGATCTGATCCTAGAGGAAGATCCAATGGCTAATAAGAGATGCATATGGAGAATAAAGGGGTGAGCCACATGGGCAGTCCAGAGTGCGCCACATGGCGCAATCAAAATTAAAGAAACTAGGAAAAGAATGTAAATAGAGAATAAATAATTAGAGTCAAATTTAGAGAAAGTGCCGAACATGAAGAAATACAGTAATATATACATAGAGAAGAATTAAACAAATAATTAAAATAATAAAAATCATTTTCTTTTATTTTCTTTCTCATTTCTATTTTTTAAAATTATAGTATATGTTATATTATAGTGTACAATTTTATTCTAATTTTTATTCGATTTTTAATAGGAAAGAAATACATAAAATAATAACACTATAGTGAGTTATATAATATAGTATAATTACGACTAATTACTTACAACACACTAATCAATAATTAAAGTTAATTATTAATTAATCTTGTTGACTTTCTTAAGCAAGATAGATATTTATATTATTTTATGTAGATAAAACTGGTATTTATCAATCATCACCATGTAAATCATCAAATCCTCCTCCTGGTTTTGCTTCTCTCTCTTCTAACCTCCTCCCCAAGTCGTACATTTCTTGAAAGGCGACCTGGGCTAATTATTGAACAGTCAACTACTGTTGTATATCCTATATGGATGTCAATAGCTGACTATTCACCTCTTTCTGGTTCGTGCCCTGCTCGATATTCTGTTATGTGCTGGCAAGCTGTGGTCCCTTTCCTCTACATGTGGGAGCCATCTTAGAATCGGACTATGAATGCTTGGTCTCCAGATCGGGTCTAGATCTGCAATTGGGAAAATTCCTTAATCAGTCTACATGTAAGCACCCGATGTAGAGAATAATTCAATATTAGGGTTAATCCTAAATTTTTTTAATGATGGAGAAGTGTAAGGAGCGAAATAAATTTCTATCCAAAAAGGGCAGAATTTAGGAAGAGAGTTTTCCTGGTCTGTGGGAGGTAAAAGAAGCGGGGAATCCTGAGGGTCATTCAGAAAGTCCAAACCAAGTACCTGGGAATCACCATGAATTATTAGAGATGTTTTCCTCATGGAATCAATGTGTGCATTGGTGGAGTCCTTACTAAGCCATCTAGGAGTCGACATCTTGGAAGAAAAAAGGAAGATCCATGAAGGATGAATGATATGGTGATGCCCAAAAAATAAAGGAGTGTAAAACAGTAGAAGCCTCACAATGAGTAAGGGTGAAAGAGAGTAAAACATAAGGAATCATAAAATGGCACAAGTGTGCGGCACTGATTTTGGAATCCTAATCTAGATCCAAACAAAAACTAGAGAAAATGGCTTCACCAAGTGAAGACGTGAAGGTTCGGTTATTTTTATCATTTCAATTTTAATGTGAATTCTGGCAAAATTGTAAAACGTCCTTAATGGCTAGATATAGAGAAGAGTATGTAGCAGGAATGTTTCCCGTACTTGTTCCAACAGCTTCGTATCTTGTGATCTACTATTTTTTGAGATCCTCAATATCAAGCATGGAGGGATACTCAACCAAAGAAGAAGAGAGGAAGACGAAAGGTGAAATACTACTTCCCTAAAAATGAGGTACTCGGACACAAGACGATGAGTCAGACATAATCGTGAGGGAGTGGCCTATGCTCAATACTTTAGACCAAATCGGATGCTCTATGTAAGGTTAGAGCATTGTCGTCGACAAGGTCCTACTCGCCTACCTGCTTCAGAAGCACTAATACTACACCAGCCCCATGTGATAATTGAGGCAACCATATATATTGTTTTTGGCTCTATTCCTTAATGGTTGTGCCTTACTTTGTCTGAAGTGTACCTTAATACAATGAGGGCTTTGTGAACCCCAAACAATGATGTTCATTACAGATTTTAATTATAGTCAAAGTTTATTTATCAATCCACTTATATTAATTTTTGGGGTTTCTCTTTTTTTAAATTATTTTCCAAAATAACTACCTACCGATTTTTATATTTTCCTTTAAATCTGTGTTCAAAATTAGAGAGAGATAGCGACAAAGCAATGCAAGGCGACACTAGGGTGGAAATCTCACCCTTGTATCAGAATGATGAATGCTCATATAGAGGACTTACCATGCTTCCCAGCACCCTCCATGCAGGATTGATGAATCCCAATTTCACACCCTTTATTCTTTCATTTTAACATTTAAACCCTAGCTAAATGTATGTATATATCATTATTTCATACAAATTAACATTCATTATTTATTTTTTAAATATTGGTAAAGATACATTATTTAAAGTCAAAATAAAAGAATAAGTAAAAGAAAAGAAAAGAAATAAAATACCAAAGGAATTTTATGACAATAAACTCTGAAACCTAGGCATCTTGATGACCAGATCGATAAGAAATAAAGTAGGGGGAGATAAGGGTCAAATCCTAATTTTTATTCTCCAATATTATGTTTTTGTGATCTATTTTATTTTTTATTACTTATATATCAAATAAAGAAACTTTGTACATGAATATTATAGATAAAAATATATAGAAAAAATAATTTGATTTCACGCAAAAATATACAATGTACTTTTTATATTCAGAATAAAAAGCCAAAACCCAAACTTCCAAGATACATATCTTCTCCATATGAACTCAAAATATTTCAAAATCACTTCAATTGGATATGAATTTTTATTAGCTATTTAATATTGGTGATTTCATTAAATTTGGAGTTATGATACGAAAGTTAGATTTTGGACCCCTATTGTATAATATACCTAAATAAAGAAGAGAATTTATTTATTATTTTTATTTTTTCACAATTTTGTAAATATTATTTATAATATATGTACATATTTAGAATATAATAAAACCATAAAGTAATAATAAAAATAAAATAATACACAAAATACATAGATGAATATACAATACTTACACCTATATAATAAGTATACATATTTATTTAAGTGTACATATGATATCATCAAAATATAATTAAAATATATTTATGTGTATAAGAATAACCTATAATTATATAAATTATGAAATTCAAATAATAAAATAAAAAATTCAAAATAAAATAAAATATCAAATCATAGGTCAATATACCTATAAACATTCCGGTTATAAAATAACTTGTGATAAATTAATCCATAATATATATATAAATCGGATTAAAATAATACATAAAATA
Source organism: Ottelia alismoides (assembly GCA_037367405.1). Classification (NCBI taxonomy): domain Eukaryota; kingdom Viridiplantae; phylum Streptophyta; class Magnoliopsida; order Alismatales; family Hydrocharitaceae; genus Ottelia; species Ottelia alismoides. Next base: position 1,330,366 of record JAZKJV010004753.1, read on the forward strand.
ATAAACATTTTATATGTTTTAACAAAAAATTAAATAAATAATTTTCTTAATTATTTAAAATTGTAATTACTATTTAATCTTTTTGTAGGTGACATCTCCCAATCAGGCCACACCCCCTGTTATTCTAGGGTCAACTCTTTGACCCCAGGTTTAGGTTTGTCGGAATTTTGTGCTCGCCTCTCTTCTCAAATTTTCCCTCTTGATACACTGCTCGAGGGCTTGTGGCTTGTACATCCTTCACAATAGTTGACCCCCGTTCATCCAGGAATCACGTCGACCTCTTGCCTAGGGATGAGCTTTATTGATCCAACCGTAAACCCTAGTCAAAGACTCCCTATTCCACACCAATACATAAGATGCCCTTCCTCCTTCCTTGATTACTTTGTTACACTTCTGCTCCATCTTATCCACTCGGAGCACCTCATGGAGTTGAGGCTTGTGACAGAAGCTCTTTGTCATGCTTTGTAGCGAGGAGAATCGAGAAGGAGGGCGATACTAATTAACCAAGATCTTGCAAGGATAAAAAATATATCTACAAAAGGCGAGACTCCAGTGTCGATGTGATGACCACTCACAAGATCCCAATTAGTCACCATTTAACCCACAATTCCAATATAAAGAGATAAAAACAAAGTGGATCAAGAATTATTAAAACCCTACTATAAAATATGTATAGTAACAAGTGGAATAGGGTGTCAAACACGGAGAGCACACGAAGTGGCATTATATATTATTTATAAACAAATAATATTATTATATGCGTACATATAACTATGCATAATATTTACAAAATAAAATTGGCTTCTAATAATAATTTTTTATTTTATTTTTAAATTTTTATTATTTTGATTTTTACATTTTTGTTTTTATATTTCTTTTTTAAAATTTTATATTTCCTTTTTCTTTTCAAAAATATAAAGCCATATATAGGATATATACAATATAGGCTATAATAGATATAATAGTTCATAAAAATAGTAAAAAATAAGAAAATATAATATTTTTAGGGTTTAGATATTTTTTTACTATTTTTTTGTTTTTTAAGAATTTTTTCAAAGTTATATATATTTAAAGTCCAATATACCCAAAAACAGAGATAAAATAAATGTCTGAAATTAAAACGGAGATATAAAATATGAAACAAAGTCAAATTTTCCCCAAATTAGTTGTTATAAATAGATAATAGTCCTGAGAAAAATATGGAATAACAATCAAGTTTTTTAGATTTTTTGAGAATGTTTTATATTTTTATAAATGTTTTAAGAGTTTTTCAATTTTTATGTATTTTCATTTGTAATTTTTAAAGATTTTTGTGTTGAAGGCTGTTAGTACTTAGATAAGTATAATATAATGTTTTGGGGATTTTTTGCAACTATTTTATATTTTTATGGCTTTTTTAAGGTAAACAGGGGCTGACAAAGCACTATTTGTATAAAATAGAGAAAGGACATAAAATATGAAAATGACTACATAGCGTGATCAAGCATGCATCCAGGAATTTTCTCCTATTTTTTTGATAATTTTTAGTGCATGACAACTATTTTTAATAAATGGAAAATAACATACAACAATGTTCATCCTTATAAGGGTATAAGCACAAATAAAATATTATACGAGGAGTACAATGCAATTTTACAACATTAACTCTAATTTTAGAACTTAGAGTATGGTTTAATAAATAAATAAACATGCAAGGGGTTCGGCGAAAATTTTACAACATAAACTTGCCTCTACACATGATTATGGTGGGAACTAGATTGAAGTATATGAAAAGACCAGGGGGATTTCATACAATTTCTCCAAAAGTTTTTAAACTTTATAAAATATTTACAGGAACTTTAAGTAAATGGAAAAAGGCAAAGAATATTGATGAAATTTTACCACTTAACTGTCCGGATCCGAGCATCCGAAAGATGCCACATGCCCTCTCAAGCAGCTGGGATTATGTACCCCTTCGCCTGAAATCAACGGCCCAGATTAGATATGGGTTGTTGTTCTTGATCGAACGACGTTGAAGGTACTTAGAAGAACAGTCAATAACTCGACGACAACGAACTTTGCTTCTTCGATCCTCGCTCCTCTGGTAGCCTATACCTTCTCTGATGGGACCAGCAGATAGCTGGATGTCCTCTGCGTGCTCCTGCACGGTCTGATGGAAGTGATCAAGCACAACGTGCTCCAACGAAGGTGAACCACCAAGAGATGCTCCAGGTGGTTGCTGAGGTTCCATGCATGCCAAATAACCTGTAAAAAGTCACAAAATATACTTCGGGTGCAAGAGCTTTCTTCTCGACCTGGTGTTTACACAAAATAGAGGGGGCAACAGAATGAGGGACAACTCTGGAAAGGTAACGACAGAGGGGGTTCGACTCCTAAATCCATGATGGATATGGGTTGGAGAGGAGGGGGTTTTGATGGAGAACGCGAAGGGGAAGATAATGGTGTGGAAATAAGAGTGAATCACTGGTGGGATCACAATGAATCAAGACTGGAGCTCCAGCTCTGGGAATTGAGGATTTTTAATTTCTACGCTAATCGCTTGATTGAACTCGAAATTGAAGATGGGAAATTAAAGGAAAGCGAAATAACTACCTACTACGATGAGAAAAGGGGGCTCGACTGGCCTAAGGCGACCGGGAGCAGGACCTGCTGGAGGAGCTCCAGTAATGGATGGATGCTCCTCCTCCAAGGGTTCTCCTCGCTGCAAATCACGACCTACTCCATGCTGTCACCATGGGGAAGATCACTGGAGTGATAAGAGGGGCTAAAACCAGAAGAAGAGGGATCAAAAAGTCAAAAGGGGTGAAGGGTGTTTATTTATAGGCAGTTTTTTTGTCGATTTTCGAGGCGATCTTGTATGTGATCTGGTGAGGGTTGGTGGAGATTCTAGTATGGGCGTGGATGAGGGACAAAGTGGGCACACAATGGTGGCAGTCTCGAGGGTAATGAGTGCCAGGAGAGGTGTGGAGAAATGGAAGAAGAAATCAGCCTCATGACTTCTAACAGACGTCAAAAGGGAGACTGAACATTTGACTTTGGTCAACAAAGAATCACGCCCGGTTGGTCCACGCGGACCAACCAGGAAATTCCAAGGCAAAAATACCTTGGAAAATAGATAATAAAGAGAATTTGATTTTATTATTTTTAGGTTATGATATAAAAACATTTTTAATTTTCTGTAGTATTTATGGATATTTTTATTTATTTTTTAGAGGTCTTTATTTACATGTAATCTTTAGGGTAAATATATAGGTATATTAACCTATGTTTTGTATTTAATTTTTATTTTCTATTTAATTATATTCTTTTTATAAATTTATAAATTATTATTATACACTTAAATATATTTTTATTATATTTTTTGATATAATATAAACTTAAATAAATTGGTGCATTATTTATATATATGTAGACATATGTATTCCATCTATGAATTGTACATACCTATTCTATTTAAATGCTTTCTTTATTGTTTTATTCCTAATTTGATGTGTGCATATATTAGAAATAATATATATAAAATTATAAAGATATAATTTTTCAGAAATAATAAAGGGTAAATAAAATGATTATTTTAATCGGGTATGCTATACAATAGGGGTCCAAAACCTAACTCTCACATCATAACTCCAAAAAATATGAAACCATCTTCATTAAATAACTTATTAAAAGTTATACACAATCAAATGTGATTTTGATATATTTTGAGTTTTAATTGAGAGATATATGCCTGTGAAGTTGGGCTTTCGAAAATTTATTCTGGGTATAACTTTTTATCTTTATATTATTTTTGTGTGAAATCAATTTTGTATTTTTCTATATTTTATTATATACAACTATTATGTATAAATTTTTATTATTTGATGTGTAATTAATGAAGAATAAAATAGGTCCCAAAAAGCAGTTAGTGGTCTATTTTGTAGAATGTCTGAATCTGTATTTTTGTATAATTAGCCACCCTATCTCCCCCTACTTTATTTCTTATCGACCAAGTCATCATAAGGACTGAGTCTCGCGGGCTAGTGTCACTTTAGTGTCCTTTCCACTTTGATCATTTTCTTTTCTTACCTTTATTCTTTTATTTTGGCGATAAATACGATAAACATATGGTATTTTACACAGCATTTTTGTGCAAATTAGCGAGCATTTATTTTGACAAATTACTGTATATGCATGCATGTGGCTAGGGTTTGAAGGCCAAAATGAAAGAATAAAGGTGATGAAATGGAGATTCATCACCCCCCTATACTTGCCTTTGCTAGTCCCTAGCCAACACTTATGCCTGTAAGTGTAGAGAAGATAATAACAAAAAGAAAAATAAAGAACTTGGAATAATTTCCAGCTTTTAATTTGTCTTAATAATGTCAAAGTTTGGAGCTATGAGAAAACCTTTGGACTAATGATGTGTTAAGAACCACGTAGAGGTTAGGATTTGTGACACAACAACCTTTAGGTTCCATACTCCTATTATCCAGTCCAATTCACAGCCAGGTTGAAACCATCCTCTCAGTCGCATACTCCTGCTACCTTGAAATGATAGAACCATGTGTGTGAAATTGTTTAGATATCCCAAGACAAAACTATTGAACTACCAAATTGTTTGCTCTTTTGATAACTCGTCATCGTGGAGTCAGATATTCCCTTCTAAGGTCAGGTGCTTCTGGTGTTTACAACAACATGAGTAAGAAGATAGACGAATGGGAAGAGAAGTAGGGATGGACCAGTGTAGTCTTCATTCCCTTGTGAAGTCGGTCAGTCTAACTAGACCTTCACTAAGAAGAAGGATGTTTCTGAAGCTCATATTCGTGCAAATTTTGGTTGAAGTCTTCTTTGAATATTTTCTTTGACTTTATGCCTCGGTGGATATAGCATCTTTGTTCGACCCACTATTTTGTGGTCTTAGAAAAAGTTGCGCCGGTAGACCATCCCTCGTCCGAAGCATTATTTTAATCCATCTCCAGTGTTTAGTTTTCACTGTTATTAGAGGAAGTGGATTAGAGTACTGGTGTCGGCAATCCCCAAGAATGGTTATTGAGCCACCCTTGACGAAGCGGCCTTGCATCATCCAGACTTAGACCCCAAGATATGTCAAAAAAACATCTAGGTCGAGATAAGTGTTAAATGCGAGGTTCCCAGTCAAGTCATTGTCTCAAGAGTCATACGGATGATATGAAGGGTTCTATTTTGACACATTGAATTGGCTCTTGAACATAGTCTTATGGAATCCAAAGAATAGAGTCCAGGTGACCTGAAGTATCTCCAATTACAGTCCTCACTGGGTTCCTCTAAAATTAAGTGTATTAAGGTCTTCATAATGCTCCAATATTCATACTTTATTTGGACTTGTTTAATTGCCTACATTATTTCGAAAAATGCTCATGCTATGTAAAAATATTTTTTGATGTAATTTTCCGAAATTTGAAAATTTTGTGGATTTTTCACAAAAGGATTTTTCAAATGTTTTTGGTATTTTTAAATTTTTCAAATGTTTTTGTGATTTTTGAAAATAAAAGATTTCAAATAAAAACTAGATACAATTATTTACATAGTGGTGTATCTTTTATTTACAAGAATTAGGGTTGTTTAAGAATTTACATGGTGTAAGTGATCCGTTTTATAGGTATTTATATACATTTGATAAAGAATTCGAGAGCGATGTTTATATTCCTTAAATTTATTTGAAAATGGTTTACAATTTTTTTTTGAAAAACTATAGTCTAAAATAATTTTTTACAAAGAGTTTTTACAAACATGTATACACATTTGAAAATCATTTTGCAAAGGTTTTTCAAACAATATATATAGATTTTTCGAAAAATTTTTGCAACCATCTTCCAAACATTTGCAAATTGGTTTTTAAACATTCTTTTTTCACACAAAGAAAATAAATTTTGCAAATAAAATATTTTACCAATATTGAAAACATTTTACAAAATATTTTTCAAACAGTTCTCAACAGATTTTTCAGAAGGGTTTTCAGATAATTTTTGACACATTTTGCAAAAGTGTTTTCACTTTATTTATTAATAAGTATGTATAGAAATGTTTGATGAATAATATACATAATTTTTATTGAATTTGCGTGTATAAAGTGTTTTAGCCCTATTTATTGAAAATACAAAAATACTAGTTTTGGCTAAAATATATACAAAGTATATATTGACCCCCTATACTTAGCTTGAGCTATGTCCTCATAGATCAGAGAGAAAAAGAGTAGACATAACTCGTACTGAGTGTAGAGAAGTCTATACTACAATGACTAAAGAATTAGAAGTCGACCGTCCCCTATACTTAGGATCAATTAATCTTGAGTGTACTAGTATGTATACCAATGCAAGGAGGGTCGAGGGTGGGAAACAAATAAATACATAACTCTGTGGCTCGGCCTGTCTCCCCTTATACTTAGGGAAAAATATACCTAAGTATAGAAAGAATGTTAAAAGTTGAGGAGACAGGGAGAGGGATCGAAGAATGAGAACCCTTATGTATTCTTCTTCCCCTTATACTTAGGATGAAGTATGTCCTAACTATAACAGTGATGTGTGGGATGAATACTACTTTTCGGAAGAATCAAATAATAGAGAAGGAAAAGAAGAAAAGAAGAAAATGATTGACTATTCGAAAAAGTTTTTTTACTGGTCTCGTCTGCGTGAATGGATGTTGTGGACATGAGTTCTTCATCATGAACCACCTGAATTGAATCGACCACGGACAAAAATGTGTCATATTTGAGATAAGGCTTCAACAGTTGTTCAATGATCACAAATGGTTGTGCATCAGCTGACAAACCGGATATGACTATATTTCTATTGTCACACACATGTTTCACTACAGACGACCTTGTCCACTTGCTCTTCTATTTCCCAGGAAAAAGTTTGACATTTGTGTCAAATAACCAAACCTTTTGTCCTGGCTCTAAGGTCTTGGGACGGATGTGCTTGTCGTGCCACATCTTGACCTTTTTATTTTATATTAGGCTGTTGTTGTATGCATACTCACATAATTCAAGGAGGTGGTTCAGATCCAACTTTCTATTCTATCATCCCTTCTTGGAATCCAAATTACAGATGTTGATTTCTCATAATGATTTGAGAATAAGTTCTACAGGTAGATGGCATGGCTTGTCGTACACAAGGTGGTAGGGAGACATTCCTAATGGTGACTTGTACGCAATCCAATAGGCCCAAAGCATTGAGTCTAGAAACTATGATCAATTCTTCTTGTCAGGGGGCACGAGTTTTTGCAATATCATCTTTATCTCCCTATTTGAACATTCGACCAAGCCATTGGACTGTGGATGGTACGGAGTCGTGACACGATGTTCTATGAAAAATTCCTATGTCAGCTTCTTCACCTCTCTATTGATAAAGTGGTTGTCCCCATCATATACCAGAATTTTGGGGAACCCAAACCTTGCAATAATGTAATCTTTAAGGAATCGACAGACAATGTGATTGTCTACAGCTCAGACTGGTATGGCCTCCACCCATTGACTTACGTAGTCAACAGTGAGAGAAATATACTCAAAACCCTAAATATCAGGGAATGAGCCCATGAAATCAATGCCCAAGCGTTAAATACATCAGAAATATGAATGTACTTTAGAGGCATTGTGTCTCACATACCATTGGTGCTTCCCAGTCTCTAACAATTAGTGAAATGCTTGACAAAATCATTTGCGTCCTTGAATAGAGTCGGACACCAAAGGCCACCTTGTAGGACTTTTGCTGTCTTTCTTCTGCTAGAGAGGTGTCCTATTGATTCTTTGGAGTGACAATGCTCAAGGATGCTGTCGACTTCCTCTTGAGGAATTTATCTTCTCCAGATGCAGCCAGGCCCCTCTCGCAAGAGATATGGATCCTCCCACTGGCAGAAATGAATATCTGACAAAAACTTGTCTCTTTTCAGCTTAGGCCAATCTTGTGGAGTTTTCTTTGATACAAGATTGTTCACAATATCGGCGAACCAAGGGAATGCAATTAATGATAGGATGGCTTCATATGGAAAAGTTTCAGTGATCGCTGGTAGGCTTTGTACATGAGTGTCCGAGTTTGGCAATCTTAGCATGTGGGCAGCCACCACATTCTTAACTCCAAGTTTATCATGAATTTCAAGATCAAGTTCTTGGAGAAGAAGTATCTATCAAATTAATCGTTGTTTAGCATCCTTCTTGGCTTGAAGATACCTGATGGCTAAGTGATCTATATACATAATGACTTTGGATCCAAGCAAATGGGATTTGAATTTTTCCAGGGCGGTGTAGTTTCTGTGATGGTGTAGTGATACTGCTGGTAGCAACTCTTTTTCAGTGACGGTGTAGTTTCTTTGTGCTTCATCTGGAGTTCCACTGTCACATTGAATAGAAAATGGAATGTGATCTCTCATTTGTCCTAAAACTACTACGATGGTATAATCATATGCATCTGTCATAATATCAAATGGTAGAAACCAATATGGCGGTTGAAAGATAGGGGCCCGAGTGATTATTTCTTTCAACTATATGAAGGCCTTAAGGATTCTGTCAACAACAATAAAATCAACCTCCTTGCCTAAGATCATGGTCAGGGGCCAAGGAATTATTGAAATACTTAATGAATCGTCGGTTGTTTCAGCTGCTACTATGGGGGGCTTTGGTGTTAGATCTTTCAGTTGTTGTATGTCTGTCATTGGAACTATAGGCTCTAAGTGCAGCGCTGTGCAAAATTCGTAAATGATTGAATCTTGTATACAAAAGTTTTCAATGATGTCCTCTTGCTCTGCCAAGGACAGGTGGCCATGAATGCACTCATTAGGCAAGTTAGCCAGAATCTCATCATCAAGCGTATCTGGGAACTCGAATGTGCTATCCAGGACTGCCTTAGAGGAGAGGAATGGATGGATCTCGATTTCATCCATGAACAGATTTATATCACGGATTTCGGACAAAAAGTCACATTCTTCTATTTACTGCTCTATTGTCTCACTCTCATCTCATACAGTTGCTAAAGGTTTGGGTGCTTGTATCATCTCAATCGACACCTTATCACTATTTGAGCAGAATGTTATATGATCGGTGCCATATTTCACCATTGGCTTAGTGGTTCAAAGAAACGACCATCCAAGGATAATTGGGGTGTGCAAAAGTGGAGCTGAAGTGTCCATATCTAGGACTATGAAGTCTGCAGGAAAGTGCATTCCTTGAGTGGTGACGACGACATCTTCCAAGATTCCTCGAGGCCTCTTAATGGATGTGTTTGAGCACTGCAGAATCATTCTTGTGGACTTGAGCGGTCCCAAACCAAATTCCTTGAGCAATGATGTGGGCATTAGCTTTATTGAGGACCCACTGTCAAGTAGAGTTCAGTCGAACTCTTGGTTGAACATATGACATCTGACTAGAGGAGCTCCCATGCCCTCCTTTGTTGGGAGATTGCTATTGCATTTACTGTAGCTACGGTGAGGATGTGCTTCACATTTTGTTCACAATATTTTCTTGGTTGTCTCTTTGAGGTTCATGCCTCTTTCAACGCCTTCTTGATGTTTGGCATGTATTTGATGGATTTGAGAAAGGGCATTTCAAGAAAAATATTCTGAATTATTTCCACAACAACAGGATAAGACAAGGTAATTTTCAAATTATTATTTTTTTGGATTTTCTCGTAACATATGGAAATGGAATATTTACAGATTCAAAAGAAACATTAGAAATAATGTTATTAGTTACAATAAAATATGTGCCCACATCATGCTGTACATGTGGATGATTAAAATGAGTAGGGTCTGCCAAGAAAGGCGGGCATCCAAATAGTGAAGCTCCATCAGCTGGCTTTGGATCAATTGTGGGTGCAGTCTCCTTCAAGGTAGGCTGGCTGGTGCTCCGACTGATGCTGGTTGTGCTTTCTTTTTGGTATTTTTGCTTTTCTTGATTTTTTTTAATTTTCTGGTGGTGCTTCTTGTTCTTCTTCCGCACCCAATCTTGCTTCTTATCCGGCTTATGTAGGAGAAGAGGATGACTCCCCCGTGCTTGCCGTATTCTTTCCCCTACAAGTGGCTGAAGGCTGCAAGGTCCTACCGCTCTTGAGAGTGACAATATTAGATGCAAATAATTCATTCATATCTGATTTTATAAGATCGAAGGGAACCTCATAGACTACCTGTTCTTTCTTCTTGAAGTTATTGGGGTTTTCCTCCACTTGTGTTGGAATGGAGGTCTTGGTGGGGGTGAAATCATCCAACTTATGGATGAGATCTGCAAGGCCCTTGACAAGCTGGGATAAGCAGTCCAAGTCTGGGTTCATAGGTGGTTCAGCCTCAGATCCCTCATTGTGTTGGCTACGCTGGTATTGAGACTTCTGATTGGGGTACTGGGAATGGTATTGAGGAGAAGGGTGATTATGATGATATTACTAAGGAGGGTGCTGTTGATAGGGTACAACCACACTCTGTTGGTTGTGCCGATACTGTTGGTACTGCAATTGTTGGTACTAGTTCTGTCTCCGATCTCCATGAAATTTTGGAGTCTACTGGTGCCATTGGTGTTGCTACTGGTTGTTCTGGACAAACCTCCCTCCTTGCTGCTGAGGAACTGGTGGCACCTAACCCTGCTAATGTCCACCTGAAGGGCCATATGCACATCTTTTGACCATTTTCCAATCACCTCCTGAATAAGAGGCGTTGGAGGGGAGAACTGTTCTGGAATATACGAGGGTCATGTTGGTAGACGACCAGATGCTGCTGAGTGGGTGGCTCTGGGGCTTACATGTAATAGACATGCTGAACCGTCGGCTACGATTGACTCCGCTGAGGGGGCTATTGTTGAGCATATTA